>JAZHFQ010000782.1:0-2400000 GCA_038387885.1 Spodoptera picta | reverse complement strand
GTGTCAAAAGCTTTCCTGAGATCAAGAAAAACCGCCAGACACCTGTCTCCCGATCCACACCCTCCACCAAAACAGATGTTAGTGATAAAACTGCATCCTCAGTAGACCTTCCCTGCCTGAACCCTTACTGAGAGGGTGAAAGTATTTTATATTTGTTTAAGAACTTTATCAGACGTGTGTTGATAATCTTTTCAAAGATTTTCGAAATGCACGGTAGCACTGAAATTGGCCTATAATTAGATGGGTCGGTTCTTTCGCCAGACTTGTATACTGGTGTTATAAGTGCAATTTTTAGAGCATCCGGGAAGATTCCCTGCCTGAAGCATTTGTTAATTAGGTGGGTCAAAATTGGTACAATTTGTATGAGTGCGGCTTTTATAAAGTTGACATGTATCTTGTCCCAGCCAGGGGCACTGTCTGATTTCAGGCTCATTAAAGTCGCTCGAATTTCGTCGTGGTCTGTATCAAGAAGAACAAAAGATGTCAAAAGACTGTTAGAGGAAAATGATTCAGTGTTATAACGTGTTGTGGTTGAAGATTGAGAGGTGATGATGCTTTCAGCAAGCAATTTGCCTATATTACAGAAATATTCGTTTATCTTTTCTACAGAGTTTTGTGGATCAGGGAGACTATGTAGTAGTTCCGAGTTCACAAGAGTAGAGAGTACGTGTGGGAGAGGCATGCTCCGACACGAAAGGGCCAGCTCGACCGGAGTGATACCACGGCCTCACAGAAAACCGACGTGAAGCAAAGCTTGCGTTGTGTTTCGTCGTGTGAGTGAGGTTACCGGAGGCCCGATTAACCCCTCCCAAGGTTCCCGAATCTCCAACAATCCTTAAATTCCTAATCCACAGAAGGCCGGTAACGCACATGTTGGTGTTTTGGGTGTCCATTAGCGACAACGATTGCTTACCATCAGGTGATCCGTCTGCTCGTTCACCGGCTTATTTAATAAAAAGAGGAGCCGGCCAATCAGAGCGGTCGATTACTGTAAACATGAAACAAACTCATACTAAGGCCTCAGATCTGTTCGTTTGCCAATGTATTACTAAAAAAGTCAAAAATAGACCTTTTCTTAACACGTAAATGACTAAAGTGTATCCACCCTACAGTAGTGGTTACATGAAACATAGGGCCCATACCAACTTCTAAATACTGAGGTGCCCTCGATCTTGTACATGACTTCTGTGTGTATGTGTGTGTGTGTGTGTGTGTGTGTGTGTGAGTGTGTTTGTGTGTGTGAGTGTGTGTGTGTGTGTGTGTGTGATATTATTTTAAGTTGGTCATGAGTTCGGTTCGTAAAACTATGGTGAATGTAGTTACTCACACAATCAGTTGATGGTAGCGGAATGGTCGAAGTCCCCCTTGTCGAGGTGTCGCTGAGCTGCCTTCGTCGGCTCGTAGATCATCATGGAGACACGCTCCGGACTTGTCTTGTTACGTTGCATGTCTGAGACAATATGACTACAAGGTGTAATGGAATAAAACCTAGCTGGTGTTAACTCCAGCTGTTAAACTTAAAAAGCATTTATGCTTTCTATACACCCATTCTGCTATAGAAGTTGTTCCCTATTAACCTGTAGAAGACCGACATCGATTGTATATCCACCGGCGAACCCACCGACTGACACCGGATCTCAGACCACTCTGCCGCACTTCTTAATGTACACGGTAAGATCAAACAACAGTAGTACAAATCAAAATTTACAATAAGCACACATATTGGGGAAAATATCAAAATATCATTACAGCAAAGACGCAGCTCAAAATATAGGGATATTTTGAGCTGCGTCTTTGTTTTCAGGGGAAAACAATCGATTAGGTAGAAGAGGCTTTAGAAGGATTAAATCTCCTAATCTATGATGCTGCAATAAAATCCACACCCCATCGTAATAAAAAAATAAGCAAAAGAACACAACCATCCCGCTATCATCAAAGATTGCATAAATGACTGACGACCACTTCAGAGAATCTGGCACGATACACACTATCCTAAAGATAAAACCGCGATAAAACCTAAAGATAAAACCGATAAAGCTTCCTAAAAACTCAAAATATTAATCAACGAAATGAAAAACGAGAACCTACAATGTCTCCTACTACTAGTGACACAAAATATTCCTTGTACACAGCAAGCAACACTCCTAAAAACACACATGGGTAACTGGACTCGGTCCAACTATGAGAAGGTACATACAGTCAGAGTTGTGCATAATGCACGTCACCTTACAAAAAGTCTTCAAACCATTTCCTAACAACAATCAACATTATGATAGTGAAATAGAAAAATACTTGAGCTCACATACACAAATGTGTTCACCTCTAAAACATATCACACCGAAAGAACTGAGACAGAAAATTAGAAAACTTCAAGAAAGAAAGTGCCCGGACTACGATCAAATTGACGGTACCCTATTAAAACATCTCTCAAAAAACGAGCTCTGAACATACTTTCTATTTTAACGCATGTCTAAGGCTGCCCCACTATCCCAGCAATTGGAAAATCCCACAGGCTGTGAAGATTTTAAAACCAGGTAAACCAGCTCAAGGAGCTTCGTAGAGACCGATAAGCCTCCTACCGATTATTGGAAAATTAATGGAAAAAAGTATACTGAATAGAATGCAGGAACACCTAAGAGAAGTAATACCAAGTCACCAGTTCGGATTTAGAGAAGACTACAGGACTATCAAGCAAGTACCGGCTGGTAGACATTATTAGCAGGGCATCAGAAAACAAACAATACTACTGCAATTTTCTTGGATCATAGTCAGGCATTCGACAAAGTATGGCATTAAGGTCTAGTCTATAAAATCAAAAAATTGCTACCACACTCCTTCTTTCTCCAATTCTAAAACCCTACCTCGACGACAGGTGCTATGAAGTGAGACAAAATTCCGACTCGTCACAAATATACGAGACCTATTCGGGTGTCCCACAGGGTAGTATCCTAAGACCAGTCCTCTATCTAATTTTCACAGAAGACCTTCCCACTGTTAGCTACACCACCACAGCCAGATATGCAGATGATACCGCAGTCCTCTCGGTTCATGAAAATGTCGTCCCTCAACAAGATGATGCCAAATACCTACGTATGCATCTAGATCGCCGTCTTATCTGGCACAAACACATCTGGACTAAAAGGAAACAATTAGACTGCAAACTCTGCAGCATGCACTGGTTAATTGGACTCAAATCACAGCTGACAGACGCCAGTAAAATAACCATCATACCACCATATGCGAACTATGTTCATATGACATGAATAACCGACTTGATTCCCGCAACGAAATAAATGAGAAGAACAGGTGAAGAAAAAAACGATAGTTTCCACTTCCGTCGGTGAATTACTGCAGGCCACAGAATGAATTAAGCCTAACTTAAACTAGCTAATCTGCTAATGCCTTGATTAATTTTTGACAGTGATTGGACACACGTTACATTGATACCACCTGATGAGCAGAATATAGTAGCATAGCCTCCATAGCGTAGCTTCCATTAGTAATAACAATGTATAACAAGTTCTACTTTAGGCTACTTACATCTTAAACTGAGACGCCGTTTATGCTGGCCGCAGAGTTCCAGCTGCCTCCTGACTAGCTGCGAGGCAGAGGCCGGTCGGGGGCTCAGCGGCAGCGTGGCCGGTTGTAGGGACACCTCCGAGTATGCTGTCTTGCTTGTGTAGTCTGGAAGGTAAATGTGCTTTTATGTGACTGCAACTTGCAATGATATGACAGTTGATTAACAATTTATGCGTCTAGCGGTAGAAAGTGGTTTACCACGATTTCCGATAAAACTGCATTATAATACCAACATTGTAGTCGTACATAATAAATCTACATCTTTGGTGATTACAAGCTCAAAGCTCTCCCTTGCATCTACATCCACATCACTATATCGTGGATTAAAGATGATAATGATGATTAAAGATGGTGATGATAATTTGGAAGAAACCGCGAAAAAAGAAAACTTTTTTATCGGAGATCAAATTCAGCTTTTAGTTGCTGAAGGAAAATCGGAGTAAGTACAATTTAGATTGTTTTATGGTATAAGCCGGTAAACGAGCAGACGGATCACCTGATGGTAAGCAATACAAATGTGTTACCGGCTTTTTGAGGTTTGTTGAGGATTCGGGGATTGGGGAGGGAGGTGAGGGGGGGCGGGGCGGTAACCTCACTTACACGACGAAAGGCAAGTGTTGTTTCACGTCGAATTTCTGTGGAGCTGTGGTATCACTCCGGTCGAGCCAACCATTCGTGTCGAAGCATGGCTGTCCCACACTTTGATGATTAGTTACATATTTTACAATCTACCACACTATTGTGTTCTACAATCTTCAGAGCACCACTTCAGCAGATACTTCAGATTTCTGTCTACTGCTTACCTCTCTCATTGAGCACAATTTCACGATGCATCAGTGACAATTCAGCATCGTTGACATGCACCGTCTGTTTCTTCTCCGAACCGTCCCAGGTCCGATTCCGATCGCCCATGTAGATCGTCAGGTCACCATCCGGTTTCAAATCTTCGTCTTGAAGTGATGTGTTCTTGCTTGATGGTTCCACCTGAGTTTTAGAAAATATTGGTTAAGATAACTTATTTTCTTACTTTGGTTTGAGTATTTGGGGCTGATCCTAATACCCCGATTAGGATATTAAAGACCATCAGTACAGTACAGCGTTCCTAAGCTTTTCTTGATCAATGACCACTTTTATATCATTCTAGATGGTAGGAACCAAAATTACCTACTACATGTAAGTTTTCTTCATGTGTTTCGACATTAAGATTTTTTCCAAGATTGTCATAAAAATATTGACTTTTGGATTATAAGAATCAGTAAGAATCAGAGCCTTAACTGTGGATGTTGGAAATAACTGTTGTTGTTGTTAAGTTTTTTTTTTTCATTTCGCGTACCACATTTATTTATGCCTCCTGGACCAGACCCCTGGTTCACTAGGAACCAATGAGCTAAATGAAGGCATTTTAGGATCTGGACATCTTACCTTTATCTGCTTCTTGATGAATGTAGGACTGGACTGCGGTCTGTTCTGGAAATTGATGTGTTGATTCGCGCCGCTCTTATTCCTGACAATCGGAGACAGCTTCCTGAACTCACTCCTCGGCTCTAGCTCTATTCGAACAGTCTCCACCGTGGAGTTACTAGCTCTTCCAAAAAGCGGGGACAATTTCGGCTTGGTAACACTAGTCGCTTCCGATTCATCGACACTCTCAATCGTTAAAGTAGAATCGATGCTGTCAGAGGTGTGTTTAATCGGTTTTACAACTATCACGCCTTGTACTCCATCATTATCGATTTTAGTCGATTTGTTTATGTCATAATTGGGGTTTTCAAAGCCAGTTTGTGTGGCTATGTCATCACTTTCAGCCGTGAAAGTCTGTGATGTCGTGTTCGAAGCTTTGTTCAGCATCCGTTTGCGTCGTTCTAGATCTGCGTGTATGTCCGTCTGTACGCGCAAATTTATATCTCCGTAACGTCGTACTATGTAGTTTAGCAGCCATTGATAGCCTTTACGTAATCCTGGATCTATTTTCGGTTTTTTATTGTTTGGGTGTTCTGTGAAAGCGCTGTAGGATTCGACTAGAGTTGGACATCTGTACCTGCGAAGACACATGAAATATTTATGTAGAGTGAAATACTACGAGCCTTAAACCTTACACGCTGCATTTTCACGGTATTTTCGCATTCGATTTGTACAAACTATTTGTTTCAGCTTTAACGATAAACCGTTTAAGGATATGGAAGAAAATTAATTGGACACTATTCAATTACATTAGTATAATGATGTTTAAAACAAACTTACTTATTAACAAGAGGTTCGATGTTCAGTTTGTCCACCACATCGATATCGTCCAAGGCCCCGGTTTTGTCCTGTTTATTCGCTAGAACTAGCACTGGTTTGCCTGATCAGGAGACAAAAAATATAAACAAAATATTATGAAAGCCATGTTTGCAGACAAACAATCGTTGATCAAGTTGACCGCCTGCGCGACTGCTTAGCATAAGGTCTCGAGTTCGGTCTTACTATTAATGAGTTGTTTTAGATTTTGCAGGGTTAAGGTTTGTTTTCTAGGTGTACGATAGACCATCAATATATGAGATACGATCCTAAAGGCCTTCAACTTGCATTAACAAAGAAGATACATAGATGCACGCAAGTTGGACTTTTGCTACAGAAGGAGGTACCTAATGACCAATTCAGAATTATAAGATCAGAATATTAAAGACCTACTCCATGTCCAATTCCTTCTCTCAGATCTCCCATTAGTACCTACTTTAACTTCGCCCAAAACAGCTAGGCTAATCTGTAACGGTTCGAACGAAGTGAGCTCGATCGCATTCTCGCCCGTCATTGGTCAAGATTATTCTCACAACCAATGACATGGCAGCCGCGATCGAGATTATTTCGATTTTTCGAATTGAAAGTTAAAAGAAAGAAAGAAACGGCTTTATTTCACGCTAAAAAACAATGAACATGTACATATGTGTTATTCTATTTAGTAGGTACTGATGGATACATATTCATGTCCTAAGTCTGTGGTGAAATGGGACCAGTTCAGCATGTGCAAGACAGGGCCTTGCACTGGTGCGGTAGAATACCAATTCTACTGGCCTTTTAAATGACTTTCGAATAAGCCACCAATTAGACATCAGCATTTTAGATTTAAATTGAGTTGAGTTACAGAATAGCCTAGCAATAATCGACCCTTACACCTCTTGCTCGCCACTCTAGCAACAAGGTAGTGACTTAATGAGTAGTTAAAACATTTTACAAAGAAATAAGATTTCATAGGTCATGCATAGGCTGGCATAGGCTGGCATAAGGTTGACTGTTTAACTGTTAATAGCTGTATCAAATTAAAATCTTACGTGTTAATGTAAGCTAAACCTTCGATTCATTATGAATTTCAGTCACGCGTTCTTTGATAAACCTAAATTTAAGACTACGGTCTGCAACCCGGCCTGTCCATAGAAGATCATAGAAGAGCGGACAATTTTTTTACTGGAATCACATGTAACATTGTCTAAGAAGTTATCTTTCATGTTAAAAAAACATACCTACTTGTCTGATAATTTTCATCATTTTTTTTCATTTTTCAGTTTTTGAGGTCCATATGTGCCATTAAAATATTTATTAATTATTTTTAAGCGTGTGATCAATAACGTGCCCAAAATAGTGTGTTCGGTGCCATCAATGGCACGCATGCCAATGGTTCGCCATCCCAGATCTAACTAAATGGAGGTTTCCTTTCCACACCGCTATTTACTCATAACAGTGACGTCATTTATTAAACAGTGATTGTCTTCAGAATTAATATTAGGTACTTTAGGCAGTAGATATGATTGTATACCTGCCAATTGACTCATGCTAATAACATAGTAATTAAGTATTTACTGACTGAAACTGAAGGTCTTTGAGTGACGTAATTGTATTTCCAACAACACTATGACACACCATGACAGGTCTACAAACATTTTCAGGTAAATTGGAAAGCTTATGGGCGTCATTTTCATGTCGTTACTTGGAAAATTTTATTGCTTCGGTGATCAAGTAAGTGATCCTCATCGAGTGGGGCCTCAGGCTTATTAGGGATGATGACAGGGTATGAAAATTAAAAATCTAATTAGTCCGTCAGTTACGTAATTAAAAAATATTAGACACGTATTCTTTTATTTTGTCGTATAAGTAACAATACTTATATAAAACGAATCAAAGTTAACAATAGTTAAGTGGGAGGTAGCTACATCATTTTAGAGTATAAATCGTACTCATCTTCGTAGGAAAATAATAATTCCGTGTCTAATGTTTTTAAATAATCTACCAGACGGACATTAAACTGTCAAACACCGCGAGGACACCGGTGACCGCAACCTATCGTTCTTTAATTGTGTCTATAATGACGGTACTCAAATAAAAATTAGTCATCTACCCTATTCCTGGATTAGTCTAAGTTACCGTTAACTTATTAGCGTTTTCTGGTGTTTCCTTTCTCAGAAATAACTGGGCATCTGGTGGTGTACGGAATAGGTATAATAGTGGGTTATTAGTATTACACAGGACTAAGACGACAAGAACATGTTAAGCATTGTATCTATACCTACAGATAAATAAGATTGGAGTGTCTGTTTGTAATATTAAAATGACCGCTTCATGCGACATGCATATGAATATATACATTCGATACACATACTAAAATAAATTTTTTTACGATTTTAGCCTGTCTGTGTGTTTGTACTGACTAATCTCTGGAATGGCTGGACCGAATTTGCAAGACTTATTGGCAGGTAGCTGATGTACTAAGGAGTAACATATAAGCTACTTTTAATTTGTAAATTAAAAACAAAAAATAAAGGTTATATTCTAAAATTTATATTCTACGCAGACTAAGTCGCGGGTAGCTAGTATCCAATACTGGTATATCTGCAGTTTTCCCTACCACTTCATGGACAAAAGAGTATCATAATCACGAGCTTCGTCATCATAACAGTAGTTACTGTAACCACATTTCACATAACATCACGCCTTTTATCCCCGAAGGGGTAGGCAGATGTGCACATTAACGCACTGTACAATGTAACACCCACGTTTCACTATTTATGTTATGAGTCCCGTGTAATAGGGGGTGAGCCTATTGGCATATACCGGGCACAATTGAAGACTCCGTGCTACTACTGATTTAAAAAAAAAACTTATTAATACTTTGTGTGAACCGGGAATCAAGCCAGAGACCCCTTGTCCAAGTCGGACTTGTGACCACTCGGCCAACGTGGCAGTCACTTTAACCATTAAAATGATTGGAAACCAATTCCTGCTGCCAGCCGACATGGAATTATAATTCCAAGAACATCATTATGCAGTAGGAGTCTAGATTTATTTATTACAACACGATAAAGAACCGGCCATGACTTGGTATAAAGAGTTCATGATGCAGGTAACTAGATTAACGCCTGAAGCCTATGCCAAGTCTGGTGCTATGGTGCTAAGCTGAATGTTACGTTTTACTGAAATTCAGGTACAAACTAGTGCTGTAGTTGATTCTTACAGATTTTCTTATGGACTCAATTTTATACTTAACGTCATACTTAAATATACTAAGCAAAAAATGGTTGATGAGAAAATAATATTTATGTAGACTAAATGACAGGAAAAAATCCTAGTGTGGGGCAACGTTTAAGAAAAATGTAACACCAGTTAAGTCCTGTCTTCTCTCTCTGATGCCCATCATGCCTACTACCTACTTGGCCCCGACCCGGGTATTTTTCTCGCGTTTTATTCTTAATACATTTCATTCCATTGATTTTTTATGGGATAAGCGGGTAAACGAGCAGACGGATCACCTGATGGTAAGCAATCGGCGTCGCCCATGGACACCTGGAACACCAGAGGCGTTACAAGTACGTTACCGGCCTTTTGGGGATTAGGAATTTGAGGAATGCTGAGGATTCAGGGATTGGGGAAGGAGGGGTGATAGTTGGGTCTCAGGTAACCTCATTTACACGACGAAATACAATGCAAACGTTGTTTGACGTCGGTTTTCTGTGAGGCCGTGTTATCCACTCCGGTCGAGCCGGCCCATTCGAGCCGAAGCATGGCTCACACTTGAATCATCAGTCGATTTATCAGTTGGATCATGATCATCTAAATCAAACTGAAATCGGAGGAACCACTAGTATCATATCATTGTGTTGATATTGAATAACCTTCCAAGTACAAATATTAGGAAAGTACTCAACTTATATTTTTTTCAACGCAAATATTATAGAAAGTACCTATTAGCCTGTATTACCCACTTATCTACAATTTTACAACTAGGTATCGGTACTTGAACAAACATAGTATGTGTAATTTATTTACGAATTACGATATTAACCACGGTAACCGTCACGGTATGGGGACTCGATAAATACAAACTAGCCCCCTTATGTACACACACACACATAAAGCTATGCTAAACCAGTATAAACTGACCGTCGAATATCCGGAAAGACGAAACAATGTGAGACCATGATAAAGTGGTTATGTATTGCCGGGTGCCCTATTCCACTAGTCAATAACTGATAAGCAATTTAATTAAACCTTTATCTAATTAATTTTGTGTTACATGAGTCACACTACTCGTGTTAGACTGTTTAGCTATAGATTAAACTAGCTACTTGCGTGCGGTTTCACTAGCTCTGCTCGGCTCCTATTGGTCGTAGCGAGATGTTTTATAGCCTATAACCTTCCTCGATATATGGACTATCTAACACAAAAAGAATTATTCAATTCGAATTAGTAGTTTCGGCGATTAGCGCGTTCAAACAAACAAACAAAAAAACAAACTCTTCAGCTTTATAATATACCAGGTATAGATTAAAAATAGAAGAATTCCTTAGGGTTTTTTTGAAAGGAGAAAATCGTCTATGACTCCTTCCGCTTTTGCTTAGCTGAGAGACTAGGCCAGGGCCAGATTTTTACTGACTAAAAACCACCCTATTCCTACTCCTACTCCAAGCCGGAGCCCCGGTAACCCGTTAAGTTGTCAACGAATCTGGACCCTTTAGGTAAAGGTAATAATGCCAATCGCTTCCAACAGGGCGATCTGGAAGACACTGGAGTAATTAATTCATCATGATATTAAACCATAAGACGTCAGACGTCTACTGCTTCACATTCGACGTTCCCAATGACTTCAAGATGGGGCGATTGAAAGCGACCTGCATCCAGCTGCTTCTTACGATCTTTTTCAGGTTGTCTGTCCACTTTGTGGATGGACGTCTTGCACTCAATACCAAATTATCTAACAATATATTTAAAAATATTTCTGTATCGTATCGTAATCGTATCTTAGCTTTAGCTGTCGCGGAGAACCTAACGGGTTACCGGGGCTCTGGGTCGAAGTGCAGGTGAAGGAACGGGGTGGTCTATAGTCAGTAAGAGTCTGACACTCCCGCCTCACCCAGGCGAGAGAAGTCATGATGATTTTCCCCCCTTATAAAAAAAAGATTATCGTAGTCGTATCTTAGCTTTAGCTAGCTACATCGTAGTCGTTGGCAAGGTAACAGTTAATCTCAAAGAAAAATAAACATAAAATCGCATTAAAACCTCGGAAGTCGTTAAACTGAGCATGCGAAGGAAATTGATTGACATAGGTAGGTAGGTACTGAATTTCATTAAAAAACTTTAGGTAACGGATTGACACAATTGTTTAGTGCGAGATACAAAGCAAGAATGGCTTAGGTTCTAAAGAAGTAAAGAAGTAGAATTATGCTATCCACCGTAGAAAAACATGTCCGTCTATGGAAGGGCGAAGGGGAATGGCGTAGAACATATGCTCATCTGACTGTGACTCTCAGACTTTTATTGACTTGTCTTAAAAGGTTTCGAGAGATGAGCTGAACTGCAAAGAACACTCGTGTCTTTGCTATATGCAAAGATCTGACGATTGAGCTTGGTGGTTTGCAGAGTCCTATGTCCAGCAGTAGACGGCAACTGGACGATGGTAGAATAGACTTTGGGTACCTTTAATTGTCGTGTTGGCCCGGGGACTTAAGACACCCGCTTTTTAAAGCATGAGGGTGCGTGTTTCAAACCTACCAACGGCAAATTCCAATGTGAATTTTTGCTAGTTATATGTACTTTCTAAGTTTATTTACTCTACTGACAAACGGTGAAGGAAAACATCGTGAGGAAACCTGGACTTATAATTTCTAATTATAAGTTTATATTCGCCAACCCGCATTGAGCAAGCGTCGTGATTAATGCTCAAACCTTCTCCGTGTGAGAAGAGGCTTTGCTCAGCAGTGGGCATTTATAGGCTGTTGATGATGATGATGATGACTTTCATCATCTGTTAAAATCTCATTCTTCCAAGAAAAAGGTGATGGACAAATCCTACCTAGTTCACAAGTCACAATATAAATTTGCAATACCACAAAAGTGGCAATTAAGATAGGCCTATCGTGTCCAAAACTTGTGCCGTAGACGTAGACTAATAAATTACGAATTAATGAAAGAAAGGAAACAATACCGAGGTCGATATACTGAAAACTATCTTGACCCTGAACTGGGGAACTTGCGTGTTGATTGTGGAATAAATGTCAGTGGCCAGTAACTATATTTAGGTACCTACCTACCTTATCTAAGTAGTTGATAGGCTTCTTTACCTATGAAATTCGCATTTTAAAGAGAATTTCAGTGCAAAAACGGGAAAAAAGTGGAGATGTTGCAAATAAGCTTATAATATGACATAAAATAGACAACAAACTATAGACACTGAAAATAAGTAGGCATTAAGTTTTTATCTAGTCTGACTTCCGTTTGTGAAGTCGTTAGTTTAGGAAACCATTTCAACAATGTGCACCTATTTACCTAACAATCAACGCCAGTGTGTACCAGTACCTACTACCAGTTTTGGACACAGAGCCAAAAAAGGTATTTGCACTACGTAAGTAATTCTGCGTAAAATCTTATAGGTACAGTACCTACCCAGGTTTTCGTTTTAAATAACGAATGTATCAAAAATTTCAAATTCTAAAAACATTTTCATTGAAATCATTACGCAAATCTAAACGTGAATCAGCCAGAGAGTAACCATGGTAATAGTTGCAAAATATTAATAAAATCATACCTGATATTTTGTCATGCGATAACACCTCTTCAAGTACGGCCCTGCATTCGTCCAACCGTGAAAAATCACTTGAATCGATGACAAATATCACACCGTGCACTTCGCTATAATACTGAGACCATATTTGACGAAAGTGAGGACCCCCGCCTAAATCATATATCGTCACAGGAGTATCTTTATGCACTAAATTCACAGCTTTAAAACCCACAGTCGGCAAAACCTTGTCATCCTTCTCGCCGGCCAAATTATTCACAGTTTTTGTTTTTCCCGCGTTATCCAAGCCTATCAGTATCAAGACGATGTGACGACGCTGGTTTCGACGCCGAAAAATACTTCCCAGACAATTACCCATAGTAAACACAACATGTACAACTAGATTAACGATAAAAAATCACTTTTCACATCACAAATACGTCTTTCAAATTTGAATTTGTCACCCGTGGCCATTTGTAAACAAAAAAAGTTTTGTTGACACAACGGTTACCAATAGCGATCGAGTTCGATGTGGCCAGTGTTATTCATTGGTTTGTTCTCTTTGTCCGTTCAATAATTCAGTATTGTTTTCCTTTCATTTTCATTCTACCTTTCATTTTATTATAAATAATATTAGATTATTTTAAAAATACAGTTTGTTAAGCTTGGTACGATATTAATTAGACGTATTAACTTCAGGCATTATACATATTGTTTTCACTGGCCCAAAAATCGTCCTTCCAAGTGGCGCTTTGTGTATAAAATGAATAATGTGTTTTGTCAACAAGTTAACGTAACTCAAGGCGACAGCTGTATTTGAACAAATCTATCATAACGATTGTAAAATGAAAGGTCACATCTGTTTTACTATAATTATCTTGATTGTATGTCTTCGTTACGGCTAGTCCTTGTGGAAAAGATGCACTATTACGTCTAGACTTACTAAGCAACTTGATTTATAATTTTTTAAACAGTAGGTAAACTATAATACTTTCCTTGGTCAAGGCCATAGACCACTATTATAATACTAGAGAGACAAGGTTAAAATTTTCAGCTGTTATTATAGTATTTAAATTTACCTATCAGGCAGAAAGCCATGCAAGAACCACAACATTATTGCTTTAACCACAGAACCACAGAACATATAAATCTTCTTTATACATATGTTCTGTGGCTTTAACCAAGGACTTTTCATATGCTTCAGTGAGTTATTTAAAAATATGAATACCCACTATAGTAACATAACATCACGCCTTTTATCCCCGAAGGGGTAGGCAGAGGTGCACACAGAAGTAACACCTACTTTTTCACTATTTATGTTATGAGTCCCATGTAATAGGGGGTGACCCACTATAGTTTACTTGCATTAACTTAAACGAATAGGTACTGTCTTTAAAACGAATGTGTCTGTTGCATAATTTTGTCTGTCATGCGAATTATACAACCTTTATCCTGACAATAACTACCAAACAGGCGACTGGTAACGGAAAACCATTATGCAAATTAATTTCGATGAAAGTAAAATAAAAGACACAAATAAAAATACATAATTGAACATTTATTTTGAGAAAAATAATATTCACCATAAATACAGGTACAATTTCGAGATAACATTATTTACAAAGCTCTGTAAGATTTTTAAATAAATACTTTAAAATGCGCGCCAATTAAATTCAACGGCTATCTTGATTTGTGTTGCCAGTGGTTAATAAGGAATAGTGGAATTATCTGAATTTGACGAGGATTATGTCTCCATTTTTGACTGAGAAATAGGCGAGATCTTTCATGACGTTGTCGAGGCATATTTCGGCTCCTTTCATTTGATCATCGAGTAGATATAGCGTCGGTGGGCCCGTGTTGCCAGGTCTGGGGAACAGTCTTTGTGCGAGTGTGACCAGCTTTTGCACAAACATGGAGGACGGGAATTTCTTTTTGCATGACTTGCCGTTTTCATCTCGTAGGATTATTTCTAGGAGCTGTGATGTGAGTGTCATTGTTTTGGGTTGTTTCACAAGCAGGCTGTCGTCTGGAATGCCGTATTCTGGAAAAATAATTAATATTGAAATACAAAGTTTAAAATTATAAGAGAGGGGTACAGTAAGCTGTTTTCCAAATTCATTCTATGTGGAATTTGTGGACAAAACAAATAATTATTGCGTGAGGAGATCGAACCCGCGACATGTTGCATAGGTACTGATTGTCCAGCTACTTCGCTAAATATGCACACTAATTTCCTCTTACGAGGGATTCTTTTATATTACTGGCTACCCATCTCTGTCAAATCTTTTTTAGTCAATAAGTACCCACGAGAAAATTGTGGGAGATGACAAATACTCAAAAAAGTGGACAATATTTATCCAAAAATCGCTCATTTCTATTTACGAGGCAAATAAATATGTGATACTCACTGTTAATAAGCTCAGTAAACCGACAGTGTTCTATGGTGAAGGCTCGTTGGCTGGCCGGGTCACTCTGTGCAGCTTTCCATTCAGCTCCATATCGCTTCATATAGTCATACTCAGCTCCACGACGCAGCTCTCGAGTTATTGTTGAGCCGTTTAGTTCCTGGGAGGAAAAATTTAATGAAGTTATTTCAATAGTCATAAATAGGTATTTGCCAACTAGTCAAATTCAATATTTTTTTCGAACTGTCAAAAACGACAGCTTTCTATGAATTTTGTACACGATTGTGTATTATGACGTCACGTTTTTTATGCGTCAAACAGCTTACTTATTTCTTAACAAATTGCTGGAAAAATACTAAAATTTTGTTGATCATAAAATAAATTAATGTGTGACTAATTTTTAATGTTTTATTGTCGAAATAATTTACGCTTAATGAAAGCAAGTACCCAATACGAAAGCAAGAGTTTATTGTTCATAGTTTTTTTAAAAACACTTGACAAGTAGGTAATGTTACAATTTTGAGAAAAAAAAAATGATATTATTTTAAACTATCTATTCCCTAACGGTTTCAACCTTTGCTCGGTTCCTACTGGTTGTAGTATGTGCTTTTTGGATATATTATTATAGTTTTTTTTAAGGGGCGAAAATCATCGAATGACTGCTCCCGCCAGGGTGAGGCGGGAGGGAGTGTCAGACTCTTACTGACTAAAAACCACCCCGTTCCTTCTCCTGCACGTCGAGCCGGAGCCCCGGTAACCCGTTAGGATCTCCAAAAACTCAGATAGTGTCAGTTTTTTCGTGATTTTATCAAATATAAATTACTAAAGACTGCCGTTGGCTAAATGGTCGCAGGTGCGACACCTAGGTCGGGCAAATAGATCTCAGTAGTAGCACGGAGTCCAGAATTGTGCCCGGTATATGGCAATAAGCTCACCCCCTATTACATGGAAGTCATAACATAAATAGTGAAAAGTGGGTGTTACATTGTACAGTGGCAAGCGCCGTAATGTGCACCTATGGTCTACGCCTTCGGGGATAAAAGGCGTGATATTATGTTATTAAATTAACATTTATAAAAAGTAGTTTATACCAAATCTTATACCTGTAGCGTATCAATTTTAGCAATAACAAGTTGTGATCCAGTATCGTAGTCCTCGGTTTCTTGTATGGGGTTCTTCAGGAAGTAGAGTTTCTTCAGGCAGGCTAGCTTGTTCAGTTCACTTAGAGATCGCCACTGAAATAAAAAAAAAACATAAAATTCATTAGTGTAGTATGCGGAGGCCCAATTCCCCTTCCCCAATCTCTCCAATTCCTGAATCCCCAACGATCCTCAAACTCCTAATCCCCAAAAGGCCGGTAACGCACTTGTGACGCCTCAGTCTCAGGTGTTCCAGGGGTCCATGGGCGACCCTGATTGCTTACCATCAGGTGATCCGTCTGCTCGGTTACCGGCTTATGCCATAAAAAAAAGTATTTTGTAAGAGATAGTGAGTAAAAAAATCATGTTGGATGCCGCAGTTTGATAGGTTCAGGTTTATCAGACAGCACTGGTTTAGTCTATGTAAATTTATGTGTAGTCGCTTTTTTATCAAATAGTAAAATATATCTAATATTTTGATATGGCAACACTAAAACAAAAGGTTACTCTACTCACGTCATTAATCCGGTTTCGATTCAAAAAAAGAACTTCCAATTTTTCAAACATGTCAACTTTGTCTTCGGGGTTCTCATTGAACCTTATTTCAGTTATTTGACAGTCGTTTAAACTTAAAATCTTTAAGTTTTTCATCATACCGAGGTTCATGACTTCGTACCACGATGCTAGAGGATTTCCATCCAATTTTAATACTGTTAAAGTTCTCAGAGTGACTGATGGTGGGATTATAGTCTTTATTCTGTTGTACGCAGCGATCATTTCGTTTAATTTCGGCCATAAGTGTGATAGAGCGAGGATGTCAACCCATTCATAGTCGCATACTGAAATGTTTACTTTCTCCAGGTTGGCAAAATTGATTGACAGTTGTGCCATCGTTTCTTCCGGCATGTCTATGGCCATTCGGTTTTTGCTGGGAAAATAAAGTTTTAGATTAATACTTGGATATAAACTAATAAAATGGTTCACCCTTCTTTGATCGAACAACGTTTGATAATATAATATTACTTTGACTGCACGGTTAGTGCGGTGGCTGGGCAACCGGCTGCCGTGCAACGTGTCGCGGGTTCGATTCCCGCACGGGACAACACTTTGTGTGATCCACAAAGTGTTGTTTCGGGTCTGGGTGTCATTGTGTATGTGAACTTGTATGTTTGTAAACACACCCCCGACACAGGAGAAAATCCTAGAGTGGGGCAACGCTTTATTAAAAAAAAAAAAAATTACTAAATCGAACAACGTTTAAGAAAATAATCACTTAGTAAAATATCGTTTGACAGAATTTTCAGTGCGTCGAATATTTATATCACCTACTATGAAAAACAATAAAATATAAACAAGAAGTAAGACTGCCGATCACCAACGACTTCACCAAGGAGACGGAATAAATTACTTAAAAATTATGCCTTACTTATGTTATGACTTTTGTGAGCTAAATTAATTATTGTGTTTTTCGGCTTACTCACGTAATTACTTGACGAGGAACTCGACTAGTTTCAAGTCATGCTAGAGGCTAAATTAACTAAAAATCGCGATTTACTCACGTGAATATACTGAGAAAAGCTCTACTAGTTTCGAACCACAGAGGGGTTTGCGCGGCGATGTCGCGCCGCCTACTGTCACCCTACAGACATCGCCGCGAGCGCGCACGCTGCTCATGAGGTAGTAGAGGTTTTCTCAGTATCACGTGAATACCCCGCGATTTTTAGTTAATTTAATATGTCTCGCGATAGTTATTTTAATAACATGCTAGAGGCTCATAATCATGAGCAGCATTCCGCGACCCGCGACGTGGGGACTGTTGCGCTGCTATAAAGAACTGTAGCTCTGAATAGCAGCAGAAAGACAATAAATAGGGATGAAGACAGGGTATGACTATTAAAAATCTAATTAGTCCGTAAGTTAGGTAATGAAAAAATATTAGACACGTATTTTTTTATTTTGTCGTATAATAAAACAATACTTAGATAAATCGAATCAAAGTTTAGGAGTGGGGGCTAAAACGTCATTTCTACGTATAAAATGTACATAGAAGTGACGTCACGCGACATTTCAAATCAATATATCGTCGAAAGTATTCGTTTGTGTAATAAAATAAAAAATACGTGTGTAATGATTTAAAATAATCTACAAGACGGACATTAAAATAAGAATTAGGCATCTACCCTATTATACCTTAACAAAATTTAAAAAAAATATCTAACTCACTTAACATCAAGTTCCGTCAAATCCGGCAGTTGTGCGGACAGTTGTATAACTTCACGCCAGTTGGAGAAGAGGTTGCGTGATACATCCAAACTGCGGACGTTTGGGCAGAGGGACGCTACGTCACCGGCCTTCGAGATGTTTTGGTCGTGGACGCATACTTCTAGGAGACGGTCGAATTTTCTGGAATCATTCAAGGATTTTGGTTAGAAATTATAGCAGTGTTTTTAACATAACATAACATCACGCCTTTTATTCCCGAACAGGCAGAGGTGTACATTATGCCAATGTATCACTATTTATGTTATTAGTCTCATGTAATAGGGGGTGAGCCTATTGCCATATATCAGGCACAATTCCAAACTCCGTGCTACAACTGAGAATATTTTAAAAACCCAGTAATACTTTGCCCGACCCGGGAATCGAACCCGAGACCCCCTGCCCGGGAGTCGCACTTGCGACCACTCGGCCAACGAGGCAGTCAGTCAGTTTTTTTATTGTGTAAACATACAGTTGTTGCCATGGCTAGGTAACTTATCGCGCGGAATCCCGAAAGGATTTTATTTGTGTGATTGTGACCTATAAATTATTATGGTTTAAATGTAATTCGTTTGTATTTGAGTCGTTAATAAATGCGGTTAATTTTTGTGCATTATTCAAGACATATGGAAATACTCAAACCCCAATCAATATTAAGTCACTCTTAAGTATAGTTCTGTCAATACTAAGTATATTATTTGTAAATAAATCTTTATATTTTACAACATTGTCCTTCATTATTATTCTTGCTGATCAGAGACTTGGAAATCCACATAGTTACCCACCATATTTAGTTACATGCATGATACATCATCATACATCGATCGCGTGTTGTTATCCGAGTACATAACAGTGGGTACAGGTACAGAGATATAAGTTATTACTTGTTCATCAGTCGGCGCATATTATTTGTAAACATGCGACTCATACTAGCTTAACTAAATTGTAGTTTTAATTAAATATACTGATATAATGTATGGTCTAGTCTAGGTAGAGTAGAAAGATTATGTATCTGGGTTTGTACATTCAAGCGGATCGTACACCTATCGTTAAAGCCAAAGGAGGTCTTTTATTATGGCATAAGCCGGTAATTTTTTATCTAATAAAACGTTGCCCCCACTTTAGGATCTTCTCCTGTGTCGTGGGTGCGTCTACAAACATACAAGTTCACATACACATGACACACAGACCCGGAACAACAATCTGTGCATCACACAATGAGTTGTCCCGTGCGCGAATCGAACCCGCGACACGTTGCGCGGCAGTCAGTTGCCCAACCATCGCACCAACTGTGCAGTCATGAGCAGACAGATCACCTGATGGTAATCAATCGGCGTCGCTCATGGATAGACACCTGGAATACCAGAGGCATAACAAGTGCGTTATCGGCCTTTTGGAGATTAGTAGTTTGAGGATCGTTGGGTATTCAGGGATTAAGGAGATTGGGGAGGGGGAGGGGTAATTGGGCCTCCGGTAACCTCACTCACACGACGAAACACAACGCAAGCGGTGCTTTACGTCAGTTTCCTGTGAGGCCGTGGTAACTTCTTTTTGGATCTTTCTGAAAGAGCCGGCCAACGAAAAAAGAAGGCGTATCGCTAGAACTACCTATTTGGAGCAATAATTAATATGGCGTAAAAGTTGTGGGATCCAAGATGAAGAAGTTATACCAGTTCGAAGATTCATCATTGTCACACATTTATTGCTTTCTAATTAAATAATAACACATTTGGTGCTAAGAAATGGTAAAATCCGAAATGATTTCCTTTCTTTATCATATTGTTAACTTTGTCGTATTGACATAAAGCCGAAAATGCAATGGATAAATTAATGATAATTTATCCATTGCAATGGATAAATTAATGATAATTTATCCATTGCATTTTAATTGAATGAATAATTAATGATTAATTAAACATATAACAATAATAATTAAATAACAATAATAATTAATGATAAATTAAACAAAAATAATTAATTGTTTCTGTGTACATTAAAGCTTAAATAAATAAAATTGATTGTTACATATCTGTTAACTTTTCTGCCTATCATTATTTCTATCACCTTTTTTATTGCCCTTCCCTCCACATACGAGCCATGTTCTGCCTACCAGTTACTTTTAGTGAACCAATAAGCACTGGGTACAATTTGAATTCAAACATCTTTTATTTAGTCAGCATTCCATAATTCTATAAAGGCATTGTTTTGTCCATAGTTTTCCACAAATTAATTAGAAAAATTTAAAAGAAAAAGTTCGTAAACCATTCTCAACATTTTCCATGTCATGACAAAGTCATGTATTTTTTTTATTTTTGATATATCTATCGAAAATTATTACGGTATTTGACAACTAGTCAAATTCAAGTCGCATTCTACTTTTTTCGAGCTGTCAAGAACGAATTTTGTACGAGATTGTGTATAGTGCAAGTCAAACAACGTACTAATTACTTAAAAATTTACTGGAAAACATACTATTAATAATTAAGTTGGTCATAAAATTAATTAATCAGAGTGTGATTATTTTTTAATAATTTATTTTATTTAACAATCTAAATATTTTTTTTTTAATTAAGGAAAGTACCTACTTACTGTTTCTGATGAATTTTTTTAACTATCTACTTACTGTTTCTGATGAATTTTCTCAAAGCCAACCATTTCAATGAAAGGTGCACCCATCTCTCGCTTCCACTCATTGATGACAGTCCTACGATGGGCTGCTACGGTCTCATCCTGGAATTGAGACATAAGTTACGGATAACAAATAGAGAACTTACGTAATGGTTACGTCTACAGTCCGTCTTGTCACTTCATCGTATTGAGATAATTGTATCCACTGGAAAGAGATACGGACTGTTATGGAATGGAAATTGTTTAATTAACTCATAAATGTCCAATTAACTATGAAAAATCCACAACATTTGTTCGTACAAAAGAAGTCTCTAAACGTCGGAAATAAGGTCTATAATAGTGTATGTGGAGAGCAGTGACCGGTGACCACTTGGATCTTGACCAGTTAAAGGAACGGACTGACTGAATAACTGACAAACTATTGTATGTTGTTGTTTCAGAAAAGCCTATGTTTAGTATATTTGGAATAAATTAAGAAAGGTAACTTTAAGTACCTTATGAACAACTTATTCAATGTTTATTTTCAAAAGTGGTTGTTTTTTATTTAACAAAGTAGCCAGTGCGTTACTGGCTTTTTGGGGATTAGGATTTTTTTTTATATGATGGTCCGAAGTTATGTCGCTATCTCGCCTGGTGGTAATCGATTATGCGGTTGACGTTGGAAGATTGTTAGGGATTCAGGGATTGGGGAGAATGGGGAGGGGGAATTGGTATCCTTACTCACAAGACGAACCACAATGCAAGCATTGTTTCTGTGAGGCCGTGATATCACTCCGGTCGATCTGGGCTATTCATGTCAAAGAAGATTCTCCCACACTTGAATTATTGAGGCTACAATTTTATTGCAGTTATTGAGCCAGTATTTATAAATAAAATTAGGCCAGTGTTCCTTATTAGTCTTCAGAATTGAGTAAAAGGTTGATGAGATTAGATTCCAATAGGAATTAGGTATGAGATGCTTATTAGAAAAGTAAAATGGACTTGTCATGTTTTGTCAGATTTCAACTATATGTTATAAACTGGTTAACCTCTAAGGTACCTATATGAGACACACTAGAAAATACATTGTGTCTCGCATAGGTCTGTGTTCCACGTTTAACCACCAGTTAAACGTGAGAGTAGTACGCTTCTGCTACCTTTTAAAAATAATAAGTGTATTTAAAAATTAATTTCCGTTTGTTAGTGTCTTAGAATTTTGGTCTACAAATGTTTGTGGAAGTCCATGGAAGGTTTAAAAGGTAAGAAAAAAAGTTAAGCAGAAATAATTTAATTTATTTTTTTAATTTATTTAACAACTTTGGAAGACTAACAGCTAACAAAACAAAAATTAAGAAATTGTGTGAGAGTCTGACAGCCAATGACAAGTCTTCACATATAAAAACAAACTAATACTATAAAAGAATGTGGTCGACACAGTACTCCCTACAAAATTATTATAATAATAAAAACAAACAAAACAAAATAAAAAGAAACAAAGTACTAAATTACTAATAATACCTACTACTACACATCTGAATACTACACAGACAAATTACCTCGCAAAATATCAGTACAATCGCGTTCCCTATTATGTTACTACATAAAAAAAGAAAGGCTCAGGCACCTCCTGACCGTAGACACTTTAATATTAAAAAGGTCAAAATCATGCTGCTTGCACACGCTGTTAAATTCCTTAATTGCATGCACAAAATACGAGTTTTGCCTATAATTGGTAGAGGAGGATGTGATATTTCTTACAGAGACTATAGTAATCTTCAGACCGGTATGGGACACCCTGGTGATAGCACAGATACTTGATGAATTTCGTCTGGATATTTTCAATACGATCAATGTACTTGTGATAACACGGGTTCCACACTTCAGACGCATATTCCAAGTGACTTCTAACAAAAGTACAGTATAGAATTTTTAAAGTTTTTGATTGAGTGAAGCACTTAGATAGTCGCATAATGAAGCCCAATGACTTTGAAGCTCTAGCAACAATGGCATTAACATGAGCCTCAAAAGTGAGCTTAGTGTCATGATGAACCCCCAGATCTCGGATGATATCTGATCTAGGAAGTGTTTGATCTCCCAAGGTATATGATGCAACTATAGTAGTGCGCTTTCGGGAATATGTCACCACCGAACATTTTGAGGGATTTAGATCCAGCCTACGCTCACGACAGTAAGCTTCCAGTCGAACCGATGTAACGCAGCCACATCGGTCTGTGATGATATTTTTGAAAAGATTTTCATATCATCGGCAAAACACAGTAACTTTGATGAGATCAGACATGAATCAATGTCGTTTATATAGATGATAAAGAGTAATGGGCCGAGCAAAGAACCCTGCGGAACTCCACTGGGGACAGGTACCCAACCAGACATATAATTACTTAATACTACTGCTTGAGACCGGTTTCTCAGATACGAGGAAAACCATCTGAGTAGATCACCACATATTCCCACACTATCCATCTTAGATAATGATATTTCATGTTGAATTCGATCAAAAGCTTTACTGTAGTCTGTATAAACGACATCGATCTGCCCACCCCTGTCCATAGCATCAGTAATGAAATCGTTAAGAAGAATTAAATTAGTGACGGTGGTCCTTCCTTTCAAAAAACCGTGTTGGAAAGAACTAAAAGAGATAAATTTGCCACATCAGCTAGTTACATGTTAGTATGAGAAGTATCAGGAATTTATTAAAAACTATAAAGTATTGTTATTGATTGAATCTTTTGCTCCAAAGTAAAGTGGTGCAGTGCAGATATCATGTTAATGAATAAATATTGATTTATAACAGTTTATCCTTGAATTTTTACTCATGTTATTAAATGCAAATAATGGAATGTTTTGCTTATAAGATATATAAATAGGTGGATAAAAGTTCAACTCTTAATGACAATATAGGTAGTATAGCTAACTAAAGAGGTTCAATGACTTTAACATAAACAGTATACATACACACACATGCATAGTATGTAAGTTAGCTACAAGAAGAGAACAAACAATCTTGATTTATCTCAGACATTATTTTATGTTTTGCAAACTTCATTGTATCAATTAAATGCTGCATTGAGAATTGCAATTCAAACAAAAAGAACAGCCTTGACATCAGTTACAGATTAAAAACACAACCCACTCATACTGCCAAGTTTTTATGTAGGTGGAATGACCTAATGCTTATGCACTAGCATTGAAGTTTAAGAAAATATTTTAAAAAGTTTGTTTTGTTTGAGAAGCTGCGCCTATGACTCACCTCGCGATCACCGTAGTACTTTCTGATAGCTTCAGCACAAGTTTTGAACGGAGAAATTTTGTTCGGACGAATAAACGAACCAGCGCCTGGTTTAGAGGTCTTGAAGTATTGGACATCGTCCACAGAACCATCATGTTTACCCCTCGCTGGGTCATCCCATTCAACACCGTACCAAACACCCTTATATCCATGCACTTCACCGATATACTTCACCGTACCAAAATCATCGGTACTCTTAACGCGACTACCGATGTGCACTTGAATTTCGTTATCCTCGGTACCATTGTGACTGTCCATGGTACCGTTACAAAATTTTGGTATTAAGTTAACAGGCATTGCGCCCACCATTATTTTTAAGTTTTCGAAAAAGGAACTGTTTATCAAAAGAAAAACAGGCTGACTTTTTTCCCCGAAAACTATTGTCACTTCAACTGTCAAAATACTTTGTTGACTAGGCAACGGCACGGTAAATAGTAAGAGTTATTTAGTCGATTTTTTCGTCACTCGATCAACAATTATTTTAATTAATTTTATTGATATCAAATGGCTCTGCTTAACTTAGAAATTCCAGTTCAACCATGATTACAGAGTTTTTACTGTAATAATGTTAAGTGCCATGTTATGGGTCGTCCTCGTGTATTGACTGACCATAAAACAAAATAAATGAACAAAAACCGGCTTTATGGTAGCGATGAGCAAAATGTTTTCTTTGATTCATTATGATATTTATTATTATTATTACTTTTTAAGGTGTAAATATTTTAGTTTTAAATTATTTATATTTTAAGATGTATTAAAACTATTAAATTAAAAACATTTATTTAAATTAAACCTTAATTTGGTACTTTTGAAACAAAATACAAATGGTTTCAAAAACAGTTCATGATATTATGGTCTTAAAATGAAAAGAATAAGTAATAATTATGAATATCACATGGTGATTTATTTCTTAAACTCTTTTTAATTTCATTCGTTTAGAATTTTATGTTTAGTAGATTAATTTACTCATATTTAATATTAGTTTGTTAGTATGTTTTAACATCACTAGAGTCAATAGGTATTGTATGTCTTGAAAATTGTTTACGAATCTCTTTGTTTACGAAAGTTTGTGTCAAAATTTTACTTATCGGTTTACAATAATGGGCCAAGGAAATAATAACTAAAATAATAAAAATAAGAGTAAAGAACAATTGCATATTTTCACTAAGACTTTAGTACAAATACAGAAATATTGAAGTTTGTACGAATGTTGCCAGTGTGTTATAAAAGTTCTTCAAAGAGCTACGGGATGGCAGTAGTATCATCGTTTTGAAACATAGTTCTAAGTAGTGATTGGTGCGTGCACTGGAATAGGATATTATCCGCCCAAGTAAGGTAGAAATACCGAATAAGGACGAAAAATGTAAATTCGAGTTCCGATTCGTCCAGTGAAGTCGAAGCTGCAGGCAACTTCGGTTGACAACATACGCGTATTTTTTGACGTGGAAGCTTTCAGTGGAAGCTTTGTTATATCTTCTGGTGTGAATCGGACTGCAATACACTAGGATTTGCGAGCACCCGGTTCAATGTTCCATTTATTTTCATTCGTTGTCTCGGCGCGGCGCTAGCGTCATCTCGCTCACAGCTTTTCGAAATCGGGAATCGGGACGTAAAAAGTGTTTTTTGACAAAAATGGCTACCGAAAGTGTCCCAGACGTGTATATCAGGCGATAATACGGAAATGCTCGTTTGTGTTTGTGAAAATATGCATTTTATAAGTGAACAATTGTTTCGTGCTGTGCAGTAGTGCATTCGGATTTGTCACGACAAAGGATAAGAGCGTCAAAATGAGGTATGTACAATATAACGAGTTCATCGCTCCTCGGAGCTTTCGTTAGCAAAACAAATAAATAATTACAACGACGATCATGCACGCGTCGATCTATTTATGTCCATATAGTTTCTGCTGCACCGGCAGTCTTCCTTTACATCAGCAGACTGTTTTTTCATAGATATTACAACGTAAACATAGCACGGGCGTGCGGTCGTTACGGTTCATCGATTAGTTCATTATGATCGTAATTACATACGTTTATGAATGACATCGTAATCAAAGACTGTAAAAAAGTATGCCTTACTCATTCTTGAATGTATTTGTAAAAAGTTCAACACGTTTCGGATACATATATTGATTTTTCATCGCGTTGCGTTCCCCCACGATGTTAATTCTTGTTATTTTATGTGAAAGTATTGTAAATAGGAGTTTAGCAATGACCTTGTGTGGGTTTGGAGGCAATTTGTTTAATTGGGGCAGAGTTTGTCCAGTGGGGACATCCCTGAACACCATATGCGTAATATTTCGCCGAATTGGGGTGTATGGGACCCCCAGGAAGGGTGTTTCGAAATTTTCGTTTGAACGAGTGCATATGACTAATAATATACACCCCACCCCTATTTCTGATTAAAAATATATTTCTTAAGTCCCAATGTGTATTGCAATGTGGTTGAAACTTGAAATTAATTCTGAGTAATTGGTATCTATGTGATAGTGCAGTACTAAATAATTATGATAAGTTAGGTAAATAAACCTGTGGTAATTTCATTAGATTGAGTCATAATCTAAAGATAATGTTGTAGGAATTCTAGATATTAGTTTTAATTCACAAAAATGTTAATATGTTATCTGTGTTTTCTTTCTGCATGACATCACTATGTAAACAAGTTTGCTTCCAATTGATTTTTTTTTATTTTTTTTTCTGTTTAGGATGTTTTAATTCCTTGTTGGTTTGTATAATATAAGTATAAATTGAATTCTTGAAGTAGTTTACTTTACTTATATCTTAAATTTATAACAGTTTATTAACTTACCGCAAGTAAACCTGGAATAATTTGTCTGTTATATTTTTTTTTAATTCAAAGAAGTATCTATCTTATTTAAAGTTTTGTTATATTTGGCAGCCTAATAATAACTATTCATTATATGAAAAAGCACAATTTTGCAAAAACATTACTTATATTATTATCACTCAATCTCAAAGTGCATGCAATTGATTATAATTAAAAATTGCCACCTCTATAACAGTATCACAGATATATTCATTTTATTAAAAAGCTAGCTCTTAAGTAATTTCATAACATGTAACCTACTTTTGCTACCCAGTATTGAAGCCTTGACATTATTTTAAATTAATAAACTAATGGGAAATATTTATTAGTAACCTGTGCGGGTAATTTTATATAAATATGATGTAAAATTAATACTTAAAAGTAGGTATTTAAATTGGCATAGTGTATGAGTCATCCCATATGGTTAATGTTTTTTGCAATAGCAAAAAATTGTGTCATTCAGATTTTATGAATGACTTGAGGTAAATTGGGAGTAGATATCTATTAGAAATTTTACAGTATAACGACCTACTAGTTTTCCTTGTGGCTTTACCTGTATTGGCAAAGGAGAAAACATAACTCCACTGTCATGAATGTTATCTGACTCTAAAATTGTACCATAAAAACACTATGTTGTGATGAAGACAAACTTAGTTCCTTTGATTTTTTTTTAATAAGGTGAATTAGATACCTATATGGAACAAATTATACTGGACTGGCCCCATCATAATAAAATGATTTCTATGAAATAACAAGTGAAAACTTGGTTATTTAACTATTTTTATTATTCAGACATAACATCATGCCTTTTATCTGCGAAGGGGTAGCCCGATTATGGCACTTAATGCCACTGTATGTACAATGTAACACCCACTTTTCACTATATGTTATGAATCTCAACTCAATCTTACAGACTTTAAATTATACTCATTTTATTTACAATTATTTTAATCAGCCATGATTATCTCACTGCAGGGCAAAGGCCTCCCTACCCTCCTTCCACTCCTCTCTATATGACTCTATAAAACTTTTTGCAACTAATCAAATACTTAATAAATAATAATGTCTGCTGCGACGTCTATTGATGTTGAGTGGGCTTCACTCAGTAGTAAGTTTTGCCCACCGCTCGTCTGACATGCGAAGTTAAATTCATATATCGATAAAACTTTCTCATTTCCCAATTTGATAGAATTGTGTAAACAAAATAAAAAAGCTGTCAAGCTGTCCTCGGGGGACATGTTTTAATTATTGCAAAATGATACGGAATATGGCCGCTCCCATACCTGTCAACTGTCCATCCGTTTAAAAAAAAACTGGTTTGTTCAAGGTCCACATCAGCGTAGGTATTGTTGAAATGTTCAGTGTGACATTTTTATAATTGTTTTTTATCGTGTGTTGCAATTTTTATAGCCTGATTTCCGATTCTGGGTTGGTACTTTATGAATTATGTTTTTTTATGCTGAACTTATAGCTAGGTGCTGTTTTAATAATTTTTCTATTGTTAAGTCAGTCTCATAAGAGGTCTCAGTTAAATAATAATGTTAGCAGTTAGGCATTTTATTTCAAAAATCTTATAATTAAAACCTGAACAGTTTGTTTGTTTGTTTGAACGCGCTAATCTCAGGAAATACTAGTCCGATTCGCAAAATTCTTTTGGTATCGGATAGTCCATTTATCGAGGAAGGCTATAGGCTATAAAGCATAACGCTACGATCAATAGGAGCCGAGCAGAGTGGGTGAAACCGTATGGGGGTGGCTAGTAATATCATAAGCAATTTGCCATTGTATTTGAATAATTATGATTAAAAACTATTTGCAGTTACTGAGCCACCTTAGTAGCCAAGCATTTTTTCCCAGCAACGTAATTTTGCACCTAACCCTATATGGACACGTGTTTTCTCAACCAGTCTCTTACAGTAGAAATACTTAAAGTCTGTGTCATCTACATTCAGAAAACCAAGGTCTTAAAACTGTTGAGTCAGTCTCCTTTGTTTTCCTATCCATAATTACTAATTACCTTTTCTAGTACTTGTTTTAAAATACCCATATCCATGACGATGACGACACTCTTAAAAGGCACTATGACGTCACTCTGAAGGCACTATGACGTCATACTGTTTTCCTTTTTGTGAACGGTACGCCCCGTTGCGCACGTATGCAATTTGTTTTCGTTACAAAAAATGTTATTTAGCAATTTTTCTTGGTAGTCGTGATGAAATTTTTATAATTAAAGTGTCGTCGTTGTTATTTAGAAATTGTGATTTAGATTACTTTTTTTTTGAAAATTCATATTATCACTCGTTTTCTTGTACGGATAATAAAGATATGCTTACGTACTGCTTTGTGGTATGAGTCCAATGGAATAGAGCGTGTGCCTATTGCCATAAACTGGGCACAATTTCAGACCTCCTCGAAGCTCCTATTGGTCGTAGCGTGATGTTTTATAGCCTATAGCCATCCTCGATAAATACGCTATCCAACACAAAAAGAATTATTCCAATCAGACTTGTAGTTTCGGAGATTAGCGCGTTCAAACAAACAAACAAAAAACTCTTCCGCTTTAGAGGTATATAATAGTATAAGAGTATAAGATATTAGATAAGATTCACAAAGAATATACAGTACGTACATATCAACTTTTACACCAAAAATCCCCAAACTGTAACAGTGTCTTGGCGATAGTGACGCTCTTATATTTACACAATATTGTTACTTATAACTACTATTAATGAATGACGTGGCAATGCACCTATTATATTATTTATTAATACGCAGTTTACAATAACCACTAATACTCTACAACGATATAACAAAATTCGCACAAAACAATCAAATATGAATTGTACGAGGATTAACTCCACAGGGGTTTTAATATGTCTGAAAGCTTCGGTTTCCGGCAAAAGTAGATCAACCCTACCCATACGGTTATAACCCATGCTGACATAACGTGTTGGGCTCTCGCAAACCAATTAACAGAATGTAGTTTTAAAGGAAATACCTATGTTTGTGTAGATTTTGTAGCCAGTGTCGAAAAATGACCTTTATCAAATACTGATCGGGTTTTTAATTGCCTCTTGTTTGGGGAAGTTAATGTTATGTACAAATGTCTTTGAAATTGGGTATGTGTTATTTTATTTTTTGATGGAAGAGTAATTATAAGTCTTTATGAAACAGGCTGATCTGCTATCAACTTTATACGCATTCAGTTCCATAAATAATTAAACAAACAAGCTTTGTTAAACCATCGAGACTAAACTCGCTACTAGCGCCACCTACTAACAGCGAAAATGAGCTGTCCATTACATAAAACGCACAAAACAATGTTATCACCTGGGATCGAAAACATTATAATGATAATGTCGGACATCCTAAAATAACACAAATGATACTGCTTCCTCCCAAACAGACGGTTCCAATTAGCGGCAATTAAATGTCACTTAACATAATTTTAGGGATGCCAGTTTGCCTCTCTATATACAAAATATTCAGAAAGTTTCGTAAATCTTGTTTGGATTACAGTTTGGAAATTAGGATGTAGAATGACGAAATTGTAGGCTTAAAATCGAGAAGATTTGTTATCGACAACACCCTTTAGACTTTTGTTTAGGAGACTGGATATTAAACTTACCTGTTCAGCTCATTTTACGAAAACTTCTACAACACTTGAAATTCAGGTAATTTACAGCTCAGCTTACATTTTTTTTATATTTGTTGGGCCGACGTTTGACCCCTATCTCGCCTGGTGGCAAGCGATGATGCGGTCTACGATGGAGCAAGTCGTCCCATAAGCAACCTATTCAATCGGACCTTGAAGACACCCAGGTTATCCCTACTATTTTGCTTTCGCTTTCTGATTATATAGATAACGAGTTTTCGATATTATTTTTTATGCGTAGCAAAGTAAACTAAAAGTATCTATAGATACTGCATAATCTACTGGGAGTTATAAGACAACCTTAGTTAGACCCGCTGTGTTCCACGATTGACATAAATCTTACGTTAACAATCGGGAAGGCTTTACGAACCCTGCCATAATATTGTGGGAATGCGACGTTGCCTAGTGGCGTTTAGCAGTTTTTTCCATGAAAGCGACTGATATTCGTTTACAGTTTTATACTCACAAAGCTAACTCCTTTCCGTTTAAATGCCTACTGAATTCTACCAAATACAACTTGGCAAAGACCCACAAACGGTGCTTGCGAAGAAACTTTCTAAAAACTCGCTGAAACTCGGTCGAGTACTTATTAATGAAAAAACTTGTGTTTGCCTCGGTGCATTCGCGAGTGAGGTGCCAGGAAATCTAAGTTATAATTGCTACAAGTTGAGGGTTCATGTTTTACTGTATCGCTGAAATGGGTATTTAGGGCGCTAAAAGATGTGCTCAAAGAGGTGCAATGTTTGATCCAAACCTGCCTGCCTGTCGGAGCGTGAAACAAAATAGTTACTTTCAGCTTTTTACATCCATTAGTTTCGGCTGCTAGTCATCTGATAGTTAGTACCAGTCACCAGAAACACTAGATCATCAACAGACTATAAATGCCCACTACTGAGCAAAGCCTCCTCACACGGAGAAGGTTTGAGCATTACTCGCCATGCTTGCTCAATGCGGGTTGGTGATTTCACACTTATAATTGGATATTATTAGCCCAGGTTTCATCACGATTATTACCATCACCGTTGGTTAGTGGTGTCTGAATAATCTTAGAGAGTACATATAACTCGGAAAAAGTCACATTGGTACTTGCCGTTGGTAGGTTTCGAACCAGCACCCTCATGCGCAAGAATCGGGCGTCTTAACCTCCGGGCTACCACGACCTTAATTCTTAGAAACACTAGATTATGTTATTGACAGTTGCAAATATCTAATTTGTCACAAGACTGATGACTTAATCTCACTTTTACAAACTTCAAACAAGACTTTCATTATTATTTTAAAACAAAGAAACTTGAAACAGCAATGTAAATCAAAACAAGCACCACTCACTTTAAATTTTGCAATACATTGCGGCATTATCGAATCGTTTACCTTGGTACACACACGTGCTGCGCAATGTACAGCGAAATGGTTCAAAGAAAGGATCATTATTGTTATACCTGTCTTGCATAATGTGATATGAAAAAGTAACGATTGTTCTCTCATGATGCAATTTAGCACTTTTACTTTGAATTTATTGAATGCATTTTGATCTGCTTCGTTGGTTGTGACTCTTGGGACTGCTGATCAATTTATTCTTGTCTTTTGTTCAGTTCTCGGGTCACGAAAAGTATTATTGGATTTTATGTTTGACAATAAACTTGCGTCTCACATGGATACTAAAAAAAAGGAAACATGGTCTAAAATCACCTTGTACACAAAGGGCAAATCTTCCTTGAATGGATCCACGAAACCAGCCTTGTGACATGCAAAAGTTGTACGGTACATGCGTACATCGGTTCATCCTTGAAATTTATTGCAGTGTTCCATTCCATGTCGATGAAAAATCGATAACTATGTTAACCATTGAAAATGAAATAAAATGATTTGATCTACGTAACCTGCTTATTTTACTACTTTTTTGGCTCCACGTGGCATCAACATCAGGCAGAACTAGAGATGATATTTGTACTGCTGACCAAAGGATTATCCTTAAATACGCCACGCAGAACGACTTTACGAGATATTTATAATTGCATCGATACTAATTTAATGGCTAATAAATTAAATTTTACGTTTGTTTTGCTTATTTCACCACGCCCCATAGTATCAATTAATGTTGGATCTACATAAGCAGGTACGCCAAAAACAGGTTACAAATAATCCATAGAAACCAATCAATAAACAAATAAACAATAATCATAATAATGTATCAGTGACCCCAAGTGCTGATCGACCTTGTCAACTGACGATTATCACAGTGCCCTTTGCACTGGTGTAGGAATGCGCCCGATTATACCAGCGGCGTATAGAGTTATAACTAACACATCCGCACAGTTCATTGTGCGCCTGTATAGGTGAGGAGAAAAGTGGTTTGTTAATAGTTTATTCTAGTTTTAAGGGAAGAAGCACTTGCTTTTTTTAAAAAAAAACGTTGCCCCACTCTAGGATTTACTCCTGTGTCGTGGGTGCGTTTACAAACAAACAAGTTCACGTACACATGACACCCAGACCCGGAACAACAATCTGTGGATCACACAAAGAGTCGTTTCGTGCGGGAATCGAACCCGCGACAGGTTGCGCGGCAGCCAGTTGCCCACTCACAGCGCCAACCGTGCAGTCAAGTCAGTCAGTGTTTAGGAGGCTTATTTTTGGATGGTTTTGAAGGATATTTAGTTTTTTGGTGGATCTTATAATCCTATGGTATTCTATTGGTCCTACCATTAAAAACTGTCTAAAAAAAGTACTCTAAAACATTTGCCATGAGTTTGTATGTGCATTCTCTCTGTTATCAGTAGAACAACAAGACAGATATTAGACAGACAAAAATTGTCATTGTATTTGCATTTGCTAGTCCTTATTTTATCTACAATTCGATTACCAAACACCCATTGCAACTTGATTCTATTTTATACCCTCCACAATCAACCGTAGTTACATCCAAACAGATAACATTTTACCTGTATAAATACAGAAACTGTTACACCTGAACACTTCTGCACACAACTGCCATCAGATCTAGCCTAGTTTAATATTTTACGAGGTACGGCGCGAGTTGGTTTACGTTATGTAAACCCGGGCAGAATGCAGACGTCAGTTAATTGTTTAGAAATTTGTAAAGGTGGTTAACATATACTCTTAAAAGCTGGTTTACCTGACTGAAAGACTGGTAAACGAGGTTAGCTATGAAATTGGTAATCACTGTAGCACTTTTGTTCTTATGAGGTTTATATTTCAAGTTTATTTAGTTTTAAGGTAATTGCAACAATTATAGAGGTATATTAAAATTTCAAAACTTCATTAACTCGTTACAAGTTTGTGTATTTGATTCTTGAAAGAGTATTGTTCATATAACGGCTAATGAATACAGTATTGTATCGTAGTAATCGTTGTATGCTGTATGCTCTGTAAAGCTACTAATTAATCAAGATCCTCATGCTTGCAGGAGTAGTGTTTTTGTTATAGGTTTGAGGATAAAAGCGTATTACCTGATGATAAGCAATCTATATCGCCCATGGACAACCGCAAATCAGAGGGGTTATATGTAGTGTCTGATTCTCCAGTGGTTTTGATTATAATTATTGTTAATTTTGACATTGTTGAGTTTTATGTTTTATTAATAGTGTGACTTTTATATTTTGTTGTATCCCTTAATTTAAATTTTATTGCTTTGTTGTTAGTTATTTTCTTCATCAATTATTTTTATTCTGGCTGTATGGACTGTGTCTGACATTAAATGAATTATTATTTTTTACATATATTTATTTAAAATTCTCTATAAATTACATTTTTAAACACTACTTATAAAATAAAAAATAATATTTAAAAATATAAAAAATAGGAGCCGACCAGTAGCGGGAGCATGGTCCAAGCTACCGGTGGTTAGGGCTCCAGAGACAGAAACCTCCTCACGATACGTGCCGTTTCTAGGAGAACTGCCTTCTGTATCAGGCCCTTGATCCATCCACCTAACGCCAGCCTCCTAAGATGGATGTCAAGGCTTTTAGGGATTAACCCATTGGCCGACACGACTATCGGCATAATGATAGCCGAATCCACACTCCACATGTCGACGACCTCGTGAGCTAAGTCTAGATATTTTATTTGTTTATCTTTCTCAGCTTTCACGAGGTTCTCGTCATGGGGAATGGTGACATCGATTATCATCGTGCGGCGTACTTGTCGGTCTATCACCACTATGTCAGGTTTATTGACTACAATAGTCCTGTCAGTAATGATAGACCGGTCCCAGTACAATGTGATATGGTCATTTTCCAGAACTGGGTCGGGCACATACTTGTAGTACGGTACCTCAGATTCAACAAGTCGATAGTGTAAAGCAAGTTGCTGATGGACAATCTTGGCTACTTGATTATGCCTATGCAAATATTCACTGTTAGCCAAACGACCACAACCAGAAATTATATGTCTAATGGATTCACCAGGACTATGACATGCCCGACATATGTCAACCGTCCCATCCTTAATTATATATTTCCGATAGTTATTCGTATGGATAACTTCGTCCATTATTGCACAGACAAATCCTTCAGTTTCTCCAAACAGATTACTGAATCGTAGCCAAGATACGGACGCTAGAAAATCTACACTGGGCCCATGAAGGGCCCGGAAGAAGCGTCCGTGGAGCTCCTTGCTATGCCATACCTCCTTGCGATCATTGACGCTCAGTACCACAGGTTTGCGCCAGTTCTCTTTTGCCAAGGATAGTGGAGTGAATCCATTGTCCACTGCGGCTACTTCTCGATGCATACCCACCCTCGTTGACTTTCAGCAAATATTCCCTGAGGTTGCACACCTCACGGTTGTGAAGGGTCTTAGCATTTAATAAGCCTCGACCACCACACTTCCGCGGGATGTACAACCTCATGACCGACGAACGAGGGTGATGCATGCGATTTGCAGTTAGCAGTGTCCGGACTCGCCTATCCAGGGTGTCAAGTTCAGTCTGAGTCCACTTGAGTATACCAAAAGAATACATTAGGTCCGGTCCATTAATGCCTAATCGTTCTGACATACCCAGGTACTTGTATGTATCGTTTGCGGAGAGTGATCTCAGCTTTGTGAAATTTGAGAGTTCTAGACCCTCAGATTCCACAATCCCTCCTCGCTTTACATGCATGACCGCACACTTGTCTACTCCAAACTCCATTCTATTGGAACTACTGAATTTTTCAGTTATATTCAGTAGTTCCATCAGTTGTTTCTTGTTTGGCGCAAACAACTTGAGGTCATCCATGTAAAGTAAGTGGGATATAACTAGACCCCTTCTCCGCAAAGGATAGCCTAACCCTGAATCCTCCAGTAGAGTACTTAGAGGATTCAAGGCCAAGCAGAACCATAGTGGGTTCAGGCTGTCACCCTGGAATATTCCTCGTACTATCCTTACAGGTTCTTCATTCCCTTGGATTTGTCTACATCCCGGATAGCAAAGCACAGTGCTCCACTGCCTTATACATGACTCCAAGAAGGCGCGTAAAGTTGCATCTATTTTATACAACTCCAGCACCTTCAGGAGCCATGTATGTGGCACAGAATCATATGCTTTTTTATAGTCTATCCAGCATGTAGACAAATCTTTTCGGGACCGACGAACCTGTTGGCTAACAACCATATCAATGAGGAGTAGCTCCTTAGTTCCACGAGACCCCTCCCTACATACATTTTGAGATACAGACATGATGGAATTTTTTTCAATATGTTTTGTTATTTTTGTCCTCAAAATGGATGTAAGAAGTTTATAGACCGTTGGTAAACATGTGATTGGTCTATAATTTTTGGGCTCAATGGAACTACCTGATTTATGGAGCAGGTGGGTAACTCCTGTTGTTAGAAATTGTGGTAACGACCCAGTTTTCAAAGCTGCCTGGAAGTGTAATGCTAAGCGAACGTGTGAACTTTTGAGCCATTTAATCCAGAAATTGTGCAGTCCGTCCGGCCCCGGTGATTTCCAATACGGGACCGAACAGGCTGCACTGGCTACATCAGAGGAGGTAATTACTACCTCCTCCATCTCTAGTATAATCTCACACCTTCGCTTAACAGCAAACATCCAGTCACCTTCTGTATGGCTAACAGGCACCGACCAGATGTTGCGCCAAAATGTGTTAGTGGCATCATCATCCGATCGCCGCCCGGCAGCCACATCTTGGTTGGATCGTTCCCAATCTCTGTATACCCACCTCTGATCTCTTTGGAACATGCGATTCTGAGTAAAGCGCTCCACTCTTTTTTTGTACCGTCTAATTCGGTTTGCCCATGCATAAACTTTCTGCTTCAGGAAGTCGATGCGCTCTGTAACACGCGACAGGTATTCATGAGGACTGATTTCAGTCCCCATAAATGCACGTCTTACAAAGCGCATCACTCTAGGGCGAGTATTGCCCTCCCTGAAGCAGAATAGTTTGCCAAGGAGTACCCTGGCCTCACTGATACGACGCTCTATCCTATACTGCCAGGCAGGTACTGCTGGTTTTGGTCGGACTGCTGCGTCAAGATTTGGGAATCTGACGTTAGCCACTCGACAAGCAGCTACCGCCCCACAGTACAAGATTGAGTGTGTATCATAGAGGTTTTCGCTACTCTCAAAATATTTTTTAAGTAGCGAATCCAAGGCACTCACCAGCGCCCTATTTTTTCTACACATGGGCAAACGTGGTAATTTCGGTCTTAAATTACTAGGAGCAAGTCTGTACTCACGAACCGCATCCTCCAAAGCACTCCTCAGTCGTTCATTGCACTGAGTACTCACTTGTTCAACCCTGTCATCCTCCACTCCAACGATAGGGGTGGTTGGCGTCACACATTGTGACACTACAGATGTTTGTGCCACCGATTGTGGTGGTGCGGGGACGACACGATTGCGCAGTGCTTCTAGACGTAGCCGATCAAGCGCAGCCTCATCCAATCTGCGATTGCGTTGGATGACCCGCACCTGATCCGACAGTCGTTGGGCCGAGACGCTGATACATGGCTCAAGAACCTGAAACATAGACAGCATCCTTTCACGGTACGCAGTGAGGTTAGTCCCTCCCTCTGTAGCACCGTAGTACGAGCGCATGACGTTCTCATTTATGGTTTGAGACCATTTCATGCGCCGCACACAACCACCGGTAGCGGGGACCCGTCCCGGGGCCTGTTGGCCTCTGGCTCCCAAGCCCGTCGGTAGCCGGCCTCTCCCCGGCCGACGTACAGGTGTCGCGACGTCGGCGGGGAGAAATAGTCGTCGCTCGAGCTCGACGCAACTGCTGTCACCGGTGATCCTGTGGAGCTGGGGTCCGGTGACTATTATTTATTATTATTATTATTATACCTTTACAAGTGCATTGCAGGTCTTTTTGCAGTACTTTAAGTAAAAGAAAGTACCAAGGTGGAGAAATTGGGAATGTCAACTGTTTTACACTTTACAATATTATAAAGAACGATTAGAAAATTATTTCAAGCTAAACTAGCTATGCGAAAAGTTGGTAAGGTTGTATGGGTCTCCGGTCTTTACAGAAATTTTATACGTTTTAGACACCGTTGGCTGGACGCCAAGCACTGCAATTTATAGGTACATCGGGTCTTCCACTTGCTTTAATTAAAACTTAAAATAATGATCTCTGAATCTATTTTGCTCAAGATTAATTACTTACTTTAAGATAAGACACCGGAAATAGTTCAGGAATTTGTAGTAATAGTATTGTGTTATATTCTTATTGTAGGCTACTGGCTACTTTATGAAAAGTAAAAGAAACATTACACAAAAATTTTCCTGCCCTCATGTCAAAACGTTGACTCTTAAAGGTACAACGAACAAACCTTTTCAAAATATCCTTCGAATAGACCTGTCAGGGATTTTGTAGTCTTACCTTTTTGATACATATCTGATCCCTGATTTCCTCCTTTAAACATGTTAATTAAGTAAGTATGAAAGTTTTCTTTAAAGTACCGTAACGTAAGTATAATCCAAAATATTTGCCACAGACGCACCCTTAAAACGGCATTTATTGCTGATCGAACGATGCCCTTAAAAAAGTCGTTGAACAGCATTCAAGTGAACACATAGTGTTGCGATTAATCGCTCCGTCAGTTATTTCCGTCGCTTCGAAAGCTTTCGATTGCGTTTTTATCCGTTTTATTGTCGATGCGTCAGAGTTGAGCAAAGTCGTTATTTAGCATTCCTGTGTGGTGCGCAAACCATGGTTAATAAATCAGAGAATACAATTTTTTAGGACTATTTTATTGACTTTTGTATTCATTGGATGTGGCCAGTGGCTTGCCTTGTAGGTCTATCGGAAATGCGAATAATTAGCGTCAGACCCTAGGTAGTGGGTGATGTATTAGTTCTCCTTTCGAATTTGAATTAAGAATTCGCTTTGGGTGCTATAAATTCTTAAGAGTCAAGTGTAGTGGTTAATAATTTAGTTGATCTAATAAAGAACGTGCATAAATTACTAGACAATTAACATATTATTATGTTAATAGTTAATCCTATTGTAAAACCGAATTTTAGTGTCACCTAGAGGGTACTCCGTGCGAACACTAAGAATTTTGGAAGTCGAAATATTTTCTTTAACTCTAAACCCTACCATAAGCTACAATTGCAATTGCTCTTGTGACAACTCATGAACCAAATGATTAAACAATACAAAAACAAATTTAAAATACTGCCCCATAACATTATGAATCAAGCAATCATGTTTGATTTTGGTTAGGCGCCCATGACTCCTATAAATCGGATAACAATGAATGCGTGCCCCAACATATGAATATGACGATATGACAGGAAACGCCGGGGTATGGCCCAGTATAGCATCGATTGTTCCGACTAAATTAGGCATAGGCTTGTTTGGTGATGCTATCGTAGTTTGTTTGTTAATTTTACATTTTTATTTTGCATGAGATAATAATGAAAATTAAGTGGAAAGTAAAGTAATGCGTTGTTAACGTTGTAATTTTTTTGCGGATTTTGACCACGAACTTCCACAGGGTAACTAAATATTCGATAGAAGTGTTTTTGCATCTTCCATTTGTAACTTATCATCATCATCATCATCAGCCTGTTTTCGTCCACTGCTGGCCAAAAGCCTCTTTGGAACTTGGAACTTCTCATAACTTCCATTAACTCGTATATTGTGTCCAAATCAGTCGATTTCTTATTTCAGCAAACGTGCATAGTACCACCACTAATATAATGAAATATTTGTTTAAGTGATCTACATAGGTAATGTGAATAAATCATGTCATGTTTTCCATGCTTTAACCTCGAGAGTTTAAAAATATTTACTTCTCTTTTTTAACTTGCATGCCTTGCAGTTTAAACCAAATCATTAATCCTACAAACTATTACCGACGTTCCAACTCGATACAGTTTTCGAATCTCGAGTAGGTACAGACATAAATCATAGACAACAAAAGGCTTGCCGCCATTTTGTAGGGCATGAAAGAAAGGTTTGACAGCTAGGGGTCAGTATACAAATAAGTCAAAAAAATATAAATCTTTTGCTTCGGAAGAAAGGCGTCAGCGTCAGACATTGTGTGGAAATGAGTGATGGTCACCTGGTCTAAAGTACATATCTAAGTCTGTCTATAGGTTTATTTTTAGTTCAAGTGTAATATTTACCTCTGGTTTTCCCTGTCGGTTGTGTAAGTGGATACTTCGCGCCAATTAAGTATGCTTGTACGCCTGAATACTGAAAGGCTACTTGATTAAATTTAAGATATACTTAAATATCGTGCCATCTCTGTAATTTTATTTGTACCTTGTGACAGAACTACATCACCATGATCATTATCAGCCCCTATTCGTCCACTGAACTATACTTAAGCGCGATTTAAAATTAAGGAGCGTTTGAGTATTTGGACATTAGTACCATGTCCAATTGGGATGATTACAGGGTATGAAAATTAAAAATATAATTAGTCCGTAAGTTAAAGTAATGAAAAAATATCAGACACGTATTTTTTTATTTTGTCGTATAATAAAACAATATTCAGATAAAACGAATCAAAGTTTAGGAGTGGCGGGTAAAACGTCATTTCTATGTATAAAATGTACATAGAGGTGACGTCACGCGACATCAATCAATATACATATCGTCGAAAGTATTCGTTTCTGTAAGAAAATAAGAAATACGTGTCTAATGATTTAAAATAATCTACCAGACGGACATTAAAATAAAAAAGGCAAAATTTCTGGCAATAGGGTTATTGCCAGAAATTTTGCCTTTTTGCATCAAATAAGCTAAGCTACCAATTAACCGTAATGGATTTTACTATTTGGGACAAGACAGTTTGTCACAATTACCCTGTAAGCTAGGATCTGTACTAGAAAGTATACGAAATACCAAAACAATAAAGTCTGGGGCGTCCCAGACGGACAGATCCAAGACAGTTGTATATGTAGGAGCAGGAGTTTTTGCAGGAGCAAAAATATGTAATCAGAATAAAGAAGCTAATATATCAAACAAAAGAACTAAGCAAGTGCAAGAGCAGCTCAACAACTGAACAGATTCCTCCACTAAACACATTACAGTACCCAACTCCCAACAACTTCTAATGCAATTTGTAACCACCGTAAATTCTCCATGTCACTTCAGACATGCATTAAAACTGTAAAGAACCATTTTATCATGATCTCGCTTTATATGATCATTTTGCACATCAATCGGCCAGTGTATACTGGTTTACGTAGCTTGAAGTGTACAACGGTTACATTATGAAATACCTCACAAGACTCTGGGAACATGTTCTATACATCTGCAATCTTCATCATCATCATCATACATTTGTGCCATCAGTCACGGTGGTTTACTGGTGGACCGACGACCGTGTAAATGGACTCTGGACATGTCGTTTATGGGGTTTGCTTGCATTTACTGTTTTTTTTTGTTTGTGTATGAAGACCTTGAACTTAGTCTCTATACCAGTGATTGTCAGTGACACTGATTCAGATCACGGTAATTATGATCAAGTTTATCCCTTTTCTCTTTTCTTTTTCTCTTTTTAAAAAAACGTTGCCCCACACTAGGATTATCTCCTGTGTCGTGGGTGCGTTTACAAACATACAAGTTCACATTTCACATACACATGACACCCAGACCCGAAACAACAATTTGTGGATCGCACAAAGTGTTATTCCGTGCGGGAATCGAACCCGCGACACGTTGCACGGCAGCTGGTTGCCCAGCCACCGCACCAACCGTGCAGTCTCTTCTTAGATTATCAGTGGTGAACACAGCATTCATAGCAATAACCAATTTGTATGCACACGATATAGACACGAAGTGGCCCTAAAAGTTTTAATGTATAGCTCCTGAGACGTAGGTGGATGTAGTGTCACACCCTTCTTGGGCAAATGGTGACTATCTGGCTAATATAACCAACGTTTTCAAGTTTTAACTGGTTCCATGAACCTCATTTGTGTAAGACGTTTTAATAGCACAGCTCTTTTTAATTATTTGTTGATTTTAACGAAGAAAACATACCTGCCATTTAATAATTTTGTCTTGTACGATTAACATTTGATAAGTTAACTACACGTAAAAGTTACACAGACAGAATCGATTAGTAAGATGTACAAAACAATGAGGGAACTAATAGCGTGGATCATCGTGCTAACGTAACGCTTGGCCAATTTTTTAGCAGCCACTGTTCCATATTGGAGTCGCGAACAATTAGGGTCGGGCTTGGTTATAAACTAATGGCGGATAAGTTGCAGGGTAAATGCCTAATTTTAATTGTAATGTCCGTCTGGTAGATTATTTTAAATCATTAGATACGTATTTGTTATTTTATTACAGAAACGAATATTTTCGACGATATATTGTTTTGAAATGTCGCGTGACGTCACTTCTATGTACATTTTATACGTAGAAATGACGTTTTAGCCCCCACTCCTAAACTTTGATTCGTTTTATATAAGTATTGTTTTTTATACGACAAAATAAAAAAATACGTGTCTAATATTTTTCATTACCTTAACTTACGGACTAATTATATTTTTCATTTTCATACCCTGTCATCATCCCATTGGTCTGAGAGCGATTTTGGTTGCTAATAATACTGAAATTAGTATGAAGCGGTTTCACAAGGTCTAATTTCAAGTTTCTATTAGTTTCATGACAAGATAGTTAGGCCCACCTTTTACTCATAGATGCACAGGAATTGCTATAAAAGAACAATTTTTTGTCTTTATTTTTTTGTGTTAAGCGTTTTCTAATTTAGTTTTGAAATATGGATGTTCGCCATTATTTGTACACACATCACTATCACACTTGTGGCGTCTCTGGTATTGTGGGTATCTATATGCAGCTCTGATCACGGACCATCAGGCTATCACTTTATTCGTTTGTATGCACCCTATCTTATACCTAGATACATTCGGTAGATCTTAGAAGCCAAAGACTTGCTTTGTGTCAAACTTATGTTATAACATTTTGATTAATAATATAATTCTATAGTTTGGACACGATCATTTGCCAAAATACATAACCTTAAAATACTGAATCGCTTAAGCTTATGAACTTATACTACATATTTACAGTTAGGGCCCCTGACCACGGATGATTTAATAGTCTCATCCGTCCGGATGTGGTTGTGCCACAATTCGACGCTGTTACCCGACCAAATTCGACAGTTATGCGTATGCGCACCTCGACCGTTAATTATGAGCTTTTAAATTAGTCGGGTTATACATTCTTTAATACAATGAGCTATTGTGTTTTATGGTAACTTGATTGGTAATGAATTGGATTATGAGATTGTTAATGCTTAAGTTTTCTTTAGGTTTGTTTTGTTAACATTATTTACGCTTGTAAACCATTCAAATAAGTTTGAAGTTTGATTATTGATCAGCTGTTTGTATTTATACGATTGTGTCACACCCATTGTTTACTAAGTCTCATAGTGCTAATGGTACTAGGTGCGAAATTTTCGCAAATTGTATCTAAATACACAAGACTAATCTTGTTGTCTTTTGTTAATCATCATCATCATCATCATCATCATCATCATCATATCAGCCACAGGACGTCCACTGCTGACCTATTTTGTTAATCACTTGAACACAATTAGGATACGTTATTAGATTACAATTTAGACTTCGAAAAGCTCAATTATTTCGTAGACGTAGTTTACACTAAATAAACTGCATTTAGGATTCAATGTAAATTGATGTAAGTCTTCAAAAGAAATAAAACAGTCACCAGCCACCCACTGCCCTCAAACACCTGTTCCTGCAACTGAATACTGTCACCATACGATGTCTAATGAGGCGTGTAAGTGAAGACTGCCGTGTGTTCGTATGGCACCCCATCGTATGCTCTAATCCGCTGTTTCCATGCGAATTGTGAAATGGGGTTTAAGACGGTACTGCATTTAATACTCCTTAATCATGAAGGTTATTGATAGTCATTTCTGCAACCTTGATCAAGAATTTGCTTCCTTGATCTCCACTGAACACTTCTGACACTGATCTCAACAACCCTTGCCCTTTGTAACCTGGTTGACTTTACGTATTTTTAAGGCTATTAGTCTTACAGGACTAATCGTATTAATTATTTGCTAACTTTCTTTTCGCAATGTCTTTCGCAGCATCACCACTGCACTAACAGAGGGCTCGGTTTTTGTGCGTATAAAGTAATCGAAACGAGACCGCGTTCGACACTGTGATTGGTTGGTTTATTGGAGCCGGCCAATGAGAGCGGCGTATGTGGTCTCGTTTCGATCACAATAAAAAAAAAACGTACTAAGGCCTCAGAACACTAGATATCACAGTCCAGTCCACAACAAAATTAACCAAAAGTTCTTTTATCAAAAATATCAATGTTTTACTTCTGATGGACGGCAGAATATAACCGGATATGTCCCTGATATTTCTCTCGTATATTTTCGAGACGGTTCCGGACCCCTGCTTCCTGTGTTTACGGATATATTCGTATACAAACAAAACCTGAATGGTATCAGCTGATTGTTATGGTCTCATATCGGAAATCTGTGTGTGATAGAATGTGAATATTGCGTCATTTGATAAACAAAGATCCTATAATATAGAGCCGCGTTAATTCTAGTAAAGATCTCATTATAAACTAGACGTGGAGCTTTTTAAGAGTTTCGATATCGGTAAATTGAATAATTCCTCGCTCAAACTCATGGCTAGCCCTTGAGCTTGATTCCCAATGCTCAGCAGTTCAACTAACGACAAAATGTCCAATGAAACTGCAAATTAGTTCCATTTACCTTTTCAAGTAAGCTGTTATTATATTAAACCATCAAAACAGGCTTCTTATTATAAAAAGAAACCCTATAATATATTCGCAGATGTCAACATTCTTGCTAGAAGGTCGATCGATCAGAAAATCCCCTTCGCCATTTATACTAAACTTCGCCGTAGCTTATCAATGACGCTGTGTACCTAAAAATAGATTCCGTACAAAAGTTTTTCGCTTCCAATGGAATAGAGGCTATACTTTGAAAGGGCTTCTATGGATCTCGATTTGACGTGGATATTCTTCAAGTTAGATAACTGTTTATCGCATTTTTGACGTCACCACAGGTATTTTCCTGAATGATGACACGTGTAGGACTTAGATAGTGGATGTTTTAACCTGAATTTAAGTGTTTATTGTGAATGGCGGTAATTTCTGGAATTAGGTTTGGTTTCCAGTTAAATGTTTATGAATTGATTCGTCCCCTTTTTTATGGGTTTCGTGACGTCACGGGAGATCTGGCGTTTGTTTTTTTGACATGATGTCCATAACGTTTTATATGATATGCTATTGCATTGTTTCCAGAGAGAAAGTCATTAAAAATTTTGCAGAAATTGGCCACATCCAGGCACTAACTGGTCATTAAGTGCTAAGAATTTCAAAAACCTAAGGAAATAGTTGTTTGTCCAACTCCAGCGACCTTTCCTTAATTAACTCTGTTTTCACCGAATTAATCCGAAATAATTATAATCCGAAGTACTTCAACCGCAATCTACAGCCTCGGTAGCAACATAATGCAATTACATAAAATAAAATTCTTTAAATGCCAAGCATCTTCTGAAATAAAGCTGTCTACATGCCCGACGATTTGCGACTATGTTTGTGGCGCGTCGGTCGTTGTTAACTAGATTTTTTGTTGTTATTTTCTTCGCAGTTCATTGCCCGGAATCTTTGGAGTGTTTTATGGAGTATGTTGTATGTATTTTTTAAGTATTCTCGTTTATTGTAATGTTAGTTTATATGGTAGACAGCCCACATTGCGCCAGTTAAGTACTAATATATACACCATAGTTATTTTACTATAGAAAAAGTTATATAAATATTATGACTTATAAAGTTATCGTGGTATACAAATAAGAAAGAATGCTTTGGTTTATTGATCAGTGATGCAGTGATGCTCCTAAAAGATCTTTTAGTTCTGCAATGACTACCTTATATCGTTTTTATAGGCAGTTATAAAGCTAAACTACTGATTGACTGCATTATTCTGAACCCATTCGTAGCTATCTCCTTTCTTTTAAATTATTTTATTTAAAAGTGTAGGCACTTTCACCTCTAGATAAGCAAATTTTTTGCCATATCTTTTAGTTTTTATCTCAGTAAATGTTGCGTTCCAGTCGCTTTGCGCGCAGGCTTCCTAAGGGCTCGACATATCTGGGGCATCGCCCGGGCCGCTCCAATTCTCCGCCGATGCAGCGTTTAATTTCCGCCCTGTGCGTTCTATACGAGTACATTAATGTATAATGCAACATTTACTTTATATTCGAGAGAAGAGATTATTTTGTTTGTTTCTTTATTAAAGAATGGTGTGTGGGGTTCGGGGATCGTGGTGGTGTTTATATTAGGGGCTTGATATGTTTAGATTTTGGCGGTGTTACGATCTTATGAGCATGGGCTACTGGCTAGCATAGCGTTTTGATTTTGATCTTTATAGGGTTTTGGTTAAATAAAAAGATCTTGTCTTTGAGATTGGACTTGTATAGTGTTTGCCAAAAGGATCGCTACTTCGTTTATGAGTATTGGATTAACTATACTCTGTTTAACCCTTAACACTCAAGTGATTACAAAATACAAACCCTAATTACTCAACCATTTATCCAAAATCCAGCTTTAAAATTAACTATTACGGGTATAAAAAAGATATTTAAGCTGCAAAACCAGTGCTCGCGAGTGGTGCTTCACGGTTCATCCTCAAGACTCCACAGAGCGTTCTTCAGCCAGTAATTGGGAACGTTGCCCGAAGCGCTAGTGAATTATGGAGTAAGCGAGCACTATTGTTGCTCTATGGCTATGGATAGATGGCGTTTTGACGAATTCATTATTTTAAGCAAAGATGGTTCGTAAGGAATTTTCACGTCGGCAGAGGCGCTAGTGTAGCTTTTAGGTCCTATGGCCAATAAAACATGTTTGTGTTAGTTATTCGACTTGTTACAACTGAAGTGATTGGATTAATGAAACCTAATGTCTCGTGAGAGCGCAGCGTGTAAATTAAAAAAACCTAATTTCTGTTGGGTTAAATTTTTAGTTTATCTATCTCCTACTCCTCGGATTTGAAAGTGGATAGCCTCGAGGATATTTTTATTTAAATACACATTTAAAGTTATGGTTAAAAATACGCCAGATTTAAATATACACAAAAAGGATTATTAACCCTTATAAATGAATGAACTGATTCAAAATATTCGTTGAAGTGAAAAATAGGCGATTAACCCTTTTTATGAGCCGATCGTGAAATAAAGGAACATGGGTATTGGATTTGTGTTTCTCATCTAATTTAATTTACTCTAACTTAATTCAGTTATGAATTTATCTTGAAAGTACTCTACCTAATAAGTCCTGTAGCGCGTAGACTTTGTAGAATTAAAAAAAAATGAAACGTACGTACTTACAACCTTCTTCTGTCTTAAACTTCAAACCACAATTATGAAACCGCAGTACAACACGAAACTTGTAGATTAATCCGATCCAAGGCCTACAATCTGCGCCCGAGTAATAGATACGTGGCCATCTTGGTTTGCCCCTGAATCAGTAGGTACTAGATCAGGGATGGCGAATCTTTGATCTCAGTGAAAATCTATTTCTGTAGAATAGTTGCGAGAAACGAGCAAATGGATCATCATCAACAGCCTATAAATGCCAACTGCTAAGCCAAGCCTCTTCTCATACGTAGAAGGTTTGAGCATTGCTCACTACGCTTGCTCATTGCGGGTTGGCAATTTCAAACTTATAATTAGAAATTACAAGACCAGGTTTCCTCACGTTGTTTTCCTTCGCCGTTGCCAGTTGTGTCTAAATAATCTTAGAAAGTACGTATAATTCGAAAAAAGTCACATTGGTACTTGTCGGTGGTAGGTTTCGGAACCGCAACCTCATGCATGAGAAGCAGGCGTCTTAACCTCCGGGACACCACGACACTAAACAAACAAGCAAACGGATCACTTGATGGTTATTCGTTATCAATCGGAGGCTGCTCGTGGAGACGAATTAAAAGTGCGTTGCTGATCTTTGAATTTACAGTCGTTTATCTACTTGTGAATAAACGACTGTTAAGGGATAGTTTCCAGGTTATCAAAATTAAAAATATAATTAGTCCGTCATGTTAGATATGAAAAAATAAAATTTAGGAAACTACCCTATTTGTGATATATCGGGTTTTGCGAGTGTAATTTACTTTGCTTTGTTGCTCCGATCGGGGTTGCGGATCAAACGCAAGTAAGTTAATGCGACAAAATGAGAACAGACAGACGGACGGACAATTACATTTTTGATGTTTCAAAAGTGCCTAATTAAGTATTGACTAAATAAAGGCTTTGACTTTGACTTTGGAGTCATCAGTCAGATGATTTTCATCTCTCAAATGAGTTCATTTGACTTATTTAAAATTTGAAATTATTTTATGACTTCAAAATTACATTTTCAATGAATTAATTACAGAATTTACACTTCTACGGTTTATTAGAGGTATATCTGTCGCGGAGAACCTAACGGGTAACCGGGGCTCCGGCTCGACGTGCAGGAGAAGGAACGGGGTGGTTTTTAGTCAATAAGAGTCTGACACTTCCTCCCGCCTCACCCAGGCGGGAGAAGTAATTCGATGATTTTTCCCCGTTAAAAAAAGAACGGTTTATTATATCTATAGATAATGGTACGTTGATACGTAAATGTTCAGCATCCCTGCTCTCCTGCTCTGGTAGTGAGTTGCGGTTTCGACAGCCGCGGTCACTCTTGTGGTTTGTTTGAAGTTTTCGTCGCTACCAAGTACATGGACTTGACAGGATGACCTTTTGACCTTACGGGTATAATTGTGTTTGGCTAATTCTCTATTTTCAGGTGAACTGAAATAGAACATTAAGCTGGTGAATAATTTTGGTTAATATTGCGAGTATGTGAAGGTTTAAGGAATTAAAAGAAATAAAAAGAAATTGAAAGGGCTATTGTGTAATGTATCGTTTTTGCAAATCAAACTACAGTGTTACAGATATTATCGCATACACCTTTTGTGGAATGTCGAAGAAATGTCTGTGGTAATGACAAATTATATGGACTGCCTCTTTTTTACGACTGCTGATCAAGAGGTCTCGGGTCGATTCCCGGGTCAGGCACAATATTACTGGGTTCTTAAAAAAAATGTTTAGCAGTAGCACGGAGTCTGGAATTGTGCCATATGGCAATAGGCTCATCCCCTATTACATGGGACTTATAAATATGTAGTTAAAATTGGGTGTTACATTGCACAGTGGCATTAAGTGCCGTAATGTGCACCTCTGCCTACTCCTTCGGGGATAAAAGGCATGATGTTATGTTATGTTTTATAATCTCTGTGTACTAAGTTAACTTTATATTTGTGCTAAAAAACATTTTATTTTGTTTCAGGTAAAACGCAACATCATCTTAACACTGCGCCGATTGTACAGTCACAATTTAATGTTATCTACACCTAAATTAAGGTGTATTTCTATTGACAAAGCTAAAAGTACGGTAAACGAAAAAAAAAAATATAACTTAATCATATCCCAATCTTTACGCTTTTGACCACAAATTGAGCGAACAATTATGATGTAATAGCTCATATGGCGCGCCCCGTACACCAGTGTCGTTGACCCACATACCTGGATTAAAACTACAGAAGAAACAACCTTATTTTATTTTCCATAAGAGCTATCAAACATTCAAGTAAAAATACCCCATCTCTCCTCTGAAATCGACGTTAGTGTGTTAGTTATAAAGTTGATTACTGATCTAAATTACTTTTTGAGGAGGTTTTAATGTTTTCTTAATTGTTCTAAGATAATGAGAAAATGTAATTTTATTTTTCTTTTGTGAATAGAAAGATTGGTTTATAACATTAGCTTTGATTAGTAGTAATTAATTGGTTGAATTAAAAACTGTGTCTAAGGCGGATAAAAAGCGTTTGAGTAATTCACCAGCCGGTTTCGTTATACTGTGCTGAACTAAATGGCTTTTCAATACCTACACAATAACCATCAACTATTCCTGAATCAATGACTGACTGAATTAGGTATTCCTGGATTTGAAGTCGGGAGACTGTCTCGTTGGCCAAGTGGTCGCAAGTACGACTGCCGGGCAAAGGGTCTCGGGTTGGATTCTCGGGTCGGACAAAGCATTACTGGGTTTTTTAAAAAATTCTCAGTAGTAGCAGTGAGTCTTAAATTGTGCCCAGAATATGGCAATAGGCTCACCCCTATTGCATGGGACTCATAACATAAATAGGTAATGAAAAATGGGTGTTACATTGTACACTGGCATACCTAATATACACCTCTACCCTTCGGAGATAAAAGGTGTGATGTGATGGTATTATGAAGTCGGGAAATAACTAAGAAAAAACATACAACGTTTGTCTGTCGGTCTGTAAAAGTGATTTAATTTTCATATTTATTTATTTAGAGGTATAATATGGACAACCAGTAGTTGCTACATTAGGTCTTATATCTAAGCACTTACATTGTAATAAATTTTAAATGCACAACATTTTAAGGTGTCACAACATGTACAGCAGCCTAACGATGACACTTTTATCAGTATTTGAAATAATTGGAAAGTAAAATAAAAGCTAAGAAATACTTAAAATTAAAACATAAAATAAAAAAAAACGCTAACGACTAAGCCAATGTATATAAAAAAAGGTGATTTTGAATTCGGAACAGTGTTAAAAAATTGGAATAAGTAAATGTTATTTATTGGAATACATATTCCTTTTTGGACTATAAAGTACTTACTCAACAATCCTCACGCTAAAAACTCATTTAAAGAACAGATAAAAAAGAATCCTCACACCAATCCATTTATTCAGAACTCAAAACACTAGATTTTAATTAATCCTTTACAACAGAAGTTATCGACACCTGCCTTTCTACTAATAAACGTACGTCGTCCATAATCATTTCCCAGGGCTTCTAATTGAAAGCACAAAATACGACCACCTGCTGTCAGCAATTACCAGCTGCCGCGCCATAGCAGCATCGGTAGCGAATACCATTGTGCGCTGTTAAAACTTTTTGTTTCAAACCTCATTTCTCATCTGTGGTACTGCTAACGCCATCTAGCGGTTGGACTAGGAAACTTTAAGAAAGCTTTTTTGTAATGAAGGATTCCGATGTGTGTGTGATTTTTATATTGATTATCCCATTTATTAATTGTAATATTTCAAAATTTAATTATATTTGCTTTGTTGCTTTACTTTGAGTACCTAGAAACATAGTTACTCCATTATTGTAATAGTTTATTTATCCAATTTTATCAAGCATTAAATGTCAAGGACTACTACCATTGTTTTAAACGAAAGTTTTAATAAACAATTTCATAACTTATTTTTATTTAGTAGTATGTAGTAGATAGTATAGCTATTGGTCTATACTAGATTAGCCTCCACCTAGCTACTAATGAGGTGCCTGGATTATAATCTAGACTGAATCTAAGCAGGAATGCGAACACCTGGGCTAGGTAGCGAGAGGACGTAGGTGATAGATGTATTATAGCCTTTGGCATTTAGATTTTAAATAACATAACCATTTTTAATCTGGCATAAACACTTTTATTTTTAACCGACTTCCACAAAAGGAGGAGGTTATCAATTCGGCTATATGTTGTTAATAGGTGTAGAAGTAGCTACTTACGTAATTATTCGTTATTTGTAACTGTTTTCTTACAATTACCTCTATATAAATTAGGTTGTCTGAATGCCTTAGTTAATCTGACTGCCTCGCTGGCCGAGTGGTCGCAAGTGCGACTGCCGAGCAAGGGGACTCGGGTTCGATTCCCGAGTCGGGCAAAGTATTACTGGGTTTAATTCTCAGTACTAGCACGGAGTCTGGAATTGTGCCCGGTATATGGCAATAGGCTTACCCCCTATTACATGGAACTCAGAACATAAATAGTGAGAAGTGGGTGTTATAATGTACAATGGCCCTTCGGGGAAAAAGGCGTGTGATGTTATGTTATATAAATTAGGGAATTTAGGGACCCTCTGGAATAATAATAGATTATACGTATTCTGTTACCATGCCCACATAAATTATCATTGTTAATTACCAATCACAGTAAGATCCCCTATTAAATAGAAAAGTATCAAAAACTTAACATATGTTATTCAAGAACACTCCTCCTTACCATCTCCAGTCGTTGATCAATAAGGCAATCTTAACTCAGTCTAATTACATTCTTAATTCTAGACACGTGAGCCATAATAATCTAATAACGGTTATACCTAAAGTTAAATTACTAAATTCATATCGCTACCTTTACTCGACTTCTCAACCCTAAAATTAAAGGATATAACGCATAAATTAAACTAATATAATCAGGTTACACGAAAATGGCTCTTATAACTTCGAATTAAAGTTGTTACACTTGTAAAACATTTTTTCATACGAAAATAGGATGTAATACAAGGTCATAAGGTTGTTTTAGTTATGTAGCGATTGTATATGTAATCCTGTTCATAATATCCGCAGATTCATCTCAATATAACATTATGTACAGGAGCATGTCACAGGTTGTAAACATGCGTCATAGATTAAGTTTGTGTAGATACGGCGGATGTTTACTCGGCGGTGTGGTTTTGTGCCTACACTGTAGTATCTGGAATGCCTTGTAGGTGTGTATACGAAGCAGGGAGTTTGAACAGAGTTAGAATAGATATAGCTATTTTCAGCAACTACCTTGCTATTCTTTATATACTTGGTATTCTGTGACTGGGCTACACCAGGTATACGCATAAGTAGGGAAAGGTTATTTGAGCTTTACGGTATGAAACCATTTAATCATAGTGAGGCTTTTCACATTTATGTCTCCAAATATTCGAAAACGTTTAAATTAGTTTGTAAGCAGGCTAAAGCACTTTACATTACTAATAAAATTAAGACTGCAGAAAATAAAATAAAAACTACCTGGAATATAATTAATAACGAGACAGGTAGAAATAAATCCCGTAGTGCTGAATTTAATCTAAATACTGCGAATGGACACATCAATTCAAATTTGAAAGTTGCCCAGGAATTTGAAAATATCTTTAAAAATATTCCGATTAAAACTACGGAAGCATTAAAATCATCTCCGACTCTTTCCGTCGAACTTCTTAAAAGTAATATCAAGGAGTGCCTTTCTGAGTTTCGATTTCAATACACAAACCCCCAAGCAGTAATTAAAGCGTTCAAAGAGATCAAAGTTGAGTCTACTGAAGATCTCTGGGGAATGTCTGTTAGGGTGTGTAGGTCTTTTATAGAGACTATAGCGCCTCATTTAGCTTTCATTTTTAATAAAAGTGTGGATCACGGAGTTTTCCCGGATTTAATGAAACATAGTAAAGTAGTTCCATTGTTTAAATCCGGTGATAGTGCAGAACCCAATAACTATAGGCCGGTCTCTATTTTACCAGCGCTCAGCAAAGTGTTTGAAAGGCTGATGTTTTCTCAGATGTTGCGTCACTTTACCATGAATTCTATCTTTCATGATCAACAATACGGATTCACCAAAGGTCGCTGCACTACTGACGCGGGAGTAGTTCTAATTAAGCGGGTGTTCGCCTCTTGGGAAGAAGCATGTGATGCCATCGGCATATTTTGTGATCTTTCGAAGGCATTCGACTGTGTTGAGCATGAGACACTATTGCTGAAGCTGAAACACTACGGCATTCGGGGGACGTCGCTAAATCTGTTGAAATCATACCTTCAGGATAGGCAACTTAAAGTACAAGTAAATAAAGTAAATTCACAGGGTGCTAGCATATCTATGGGTGTACCGCAGGGCTCGATACTAGGTCCATTCTTATTTTTAGCGTACATAAATGACTTGCCCCATTTATTTACAAATGAACCGCAGATTAAAATTAATAGACGCACAAATAGTTATGACGACGTAAATAATGCCCTAATGCAAGTTCAAAATTGGTTTACATTAAATAACTTAGTACTAAACAATAAAAAAACAAAATGTATTAGATTTGTTTTGCCAAATGTTAAAAGCAACGAATGTGACATATTATTGAATGGTGAGAAATTAGAGTTTGTAAAAGAGACAACTTTCCTGGGAATTACTGTAGACGACAAATTGCAATGGGGTCCTCACATTACATCATTAGCGGGACGATTGAGCTCTGCAGCTTATGCTGTCTGGAAGATACGACAGTTAACTGACATAGACACGGCAAGACTAGTGTATTTCAGTTACTTTCATAGCATTATGTCGTATGGCATTTTGCTATGGGGACATGCTGCTGACATTGAGTCTATCTTTATCCTACAAAAGCGCGCCGTCAGAGCTATCTACAATCTAGGTCGTCGCGAATCTCTCAGAGAAAGGTTTAAGGAGATCAACATTATGACCGTTCCATGTCAATTTATTTATGAAAACATCATGTATGTTAGGAAAAACCTACAGTTATTTGGTAAAGTGTCTGACAGACACCACTATCAAACTAGACATGGGAATAGATTAAGTCAGCCAATTTCTAGATTAGCGAAAGTAAGTAAGTCGTTCATGGGATTCTGTGTTAAATGTTATAATAAGATACCAGGCGATGTACAACAACTAAATGAATCCAAATTTAAATTATGTATAAAGAAATCTTTATGTAGACAAGCATATTACAAACTTAATGAATATATAGAGGATAAAAATGCTTGGATGCAGGCTAGTCCGGCTCCACAGGATAACTAAAAACACTGTTGTTTTAATGAAATCGTAAATAATACAGCCATATTGCTAAATTGTATATTGTTTAACTTATATAACCAATGTAAATGTGAGAGCCCTGTAATTAACTTAATATTAAATTAGATTAGTAGAATTCATTTGTGTCAGCTTGGAGTTGTCATGCTCACTCAAAGGTCTCAATGGCGGTGGCGCGTGCAGTGTATCGCTCGATTCCCTACAATATGGTTGAGTTGGGCGGTGCTGGTGTACGTGTCATGTTCGTGAACGGGCGCCGTCAACTGGGACTGCAGTCAGCGACGTCAGCTCCAGACTGTATTATTGTCCTTATGGTTATTTTCTTTTTTTTGATCACTTTGACTGGATTTTCGTGTTACATTGTTCTCGCACAATCCAAACAGCAAAACTATGTAACTAGTAAATTGTATTGTGAACCTGATTGAAAAAGAGTAGCCTATGGAGTTTCTTGCTCGTTCTTCTCCATAGGAATCTACACCTTGGAATGAGCAAATAGCTTCACTTTTAATATTTTTTTGACGTTCAAAAGTGCCATTCTGGCCTAATTGAAATAAATGATTTTGACTTTGACTTTACCCCTCAACCTTAACTAAAAGTTGAGAGCAGTTAAACTAAGTAACCCCTTGTACTGTTAGGTGCCACAAATGTTAAATTAACCCCTTACTATTAGGTGTCACTTATCAATTGGTGTAAACTAAAATGTTGTTTAATGTCACCTATCTTTTCTCTTAGTTTAAGGATTCCTGATTGATTGACTGATTCCTAGTTTCTCGTTTTTCGAAATCGGTTTCTTAACTCTGATTTGTAGTCACAAATCTAAGCCAGAGTGATCCAGTCGGATCATAATGGCAATACCTTTGTCGCTAACATAAAACTTCTGAATACAATGCTAACTACTTTTGCTAAAAATAAAGTCTAAATAATGTCGAATCAAAACCAAGAACAATATAACTTCTCTAAAACAATCGAACACTCGAATCGAGCTATGGAAAACGTAATTAAACTTTTAATAAAACTAGAGGAACATGTTCATCATCAAAATTTCCATACGTTATTTACCGACGAATTTGAAATCCGGAACGAAAACTCAATCCGAAACTGAATTAAACTACGTCCACAAACTGATATTCGGAGCAGTTTTAAAACAACTCTTTTTGCCTAGAAAACCGACAGTAATCCCTCGGTCCAGTGGTTGTACCACGTGTCAACAGTTTTAAAAGGCTTTGCAGGTCCAGTGTCCCGTTGTTTTAACACTCTCCGCCCGTTTGCACAAGTTTTTGTTCCATTTGTTTTCCTATCTGTAATAACTTATATGCACTTTTATGGTTCGGCAATAAAGGACAATGGATGCCAGAGGGGCGTTTTACCAGTAATTCTGTTATTCAATAACGGAAACGGCTGTTCTTTTTTTTGACAGTTTTGTAAAGTTTTGTGTAATGGCCTTGTTTATTGATGACTTTATTCTCATTCAGAGATTTTTTGTCACGCTCAAAAGTGTTCGTTAAGTTTAACTAGACTAAAATTATTTATCAGTTTATATGATACAGACAGATTAGATTTTAAAAACAAATTCAAGATAATGAATTTAAAAAAGCAATGATAAGATAGTTTACAAACGGAATTGACATTAATAAATCCATTATCTGTCTTTGAACTTTGTCAGTACTATACAAATAATAGCGAAAACAATAAATACTAGGTAAGAAACTGTCACATTGCCTCAGGGATGCAATCTCTAAAGACTCCATAATACTTTCAAAAACTTACCAATACTTGATCTATACCAGAGCTTACAAACATTTCTTCGGCGACGTATAAACAAATGTCTGTCCATCTCTTTCTATCCCCATACCTCCATCTCATTCACCCGCGATATTTACAATTTTCCCGGTCTTGAGTTCAGTCGGACGAGCGTCGCGTGCGCAAGTAGGCGTGCCGTTCTCTATAATAAATCGATATTTTTTGTGGGACTATGCGTGTGTTTGTTACAGTGATGACAAGTAATCCATTGTGTTTGAAACAGTTGTAAAGTGCATTCCTGTTTGTGATGATTTTTAATTAATTTTTTTTTCGTTGATTGATGGGTGTGTCTTTGAGTGAATCGAGTGGGGTTTGTGAACGGCTTTGTGTATTGGTAATTATTTTATTTTTATGTGCCTATTAGAGTTTTATTTTGTGATAAGTGTAATTGACTTTATTGATTCAGAGCTCAGTTGTGCGGTAGTTTAAAATATACGTCAATCACTTGAGTGTGACACAGTTGAGACAGTTTAAAAGAAACGTATTCTTTTTAAACTGTTTTTTAAATAACTATTTTTTAATTAAGACCGTTAATCACTCAGCCAGGAGGCTGTCTGCTGCCGATAATAGGAAGTCTTAGCATGGTCCTTCTTTTTTGAAGTCGATTAAAAGTCACTCCATAATTTGACGTTAAGAAAGTCACGAACAAAATTTGACATTATTAACTTATTTTAAGGATAATTATTACTGAACGCTAATATTTTGCTTCTAGATTGATCTACCTTTAGCATGCATTAACAACAATTAGGTACAACTATATATCAATTTCCCTGTATTATTGAATTTATTTATAGTTTCCTGTTTTTGTATTGGATTATTGTATTTATTGTGCCCAGTATATGGCAATAGGTTCATACCCTATTACATGGGACTCATAACATAAATAGTGATAACTGGGCGTTATATACCGGTTATATACCGAGCACAATTCCAGACTCCGTGCTACCACTGATAATTTACTAATACTTTGGCCGACGCGGGAATCGAACCTGAGACCCGTTGCCCGGTAGTCTCACTTGTGAGTACTAGGCGAGGCAGTTTGCACTTTTGCCTACCCCTTCGGGGACAAAAGGCGTGATGTCATGTTTTATGTAAATAAATAATAAACTTATTAATTATGAGCGGTTACTCTGATAAAGGAGCACGTAATTGTGATTTAGGATTAATCCTATGAAGGTACAATTAGCTGAATATATAGGTTTTTAGGTCTTGTCTGTTTTAAAAATAGATGTCTGAAACCACGTAAAGGTTTATGCCAAAGACTATGCGAAAAAAATGCAGGGAACTGTAATTTAAAAAAAATTAAGAATGAACTCGAGTGTATTATCCAAGTCTTCTTATATGTACTAAGTCATAATATATTTTTTGTAGTTATAACAACTATCGTGATACAAAAGTACGAGATTTATAAAAATACATTCATTCTCGATTAGTTTTCGAGCCATACCGGGGCTCATAATTATGACAACGAAATAATAGATATAAATAAATTATGGACGATTCTCGGATTTTATAACTAAAGATTTCTAGCTGTTTATAAGCGGGCAAAGAGCAAAGAGGAACCTCTAAAATACTAACAATTTGACATAATAAAAGTGATTAGAATATACGAATTATTACTATATTTCCAGTGTAAACAATAGACAGATTGTTATCTATACTAATCTATACTAATATTATAAAGAGGAAAGATTTGTATTTTTGTATTTTTGTATGTTTGTAATGAATAAACTCAAAAACTACTGGACCGATTGCAACAATAATTTTTTCACCATTAGAAAGCTGCATTATTCAGAAGTAACATAGGCTATATAATATCACGCTAGGTCCTATAGTTGTGGAGCAGTAACCAAAAATGTTTTAAAAACGGGGGAAAAGTATCGTTTCTGAGGCCTTCCGTGGCGTGCGCTGAGCATATAGTTAAAGTTATACAAAAATGCTCTATAGGTGAATTGTTCATCTTAACATTATTTTTAAAAAAGTCCCCGAGAGCATATGTCTACCTTTTATAGTTTACCCATAACAATCGTTTTAATGAATGGTTCAATCCTTATAAAAGTTTGCTCTAGATAACTTTTGAATTGTTCAATCGGTTACCTTAAGACGCGACATCGACAATGGAGGGCAGGTCGCTAAAAAAAAACTGAGAATTAATATAAATAAAACGTAAAACTATGTAAAAAATCTTAAGTCCTCCCGTGCGAAGCCGGGACGGGCCGCTAGTACATATTATATATATATATTTAATTATCCTACATTACAAATTGTGGTTACAAGCGATAACTGAGACTCAATGTTATCCTTTGTTATATTGAGTACACAATTTTATGTACATATCATTTCCTATATTGTTATTATATTTAAGTTATTCTGGATTTTATGTGTCAGTGATTTACAATAGGGTAGACGACTAATTTTTATTTTAATGTCCGTCTGGTAGATTATTTTAAATCATTACACACGTATTTTTTATTTTCTTACAGAAACGAATACTTTCCACGATATATTGATTTGAAATGTCGTGTGACGTCACTTTTATGTACATTTTATACGTAGAAATGACGTTTTAGCCCCACTCCTAAACTTTGATTCGTTTTATCTAAGTACATATTGTTTTATTATACGACAAAATAAAAAAATACGTGTCTAATATTTTTTAAATACCTAACTTACGGACTAATTAGATTTTTAATTTTCATACCCTGTCGTCATCCCAATTAGCCTAACTTTCCGCTTGCGGTATTTTCCCTGTTGCACCCTACTTATAAGCGTGTGTTGTGTCAATATTGACAAAATCGCTGTCGAAGCTGCACTGCTGCTGCGTTTGACAGCACGGTTAGTGCGGTGGTTGGGCAACTGGCTACCGCGCAACGTGTCACGGTTTCGATTCCCGCACGGAACAACTCTTTGTGTGATCCACAATATGTTGTACCGGGTCTGGGTGTCATGTGTATGTGAACGCACCCATGACACAAAAGATGTGAGTGTTCTAGTGTGGGTGTACTTCAACGTTGAAGTAAAAAAACCTTTCGAAGATAAATAAAATAAAAAGTGTTCAAGAAGCTTCTACGAATATGGTAGTCCTGTCCCCTGACCGAATCATTAAGTAATATTTCTCTTACACAAATAATCCTATTAAAATTAGGCACATTTTGTACGGAAAATAGTTACAATCAAGTTATCAGTCAGTTCGATCAAACACTTGATCAGACTTTCCGAAATAGGCTTTAAATTAACTCACACATACATAAAAAATATAAACTACGATAAATAATATTAAAGAACGTGCTGAAAAAATTAAACAGACCTGCGGATGTTTAGAGGAAACGATCTTAAGTAGCTCACGAAATAGCGTTCTGGAACAGAAACTAATACCTTTAGAGATAGAAAGGTATAGAGTAAACAATATCGTGTACTTATTACCAGATCATGCTTTAGAGATAGAAAAGTATAGAGTGAACAATATCGTATACTATTACCAGATCATATTTTACCCTATCTTGGAAACATGGATGAATAGTCAAAGTCAAAATCATTAATTTCAATTAGACCAGAAAGGCACTTGTGAACGTTAACAAAAATTAAAAGTGAAGCTATTTGCTCATTCCAAGGTGTATATTCCTATGGAGAAAAACGAACAAGTAACTCCATAGGTTACTCTTTTTCAATCAGGTTCACAATACAATTCTCTAGATACAAAAAATCGAAAAAGACAATAACCTTAAGGACAGTAAATAATATAGTCTGGAGCTGACCAGTCCCAGTTGACGCAGCCCGTTCACGAACAGGACACCCTACCAACGGCTAGTACCAATGTGACTTTTTCCGAGTTATATGTACTTTCTAAGATTATTTAGATACCACTGACACTGGAAAACATCGTGAGGAAACCTGGACTTATAATATCTAATTATAAGTTTGAAATCGCCAACCCGCATTGATCAAGCGTGGTGATTAATGCTCAAATCTTCTCTGTGTGAGAAGAGGCTTTGCTCAGCAGTGGGCATTTATAGGCTGTTGATAATGATGATGAGAGCGCCATCTACCAAGATCTTTACATACTTTCTTTAGCCTGTATCACATTCATACATCTGACAGTATACAGGAACTACAGAGCGCCACCTACTACGCTCATTACGCACTTCTTCAGCTTCCATCACAATTATACATCTATCATGTCTAATGAAGACCCCAAATAATAATAAACTAATCAATGATTAAATTAAAGCTTTTGTTATCAAAATATGGACATGCACTTTCAAATTGAAGGTACCGTGTATGGACGCTTGTATCTCCGAAACGAATTGACCATTATTGATAATCCTTTCACCTTTTAAACAATAGATTGTTTTAAAGAGAAAGTCTATTTTAGTAATGTTCATATTAGTTAAATCATATTTTTTTATAAGCTATTTGATTATACCAATTTAAGATTTTAATACATTTCACATTAGTTGCTGTTTTTTATGACTGTGCTCCTAAAAAAAAAGATCTAGAAACGATATTTGGGTTATGCAAAATTGTGTTTAGATTTTCGAGACTTTAGTATCGTCATTCAAGTAGACGCTGGATGTCTCAGTGGTTATCGAAGCGAAGAATCGCGAAGGTATCAGAGGCCTTAGTACGAGTTTGATTTACGTTTAAAGTATTCGAAACGAGTATGCGTTCGGCACTCTGATTGGCCGGCGCCAATGAAGCAACCAATCACAGCGCCGAACGCGTACTCGTTACGATTACTTTAAACGTAAAACAAACCCGTACTAAGGCCTCAGGTTTCTTACGACGCCGCCGATTCTTTGACATAGGCGGTTCGTTTTTCGTTCATTGTCTAAATTATTACTTATGTTACAAAAGCTTTGTTCGCCCCTACCATCTTGCAGTACTAGTGCATGTACCATTAATGCTATCTTGCTAAATACCTCTAGCTAATTGTATTTTGATACGGTATCTCAGAAAACCTAACGGGTTGCCGGGGCTCCGGCTCGAGGAGCAGAAGTAGGAACGGGGTGGTTTTTAGTCAGTAAGAGTCTGACACTCCCTCTCGCATCACCCAAGACGGGAGTAGTCATTGGATGATTTTACACCTCAAAATATCAAATAAAGTTACTTCTATTCAAATTCTAGATAACAAATTACGCAAGCCCTGATAGTTATGACATTTTACCATCCTTCCATTACCGAGTATGTGAAGAATGCTAGATGTATTATAATGGAGAATGTTAATGGTCTCTGTAATAACCTGGTCATGATGTACGACTAATGTGATGACAGTTTTTTTCTTCGGTTAATGTAATATGTGTTATGTCATAAAATAGATCGTATGTTCCCCTGTAGGGTGTAATAGTTTGGTTTGATAGTCAAATTGCGCTTCACTTCAAGCTTTCTTGTACTATTAAGGAGTGGATTTTTTTGCCAGGGTCTGTGTTTCCTGAAGGGTATAATTGGGGTGTCTTCAAGGCCCGAGTGACTAGGTTGCTTATGGGCAGTCGTGCTCCATCGTAAGCTGCATCATCGCTTATCACCAGGCGAGATAGTGGAAGAAATCTGGTTCATCATCAATAATTTAAGGTCATCAGTGATGTTTTAGGTGATTTTATCTGCTCATTAGTTCCCTATTCCATATGAAACAGCCTTTGACTTATTGTTACACCAGGAATATTGTTACGCCTTCTTTAAAAAAGACTGCCTCCTCATAATCCTTGAAGCGCATTACAGAACGCAGTTTAAAAAGTAGTTGATTATCAAACAGCGCTACTGCTGGTTTCTGCCAAATATATAGCTCCTCAATTAACTCTTAAGATACCCATAGGAAGGTGAAGGTTGAAAGCCAATGTTTTCTACTTTGCCGATTCTGAGAATGACCAACTCGTCAAGTACCGTCATTATAGACACAATTATAGAACAATAGGTTGCGGTCACCGGTGACCGCTTGGCGTTTGACAGTTTAACTTGATAAACATATAGCGACGAAGATAGAACCTGTGATCGTGGGTTCGTTTACAAATGCAGATCTCACACCAGTTGCCATTATAATGTTATAATACTAACATATTATTTGTTGCTATATTATGTCAAGCCATTGTTAGCTCAATCGTAATCGTAACGTAATGTGTTTGTGTGTAACTGTATTCCAAATTATTATCTCATGAACGTATTGTAAGATCTAATTCGGGTTACTATACGAGTTTGTATTGAGTGTTAAGCAGTAGTGCTTCAGGAACTCGCTTCATCTAGGGTCCTGGTTTTTTTTGTAGGGAGAAATCACCCAATGACTTCTCCTGCATTGGGTGAGACAAGAGGGAGTATCGAGACGCTTACTGACTCAAAACCACGGATATCAGTGTTCCGCTGTTTTCAGTGTTCTATCTACTGTAGATCCTGGCTTACAGGATATGTAGCGCTTTGGGAGATTGTGTCGGCTTGCAAAAAAATGATTAAAACCACCCTTGCTTTGAGCTAGAGCCCTGACAACGCACTAGGTCTTCCGCAGCTTAGGTTGTCCTGGCTGGAGACTTTAACTTGAGGCCACCACAGGGTTGTGACAAAAAAAAACTTCATCTAGACTGCCTCATTAGTTGTAAGGGCGACTGTCGGACAAAAGGCAAAGTGTTATTTGTCATTAAATGATTTTTGAAAACACACAAGAGTCAGTTTGTCAAAAAATACACCCAGGTAATTCACATACAATCTATATAATCTTGAATACAGGTTTGTTAACAGTTCCTTATTAAATGTCCAGACCGAAATGATACGGTACAGATACTTACCACAATTAATAATAAAACTTCATTCTTACACACCTTTAACGCTAAAACCTCGCGATAAACCGCTAAAATACCGTTTTTTGAAAAACCGTTATACCTAAAGTATTTTGATTTTAAGTAAATTGGTGTAATGTGTTTGTAAAGTGCAATAATCGCTTTTATTGCTTTGAGATACGTGTCAATTTATATTATAGAAGTAAAACAAAACTAAATGAAGTCTCATTTCCCTAATAACTGTGTGGGGTACTTATTTGTGTTATCGGGTTTAGACGTGTTGTTTAAATAGGCATTATTATTAATTCATAATCATTTACAGGAAGACGTTCACTGCATAACAAAGGTCTCCTTAGTCCTCCAATCCGAAAGACAATTCTCCACTACCATCCCCTCGCAACTCCGATGACATAGTCCTAGGCATCGCTTTGAAAAAATCCTCGAAAAAAGTTCTGAATAGGACCAATTACCATGCGCAGCGTCGTATTCAAATCTAGGATAGCTCTCAGTGCCATGAAAGGCAATAGGACCAGGAAGTGTGGCAACAGTGCCCCAAAGCACGCAACGTCGCGAGCTCTAATTAGTCCTTTTTTACGCGCTTTGAAATTAGCAGGTTTTTTGCGAAAAAAAAAGGAAAAATATGGTCGTAGTTTTTTGAACGAAGACATTTTTCTGTTGATTGGTTTGGTATCTTATGGTGTGTGGTGTAGCTGTGATTATATTTTGTGTTTCAGTCTTTGTCTCGATACCTGATTAGACAAAAAGTTTTAACGGCGCTTTCAGTGGTGTTAAACTGCGAAACAATCAGTTATTTTATATTCCACATCTGGGTCTTAAAACCATCTAAATCTATGCAATAGCATAGTTTGAAGACCATGTTTAAATCCTTCATAGGACATAGCTTAAATCTTTAAACTAAGTACTCCATTTGCACTTCACCAACTGTCTTCAAGCAGTAAGAAATTAAATTGCAGAGCAAAAAGTCAGTAGTTCCACGTCCATTTCAGAATCCGTTGTGGAAACTAATTAATAGTCTACTAGTACCTCCTACCTAGTTCTTGTTTGAAAATTTAATCGTAGTTTAGTTCTTATTGCATCGATTCGAGTGCAATTCTTTACGATTGTTGAAAACAAGCAAATCGATTTACAACTTTGTAATTGATTGTGCGTTTTCGATTTTTAGGTCACACTTTCGTTTTGCAATTTTTATCGTGTACTGTGTAGCTTTGTTTTCTGAGTTGATTGTTGTTTTAATAACTATTAGGTAATCGTTATACTTTTAAAATCTGCTCTTTTTTTTCTTAGAAGAAACGCCCCATACTAGAATTTTCTCCTGTGTCGTGGGTGCGTTTACAAACATACAAGTTCTCATACACATCACACCTAGACTCTTAACATTTTGTGGATTACACAAAGAGTGGTTCGGTGCGGGAATCGAACCTGCGACACGTTGCGCGGTGGCCGGTTGCCCAGCCACCGTATTAAATTTCACTTTGAAATAAACACGACAGAAAATATAAATCCTATAAACTCCTCTGCCTAATCTTCAAAAAATAAGATGCGTGCTTCCGTAAACAACAACTATCACAAAGAAAAGTCGTCTAAAACGGTGATTGTCAGAAATAATCGGTATCCTATAACGATTGCTTAATATTTACATCAGACGCAATTAATGATTCTCTGCGCATACATAGTGTTGCATGCAGAGGTATATTCCATCGTTTAGTGTATATAAATTAAATTACCGATCAATCGTAACATGTTAGCATTATAATGATAGTAGTCGGGCCAGACACGCGATTGGAAAATCAAGAAAATATCGCAGTAATTCCACTCTACAATCCATAGTTGTTTAAGTATAGTTTTAAATTCTCTTATTTGTTGTGTTCACATCTTTTTTGTTTATGTAATTCATTTAATTCATGATCATGGGTTGTATAGGACTCATGAAATGGACATTTTTTACTATTGTAATGAAGGAGATTGAGAGTCCAGGATTATCACGCAAAGCATCTTTCTATCTTTTGACTGCCTTATTGGCCGAGTGATCGCAATTGCTACTGCCGGGTAATGGGTCTCGGGTTCCGGAGTCGGGCAAAGTATTACTGGGTTTTTAAAAATTGTCAATAGTAGCACGGAGTCTGGAATTGTGCCTGGTATATGGCAATAGGCTCACCCCTTATTACTAAAGTGGGTGTTACCTTGTACAGTGGCATTAAGTGCCGTAATGTGCACTTCTGGGGATAAAAGGCGTGAGATTATGTCTTCTACAGTTTCTTTTAAATTCTTTTAAAGTTACAACTAAATGGTTACTATGAGTAACGGATGACTATGACATCTCTACAGGATAGTACATTTTTTAGAATTGAATATCGAAATTGAGCTACTGAGTCTAACCTGCATTGTGAATAGTCTATTAGTACCGATTGTGCCAGAGTCAACTTTATTGTTTGTATCGTAAATATATATAGTATTTATTGAGTTTAGATGAAGTATAAACGTTCTATTACAATTGATTTGTAGTGAAATAATGGAGTGACAGCTTAAGATTTTACTGATTTATGTCTGTGTTGAGTTTAAAACAGAATATATTTGTAAGTTTAGTAGTAATTAAAAGAATATGTCTGTGGTGAAAGATAACTCGAATCTCGAGTGGGTTACAAATAGCGCGACTGCCAAGCGATTCGCATTCAATTCCTGGCAAAAATATGTGTATATGCTGATATATGCTGAAAATATGTATATATATTGAAGGGTTTTTTTTTTTTTTTTAAGGGGGGAAAATCATCGAATGACTGCTCCCGCCTGGGTGAGGCGGAAGGGAGTGTCAGACTCTTACTGACTAAAAACCACCCCGTTCCTTCTCCTGCACGTCGAGCCGGAGCCCCGGTTACCCGTTAGGTTCTCCGCGACTCCGAATCGGCATCGGCCCTATTGGGCCCCATCTGTGGTGGTCTGATGGCTCTTTGAGGCGCGCGCGGAACGCGACGCGCCGTACGCTCGGGTCTGTTTCTGGTCGGACGGGGAGCCACCCATGCTCGCCGTCCGCAGGCCCGCGCTTACGGTGGCCGGAGATCGTATATTGAAGGGTTAGGTTCATCAGGGAATATTAGAGCCAATATTATGCATGGCATCTTATCCTCTACTAACTTCTTCCGCGCGGTTTCACACGCGCTGCTTAGCTCCTATTGGTCGAGGCGTGATGTTTTATAGCCTATAGCCATTCTCGATAAATGCGTTATCCAACATAAAAATAATTATTCAAATGAGACTTGCAGTTACGGAGACGAACTCTTCCGCTTTAAATAAGATATGAGAACTAGCTTTTGCCAGCGCGTTCGCTCGCGGTTCTGTGGGATAAAAAGTAGCCTATGTGTCACTGCAGACTATAATCTACCCCGGTTCTAAATTTCATCGCAATCTGTTTAACCGTTTTGACGTGACAAACATTCACACACACATACACGCGCGCGCGCATACTCACACGAACTTTCGCATTTATATATTGGTAAGATAATAAGATACGCTTTCGTTAACCCCAATAATAAAATAACATCATGCCCCGAAGGGGTAGGCAGAGGTGCACACAGGAGTAATACCCACTTTTCACTGTTTATCCCCAATATTATAAGGTTTATCTTACTTATCTTTATTTTTCTTTTGGTATCTTCACCAAGGAGTACACTAACTCAGTCAATCAGTCATAATGTCACGAACAATTTGTGTCAATTGTCACTGGTAGACATCGTGCAATCAATCCGCGAGTACTGGCTTTGTTCTCGTGTTTGTATCGAGTTTCAAGTCTAGCAGTGTATCAGTAGGTTAGGTGTATGAAATTTTTGAGAGTATTCAACCCGAGGGTGGGCGCGGTTTTGAGAATCACCAATGGACGTGCAGTGAGCTTTTTGCCGCCCGGCGATTCCTGATGGTAACAACCATATTTTCAACCGGTCCCTAGCGCACTTACAGCGTCAAATCTTTCGGCACGTGTTGCTAACAAGACTAGACGCAGCTATTAATAAGTGCAAGATTATCGGGTGATTGTTTAAAGAGTTATAAACGCTTTTTACCACGGGCGGCAAAATGCACATAGCGCGCCCACTCTGCTAATGATCTTGGGGCAGGAACATAGACCACTATTTAAAATACTATCCCAATACGAGCGAAATTGCTTACAAAAGTTTCTTAAGTAGCATAGTTAGGTAGGTCCTATGGTCTCACGAGACGATCTCCGGCCACCGTAAGCGCGGGCCTGCGGACGGCGAGCATGGGTGGCTCGCCGCCCGACCAGAACCAGACCCGCGCGTACAGTGCGTCGCGTTCCGCGCGCATCTTAACGAGTCATTAAACCACCACGGATGGAGCCCAATAGGGCTAATGCCGATACGGAGCCGCGGAACTTAACGGGTTACCCTCCCGCCTCATTCAGGCGGGAGAAGTCATTCGATAATTATCCACCCTTAAAAAAAATGTCCTCTGGTCTCTGTCAGTTCCTTATTCCGTTGTTACGACGCTCAAAGAAAGATAATGGATTGTGACAAACGCATTCTACAAGACTATCACAAAAGCTACTTCAGTCCATAAATAATCTTAATTAATTCACAATACACTCGCAATTTATTTTCCAATCACAAAATAACAAATATGGCGACCCGGACGTATCTGTATCTTAAGTCTAAGAGCCGTGGGTATCATCAGAACAATGTACACAACGGTACAAGCTACAATTAAAGGTTCCCACGGAACATCTCGATTGCTCTCTACGCCACATTATTGGTTGAGTTTTTAGTTGGTGGTTTGTGAAATGTTTGGTTTATTTCATTGAATTTTTGTACGGGATTACATTTTGGTGTATTACCTGTATTAGTACCTAATTTAGTAGAGGTAGTGTTTGCAGAAGATGGTAAAATGTTATCTACCTCTACCTCTAGTTATGTCCTAACGATTAGACAAATTATTTATTTTCTTTTATAGTAATAGATAAATACCTAGTTAATACTGACTGCAGGTCGGTGGTCGGTCGGTGGTGGTGGTTGGGCAACTAGCTAACGTGTCGCGGGTTCGATTCTCGCACGGAACAATTTTCTTTGTGATCCATAGATTGTTGTTCCGGGTACGGGTGTATATGTGAACTTGTATATTTGTAAACGGATCCACGACACAAGAGAAAATCATAGTGTGGGTCAACGTTTTTTTTAATTTATTTTATTTATTTCGTTTTGGGTACCAACATAATTATTCATATCCTTTCGCCTCTGTTCACGGTTCATGGTTGAATCTACTACAGATCCTGGTGGACAGGAGTTGCAGCGGTTTTGTGGGGCAGGGGCGAGTTTGTCCCAGCAAAAAAAAATAACCTAAATATATATTTAAGTTCATAAGTAGAAAATATACTCGTCTGTTATTATTAGACAATATTAGGCAAAAGTGACTGTACAAATCAACGAGTTGGGACTATTGACTGCTGTGCTTATTTATTTTAAATGCAATTGCAATTGACTGTTTACCTAAAATATTATAATTTTCAATATATACCATTAAACTTTAAATCAAATATGAATTTCAATACAAGTATCCATGAAATCACTTTTATAACTATCATATAACAGGTATCGTAAAATGTTTCATTAACAGCTATAATTATGTGGGCAGTAATCCCTAACGTGGGATTAATGCAAACAAGACAGTTGCTAAGTGTGTTATTAAATATTTTTGGACATAATATTTCTTAAATAGGTTGATGATGAAATTTAACTAGACAAAGTTTTCGCCTACATATTATAAACCTACATCATTTATATGTATCTCTATTGTTTGATAAAAATGTCGAAATTGTAAACGGCTATAATTTGTTTTGACTAGGCAACCAAAACTTTGCCTTTATTATGCCATTAATAGCCAGCGAATTAATTAGATTGAATATATTAAAATCAACGTAGGATAAGTATATTGTCTAATAGGTTCAACTCTTACCACATAGGACCTTTACATATCTGTCGAAAAAAAAGGAAGTTAAATATACGCTTCTCTGATTACTCCTTTCGGGAATGAAACATATAAAAATGTACGACACATTTCTCTTTATACTTTCTACTAGTGGGTGACCTATTTGACTTTCCAATAGTACCTAGCCAGCCTTAAGCCCTTAAGTAAGTTGTAAGTGTGTCGGCTTAGCTTCGGTAACTTGGTAAACAACCAAGATTGACATCTACAGGGACCTCGAACTTCCATTTTGTGTTTATTTTTAAATGTAACAAGTTTAGCTTTTATAGTTTCCAAAATAAAGAACCTTGGGCTTGAAAAGTGGCTTTTTCAACACATGTGTGTGAATGGAGTGGATTTCCTACTCGATTTTAGAAATCATTCATTCAATACTTAGGTATTATACTAAAACAATAACACTTGAACACAGTGGACAAGGAAACCATTAAAGCCATCAACTAAAGAGGTAGAAATACTTTATTTAACCTATAATTAAATGCAGGACTCTTCCTGCACTACCATATACATTTAGAACGAAGCTCTTTACACTCAAATTCCTAAGATACTGACTATTAAAGTAAATTTTACGTCAATATGTTAATCGAACTTCAATACATCAATAACAGACGATCATTTCTACCAAAACGAATACATCAAGCGTTAAACTGCTCCCACGTTTTATTTATTTTAAGTGGGTAGTACGAATTTCGAACGTGAATTTCAAACAGAAAGTTGCATTAAGTCAGTCGTGGGTAGGCGTTAAACGCGCTCGGACGTCTTTATATGGGTCCGAGGTTATTGTATTTATTGCTGATAATAATTTGAATGGCCTTATTGAGTGGATCTTCGGAAATGGAGCTTTGTTATTTCTTTTAGTAGCTTCATGAAGGTTTTGGTAGTGTTGCGATGGATTTGTTTGCGAGTACGTTAACCTTGTTGATTCTTAAATCTGTCCAGTATTTGACTATAATAAAAGCAGGGCATCTAAGCCCATCTAAGCGCTCCTTAATATTTTTAATCGTTCCTCAAAGCGCTACTTTTGGGAGCGCTTAGAGGAATAAAACGGGAGCGCTTAGATGGGCGCGCTTCAAAACGGGAGCGCTACGAGGAATACCTCTTATCAGCAATCTACTTAAATCATTGTCAGTAGAAACAATCTTCTGTATAAAAACATTGTCTCAAATGAAGTATCTAAAGAATTTGATCGTTCCCAGTAAGCTGTCCTCTACAATACGTGATAGCACGCGTGTCGCATTGGGAACACACCGTGACCGGGACTCGGTCACGGGATGAGAAAAAACGTGATTTATGTGGTACAAAGTATTGGATTATAGCGGAGAACAAAATTGGACATTTACTACTTCTATTTATAAAGGAAATGTGTCATTTTCTATATTTTCATTGAATAGGGAAATATCTACAGTTAAATCCTCACCGGACTATAATTTAACTAAAAAAATATTATTTTAATTTTTTTTATATTTTAAATTGTATATAAGAATTCTGTATAATTGTGTATTAAAAATACTGAAACTAAAATACCAATGCTTTAGATGAAGCTCTGAAATCTTGACTTGAATATTATCATGATAGTATGACATAAGATGAAGTTTAGTCAAACTTCATTTTTTTGTTTAGTAGACTTAAACATACATATACATTACAAACTGCGTAGGTGTCTAACATCAGTAGAACAATAATGTCATATCATTTACTGTTATTCCCGAATCAATACGACATATTAGCTCAAGGTCATTTCGTAATGAGTCACTTATAAACACCATACTATATTATATTCCTATGTATTAGTACACGTCGACCTAAACAAATCCAATTTATCATGGTCTGGCTTTGTGTAAATTCTTTCACATATTCGACGCTCAGTTTATACTGGTGTTACATAGCTTGATGTGGAACTGTGTACCTACTATGTTGATTGTTTTGTACGTCGCGACGTCTTTTGTTTATTGTTCATCATCATCATGACATCACGCCTTTTATCCCCAAAAGGGTAGGCAGAGGTGCACATTACGGCACTTAATGCTACTGTAATGTCACACCCACTTTTCACGATTTATGTTATGAGTCCCATGTAATAGGGGGTGAACCTATTGCCATATACCGGGCACAGTTCCAGACTCCGTGCTATCACTGAGAAAAACCCAGTAATACTCTGCCCGACCCGGGAATCGAACCCGAGACCCCTTGCCCAGCAGTCGCACTTGCAACCACTCGGCCAATGAGGCAGTTGTTTATTGTTGTATTAATAAATTATTATTGATGTGTTATTTTGTGGATGGTAATGAAATTGACTTAGTTTTTGGTTAGGTCATGATTTTGCAGACTCTGAACATCAATTTGTGGATCACACAGAGTGTTGCTTTGTGCGGGATGTATGTGTATCTGAAATTGTATGTTTGTAACCACGGCACAGGAGAAAATCTGTGTTATTACAGTGAAAAATCAATACCTAATAACAATGATAATGCGGCTGCCAGTTGCCCGCCAACCACCGCACCAACCGTACAGTTAAGTTTTTGATGGTCTTATGCTGTTATATCGTGAGCAGGTTGAGTTATCTTAGGAGGGAGCAGGTTGCTCATAATTGTGCCCCCTCATCGCTTACTACCAGGCGAGATGGTGGCCAAACGCCATCCTAATAAGAAGACAAGTCAATTTCGTTTTTAACGAAATTGACTTGTCTTCTTTGGTTGAAGTTGAGAGTTGAATTTGGTGGTAAGCCTTATCCAGGAGAAGTAGATGCACTGTAATCTGTGGAAGTTTTATAGTACTTACTCTCATTAGTCTCTAGTATTTCTATCATTTCCATTTATTTTTTCTTACTGTCAGGCTCGTTTGCAGTGAATTCTTCATTTCATGCGCCTCTGGTCTACCTTCCTTTTTCACTAATCGGAATTTAAAGTCATCACTCGCTTGGTTACTTTATTAAATCGTATAGCATAATTTAATTGTTAGTATCGCATTTGGAATGGTTCCAAGCTTTCCCTTTTTGTAGTTTGGTTAATATTATTTATTATAAGGGGTACGTATGCACTGTGGTTTATTAATTGTGCATATGAGTATATTATATGCACAATTAGCAATCACATATGCTTATGCTTGTGACAATAATTTTTCCTTCCTCGCTATTTAATTCGTCATTAGGGTTTGTTGATTATTTTTGCATAGTTACTTATAGTTATGAAAAATATCAGATTTTTCTCCATTTAATGTTAGTACTGCATTCAAATTATATGCAATTTCGTATCCCTTTAATATCAAAATAGGTTTTTAATCTCCCATTGTCTATAAAATAAATTAATTTTTCTAGTAAAAAAGTTTCTTACTTGTACCAAACTTTAGTTCCGCTCCAATGCACCAGATAGACTCTACTTCAGTTACGCTACAGATGGTGCAAGAAATAGCCAATCACCTTGCCATCACCCTCACCTTTATCACCCACCATCAAAGCCTAAATTCCAACAACTCGACTCCAAAACATCTTTGTAGAAATCAGACCAATAACCTCAGCATTTGCATCTGATGCCACCCTTATCGTCTCAGCATTAAGTCCTATATTTGAATTTTCATGTTCTAGATTATGGTCTTCCATTGTTAATCCAGGAAAAGGTGGTTTCCCCAAGTCCTTTGTGAATTTGTTTTCAGTGCTGACGGCTTTGCTTGGTTCCATCAAGTTGGGCAAAAAGCAGGTGCTATTGAACTTTCCTTCCGTATTCCAGAGTCTGTTACGAAACGAATGAGTTGGTATGTTTATGCTCTGATTACAATTATTTGAAAAGTCATGGGTAAACAACCTATTGAAAATTTTTGGGTACAGTTCAGTCCGTTTGCCGCCTCACTGATTGTTGTACGGATCATATGCAGACAGTTTTGAAAGTGAGTGCAATGTTAGATTGTTGGATTCCAATACAAGTGAAACAAGTGAATTTATTTCTGCAAATAGGCTACAAGGCAGCACTTTTACACGTCAATTTTATCAAGCGAACGATGAGGTTGACATTTCCTAACTTTCCAATGGTCCCTGACATATTATAGAATTTGGTACATATTAAAACTGTAACTTATCTGAAAAAAATAGTGTGAAATTTTTGGGCACTTCTGTCTCCGGAGGATTAACAGTCCATTTGTATTTAAATTACCTCTCTTCTTAGTCAATCGGATAATAGTGAATCACCATTATTTACTGACGAATCTAAAAGCTTTTGCCTAGTGGCAAAAACTCTAGTGAGTTTTGTGCTAAAAATCTTCAAATATACATTTGAGTACGTTGACCTCCGTTAATATGGTCACATAATATTTTCGTTACGCATTTTATATACAGACAGACAAATTACGGCATACCTTTTAGAGAAGACTTATGTATGTAGGTGCCTCCGTATCTGATTCTGTCTAGGACTTTAAAAGGTATCTTGTCTCATTAAAATACTAAGTATGAGGACCTCAATTTTTCCAACTTAACTCAACACAGTTTATTTTTAAAGTGTTCGATTACAACCAACTGAATATTAAAACTATTCTTGATAAATTTGTGATTGCTTCCCTAAATATGTTATTAGGGGACGACATAGTTTTTGATGTTTTATCTCTCAAGCTGTCTTATAAAAGGGCGCATTTTTGCTGAACGCTTTCGATAAGGTCGTGGTAAGGTCCAAGACATATCTACATGAAGCACAATTCCAAGCTTCTTGCTAATACTAGTTACTAAGAATTATGGAATTTTACATAAACACAACCGTCCTTGAATTTGTCTGAATCACAACCATTACAGGATTAATTCCAAAAACTATAGACGTAAGTATCTTATTCTTTTTATACAGATGACGTGGTAACAACCCCTCCTTCTGCGACATTAGTAGTATGCGTCATAATGTCCTCCATTTTGTCCATCGCTGTGACATAAAATTTTCGGGAAACGCAATTTGGTTCCGATGACTCACTTTGATTTGCAATATTCTTTATATTGATTTGCGTCTTCGTCAGTTAATGATGATTCGTTTACGTTTGTAAACAGTGGTTCTTTATTGCAGATATTAAGATTTTGAGACATTTTGCTTTTTTAACTTAAGTTTCGTCTGAAATTCGTGGTAAGTGGTTTTAATGGGTTTTACTGTTACATTTGACTTGCATCTCCAACTCGCCAGCTAATTACAGAGATTATGATAAATCCTCTCAACTTACATGTATTAGTTTAGTTGTAATTTATGTTTGTACATCAATTTCAATCAATGACAACACGGTTAGTGCAATGGATGGACAACCGGCTGTCACGCAACGTGTCGTGGTTTCGATTCCCGCACGGAGCAACTCTTTGTGTGATCCTCAAATTGTTGTTCCGTGTCTGGGTGTCATGTGTATGTGAACTTGTATGTTTGTAAACGCACCCACGACATAGGAGAAAATATAAAAAAATATATAGTATCTCCATGATTTACGATTTTTTTGCACCACATTCCTTAATTTTTTTCTCATCATCTAATGGCTTAATGTCGTCTTATCGATGCACTGGTGCGATGACCAATAATTATAATGTACATCTCATAATCGAAAGTGGTCTCAGCTCATTAAACGTTACTTTCTTACGCGTGCTCTACTGAACAACACTTGTTCATTAGCGATTATGATTTAATCATTGTTTATGGCTTCTGCTGTAATGACTAAGACTGTTAATGACGTTTCTATGCTCCATTTCTTTGCGTGTAAGATTGATTATGCATTTATTTTAAAGTTTTAAGCAATTGATCTGGTTTTTCACAGATTAGTTTTAAACACGACTGCTTAGCAAGAGTTGGTCGATTGGACTTCCCATGTCGAGCGAAAGGTGAAACGGTTATATTTTACCTCTATTTCATTCAGAATTCATAACAGCCATAGTAAATATTTGTGTGACCAGAAGTAATTGTCTCATACCTATGAATGTTAGTTTTCCTGTATTGGTATTCAGACAATAGACCTAATAAGAATCGTTTGAATACCATCAAACAGTTCTTAATCGGAATTGTCATGCACAATCACCCATTATTCATTAACTTCCTTTAACTTTGCAATTAAAACTTCTTTCCACAAATGCTACATCTCCTGACCAGCCACAGGAAGCTGATGAGTTTTTATCTCTAACATAAAACCTCAATGTGGTTGTAATAGCGTCACAATTATATACCGGACGTGCGTACACGCAGGAAGACGCCAATCATCCCACTCGCCCCCATTGGACGACAATTAGTCGTGCACTCGTGTGCTGATATTGGAGATCGTGATAACTTTGCTCATTTGTGGTTTGATGCCAATCTTTGGACACGCTGTTTGCCATTGTTTGTCGTATGCCATGAACTCATAGGACTTCTCACGATTGATTCAACTAGCGTTTATGCCAGTAGTCTAGACGAGCTGATGTCAGAATGTTGTTGTTTAAATGGAGATGGAGATGTGTAAGGTACGTTAAGACGGCTAGGATATGTTATTTAATGACTTATTGTGAATATTTGGCATTGTTTTTCTCAATGAACCAATTCTTGAGTAACTCAACACAATGGTTCCAGGTTTGCACAGACTAACAATGCTTTCTCACCAAAACAAAACCTGATTTCCATTCTCTCGTCGAATTGCTGACATTCTACTCATCTCATAGCCCATTTACAAGGCAGGAAGCAGACAATCCCAGCCTCCATTGACCGGCAATTAGAGCACGTTGTCATATAATGAGCTCCTAAGTCACACGATTCAAGCGCTCCCGTTGTGAGGATGTGTCTAATGAGCTCAAATAGTAGGTACCAGGCTGGCAGAAGTATGAAGAGCGTAATTAGGTGGGCTTGGAGAGTAATGATAATTGTGTGTGACTCCTGTGTTGTTCTGCTGTCTTAGTATTCAAGAAGAGAGCGTATTCCTTTTTATAAGGCCCGCAACTCACCTGTGACTCCACTGATGATGCGGGTGTCCATGGGTGATGCTGATCGCTTACCATCAGGTGATCCGTCTGCTTGTTTACCTCATATTTCATAAAAAAAATTTGAAGATGGAAAATGATCATGTGTGCGTCAGTAAACTAAAATTTTGACTGTATGGTTAGCACAGTGGATGGGCAATTAGCCGCTCCGTAACGTGTCTGCAGAACAATTCTTTGTGAGATCTTCAAATTGTTAGTCCTGATCTGGGTGTAGCCTTTCTTGGCTATCAGTGCTTACTTGGCCCTTACGACACCTGCGAAATGAGTGGAGTAGGTTGACAAATGCAATCTTTTCTACCATGACCTTTGGTCATATTTTACAAATAAACTAATTGCTTCTCTAAAAGTGTTTAAAATTCGACCCACTCAAGTCTAATCGAGGTTATCTAGAGGTAGTTGTTCACTCATTTGGCAAGTGTCCATAAAGGATGACAATTGAATACTTGGCTTGTTTGCCGTCAAGACAATGGCCCGGCATCAAGTTCCGTGACGTCACATGTTGCAAGAATTCGCAAACGTTATCGAATTGTGAGGAGATTGTTTGATGCTGTAGTGGTTTATAGTGGCTGGGCTTAAATATAAGCTGTTGTATGGCTAAGTTCTGAAACTAGAGTAATGTCAAGACGATGAATATAATCCTATCTTGTAGGTGTTTGTTAAATAAAACCTATATTGTGTCTGTTGAAATAATTATGGACTGACAAATCAGTTTAAAGTTCCCAATATTTTCAAGTAAATTATTTGTTTTTAATATGCAACATCATCATTAATTGAGTCAACAGTTAATTCCGGTTAGGGTTTTACATGTAGGTATCAAATACTTGCAGTTTATACACTCGATTTTGTTCACGCTAAAATTCTAACTGTCAGTTTTTTGCACCAACATTTCAGTTAACTGATCTTATTGTTACTTTATCCACTTCTAAGTTAAACCTTAACCTCAAAGGATCAAGGTCTGAAATTACTTCATGAATTACAAAAAAAAGAACGAAACATTGTAATCTGTTGGTTTTGCTCCCTGCTTATCTCACTCGGTCACACAAACTTCCGTCTTTGGCCGTAATGTCCCTGTTCAGATAACAATAATGTTTTAACTTACTGTGTGTAAATATCGCAATAATATAACATCGACACTATATGCAATAAGTTAAAAGTTGAAATTTTTAAATTCTCATCGTCAAACTTTTCGAGGTCCCTTACTGTAATTTAATATCCTTAAATGACTTAGATATGCATATGATCACATACACGCAGGAACTCGTACCTGTTTGAAACGAAATAAATCCCATAACAGGGTAACAGCTTTTTTGTGGAGGGAAATCATCAAATGACTTCTTCCACCTTGCGTGAAACGAGAGCGAGTGTCAGACTCTTAGTGATTAAAAACCCACTCCGTTCATACATGCTTTGAGCTGGTGCTCCGGTAATTCGTTCATCCGCAGAAGAGGGTAATAGCTGATCTAGAGAACGACATAAATGTGTTTTTATAATAACTATTGTGAGACATACTAAATTAATCAAAAATCGCGGGATACTCGGTCGCGGCGATGTCACGCAGTCACTTAGTCAGTAGGCGACCGCGCACGCTGCTCAAGAGGATGACCCCCTCTGTGGTTCGAAACTAGTAGAGCTTTTCTCAGTATATTCACGTAAGTACTCGTAACCTGCGATTTTTAGTTAACGACAAATATTTAGCACAAAAATTTCCATAAATCAGGTTAATGACCTAGACATTATCACAAAACCATTGTAAGGTTATTACATAGTTTAAAGCATTACAAGTAGTCGAAAGTAATTAGAGGCTAAACAAATATGCCCGATAAACTAATTGTTTGTTTACTAAAGATAAGAGAAGTAGACCGCCGTTACCCGGTCAGGTGATACGTATTTTGTTCAAATATTTATCATTATCTACGGTTTTTGAAGTACATAGATATAATGCAACATATACCTCTAGAATAACATGTCTGTTGTATTATTTCCCAAAGTTTTTTGCAAAAGTTACCCTTTGCCAGTTAAATGCCCTTATACTGAATTAATTCAGGTCAGCTCAATAGTCTTCTTCTTCCATATTATCCGCTGTCAGACGTCACTAATTTACCATACATCCACAATAACACTATACAGAATTACAGAGAAAGTAAGGCAATAAAATTTTGAGCAAAATGAGGGCTACCCCTAGGGACAATTTTAGGTCCGACCCTAAAAATAAAAATGAGCAGGTAATTCATTATTATTTTGACACAGTAACGCACATAACAGGAACAGTAACCAAATAATTCGTAGAAAAAACCCATATATCCTTATAGAACAGATTACATCGAAATAACATGTAAGAAATGACGTGTCGCACGTTGTCGAGTATTTCTGTATCAGAATGATTCACTTCCGTAGTAAGATATTTATGTGATTGTTAATATATTTTTTTAATAATAAAGAACATGCATTTCATATTAATTATGGCTTACATCTCTTCCTTTGAATCCAGTGTTTTGATTTCCAAATTGTTACATGGATTTACAAGAAAGTTTAAAAAAACCTTGGATACTTTCGAATAAAAATGGTCTTATATAGAATATGACTTCGTAAAGGTAGACTTGTAAACGTAATCGTATTTAAGGGACTAATGGCCTAAACTAGCCCCTTACTTGTACTGTTAGGTATCACTTGTAGATTAGTGAAAACCAAAATGTTATTAAGTGTTACCTATATTAGCTTAGAGGTTCTTTAAAATTTAGGAAAATCAAGATCAAAAACGATTGTATAATTTATTTCACATTTCATTCTACATGAGAATCAGGACAGTAACCTAACAATTAATATCAATCTGGTCGTCATACGCTAGTCAGAATTGAAACGTCTTAATAAAGAACAATTAGCTAAAAGATTCGAGTGCGAACGCAACAAATCTTTGCCAATTAGGAGCAGCATACGATTTGATAATAGGTCGTTGGTAGCATAAGGTGTGGCGTACAGTTTGCGTTTGTTTTTAGTCTTCCTATACATGTCTGTATTTCCCAAAGAGTATCTATAGTCGCACTTGTGTATTATTATTTATAATATGTGTAATTATATATTCAATGTTACTCTATCACCTAGCATCTGTAACATCATCGTCTATTAGCCACAAGACGTTTACTGCTGAACACAGGCATTCTCTCCCAATGACTTTACCATAATTTCGAAGACCGAGATCGATTAATGAACCATACGCAATTGAAATACATACCATGAATATGCCAATACTCTTAAAGAAAGCGAGGTGATCAATAGACTCTCAGTGTGAGAAAGGGCCTTTACCCAGATATCAACCAGTGTTAATACTTCGTAACTACCGATAGACCGATAGTGAAGTTGATATAGGTATACAACTCATCGATAACTATGCAATAATAATAATAAAACAAATCATAATGCAATAAAAGAGAAAGGAAAAGTAAGACGGAGATCAATCATTCAATAATCTGGAGAAAGTTTAAATAATCTCCAATTGCTTTGTAATATCTTCGATTCTTCATGTAAGTAGGTAATTGGATAAGTAAAAGTATTGCTTGTATTGCTGGCTTAGTAACAGGAAGCGTGGCTACTGAACTAAAGGGTCTTTGGTTTAATTACCGAACCGATTGGTTTGTCGATTTTCTAAAAATCTCAGTAGTAATAGCGCAAAGTTTAGAATCATGGCTGGTGTTTGGAACATTGATTTTTTGGAAAATAACATAACTAGCACATAGTAGTATCAATTATTTCTGCTTAACTCTTCTTGGTGTAAAAACCTAATGTTATGCAATAAGCAATATTCGGAGTCGCGGAGAACCTAATAGGTAACCGGGGCTCCGGCTCGACGTGCAGGAGAAGGAACGGGGTGGTTTTTAGTCAGTAAGAGTCTGACACTCCCTCCCGCCTCACCCAGGCGGGAGCAGTCATTCGATGATTTTTCCCCCCTTAAAAAAAATGCAATAAGCAATGCCGCAAATAAACGACTTGTCGTACCCACGTTGTCGGGAAGTACTTATCCATGAACTTTGTCCAACCAATTTGTCGTACATTTGAATGCGGTACTAAAAGTACCTTTACTTCCTCCATGTGGGTAACGTGGGCGTTATCAGTTTAGTTCTAGCTGTAAAAGATAGCCCACAAGTCCCCATAAATACCTTTAAAAAAATCCTTTTAATCTATGGAATTAGAAAGGATTTTAGACAAATCTTCATCATCACTGTCTATGCTACCGATGTTTGATTTCCTTCTTTCTATATCCAGTTGCTCCTTCCTACTCCTCTTAAAGATCGTTCCACCAGTCTGCAAGGAGTCTGACGTTGCGTCTTACATAACATGTATAAGTAATGTGACGAATATAATCGCACAATAGCAAAGTGTGCGCCGTATCTAATTTCTCAGTGTAAATGATGTCACCATAATACTGTATTGTTCGTTAACTAATGTATTACACTTTACGTAAGGTATGCTATACTATACATTAACTATACAATTGTTACACTACACTATATAACTGTTCGATATAATAACATCTTGTAATACCATCATCTGTATAAATATAATAAAATCGTAGGAAAGTGAAAACTGTACAGTACATCAAATATTTTTTTAAAAGAATGCTTTGGGCGTAATCTACAATCGATACCGAAACCAAAAATATGTTTTTTAGAATTGTTGTCTGTTTGTCTGTATGTATGTCCGGGATGAACTTAAAAAGTGCTGCATGGATTTAATTCAAAGTTTACGTAAATATTACTTACAGGTCGGGTCAATATATAGGCTACATAAATATTTTCATGTTACTAACTTTGGGGGAGGAGCAGTAAATCACTATTCCACGCGTATGAAGTCGCGGGCTCAGCTAGTTTTGAGTTGAAAATGTAATCTATGATGGGTTTTGTTTTAAGGTTATAGTGGCTTCGCAAAATGCAAGTTTTTTGCATGCAGTCATAATAATTATCTCTAATTACAGTTCTAATAGCTATAAAAGGCTTTGCAACTGTGCTTGCACCGCAAAGGTGTCTGTGGTCCCGTTTGGTTTTTATCCCTCCACGGTGCATAGGTACTCAATGAATACAGACATAAACGTATAAAATTACTACTTTCCCACCCAGTTACACTGCACTAGTTTTACAATAACCCACAAACTTAACACAATCTATGCTCTATGCTATTTAACTTTCAACCTTATCCCACTGGACTTAAGTGCAAGAAAACCGCAAACTTGATCTAGGAAATCATTTGATCGATCAATGTCCCTTCTATTGATTACTAAGTTCTATTTAGTTCTTATTTTCAATGTTGTAAGGTTGTGAATCGCATTGTTTATCTGTTTACTTTATCTGCCTACTATCGGATGTCAGTTGAAGATAACGGATGAGGTTCACTGTGCAGTGTGCGTGTCACTCACTTTGATAACTGTGTCACTCGCGCGCCGATCGTAGCCGCGTGCGCACGTCGCCCGAGACGACGGTTATTTTTTTGCGAATTCAAATTCGATTTTCGTAATACGTGATTTAGAATTGTGTACGTTGTTATATGTATTTTTAAGATAAATATATGATTATAAGTGACCGGAAAACTGAGCTTTGAATGTTAGTGATAACAAAGAATCCATCAATAATAAAGTTTCTTAACGGTGACAGTGACCGTGATCGATTGTGATAAACGAAACTGAACATTCCAAGATGCGGCGAATGAAAATGAACATTGATCCAGATCTTGGAGATCTGGAGGAGATGTTGGCCCATGTCCAGACACAATTGGAACACGAAATTGACATGGAGAAGGAAGCTAAAATGCCATCTCTGGTCAATATACAGGAATCACCAAAAATGGTGAAGAGGACCTCGTCTTTCAATAGAACAGATTCGTTCGACTATCGGAAGACAGCCCCTAGGCCCCCTCCAGCCAGAACTGACTCTGGAAGTCGATCTTTGAATGGCAATTATGGGGACTATCGAAATGGAAACGAATCAGAAGAACAGTACTCTCAACCACAGATTAATGGGAAGTTCAAAGGTTCTCAGACCAGTTTGAAGTCTGATGAGGGATCCCAGGTCTCCTTTCAGTCGTTTCGTTCCGAACCTGTGTCTCGTCATTCGGTGATGAGCTTGCAGGAGAAACGAGGATCCTTTGCTTCCTTGAATGGGAGGTCAAAGACTGCCACCCTTCCACGAGGGTACGGTTCCACGAAGGAGAAGAATTGGGAGGAATATTGGGCCTTGTAAGTACTATTACTTATTTATGTTTCATTACTTTTTGTCGTATATCAAAGTATGATTGGTATTGTTATATGTATCGATGTTGGTTTTCGATTACATATATGTTTTTTACGCGTTAAAACAATTTTATTATAACGTAGGTATGTCTAGCATTCGATGCGATTGACCGATTTTTATATAATTTATTAGTTGAATTGATAGATTTATTTTATTACGAAAATTCACGCAGTTTGTTACAAGCATATTTGCACCTAAGCACGTTTGCACATTCATTACAAGCCATAGTCGCGAGCGTAACCAACGCAGTGTTGATTGCAAATGGCGTCGTCTATGTCGTTGATGTAACAGAATATGATGCGCAACCTCATTGAAACGTAATACCATTTGATTGACTCTATGATAAGATGATTTATATTGATAACGGATTTCTTCGCTCTGGTTAGATAAATTTTAGAAATAGATTAGATGGAGGTAATAAGGATAATATTTGACGTTTTTTGGTTAGTGTTATGATGGATCTGAATTTTGTTACTTAAACTGTCAAATACCAAGCGGTCACCGGTGACCGCAACCTATTGTTCTATAATTGTGTCTGCAAAACCGGTACTCGACGAGTTAAAATGTTTGAGAAGTTAGGTTAGTGTGCCAAGTTAGTAAATGTCTCTCAGCTTTTTGTTTTTTTTTCTGTATTTGCCTACGATGCGATCTAACAAACTATGAGTTGTTGTTGTCCAGTTCCTGTCACTAAAATAATACTATTGTTTCTGAACCGGTAGTTATTAGTCTACGAAATTGGTGTGGACTTAAAAATGTATTCTTTTGTTTAGTTGGTATCATTTCAAAAAAACCAAAAGTCATTAATACTAATCTCTCAAATCTGCGCTCAAATTATAGGCTATCTTTAAGTGCATCCATTAAACATTCCAAATTGTAGCATTCACCATTTAGATCGTTTGTATTATGGATGTTATAACCCATATAATATGGTTTTAAATGTACATTTATACTTACTTTCACTTCACTTTTTAATATTCGACAAATGCGTCCGATTTCTTCATGTACAGCTACATAGAATTTCAACTTATACAACCTATTGTTGTTTTCTATTACAATTTTTTTCTAAAAGGTCCGTTTTATAGTGTTTTTCATCCCCCATGGTAGTTTTTTTTGTTCTTGCAACTGTTAATTTTTTGTTGTGCCAAGGTAAATAACCTTAGCTGTTTATGGTCTTGTCTTTTCCTTTATGGTCTAAAGATTTTTAGGCTAATTAGTTTGTTTTTATAGTTCAATTGTTTTCTTTATGAGTATCTGCCAAGTTCTTTAGTAATGTTTTTGCTTGCTTGCGCAATGGAAGTGTCGTTAACCCATTCTTTAGAATGTTAGATAAAAAAGTTTGTTACGTTAACGAAATATTCTACTTCATTTTTTTGACTTTTATTAACAAAATTCAATTTTATTTCCCTGTTCAAATCTACAATTGAATCATCATCTTTTACGTCTTTATGTTCGTGAGTCACTGAACATTTCTCGCCAATTATGAAAACCACGTCTGTTCTCACTAGCATGACGTCTCCTGTTGGTATTTCCTCGCTAATCAGCCCCCCTATCTGACCTTCAACTTCCGTGGGAAGGCAGGTGGTACCTTTAAGGTCAATGGCGGAGACACGTGGGACTGAAACAGGTTTCATCAAAGGGATACTTCTGTATCTAATACAAAGGGTATTGTTTTGAATTGGAGGGGGATTTCGTGGTGTATGTCTTTGAGCAAGGAGAGTTTGAAGATACAGTTGTTTCTTACAGTCGTCTGCGTGCCTTAACTTAAATTTTCGACTGGTGCATTCGTTTAGTAACTGTCAAGCTGGTGGTTTTGTCTCGTGTCGAAATGTTCTTGAATTTTTTGAAACTTCTCAGTGTAGTAACAAACTCGTGTAGTTTAATCATCAACAGCCTATAAATGCCCACTGCTGAGCAAAGCCTCTTCTCACACTGAGAAGGTTAATCACCACGCTTGCTCAATGCGGGTTGGCGATTTCAAACTTATAATTAGAAATTATAAGTCCAGGTTTCCTCACGATGTTTTTCCTTCACCGTTTGTCAGTGGTGTCTAAATAATCTTAGAAAGTACATATAACTCGGAAAAAGTCACATTGGTACTTGCCGTTGGTAGGTTTCGAACCCGCACCCTCATGCATGAGAAGTGGGCGTCCTAGACCTCCGGGCCACCACGACTAACGTGACGTTTAATACTCGACGTGACGTGTAGTTTAATACTCGACGTGACGTGTAGTTTAATACTCGACGTAATTAGTTAGGTGTTCCATACAAAATACGTAGTACTTCTACTGATAGAAAATAAAAATTCCCAATGTTAATTACTTACACATGACCTTTGATAATTATATCAAAACGCATAAATAACAAACTTCTTCTTAACTAGTCTAATTTTCGCTTTAACTTATAGCCTCTCTCGTCCATCTTAACATGTCAAAATTAACCAAATGGCCAGTTCGTTGTATAAAATATATATGGCATATTTAGCCTTCCATTCTGAGCATTACGTGTAGGTTGCTGATCTTAATAGAGGAGAACACGCTTGACCTCCTCTCGCACAATGATAAACGATGATGATTTGTTTGACGCTAATTTGTTAATGATGAAATATTTTGATCATCATCATGACTGCGCTTGTTATTGTCGGTTTCTTTTCCTGTTTGATGAACTCTTGCAGTCTGGGACAAAGTCTGGTTTGAAGTATTATTGGCATTTATCGATATCGTCACTTGAGTTTGAATTGTACGAAAATCTAAGAGGTGAAAAAAGGTATTCATAATACACCCATGTGACCATACTTCTGCTACTTTTTTTTATGGAATTGGAGGCAAACTAGCAGACGGATCACCTGATGGTAAGCGATCAGCGCCGCCCATGGACACCCGCAACACCAGAGGAGTCACAGGTGCGTTGCCGGCCTTACTACAATCATCTAGGGTTGTTAAACATTATCAACGCTCTGTGACAGTCGGTTCTTGAACTACGGGCCTCCTGCTTGATAGTACTTGATCTTGACAATCAACTTAATATCTAAACAATATTCTACAATGATGCAACTCATACAAGTAGTTACAGTGTATTTCGGAAATAACCTTTTCCACCAGCGTTATGCAAGATCCTCTGTAATGAGGATGCAAACGTTTAAAACACGATTCGTACAAGGATATTACGAGGAAATCGCGAAAAAAGGCATTCAGGAGAGCGTGGAGGTATGCAGACGTCTTTATTTGATTTGTTTTCCTTGATATTCTATAGGCCTCGGTATCTATAGTTGTTCAAGTTGTTTAATGTATTTATCACTATCGTCATCAGCCAAATTGCGCATCTGGAAACATAGGCCTTGCTAATATCACGCCATACTGAGCTTCATCCTCAGAACTTTGCATCTAGACCCCTTATCGTCCACGTCACTGCTGAAGAGCGTCCTAAATTACGTTTGTAGCATTATACTGTAGTATATGCGTGAGCGCTATGCGAATTGTCTCTTGTAGATGTTTTTTGCGTTTATTCTTAAGGGAAGGAAGATATAGATGTAGGTAACATGCTATGCGTTCTCCACCATTTTAGAAATTTAAGTTATTCCAAGTATGTATGTTATTAAGGAGTTTATTTCAATACCTTTGTTTTATGAGCAGCTACAACGGTATGCTTTGTGTTATTGTCAATGATGTTTTTATAATAAAAGTAATTACTTAAACATAACTACAAAAACTCTTTACACAGTATCACTTCTATTTATCACTACAAAAGCTCACGCCATTCATCAGTTCATAAACCACACATAAAAAAAAACATTTTTCATCCCTTCCCTACCACAGTACACTCCATGAACACTCATATAAATCTTCCTATATAGCGCGCCAATTTTCGACATCAACGCCACCTGTACTTTTATTTATGAACTGCAAACAGCCTAGGGTTGCACGGTAGCGGTAGTGTTGCATCCCCCGCCTCCTTTCTAGGTTCGTACTGAAAGAGGGAAGGCGCTGAATCGTATGATAGTGAATACTGCCGGGAGGTAGTTGTTGCAGAATTAATTAGATGTCGCTGTTGTTTGTTTAATGTAAATGTGTTTTGTTGACGTTGACAATAGTGTTTGTTGGTTCCGAAAAATGGATAGTGGATGTTTTTAGTAGGTGTGTCAATACATCTTTATATATATATAATTCTTCTGTGAGTGTGTATGTCACTGAACTTCTTTCAAACGACTGGACCGATTTTGATGACATTTTGTGTGTGTTCAAGGGGATCTGAGAATGGTTTAGATTCGCAAATCAGTCCGGCGGATGGCGCTGCAGTCGATGTTTAGGTTATTTATCCTAAACAGCTGAACTTATTTGAATGAATTTTTGTTTATACATTCAAGTGGATATGCAGGACAACGTCTGTTGGGTCCGCTAGTAATATATAAAACAAAGTCGCTATCCGCCGTCTGTCTGTTCCTATGTATGCTTTTTTTTTTTTTTTAAGGGGGGAAAATCATCGAATGACTGCCCCCGCCTGGGTGAGGCGGGAGGGAGTGTCAGACTCTTACTGACTAAAAACCACCCCGTTCCTTCTCCTGCACGTCGAGCCGGAGCCCCGGTTACCCGTTAGGTTCTCCGCGACTCCGAATCGGCATCGGCCCTATTGGGCCCCATCTGTGGTGGTCTGATGGCTCTTTGAGGCGCGCGCGGAACGCGACGCGCCGTACGCTCGGGTCTGTTTCTGGTCGGACGGGGAGCCACCCATGCTCGCCGTCCGCAGGCCCGCGCTTACGGTGGCCGGAGATCGTCCCGCGATCCCCGACGCCCGGTGTGTCCTTCGCGATGGCTGGGTTGCGAGGAGGCAGCGCTTCGCTGCCTCACGCGTCCCGCCTCCTCCTTAGCTAGCATGACTGCTTCGCAAAAGGAGGAGACGGCATCCCAATCCCCCTCGCTCCGCATCATGGCCTGCACTAGGCCCGGACGCGAGAGGTCGCCACCGCCGATCACTTCCCTGAGGACACGGCGGTGCTCAGCCCACGAAGGGCATTCTCCCACCGTGTGTTCCACCGTGTCCTCAGGGCGGTCCTCGCAGTGATGACACCCGGGCGTTTCCTCCCGCCCCATCAGACACAGGTACCTCCCGAAACTTCCATGTCCGGTGAGGACCTGCGTCAGGCGGTAGGTGAGGACGCCGTAGCGTCTCTCAAGCCACTCCTCAAAGAGGGGACTTACCGCTGCGATGGCAGCGAGCCCAGTTCCTATGTATGCTTAGATCTTTACTACGCAACGGATTTTGATGCGGTTTTTTTTAATAGATAGAGTAATTCTTAAGGAAGGTTTATATGTAAAATACATGCATATCGCACCCGTGCGAATCCGGGGCGAGTCGCTAGTTGTTAAATAAAATAATTAATACAGTCTTGCTTACTATACAGGTCTTAAAAAACTGCAATTGAGTTGACTAAATGTATGCATGTAAAGCATCTTTGTAAATGGAGAACAATCGTGTAGTGTCGTGTGCGTGGGCAATGTGTAACGTAAATATTATTGTTTTAAATTAAATTGCATAACTTAAAATATTTGATTCATAAAAGACTCATGGATTAATGTGATCATCGCCTCGTACTCCCCTTGTGGAAATAAAAGACAAATACTTAATTATTACTACTATTCATTTTTTGCCTGCCTGTCTCGTTGGTCGACTGGCGGCAAGTGGTACTGCCGGGGATTTTATAAAAAAAAAGTCTCAGTAGTAACACGGAGTCTGAAATTGTGCCCGGTATATAGCAATAGGCTTATAGACATAGAGGGTGTATAATAAATAGCGAAAAGTGGGTGTTACATTGTACAGTGGCGTTAAGTACCGTAATGTGCACCTCTGCCTACCCCGTCGGGTATAAAAGGCGTGATGATATTTTTTTTCCTGTAACCCTATATAATAACCAACAACTCGTAACGATCAAATACTAGACTACAGGTTTCCTTTCATTAGACGGTTTGACATAATCTCCACACTTTTTTTCCATTCGTTTCCATTCGTTGTAAACTGCTGGGTACTCCAGTAAATGGTAGTTATTGAAGCTGTGATTCAGTTGACTGATTTGTGAGTTTTTTTTTTTTTAATAACAAGCTAGTTTTCGTCATACAGGTTGTTCTGTCTTCTTTTCGTTAGATTAATTGATGAGATATTTAGTCACTTGATATAAAATCTATATAAATAAAAAAGAATTTTCGTTGGTTAGTCGCTCGCTAAAACTAGAGAACGGCTGAACCGATTTGGCTTATTTTGGCCTTGAAATGTTAATAGAAGTCCAGGAAAGGTTTAAAAGTTGAGAAAATATTTTTTAGGCGGTACGAAGTTCGCCGGCTCAACTGGTAACAATAATTCTTGGTGAACCTTGAGATTCTTCTTGTACTTCTTCTTCTCGACAGAGATGAGAGAGACTACACCAATAAAATAGTCTTAGAGATGGTATAGTTTTTTACAATGGTAGATCCAAGACGCAATGCTTTATACTTTCAAGTTTTTGTTTTTAGAGGTTTACTAAAACTAACTTGTCTTAATACGTACAAACAAATAAGTCAACGCGAAAGTGTTGACACAAGATTTCGCATACAAATATGACATGGATTAGCACTGGGGATTATGCCCCGGTAACCGTCGTCGGCGTCAGTCATGAATAATTGATGAACTGCACCGCTCCATTCGCTGATCATAACCACGTGTTTACGGAAACTCTCCCGAGGTTTAATGATGTGTATTCGAATGTATCTGATGCGAATTTTAATGATTGGTAGTTGGTATACCTTTCAATTTCATAAATGTTTACTCTTTTAAAGGGTTGTTCTGGTTTTTGTCTTTCTTTATTGCTTATGTTTAGGATAGAAGAATGTACTTTACTATTTTTTGCTAAATACGTAAGATATTTTGCATTCTTGAGACAAAGAGGTAAGAAGACATGTTTATAGAAGAGAATCATTGATATTTGCTAAATGATGCCCACTATTGCCAGGTTCTAAAGCTTGATTCTATCTTGGTGCGATTCCTTTCACCCTGACGTTGAGTTACTATCCAATGTAAGTTGTAAAATGCCTTCACTTGTCTGCTATGAATAATGGATGCGTGGCGACGCTTAGCGAGATCAAACTACCAAGTTCCACGTGCTTGGAAGTCTTGGGAGTTGAGAACCTCAAGAGAGAGGATAAACTTGAACACGTGGTGGGAAATTATGATCATACAGTTCTTTGCTTTTGTTATAAACTGGTAGTCATGTTCATTGATAGATTGTAGTAAGATAAGACATAAAGCTTTAAGAAATGTATCAAACTGTCTTTGGTGCTTAAGAAGAAAGAGAGAGAAGTCATTAGAATACTCAATTCACTAAGTATTTATCATAAATTCATTAGATACTACTCAAAAGCCACCATCAAACGAACATAAATCAACGCTACCGTAAACAGACATAAACAGAGCGCACCATCCATCTCAATAATATGAGATAGCGAATCAAATATTGATTTTCCCTAGAGTAATTGCTGGCTGCAGCCTCGGAACGTTCTAGACTTTGTAACGGCCCTTAGTACGCATGTTCCGTCCGGGCTACAGGGTGCTATAAATAAATCAAAACGCAATACCTGCCCCCCTGCACTTAAATCAATCATACCATGCATGCGCGAACGGGACGTCTAGCTCAGGGCTCAGTCGAGCCTTGGGGATGCACGCCATCAACTAGTGTCGCGCGTTCCGCGTTATGGCCGTGTCCCGCGAATCCCGAACGTCCCGGTGTCCCGCGATAATTATTCGGCTCAAATAATTTATTATGGTTTTGAAATAGGTATTGGTTTTTTTCTCGTTTCGTTCCGTTTTGTTACGTTCGGGTAATTTGTCGCTTGTCCGGCCGGTGTGGGTATGTATTTTTTTTAGTATATTTCTTTTTTTTTTATTATATGTTGGGTTGAGTTTAGTGAGACTTTTCAGTCGTTTTTTTTTTTAGTTTTTCTTAACAGCGAAATTGGTTTTTGAAATTTAAATGCGTTTTCGTAAATATTATATTAATTATTTAAATATTATCGCACCCTAATGAATAAATTCTTAATAATATGTGTGTTAGATAAGATAATATAGCAGCTTTATTAATCGAAGGGTGAACAGAGTTAGTTCTTTTAATATTTATCAGTGTTTAGTGGTTATTAATTATTCCAATAAATTAATAGCAAGGCGATCGTACATAACTCCATGCTTTCGTTTCCCTAAAGGCTAGGAAAAGGCGCACGTATAAAAAAATACGCTTTTCCTACTGTTATGTTATTTATGAGATCAGTAAGAGTAACAAGTACATACTAATACTTGGACTCGAGATGTTTTTAAGTAAACCCAAAAATTGTAAAGAAACTTTGTTTGACTCGGAGCTTGAACGCAGGACCGCAGGAGGCTTGGCAGTCGCGAAATATCATTCCATTAAGGCGATTTTTATAGTATTGCAGACTATTATTTAATATACATACTTGTACGTACTTAAACATAGTCGTGCATTTAATATGCCCCAATAAATATTTTTTTAATAACTCAGGAATTGGCATACCGTTGAACCAAAAGAAACAAGGGTACATACAGTTTTCATCGATCATTTGTTATAGCTTCCGTATGCAATGTTTTCCTTTGCCCGCGGAGTCAAATAAAAAAATGTTTATCACTCTCCATTACTCCATAGCCTCCTAATAGTTTAGTGAATACGTCGGAAAAAAAACAGACAACCATGGATTCTGGCACGACCTATTATTGCTTTGAATTTTTTCACTACATACACCGTATTTTGATTAGCCAAAGCTTTTTGCATCCATCTTAAACATCTGGCAACCATCTTACACTGCACTTGTCTTGCGAAATTATGCCTATTTGACGTGACAGATAAGTTAGGGTTGGCGCCGAAATTAAAAAAAAAACTAATTTTGGCGACCTTTGTTTCGATGACGCGTAGCTGACCGTTATTTAAAAAAAACCGCTAATTTTTTTGGCGACCTTTGGGCTGTGAAGTGCAGTTGAAATTGTGTCTAAAACTAACGTTAGCCACAATATTATGTAGACTATGTAGATTCTTATGGGACCAAAATGATTTCACGAAATCCCACTTAGAGTTGAAAAAAGAAATCGTGATTTTTATGCATGTGCGAAATTGTGGGTAAGGGAAATATGGTATATTTTTATCTAATTAATAGTTCCTAACTAATTCTGTTGTGTAGGTAAACGGTATCACTTTTGATAATTATGTCTTGCTGCCATTGAGTTAGAGGGCCAACTTTAAACTGGTTGGTTTAGTACTTGCAAATTGAATACCAAATACCTTGATTTCAATCGCCGAGTCGAGCAAAGTCTTTAAGATTTCGAAATTTGCTCAGGAATCGCTCTTCATGCTTTTCATTCGTACCTCTAGTCCAACGGAATAAACGACAACAAAAAAAAAATAAAGTGAAGTTATTTGCTCATTCCAAGGTGAAGAACGGGCAAGAAACTCCATAGGTAATAAAAGCGTAGGTATTCATAAACCTCTTTCTCGTTATTTCAAAAATCTCAGTACTGTATCGCTCGGTCTTTGCATTTATTCTCAGTACACGTTAAGAAACTTACAATATAAAAAATATACTATTAGTGTTCTCTGTCTAATATCATAATTCATCATATATTCATCATAATTTAACATTCAACAGAAAATAATCGCGATCGCCACACAATTCAATAGTGTTGTCATTTAACAAAACTTTTAGATATCCATAAGCGAAGTAGTAGGAAGTACATAAACAACGTATGAACGGGTAGATACAGTAGGTATTTAAGTAAGCGCCCGCCAACGCTAACCCGCCAAGTCAGCCATAAGGCCGGGCGGATTTTCGCACTGGGGTTGCGGGATCTCGAGTTTAGTGTTGTGAAAGTCACGAACTTTTGTCCCGGAATTCTTTGTTTTGTTCAAGAACATTCGATATTTCTTTTCTTAAGATCTTGTTCAGATAGTGTTGGTAATGTCGTATTTTTCATGTAATGTGTGTTTTGTATAAAAAAATAGCGTTTTGATGGTTTTTCTTGGCGTTAGTATAGATTTCTTTGTTCGCGAAATGAAGTGCGTGGAATTAAATATGGCGGATATGATCAGCTACAGCTCTATCATTCTACGCATGTGCAATTATATCTGGGCTCGAGGCTCGAGGCTCGAGCTAGCCTTGTAAATCCTAGACAGTATTTTTCAGAAATTACCGGTGATAGATCGCGTCGAAATTTAATGCGTCTTTGTGATTGCATATCGCGTGTGGTTCGAATTCTTTGTCAATTTTCGCGAAACAGCTTGATATAAATAAACTATAGAGTTAGTTAAATAACTTATTTTCTCAAAAGTATAATCGTTCCTAGTTTAGTGATGTGTAGATTATTTTCCATGACATTTGTGAAAGTGTTATTTTTTTTCCTTAAAAAATAAAGTATTTATTGTTATAGTCGCTATATTATGACCTACATCTCGTTTTATTTAATAAAAAGCGCTTGACGTCATTCGCATCCCGGGAGGGGTGAGGCAGGACGTGGGGGGAAGGGTTTCAAAATGGCCGCTATGCCCTGTGAACTTTAAAACAGAACTCGCGAACTCGGGCGCCCTCTGTATTAAGTAATTTGATCAACTTCGCTGAATTTTAATATTTTTAAGGTTTATCTTAGTGTAAGATAAGATTCACGTTCATGCATATATTATATTGTCATATAAGTAATCGAGTTAAGAGTATAAAGGTAGTAGTGTTCTGAATTTACATTTCATGTCCTGAAATAGATGTTGTCTATTCGCGTGGTGCGTGGAAGGGCTTGAGGGGGTAAGGGGGGTTGCAATATGGCGGAAATGCCCTGCTACCTTTAACTCGCGTCCGTCGGTTCTGCGCATGTCCAGCCTCGCTTGAAGCCTATGGTCCGGTTCCTGAAGGTCATTCAGTGTATTGAATTCGAATGCTGTTCTATTAAGGTAGTATTACAGTAAGTGAATATAATATTTTAATGTGGTGAAGTCAGTGATAACTAGTGTTTTCAAAATATTAATACAGTTTAATTAAACGATTACGTTTGGTTATCTTATTGGTCCAATCTCATAAAGTTAACAGATTATGTCTAATAATTTGTGGTACTTGACAGTGGAGATTAGAGAATGACGGGCATCCCTAGCGAAGTTAAAAAACACGGGGACCTGTTGCGCGTAGCCAATATTGGTACGGGCTTAAAAATTTTATGTTTTCATGAAAATAATAGCATATGCACTGACAGCTTGTAAGTCCCCGGTTCCCTAATAAGGGAGATTGCAAATGGCGAATATTGTAAGTGAACATTTTAGAGAGAGTTATTTGGTTTTTTGTCTATGTGGAGCTTATTTGGGGCAAATTTTATCTAATGTCAAAATTATAAAGATGTTCATACACAAGACTGGAAGTCGCACATCTATAAGAGTTTATTTAAGTGATAAACGCATCAAAATATGTTAATAACTGGTTAGGAAGTAGGAAGTGCGGTAGGAAGTGATAGTAATTTCCTTTGTTATATTTTCATATTTACAAAATAAAAATAAACTCTCCGGACTAGGAACGCGGCGGGGCGAGGTAGCGGTATGCGGGGCGGGTATTTAAAAATGGCGGACGCGACCTGCTACCTGTGAACTCAGGCGCGAGTTTCTGCGCATGCCCGGATCCCGGCTCCGACTAGTTACGTAACTCGGGTTTACATGACAGTTAAACATTCGCGCGACAACACGTATACACTTACTTACTACTACATCGCAGTGTCCCGGGACCCTGTAACCAGTGAACTTCAAGATCAGTATTTTATGAAGTGAAAGTTTTATTAATTTAATACTGTTTGCATATAAATCGTTAAAACTAATAGTGAAATAAAATAAGCGGTTAAAATGGCTGATCCGTCAACCCTTAAATACATATTGGCAGTTCCGATTCGAAACCAAAAGTCAACAATATTCCGATTAAATTCAGTTTGTGCCACTGCAAGACGAATTAAATTGACACCAAATTTAAAAAACTTCAAAGTTATAAATACTAACTTCCGGAAAATTCAAGTTAACGCGATCGTTTCTTGTGCGCGACGATACAAATTGATGCACAAAGACAAAGAACTGACGGATCTCGTTGCAGTTATGGAGCATTTAAAGATTAGAATGGGGAGACAAAGCTTTGGACAAAAGTCAAATAAAATAGCAAGCCATCCTAAAAATAAATCTCAGATAAGCAGATTCAAATTCGCTGCAGCTTCACATGCATCAAATCGCGTTAAAATGAATGACATTAGATGGGGTAGACGTAGGCAATACTGCGTGGTAGCGTCAGTGGCTTAAAATAAAAAAAAACAATATCTGTTTATTATATTATAGGTTTTTATTAGACATAGGTTAATAATATTAAAAAAAACATGTGCGTCCTTATTTGCTATATTTGCTGTATATTCGCCAAGAACAAGAAAAAGATTCGTAATCCTGAGCAACGGTTATTCGCAGTAGTTATTTTTTTGCATCTGGAAAGTGACGAGTAGTGTTCTTCTGGATATCTCGCGGGTGGATGTTGGGGTCAGTATAATATCGCCGTTTTTTTTTCCATTATACTCACCTTCTGTCTTATAAAACACTTGAAATAATGTCACTTTGTTTTTAACATCCTTCGCGAACACCAAAAATGTTCTAATGTCACACGCGCGTATTACTTTACTTGTACACTTTTGTTCCCTTTTTAGGGTTGTTGATAGATAACTGCAAATTGATAGTTATTTCGTTAGGAGGATCTGTCTCGCGGGTGTCACCCTGTGTAGATTTCCGAGAAATGGTAACGATGGAAACGGGTGTGGGCGTACATAGTCGACGCGGGTTAGGTATGTCATGCGCGCGCATAGGGCGTTTCCTTAGCTGCAGCAGAACGGTTGAGTACATTTCTTTGTCTCACATTATTTAGAAGTACTTAATATGCATTATGGTAGCTTAAAGTATAAAAGATGATAGAAATTTTAATGTTAAAATTGTGATAGTTTTCTTTGTTTTATGTGGCGGTTCAAAGACCTATTTTAAATTGTCATCTAATTACAAAGGCCTGGGGTGTGTCTTATCGAGCTTCTCTTGTGCGCGCATATCAATAATTGCACATACTCGTGTTAATATAGCATGGAAAATTGTTACGTAATATTCGGGTTTTACTAAAATATTTTGCGCGCGCATCTATCTCGTTTTTCCGCGTTTTAAAATGGCGGCCGCGCCCTGCTACAGTATTGCACCAGGGTACCGAGACTCGGGTCGCGCACCTAATCCCTGTAGCCTTTGTTCGAGGTAGATCTCCTGCCCGGGCCAAACCAGCTCCGACCGCCGGCGCCGGTGGTCGTCTCTCAGGTCTTCTTTTAACAACTTTAAGTTATTTTTATATCTTTTTGTTAACATTTATTTTACATCGTATAGTAGTGACAGTGTTTTTCAATCGTATATAAATGATGTGAAATACATTCTTAAACATCGGACTTGAAACCTACTACTGCCACACCCTGAAACAGCCATACCCCGATGCTGCCACACCCAGAAGCCACAGTTGTAGAAGCTCGAGTTTGACTTTGTGCTTTTGAAGAACAAACATTAAAGAACTTTTGAGTGGTCTTGATCACCATGATTGTTGTACGGCAACGACGATTAGTAGTTCCATGCGTCATGATCAGGATACGTCGCAGTGCTATGCGACAAATGGTGATACTAACCTGCATCTACGTGGTCGCAGTTCAAATTATTATAATAAATTCGGAATATTGGATGCGTTGTCCTTGCCATACAAATATCCCGACTAATAACCTGACTAATAACCTGACTATGCAAGACATGCGAGTACCAGCACGCAGGAGGCCAACACTTGAAGAACTACGCGCTCGTCCGAGACTCTGGTACGTTTCAATTTCACCTTTTTACCTTTTCTTATCAAACATTCGCCATTATATTGCTAACATTTTTTATGGTGCCCTTTTGAGAGGACACATGTTCGCAATTAACGCCCTTTTAGAAAATTCTTTATTCGAATTTTCTGGACAGTTCGCGGAAATTTCAAAATGGCGGCCGTATCTCGCTACACAGTGCACTTGAAAATTTTGCGCGCGCACCGAGCCTGATATGAAAAGCTTATTGCTGAGGGTACACAGCTTTGCCTTGAAGACTGCGCGCGCATCGACCCTGGCCATCCTTTGTTCCTTCCAGTGACATTTCTGATGGTTAACATTTATGCTAGAATTTAAATATATTTAATGAATTTCTTGAAAAAGAATTAATTAATTAATTAGTGCTTGGGTTTTCATGATTGCTTGCTTTCTATTTTTGCTTCAAACTTAATCCAAAGACACCGTTAATTTTACCAAGGACTGAAAGCAAGATGGCGTAGAATTATAGAAATGTCTGACATCACCTTAAAGAAAAAAAAAATCATTATTATTTCGATATAGTGTCCACTTTATCTTCATCTTCAAGTAACTTTATCGAAATAGTTGTATAATAATTAATTAATACTAAATTACTAAATCAACCTGTAATCATCACATTGGTAATGGTTCAACGATGTCATCGTAATTGGACTCCTAAAAACATGTATTAAGAATTTCATGAGTTGGACTTGTTTCCGATACTTAGTTAAACTACGTAAGCAAGCAAACTGTATGAAATATAATTTACAAAGTCATTCTCAAATTATTATACATACCACACAATTCAAATCTAATATCTGTATGTGAACTTGTAAAAACGAACAAAAAAAAATAATTTCGCATAAAAAGTCCGGGATTGTAAAAGTGTTTCCCCTCACTAGTAGCGTCTTACGAGCAAAAGGTTAGCGCGGGGTGTTGGTGAATGCGACATTTGGAATACGCTCAGCTTTGTTTAAAATGGGGTAGACGACTAATTTTTATTTTAATGTCCGTCTGGTAGATTATTTAAAAACATTAAACACGTATTTTTTATTTTCTTACGGAAACCAATAGTTTCGAAGATATATTGATTTGAAATGTCGCGTGACGTCACTTCTCAGTACATTTTATACTAAGAAATGACGTTTTAGCCCCCACTCCTAAACTTTGATTCGTTTTATCTAAGTATTGTTTTATTATACAACAAAATAAAAAAATACGTGTCTAATATTTTTTTATTACCTAAGTTACGGACTAATTATATTTTTAATTTTCATACCCTGTCATCATCCTCAGATATTTTCCTATCGTAATTTAACTCGTCGAGTCATTATAGACACAATTATAGAACAATAGGTTGCGGGCACCGGTGACGGCTTGGTGTTTGACAGTTAAAAAAAAAATAGGTAATAAATTTAAAAATACAGGTCGGTTCGCTAAAGTGAAATCGATATTTTGATTTAGAAATTTGGAGTAGATAGTAAAATGACTTTGATTGGATTTTTAATTCTGTGTTACAGATAGTTTAATAATATTTTTTTAGTCTATATTTTTGGTAATCAACTATGAGTGTAAAAGAGTGACTGGTGTTTAATAAAATTAAAAAAAAGAAGCAGGTTCTCAGTTTGACGTATGTACGTTAGGGCGCAATTATCTCGCAAATGGCTGAACCAATTTTCATGCGGTTTTCATAAAAGTGTATGTTACACTTAGGTGAAGTCGGTTCATTTTAAACATAGTTTAACCTAACATCACGCCTTTTTACCCCCGAAGGGGTAGGCAGAGGTGCGCATTACGACACTTAATGCCGCTGTACAATGTTACACCCACTTTTCACTATTTATATTATGAGTGCCATTAATGTTTAAAATTTTTATTCAGAATAGACAATTCTTTCTCGTCAAAAACAACTCTCGGTCTTCATAATAATAGGCTTTATAAAATCAAATATTACGGCAGACAGATTCATTACCGATACAGCTTTCAACCTGCCTGTATGTTGACTATCTGGGATCTGATTGGTCCACGGTAATTGAGTCGCCAGACACAGGGGTGAAAAGGGGAGACTCTGGTCCCAGCTACTAGGTAGCCATTGATGTGTTTGTAATATCGACCTGTTACTGTCTGTTTGTCTCGTCTGGTTTTGAGTAACTGTGAAGCTTTGACTGTACATATTTTGAAAAGGAATAAGTGGGCTACAATATGGGGTTCTTTAATAAGTAAGGAGTAATTAGGTTTATTAAGGGTCGGCAAGGTGCATGTAATAGTCCATGTGTTGCAAGCGTTCATTGGCTTCGGTAGCCTCTTATCATCAGGTGGGCCGTGCGGGTTTTTGCCACTGTCGTGGTATAAAAAAAAATAGTTAGGCGTTTATTGGAGTTTGTCTATTTGTGTAATCATCAACAGCCTATTCGTGGCTACTACTTATCAAAGACCTCTTCTCATATAGTAAAGGTTTGAGCATTAATCACCAAGCTTGCTCAGTGCGGGTTGACGATTTTAGACTGTTTGTTTAATGGTGCACAGTATCTACATATGTAGATTGATTACCGGGGCTTTTTTTTGAGGGTGGAAAATCATCCAACGACTTCACCCCTCTTGGGTTAGGCGAGAGGGAGTGTCAGATTCTTACTGACTTAAAACTATCTTGTTCCTACTTCTGCTCTTCGAGCCGGAGCCCCGGTAACCCGTTAGGCCTTCCGCGGGTCCGTATCGGGTATCAGCCCTACTGGGCCCCATCAGTGGTGGTCGGCTTGGTTTCAATATACAGAGTATTCCCAAATGCGTCAGGTGGTTTTACAAACTAAGTAAGTAGTTTTAAGGGTTAGACTGCCAATAAAAAATTGTTGAAGGCATCCTCCGTTAACGTCGGTCACCGATGACCCCATTGGCGTTTAATGTGACGAATAATTTTGTTATATCATTTAATAAGGACTAGGGATATTGAAGATCATCAAAATCCGTCCAGCAATTCTCTAACCTAAAAAACAAATCTTAACCATTCTTCACATTTACGTGGGCAGATACAGATCATGAGACGGTCAAGTATTAGTTACGCGGCCAATTTGAATACGTTCAATATTTAGGTCAAGTACTACCTACTTAATATCATGTACATACATACAATAGCATGCAGGTTAACCTGCACCTTTCTGTTACAATTTTTTTATTAGATTTTGACTTTATTCTTCTAAGTGTTAAGTGTGGGAGAGCCATGCTTCGACACGAATGAGCCGGTTCACCCGGACTAATGCCACGGGCTCACCGAAAACCGTTGTGAAACAACGCTGTGTGCTGTGTTTAGCAGTGTAGACGAGGTTACTAGAAGCCCATTTTCCCCTATCCCAAATCCCCAATTCTCACTTAAAATCTCAAAAGGTCGACAACGCATTTGTAAGTCCTCTGGTGCTGCGGATGTCATAAGCGGCACCGACTGCTTATTAGGCGATACGTCTACTCGTTGGCCGTTCTATCCTCTAACGAATTGAGTTGAATATGAACAGATTGGAATATATTAATTATTATGTTTTTGGGTTTACTCACTTAATTACTTGACGAGGAACTCGACTGGTTTCAATCCATGCTAGAGGCTCATACGCGGCGACTGTCGCGCTGCTACTCGCGCGAATTCTGCTCATGAATGAGCCCCTAGCATAGTTTGAAACAAATAATTACGTTAGTAAGCCGAAAAACATAATAATTTATTTAGTATGTCTCACGAAAGTTATAATACCTATAATTTTTTTTTTAATCGGGACAAGCCCGCCACATCCTCCCAAAACCGCTGCAACTTCTGTAAGCCAGGATCTACAGTAGATACAACCATGAAAACACCGGAACACTGAAGTCCGTCGCGTCCCAGGGACATGAATAACTGTCTTGGTTCCCGCAACGAAGTGAATCAAGATATTATAAGAGGAGAAGAATAATACGATACTTTCCACTTCCCTCGGTGAATTACTGCAGGGTCCACTGCAGTCTTGCAGTGTACATACAGACATAATATAAAGATTTAGGAAGCTTGATCTACTGGCCACTAACTGTACGTGTATCAAAAAAGACGTGAAATATTAACTAGTGACCTTGTATTGCAATCTACCCATGTACCCATACTGTTGCTACACATGCTACCTACACGACCGTCCTCGCTTGAGAGATTTACGTAACTGATCTACTTTTTATTCAAAGTACTTACTTGTTTTGTTGTGGACGTAATGTATCAATAACTCTAGTTGTACTAACTGTTGATCCTTTTTTGTATAAACTTGTCACATTTTGACAGTGGGAATCTGCTGCGATTAACAAAAAATGTGTTTCTTCCTTATGAATATGAAATGAGTTAAAATAATATGTCAGTTAAGGTAACACAAAATGTCCTGCAGTTATGACAGTTTAGAATACTTTTCATCATGCATCCATTCCTTTGACTTTCTCGACTGCAAGGTTGGTGCGGTGGCTGGGCAACTGGCTGCCGTGCAACGTGTCGCGGATTCCATTCCCGCATGGAACAACTCCTTGTGTGATCCACAGATTGTTGTTTCGGGTCTGGGTGTCATGTGTATGTGAACTTGTATGTTTGTAAACGCACCCACGACACAGGAGAAAGTCCGAGTGTGGGACAACGTTTTTTTTTAAAAATCCTAGTATTTCCAGGAATGGTATGTATCGTAAGAACCGACTAAGAGACTGCATATGACAGAGAACGGGCAGCAGCAATCTCCGATAAACTGGAACCTTTCAAATTACCATTTACAACCCTCCTGGTGGAAGATTATGATGAAAGCCTTTTATGCAGACTGCCTCGATGGCCGAGGGGTCGCAAGTGCGATTGTCGGGCAAGGGGTCTCGGATTCGATTCCTTGGTCGGGCAAGGTATTACTGGGTTTTTAAAAAAAATCTCAGTAGTAACACAGAGTCTGAAAATGTGCCCGGTATATGGCAATAGGCTCACCCTCTATTCATTGTTAAATGGGACTCATAACATAAATAGTGAAAAGTGGGTGTTACTTCTGTGTGCACCTCTGCTTACCCCTTCGGGGATAAAGGCGTGATGGTATGTTCTTGTATGCAGATAGCTAATAGACCAGCAATGGACTGCTACGGACTATTAATGAAGGAACAGATTACATAATGAATAATATCTGTGTAAACAAACATTTTTCTTCCATCTATATTTTGCACTAGCTTCTTCTGTGCGGTTTATCCCGCTCTGCTCGGCTCCTATTGATTGTAGCGTGATGCTTTATAGCCTATATCTTTCCTCGATAAATGGGCTATACAACACAAAAATAATTTTTGAAATCGGACCTTGGTTCATGAGATTTTTTTAAGCTGGGAATATCATCGAATGACCTCTCCCGTCTTCTCTTACTGACTAAAAAGTAAAACCACCCCGTTCCTACTCCTGCACGTCGTTCCGTAGTCCCGGTAACCCGTTAGCACTAATATAATAAAGTATAAGTATATGAGATATTATACGGATACAACGATGTTTTCATAATGTACCCAACAGGATAATACACATGATATCCTGATATTTTGCCTTGCAAATCGTTACGTGACAGCCTTCTATACAACGTTATTGGAAATGTAACCTTATGCATATTGTTATAAGGGTGTACGTGACTCATTGATTGGATTTAATTAGCTGTTCCGTGCATAATATGTAACTTATTTATAGTTAATACAGATGGCTTCGTTTTATGTAACATTTCGTTTGGTGATTAAAAGATGAAGATTTTTTTTTTGTTTTATTCGTAATGCTCACGGAACCCCGAGACCTTTCCAACGAATGCAAAACCGTGGAAATCGGTTCGTGCGTTCAGGAAGGAAAACCCGACTTATTTTTATACAGTAGACGATACAATTTTTATCTGTTAGTATTATTATGTGTTGAGATTGTTGTCCTACTTTCCAGTGGTTTTTGTAAAAATTATGGTTATTATTTTAGGCGCCTCTCTATCGTTGAACTTGAAAACGTCACCTGGAGAGCAAGGGACTTCAGGTTGTTTCTCGTATCGAGTAAAAATCTTATTGGATTGATTGGTAATAGAATGAAGGCGGAGCAATTTACAGCAATAGACTAGGTTTATCTTACATAGGACTTGATAAAGCCTATTTTGTAACTGAAAAGTGGAAGTTCATATTTTAATACTAGCTGTTCGTGCGCGGCTTCAACCGCTGCTCAACTCCTATTGGTCATAGCGTGCCTATAGCCTGCCCCGATAAATGGACTATCCAACACAAAAGAATTATCAAAATCCGACCAGTACAGAGTACCTCTTTAGCTTTATGTAATAATTATAAGAATTGCAGAGAGTATTATCCATTAGTGGCATACTAATCTCACACAAAATTTAACGATTTTTGCATACGATAGAATCCTTTTCGTTGCATATTTTTACACAAATATGTGGTTGCTACATATAAACATAAGTACATTATAAATAGTACATAATGCCCTTTACGTGGGCGTATTAAAATTACGTAGGACGAGCGTAGGTAGGCGTTACATAAGTCAAGTTTTACGTAATTCAACTGATTGCGATGTTTCATAAACAGGCACTGTTGTAGTTACATTGGCAGGAGAAATAAGATTCTTGTACTGAAAGGTTAATTAATTATTGTGCAATATATTTTTGTATGCAGTTCGGTTTTTAAGTCTATCTTAAGACATAATTGTTCTGTGCGCGAATGGTAAATGCGATGCGTTGCGCAGCTGCCGGGTGTTTACCCGCTGCAATAATCTGTAGATAAAATACATTTATCCCTTTCATGAATAAGCTCCTTATTATGAGCCCCTACTATGTTTGAAACTAGTCGAGATACCTTGTGCGGTGGGCGCGTCCGTTCGTTTTCAAAACTTCGATACGTTATGCAGCAGCCAGCTGGCTGCTCAGCCTCTACGCCAATCACATAAATCACATGATCTCTTGAATCCAATTTTGTCACATTATTAATATTTATTTTCTCCTTTGTCTACCAGCGAACAATCAATAAGCAGCGCCCGGGCGTCCGTGATGGTGTACGACGACGGGCTGAAGCGCTGGGTGCCCTCGGGCTCCAGCTCCGGCCTGTCCAAGGTGCACATCTACCATCACACCCAGCACAATACCTTCAGAGTTGTGGGACGGAAGCTTAACGATCACGAGGTTAGTTATTTTGTACTCTATTACCAAATAAGAAAATTCATTATTAGGTGAAGATTCATCAGGCTGTTTGACAAGGAAGGACTTAAGGATTTCCTAGAATTGCTTTCAGCTCTTACTAGTAAAAGCAGGTGTAGAAAACTACTTCTATACTTCTATACCTTCTTTGTAATAATTTTGAATACATCGTCTGTTGCTTGAGACAAACGGGTTTTTGCTTTTATATCAAGTGTGTCTCCAGGAATGATATATTAATGTGGTATAATTTACGTTAGGTTAGGATATACCTTCAAAAACCCATAGCACACACGAGATGACAACTCCCACACCATTTAGCAGTTCCATATTCCAACACCACACTATTCTCCCTAGGTGGTGATAAACTGTGGAATAGTCCGTGGTCTGAAGTACAACCAGGCGACCGCCACCTTCCACCAGTGGAGGGATGCGCGGCATGTTTACGGCCTCAACTTCTCCTGTAGAGAAGATGCCGACAGCTTCGCGAGAGCCATGATGCACACCTTGGAGGTAAGTTTTAGTTTCCTGTTAGTTAGGAACTTGACTTCTTCCAGTGGCCTTTGTCGCCTTTTTTGTGGGATAGAAGTGAACAAGCGGATAGATCATCTGAGTGAGTATCTGATGGTAAGCAATCAGCGCCGCCCGTGGCCATCCGCAACACCAGAGGAATTGCAAGTGCAAGCTTGCAGTCTTTGAGAGTAGGGTTTAAAATAGTCATAAGGATCAGGAAACTATTTCTTCCCATATACTTTTAATTGTTATCTTGTAATTGATTTTGTTACGGAATCCAATGCCTTTCATGTCCCTGAGAAAAACTCTCCAGAACTCCACCGTTTCAGGGTCTTTCTGCACTTTGTTATAACGCCAACTAATAGGTATACATGTGGATGCATATATTTTTCTACCAAAAATATCCCAAAAAGCTCTTAAATTACAATATCCACAAAATTCCTCTAGATCCTGGCGAATAAACCAGCGACGAACAATGCGCCGGCGCCACCGCAGCCGCCCAACCCGCCGGTGCCGTACAACGGGCACAATAACGCTCACACTTACGACGAGGATATGGGGTACAGGTAAACTAGTGCTCTAGGAGACTAGGGTTCATACTCATTCACATCCTTGACTAATTTTCTTTGGTTTGTTGGCTTTCTTGTGGGCTCAATATACAGACTGAAAAAAGTGTGAATGTTCTTAATTTGGTCCAGTTAAGTTTCTGCTACGCTTTTCTGTAACTCTCAATTCGATTTTTTTTAGTATAAGGTCGATCCCATTCTAGCCTGTCATTGGTCGAGATTATTCTCACAACCAATGGCATGGCGAACCCCGATCGAGTCCACTTCGATCTTTCGAATTGAAAGTTACTGGCTAGCCTAGTTGTAATGTCATTACCATTGAAAACGTGATATTAAATTATGATTTATGTTTTTCATTACTTCATGACCATCTATCAACTTAAATAAGTCATCATCATATGTAGTAGTAGTACGTACTGAATAAGGAATAACAAGTTCATGACTCGAATCGATCACTTTTTATGCCATTTTTGATTATACAAACTGCCGAAAAAGTCCAAATCTAATTATTTCATCGAATTGCTTTGGGACTAAATGCCAAATGACATAATACCTCTATTACGTCATCATCATAATAATATAGCTATTTTACATATCTCTACTTACTTCATCCACCGACACCATTAACCCTTCCAAATGTTCAACAGAACAATGACCCGCGAAGATGCCGCCATCTTCCAGCAGCCCCAGTACCACGCCCCCCACAACCAGCAACACCAACAACACCAGCAGTACCACGCGGCCCCCAGCCAGTACCATGCGCCGCATCACCATCACCAGGTATGTCCAGTATAGTTGCAGGTGGTTACCGGGGCTCCGGCTCGAAATAGGAGTTGGAATTCTTAGTCAGTAAGAGTCTGACACTTCATTTCACCTCACCCAGGGCAGGAAAAGGCTTGTCCTATGTAATTTGATGGTTTTCGCCCTAAAAATGGTGGCAGATAGTTCTGATACTTATCACACTCGGGGAATGCTTGTTTATTCAGGTTTTATGCTCCAAATAGAGTGGTTTGACTGCGGATTTCAAAATGATTTCAGTCAAATTATTATTATTTATTTTGTAATTGTGTGCATAGACTATATTTTTTATGTCGAATTATTATTATCTATTTTGTAATTGTGTGCATAGACTATATTTTTTATGTCAAATTATTATTATTTATTTCGTAATTGTGTGCATATTTTTTATTTGATGTAGCGTCAGTATTATTCGTTTTTTAAACGATACAACATAAAATGAGCTGAACTTTAACTGAAGATGGAGACTTCAAGAAAATATTATTAAATTCATTTTCGAAGTTCTGCAAGTCAAGTAAAAATCAACAATTTAGAAGATTAACTAAAATCGCGGGTTACTCACGTGATTATACTTAGAAAAGCTCTACTAGTGTACCAGTGAGCTGCGGCTGCGCGTCGTCGCTGCGACCGCGCACGCTGCTCATGAGGAAGAACCCCTCTGTGGTTCGAAACTAGTAGAGCTTTTCTCAGTATATTCACGTGAGTAACCCGCGATTTTAGTTAATTTAGTATGTTTCACGATAGGTATTATAAAAACAATTTAGAAGACCTTTTTCTACCTAAAGTCTTGCAAAATTTTCCAACGTGACCGTGTCCCCCCAGCAGCCCCAGCAGCCGACGCCGCCGGCGCCGCCGCCGCACGGCGTGCACCACACGCTGCCGCACCAGCCCAGCCAGCCCACGCCCGGACACCATCGCACCAACAGGTACGGACCACACATACCCGCGGACTTTGATACTTTGATACAAGAAGTGGCTTGTTTTTTATGAAATAGCTGTTATTTATACTAGTAGTGTTATTGCTTTACCAGCTTTATAAAAATTAGTACACTCTTTTCTTGAAAGTCCTATCGGATCGGATTTTCATCACTACGTAATATAAAACAAAGTCGCTACCCGCCGTTGCGACCACTCGGGCCGAATGGTCTTTCTCATCCTAGCATATGTTAGCAGAATAAATACGCATAACCTTACAATACTGAATTAGAAACTGTTTATTTATTTATTTATGTACACACATACAACATAAAGGACAACACATACATAAAATTAAAGTACAAAGGTACCACCTATTCCTATTGGAATTTCTTCCTGTGGATCTGGAGGAGGAAAAGTAACAATAATATAGTGACAGAGTGTGTAACAAATAGAAAATTGGGATAGGAAACAGACTTAAAACCAAACAGATAAATAACCAAACAAGTACATACAATAATATGTATATAAATAAATACATACAAAATATGAACTATACATATAAATGAAGAAATTTACATATCAGGAGGAAAGGTAGTTATGTTATGTTATTAATATGTCAATTAAAATGATATTATTGTTGTGTGGTGTAGTGCCCCGATGCCCCCCAACATGTCGCTGTCGGCCGCGGCGCCGGGAGCGCCCGCGCCGCCGCCCGTGCCGCCGCATCAGAACCTGCCACCTCCTGCTAACGTAAGCACCTTGAACATTTTGTCCTAGTTTGGATTGGCTGAAAGGGTAGCCAATCCTTGAACTGTCAAACACCGCGAGGACACCAGTGACCGCAACCTATTGTTCTATAATTGTGTCTATAATGACGGTAGTCAAAGGGTTAAACTTGAAGAAAAAGACTATGATGGCTGCCTCGTTGGTCGTTTGTCGAATGTGAGGGTTTCGTAATGGACGACTTTTTAACCCCTAGACTGTCACGTCAGTCACCAATTCCTAACGTTAGTGGAGATTTGAGTTAATAGTTAAAGTGTTGACTGCCTCGTTGGCCGAGTGGTCGTAAGTGCGACTGCCGGGCGCGGGGTCTCGGGTTCGATTCCCGGATCGGGCAAAGTATTACTGGGTTTTTAAATATTGTCAGTAGTAGCACGGAGTCTGGAATTGTGCCCGGTATATGACAATAGGCTCACCCCATATTATATGGGCCTCGATAACATAAATAGTGAAAGGTGGGTGTTACATTGTACAGTGGTATAATGTGCATCTCTGCCCACCTCTTCGGGGATAAAAGGCGTGATGTTATGGTATGGTATGTCCACGATTTATGTACATTAGTGTTAGTTTCAAAAAGTTACTAATTCGTGTTTGAAAGTTTATCACTACAGGTAGTTAATTAACATGATCCATTGTCCACAGGGCCCCCTAGCACCCCCAACGCCACCAGCGGCCCCACAACCACCACCAATGGTTAGTTTTTATTTCACCTGACTACGAATTCTTTTTTAATTAATTCTTGAAAAGCTTCACAAAATTCCTAAAGAACAAAAAATTTTCAATAACTAGTATTAATAATATCTAATTTTTTTATTGGTATATGTATCATAAGTATATTCATATACATGTAGTAAAAAGCTGTTATTTTAATGTTACAAACAGATATTCAAATTTTATGTATGTATAGTAGAAGATATACAAGTCACAGCGTATACTAGATGTAAATATAATATAATAATGAATCGTGGTGTAGAATTACTATGATATAGTATCATGTAAGCTTTTAAACAATGATTTTTAATTCATTTTCTGCTGTTTAACAGTTCTTTTTTGTAGTCAGGTCTTATTAATTTAGTATTAAGTATTAATTATTGCTAAAAAATACTATATTCATACTTGGATTATTATGTATAATATGTTATAGTGATTGAGTGAGTGAGCAACTGAGTGTGTGTATCTTTGTGTGTTTGTATTTAAGTGTGTGTGTTATGTATGAAATTGATCACAATGCTGTATGCTGTTCCGGTTATGCTGGCTACATCTACCGATCAATATTTGGAGGATTGAGTTCTAACATAGATCAAGAGATGGCGCGCTTACCAACTTCTGCAATCGCCCATAGTTTATGAAACAAATCTGACATCACACAGTTGATTGAGTTTATTTTACGGCAGTTGAAAGATACTCATTTTTAAACGGAGACACAACACAACAAAGTCCCAAAAAGACTATCAAATACCTTCGATATTGCAACTGTCTTTGGAATTCGAGCTCCAATAAGGAACAACTTTTTAACACCTAACAGAACACTGCAAAGGCTTCAATAGGTGACAGCTACAAGTATACCAACTTCTTCAAAAAGAGAAACAAATTGCTTAGCAATAGACGGCTTGATAATAATAATGACGGAGAAAGATGATCCAGCATTTTGAAAGAGAGCGAGTAATTTTATGGAGTCTGACAGAAGATTAACACTGGGTCCAAAGTCCTTCGTCTTCTGTGATGTACGATCACCCCAGGATGAATGTAGTGAGAGAATCAAATTGTATTCTTCCGTTCAATTTAGCATATACTTTTGTCACATGTCACAAGCGACTCTGAACCGTATTGTATGTAATTTAAGTATTAAGTTTGTAAATAAAAGTAGCTTTTGTACTTTTATATAATAAAGTTGTAGTTAGTTTTATGTTCCCCGTTCGGTCGCTTAGTGAAAACTAAGTGACTGAACGGGGAATGTAAAATGTAGCAGAGTCAAGCGCCGCAAGTCGTGTCGTCGGGTCCCCCGCCGCCGCCGCCGCCACCCAGCGCAGGGGGCCTCCAGAACAACGGGCCTCCTAGCGCCGGCCCCCCAGTGACGTCATCGGCCCCGGTGACATCGCCACCACCCCCTCCCCCGCCCCCTGCGCCGGCGCCGCCTCCCGACGTCTCGGGTTTAGCTGCGCAGTTGCAGCAGGCCAGGCTTAAGCGACAAGCCAAGGTAATTATTTAAAGTTTTTAGTTTATTATGGGATTTTTAAGTGATCTTGGGTTCTGATTAATAGTATTATTCTAATTCGAAATTGCATCAAATGTCGAACCTCCTTCTATCGCGGAGGTCTTTATAAAATAATAATGGTCTTCCAGCTGATAATGACGATGGTTCAAAATTTAGAGTACTAGAGACTCTTCTCTCAAACCCATTTTGAAGTTAAATTAAATAAAAAGCTTAACTAATGAAATAATATGTGGTCCGGCTCCAAGAATGATGCATTCATCATAATTGAATGAGAAAACTTGACATCTAAACTAACAACACCGTCTTCTACAGCAAACAAACGGGCAGTCAAGCGGACAGACAAGCGCGGAGGCGGCGTCCCCTCCAGGCGGGGCGGAGCACTCGGGCTCGTCGTCGTCGTCGGGCGGCTCCGGCCGGCCCGCCGCCACGCTCTCCTGTATGATGAACGAGATGGCGCGGACGCTCGCGCGGCGCCGGGCGCATCTTGATAGGGCTGAGGTATGCTTCAACACATTGCTTCTTGTTCAAGATTTTTTTCTAAAGGAGTGATGATGGAGTTTCTTGGTGGAAACGAACAGTCTCTTATAAATAAATTATTACAATACAGTTTGATACATACAAAAAGAGCACTGTTTTTACAGGTTTTTAATCGGTTTTATGTGGAATAGAGAGGTAAATTAGCTGATGGGTCATCTGATGGTAAGCAATCTGCGCTCATGGACATCTATAACACCAATGCTTTACCGGTCTTTAGGTAGAAATAGGCCTCCACTACTTGGGTTTTGAATGTCCTACGTGAGAAAACGCTGAATTTGTTGAAATGTTTCTGGTGGTGATCATAGATATAACTGTGTTGATTTTAAATAAAATTTATTTAGTTACTAAACTGTAGTACATAACTGTAACTGAGTATTAGTTGATAAATTAGTAAATGGTTTTCAATAACACAAATCGTCAACGCCCTTTATATTATTTACCATACAATGTAACATCGTTCCTTGTTCAACAGGAGTCGTCGGCAGACAACTCAGTGAACTCGACTCCGATGAAGACCTGGGAGCGGTCTGCCACACTGCCGCATCGACTGCCCGCCGCATGTAATGGGACCGCTTGTGAGTCGCATCGCTTCTTGTGTTGCAAGATATTATTTTTTGTTTTATTGAATGTGTTACGATGGTTGGCGACACAGGATTTAGTATAAAAGTCAAAAAGCTTTTGTTTTCTCATGTGTTGTCTTTTAAAAGGCGGGAGAAGACTATGTCACGAAGCTAGATGCTAAAATCAATACTCGATCGTCATTGTACAATTTTCTGTGTCCCAAGCTCAAACTTTATTATTTAACGCAAAGCTGGCTGGCTATCGCATATGTGAACACAAATTACACCTTATTTTCACTACAATAAACGCTATATTCGTTTGCAGCTAATTCGGAGACGAATGCCCAGCAACAGCCACAGTCGCCGCGGTCTGTGCGCAAGAGGTTCGGGTCGGCTAGTGAGGAAACTATACTTAAGGTTAGTTACATAAATAATAACAATATCGAACAAAACATACTCACATAATTATGCAAAAACTAAATGAATTATATGCACAAACACAGTCTCTCACATGCACAAACACACAAACTCACATGCACAAACCCATTCACTAACATGCACAAACCCAATCACCCACATGCACAAACCCACTCACCCACATGCACAAACCCACAAACTCACATTCACAAACCCATTCACTCATATACGAAAAGCCACTCACTTGCATGCACAAACACACTCGCTCACATCTACGATCACATTCGCTCTCATCTACGAACACATACTAAATGATGGTACAAGTAATGTATGTATGTGCAGCAAGTAAACGGCGGCAACGAGGGCGGCTGTGTGTCGGCGGCGGAGTGGGACGCCTTCAAACAGGAGATGATGCGGGAGATGAGGCAACAACTCAACCAGATCAAGAAGGAAATATTAGACGGTCAGTCGCATTGTACTTATGAGTTTTAACATAGCTTTAGTTGTTGTGTTGGTTGGTGACTCGAGAATGTCTCCGTCATATCAGGAGGATGTGTTTTATACTTTCATTTTCTTTATGGCATAAGCCGGTAAACGAGCAGATGGATCACTTGATGGTTAGCAATCGGCATCGCCCTTTGACACCTAGAACACTAGAACCCAAACACTGGGTAACGTACATGTAATGAGTACGTTACCGGTATTTTGGAGATTACGAATTTAAGGATTGTTGGGTTAAATTCCCAACAATCCCTCAACAAGGCCGGGGGGGGGTGTTGTTTGGTGGAGGGGTAAGTGTTAATTCCAACTCGGAGGGAAGATATTTTTTAAAATAATTTCCTATTACATCTGTAGGTGGAAACAATATTTATTTTTTAACTGGGATACCGAATGTCTATTGCAGAAACTAAGAATAGATGATGTTAATACCTTGAAATCTTTAAGCGAAAGGTATTTCCGGTTTTTTGCGCTATATTGACGAATTTTCAATTTCGGTATCGAAGTATAAATAAACTGCTTTTCTTTCTTTACAAGGGACAAAACTTAGTTTAATTATACGTATACTGATTAAATATTTTCTTAATTTCCAGCAATGAAGGCGGAGTTTGCGCGCAGGTAAGGTCGCGTGGCGCGCCGAGTGATGCTAGTCCCCGACGCCGAATGAACACATATTTTATTACAACATTACTCCACTTTAACCGACATTCGACGAGAGATTATACCTACTTTTATTATTGCTATTAGGACTTATAATGAAATGTTTATCGTAGGAGAGTCAGCAGAAAATAATGAATACATATTAAGTTTATCGAAAAATATTTATTCACGATTCAAAAGACAATTAAAACAGTGTAAGTAGTAGTAAAACGAGCAGGTTGTTAGAAACTTATCTAAATATAAATATTATTAGTTCTTGATAAGGACTCCGGTTGTGCTCGAAGTTAGTCGAGCGTCCTCGTAAAATTATTAAATTAGCCGAACGAACATAATTTACTTCAAAATGTTTTAGGTGACGTAAGAAATTTTACCATTTATCAAAATATTATATCTGATAATTATTATATATGAATAAAAATGGTAAATATATCATTATAAGTCCTAATAATAGTGTCTTAAAACTTTTGTTTAATTTAGTTGCCCAATTCGGGCATAGGAAGCCGTAATATCGGTATATGTGCTGTACTTTAAAAATACGACTCAAAATGTAGTAATATAAATATGATATAAATGGCATATGCATAATTATTGTATTTAAAATCGGTTTTTTGGTTATAATTCTATTGAACGATGACATAGTGTTATCTCTGTCTGTCAGTTGGGATTAGAAAGGGATGGAAGATTTGCCAAATGTTTGGTATAACATCTTGTGTTTAGAAAATTTCCGATGTCTGTCATGCTTTTGAGTAAAATATAACCAAGAAATAACCAGGATTAAGTTTATAACTAATAAATCTACAATTTTTCTATGAAAAAGTATTAACATACATATTTAATAACATCTTTTGTCCCTTTCTATCCTCTCTCTAAAGAAAGAGATAGCTACATGATCTCTGTAAAGTTCTTCAGAATTATAACCTAATTTATTTGTATACGGGCGTACGTTAATGTGCTAAAGCTGATATTTTCCAAAATTGGCCTACTTATACCATCTACCTATTGTTAGAGGCCTGGTTTTGTTCATAAAGCTTTCTTATTATTGAGGAATAATATACAATTATAATCACCTCATTTCATAATCAAAAAGTTATGAAAAAATAAATAAAATATATGTTCATAATTGTAGGCGCGGATTTTTGTGATCAAAATGACGTATTACATAATTTAGGGACACCCCTAAGGGTCTGTATGGTCAAAACAACGATTAAAACTGGCAACACCATATTCAATGTTGCCAGTAATCGGTCTAGAAACGTCACTTATAAAAAAAGTGATTTGATATCGATTAAAATGTTGTAAAGATAACAATCGAGTTGGAATCGATTCGTAATGAACGCACGAAAATCGAAAGCATAAAAGCAGTTGTGTTTTTTAATTTTATACTTAAATAAAATATTTATTCGAATACGTATTATGTACGTAGGAGTAAGGCATGTAATAAAGTAACCGTTTTGATTTTTACTTTTTAGTAATAACTAAAAAAAACTTACTATAATGACTCTACTAAATTGTGCAATAACATAAATAATACAAAGTACATTACTTACAATAATTCCAAAAATATCGTATTGTGAAAATAGTATCTTTCTTCTTCTTCTTAAAAGTAAAAATCAAAACATGTGATTTTTAAAATAAAATATAAAAAATATATAATTGTAATATCCAATTGATTAGCGTCGAGTTATATTAGTATTATTCTATTATATTTATTGTCTTATAAACGTATGACTACGCCACGTTAGTTTAGGAATAATATATAATATATACTACGCTATGGGTAAACTATATAATATATACATATAACTAAAACTGATTTAGGTAATGAGCAGTCAAAGAAAGATCGACTAATCGTTAAAACTATAATCGACTAATTTATTTTTATCGATACCTAAGTACATCACTAGTGTAGTGAAAAAAAATCGTGGATTTTTTTTATTTATTTTGAATATGTAGTTCATGGATTTATAGTAACTGTTGTTTAAAGGAATTTATTCATAGTAGTGATTAACATTTTTTTTAAAAACTTGAAATTCGCGGCTGTAATACAATCCTACCATTTTCAACATTAATACCTACTTAAAGTCTAAACATATTGCGACTCGGGTTACACAGATTCGCTATACAACTCTTCACAAACAAATAGTTATATAAATACTTACCACTAATTGCCCTACTTCTAGATAAAGAGCTCTTCTCATACAGAGGAGAAATGAGCATTAAACCCTTGATCACGCTTAAAATTATTTTAAAATATTAACGATAGACAGACTTAGAACTCGCTAAAGGCGATACCCACATTTTTGGTTAAATCGAAAGTAGAATACTAGAGGTATATTGGGTATTATTATCTTGTAACATTCAATCGCTTCCTTGTACGTACTTCTAAGGTGTGGAATTCTTTGCCAGAGTCTGTGGTATAACCTGGGTGTCTTCGAGGCCCGAGTGAATAGGTTGCTTATGGGACGACGTCCTCCATCGTAGGACGTCATCGCTTACCACCGCTTAGCGAGGTAGTGGTCAAACGTCGGCCCATGACACATAAATAAAAAAAATCGCTGCATTGCTCGCGTATATACGAAGCATAAAAAGCTAATAAACATACTATAGCATTTTTAACAATAGTATGTGAGTATAATTGTATAGTGAATCTGTATTTTGAAAACTTGAATAACACAACTGTTCATTACCTAACCGCCTAAGTGATAACAATAACACACTTGTTAACAGGACACCCTTAAAATCCCATCTTAAAGTCTTCCATATGGCATAGACATTTTTTAACCCCATATTTTAATCCTATCCATATTTTTGTAGTGAATTTTTCTATCGTCTTATAGCTTCTCTGCTTAGGCTCCTGTTTTTATTAAATGGTTAATTTTGTTTAGAAAGTCCTCTCCTTTGTTTTCAGTTTATATATGTCGTTTTATAAGTCATATCTGGACGATTTGATCATTGACAACTACTTAACTGATCCGGGATTCCAACCAGAACACTAGTGGTTTTATAGACTTGAATATAAAAATACTGTTCCATAACTCATGGATCTTATCTAAGAGCTTTCAGCAAGGTTTCTTTGGGTACTCAAACAACGAGATAAATATCAAATTGTTGGTCATAACGTCAAAAGTCATTTTAATCGACTTTTCTTTGAAATATCGTTTCTCTCTTTTCATTTCCAGTTTGAACTCTCTAACTCTTTCTCCTGTCCTCTTTTAAACTCGACTTCTATTCTTGACCAATTTCTGCTAAAGACATTCCTAAACGTAATACTATCGTGATTATTTTGGACTTTGAAAGTTTCGCGGAAGTTTCTTTTTTGTGTGAAATGGAAAAAGTAAATAATGTTGTCTAAAAATTGTGCGAGTCTAAAATATTATCTCTCTTCAAGAGAATTTGAAATAGTTGAAGAATGCCCAATTATGTTCGCGTATTAAAATCATAAATACGGAATCTTTAACTACTAAAAATGAAAACCAAACAAGCCCCTAGCAGACTTAAAAAATCTACTTTTACTTTTTTACACACCACAAAAAAAAAACTTTCAAAAACTTAGTACTTATATTGATAAGCTTTCGACTGAATTTCTCCATTCCATTATGAAAAGACAATACTCTATGCACGCTATCTTTAACTTCAAAATATATTATTCAAGGAAATCAAATCCAGAATACAGAGACAAAACAAAAAGTACGGGGAACAATAAATTTAGATTAAAATATCTTTTTCATCATCATCACATCAGCCACATGAAGTCCTCTACTGAACACAGGCCTCCCCCAATAATCGAACTACTTCTTACATACATAACCAAGTATCATATGTGACCACCAGACTGTTTTTTATGGGACAAGCCCGCCACAACCTCCAAAAAACCGCTGCAAATCCTGTAAGCCAGGATCTACAGCAAATACAACAATGAAAACACCGGAACGCTGAAGTCCGGTGCGTCCCAGGGACATAAATAGCTGTCTTTGATCCCACAACGAGATATATCGCAAGATTTATAAGAGGAGTAAAAAAAAACGATAGTTATCACTTCCCTCGATGAATTTAATGCGGGTGACAGATTGACTTAAGCCTAAAGGCACATAAATAAAGAGACTCACTCATGTGGGAACAGACTACAAATATTGGCCCCAAAACTTAAAAACATTGGCCAATTTGTCCCAAGTTTACCTAAGACCTGACCATACGATCTGATCTTAATGCAAAATATCTCGTTTTTAACAGGAATTCTATATAATGAATGTTAAAAATCGGAAATTAAAGATTTTAAAAAAGAGGAAGAAAAGATTTAACGTTAAAATCGGTTAGTCACCATTTGTATGCCCATGGGCGACGTTGATCGCTTACCATCAGGTGATCCGTCTGCTCCATTGCCCTTTAAAAGTAGTAGTAGAATCCATGTGAACGGATTCGCCCGGGGAAGTACTACCACCATGCTTGATTCTACTGTACACAGTCAGAAGGGTATGGGTGCCGGCTCAAATTACAGTCACACGGGGCCTAACATCTTTTGTCTCAGGTTGACATCGAACCCACGGCGTCGCTAGTTCCCTGGCGACCCCTACTGCAAGGGTTGTCAACCTAACTATTAACTCAGTCTACATAATACTGTGATAATAGTGTAACATCATTCTAGGGTATTTGTCATCGATCTAACCGCCTATAGCTAGAGACCAAACAGTAGATTTAAAACACGATAATTACATTCCGTCTTTGCATATTTGACAGAAATGTACATTATAGATACATCATCAGAACATCTATCCATCTAAAACCTCATAGATTATATAGGTTCATAACATCTAGATTCCATCAAAACCTAGAATAGCTTAGGTCCGTGTGTAGCTTCATCTAGTTCCCATAACTGAATACCCGATACAATGAGCTTATCTGGTACTTAAGTTAGTTCGTAAGGAACACTAGAATAAAAACTCTTTCGTTACTCGCTTCCCATTTTTAAAATAGTAGTAGAATATTTGAACTTTATTTTACTTCATATACCATCAAATGAACGACGCTTAATCTAGGTATAAATTGTCATCTTATTGCTAATTTAATATTAATATAATGCTGGCGCCAGACATGTGCGCAAATTATTTGTTCACATAAATATCCGCATTGTGTAGTACGGACGAAATAACATCAAGGTCAAAATGCACACATGTCTGGCGACAGCTTAAAGAAAACACTCTGGTTCCAGGACAGGGATCAATTATTATACCAGTGTTTGAGCTAATTGGTACAATCGACTTCTAATGCCACAGTCGGTCTCAGATTAGTATGCACTGTTTAAGTAACAGGCGTCAATATTAGATTTAATTTTACTTTTAAGCTGTAGTTAGTCAAAAATGTAGACTATAGTCAGAATTTTAATTAGATTCCAGATTTGACAATAGCTACTGTCATTTTGTGAAATAATGATACCACATATAATAGTGTAGTGATGAACACAAAAATCGATAAACAATCAGTGTGTGTGTTTTATAATAAATGTTACAGAAAGTGACAGGATAGCGATAGCGATGACGGCGACAACTTATTACCATAATACATCTATCTGTTTTATTTGTCATGTTCCTTCATGATTACATTTTTTTATTTATTTCACACACAATTATAAAAGAAACGTCTCAGATCGTTGATTAATCGTCAAAACTAAATTATCGGTTCAGAAATATTTAATTTCCTGATATACTTAGTTTACGAGAGTAAAATTATAAACGAGAAGAATCGATCCAGAAATATTATATTTCCATATCGAATAATTTCGCATCGTCACTATTTAGTACTTGTCATAACGTTGCAACACTGAAATTGTCAAATCTGGAATCGAATTAAAATTCCGAGTATAGTACTTATATTTTAAAGTAGACCAAAGCATCGTCGATTTACGAGATAAATCATAGCTAAAGCAGCTAGGGATAGGCATAGGGTATTAAATAGCTACGAATAAACTGTTTTAGTTATTAAAATAGATCCAAATATTGGCTTGACAATAGCAAATGTTGGTAAATGTTGGTACGGTATTCTTGACTTTTTAAAAATCTCAGACAAGCATTCAGCGTTTAGTCTATTGAAACCAGTAATCAGTTTGTAGATATTTTAATAAACTAATTCCAATGAAGGACTTACTATCAACCTATTAGAATATAATGGCTAGAGTATTCTACGTTCATAAGCGAAGAAGTGGCCAAAAGGTCTGATGTATCAAGTACTGGTCCAATATTAACAAATATAGTCGCTAATGTTGATATAGTTGACTCGATTTGCTTTGTCAATCTCAGATCAGCATCTGTTTTTGAACCAGTACTTAAAGCTCAAGTTTAGAAATGAACATCTTAAGTCTACAATACAATTGTCACACAGGTTTACCAGCGCCGTAATATTCATTTGAGCAAAAATACACACTAGCGCCCAAGACATGAGCTTTACAAAAGATCAGGTCTTTTGTTTCCATTAAATTTGTCTTCACTAGTCGTTAAGGTAAAACATGGCACTTTTTGAGATTTGCTCCGTTGTACTACTCAAAATTAACTATACCACCTACCCCACATCACCTGTTGTCATCAATAACCAACCCCAATTTTGGGGATGATGTATTTTGATGAATGTCTAAATTCTTGCCTAAATCCAGATAACCACATCATACTCACCATCTTTTAGCTAAAACCAATAGAACAGTATCAAAACAGTTTGTTCCAAAATCTAAATGTGAGTCCAAGTCTGACGAAGGCCCTGTCCGCGAGAAGTTCGTCGACTGGGCAGTTTGGTGGTGCGTGTGAACGACATACGCGCCTGGATCGCTTGCCAGTCTTACGAACAATTCCGGGTCAGAGCATACGTCAGACCTAGATGCACATAACCAAAGCTCAAAAAGGCCATGTCGGGTGACGATTAACGTCACCCACACATCCGTGGGGGGACGGAATAGAATACAGTCTCCCCCCCGCCACCGGGAAAGCGAATCGTAAGAGGCGATGAACCCGGCCGAGGTGGTAGGGGCTTACACGCGCTTCTTTACCTTCAAAGGACCAAGTGTAACCCCCGACTGGATCGACACCACCCTCTCGCTTAAGTCTGTGGAGCTTTTCTCCCGTAAAGCGAGAGTGCTGACTGTCCCCAATACGTGTATGTCAAATGGGATCCATCTTGAGTGAAGTAGCTGAGAACATCATCAGCGAGAGATAGTGCGGGAACTTACATCTTACATACACGCATCGAGGAACATGTCAGTTGCCAGGAACTTTTTATACCGTCATCTGTATCTAGGCTAGGCTTCCTCATATTTTGATTATTTTGCCGTTAGCAGTTCTCTATCTCCTTCGTGAAGTCTATGCCGTTAGGGCCGTAGTTTCATTACTTTAGCTAAAAGACCTACTGATTTCCGTCGCTAGGCTTTTGGCGAAGTCCCGCCTAGCATCCGGCTGTTAGCTGCTAACATCATCACATTTGTCGGGGCTTCGGTCTTTGATGAATGTTGCTATACAAGCCAGATGCTTGCGCATTCTCCTAGGGTCCCGCCACCAGGCGGTGAGTCGACCTCACCCTCGACTCAGCACGGGCCTTACTAGATGTGGGATACTATTTACTTTTGCTCACCATTAGAAGTAAGTCATTGCATTGTGAATACCACAGTCTCTGTGGCCGCCCATCTAGCTACGACTTCTGTAAAGGAGCCTTCAGACGTCATCTTTTTAGCAAAGGTTTTCTGGACCATGTATGAAGATCGTTGCTAATATAGTGGATAGGGACGTAGATATTCCTGTGTATATAATCATTAGTTATGTCGATGGCGTGGTTGTCAAGTTTCCACTTTCCTTGGCAACGTCGCCTCGGCATGTAGTTGCCCTGTACGCGAGACTTGCATCTAGAGTTGTAATGTTCAAAGCTTCAAACAATTCTCATCAGCGTTGTGGTAGGGTATCGAGAAATGTAAGGTACTTTGAACCTTATCGACTCAGAAGTCTTTGCCGTGTCTCTGTGGCTCGAATCATTTCGACTGGATTTGATTTCCTTCGACTTCCATTTCGACTTTATGCTCTTAATTACTTTAAATTGATTCGGTTGCCTTCCACAAGTCTTCATACTGACAACATTAAACAATTTCGTTCTGAGGGCCTAGATCTAGTTTGTTTTACATTAAACGAGATCGAAATGTGGCCGCGTTGAGCCCTCTCATTGGTTTATTTGAGCAGACGAATCAGAGTACTGAACGTCATAACCATGTTGATCACGTTAAACATAAAAGAAAGTCGCACTAAGTCCTCTGATGTTGTCAGTCTGAAGACTTGATAGATTTGTAAAGAGTTTGACTCCGATCTGGCCAACAGAATTCAGAATCAGACATTTTACATTTCATCTATATAATTCATTACTTTATTCTTCTACTATCTATTCTTCGTATTCAGGGTGTCCTTTTCTATAAATTAATTTGCCAAATTAGATTACGTGCTTTAGAGGGATTACAAAGAACTTGGCATGTTTGCAATGAAATGCAAGTTCTCGGCGGTTCTGTGATTTTATTTTCCGTACGTGTTCATTGTTGGCGACATTCTAATCGATTATGCAACTATCGATTTCTACAGACTACAGAGTAATCGAATCAACAGTGTGTCAATATTTCTTATTTATCTGCCTTGAGGTGTTTTTAGTTAATTAAGAACATCTTTTGGCTTCGAAGAATGTATTAGCACACCGAGTTAGTTACTCTGCCGGTTTAAATCGACTTTTATATTATTACTTGTTAAATACACGTCGCTGTAACTTAACGACTTAGTAATATACAATTTTATATTAGAACACCAGTCGTGGATGTGATGTCTTCTTACCAAGTAATATTATAATGGTTCATGTCATTTTGCGAATTTTTCTACCATTTTGAACTGTACTATTTGAATTGGCTTCTTGTCGTATTCGGCCTATGATGACGTCCTTGCCAATCACACTTGGATCAATTTCCTTATATTAATGTTTATGATAAAGCTAGATTTATTCGCGTCAAACAAATACATAATCTAAGTGGAATTGTCTAAGATAATAAAGTGGAGTATTGATTGACTGATGTCGTCATATGCCGCAGTATGGCGTCTACTAAATTAATTAAAATAACGGTTTGCTTACATCAGTGACTGACAAAGGCATCAGTCTCAAGTCACAGCGGGATATTCATGAGCAGCGTGTGCGGATGGCCAAGCGCATCCCACTGGCTAGTGCTTGCGCGCCCATCGCGCGGTCTACCATTAAAAGCATGCAATTCTTCTAACTCTAGCGGTGGTGGCAGCGGCAAAAATTGCGTTCGCACACGCTGCGAGCATAAGAGATCCGTTGTGACATGAAACTAGTAAAGCTTATGTCAGTCATTTATGCGAGTAAAAGGTTATTTCAATTAATTATAAAAGCTTTTCAAAATGGCACCGTACGAAATTCAAAAGTTTACAAAATGGCGAAACGTCGCCAACATACCCCATCCTGCATATTTAAATTTTGTCCCAATTTTTTATTTCGACGTAAATTTTCCTCTTCTCCTATACATTTGGTTCGATGACTTTGTTTTGTGTGTAAAATAAATATAAAAATTTAAAATTTTTATCGTTTGCCACATCACGAAGTTGGTTCAATCAAATGTATTGGGTCAGTCAAATTGATATTGTGTTTTGGGAATAAATAAATAAACCTACATTAAGTAGAGTGGTCGCCGAGTTAGGTTTACTCTTTTAGCGACAAGTCCCAAAAGACAGTAACCCATTGGCTGAATGAATTGACATTAAAAATAGCGGGAAAATTACGCCATTTTGTTTGACATTGTCACGCACTCAAGACCGAGTACAATCGGCCTATTTAATGAAACTAATCACATTAAACTACACTACATAGAATAAATATACGGACAGACAGTTTTTGAATGTTTTACGTAGGTGTAAAATCCTCTTTTGGGATTTCTTAATCATTAGGACAGTTCGCTTTTGCGTACGCCGCAGTCGCCTACAGTGGAACCTGACATGTAAAAAACACATTTTGTGTAAAAAATAACTTCTGTTTAATACATAATAAGTCTTCGTCTTACGATGACAAGGAAAGTTTCACTTCTCTCTTTACATTGAATTTGAGTTATTAAACTGGTGCTCAAAAGCATGTTTCTATTCCATTTTTTAGTTTACGACTGAGTACGCATTTATTATAGAATGTTTTGAAGAAATATTTTTATTTACATTTTTTCGCCCAAAATATAATGATAATACCCTTAAAAACGTACATTAAAAGTTAGTAGTGATATATAATATTAATGTGTAATTAAGTCTAAGTATTAAAATGTAAAAAATAAAACCAACCAAATTTAGTTCGGTTACTATTTTTATTGTATCATTGGTCTCAGTAATGTCAAAGATGAAAAGGATTGTATGCCATGCAGGAAGAGGTGAAGTGTTGAATAGCGCATGACTCCGCTATAATCTAGTTATTATTTAGGAGTGCCTGTGGTTATTTTGATTATTTAAATAGTTCTCTGAGAACTGCCGATGTGTTAGTCGATTTTCTGAGTCACGCACTAGTTTTGAAGTTATTTTTCACTCAATAGAGAATAAACTAAAACTATAATAATAATTATCTAGACAATGAATGAGTGGTTGATTCCCAAATGACTTCAATCGAAAATTAAATAAAATACGCCCACTAGTGTTGTACACGATCTATTAGAAAATTGACTAATGAGATTAATTATCCAGTATTTTTGTTTATGACGACTTAAATTCATATTTTTGTTAGGAATTTTTTGTGGTGCATTAATTAATATTGTAAGATGAATAGGTGTAAGGTGTGAAAAATATATGAATCATTAGAGAATGCAACATATCAGTTATGAAATTGTAATTAGTATTGCCATATATAAAATAAAAGTACTTCGATGAATTTACGGGTTTGACTTGTGCCCAAGATATCCTTTTCTCTTCAATGTTTTTAAGAAATGATGAGATTCGAAGCCAATATTTAGTCAATAATTGAAATAATAATAATCACTTGATTGACTGAATAGTAATTACTTTCTCTAATATAATGCGAAAGAGATAAAGACATGATTAGAATGGCCTAGTATCGTAGATTGTTAAAGAGTAAAAAACATAATATTTAGGAAGGAGGAAGGGTTTTGCCGCGTTTATTGCATTTTCTAACATGTGTTTTTCACACTTTACGCTGTGTATATTGGAAAGGAGTTTTGTATAATTTATTGTGAGACAATCTCTGTATCGTATCGTATATATTGTCTATAGGCTAGGTTACCATAACGTTGTAATGTATCTATGTGTATTATTTCAAGTCACATTGTGTAAATAGAATTTTTTTGGTAACGAATTATATTTTTTTGTGATCGTACCCCTTCTTTTTTATTTCTTTCCTTTTTTTATTCTTAGTCGATTCTTAATCGAGTATATTAATCGATTTAATGTTAAATTTAAAACAGGATTATAATAGGCCTGAGGATATTTTTAAGTATTTTTGAATAGCACAAGCTCATCATACGGTGCTGTGTTAAGAAAGTAGTTCTGTGTTTTAATCTTCAGTAACTGTTTTTCTTTGTCCTGTAACTGCCAAAAAAAAAATTATCAAAAAATGATTTTTCGAAATTTTGCAATTTTTATTAAAATTTTATAAGAAATCGACTCTTTTGTATACTACGTTTTTATTTGAGCTTCGTCTTAGCCTAGTTTTGCACTTTTGATAAAGTTTATGTTTTTCTTATACATTTATAAAACTTAGTGAATGTAATCGTAAGTATGTACCTATAATTATGTCGATTGTTTGTTTGTGGCATACAGCAGGTATTTAAGTAATAGGTTAAGGAACGACAGTATAGCGAGGAGGTAGCTTGTTGTAACTGTACATATACGCTGGCGTTAATAAACGGATAAACAAATTAATTCAGCGTTTTTATTGTTAAAACATTTTGGTTTTTTCCTTAGTAAAATTGACCTAATACTAAGGTATTTATAAAACATATATATCATATATAAACATATAATATATGCAATAGTCAACCAAGGCCGCCGCTAGCTACATATTTAAACGCCCATTGAAGTGCGCAAACGCCCGTTCTGCTCCGAGACGGAGACTTAGTGTAGTATGACAACATATATATACCCCCGGCCCCGGCAGGGCAACAACCCTTGTGGGCCACGTCTATGCTGGTCTGCCGATATTCAGTCAGTCAGGCGGTGAGCTACCTTTGCTCATCGTCCACAAAGTCTACAACAATGTGCAGGAGACGGCGGCAACTGGGACCTGGGGAGGCTATTTCCTTCATATGTTCCGCATGCTCCTTAGCTAGCATAACTGCTTTGCAGCCGGAGGAGACAGCTTCTCAGTTCACATCACATCACCATGGCCTGACTGAACCTGGCCTATAATGCTGGCCGCGAAACTACGTAGTGCTAAACAACATAGTGTACTGCTAATGGGACTAGCTGGCTTGAAAACATCCTGGTAGTCAACGTTGCTGCTGAATGCGGTCCAGTGGGAGATACTGGTACTTTTTTTAAGAGGGGAAAATCATCGTATGAATACTCCCGCCTAGGTGAGGTGGGAGGGAGGGTCAGACTCTTACTGACTAAAAACCACCCTGTTCCTACTTCTGCCCTTCGAGCCGGAGACCCGCCAACCCGTTAAGTCTTGCGCGGCTCCGTATCGGCATCAGCCTTATTGGACTCCATCTGTAGTGGTCTGATGGCTGTTTAAGGCGCGCGCGGACCGCGACGCGGGTCTGGTTCTGGTCGGGCGGCGAGCCACGCATGCTCGCTTCTGATCTGGTACTGGGCTTCCTTTGCTTGAAGATGAGAACAGTATTGCAAACGTACCAACAGGAAATATTGCCTCGATCTATTGAACACATCAATGGGACGATGTGCTCCATCGTAGACCGCATCATAGGGCTTTTTTATGGCATAAGCCGGTAAACGGGCAGACGGATCACCTGATGGTAAGCATTCGGCGTCGCTCATGGACACCTGGAACACCAGAGGCGTTACAAATGCGTTACTGGCTTTTTGGGGATTAGGAGTTTGAGGATTGTTAGGGATTGGGGAGTTTGGGGAAGGGGAGGGTAATTGGGCCTCCGGAAACTGGACCTTTGACTTTTTGGCGTCAATTTCAGATAAAAGGCTGTTTTCGCTCCCAAAGATATTTTCTTTAGAAATGTTAACGCATCCAGTGTAAAAAGTATCTGCACAGCATCTGTCATCCATGTTTTGTGATAGTAGCATGTCATTGATATATATGAGGAATGAAAGAGGCGATGTACTATCGCCTATTTTAACTATTGCAGCCTTGAGACCCTTTACAGACATAGCGGTATTTTCCCAACTTTGGAGGTACTTGTATTGAATTAAGAGCTCCTTGCAAGTGGAAGCAGGTAGTGAAAAAATAGCTCAAAGGGAATTTCTTTCTGCAACTTTGCTAGATTGATTCCGTTTCTACTTGTTTTGAATTTGGAACGGGATCAACCAGGGGCAGGCACCGAGTAGATGGATTCTCCTAATTTTATCAGTCTAAGGATGCTGGTAGTTTGGGGCACCACCAATCGGGAATATACGGTGAGTGGTGAGCAGTAGGGTTTTCCTAATTTTACCACTCCTACCTTTCAAAGAAGACGACTGAGTTGATTTGTCATAATTAGGGGCGCAATGAACAAGGAGTCGGCGGCGATTACTAGGTTTCGCTCAATTTTAACAGACTACCTTTATCGCAGACTACTAAGGATACTTCTATAGAAATTGGGGCGCCACCAACCGGTATAAGACTGCAAAAGTAACCTCAGAGTGTTTCTTCCATTGGATTTGGGAGCCATGACCCAGGAGTGGGCGGCGAGTAGTAGGATTCTTCTAAGTCATGTCTTTCATAGCAAACGACTAAGTATACTGGTATACGATTTGGGGCGCCACCTACCGGTATACATGTTAGTTTGGTATATTACTTAATGTTTCAAAATTCTGGACGCCACCGGAAATAGAGGTAATTGAGAAGGTGGTTTCATGTTCGTTAAACCTCATGTTTTAAAAATCTCATGTTGTGAAAAGTAGTTGAGGATTTACAAATCCATAAACACACACAGAGATGCAAGAAAATCGCCAAGACAATGGTTGTCGCTTTGGTTTTCCAAAACCAGCAAAGGATAATACAAGTTGTCTATGTCCAGATAAAGCACTGCTAACAATATTTCTAAACAGAAACATTGTTAACACACTTTCATTAGTTCTATTAATGAAATTATGGTTAATAATTACAATGCAGTCCTTTTATGTATATGTAAGGCGAATATTGACATACAACAGTGTGGTAGTTACAGTGCTGTGGTCTATTACGTCGCTAAATATGCTAGTAAATGCGAACCACAAGATGATGGTGAGGTGGCACGAGACGCTATATCGAAAGCTAAATGACAAGAATGTGGTGAGCGCACCAGAATGTCCATACAGACTATGCATTTTCGTCGCTAAAGCCTGTTTTTCTTAATAGGTTGCGCTGAGTCGTGTTAGAAGTTCAGAGGGACAGTTTTATAAGATTTGTATCGGCGTTGGTAGAAATAACAAGGTTAAGACATCTTCCTTCCGATACTTGAATGTGGAAAAACAGACTAGCTTCATTTCTATTTACTTTTAAATCTAACTAGTAAATTCTACAAGCGACTTTGACGGTTATATAAAATAAATAAATAAAATAAAAAACCTTTATTTCCATAGCCTTAAATTACAGTTCAAATGTTGGTATTTTCTTGGTTAGTATTTTACAAGTTAATAGTTTTGCTTATACCTAGGTGTTAGTAAGGGTTATCTTAGTTATTGGGTATGGACCCCTCCTCGGGTGAAGGCCTCCTCTAGACCTTTTCACTCATCTCTATCCCTGCCGATTGCTAACCAGTCCTTTCCAGTAAGTTCGGTTATATCGTCAGCACATCTTCTTTTTGGTCTTCCTACCTTTCTTTTGCCAACTGGTCCTTTCCACTTTGTAGTTTTGATTGTCCACCTGTTGTCTGTGTATCTTGATACATGGCCTGCCCATTGCCATTTCAGTTTTAGTGCTTGTGTAAGGGCATCTGTTACCTTTGTTTTTTGTCTTATTTTTTGGTTTCTGACTTTATGTATTTTCCTTATGTTCAGGACGCTTCTCTCCATACCTCTTTGGGTTGTTGTGATCTTTTGTTTTGTTTTTGCCGTGTATATCCAAGTTTGGCAGCCATACAGCAGGGAGGGCAATATACAAGTGTCTAGTACCGTTTTCTTCAGGTTTATAGAATAATCTCCTTTAAGTATTTCTTTGAGTGACCAAAATTTCTTCCATGCTATGTTTGTTCTTCTTTCAATTTCATTTCCATTAAGCGTTTTCGAGAGTGTTAATTGTTTGCCTAGGTAGATGTAATTGTGGACATATTCAATAGATTTTTCGTTTACCTTTATGGGCTGTTCTATGCTGTTTGTCATAATTTTGGTTTTTGTAGCATTCATCTCTAATCCTATTTTTGAGCTTGCTTGATCAAGAGACCATAGCATATCTTGCAGTTCGCTTGCTGTTTCAGACAGTATAACTATGTCGTCCGCGAATCTGAGGTGGCTAAGATAGGAGTTGTTTATTTTTATGCCTCTAGTTCTCCAGTCTATATTTTGGAATATATCTTCCAAAACGGCAATAAATAATTTGGGTGACAGGGGGTCCCCCTGTCTAACTCCTCTTTCTATATTAATTGCTTCACCTCTTGACTCTAGCTTAACTTTACTTGTGCTGTTGTTGTATATGTATTTTATGATGTTTATATATTTTGAATTTATGTTTAGTTTTCTTAGTGATTTCCATATAGAGATGGCTGATGCTGTCAAAAGCTTTGCTGTAGTCGATAAAACCCAGATAAAGAGGTTTATTAAACTCTTCGTATTTTTCTATAACTTGACCCAGTGCTTGTATATGATCTAGAGTACTGAACCCAGATCTAAAGCCAGCTTGTTCAATTGGTTGTGAGTTTTCAATCTCTTGTGTTATGCGCTTAAGAATTATAGATGAGAAGATTTTGTATATATTTACCAGTAAGCTAATTGGTCTATAGTTGTTAACATCATGAGGGTTTCCTTTTTTGTATAGTAATATTATATCTGAAGTGCACCATTGAATGGGCACGATTTCGGTCTTTAATATGAGATTGAATAAGTCTGTGAGATGTTTGAGTAAGACTGGTGCACCTAGTTTCAATGCTTCATTAGATATTCCATCGGGACCAGGACTTTTGTCTGATTTTAATTGTTTCAACTGGTCATATACACATTTTTCTTCTATCGGCCTAATAGTTTCTGTGTTATTGCAAAAATGTGCTTCGTTGTCTTCTTCGATGGTTTTGTCTTTATTTCTGTATAGATCTTGGTAGAAAGCAGTTGCCTGTTGTATAATTTCGAGTCTTGTTTGGGTGTTATTGTGTTGTCCTTCTAGTTTTTGTATCCAGGGTTTCTTTAAGTTTAATTCTTTAAATGCTCTCTTGGTACTTCTGAATTTGTTAAGATTTTCCGTTATTATCTTTTGTCTGTGTTTACTATAGTCCCCTTTGGTCGCTCTGCTGGTTTCCTTATATAGTTTGCTTAATTCTTTCTTTGTATTAGCATCTTTCTTCTTAATTCTACTTAGTTCACTACGTTTGTTAATTAGTGCTAAAGTTTCTTCGCTAAATATATTATGCCGTTTTTCTTTTTTTGGATTGTTCTGGCTAGTTAAACTTTTGGCTATAGCTACTTCCAGCACATCATAGTAAGATTGAACGTTGCTGGTGTCTACTAGTTTGTTATCGATATTCAATCTGAGGCTATCTATGTAGTACTTGGTTTCCTCTTCTGTTTTAGGGATTTTAGGCGGTGGTTTAAAGCCTTTTCTATTTTTTTTCGATTTACTTAGTAGGACCGTTGCTCTAAGTAGTCTGTGGTCTGTTCGAAACTTTACGTTGCTGAGAATTTCAAAATTTTGCACTATTTTAGGGACGTTTGTCATGATGTGATCGATTTCGTTTTTAACACTTTCATCTGGTGACTTTGACGGTTAGAATTGTTAAAGTATCCAGGCTGCATATGTCCATATCAAGTTTCATACCAATAGTAAAGAAACAACGAACGTATAACAACGCAGAGAATAAAACCTCTTCTATAATACCTCTATGATTGCGCTCTATTTTTGTCCTGATCTGATGACATAACATAACATCACGCCTTTTATCCCCGAAGGGGTAGGCAGAGGTGCACACAGAAGTAACACCCACTTTTCACTATTTATGTTATGAGTCCCATGTAATTTATTGAGATCTGATGACAATGGGATCAAATAATCAAACCCAAACACGGGGGTGTTAATACCTCGGCTTCGTCATTAGATCGACTCCAGACCTTTATCAGATTCCCGAGCGTCGCGTTCCGAGCGTGCCTCAAAGAGCTATCAGACCACCACAGATGGGGCCCAATAGGGCTGATTCGGAGCCGCGGAGAATCTAACGGATTACCGGGGCTCCGGCTCCAAGTGCAGGAGTAGGAACGGGGTGTTTTTAGTCAGTGTTATGTTATGTTAAGAGTTTGACACTCTCTCCCGCCTCACCCAAGCCGGAGAAGACATTCGATGATTTTCCCCCCTTAAAAATGCACACAAATAATAAGCACTCGTCGCCCCTATAATTTTTGAAAGTTCTCCTCGGTTTCCCTGGGAACTCATCATCATATCTAGACCGGATGGCGCCAAGTGACGAGCCTACCCTATCAAATAAAAAAAGAATTTTTGAAATCGGTCCAGGCGTCTTCGAGAAATCGAGTACATAACAAACATAAAAAAACAACAGTCGAATGTCGAATTGCGAGTCGGTTGAAATTAAGCGGTAACTTTTGATGGTGATAACGCTAAGATTGCTCACCGCAAGAGTTGGGATTTTCTTTCTTTCTTACGCTTTCTGTTTAAGCTGGACAACAATTTTGAAGATTGCGTACGTAGTAGATCATTCAATTTGTCGCCCCCTGAATGCCACTGATCGTCCGCTCGTGTGCTGTACTCGTCTTGCACGCCCGCTTTCGGGGGCCTGTACCACCTACCTTGCTGTTGTTTTATGCTACATTTTATTTTTTAATAGGAACTACAATGTCATGCAAGAAATTTGTTCTTACATGCCTACCCAATTTTAATTCAATTGTTACTATACCTACATATACATATATCATGAACCTAGGAGTTCATACCTCGGGAGAAATATGGTGTAACTAATGCAAACTATCCGAGATTCACTTTTTTATATTTCACAGCATTGACTAGTTTACTAAAATCATATTTATATAATAAATACATTATATTGTGTAGCATATTGCAACTGCCTGCCTCGTTCCTCGAGTGGTCGCAAGTGCGCCTGCCGGGCAAGGGGTCTCGAGTTCGATTCCCGTGTCGGGCAAAGTATTACTGGGTTTTTTATATGGGCTGAATCAAGGAGCCATCAGATCACCACGGATGGGGCCCAATAGGACTGATGCCGATACGGAGCCGTGGAGGATTTAACGGGTTCCCGGGGCTCCGACTCGAAGAGCAGGAGTAGGAACAGGGTGTTAGATCTCAGGCTGATTAAACTGGAGAAAACAGACATATATATAAATAAAACAATATATTGAAAAAAAAGGCATTTTATTAAAAAAGAGGAAAATAAAATGACAGAACACATAGCGCAACATTTATAAATAATAATAATAATATATTATATTTTATATTATGGTATATTTATATACGGATCCACATAAAACTTTATGTGTTAACACTTAGTATACAAGATACACGTACAGATTGTCATGTTTAATTATTAAGAACCTTTATTTGTAACTTAAAATAAAACAACTTGTGCTACAAATATTATGTACTGGACAGACAACACTATTCGACTAGTTTAAAATAAAAAACAAAATATTCGATTACAATTAGTCGATTTTCCAAAAATTAGGCACATCCTGGCAATATAATCGACTAAAATCTCTAGCGACTTGAGATTAACGCAGTCTGTATTTAGTACCATAATTTCTAGGCCTTAAGACTTATTTTATGCCTTATACGGGTAGGAGGGAAACTAAGGCACAAAATATTTGTAGCAAGATACTTTTACAGTCAGTCACTCTAATGAACAAAAAATCAACAATACATATACTTACATACGAGTAAAATTCTATATTATACTGAGGACTGTTCGAATTACACCACTCATGGATCTAAATAAAATTACTGGGACAGTATAAAATTGCAGTATCGATTATTCGATTCTGACATATCAGTTTAGTCGATTTTTTGACATTCGTCTTTTTATTGTTGTAAAAAATGTTGGTCTTGATATATTTTAAATCCTCAGTTACAATTTGAAAAGTCTACAAGGTGGTCACTGTCTAGTTATGGCCAAATATTAATTCCTAAGATAGTAAGGTATAAATTTGAAAGCTCAAAGCGCGTGTATATTATTAAATATTAGACTTATTGCACATTCGACGAGTACAGATCACAATTTTGTGCGAAAAAGCACATTTAAGTATTAAAACTTAAAAAATAAATATTTTGAGTTTTATAATTTCATTTTTTTTACAATAAAACATTTAGTGTTGTCAACAACAAAAATAATAATAATATAAAGAAATAATGGTAACTATAAAATTGATTTAATATTGTAACTTTGAAGAAATGAGGTAGAAAATTTTGTGTAAAAATTCTTAAAATTTTGGCTGACATTTTAACTTTAATCGTTTATCAAAGAATCATGTATGTCATGGTAATGAAATCTAATATTTTTCGAAATTGGCTTTGATGGTGGGCTCTAGCGATACCTAAACTAATTCTAACAATTAGCGCCAGGAATTTGATTTACTCAGACGGTAGCGGCGTAACAGACGAGTGTGTGTTACAGCTGTCAATATATCTCATACAAGAGCATTATAATATATCATCTGAATAAAACTTCATCCAACAGTGACAAGCGGGTACATTTTTCAAGATTCTCAAAAAGTCAGCGACGCTCAAATTCCTACTTTCCACTTAAACACTAATTTTAAACTTCATTTTTTCATATAAATATATGTAAAAAAGCCTATATCGTATATGTCAGCTGGGTATATACGTGTTGTACTTAGGTTTTAATAATTTAAGTATTTATGTTTGAAATCGATGCTTTGTGCACTTCGCAAGCTATGTTACTCTCATGAAAAATCACAACATCCTTATATTTTTATCTGCGTACGGAGATGCGATGTAAGTTCTGGAAAAACAGAAAAAAAATATATAAAAAAAATTGAAATCGTTTTTTTTTTATTTTGAAATGTTAATTTAGCTGATGTGTGCGGGTATATTTTTTGTGATATTGTTTTTTCGTTTTTAGTATTTGAATGGAATACAAAACGCATTATACCTACTGTTTTGTATATTTATATCCTGCGCACTTCAGCCAAAGTAACACCTCATCTGTAAACAAATGTACAGCTTGTAACAACATATAACAACATATAACAACATATAACAACATATACCTACATATACTACATAGACACATTTAGGCATGCAGACGACATATAAAAAAATTGATGGGAGAATAAAGAAAAACTATATTTTTATTTTTCGATATAGTCGATTCTTATTTTTTTGTACAGTAAAAACGTGGAATAATATTTTAACGAATGACTGTATAGTACTTTCTTAATTAGACAGTATTTTCCCATCACTTTAAAATAAAACAACATAAACAGCAGGACGCTTATATGAAAAAAGAATCTAATCTATATTCTAAAAAGGTATTCGAAAACATTTTCCTTCAGCGAAAATTAGATAAAAAAAACTATCGCAGTTCGTTAATAAAAAAACGAAGGTTTATATAAAAAAAAATCATGCACAAGAGCCAGTTATATTCATAAGACGAAAAAAACGTTAAATTTTTTCCTAAAAAAGTTAAAAGGCAAATGAAAAATAAATGCCATGCATTAAAAAACACACGAAAACGCAAAATAAATATTGACGACTACAAACTTTAATATTTTTAAAGAACCTGAGTGAGAATTGCTTGTAATCATTTTTTTTTGGATTTTTTTAATATTTTTTTTCTTGCAGTCTTCTTGCTTTACTTGACTATTCACTTAACACTGGGAGCATGGATCTAGAAAAACATTACATTTTTATGTTAATACATAAATGGATAATACATAAATCACAGTAAATAGATATAATGAATGTTTACTTTTAATCTACATGTTTTATTACCCAAATTAATGCATTTAAAATGAAACACAATGAGTGCTATTTTTTTTAAAGTACCAGTTTTTTAGGGGTTCCCTCAAATCACCCGACTAATACAAGTATTCAACAAATATTACAATCTCTGTATAATTGTTATTCAATATTTTTTTTATTATTTTAGGATTTTTTTTAACGGACAGGCAACGGTTGTCTACTCTAGACCCAAATAAAAATTAGCATACTTTCCCAATAGGTATTACCAACGATGACGATATTAATTTTAAAAGCTCAAAAATATTTCAAAATTGTATTTTTTATACTTAGAAAAAATGTAGATTAAAAAGCAAACATTATAATTTCAAGTACATATAAATTCCTTTTTTTATTGCAACGAGTGAATAGTTTTAAAATATCTACTAATATAGAAGATACAACTATCATGACTTTCATATTATTATGAATTTATGATAGTGAATACATACACTTTTATAAGCGAAGCAGAACTATTGTGATCTCTTCATGAAAATGTATAAAGTTTTGTCGAATAGTGCTTTCGAAAAATAAGTCGTTAACTTTTTAATATGATTTTGTACCCTATTTTGAATTATTTCTCAGATACAACTCTGTTGTATGAATATTTCTTGATGAAATCTTGTGATTTGATAAATAAACGACGCGTGTTGTTGCCAGCCTCAAAAAAACAAAACGTAGGTTCGGGTTTTTGAAATTATACTAAAAAGATCTATAAAAGATTGTACCATTTTTTAATATTAGTAAAGAATGATTTCTTTTTAATTAATTGCAATTTAAAGCTATGAAACCTTTCAAAAACCCGACCTCATCATCTGCTAGTGAGGGCTATGAGAATATATTAAAAAAATGATAGAAAACTAAACGAGTACCTTCCATTTCCAAAGCTATGGGAATGGGACCTGGGGCAGCGTTAAAAATAAAAATACATATAAGCAATACAGCATAGATGGTGTATGAAAGCCATACATTATAGGATTTGTATGAATTTGATACAACAATTATTGTTTGAATGGTTCATACCAAAAACAAGCGCATGGCTTCCATCAGGTAAATGAACCAACCAATATTTATTTTTATTTACTCCGACTTGTTTGAATTTAGGATATGGAAGCCAAAAATATATTTAAGTCTGAATTTAAAAATAAATAATTGTTGGTCGGCTTTAAAATGTAAAATATCTCTAAATAGATAATTGCGTGTGTTTTGTTAAATGTATATTTTTACATCTATCACGTATTTTAGTTTTTTTTTATTAGGGTTTTGTTAATCTGTGATGAATGTAAAAATATACTAAAGTTACATTTGAAAAAAAGTTAACACATTTTAACAACCCAACGCCCTGTTAACGGTTATTGGCATTTTTTAAATACCATCTTTAGTTCAGTGAAACAAAGGTAAATTGGGTATATCACAATGCGTTAAAGAATTGCCGAAATGGTAATTCGAATGCCATTACTTTGAAAAAGGCAATAGTATAAGCTTATGTTCTGAATAAAATACACCTGAATATTGATATAATGTTAAAATTACATGTATCTAGTGTAACTACAGATGTCATGAGAATAGCGACCTATGTGTATTTGACTAATCGGTTATTATTAGCTTGTGATCTTCTTGACCTGGTGGAGGCTCCGGAGAAGGTCTCTATTAGAGGACCCGGTGCCTCCATAAAGGTGTTGAGGGTGGTCACCGGTGTGGTTTTAGTGAGGTAAAAATGCCACACTCCCTAGTCTTTTATCCCCAAAAAGTTAAGCGCCTTTTGAAGGTTTCCCCCCGTCATCGAAAAAGTACAGGTTATAAGTTAATTGTAATATAATAGTGGTACAATAGGCAATCATGTAGCTACGTTATTTTATAATCAATTAAAGTGATTTTGTGTATATATCTGGTTTCTTCTTGCAAAGAAAGGAAGTGATAATTTTGTTATAGTTATCTAAAATTGTGTTCTGAATTGAATTTTAGTTTAATGAAAGTTATATGACACTGGCGCGAGTGATTTCATCCAAGCAACGTAAAAATAATGTTAGTCTTTTCTCTAGCAAGGATGAATGCGCTGTGTTTAAATTATCAAGCGAATCGACTCTTTTACTTGTTTACACACCTTTAACCTCTACTGGTCCTCAAACAGTACTGGAGGACTATACAAAACATTAAAGTGTGTTAAAATATTTCAAAAAGAGATACTGAATATGAACTGACGTTTAAACGTATGTGTTGCCAGTCTGAGAATTTTAGTAGAGATTGTATGATTTTGTGGAGTATGGGTCTTCTTTATATAAAATTGTTTGTCATAACTAAGTTCTATTTGTAGTATAGTCAGCATATTATAATAAAATAAAAAAATATATATTTCTTGCTTCAAACAGAAATTTTGTTATAGAACCTTGGTAAACTTTATTTTTCTACTAAATTCTCAAATAAGCTACACCTACACTGTATTAGAAGGTCGATAAAAGTGTTAATAGATATTTAAAATGACTAAAATGTCCTAAATATAATGTGTAAAATGTTCTATCTTTGTTATTAAAATAAATAATGTAATAGATATGTAATAAATTTTCAATTACAAGCTAAACACTTACCGTCATACAAAAAACAAAGATCAATTCAAAATGGCGCCTTTTTAATTTTAGTGTTGCCTGGTAATGAAACTTCTTCTAAAATGGTAGTTTTTATTTATTTATTTATCAAAAATGAGTGTTCAATTTGAAATTCAGCGCCAGCTATGACATTTTATATGCAGCGCGAGAGAATATGGTATGTAGTGACTTTATTGATTTTTACAGTTAGTTGACATTTTACCTAAATATTTATCTAACTCTAATTTTTGAAAAGCTCGTTGTTGTAACAAATTTAACTTGCAATACTATTGGAGGGAGCTTCGCTAACATTAGCGAGAAACTACAAACCCACGAGAGAATGGCATAACCTTGTATTGGAGGACAACATCTACAAAGGGCACAGGGTCAACAGACTAAGTAAAGAGTTATAGCAAGTTTAGTTATTTGTAGATTGTATTTTCAATCGATGAGCCTTTCAAAGACCATTAACATTAGATTAATTATAAATCGTGTTTTTTGTATAGCATTTAATATTTCAAAATATGAACTTACAGCTCCATATTGTGCACGGTGGACCGAGGGCAGTTGGTGGCAACTTTGACGTGGCAGTGCTTGTGGCACTTGAGCATACAGTCGCGACACTCGTAGCCTTGCTTGCCGAGCCGCCGCGCTATAGTCTTCGTGCAAACCTCGCACACTGTGCCACTGGAAGTTTCAAAGTCATATGTTAATTATGAATTAAGGTATGTAGATAATTCGTTTATATTCTCCTAAGTGGTCAATGTAATTGGTACCAGCATTTAATTGTACAATTGTTAACTTTATGTTCTTACTAGAAGTTTCCTAATATCTCAATCTGAATATAGTTCTAGCACGAAAACCGACGGAATCCCATTTTTTGTAAAGGGGGGAGAGAGTCTCGCAACTCATAATGCTAAACTGCTCCGTTCTAATTCCTACTTCGAGCCGGGGCTACGATATTTGACGACCCACAACTTTGAAAAACTAAGAACCCTTTTTTTTGAGGGGCGAAAATGATCCAGTTACTTCTCTCGCCTTGGATTAGAGAGAGTGTCAGACTCTTACTGACTAAAAACCACCCCGTTCCTTCTCCTGCTCTTCGAACCGCAGCCCCGGCAACCCGTTAGGCCTTCCGCGGATCCGTAAATCTAAGAATCCTTGCTTAACAATCTGACTTACTTGAACAAAGAAGAATGTAAACAAAATCTCTATAAACTCACCCACTAAGATGCTTGGCGATAAAAGTATGTTCATTGTAGATATGAAGCTTGATGCCCTTCCGTCTCCATCGGGACCTCTGGGCAATGGTCAGAGGCACCAAGTAATGTTTCTTGATACCAGCTTCTATAGTCTCCAGAACCAGGGTTGAAGCCTCATGGATGAAGGTCCTGGCTGATGCTGTACTGAATCCGGAGACCTCACTGAGAGACGACCTTTTGGGTTTAATTCATTTTCCGAGGGAAGACAGTCCATGCAAGGGTATGAATGGAATTATATACAAGGGAAAAGATGCGAATAAGTAGAGAATAAATAAAAAAAAACATGCCAAAATATTATATTTGAAGGTTTTCGTATCAAAAATAAAATAAAAATCAAGTTAGATAAGTAAAATAGTGCACGAAGCATTAGAATATAAATTCAATAAAATAAAAATCAAGCATTTCCATTCACGCATATAAAGTCACATTATATGGAAAAATGTCAAATTTTAGTATGAAAAACCAGTGTTACCAGATTGCAGAGTGCCATTACCCCCAGCGCATGTGAGTGTTGACAGATGAAAAAAAGAGAAAAATCATTTATTAGTGTCGATGTTACCATACTCCTAATTTGGAAAAATACTGTTTTTGATGGCAAGACAGCATTATTTTAGTTAAGCGGTGAAGTTAGTAGTAATTTAAGAAAAATATATAACTTTATGATAAAAATAATTGTTATGAATTAGAAATAATGTAGTCTTGCCAAGCATCTACGGTTTATTACGAATTAAATTAACCCAAGCGGTTTTTTAATGTTTTTTTCAAGCTCGGGTATTTGCCAATCTGTTATTTTGAAGCTAACGCCCGAATACGGAAAGGCTACTCAATTATAAGTCGTACTAAGAATTTCTAGTGACAGAACTATAATTAAGCGCGATTTAAAATTAAGTAGCATTTGAGTATTTGGACATAAATCTATTACAAATTTAAATTCTACACACAAACGACTTAATTTTATGACTAAACGTCATAAATTGTATGGTATGTTTAGACTGACTCGGTGAAGGAAAATATTTCAAATAGATTTTTTGGACTAAATCAACATCGATAGTGGAACATCGCCAAACTGAATGTCTATGGTAACGTAGTTAATGGAAGTAATTTTAAATGGTCTTCGAAAGCCTTCAACAAATCCCCACACCACTGTTTCCAATCACCGTGATGATGTAATCTTAAATAATTATTTATCCAAAGAGTACTAAAACAAAGGGCGTTTAAACACATGTCTACCAAAAAATAGGAAACCCAATATTGGACTTTATTCTGTCGGCAAACAAGAGCTTAAATTCCATTTTGCTAATTCTCGTAAATGTTCAATTAAGAAAAAACATCCACAACATTTTTTCATACAAAATAAGTCTCTAAACATCGGAAATAAGGTCTATAATGATGCAAGTCGAGTTAAAAATACTTTTCCTGACGCAATTCGACATTATAGACATTATCTTCTATAGAAACCGTCTTAAATCTAGCCTGGAACCCTTCTTAGTGTACCGAGATTGTGATGTGATAGAATGGTGCAATGATCATACCTCCTCGATGTCCGGGATTCGTCCCCGGACTGTGCAGGCGACGCGCCCGCTGAGTATACGTTCCTATTCGGGATGGATAGCGCTTTCTCTGTGGAAATTATATCAATAATATTTTAAATATTTGATAAAACAATATTAGTCGACATCGAAAGAATAAATCTACATCATATAAACATTTATAAATTGCAGTTGTTACATGTAGTCAGAATAAATACAATTGGGATAAATTCAAAAACTCACAATAGGCTCACCCCCTATTACATAGCACTCATAACATAGAGGTATATAGTGAAAACTGGGTGTTTCATTGTACAGTGGCATTAAACGCCGTAATGTGCACCTCAGCCTATCCCTTCGGGGGTAAAAAGGCGTGATGTTATGTTATTTTATGTCAAAAACTCCGTAAGGGAGCCATGTGCAAAACTGTTACGGCCCGATGTGCTAGAATGTAATCTTAACGTATATAGAGACATCATATCAGCCATAACACAAGACGTCCACATAGACTTAGACACATAGAGATAATTTAAGTGTGGAATAGCACTGCTGGGCCAGTTCGACCAGAGTGACACCACGGCCGAGCAGAAAACCATAGTGAAACAACCACAGCGTTGTATTTCGTCGTGTCATTGAGGTTCCCGGAAGCCCAATTACCCCCCTCCTCAATCTCCACAATCCTTGAACCACCAACAATCCGCAAATTCCTAATCCCAAAAGGCCGAGAACGCACTTATAACGCTTCTAATATTCCGGGTGTCCATGGGCGACGCCGATTGCTTACCATTAGTTGCTCCGTACCCTCGATTACCGGCTTATCCCTCTCCCAATAAATAGACCTCTTACAAACGATGTGATATAACTCACCATGTGCATTCCTCTCCGCGCTGATGCTGCGTATGCGACTCTGGTTCTCTACTTCGGAGTCGGTGAGATCTAGAGACGCACCGCGAGTGCGGGACCGGCCCAGTCTGTTAAAAATAAGACAATATAATTAACATAGTGATGTGACTAACAAACAATTTACTTCCTGGGCCTTTATCCAAAAACCGCTTTAGCGCTTGTGTACAGCGAGAGTAGAAATCAAAATGTATGAGGACACTGACAAATGTCAAAATTTACGTCAATTCCATATAATTTGGTTTTCTATTCTCCACGTAGACAAGCGCTAAATCGCATTTTCATATCAATTTTGATAATAGGTATTCTTTAAAATCCTATCAAATTGTATTTATTTCAACTAAATCAATAAACTTTTGGTTGTCAATAATAAAAGTGTGTCTTTGTCGATCAGTGCGCTAAGGAAGCTGTTTGGTCGCGAATCGTGAGATTCCTATGGAGAACAATGTACAAACTTCTTAAATTGAGATTGAACAGCTAATTGGCATTGATAAAAACTTAATAAAATATTGTAAAGGATGAATATGTTGCTCATTAAGTGAACAAATATATATTTGTTTTCATTAAAAAAATATATGATAAATAAAGGATTTCTAACCTTCTCTTGATAGTACCGAAGAAGTCCCGTCTCCTCTTGCGAGGCGCCGGCTCCGGCGGGACGTTCTCATTCTGTTGCTGCACGTAGTCACCCTGCTGGAAGGAACGTATATTTGATTTTGATATTTTGTACCTTGTTGTTGAAGCTTGGATCTTATAGGTAATTATTATGATTTGATTTTTGTTTTCATGTTGAAGAAACAACCTTACTCGCTGTAAAATGTCAATAAATATAACATGTAAACATGTGCCTATTAAATATGTATTAAGAAAATTTTATTTCATACTTAAAACAATATAATGTACGCAAAAAACATTAGAAATATGTTTTTATTCGATATGGGCCGATGATTGACCACTAGCTCGCCTGGGGGTAAGCGATGATGCGGTCTACATTGGATAACGTTGTCCCATAAGCAACCTATTCACTCCGGCCTTGAAGACACCCAGGTTATACCCTTCTGGAAATACACTCTGGCAAAGAATTATACTTCTTAGAAGTACGCACAAGGAAGCTTGATGCGAATTTTTAATTATTCTTGTTTGTTTTTAAACATCAATTGATTTTGATAGAGTAATATTTGAATAACACCTCGTCTTTGATAAAATTATTTGAAAATTTTGGAAAAAATAAATAAATACAAGTTTAAGAAGTGATAAGCAATACCACTTACTGAAAGTATATTAAAACCTAATCCATTAGTATATTTATACTTTTAAATATAGTGCTTTGAATTAGGAAAAATATATAATTATAAACCTATCAATAAATAAATAATCATCGTCCGAACACTATAATAAAAATATTCTGCAAATTTTTACTGTATATTAACGAAGTTTTCTTTAAAAATATCTACCAAAACACACATATAAATCACAGCAAAACTACTAAAAAACTGTGCTTTAAAAACGGGAAAGTTAATATTTTAGTGATTAATTCAAAAAGGGAGTAACAATCGTCACACGTTACCTCGGTATCGCCATTGGCTTTAGCACCGTTCTCCTTGATCCTCACCGTCTTTCCGGGCGAGGCATTCGGGCTGGCTGAGACAGATATGTCTGTCTCTTTCACATTCTCATCAAATTTATCATCACTCTCTTGACGTACTTCGGCATCCATTTCACCCCTCTCCACTTCGATGAATTTCCCCGAGTCCGTCATTTCCACCTTTTTTGGTAGATTTTTGCGGGGTTAGTATGGCAACACAGCACACGGGATTTTGGGAAATATTTTGTGAAACCGACAAACATCAGAAAAGACTAATTTTAACATACTGTCTCGTTAGCTCCATTATTGAACCAATTATTTCAGACTTTGTAAGTCCCAGATATGATTTTCTATGTTTTACATAACGTAAGTAATTATTTTTTGCAATTCCTTATTAATTTATTCAGTCAATCAGAATGTTGGTCACAAAATAACTCCCAAAATGAGAAAACACATGCTAAGGACAAATTAACATTATGTACAACAATGTTTTAAATGATTTTGTAAACGCTAAAAGTTACTCTAAGCGTTAAATTCTAACGCAGAGTTAGAAATCTTAGTTTAGATCTAGAAGCACTAACATTGATAGATGTTTTTACACATTCATTGTTGCAACTCCTAGACAAGAAAATCCTAGTACGGAAAAGGTTTTCAAAAAAGAAAAAATGGGATTAAAAAACATGAAAGAAATATCAAGTACCACGAGACTTTATGAAAGCTAAAATAGTTACTTATTAATGTTATTACTACAGGTTTGATATAAAACTTTTTTATCTATGCATCTTTTCAAAGAAGTATTTTTAATTTATCTTTACCTATAACATATTTTACCTAAGATTTAGTAGGTTTATTTTTTATCGAATATTTTAATAGCTAGAATATAAAACAGATGTGAAAACAACTCACCTTAATTGATTTCTTCGGTTCCTGACAATATTAACACAGCAAACGCACGCAATGTAAAGGAAAAACAACATAGTGTTAACTTGAATGTTGCCACGTGCAAAAATTTTGGACATGCACTTAGTAAAATTCGTATAGACTGTATAAAAGTGCTACTCAATTTGTTTTATTTTAAGAATTGTATTCCAATATAATATGCTTTATCTTGGTTAGATAATAAAGTTGGTAATCGAATGTCACTAAGTTACTTATATTTTTGCACGTAGTTTTGTTTGTGTGTGGGTCACAGAGGCACACTATATATACAAATCATAATATTATTGATTAAAGGAACCCTTATTTAATAAAAACAAAATTCTACCATTTTGGTAGAAATTACTAAGCACCGGCAACACTAAACCCTGATTTTTTAAATGTACGAGTTCCGTTAATCAACTTTGTACAAATATATAATAAAAATGGGTAATATTTCATTATTATTTATCATTTGATGAATATAACAACAACTAAAAACACACAGCAAATACCTAGTAATAAAACTATGGGTATGTAGTATAGACAGTTAGCGACATCTACGAATATAGTTTGACATTCGCAAACGACAATTTGAATCAATTCAATATTTATTTATAACCTAGGAATCAAAAGTAACGATTACTAGAATCATTATCAGACACCATATAAGTGTGAATTAATTTCCTCATATAAAAACACCTTTTAAAATTACAAATGACATATTTAAACGCCTTAAAACTGTCACAACTATCATAGATGTCGCTTCTTGTTAACGTATACAACCTTTTTGGACAGATGTCACTAGAGGTGGGCAAAAATAAAAATAAAATAATAGACTCACCCTTTGCACGGAGTGTATGATGAGCGTGGACTTGTTGGCCGCGTTGGTCGGGCTCAGCTCTAGTTCGCGGAGAGCCGATTCTGTTAGTTGAGAGTTGTCATGGCCTGGAAAGGTAATAATAATAAATAAACATAAACATAACATCACGCCTTTTATCCCCGAAGGGGTAGGCAGAGGTGCACACAGAAGTAACACCCACTTTTCACTATTTATGTTATGAGTCCCATGTAATAGGGGGTGAGCCTATTGCCATATACCGGGTACAATTCCAGACTCCGTGCTACTACTGAGGATTTTTTTAAAACCCAGTAATACTTTGCCCGACCCGGGAATCGAACCTGAGACCCCTTGCCCGGCAGTCGCACTTGCGACCACTCGGCCAACGAGGCAGGCTGATAAATAATTCTTTCATAAACTAAGTACGTTTCAAAAAGGTCACTTCAATCCATTCTCTTTATTTAAGTCTGTTAATTCATTAACCGACTTCTACTAAATGTAACACTTTTCTGAAAACCGCATCAAAATTGGTTCAGTCAATCGCGAGTTAATCGGGCACAACATACAAACATACGCAGGTCAAATTGAGAATCTCCTTTTGTTTTTCTTTTTAAAGTCAGTTAAAAACATTCTTTGCCAGAGTCTGTATTTCCTGAAGGGTATATAATAACCTGGGTGTCTTCAAGACCCGAGTGAATAGGTTGCTTATGTGGGACGACGTGATCCATCGTAGGACGTCATTGCTTACCACCAGGCAAGATAGTGGTCAAAGGTCGGCCCATAAAAAAATCTTGAAGGAGGTACGAATATTGTTTCAATTTTAGACACACAATAGGGTAGTATCCTAAATTTTATTTTAATGTCCGTCTGGTAGACTAATTTAAAACTTTAGATTAGTATTTTTTTTCTTTTTTTACAAGATTAAATACTTTCGACGATATATTAATTTGAAATATCGTGTGACGTCACAGCGTGCGACATTTTGTAACACGTTATGACGTAACGATCTCCCACTCCTAAACTTTTTTTTAAAGGGGTATAATCATCGAATGACTGCTCCCGCCTGGGTGAGGCGGGAGGGAGTGTCAGACTCTTACTGACTAAAAACCACCCCGTTCCTTCTCCTGTACGTCGAGCCGGAGCCCCGGCAACCCGTTAGGTTCTCCGCGACCCACTCCTAAACTTAGGGCCATTTTATCTAAATATTGCAACTTGATACGAGAAAAATAAATACGTGTCTAATATTTTTTTATTATCTAACTGACGGACTAATTAGATTATTAATTTTGATATCCTGGAATCTACCCAATTTTGGTCTATTTTTTTGTATAGGTAGTTTTTGAAAGAAACGAATGATAATGCATCGTACAGCAACTACAGATAATATTGAATCATTGAATAAGATTGAACGACTCACCATTCTGCTTGAATATAGTCTTGGTGGTAGTAGTGAGATGTCCGTGCGGGGACACAGTGCGGAGACTCTCCTTGATCTTCACTGGACGGGAGCCCAGGTCCGGGATGTCAGCGCCTTCGATGAATAGGAACTGGAAGAGGAGGTTTCATTAGTCCTAATATATGTTACAAGCCCGAATATAGAAAGGCTATTTAGTTTAAAGTTGTACTGTAGGGTTGTTGGTTGTGAAATTAAAGCCCCGGTGTTCTTGATGATTATTTTTTTATTGGCAACTTCACTGTTACATAAATTTACTGTAAACGGATCAAGATAATTGCAACCCTAAGTGGAGAGAGGAAAAGGATTGCGTGGACCTCCCCTAGCTGGCTAATTCCAGTTAGTCGTACTTTTTTGTTGATTTGACTGCACGGTTGGCGCGGTGCCTGGGCAACTGCCGCGCAACATGTCGCGGATTCGATTCCAGCACGAAGCAATACTTTGTGTGATCCATATATTGTTGTTCCGCGTCTGGGTGCACTGTGTATGTGAACTTGTATGTTTGTAGACACACCCACGACACGGGAGAATATCTTAGAGTGGGGAAAGGTTTCAAAAAAATTTTTGCTTTACAAATTTGGACCAGAGGTAGATTATCATCTTCTAAAGTACTACATAGGCTACTTTTTACCCCTGGGGACGCGAGCCAAGCCGCTGGCAGAAGTTATCTATATTTATAAAAATGAAACCCGTTTCCCGTTGTCACGCCATAACTTGAGAACGGCTAGACCGATTTGGCTGATTTTGGTTTTGTTGTGTTTGTTATCGTCAGGAGAAGGTTCTTATGATGGAAAAAAGCCCTGAAAATCCTACGGGAATGGGAGAAACGGGATTGCGCGTACGAAGTCGCGGTCAGAAGCTAGTCGTTAATAAAAATAAATAGTATACGTACCTCTACAGTGAGTGTCCCGCTGACGTCATGTTCCTCCATGGGTCGCGTCTGCAGCGCTATCTGCTGGCGCTGGGACGGAGCTGCCAGCAACTCGTCTATACCCACCAGGCCTAGACCTAGGAACCTGACACAGGAGACAAGTAATTTGTTAATGGTCAGCTGTAAGAGAGAGAGAGAGAGAGAGAGAGAGAGAGAGAGAGAGAAAGAGAGAGAGAATAAAATAGGCAGTTCACCATCAAACTCAAACTCAAAAGCATTTATTTCAATTAAACCATAATTTGGTACTTTTGAAACGTCAACAAATATGAGATATATAATAGTCTGTCAGTCTGTCCGTCAGTGAAGCTAGGCGCTCGTTCCAAAATGTCGATTCGAGTGGAGAAGAACGAGCAAGAAACTCCATTCGTTACTCTTTTAAAAAAAGTCTGTTTTACATTGCTCTGATACATATTTCAATATTGTACACAGATGTGAGAATAATGTAAAGACATACCTGACGCAACATACAAATAACAGAACATACTAAAATAGAAAAAAAAAAACAAAACCAAGACAAAACAAATATCTTAAGTCTGACATGGTCCTCACATATGTAAACTGACAATCCATATAAAATAGTGCTTCTATACAAGAAAAAAAAATAAACTCTTGTTTAAATAAAGAAAGAAATACTCGATGCCACAAGACAAATAGATTGCCTTCATCGGAATCAAAGTATTAAATTACCTATTATCGTAATCTGAACTAGGTACTGACTACAGTTGAGTATTGTCCAGTGGAGCCGAACCAACACGCTGCCAAGCATTCCTATCCTCAAGATAATCAATCACCCTGTAGTAAGCTTGTTTACATAATTCGCGCTTAATATATGTTTTAAATTTACTTTCATTGAGATCTAGTATGCTATTTGGTATTTTATTATAGCATTTAATACCTAACCCCATAAAGGATTTCTGTACCTTGGACAGTCTGAATTGCAGTACAGCTAACTTATTCTTGCCTCTAGTATTAAGATTGTGTCTATCGCTTCTTTTTTCGAACAATTGCCTATTCTTTCTTACATACATTATATTTTCATATATGTATTGACAGTTAAGATATTTATCGATTTAAACAATTCTATCCTAGCCTATCTTCTAAATAAGACTTTATTAGACAGAGTGCGGTGCTTCTGATCCCGTAGTGATCTAATTTCAGCAAAAGTGTCTCGTGGTCAACGCAATCGAACGCTTTTGAGAGGTCACAAAAGATACCAATAGCATCTTGTGCTTCCTCCCAAGCACCAAATATTTCTTTCATTAAAGTGACACCGGCGTCAGTTGTACAACGACCTTTAGTAAAACCGTATTGTTGTTGGTGAAAGATAGAATGTTTATTAAAATGATGAAGCATCCGAGACAGCATTAACTTTTCAAATACTTTGCTGAGAACCGGCAAAACAGATACTGGCCTATAATTTTTTGGTTCTTTAGTGTCACCACTTTTAAATAGTGGGATAACATCTGTACTCTTCCCACGGATCGATGGCGAGCCGACTTCTACGACTAAAAGTTTTACGACTAAAAGTCGGCTAAGGGATTACATAATAATTCTAACGAGAAATTAAATACAAAGATTCAAAAGTCCTTCAAAGATTCCTCATAGCAAAGCTAACATTTTATGATACCTTTTTTTTTTTTTAATCTCTTTATTTTTATTATTTTAGGGGGTTTTTGTCCATATGGATACGTCAACCCCATATACCTACCTGATACTACCATGATACCTAAGTAAGTCATATTAAACAAAACTTTAAATTACACTACAGCTAACTAGTGATTACAAAATGGAAAACTCCCATGATAGTGTTGGAAAGATAAACTCTTCGTTTTTACCGACTTCACAAATGGAGGAAGTACTATGTTCGGTTGATTGTTTTTTTATTTGTTCGTCGATTACTCAGCCATTTGTGAACCGATTTACATAATTCTTGTTTTGTAATAAAAATATAATATACTATTTAGTGTTTCTTATGTTTTTTTTGTGAACGTTTATCGATAATATTCCTTTAGTTTTAGAACTTGCTTACACAGGGTTTTTTTCTTTTATCATAGATAGCAGCCCATCCCGGCTTCGCACGGGGGGACTTAAGATTTTTTACATAGTTTTACGTTTTATTTATATTTATTCTCAGTTTTTTTAGCGACCTGCCCTCAGTTGTCGATGTTGCGTCTTAAGGTAACCGATTGAACAATTCAAAAGTTATCTAGAGCAAACTTTTATAAGGATTGAACCATTCATTAAAACGATTGTTATGGGTAAACTATAAAAGGTAGACATATGCTCTCGCGGACTTTTTTAAAAATAATGTTAAGATGAACAATTCATCTATAGAGCATTTTTGTATAACTTTAACTATATGCTCAGCGCACGCCACGGAAGGCCTCAGAAACGATACTTTTCCCCCGTTTTTAAAACATTTTTGGTTACTGCTCCACAACTATAGGACCTAGCGTGATATTATATAGCCTATGTTACTTCTGAATAATGCAGCTTTCTAATGGTGAAAAAATTATTGCAATCGGTCCAGTAGTTTTTGAGTTTATTCATTACAAACATACAAAAATACAAAAATACAAATCTTTCCTCTTTATAATATTATTAGTATATTAGTATATAGATATAGTACATAAGTTATAGTACCTGTGTTGCGAAGGTCCCCCGCCGGGCGAGGGCGGGCCGGTCCGGTCGTACACCTCGAACAGTAACTCCGCCGTCTGAGGAGACAGGTCGCTGGAAACATAACGACAGACATTGATTGCGTGGAATAAACCTGTAAACGAGCTGACGGATAACCTGATGGTAAGCTATCAGCGTCGCCCATGAACACTCCAAACACCAGAGGCGTTACAAGTGCGTTACCGACCTTGTAGGGACTAGGAATTTGAGGATTGTTGGGGATTCAGGGATTGGGGAGATTGTGGAAGGTAATTGGGCCGCCGGTAACCTCACTTTTAAACACAAATGAAACAATGCTTGCATTGTGTTTAAAAGCTTGCATTGTTTTATTATGGTTGTCCGCTCGTTGGTATCACTCCGGTGGAGCCGACCTAGCAGTGCCGAAGCATGGCTCTCACACACTTAAGACTCAGATAAAACGAAATTTTGGCACAATTGGACAAAAGTTTAGACTCAGATAAAACGAAATTTTGGTACAATTGGACAAAATTTTAGACTCAGATAAAACGAAATTTTGGTACAATTCGACAAAAGTTTAGACTCAGATAAAACGAAATTTTGGTACAATTGGACAAAAGTTTAGACTTTAAAATTTACAGGACATGGGGCAGATTGAGACGGGACGGTTTGATGCAAGGGTATCTAAAAATACAGTGAGAGTATTGAGCTGTAGAAACGAATGCTGCTTAAATTTAATGCAGCTCCTGAGTCACCTTTTGATCGCAATTTCACCATTTACCAAACATTTAGAGGGCGCTACTGCTGTTTTTCAGTGACTGGTCATAGTTTTGTGACATCAACATCACCAACAGCCTATAAGCGACCACTGTTGACCAAAGGACTCTTCTCACACGGAGAAGGTTTAAATATTAATCACCACACTTGCTCAATGCGGGTTGGCGATTACAAACTTATAATTAGAAATTATAAGCCCAGGTTTCCTCACGATATTTTCCTGCACCGTCTGTTAGTGGTGTCTAGATAATCTTAGAAAGTACATATAACTCGGAAAAGGTGACATTGGTTCTAGCTATTAGTAGGTTTCGAAACTTCCGGGGCACCACGACATTTGTGACATACTCAGGTCCAAAAGTGAGTATGTATACTCAAATTCTTTTTTTAAGGGGGAAAATCATCGAATGACTGCTCCCGCCTGGGTGATTCCGGGTGAGGCGGGAGGGAGTGTCAGACTCTTACTGACTAAAAACCACCCCGTTCCTTCTCCTGCACGTCGAGCCGGAGCCCCGGTAAGCCCCGGTAAGTTCTCAGCGGCTCATGTATACTCACAATAGGAAGTGTTCCTCCCACTGTGGGTTGTTGGTGTCCTTCTTGAAGGCAGTCTGGTTCTTCTGTGGAGGCTCGTCCATCTCCACCACGCAGTACGGAGCTACGCAACCCGCTTTACCTGGAATACCAACAAATAACCTTAAGTCAAAGCAGTAAAGTATAAAATGCAAAAAGACACTACAAAGCTAGACAAAATTGCTGACTCGGATTTTGAGTCCGTATTTGTTCATGTCAAACTGAATTATGTGGAAAAAGAATTGGGTATCAAAATTAAAAATTTAATAAGTCCGTCAGTTACATAATGAAAAAATATTAGACACGTATTTTTTATTTTCTCGTATTAAGTTGCAATACTTAGATAAATTGGCGCTAAGTTTAGGAGTGAGGTCGTTATGTCATAACGTGCTACAAAATGTGGCACGCTGTCACGTCACACGAAATTTCAAATTAATATATCGTCGAAAGTATTTAATTTTGTGAGAAAAGAAAAAATACGTGTCTAATATTTTAAACAAATTTACCAGACGGACATTAAAATAAAATTTAGGGAACTGCCCTTTTTTTAGGTGGTGAAAATCATCGAATGACTGCTCCCGCCTTTAGTGTCAGACTCTTAATGACTCAAAACCACCCCGTTCCTTCTCCTGCACGTCGAGCCGGAGCCCCGGATACCCGTTAGATTCTCCGCGAGTCCGAATCGGCATCGGCCCTATTGGGCCCCATCTGTGGTGGTCTGATGGCTCTATGAGGCGCGCGCGGAACGCGATGCGCCGTACGCTCGAGGGAACTACCCTATTGGTCATTTTAAGAGTACGCTATGTTTTACTAGAGTCCAACTATACCGGTACTGCTTAAAAGAATGAAAAAGCAAAATAGCTTCCCCGGTAAAGTATTATATAACATCTTCCTTATAATGTTCCTCTTACCTCCCAAGTCCTTAGCACAGACAAGTTTGACGAGCAGTCTCTTGTCTCCCAGAAGGGTGACGCTGCCGGCTGTTGAGTTTGGAGTCGACGTGTACATCTGACGGTCTTGTTGCAGCTGGAAGTCGATTTTTTACTTTCATTAATTTATTGAAATATGCTGAAAGACAGAAATACATAGGTATTGCTCTGTTAACAAAGTGTTAACACCTTGAACGCCATGGGGGACAAGGTATGGGCCACGATAGCGGAGGATTTACCTTCAACAGTTTTCTGTCGGCAATCAAAGGCTTAAGGGGCCTCATCAAGGAACGAGGTTACTGGAGGCAAGGTTCGGTTTCAACTTTGAACTAATGCACGGTTGGCTTAGTGGCTGGGTAACTGGCTGCCGTGCAACGTGTCGCGGATTCCATTCCTGCGCGGAACAACTCTTTACGTGATCCACAGATTGTTGTTCCGGGTCTGGGTGTCATGTGTATGTGAACTTGTATGTTTGTAAACGCACCCACGACACAGGAGAAAACCCTAATATGGGGCAGCGATTTAAAAAAAAGGAGTGTGTCTGTGAAAAGGATTTTTGTAGTTAAACGTATGATCATTCCTATTAACGGCGAGATCGTGGTCTCCATACTTGGCAAGCAACATGGGGATGAGGTCTCTGTGATTTTTTTTTGGGACAAGCCCGCCACAACCTCCTAAAACCGCTGCAACTCCTGTAAGCCAAGATCTACAGTAGATTCAACCATGAAAACACCGGAACACTGAAGTCCGGCGCGTCCCAAGGACATGAGTAACTGTCTTGGTTCCCGCAACGAAGTGAATCAGAAGATATTATAAGAGGAGAAGAAGAAAAAACTGTAGTTTCCACTTCCCTCGGTGAATTACTGCAGGAGACAGAGTGAATTAAGCCTAAAGGCACAAAGAAGAGACTGTACAACTGGGTGAAGCCCAGTCGCCAAGAAGTCTCTGTGATTGTGAATTTTTGACTTAACTATGATCCTGAAGTCACAGGCAAGCGTCCTGATTATGACAATCTTATGTTGTCTTTGAAGAGGAGGCCTGTTTCCAATAAACATCTTCTAATCAGTGTTGACTATGATCATAATGGATTGTCTATTTTCCTCAACAAATTCAGGTAAGACCTGCAGGTGTCTTTAATAGCACGGCTCTGGGGGCTTACTATTAAATCCAAATCTGATCGATCGACATTGATATTGTGAAATTTCGTACTCGTGAGCTGCAACACTAGCGTCTATTGCATCCGTATTGCGTAGATATCTGAAAGCTATTTTAACAGCTACGATTGTGGTTGTATAGTTTTGACATTGAATAATTATTGAGATTGGTTTTAAGAGTAAGCGCCCAGATCTCCATCATCAGCTCTTTACACGAAGGTATTGTAAGCCGTAGCCTACACAAGGAACATCATAATGATAGGTAACAAAAGCCAATTTATTAACGGACTTACCATAGAATCATAATGTAATGGCAGTCTGGGTCCTGGCGTCTCCACGTACCGCCGCAGTCGCGGGCACGTCGGGTAGTGAGCCAGGTTGAATTGTAAGTTCGTACTGCGCAGCGCTGATACTACTATATCACTGGAATTTGAGGGAAAAGTAGGTAGTGAGAAAAAAAGTAAATGGGTTTTTTTTAAGGGGGGAAAATCATCGAATGGCTTCTCCCGCCTGGGTGAGGCGGGAGGGAGTGTCAGACTCTTACTGACTAAAAACCACCCCGTTCCTTCTCCTGCACGTCGAGCCGGAGCCCCGGTTACACGTTAGGTTCTCCGCGACAAATAAATGGGGGTAGATCAGAATCTTTTCAAAACACTTTTTTTTCTTTTTTCTCTTTTTAAAAAAACGTTGCCCCACACTAGGATTTTCCCCTGTGTCGTGGGTGCGTTTACAAACATACAAGTTCACATACACATCTCACCCAGACGCGGAACAACAATTTGTGGATCACACAAAGTGTTGTTCCGTGCGGGAATCGAACCCGCGACACGTTGCTCGGCAGCCGGTTGCCCAGCCACCGCAGCAACCGTGCAGTCATACTTATTTTAGACTGGCTGTTGCCCTCGATTTCTTGCGCGTAGAATATGATTCCTGTCTTACCCAATGGGAGCATTTAATCGGGATAAAAATAATCAACTAAATCAGCCAATTTCATTGTGATTGACAGACAAACATCAACGTTTCGGTTGTAAGAAAACAATGTGTTTATTTGCGTAAAGAGAATTTGTTGTACTATACTTTTATATTGTCTTGGTTATTCGGCGAATGTGACATTATTTATAGTTTTTGGATGATTCTAGGAATGATACCAAATGCTAAGTAGTTATTTGTATTTAAAACTTTTATGTGTTTGTTTTTATAATAACTATCGTGAGACGTATTAAATTAACTAAAATCACGGGGTACTCACGTGAGCTGCGCGACGTCGCCGCGACCGCGCACGCTGCTCATGTGGAAGAACCCCTATGTTTCGAAACTAGTAGAGCTTTTCTCAGTATATTCACGTGAGTAACCCGCGATTTTAATTAATTTTATGTGTATTTATTTTTAAGTACTGCAATGGCTATAACTCGTAGAGTACCGTCATTATAGACACAATTATAGAACAATAGGTTGCAGTCAACGGGGACCGCTTGGTGTTTGACAGTTTAATTTGAAAAGCCATTGATAGGCACATAAACATAAAAGGTAGAAAACCGCCCCTAAGAGATATCTGTGTATAAATAAATTTTTAATATAATACTAAATTCTAGAGCTCAAAAATATAATTACATTACCTGATAGTCTGTTGTAGATCATTCTCTGTGGCATTAGGCCTAAGCGCGCCCACTGGCGCTAGTGCCACCTTCACTTCGGGCCAGCCGTCACATTTCAACTCGCCCGTCAACTTGTCCGTCACACAAACCACGTTCAAACGAGCGCGGAACCTAGAAAACACAAAAAAAATATAATTAATAAAGACAAATATCATTAAACAGACAAATAATTATTAGATAAAAAACGAACTATTACAGATTTTAAGTCACAATTTGTGGATTTTCATCAACATTTTTTTATAGTTGCCGCGCAAATCGATTTGACAGTGACGTTTCAATGTCATTTGTCAACATGAACAAGGAGGTTGTAGCTAGATCCAATAAAACGGTCGTAATCAGAATTTGAAAAATAAAGCAATTATTTTTTATTAAACAATGAGAGATTATTTTAGTTATTGGTGTTTTTTTTTTAGTATTTATATTGGTGTAGTGTAGTTATTTGGTTATAATTGAAACTTACCGGTTGACATTAACTCTGTAATGTGAAACTTCCACTTTCTCACCTCGCTGGCTGAAGGCCTTCAGCTGAAAGGCGGGGGTGGCTTCACAATCACATGTGATCGTCTGAAAATGTAAGAAATATAATTATATTTATTTTTTTATATTTGATGGACCGACGTTTGACCTCTATCTCGCCTGGTGGTAAGCGACGATGCGGTCTACGATGGAGCACTCGTCCCATAAGCATAGCGTCAAGGCCCGAGTGAATAGATCACTCGGGCCTTGAAGACACCCAGGTTATATATACACTTTAGGAAATATAGACTCTGGCAAAGAATTCTACTTGTTTTTACTACAATGCTACAAAGGTACCTATCCATTTCATACTACAAAAGGATTTACGCTGTAGCAATCGCGATTACTCTCCTAAATAAATTCTGTATCGCGTTAAAATATCGATTTAATCATACAAAAAAGACAAACAACACCAAAGAATAAGTACCTAACTAAACTTCCAAAGAGTCAAGCAAACAAAAAGAAAAATAAAATCCTTATTTTTTCCTATGACAACATTATTCGTTAAGAAAATAACAAAAGTAATTTATGTCTATGTCAACTCTCGATAAAGAGGTTCATTCACCCCTTGGCGATATGACACAAACAACTATTTTAACACGACCTCTTATCTAGAAGACTGCGTGAATAGCTTAGAACAATACGATAGGTCTAGACATTTTGGTTATTATTCTTCCTACGTCCCGACTATGTACCCGTATTTGGCATTTGTTGTCATCGGGGATATAGCTCAGTGGCAGAGCAATCGACTGCAGATCGATAGGTCCCCGGTTCAAATCCGGGTGTCCCCTAAGAATGTCTTTTGTTTTTTTAGTAAAATTACGATTTTGTTAACATTTTTGGGATTTTTCGTGGTTGTTGAAAACTACGAACTTACTACGGAAGTGCTTGGGATTGCTAAGCGGTTTCTAATTTTACTTTTTCTATGTTTATTGATATTGTTTTTTTATTTATTTACTCAATAAATTAGAGTTCTTTTATTGAATGGAATGAAAAACCTTCCAAACGCTAGTTCCTCCTTTGTTAAGGTTATATCGATATCTACAGATTTATTAAATGCCTCATTGGCCGAGTGGTCGCGGTGCGACTGTCGGACAAGGGGTCTCGGGTTCGATTCCCGGGTCGGGCAAAGTATTACTGGGTTTTTTTTAAATTCTCAGTAGTAGCACGGAGTCTGGAAATGTACCGGTATATGGCAATAGGCTCACCCCCTATTACATGGGACTCATAAATAGTGAAAGTGGGTGTTACTTCTGTGTGCACCTCTGCCTACCCCTTCGGGGATAAAAGGCGTGATGTTATGTTATGTTATTAAATCAATGTTGACACAGTGAAGGTGGGTTCTTCTACAAGTTGGACCAACCCTATGAATTCAAAGTCAAAGTCAAAATCATTTATTTCAATTACACCAGGAAGCTACTTTTAAACGTAAAACAAAATTTTGAAATATAAAAAAAAAATCCCTCTATCGATTAGTACTCTACTGAAGCTATTTGCTCGTTCCAAAGTGTAGATTCCTATGGAGAAGAACGAGCAAGAAACTTCATAGGTTACTCCTTTTCAATCAGATTCAATACAATTCTTGGTTACATTGTTTCTTTGATTAAATTATATGAGAATAATGTAACACCAATATTCAGTCAAGGAGAAAGAAAAAGAAAAATAACCTTAAGGACAATAAATAATACAGTCTGGAGTTTACCAGTCCTAGTTCACAGCGCCCGTTTACTAACATGACACATACACCATTCATTACTTAACTACTTGTATTTATACAAATACTCTAGTTAAACAGAGTACTTCATAAGAACTGAAAGGTCATTTTCAGTGGTTTTAGGGCCAAAACACACAATGGCGTTGCGGCGCCGCGCCGCTAGGATCGACAGTAGCGTCACTGCAGATTTCGTCGCACTCGTTCCACCATATATAGCAGAATAATGTCTTCTTAATAATAAATAAGAAGTTATTCACGATGGTCCATGGCAGAGACACGTCTATCCACAATAAAAAATCACGAGGAATTGGTTACCCTACCGAACGACAATAAAACGCTCTTTTTCACGGCGCCGCAACGCCGCAACGCAAACTGCCGATTTTAGCGTTGTGGCGACGCAACGCGGTTATGTGTTTCGGCCCTAAGTGTCGTAAGAATACTCCCTTTTATCTCAACCAAACGTTAGCTCTAGTTATTTACTTATTATGTGGTTTATATCTATTAGTTTAGGTTTATAATCTGCCTAGTGGTCGCAAGTGCGACTGCCGGGCAAGGGGTCTTCGATTCCGGGTCAGGCAAAACATTACTGGGTTTTTAAAAAATTCTCAGTAGCAGCACGGAGTTTGGAAATTTGCCCGGTATATGGCAAAAAGCTCACCCCCTATTATATGGGACTCATAACGTAAATAGAGAAAAGTGGGTGTTACATTGTAGAGTGTATAATGTGCATGTCTGCCTACCTTTTCGGGGATAAAGATGGGGTTATGTTATGTTTAGGTTTACAATTTAATTGACAACTTGACATTGACAAACAAATGACAATTATTGGAGGTACACAATACTAATTTTCTAACTATTGGAACTAGTCGAAGGACTTCAAGATATGAAATAAAATTAATAATTGACAAAAAGTTGGGCGTATTCTAAAAGTTTATGTAGTTAAGTTAAGGCTTTATGCTGCTGATAAAAACAGTTAAAGGCTAATCCTCCGCTGGAGTCGGACATCATGTCAGGAAATATGATATTGCATTGGAATAAACTGTAAGATGTCATATTGTAAGGTGTTGTAAAATAAATAAATTATTGTCCAACACGTCATCTAATATGTTTTTTTTTTTTAATATTATAGATTATTTCTCCACGGACTCTAGGTCCGTGCCCTTGTCATACAGTTTTTTAATTATAATACATCTAGTCAATTTTTATAAAGTAAAGAGGGAACCTAGTTACACACTACAATTAACTACATCTATAATTATTACCAAAAGTATAAGTTACATAATAATTAGGCACTATTTATTTATTTCTATTTCAAAGGCTTTATGAAACCAGCCCACCAACAAGATGGGAGAGCCGACCTGACCCAGCAGAAGGCACCCGTTCACGAGTATGACGTGTGTGTCAGCAATTGGTCCGGTCAACCTTTTTATTGGGAACGGAACAACCCAACACACAGCGCCACCGACTGTAGGACATTTATGTGTGCATGACGCCTCAACCCTTGCCACATGGGCCGATTCCAATAAAGCGTACAATAGTCCAAAGTCAATTGGTTATATTCTATTTCTACATGTTTCTGCACACACATTTCCTCATGTTGCATTCGTTTCATCACAAGCAACACTCCCCGCCCAAGAGAGCACCCATGACTGCCGCGTCCCCGTGCTTGATAGCCATTTTCAGGTTGTAGTCCTTAATACCTTGCTCACCCTCATCAGCCGCCTTCCTGATTAGTTTGCTTATCGCGTCTTCACTGTTGTCTGTGTAATAGATGCAACCATGCGTGTGACGCGATATTGCTACTACCGCGTGTGGTACGCTGTCATGTATTTGATGTTTCTTTGTTGCTGTGTTGACAACAATCACATTCGCACACGAAAGTCCCTGTGCCTCGTGTATCGTGAGCACGCGTGATCCCACGGTCGACCCGTATCCCTGGTTCTTAAGGGATTCCTTCTCTACCTGAGTGTGTACCAGGTATAAAGTGTCGGGGAGTGACTTTGGAATCATCGCCCCCGAGAACCTTTTTATCTCGAGGGATCTCACGAACGACCTGGACGAGTATATGCCACTGTAAACTGTGCTAAGGGCATACGCCACATCCATTGGATTTCTGTGGGTACACATCAATTCCTGGCTTATGGGCGTGATATATGTAGGGCGGCTGTAGAGTAGAGGGAAGAGGTTATCACGATCTATAAACGGAAGCTGATTTATGTCACCAATTAGAAGGACTTCCTTGGCTCGAGTTATTCGGGCGGCCATCACAACGGCTCCAAAGTGGTTCATGAGAGCCTCATCTACCATTAGTCGATGGCAGCTCTCTCGCTCCCCCAAGCCGTTTACTAGGATGGACGCCATTGTTCGAACCCTAGATTTGATGAGTCCTCCGATTCGGCAGGATAGTTTGCCTCTGAGGTCATTTGCTGCTTCGGTTGTCGTGGTGACAATTAGATCTTTGCCCGCTTCAAATTGATCTACTATCCATGTCGTTTTTCCGCAACCAGGGACGCCATTTGTCCAGCGAAACGTCGGAGTATGCCAGTCTCCAAAAACTTCGCCGTCTGATCCAGAATCAGAAATGGATCTTGCCATCTCTAATATTCTATCGTCCAGCATAATTCTGGTGCATTTGGCAACCACTACTAGGGAATCCTCTGGAGGAGTTTTAAACTTTAACACTCCGCATCGATCGGATTCCCTCTCGTCCAGAGACACAAATCCTGCAGTTGCGTTATAAGCAGCCATACTTCGAGTTATAGAGGTTCCTCTCAGTACCCTCGAGGTGTTGTTGTCGTATATGACTGCTTCTGCTGCTTCGAGTCTATCGTTCAGTATTAGCTCGTTTCCTTGCAGGTAAGTCTGCAGAATGGATTCGCATTTCCGCATGTTGACCTGCCTGGTTGCCTCCACCACTGCGGTAAACTCGAGAAAAGCATTTACGACATGGTCTCTGGTAGTGGACGCTTGTCGAAGCCTCGGCGGACAAACGTGACCCATAGCTGCTCTTGTTGGTGATGACCTGGGGGGAGGAGACTGTATTTGTGCGCCTCCTGATCCTTGAGCAGATTTAACCACATTTTTTCTGAAGGGTGACGAAATCAGTCCGGTTACTGAGCATATGGCCGCTGTTATTGCCCACACTCTACCTCGTGATTTTAATTTTTTATTTTTCCTCTCGGTGTTTTGTTGGTGTTGTTGCAGAGCGCTTTGTTGCCTATATCTTTGTTGTAGACGCTCTGAGCCGCTTGGAGAATCCACCCTTAGCGCGTATCGAACTGGCTTTTTGAGGAAACTCAAGTCCTCACCCCTGTTCTCGTACACGATGACTTCATGATGTTCTGAAGCCCTGACGCATCCTATAAGGTCTGCCGTTCTCCCCTTCTCATAAGCTACCACGGCAGCGTCCACACTAATTATTCTGGGACTCATACCCTCGACCTCTCCCCGCCCACCCATGTCCGACAGCACACCGCAAGCTTGTTCAAAACAAGTCATTGAGTCGACGCTGGAGAACATTGCAATTGTTTTATTGCGTGTTCGCAGTAGTCGACAGCTCCGACCCAACAGTTGCATTTCTGGCAGCGCATCGTATGTTTTGCGCCGCATACTTGTCTTGGATGTGCTGCCATTCATTAGGGAGGCTAAGCCGGGTGAAATAGTAAGCCATTTGCTGTTCTTGCTTTCGCAGAAGGCTATCCCTAGCCTTTGTCGCGGAGAACCTAACGGGTAACCGGGGCTCCGGCTCGACGTGCAGGAGAAGGAATGGGGTGGTTTTTAGTCAGTAAGAGTCTGACACTCCCTTCCGCCTCACCCAGGCGGGAGCAGTCATTCGATGATTTTCCCCCCTTAAAAAAAAAAAAAAATCCCTAGCCTTTCGCTGCTGGTGTTCATGAACAGAGCTACACTTCGTAGCCGTATTCCTTTGGAGCCGCATCTAATATGTTAAGAAGTATAGGCTACTTACGACGTCATCCTTGGAGTCGCACTCGCAGAAGACATTGGAGATGTTGGGCGGATGGCTGTCCAGCGCGCGCACCAGCTCCACCCCAATACCTTGCTGGAACAAGCAGAACCACATATTAAAATAATGCCATGACTTAAAAGTAATAATTACTCAATGCGATAGAAACAAATCTTATACTACCTATTAGAGGTATATAAAGCGTAAGAGTTTGTTTTTTTGTTTGTTTGTTTGAACGCGCTAATCTCCGTAACTACAAATCTGATTTGAATAATTCTTTTTGAGTTGGATAGCGCATTTATTGAGGATGGCTATAGCGTATACGAACAATAGGAGCTGAGCAGAGCGTGAGAAACCGCGCGGAAGTAGCTAGTACTTATTATAAATGCCAAAGAAACAAATACTTTATATTATTACAAATGAGAAAATAATTTTGTTTATGTTTTTATAATAACTACTATCGTGAGACATACTAAATTAAGTAAAATCGCGAGTTGCTCACTCACACGACGAAACACAACGCAAGTGTTGTGTCACGTCGGCTTTCTGCTCGGCCGTGGTATCACTCCGGTCGAGCCGGCCCATTCGTGCCGAAGCACGGCTCTCCCACACTTAAAATTATCATAAAAAAATAAAAAAGTGTCTCTTTGTTTATTCGTTTGTTACGTTATATCCATTCAACCAATCACATTGCTCATACCTATAATATTGTTGGGAGTACAGACAAAGAAGGACATATAAGGCTACAATTTTTGAGAACAAATCCGGGGATAATAGCTAGTAGTATATAGACCACACACAACGAAACGTATCGATCACTATTATACAATAACCATTACATAATCTCATAAAATACTTACATAAAAGGTTATGTATGCCATTAAATGTACCATTATGCTGAAAAAGGACAACGATACGTGGTACGCTATCACTTTCTCTTTCTATATTTAGATATGAGGACCATGGAATTTCTATGTTCGATTTTTGAATAGTTTAAAGCTCGTCAGTTGTTAAATATTTTGGAATCCGAGAAATAGACCTTTGACAAGGTCCATACAAAATCAATATGTTTAATTTCTACCTATAGTAGCCTTGATCGACAGACTGACCAATAGAGACTGACCATTATCAATGATAAATGCAACTGGTAATTCAGATGAAACTTAAAATTGAGACCAACCTCTGTGGGGTGGACCACGGTAGCTGGTAGCTCTTTTATGAAATACACGGCAAACGAGCAGATGTATCACGCTGATGGACGCTGCTTATGGAGACTCGCAACAATGCTTTGTTATGAAGCTAGAAGAATTTACTTTTACAAAGGAGTAGGTAGTATTTTGAAGATCGGAAATAGCGCAGGCAGTAGTATTTTGACATAACAAGTTATACACTTTGAAACATATACGGCTAAATCTATTTGGATGAAAATTGGTCAGGAGGTAGCTTAGACACATAGAATAGAACCAGGAGACGGACATATGATACTTTTTATCCACTACATTTTTTTTAGTACGGGGGAAAGCGGTATTGCGCGTACGAAGTCGCGGGCAAAAGTTAGTTACAATATAAAGCTTGTATAGAGTTTGTATGTTTGTTTGCTTGAACACGCTAATCTCCGTAAGTACAAGTCTGATTTAAATAATTCTTTTTGTGTCGCATAGCGCATTTATCGAGGAAGGCTGTAGGCTATAAAATATCACGCTACGACTAATAGGAGCTGAGCAGAGCGTGTGAAACCGCGCGGAAGTAGCTAGTTATTATTATAAAGCTGAAGATTTTGTCTGCTTGTTTGCTTGAACGCGCCAATCTCAGGAACTATACTGGTCCGATTTGAATAATTCTTTTTGTGTTGGATAGCCCACTTATCGAGGCAGGCTATAAAATATCACCCTGCGATTAATAGGCGCCGAGCAGAGCGAGTGCAACCGCGCGGAAGTAGCTAATGGCTGTATATGTCAGATATAATATAATATATTACATACGTGTCATTTCCCAGTAAGCTAATTATCTATAATTGTCTCCCACCTACTCAGTTGGTACTTGGTACGCACCTTACGTAACCCGCTATGACAATCGATTTCACCTCGAGGTCAAGCTCAAGGTCAGTCAGGGAGTCAAGGTTGCTTTGTATGATGCTAAATATTATCCTTACTTCCTTATCCTTACTAATATTATAAATCGGAAAGTGAGTTTGTTTGTTTGTTTGTTTGTTCCGCTTTCACGCCATAACTACAAAACCGATTGCTTTGAATTTTTGAAGATGTATAGTTAGACGTCCGGATTAAATAATAGGGTACTTTTTATCCCCGAAAAATTTGGTATTCCCGAGGGAAAACAAAAGTATTGGTATAGATGGCGCTGTGTATTGTTATATGTCACATTGGCTTTTTATCCTATTGTGACGCGAGCGAAGCCGCGGGTAAAAGCTAGTATCTCATATAAATTTTGCCTTTTTGTTATATTATTGAAGAGATGTGTGTTATATGCTTGTGCTAGGTGTAACAACTGCCTAATAGTGTAGTTTCTTAAATTTTATTATAATGTCCGTCTGGTACATTAATTTAAATCTTTAGACACGTACTTTTTCCTTTTCTCACCAAATTAAATACTTTCGAAGATATATTAATTTAAAATATCGTGTGACGTCACAACGTGCCACATTTTGTAGCACGTTATGACGTAACGACCTCCCACTCCTAAACTTAGCGCCATTTTAACTAAGTATTGCAACATAATACGAGAAAATAAAAAAATACGTGTCTAATATTTTTTCATTATCTAACTGACGAACTAATTAGATTTTTAATTTTCATATTATCACACTGGAAACTACCCAATTAGGAGCGAGGAGGGAGGAGAGGAGGATTAGAAGGTCGTATTAGATAGCTTTAAAATGTCATCCAAGAATGATGAATAGACGATACAGCTTCTACTTTTCTCATAGATGTCGTGCGAGTCGACTTAGGGACATCATCAACAGCCTATAAATGGCCACTACTGACTTGAGCCCTCTTCTCACACGGAGAAGGTTTGAGTAGAGTAAGTACTTTTGCGGTGCCCAAGAAAGAGGGCCTATAGTTAGAACACATTATGTCAAGAAATTGTAAACCAGGTGTATACACTATAGATGCTTAAAGTGATTTGATTTGAGCATTAATCACCACGCTTGCTCAATACGGGTTGGCGATTTCAAACTTATAATTAGAAATTACAAGTCCAGGTGGAAACCTGGACTTGTAATTTCCACGATGTTTTTAATTCACCGTTTGTCAGTGGTGTCTAAATAATCTTAGAAAATACCTACATATAGCTCGGAAATAGTCACATTGGTACGTAGCGTTGATAGGTTTGGAACCCACAACCACATGCGTGTGAAGCGAGTGTCAACGTCTTAAACCTCCAGGCCACCACGACTAAGGGACAACTCATTTAAAAACATGGAAGCGCTCTCTGAAAAACCTGAATATTAAAACTGCCCGCTGACCGTTAAGGTTATGGCTAAACCTAGCTACTATGTAAAGAAACAGATATGATATTGTATCTATAATGAAAAAGATCGAGTTCAAAATTCTTTTCAAAACATTGTCTTTTATCCAATTCCAACTACAAAACATCAAGTATGGGAGAGCCATGCTTCAGCACTAATAGGCCGGCGCGACCGGAGTGATACCACGGCCGAACAGAAAATCGAAGTGAAACAACGCTTGCGGTGTGTTTTGTCGTGTGAGTGAGGTTACCGGAGGCCCAATTACCCTCCCCAATCTCCAACAATCCTCAAATTCCTAATCTCTTTAACGCTCTGGTAACGCACTTGTAACGCCACTGGTGTTTCAGATGTCCATGGCCGATTGCTTACCATCAGGTGATCCGTCAGCTCGTTTACCAGTTTATTTCATAAAAAAATCATGAAAAAGATCAAAAAGCCTTCGATCTGACGACATGACTGAACTGAAAATGCTAGAAACTCATGCATTGTTAATACTATAATGATACATTGCCAGTCTATTATCTACAGTTCTATGCCATTTCTATAGACTATTAAACTGTAAGTGGTCGTCCATCCGAAGTAGTTATTACGAACTCTTCACCTTCATGTCATGATACTAAGTATTGTGAAAAAATGTGTAATTTTTAAAACACTTTGTCATGACATCGACACAATTCTATAAGGCTTTTTTGTGGTGGGAACATCTAATGACTTCTTCCGCTTTGAGTGAGCCTAGAGTCAGACTATTACTGACTACAATAGGGTTTTATTTGAATGTCCGTCTGGTACATTAGATTAAAACTTTAGACACGCATTTTTTCTTTTCTCACGAAATTAAATACTTTCGACGATATATTAATTTATTTAAAATTACCGTATGATCCTAAGCTTAGCGCCATTTTATCTACGTATTACAACTTAATACGAGAAAATAAAAAAATACGTGTCTAATATGTTTTCATTATGTAACTGATGGACTAATTATACTTTTAATTTTGATACCCTGGAAAGTACCCAATTCTTTTTTAAACTACGTTTAAAAAACCAACTTCTTCATTTAATCGGTTAAATAATATACTAAACTCTCTCTTCTCGTAAGTGTAACAAACACTTTTCTGAAAACCGCATCAAAACCGGTTCAGTCAATCGCAAAATAATCACGCACATACATACAAACAGGTCAAACTGACAACCTTTATTTGAAGTCGTTTGAAACCCACTCCGTTCCCACTTCTGATACCGCAACCCGCTGTCGGGGCCCGGGATCGTGAGACGATCTCCGGCCACCGTACGTAAGTACAGGTCTGCGGACGGCGAGCAAGGGTGACTCGCCCCCTGACCAAGAACCAGACCCGAGCGTACAGCGCATCGCGTTCCGCGCGGCCTCAAGGAGCCATCAGACCACCACAGATGGGGCCCAATAGGGCTGATGCCGATACGGAGCCGCGGAGGACTTAAAGGAAGTGCAGGATTGGGAACGAGGTGGTTTTTAGCAAGTAAGAGTCTGACACTCACTCTTGCCTCACCCGGGCGGGAGAAGATTTTGGATGATTTTCGCCCTTCAAAAAAGAAGGGATACACATCTCCATCATATTACGCGTCTCATGTAATAATCGACCTTATCACAAAATGTTACGGTTGAAAATGTATTGTGAAACTAAGTATAGGTTGACAAGCTCCCGTACATACATACATACATAGAAATATAGTAAATATATAGTCATAATTTGTCAGTGGTAACATGAACAGTTTGGCAGGCCTAGCTGTACGACGCTGGCGTGGAGCCAGGCTTATATTGTGTTCGGATCTTAATTATTTTGTTCATGTCAAACTTCAGTAAATAAAATGGCTGTTTCTATAGAGATGGCATTAATTTGAGGTTAGTCATCTTGAACCTTTTGAACTAAGATCTTCAGCTCGCCTGCCAATCGTGAAGATGGAATTGTGGTAAATCTTCTTTATTTTGGTTTTCACATAACATATACATAACATCACGCCTTTTATCCCCGAAGGAGTAGGCAGAGGTGCACATTATGCCACTGTACAATGTAACACCCACTTTTCACTATTTATGTTATGAGTCCCATGTAATAGGGGGTGAGCCTATTGCCCTATATTATTTTGGTTTTTTTTTTATTTTAATTAAGAAGGGTTTTATTCATAACATATTCGTTCGCGTGGAATAGTGATTTACTGCGCATACCCCGTAGCTGATAACGTGATAATATCTAGCCTATATGTTGACTCGACCCGTTAGCAATAATCATACAAAATTTTAAGTAAATCCATGCAGTACTTTTTGAGATCATCCCGGACATACATACAGACAAACAGGCAAACACAAAAATGCTTCAATATCGACTGTAGATCACGCCCCAATGATTCTTTTAAAAAATAACAAATGTACAGTTTTGAGTTTTCTACGATTTTATTATATGTATCGATTTATATGATTTTATTTTAATTCCAACGCCATTAACTAAGGGACAGAAAGAAAACGAAGTCCAGAATAGTTTTTCATGTTTGACATAAGTAAGTAAGCAAGGCAATTCTGTAATTTTCAATTCGAAAGATCGAAGTAATTCCATCGCGGTCTACCATATCATTTATTGTGAGAAGAATTTCGACCAATGAAGGGTGAGAATGCGATCGAGCTCACTTTGAAAGTTCGAAGTGGCAGTTGTAGATTAGCCTAGCTGGTAGTCGATGCTGTGTCATGAATCTGTCCAACCTTTATAACATTACTGAATGGTATTGCATTAATTACTAATTCACAGATTTATTAAGAGAAGCACTACGAAAAACAATCATCAACAATAACATAATATACGTCCAATGACATAATCGCCCTTTAATTTTTTTTTTAAATAACTTTATAAAACACAACACAATCAAGATTCTATATTTAAAATCGAGTGAAAGTAATCGAGAACGGATCATGCTGGCCGGAGATCCGTGTTCTAATTTTAAATTCTCGCGCCAATCGACCTACATTCCCTCGCGGTTTCCTGAGGGACGATAGCATAGACAATTTGACAGATCTCTACAATATTCAGTCTACTGATAGATGCTAGTGCAACGAACTCGAATAAATTTTTTATGTAGTTTAAGTCAATAAGGAAAAGTAACAAATATGTCGTAAATCGTAAAATTCTATAAACAGGGATGTTTATTTTATAGGGATATTAACGTACATAATATGTCAAAAATGTATTTGTAAAAAGGTACTGTGTACTACTACTATAGAGGTACATATCTACATATGTATCCATGAGTCTGTCTAAACTATTAAAGAAAACTGCGAATAACTTTGTCATAACCAATGAATGACTATATTGATTATTCCTTTATCTAAGATTCGCCATTTGCAACCAAGGAAACAATAATTCAAAATACTTTACAAATAGTCACTGGCAACATACAACTCCATTCAAATTTCGACCGTCCTCTAGAAGTCTAGATAGTCTATTCATTATTTTTATATTTGCAAAGTTATAGCGTGGGTGCAAATCATAATAAATTTAAAGTTTGTTCGATTTCTTAACAAAAATAAGTAGTTTTTATAAATAAACTTTAATGTACTGAGTAAACAGTACATTAAAGTTTATGAATTATAGTTAACGTTTTTGAGTAAATAAATAATGAAATATGTGCTGTGTGGTTTGTTAAATTTAAGTTTATGTTAAATAAATGTTTTGAGATATTAACATAAAACTCTAATACATTTTAAGTTGGAAAATCCACATTTCATCATTTAATAGTTAGCCATGTTATATGTTAATAGTCACTAGATCATCAACTGTCATCGACTTGGTAATTGGATTAATCTGAATAGAAATGGCCAGCATTATCGATGAACATAAATTACTCAAGATGACACTGCTACTTGATGATTTAATACCTTTATTCTACGTAGAATAAATTAAATCTGTAATATTATAGGAAACAGTAACATCATACCGTCAACGCCCTTTAATCAAATATCTGATTTGAATATAAAATCCTACATCGGTAACTCATCCCAAATTGAACCGCATACACTAACAACTTCGAACACCAGATGTAATCCAGAATCCAATATTATTCGCATTTGCGGGAAAAATCACATAATACTGGCGATCTATCACATTTCACACGAACGCACTCACGCGCAGCATTCCTTAGGATATATAAATCTCAAGACGTCGATATCATGATAAATAGATATGGTTGGTGGTCTGCCTCATTTGTAGAATAAATTGCAAGTACCTGTAACTGCGGAATAAGTGAATAAGGAGTTTCGGCCCGACCAAGGAGTTCTGGAATTTCGGTTTTCGGGCGGCTCCGATTGCTTACCATCAGGTGATCCACCTGTTGTTTTGCCTTTGTAGTGAAGCTAAGGTCACTCATACAAAAATCGAGTTTACATACTGACAGCAGAGTGTTAATAAAATGGTCTTGGTTACGAACGACTTAACCGTGGAAGACTTAACGGGTTGCCGAGGCTCCAGCTCTGAAGTGCAGGAGTAGGAACGGGATGGTTTTTAATCAGTAAGAGTCTGACACTCCCTCCCGCCTCACCCAAAGCGGTAGAAGTCATTCAATGATTTTCCCCCTTAAAAAACTCTGATCCCGTTTTCAGGGTATGCGGTCTACAGAACAGTAAAATGTGTTTTTAAGCGCTAATCTTCAAAACAGCTGCAGCTTAGACAATTCATTTTTGTAGTCTTCGTTGATATGAATGTTTTATTAACATTCATATCAATTCAATCAATTGGAACATTATTGCACTGTAGAAAAATTTGGTCAGCAGTTAAAATAAATGAAATTTATTTTGGTACAACACGCTGTCAACAAAGTCACTTGCAAGTTGCAATGGCTATGGTCCATAAAACTGAAGAAGATAATATATGAATGCGGAACAAAAGTCCATACATTTCTCGAGTTTCCTCATGAGTTTACAGCTTGATTTATGATAGGAAAGGTAAGAAATAGCTTACTATGTATTGTATAACTATGTACTGTGATGATGTAGTGTTTATTACCGGCCTACATAATTCATAGTAGTTGCTATTACTTGTACATACTATTATAACGTATGGTTTAGCCTCTCAAAACAAATGGCTGACAGAGGCCAAAGAGAATGAATTAAAGGACACTCCGGCCGTCGAAGATCGCGGGACGATCTCACAGGCGGACGGCGAGCATGGGTGGCTCGCCGCCCGACTTGAACCAAACCCAAGCATACGGCGCGCCGCGTTCCGTGCGCGCCTCAAAGAGCCATCAGACCACCACGGATAGGGCTGATGCCGATACGGAGCCGCGGAGGACTTAACGGATTGCCGGGGCTCCGGCTCGAAAACCCTAACTAAACCTGACTAGAAACCGTAACAGTAAAAGTCTGGCAGTCCCTCACGCCTCACCCAGGCGGGAAAAGTCATTCTCTCCCATTAAAAAAGCCCCTTACAAGTGAAAAAGACAAGTGAAAGAATTTCAGCCTTTGTGCAACCGGTGCGAGAACCAGTTAAAAATCCCTCACTAGTGGCTTTTTTCTCATCTTCTCTTATTAATTAAATGTTGATTTTGAAGCCTTTAACTGCCGACAAAAACTGTAAGGCTGATCCTTCGCTAACGTCGGACGTCATTGTCCGACGCGGTGTCCAATGTGTTAAGGAAAAAAAACTCATCATATTTTATTACATAAACTGTCACACACATTCACGAGAGTACCGAAAGAATGTAGACAGATTATCAAACAGATTATGCAGGAGATAACAGCGTAGAAAGGAGGAAAACACGTTGCTAAGACGAGATTAGATATGAAAGAAGTAGGTAGTGATGCTGTGTTACTGAGTACTGTAGGACGCGCATTATTTGCTTAACGATCGATAACCGATTTCAATCGAACAGATATCTCGAATTTTGATTGAAATATAATATATATTTTTGATGTTATTCTGGAATTTATTGGGTAATTGAAGAGTCCAGCTCTAGCTGGTTGCTCTGGGCAGACAAATGATAGAAATAATGACAGAATTCGATCTTAAATTCGTTATTCATTTTGAGATTAGTTATTAATTTGAAAACTATAATTTGAAAGCTTTATCAGTCCTGAAAACTGAGAAACAAAACAAAATAGCATAATTGTGGCAAATTAGAATTTGAATTCGTAAAACCAATGCTTGCGGTTGATATTGACGTACGACAGCTTATGTCATTATTCGCGCCAAAAAGTCATGTTATTTTTTGTTATGTATTTAATTTTAATAATTTTCTGTTCAACCATACCACTTCTCGTTGCGAAAACACACAGGTATGAGGCTTATTGTCTAGTCAAGATATAAATAAAGCCACAAATAGACACCTAAGTGCCTCACAATATCATCCGCCAACTCATTTCATACCAATACTCTCAAATCACTCAATACATCGGCGGATTCCATTTTAAATGCGTGCACCAGTACCTAAATAAACAACAACGCAACTTCGAATGACGCCATCTTGTGACGTCACCCGTGATGTCATTAGCTGTCTAAAATGTTACACAGAGTATTTAAAAATAGAAGTGATTGGTTTAAAAGAGGTTGGTTATGTGTATAACTATAAAGTTTATTATGCCTGTCAGTTAGGTAAAGATTGTGGGTAGAATTGCTAATGATATGCCTTTTAAACAATGATTCTGTTTTTGTTGTGCTGGTCATGAGTGTGTATGCGTAAGTCCTTGAGTACCTAGATATTCTTGTCAGAAGAGGTTACAACATTCTAAAATTCTCAATTTCATCTGTATAGGTAGCTACTGTTGATTTCGTAATGACAGTGACAAGCTTACCTAAGGCTAACTACCGAAATGATGTACCTAACCTACATGTGAGCCGCGGAGAACCTAACGGGTTACCGGGGCTCCGTCTCGAAGTGCAGGAGTAGGAACGGGGTGGTTTTTAGTCAGTACGGGTCTGACAGTCCCTCCCGCCTCACCCAGGCGGGAGAAGACATTCGATGATTTTTCCCCCTTAAAAAAACCTACACATGAAAAGACGTGACCCATTGAGGAAAAAATGGGTGATGTTTAATTAATTGCCTATTTCAACTTTATATCAACAGGGAAAATATTCGCATCCAGTTATAAAATTAATAACTATTTTATCTAAGTTCCAAATATTCTTTCGAATCTTTAAAAAAGAAGAAAAACTAGAGTAACGCATCAAAATGAAGTTATCCTCATCATTGTCATGAGGTAACATGTCCTAAAGACTGGCAGCATTGCCACGTTGGATGGCAATTGCAACCTCTGACCAAGATAGAAGCCAGTGTTTCGATCACCTGATGTATCAACCATCTTCTATACAATATCTTTGTAAAGATGTGTACTCGGACCCCTACGGCCCTAAAGTTTCTACCCCAACTAAAAAGTTCCATCACCAACAAAGTTGAAATCAAATTTACACCATACGTTTGGACGCCATTACAAAAAAATTTCTACGTGCAATAAAGATTATTTTCGCGTGCCACATACGACGATAAGAATATACTAAAACCAGTGATTGAAAGCCTTCAAAACTTAGGTAATCTATATCTAAATCTAGATTTCAAACACACCCTTTTACCTTTTATTTTTCTATTTATAAAAGCAGCCTAAACTTTAGGTCGTTTCCCAAACTATTAGGCAATTTGGCGGTGCCTTAAATCGGTCACGACATGTAATAGATCGAGTTATGTCATAGGGCGTGCCGCTATTGTCACGAGCACCAAGGTAATGTATTTATTTGTATTTTAATCAGTTTATATAGACTAGGTTCGGCTTTTAGGACTAGGTTAGGTAACTCAACCTAGGATAGCTAGGTTGGCAGCGTTACTTGTTTGTGGAACTGATTCCAAACCATCCTCAAGTCGCGGAGAACCTAACGGGTTACCGGGGCTCCGACTCGACGTGCAGGAGAAGGAACGGGGTGGTTTTTAATCAGTAAGAGTCTGACACTCCCTCCCGCCTCACCCAGGCGGGAGGGGTCATTCGATGATTTTCCCCACTTAAAAAAAAACCATCCTCATTTTTAAATAAAAACGCGGGTTACTCACGTGAATATACTGAGAAAAGCTCTTATTCATCCTCAAATTCCTAATCTCCAAAAGGCCGGCAAAGCACTTGTAACGGCTCTGGTGTTGCGGGTGTCGGCTTCGATTGCTTACCATCAGGTGATCCGTCTGTTCGTTTTCCGGCTTGTTATATCCCATACAAATAAATATTAAGTAGGTATTTAAAATGACAATATATTAAATAAAAGAACATTAAAAATGAGGTCGTACCACACAATAAAACCTTATTATTTGACCTAAAAAAGTTAGACTCGGCTAGGTAACCTAGATATATCTAGGTGGCGTGTTCCTAGAACTAATTTAGGTAATAACTTCTGAAAGCTTTTGGAAGTCGTAAATTAACCGTAGCAGTTAAGTTTTGTAGTTACTCGGAAATGCAAATATAGTTAGACAGAATTTTTATACTATGAGTCATTTATGTGTTTGATTAGCTACTCCCGCGTGTTTCACCCGCTCTGCTCGACTCCTATTGATGGTAGCGTGACGTTTTATAGCCTATAACTTTCCTCTATAAATGCACTATTGAATACAAAAATAATTATTTAAATCGGAGCAGTTGTTTCAGAGAAACAAACAAATAAACTCTTCAGCTTTATATAATAACTAGCTACTTCTGCGCGGTTTCACACGCTCTGCTCAGCTCCTATTGGTCGTAGCGTGATGTTTTATAGCCAATAGTATAAGATGTAAAATAAGAGTATAAGATGAGTGGACCTTTAGCCACTATCTCACCTGGTTGTAAGTTATGATGCGAACCTAACGGGTTACCGGGGCTCCGGCTCGAAGTGCAAGAGTAGAAACGGCCACCCCGTTTCTACTCTTGCAGTGTCAGACACACAGTCTGACACTCTCTCCCGCCTCGGTGAGGCGTGTAAAGCGAAGTAATACGATGATTTTCCCCCCTTAAAAACAAAAAAAAAAAAAACCGGTACTGACATATATGTACTGTATTTATATGTAGTTATGCAGTAGTTTTGCAGATGTCGTTAAATTAATTATTTATTTAAGTACATAATCAACATTTGCATGTTCTGTTTACGACACCATGCCTTACAACAACTTTATTACCACAGACAAATAATTTGCATGGACTCGCTAGCAATAGAGTAGTATCCTATATTTTATTTTAATGTCCGTCTGTAGATTATTTTAAATATTAGACACGTATTTTTTCTTTTCTTACAATATTAAATACTTTCGAGACGATATATTGATTTTAAATTCAATTCAATTTTATTATAGGGTTGCGTGACGTAACGACCTTCTATTCCTAAATTAACTCCGTTTTATTCTTTTATTTTTTTTATGTCAAAGCCGGTAAACGAGCAGACGGGTCACCTGATGGTCAGCAATCGGCGTCGCCCATGGACACATGGAACACCACTTTATCTAAGTAGATATTGTTTTCTAAAATAAAAAATACGTGTCTAATATTTTTCATTATCTAACTGACGGACTAATTATTAATTTCCATACACTGTCTACCCTATTCTGACTCATTATTATTTGTCTTTGACTTTGACTTTGACTTTGAGCCTTACAATACAGATTACAATAGACAACACGTATAAGCTATAAATAGCCGCATATATCGTATGGACGGACAAATAATTTGAATGTTAATTACTGTGACGACCTCAGACTGTGACGTCATACACAGGTATTTGACATACGTCAGTGTGCGATAACAGAATGTAGAGTGATTTTTTGACAGTTTTTTAAACGTAAAATGAAGCTATTTTTATTTATTGTATAATGTACATAATATACGTATAGAGGTATTACATAGTTACATACATAAATACACTTAAATATGTATACAACTCAAAATAAACTAAAACTAAACTAAAGATAAAAGAAAAAATAACGAAATTATGTCAGTTAGGTTCCTGTACTATACGTACATATATATATAACTTTAAAAAATATTTTTTGTTATAAAAAAATGCTCTCATTTTATAGGTTTAAATTTTCCTCTTATACGATATACGTTCGGATCACCTGATGGTATGCGATCAGCGCCGTCCATGGACACCCGCAAAACTAAAGGTGTCACAGGTGTGTTGCCGGCCTTTTAAAAATACTTGTAACACAATATTTATCAAGGAACTAGCTACTTCCGCGCGGTTTCACACGCTCTGCTCAGCTCCTATTGGTCGTAGCGCGATGTTTTAAAGCCTTTAGCCATCCTCGATAAATGCGCTATCCAACACAAAAATAATTATTCAAATCAGACTTGTAGTTACGGAGATTAGCGCGTTCAAACAAACAAACAAACAAAAAAACAAACTCTTCCGCTTTATATAGGTAATAAGTTTATGATAAGATGAAAAACAAAAACGTGCGGTTCCGTTTATTTGCTATCAAGTGTAGATAAAATCTTTCATAGTACATCAAGATGGGCTCGACACAACGCTCAATTCCGTCTGCGGTTATTTATACACCCTGTAGTGCGACAGTCACGGCCGGAACGATTCGTGTGCGAACCGTACCGCCGGTGCTACATGCCAACGGATTTAAATAATAACTGCTTTTAGGGATGACACTGAATTAACTAAAATCGCGGGTTACTCACGTGAATATACCGAGAAAAGCTCTACTAGTTTCGAACCACAGAGGGGTTCTTCAGTGAGCTGCGCGACGTTCGCCGCGACCGCGCACGCTCAGTATATTCACGTGAGTAACCCGCGATTTTAGTTAATTTAGTATTAGTATGTCTCACGATAGTTATTATAAAAATATGACACTGAATTACTATATTGTTTACAGTCGCAGAAGATATAACAAACAAACGGCAGGGTTAAAAGAAACAAGTAACCATGAGTCTTCAAAAATCTTACGAATATTATAAAATTTGTGTGTTTGTGTGTCGAAACGGCTGAAGGGATCGGGATGAAATTCGGAACAGAGATAAATTATGGTCTGTAAGAACACACTTTTAATCCCATGTCAAATGTCACGTTAATGGGAGGGGGCCCATGTCAAAAACTTGTCAAAAAGTTACCTATTGCTCGTAATAGGGCTCAATAAATAGAATGTGAAAGTAACTACTTTTTTATATCATAAGCCGGTAACCGAACAGACGGATCACCTGATGGTAAGCAATCGGCGTCGCCCATGGACACCTGGAACACCAAGGCGTTACAAGTGCGTTACCGGCCTTTTGGGAATTTGTTTTTCATTTATAGAAACTTTAGTTACAGTTTACTAATAAGACCAAAAACTACACTAGCGCCACCTAAGAAATATGTAATCGCTAAATATAATTTCATGATCACGATACAAGAGTGACAGCCCTACGTTACTAGGCCTCCTAGCATAATATAGTATAATATGTTTTTGTTTATCATTATTCATTAAAATGTTATACCTACGTATTTCTATAATTAAAAGTTCGTGCCCGGGTCGGGCAAAGTATTACTGGGTTTTAAAAAAAATCTCAGTAGTAGCACGGAGTCTAGAATTGTGCCCGGTATATGGCAATAGGCTCACCCCCTATTACATGGGACTCGTAACATAAATAGTGAAAAAAATTATTATGTTTTCGGCTTACTCCCGTTGTAATTCGACGAGAAACTCGACTCGATTTCGCGACACGCGGCGCGTCGACGCGCGTGTGCTGCTCATGCATATGAGCCTCTAGCATGGCTTGAAACTAGTCGAGTTCCTCGTCAAATTATTACGTGAGTAAGCCGAAAACATAATAATTTATTTAGTATGTCTCACGAAAGTTACAATACAAATATAAATAGTGAAAAGTGGGTGTTACATTATACAGTGGCATAATGTGTACCTCTGCCTACCCCTTCGGGGATAAGAGGCGTGATCTTATGTAAAAGTTCTTAATAGCTTAGAATAAGTTCTAGCGTTTGATTTTTAGGCCGTGTAATGTGCACCGGAGTTACCTAATTTATTTACAGTCGAGATTGCCTCGTTGGCCGAGTGGTCACTCACAAGTGCAACTGCCGGGCAAGGGGTCAGGGGGTTCGATTCTCGGTTCGGACAAATTAATGCTGAATTTAAAAAAAAACTCAGTAGTAGCACGGAGTGTGGAATTGTGCCCGGTAGATGGCAATAGACTCACCCCCCTATTACATGGGACTGATAACATAAATAGTTGAAAGTGAGTTTTACATTGTACAGTGGGATTAAGTGCCGTAATGTGCACCTCTGCCTACCCCTTCGGAGCTAAAAGTCGAAATTACTAACTAATATTAGGGCCGATTTTTCAATCAACCGATGTGTAGAATATAATTGTCATTTGACAGATTTTAGTATGGAAGAATTTATTGTCAATTATTCGAAGTTATTCTTCTGACTGAATTATCTGGTGGCGTCGGCGCGGCTACGGAACCATCAGACCACTACAGACGGGGCCCAGTAGGGCTGATGCCGACACAGAGCCACGGAGGGCTTAACGGGCTGCTCCGGTTCGAAGTGCAGGAAATAGGATAGGAACGGGGTGGTTTTTAGTCAGTAAGAGTCTGACACTCACTCTCGCCTCTTCCGGGCGGGAGAAGGCATTGGATGATTTTCCCCTCTTAAAAAAAGGCGTCACAGATGCGTTGCCGGCCTTTAAAAAGGAATACGCTCCTTTCTTGAAGGTTTGAAGGTCGTATCCGTTCAGATATACTTCGACTTTAATAGGACTTTAAAGGAGTATAACATGAATAAGTGAAATGTAGGTATCTACCTACTCCTTCAACTTTAATACCCGTGATGTTACATCGTCCTTGTTCACTCACTTATACATTCCACTCAGTAGACACTCATGCAAATAGTTTTAGAGATACAAACACACAAACGTACACACATGATGCAATTCTAAGCTTTGGTCAATATGTAGTAGTGATTTGTTTACATAGTAATTATGTTTGCAAATTAAATAAAAGTTACTCTTTGAAGGTAGACAGACAGGTATGTATCATCACTACATAGTATATAAGTATAAAACAAAGTCGCTATCCGCCGTCTGTCTGTCCCTATGTATGCTTAGATCTTTAAAACTACGCAACGGATTTTGATGCGGTTTTTTCAATAGATAGAGTGATTCTTAAGGAATGTTTATATGTATAATACATGCATATTGCACCCGTGCGAAGCCGGGGCGGGTTGCTAGTTAATGATAAAACAATGACTAAATGGTGCTAATGTAACATATCGATTCGACAAAATATTAAAATTGTTAAATGTAATATTTTACATCTACTGCCGTAAACCGTAATAGCACCCGGTGCTATTATATCAGTCTCCATGCCATCTTTCTTTCTTTCTTTCTTTCTTTCTTTCTTTTTTAAGAAAACGTTGCCCCATATTAGGATTTTCTCCTGTGTCGTGGGTGCGTTTACAAACATACAAGTTCACATACACATGACACCCAGACCCGAAACAACAATCTGTGGATCACACAAAGAGTTGCTCCGTGCGGGAATCGAACCCGCAACACGTTGCGCGGCAGTCAGTTGCCCAACCACCGCACCAACCGTGCAGTCTTCCTTACTATTATAAATCGGAAAGTGAGTTTGTTTGTTTGTTCCGCTTTCACGCCGTAACTTCTAAACCGATTGCTTTAAATTTTTGCAGACGTAAAATTAGAAGTCCGGATTACATAATAGGGTACTTTTATCCCGAAAAATTTTGATATTCCCGAGGGAAAACAAAAGAATTGGTATAGACGGCACTGTGTGTATTGGTATATGTCAGATAGGCTACTTTTGACGTGACGCGAGCGAAGCCGCGGGTAAAAGCTAGTTACTGATAATTGGCAATGAGAAATGATCGGCGTATCGAGAAGCCAATGTCGTGGTGGCCCGGAGGTTTAAGACGCCCACTTCTCATGCATGAGAGTGCGGGTTCGAAACCTACCAACGGCAAGTACCAATGTGACTTTTTCCGAGTTATATGTACATTCTAAGATTATTTAGACACCACTGACAAACGGTGAAGGAAAAACATCGTGAGGAAACCTTTACTTATAATTTCTAGTTGTTAATGTTATGTAATTATAAGTTTGAAATCGCCAACCCGCATTGAGCAAGCGTGGTGATTAATGCTCTAACCTTCTCCATGTGAGAAGAGGCTTTGCTCAGCAGTGGGCATTTATAGGCTGTTGATGATGATGATCGAGAAGCCATACTCAATTGTTTTGGATTGATCTGCCCAGTCCCCAAGCGGTCACCGGTAACCGCTCTCCACTTACTCCATTATGGACCATGTTTCCGATGTCTAGAGACTACTTCTGTATCAACAAATGTTGTGGATGTTTCATAATCGCGGATTAAGAAGTTAACAAAAAAATCTGATAATACTTTGCTGTTTACATACTAGATACGGATTCCTATTTGTCGTTAGACATACACGGGATGGTCCTTATTGAAACAAGATGTCACAACTAGAAAACTGAGATCTGAGTAGACCTCTATGAAAGACAAGGGAATGCTTCCGATGGTCCTTCTGGTGGTTAGCGATTACAAACTTATAAATAGACATTATAAACCCAGTTTCCTCACGATAGACCATCACAGACGGGGCTCATCAGGGCTGATCCCGATACGGACACGCGGAAGACTTAACGCGTTGAAGACTTAGATGCAGGAGTAGGAACGGGGTAGTTTAAAGTCAGTAAGAGTCTGACACTCCCTCTCGCCTCACCCAGGCGGGAGAAGTCATTGGATGATTTTCCCCCCTCAAAAAAAAGGTTTCCTCTGGATGTTTCCTTCACCGTTTCAGTGGTGTCTATATAATCTTAGAAAGTACACATAACTCGGAAAAAGTCACATTGGTACTTGCTATTGGTAGGTTTCGAATCCGCACTCTTATGCATGAAAGTGGGCATCTGAAACCTTCGGGCCACCACGAGTACATTTCCACATAATAACAGACCAATTAATATAAAAATACGGACATTAATTACAAATGGCCTCGATTTTACAACATAATTTATCTGTAACTTGTTCACGCTCTGATGGGTGGTGATCTTTGACACGAGGATTGCTACACGTGGGCTGGAACAATGTGCCTCTTAGGAACTACTTGCTATTTTAAATATGGGCCACTTGGTCGTGTAGGGACAGTATATATTTGACGCCACCCTGCTACTCATCCTACAGGGTCGCAAGACCCAACTAACGGCCAAAATTAATTTAATTAGAATTCAAAATCAAGGTCAATGTAGGTTAAAGTCAAAGTCGGAGATAAAATAATTTATAATAATTAAACCAGGACTGCACTTCAGAACGTCAATAAAAAAATTAGAAGTGTCAGTCTATCGGATAGTCCTATAATCATTCCAGATTCCTTTGGAGAAGAACGAACAGGAAACTCCATAGGTTAACAGAAACCGAAACTTAATTCGAAGAACCATGGCGTCCAATCCATAGACTTTGGTTTGATATTTGTTATAATAATTAAAGCCGTAACAAACTTTAAAAGTTTGACTGAAACCAGTCAACAGCATTCCCTGATAAACCTTCAAAATGCGATTTCCAGCCTGCCAAGCGGGGAGAACTTGGCAAACTTTCCTATGTCGAGGAGGCCTGTACTCCATTAGTGGACTATCAGTACCACGTACTTTTGATAGTCAAGGTGGACTAAATCATAATCTTTTTCTACAATCAGAGTGTCTATAAGGAATCTAATCCCAAAGGACGTGGTCCAATAGTTTGAAATAGATACCGAAGTAAATCTATCTTCTATACATATAATAAAATCGTAGGAAAATGAAAACTATACATTGAATATTTTTCTAGAGGTAAAAGAAGACTTTGGGCGTGATCTACAGTCGATACCGAAACCAAAATCATGGTCTTTAGAATTTTTGTCTGTTTGTCTGTATGTATGTCCGGGATGAACACAAAAAGTTCTGCATGGATTTATTTCAAATTTTGAATGAAGATTACTAACAGGTCGGGTCAACATATAGGCTACATATTATCATGCTATCAACTACGGGCGAGGAACTGAATCACTATTCCACGCGGACGAAGTTCCAGGCTTAGCTAGTTTATTAATAACTCAAAAGATTTACACGAAAAAGGTTAAGCAAACTGTTTTGCTTGGCAACAAAGAGACGTAACACACAATAGATAGTGATACATAGGTTAATAATATAAAACAATGAGATTATTTAAAAACAAGGCCTATAGGTCGAAGTTCGAACGCAGCAATGATACGAACCGCGTATGAATCATAAATTAATATTTTAATGATGAATGAGTGATATATTGTGAATCACTTCTATTCTAGTCATGTACTAGATGATCAGACTGGAGTTAATGGATCACCTGATGGTAACTAGTTAGGGTTCAGAGCCGTCCATGAACATCTGCAACTTCGAAAGCGCTTTTTTGTGTATTCATCAAGGGGGGAAATCATTCAATGATTTCTCCCGCCTTGGCTGAGGCGAAAGAGAGTATCAGACTCTTACTGACTAAAAACCATTCCGTTCCTAAGCCTGGTTCGAGTCGGAGCCCCGAACTTCGAAAGAGTAGTTCTTTTTTAAAGAGACAAGCCCGCCACGTCCTCCCAAGCCCGCTGCAACTCCTGTAAGCCATCATCTACAGTAAATACAACCATCAAACACCGGAACACTGAAGTCCGGCGCGTGCCAGGGACATGAGTAACTATCTTGGTTCCCGCAACGAAGTGAATCAGAAGATATTATAAGAGGAGAAGAAAAAAAAAGCGATAGTTTCCCTCGGTGAATTACTGCAGGAGACTCGAAAGAGCAGTTGTCGGCCTAAACAAAACGCTATCGTTGGTTCACACCGACCGTAGTATTACTCTGGTCGAGCCGGTCCATTTGTACCGAAGCCTGAGTCTCCCATGTGTGAATTTGTATTGTATTTTTTCAATGTCACCCAAACAGGTTTTAACCAAAGAATTTTAAATGAACATCACTACATAGTATAAAACAAAGTCGCTATCAGCCGTCTGTCTGTCTCTATGTATGTTTAGATCTTTAAAACTACGCAACGGATTCTGATGCGGTTTTTTTAATAGATAGAGTGATTCTTAAGGAAGGTTTCTATGTATAATACATGCATATTACACCCGTGCGAAGCCGGGACGGGTAGCTAATATAAAATAAACAATATGAAATGTTTGTATGTGCTTCTTTATAGCTTCTATCATTAACTTTGGAATCATTGGAATGTGTATCATAACAGTTAATTTTAAAACCAAATTAGGTATTCTAAAAACTAGAACTATAAAATACCTACTTAGAACTCAAAACGGGATAACCACATTTTTATTTAATGACGAATGACAATCATGTGCCACACATCCACTCAATGTGGAAATAGTGAATTATATATTATAGTGGATGACGAAGATCATCCATTTTTAGCTTCATATACTTATGGATTCCATGTCATAGGTATGGGATAGTTTTTTCTATTCCATGGTATGGGACTTGGAACAGAACATGCTTTTTGAAGTATTCTGGTTATACTACTTACTTCTAGACATCTATACATATAAAGAAAATTAAACCCGTTTCCCGTTGTCACGCCATAACTTTAGAACGGCTTAACCGATTTTTATTTTTGTTGTATTTGTTATTGTTAGGAGAAGGATCTTATGACAGAAAAAGTCCTGAAAATCTTACGGGAACGAGAGAAAACGGGATTGCGTGTACGAAGTCGCGGGTAGAAGCTACTTCTTTATAAGAATTAAAAATCTGAACAAAAGGGTTGACAGAGATATCAAACGAAAATGTACAGCAGCACATTTAAATCACACTATCATAAAGATTTCCTTGTAAATTTCTTTCAAAACCTTGACCAAACACAAATAGAAGCCGGTGAACTCAAAAATAAAACAGGAACGACCTTATGTTGATAGACACAAAGTTTATTTTTGTGCTAATGTTATTTCAGGAGCAGCAAAATGTATTATCGTTACAGGATGTGATGTCAACATCTTGAAGAGGTTGAGTCAGTGCAGGATTGGTACTTTTTAATAGAACTATGAATAATATTCAACGAAACAGATTGAGGGCCGATTTTTCCAATACCAGTAAAATTTTATCAGAGAAATGAAATGAAATATCTACTTATATATTTATTCGGCATAAGGCATGCACGCCAGGATCAAAAAGTAAATACATATATACATTATAACAAATAACATACATTAAAGTGTGGGAGAGCCATGCTTCGGCACGAATGGGCCGGCTCGACCGGAGTGATACCACGGCCTCACAGAAAACTAACGTGAAGCAACGCTTGCGTTGTGTTTCGTCGTGTGAGTGAGGTTACCGGAGGCCCAATTACCCTCCCCTTCCCCAATTTCCCCAATTCCTGAATCCCCAACGATCCTCAAACTCCCAACCCCCCAAAAGGCCGGTAACGCACTTGTAACGCCTTTGATGTTCCAGGTGTCCATGGGTGACGCCGATTGCTTACCATCAGGTGATCCGTCTGCTTGTTTGCCGGCTTATGCCATAAAAAAAACAATACAAAAAAGGTTTAAAAACAGAGAGAGAAAAAGAAAAAAAAATAGAGAGTTAACTTCAAATACTGAATACTGCCAACTGTCAATTTTATTCTACAGTTTAAAATTAACTATTGATTGAAAAATCGATCCTGAGTCTATACTGGAGGTTGGAGGTTTATTGGAGCCGGCCAATCAGATCGTCGAACGTGGTCTCGTCTTCATTGTTTATTGTTTATTGATTAACACGGTAGACACCAATTACATTAATCAAATTAAATTACAAAAAATATAAAAAAGAAAACTAAATCAAAGTACATAATATAAAAAGGTGTTAAAAGTAAATGAGAAAATATAGTAAAATTACAAAACAGATAAAGTTGGACACAAAAAAAAAATATACGAAACAAAATACAAAACAACTTAGAATTAAAATGAAATAACAGTAATAATAACAATATACGTAGGTACACAGAATCTGGAAACCAAGATAAAATAACATTTTTATATGTGGTTCTGCTCACAATACACCAGACAAACAGACATTACAGCCTTATACTTATCGTTAAACAAGTCACAATCCGGGTAGACCTTCATGAGGTTGTTAAACGCAGCAAGAACACGTGGAATTGGAGATTTCGCACGTGCATTAGTGCGGGAAGTAGGCACTGCTAAGAGCCGATGGTTCCTATTGCGAAGATAGTTATCAGGCACGTATAGTCGTATCAACTCATTGTGAAGATCTGGAGCATCAGTTAATCCACGACACACTTTAAGCATTATGCCTACTTGGTCAAACTCCCGTCTGGTCTCCAGAGTGTTGTATCCAAGACATCCAGTCAGGAATTTGGTTGGATACAGATACGGGTAGTAACCAAACAGACGTTTATAAAAAATCGTCTTGATTACTTTACTAAACCCTCTATATACCATTAGATGTATGAATGTGTATGTGTATGTATGAATGTGATGGAAGATAAAAAAGTATTTGAGGACCATAGTAGGTGGCTCTGTAGTTTCTGTACCCCTTGAAAATAAGTTTCGAGTTTATGTAAAGTCTATCGCATTTTTTTATGTACATCATTTAATGAAAACTTAAATGAAATTAGTACTAACTATAACTAAATTAAATATATACAACTAAAGATAAAAATTAATTAAACCTAACATAACATAACATCACGCCTTATATCGCAACAATATAACATAACATTACGCAGAGGTATACATTATGCCACTGTACAATGTAACACCCACTTGTCACCATTTTATGTTATGGGTCTCATGAAATAGGGGTGAGCCTATTGCCATATACAGTGCACACTTCCAGACTCCGTGCTACTACTGTTTTTAAAAATCCAGTATTACTTTGCCCGACCTGGGAATCGAACCCGAGACCCCTTGCCCGGCAGTCGCACTTGCGACCACTCTGCCAGCAAGGCAGTCAAATTTATTAAAATAAAACTAAAAACAACAATTTACATAAAGCATCGAAAAATTCGTCCGCATCGTAAGTACCCAGAAGGCTGGCAGCATTGCCATGTTGTATGGCAATGCTTAACCTCTGACCGAGAAAAAGACCAGCCCTCTGGTCACGACATGCGTCGACCAGGCGTTTCGAAATGTTTTTGAATAATTTAAGTCTACCTTGGACAAAGGTATGTAGCAATGCTGCCAGTCTTTTGAGCACCCTACCTCACGATAGCGATGAGGAAAAATTTTTTTTTAGATGCCTTAAAGTAGCATTTTTATTATTATTACTTTTTTAAGGTGTAAATATTTTAGATCATAGATATATATTTATATTTTAAGTTGTATATATTTTCATTTAGTAATAGTTAATAATAATACTATATTTTAGTTATCATGTACAAGAAAAAGTTATAATGTCATATTGGATACCAAGCCTATTGAAACTGTCAAACACCGCGAGGACACCGGTGATCGCAACCTATTGTTCTTTAATTGTGTCTGTAATGACGGTACTCAAAGGGTTAAGTCTATATTTTATTTAATCTATTTAATTTAAAGTCTATCCCACCAAAAACATTCCGTAAAAACTAGCCAAGACTCGATGGAGTCGCTCGTTCTTCTTTAAGAAGTAATGAAATCTAGACAAAGTCGTGACAAGTCTAAGGTGCGATTTCTTTATTATTATAGTTAATGTTGTAATGTTGTAACCTACCCCATGGGAGACAGGCGTGATGTATGTACGAACTTATAGTATTATGTATAACTACATACGTTACGTTTTCAGCTTATAACTCATTGTGTGGGCTAATGTCCATTAAAAATAATCTAGATATCCAGAGTACCTATTTAAATTCCTGCAAAAAACTAGTAATGCATTGTTTCCGCGTAAAATTGGTTTCGAAATTCCTCCGGTAATGACTTTTACAAAAAAGTTCATTTGTCCAAATTCCACGTACCTAGTTACCTCTATATTTCATCAACGCTTCCATCTTTCAATTATATAAAAAAACACATTTCAAACTCAAAAGCATTTATTTCAATTAAACCGTAATTTGGCACTTTTGAAACGTCAAGCAAGACTGCCTCGTTGGCCGAGTGGTCGCAAGTGTGACTGCCGGGCAAGGGGTCTCGGGTTCGATTCCCGGGTAGGGCAAAGTATTACTGGGTTTTTATAAAAAATCTCAGTAGTAGCACGGAGTCTGGAATTGTGCCCGGTATATGGCCATAGGCTCACCCCTATTACATGGGATTCATAACATAAATAGTGAAAAGTGGGTGTTACACTGTACAGTGGCATAATGTGCACCTCTGCCTACCCCTTCGGGAATAAAAGGCGTAATGTTATGTCTTATAATTAATTTCAATCTTATGTTTATTTTAAAATCAACTTCTTATAGAAGCTTCCTAATGTTTGGTTACTTAATATAAAACGTGATCTAGTACAACACATGTTTCGTCTGCGCATGCGCACGGCCTTCAGTCAAGGTTCTCTCGTACAGTTTTATTATTGTTTATATACGAAACTTTTGGAAAAACATCAGGTTTTTATCTTCTACAAACATTTATAAAGACTGTGTTTTGAAATGAGGTTGATTTTAGATTTTATGTGGGAAAAACGAGCATACTGATCACCTGATGGTAAGCGACCATCGTCGCCCACGGACACCCGCTACACCAGAGGAGTCACAGGTGCGTTGCCGGCCTTTAAAAAAGGAATACGCTCTTTTCTTAAAGGTAGGTAAGGTTAGTAGATAAAAGATCTATTAAAATCTTATCCTATTTCTTATTTTGTTTTTATTTCTGTACGACCAAAATCAATAACGTTTTAAGTGTGGGAGAACCATGCTGTGGCACGAATGGGCCGACCCAACCGAAGTGATACCACGACCGAGTAGAAGACCATAGTGAAACAATCACAGCATTGTGCGTGAGGTTACTGGAGACCCAATTACCCCCTTCCCCATCCCCCTGAATCCCCAACATTCCTGCGGAACTTATAACTGAGGTTACTACTGACTCACTGTTAGATCGGCTGACTGATAGACAATATGCAGCCAAAATATTACCGTAGCGAGTTGGCATTTAAGTTTATTTGGATTTATTACCGACGCATTGAACTAAACTTTGACATAATGTTAGCAAATGTGGAGGATAACGAGAAATTTTCCGATATGACCCTAAGAACGAAGGAAAATATCTTTTTTGTAGGACATACTGCAAATGAGCTGATGGATCTTCTCATGGTAAGCGATCAGCGACATTTTATAGACAAACAAAAGGTGAGATTCAAAGAATTAATTTTCGTATGTCCGTATGTTAATTTCTCAGTAATTTTCCTATACGTTTGGCAATGATGTGCTTTATTGACGGCTCGGATGGATGAAGACCTTCACCGTTGCATTTTGATGGATGATAAATAATTAGCTTGATGCTTGTTTATTTTCTCAGAAGATTGTAGACAGACGTGAATAATGCAGAAGTTTTACAAGTCCTATCTATCTAAGTACTTATCCTATCTATTATCTAGTTTTCACCGGTTAGTTTATGTTATTATATTTAGGTATTTATTGCCTAACATTAACACTAGAGGCATTAATTATAATTTTATATTCAATGCTTTATTAGAGGATTTTGCAAAAATCGATAACCCTCTATGAGCCTATGGAATCTAATCTGAACCATTTTATACCATAGTCAGACTGTCCATATCTCAAAAAACGAGGCAATCATTTTAGAGGCCAAGCTGTGATTGTTTAAACAGACGATTTTGACCAGAATATGGGCATATTCTGGTCAAAATCGTCGTCAAGACATTAATTTTGTCCTCAAAAGACTGAAAACTGATATAGTTCCAAGCCTAACCACATAACATTGAAAAAGTCGTAAAAAATGTTCAGTAGGCAACAAATCTCGGATGCCTATTACTAAAACTTGAATACTGTCACAACTATGACGCATAAAAACGAACAAAATAGAACTACCAAAGACACGCAACGCGACAACACAAATTGTCTATGACACATTCGCACAGATAAAAAATATAAGCAAAGAGACAGTTGTCATACAAACTCACCTCTTCGACGGACTTCTTGGAGAACTCGTTCATGGACACAATCCATTGCTGCACCAGTTCATTCACAATAACTAGATCATTATATAACCACGTCAATAGGTCATTCACCCATTGTACACTCGGCGGGTCGGGGCCCGTACACGTAGGTACTATGATGCTTTGGTGTTTCTTCAGCGTCAGCTGTTCGGGCCCAGGGGACATGCGACCTAACCTTCTCTTGTTCGGAGGAGTGGCTGGCACGAACCCAGTAGGTTTAGCAGGTTTAAACGAAGCACTTTTAACCTTAGCACTGGTAACTAGCACACTATCAGCACTGTTAATAATTTCATTCGATGTTTTCTTCACTTCTTCAACAGTCGTTTTTTGTTTTGTATCGACTTCGGCTACTTTGTTCGCGAAGCGGGAATACGCCCATTTTGCGATGCCTAACAGGACGATGGAGAACAGTATCCATATGAAGATTAGCATGACTAGGTTGTCCATGGCAGTGTCCATATAATCGAAACTACATATGAGATCGTCAACTGCTTCGGCTAAGTCGGCCATAGTTTTCCATGGTGCTTCCCACCAGCGCGCGGCGCCCGTCCCCGCCGCTGTGTCTTCGATCACTGACTGAGACTGAGCCATTTTTTTTTCTATTTTCGAACGCACTATTTTCGGATTGAGCTCTGTCTCTCTCTCGCTGTGTCTCTCTCTGTTTTGAATGCGTTCAATTTCAGTTTATTAACATTTCGTTCGTTCGTGTTTTTCGTAGTTTCAGTTACCCTCGGGTTTCCATTGTTTTAGACTCTGTAACAAATAGAAAATTAAAGTTAATATAAACTTGTTTTATGTCTTAATACCTTGATGGTATGGTACTTATCAGTATCAGACATGTAAAACTATGCTGCAAACGAATATTTTCCAAAAATTCGAAAATATTAAGTTTTATTACCCCTGAAATTAAAATAACGACCTAATTTTACTTGTATTGTGACCAAATTAGTGCTAATTAGTTTTAAATATACAATTTACAACTCAAAAACAGCTGAACAGATTATCATTACATTCAATCATCCTAAAATCAGACGTGAAACAAATTACCTTATTTTTTCTCTTAGACCCTTTAAAAGAAATGCCTGCATCTCAAAATTGAGTTCACGACACACCGCATAAGGTAACAATGTCATTTGAAACAATAGGCGATTGCCTATTGTCGTACAATAAGGCACAATATGTTGTATGTTGTAGGTACGTATGATATAACGTCGCGGTCAACCGTAACTGATGATGTAATTACTAAGTTATATGCGTGTATGGTAGCGCATATGTATGACGATCAAACTGATAAAGGGATCGGTAGAACTAAAGAAGAAAGTAATTTTATTAGATCACATCACCAGCCTATATGTGCCTACTGCTAACCAATGCCCTCTTCTTACATGGATAAAGTTTAAGCATTAATCACCACGTTTGCTGTCGTTTTATACCTCTAAAAACATAAAAGATAAAAGAAAAGGAGCCATGATAAAAGAAGTAACAAAGCGAATTTTGAAAGTAAATGTGGATAGAAAAGAAGACGACGAACAAAAAAGATACATTGGGTGAGGAAAGATACGAAAGCAAAGAGAATTAGTGTAGGGATGACGCCTGAAAGGGAAGATTGGAAGAAAAGTCGCCTCACACTAAGATTTTCGCCCACAGATCCGAAACAAGGGAAATACAGAATACCAGATAAAATAGTAACTAATTAGGTACTTTCCTTAATCCAAAATAAATTAATTCGACTGTTCAATACAATAAAATATTTAAAAATAATCACACTTTCATTAATTGATTTTATGACCAACAAAATTTTAGTATTTTTCCAGCAAATTTTTAAGAAATAAGTATGCTGTTTGACGCTAAAAAAACTTGACGTCACAATACACAATCTCGTACAACATTCATAGAAAACTGTCGTTTTTGACAGTTCGAAGAAAGTATTGAATTTGACTTGTTAGCAAGTACAATTACAAATGTTTTACAGTAACTGCTTACTACCAGGCAGTCCGTTTCAGGTATAACAGTAGTAGATTTAGATGGTATAAAAATAATACCACTATAGGAACTGTCAAAACGTGTAGACATCGTTAATCCACTTTCGGGTTTCAGGATAAGCAGCATTACAAACATAACATAGGTAGTGTTTATTTTATTTGTAGACAATTAGATAATCTGAGTGTGTAACCGTCTAATCCAATTTTCATTAAACCAATTAATAGAGCTACATTAATTGGACAAGGTCAAACGTATTAGAAATGTTTCAAGATCAAAATTGTTGTTATGAGAAATCTGACTCATCGTCATTCCTTTGAAAAATCGAGGATAATGACAGGAGGAATGGAGGAGGTGATCGAGGAAATCCTCCTCTCGTGTCGTTGGCTCCTTTTATAATGACGTACAATTTCACAAACACAGAAAGAAGGAAATAAAAAACATTTATTCGGCACTCAGCAACATACATCACACCCAGACTTTTTCAGTAATAGCACTGAATCTGGAATTGTACCCAATATTATAGCAATAGGCTCACCTTAGAAAGAATGGATGAAAGTAGATTTACGAAAGAAGTTTACAGAACGGATATGAATGGGACCGTCGGTAAAGGCCACCCTGGACGGGCATAAATGTCGCGGAGAACCTAACGGGTTACCGTGTCTCCGGCTCGACGTGCAGGAGAAGGAACGGGGTGGTTTTTAGTCAGTAAGAGTCTGACACTCCCTCGCGCCTCTGCTACATTATTTATATGCAGTGCACCTTTGCTACGCCTTCGGAGATTAAAAGGAGTCGACGTAACGTTATGTAATTTACTAACTTATAAGATAATTAAACACAAAAACCTACACTTAAATAGGTACCTCCTAAGGTTGACTCAGCCTGAGTCATAAGCCTAAAGTCTAGTACTCACGATCATGACTGATGCTAGACGGTATGACCTAATTCTAGCTATCAGGCAGCCATATTTGATTTTTGACCTCACAAACACGCTTGTTAATTAGACGAGTATTCCGGTGAAGTTTTTAATTTGATTAGATATAACATTGTTCAATGTCAAAGGGGTCATACAGAAATATTATGTGTATATCAAGTGCGGGAGAGCCATGCTTCGGCAAGAATGGACCGGCTCGACTGGAGTGATACCACGGCCTTTCAGAAAACCGACGTGAAGCAACACTTGTGTTGTGTTTCGTCGTGTGAGTGAGATTACAGCAGGCCCAAATACCGCCTCCACCAATCTACCCAATCCCTGAAACCCCAACAATTCCTAATCCCGAAAAGGCCGGTAACGCACTTGTAACGCCTCTTGTGTTCTGGATGTCCATTGGCGACGCCGTTTGCTTACCATCAGGTGATCCGCCTGATCTTTTACCGGTTTATCTCATAAAAAAATGTATGCAAAATTATGTTACTCAATCACTCTAAAACAGCTATATGAATCTGGATGAAATTCGGTATCATCAGCAAAATAGTATGTGTTAAGTCCATTCCTGAACAATAGGTTTCCTCTACATAAGAGGGTTTGCCAATCTCTACGCTTGGTCGAGTACAGAAATCACAATATTAAGGTTCAGGTCAAAGAAACTAAAAATATTTTGTTCTAGTAATACACATTAAAAAAATCCCTCACCTATTACGTATGTATGAAAATGACGAGTAAAATTGCTATCAAATTCCATAACATAACATCACGCCTTTTATACCCGAAGGGGTAGGCAGAGGTGCACATTATGCCACTGTACAATGTAACACCCACTTTTCACTATTTATGTTATGAGTGCCATGTAATAGGGGGTGAGCCTATTGCCATATACCGGGCACAATATCAGACTCCGTGCTACTACTGTGAATTTTTGTAAAAGCCCAGTAATACTTTGCCCGGCCCGGGAATCTAACCCGAGACCCCTTGCCCTGCAGACGCACTTACGACCACTCAGCCAATGAGGCAGTCTTTAGCTTCAGCTATCAGATTCCATAAGACATTATTTCGCGCTTAAGTCATTCTGTCAATAAATTTAATCATGTTTTAACGAAACCAGTGAGTCACTTCACAACTGATAACCATTCCCGCCAGACGAGTGCCTATTACGTGTAGCAGGTAAATTAATTTTAGATTTTATGTTATGAATTATTAATGGCATATCGATATATAGTCCTTGACAGTCAATAAATAATAATGTTAGTGGGAAAATGATGGTTTTTGTAGTTTAATTTAGCGATAACAATATACTCGGTAAGGTACTATGAAAATATTTGTAATAGTTGTTTATTAAAACATTCAATAGAATATTAGTCTTGTTGTCAGTACTTGTATTGTTAAACACACAGTTTTTTAATCATTAAAATTTCACGTATCTACGAAAAATGATATTGTATATGTATGAAAGAATAAAAATGACATTTTGATAAGTAAGTGGTTTAATTATCCTCGGTTTTTTAAAGCTTTTCATAAAAAGAACCTGTTAGATTTTATATCTTTAGTTTGACCCTCCGATTATCTGTTAAAGTCAAAGTCAAAGTCAAAATCATTTATTTCAATTAGACCATAGAGGCACTTTTGAACGTCAATAAAGAAAATTAACAAGTGAAGCTATTTGCTCATTCCAAGGTGTAGATTCCTATGGAGAAGAACGAGCAAGAAACTCCATAGGTTACTCTTTTTCAATCAAGTTCACAATTCTTCAGTTACAGTTTTGTTGTTTGGGTTGTGCGAGAACAATGTACCACTATGTTAGGTATCCAAAAGTAACATTCGAGATTTCCCATCAGTTAAAAATATTAATTTTCATGTCAAGGCCAGCCTTTTCATTAAATAATACAAAAGCCTTATAGAAACAAACACGGTGTAACTAAACATTCAAAGCATTAACACCATATTCATTATATTATGTCTGACCTTGAGTTTTTCATTATACACACATTTAAAATTACCTAATAAACAAAAAAAGGCTAAACTTGATGCCTTTTCGGTTGAATCTGCTTCAAACCAGTTTTTTAAACCAGTCTAGGTTTAATTCAGTGATAATTAATTTTAAACCAATAAAAATTGTTAATAAATCACTATAATGAGGTAACTATTAATAAATTTTTATATTTAATATTTTAATTTCAGCCTTTACCTAACTCATTATTACCAAACCACCTCTTCGGTGAGTTACGTGCATACAAACGATACAAACGCAGAAGCAACGTACTCCTATAAAGTAGTGTATTTAGATAAAAAAAATATATATTCAAAAACAAATTCGACATTTAAAATTCTAATTACAGTCTAATAGCAATTGCTTACGTCACCACTCGCCATGCATATAACGATACGTAATGCAACAGTATCGGTCGACCTGACCTTGTATGACATCATCGCGAGGTCATAGATTAACAGCTGAATTTTTAATCTATGTGCAATGAATTTAAATTATAATACGTCTGTCGTACAAAATGGCGGGCGATCTACTGTTTAAGATGTTTTGCGCTTCGCTTCAAGCTTCCTTGTGCGTACTGCTAAAGAGTGGAATTCTTTGCCAGAGTCTGTATTTCCTGAAGGGTACAACCTGGGAGTCTTCAAGGCCCGAGTGAATAGGTTGCTTATGGGACGACGTGCTACATCGTAGACCGCATCATCGCTTACCACCAGGCGAGATAGTGGTCAAACGTCGCCCCATCAAACATAAAAAAAAAAAAAAGATCAGGCTTCTATCGCAATAAATTTACTAAAGCTAGCGAATCATATTTTGATCATGTATATTTTCATTGACATAAGGCGTCCATTGTTAAACAGTAGGCATCACTCAATGACTTCCAAATCGGCGAGTTAGAAGCGACCTGCATCCCAAGGCATAAGAGATATATATATTTTTTTCTAAACTTAATATCATCAACACTTTGTCAATGTCCTATAGTTCAATCACTGTAACCATCAAATAATGAATATCCTGTTTTGACACGAGAAAAGTCTGTGTTAAACAAAAATAACCTCACACTACATTAGCGCCATCTACCAAGAGCAAAACGAATAGCCACATTGTCCTGTAATTAAGTAATAAGTACCTATCGGCGTGATTTGTAGTGCTTACAAGAATATTTAAGATTTTATTTTACTTTGCATTCAAATTCGTAATTCGTACCTATGTATTTATAATGGTTAACAATGAATCTCATTGTTATGACTTGCGGATGATACCTAGGGGCTTAGTGCTTAGCCGCGGAAGACTTAACGGGTTGCCGGGGCTCCGGCTCGAAGTGCAGGAGTAGGAACGGGGTGGTTTTTAGTCAGTAAGAGTCTGACACTCCCTCCCGCCTCACCCGGGCGGGAGAAGTCATTGGATGATTTTCCCCCCTCAAAAAAAAAAAAAAGGGCTTAGTGCTTATACATGTTATTAGGTATACATAGTATATTTTACGTGTGGTTTGCCCGTATGGAGTTGAAAGAATTCTTGATATTGTAGGATTTTTTGGATTTCTTTTTGTTTTATTTTTTTTTTATGGGGGGAACATCGTCGAACTCGAATGACTGCTCCCGCCTAGGTGAGGCGGGAGGGAGTGTCAGACTCTTACTGCCTAAAAAACCACCCCGTTCCTTCTCCTGCACGTCGAGCCCGAGCCCCGGTTACTTGTTAGGTTCTCTGCGACTCCGAATCGGCATCGGCCCTGTTGGGCCCCATCTGTGGTGGTCTGATGGCTCTTGAGGGGCGCGCGGAACGCGACGTGCCGTACGCTCGGGAGGTTTTTTGGATAAGGTCGATATTTGTTCATGAAAAATTAATTTTCTAAAATAGGACATAGATTATTTTAATCAAAAATTTTAGAGCCAACAGAGTACAATTATAATATCATACTATCGCTGAGAATTTGTGGTTCAACTTCGCGTTTTTTGCAAAACTTTCGATCTCGCTCAGCAACTGTTAACAATCGCCTGTGTTATATATGTTATGTATTCCAATCCGATACGACCTTTAAACTTTCAAGAAAACAATGAGAGCTAATTTCTTTTTCATGGTGTCTATGGACAGCGTTCGCGAATCTGCCACCTCGTTCTTAAAAGAAATCAGAGTACAATTCAAAAAACAAACGACTAATCTTATATCTTATACTTACTCTTATACATATATGTACTAGTACTACTATATAAAGACTGCCTCATTGGACGAGTGGTCGAAAGTGCGACTGCCGGGCAAGGGGTCTCTTAGGATTTGTAAAAACCTCAGTAGTAGCACGGAGTCTGGAAATGTGTCCGGTATATGGCAATAGGCTCACCCCCTATTACATGAGACTCATAACATAACTAGTAAAAAGTGGGTGTTACATTGTACAGAGGCTTTGAGTGCCGTAATGTGCACCTGTGCCTACCCCTTCGGGGTTAAAGGCGTGATGTTGTGTTATGTTACTATATATATAAAGCTAAAGAGCTTGTTTGTATGATTGTTTGTTTGAATGCGCTAATCGCTGGAACTACCAGTCCGATTTGAATAATTCTTTTTGTGTTAGATAGTGCATTTATAGAGGAAGGTAATAGGCTACAAAACATCTCGCTACGATCATTAGGAGCAGAGCAGAGCGGGTGCAACCGCGCAGAAGTGGCAAGTGAAAAATAAAGCAGTTGGGTAAGTACGTACCGTCCACAAATCTCAACTCTGTAATAAGTATGGGGCGGGAGGAAACGTCCGGGTGTCATCACTGCGAGGACCGCCCTGAGGACACGGTGGAACACACTGTCGCGGAATGCCCTGCGTGGGCTGAGCACCGCCGTGTCCTCAGGGAAGTGATCGGCGATGGCGACCTCTCGCGTCCGGGCCTAGTGCAGGCCATGATGCGGAGCGAGGGGGATTGGGATGCTGTCTCCTCCTTTTGCGAAGCAGTCATGGCTAAGGAGGAGGCGGGACGCGTGAGGCAGCGAAGTGCTGCCTCCTCGCAACCCAGTCATCGCGAAGGACACACCGGGCGTCGGGGATCGCGGGACGATCTCCGGCCACCGTAAGCGCGGGCCTGCGGACGGCAAGCATGGGTGGCGCCCCGTCCGACCAGAAACAGACCCGAGCGTACGGCGCGTCGCGTTCCGCGCGCGCCTCAAAGAGCCATCAGACCACCACAGATGGGGCCCAATAGGGCCGATGCCGATTCGGAGTCGCGGAGAACCTAACGGGTAACCGGGGCTCCGGCTCGACGTGCAGGAGAAGGAACGGGGTGGTTTTTAGTCAGTAAGAGTCTGACACTCCCTCCCGCCTCACCCAGGCGGGAGCAGTCATTCGATGATTTTCCCCCCTTAAAAAAAAAAAACAAAAACTCTAATAAGTAAGGAATTCAGAAAATAATCGACTCTAATTAGGAATTCAATTCCGTGTAAAGAAACTGAAGGTTTACGCCATGTTAAGTGGTATCAATTTACGGTTAAACTTAGCCTTGGAAGTTATTACTCAACCATGATTAGAACCCTAACAATTGGAGTTAAAATTAACCATGTTAGTTAATGGAGTACACTTTTGGTTAATTAAGTAGGAAGCCGATGATTTTTGTTGAATTAACAATGAGTAAATGTTTACATCTATATGGATAAATAAAATTGGAGTGTCTGTTTGTAATATTGAAATAACTGTATATACATACATACGATACACATACCAAAATAACACTTTTTACAGTTTTTGTTTGTTTGTGCTGGGTAATCTCTGAAATGGTTAGACCGAATTTGATTTACTTTACTTTACTATACTTTTATATTAGAAAAACGCTGATGAAGTTGCGGGTACAGTTAGTAATTCTTAAGTGTTGTCATGGACGTTTTGCTGTACCCAAAATGACGGCGTTACAAATTTAAATGCCTTGTGATTTGTCGCGAGCGCTTCTAATGTCTCATGAATATATGGGCCCCTGAATGGCTTGAAAGTAGTCAAGTCACCGGTTATTTAAGTATGTCGTAACAACAACATAATTAATTTACTTAAAGGAATCTAGATACAGATCCTATTGACCTATGCTGGTCGCGGAGAACCTAACGGGTTAACATGGCTCCAGCTCGAAGTGCAGGAGTAGGAACGGGGTGGTTTTTAGTCAGTAAGAGTCTCACACTCCCTCACGTCTCACCCAGGCGGGAGCAGTCATTCGATGAATTTCCCCCCTTAAAAAAAACCGGCCTATGCTGGAAGGCGGAATTGAGGGAGGTCTATGTTCAGCAGTTAACGTCTTGTGGCTCATATGACAGAGATTTTAATGAACTGCCATGCACTGTTTTAAACAAAATAAATACAGAAGAGTGAACTAAACAGCATGAAAACAGCCATAGCATATTTCAATGTCAACGATGCAATAAAAATGCCATTGGATGTAAAAATAATGCTGTACCGTTCAGCAGTGATAAGAAATAATAGGGTATACTGATAACAATAGCTGTGTGATTTGTTTCTATGCACTTATGTACTTCACTGAAGTGATAATGTATTGGATGCAGTTTGAAATAGACATGAAGGCGTGAATTATTTTATGGAATAAGCCGGTAAACGAACTAATGGATCACCTGATTTATATTAAATAACTAAAATAAATAAAAAGTGTTTATTTTAATAAAAACATAACACACACAGTTTATGAATACTAACATCTAAACTAGGCCGAGCCTGTACCTTAGATGTTAGTTCCTTCCAATTGAGACAGTGTATTATTTACAACTCATAGGTTGTGAATGGTTTATAAATTATTGATATGTAATGCACGAGTATGACAATACAATAAAACAACCTTGAGAGACAGGAGGGTACCAATATTTTTTGTAAGGAGGGAAAATCATCGAATGTCTTCTCCCGCCCGGGTGAGGTGTTAGACTCTTACTGACTAAAAACCACCCCGTTCCTACTCCTGCACTTTGAGCCGGAGCCCCGGCAACCTGTTAAGTCTTCCGCGGCTCTGTATCGGCATCAGCCCTATTGGGTCCCATCCGCGGTGGTCTGATGGCTCCAATGATCCCATTGGCGCGTCATCAGGTGATCCTAACGGTAAGCCATCAGCGCCGCCCTTAGACACCCGAAATACCAGGGGCGTTACCGGCCTTTTGGAGTTTAGGAATTTGAGGATTGTTGGGGATTCGGTGATTGAGGAGATGGGCTGGGTAAGCTCATTCACATGAAAACCAACGCAAAATTATGTTATTTAAATTAAATAGATTGAAAAAAGGTAATAGAAAATGCCTTATCACTACATATTTTAAAACAAAGTCGCTATCCACCGTCTGTCCCTATGCATGCTTAGATCTTTAAAACTACGCAACGACTTTTTATGCGGTTTTTTTTAATAGATAGAGTGATTCTTAAGAAAGGTTAATATGTATAATACATGCATATTGTACCCGTGCGAAGCCAAGGCGGGTCGCTAGTAGTCGCTAGTATATACCTCTCCGGGAGCTGCTCCTGGAAGCCGCCATCGTGCAGGCCTGGGTGATACCACCGGTCAGGCCTGCCGACATAGACGATGAGGCCAAGTGGCTCCAGGACGCCATGTCCAGGATCTGTGACGTGGCGATGCCCCGGATCCGGTCGAGGCAACAAAAGCGCCAGGTGTACTGGTGGTCGCAAGAGCTAGCAGCTCTACGCAAGGCGTGCACTGCTGCGCGACGCCAGTACACTAGGCACCGCAGGCGCCGCATCCGTCCTCCTAATGCGGAGGCGAGAGAGGCGGAGTTGTACGAGGGATACAGGGCGGCCAAGGCCCTCCTCAAGGTGGAGATATTGCGGGCCAAGGAGGAGGCCCGCCGAGAGATGCTGGGGACTCTGGACAGAGATCCGTGGGGACGCCCGTACCGGATGGTACGCGACAAGCTCCGCGCTTGGGCTCCCCCGCTCACCCAGAGTCTCCGGCAAGAAGTCTTGGAGGAGGTGGTTGGCACCCTGTTCCCTCGACTGTGGAGGGGGTTCACCCCTCCGTATATGACTCCGCCCCCTGCGGTGCCCGACGCGGGCTACAGCGACGACGACGACGACGACATCGTCCCAGAGGTGACCGAGGCAGAATTGAGAGCGGCGGTGCGCCGGATGGGCGCCAAGAACACCGCCCCAGGACCCGACGGCCTGCATGGCAAGGCATGGGTCCTGGCCTCAGAGGCTCTCGGGCCTCGATTGATTGGTCTCTACAGCGCATGTCTGGAGAGAGGCCAGTTCCCGCTTCTCTGGAAAGCGGGAAAACTGGTCCTCGTGCGGAAGACGGGGCGCCCTGCGGACTCTCCGTCCGCGTACCGGCCCATAGTGTTGCTCGACGAGGTGGGGAAAGTCTTCGAAAGAATCATTTCGAACCGCCTCGTCGCGCACCTGACGGACATTGGGCCGGACTTGTCGGACGGCCAGTTCGGCTTCCGCAGAGGGCGCTCCACGGTGGACGCCATCATGCGCGTTAGAGACCTCACGACGGGGACTGCAGTGTCCAGGGGTAAGGTCGTAGTGGCGGTGTCTCTGGACATCGCCAACGCCTTCAACTCCCTGCCCTGGAGCTGCATCTTGGAGGCACTCCGATATCATCGGGTGCCTACCTACCTCCGTCGTGTAATCGAGGCTTACCTGACGGACAGGTCCGTCAGCTACCCCGGTCACCGGGGCGAGTGGAACCGGCGAGAGATGTCACGCGGTGTTCCACAGGGTTCGGTTCTGGGGCCGCTCCTGTGGAACATCGGCTATGACTGGGTGCTGCGCACCGACCTCCCGAACGGCGTTAGCACAATATGCTACGCCGACGATACGCTGGTGCTAGCGCACGGGAGGTCACACCAGGCGGCGGCCGACTTAATGGCGACAGCGGTTGCGACAGTCGTTGAGAGAATCCGGCAGTTGGGACTCGAGGTGGCGCTCCACAAGTCCGAGGCCATGTGTTTTCATGGCCGCGGGAACGCGCCACCTCCGGGTGGGTCCCAAATAACGGCGGGAGGAGTTACCATCGGCGTCGAGACGACGATGAAGTACCTAGGACTCGTCCTCGACAGTCGGTGGAACTTCATTGAGCACTTTCGACGTTTGGCTCCAAAGTTGGAGAGGACGGGGGCTGCGTTTAAACGCATCCTCCCCAACCTCGGGGGGCCAAACGCCTCCTGCCGGAGGTTATACGCCGGGGTCGTGCGGTCCATGGCCCTCTACGGCGCCCCTGTTTGGGCGCCAAACCTGTTGCGGCGTCCCGCTCGGACGCTGCTCATGGCACAGAGGGTCATGGCGATCCGAATGATCCGCGGATACCGCACGATCTCTGGGGAGTCGGCGAACCTCCTTGCCGGATTACCGCCGTGGGATCTGGAGGCGAAGGTGCTCGCGCGCGTGTACAGCATGCGCGCGGAGGCACGTCGCCGGGGCGAAACTCCGCTGCCGCGCCAGATAAGTGCGTGGCGGGATGAGCTCCGGCGCGATCTCATGGCGGAGTGGCAGCAACGACTGTCGCAACCGAGGGCTGGGCTCGCTGCCATCGCAGCGGTAAGTCCCCTCTTTGAGGAGTGGCTTGAGAGACGCTACGGCGTCCTCACCTACCGCCTGACGCAGGTCCTCACCGGACATGGAAGTTTCGGGAGGTACCTGTGTCTGATGGGGCGGGAGGAAACGCCCGGGTGTCATCACTGCGAGGACCGCCCTGAGGACACGGTGGAACACACGGTGGGAGAATGCCCTTCGTGGGCTGAGCACCGCCGTGTCCTCAGGGAAGTGATCGGCGATGGCGACCTCTCGCGTCCGGGCCTAGTGCAGGCCATGATGCGGAGCGAGGGGGATTGGGATGCCGTCTCCTCCTTTTGCGAAGCAGTCATGCTAGCTAAGGAGGAGGCGGGACGCGTGAGGCAGCGAAGCGCTGCCTCCTCGCAACCCAGCCATCGCGAAGGACACACCGGGCGTCGGGGATCGCGGGACGATCTCCGGCCACCGTAAGCGCGGGCCTGCGGACGGCGAGCATGGGTGGCTCCCCGTCCGACCAGAAACAGACCCGAGCGTACGGCGCGTCGCGTTCCGCGCGCGCCTCAAAGAGCCATCAGACCACCACAGATGGGGCCCAATACGGCCGATGCCGATTCGGAGTCGCGGAGAACCTAACGGGTAACCGGGGCTCCGGCTCGACGTGCAGGAGAAGGAACGGGGTGGTTTTTAGTCAGTAAGAGTCTGACACTCCCTCCCGCCTCACCCAGGCGGGGGCAGTCATTCGATGATTTTCCCCCCTTAAAAAAAAAAAAAAAAAAAAAAGTATATACCTCTATATGAGAAAATCCTAGAACTACATATGAATAAAGTCTTATACCAAGAGCCTTTTTTATCTATGAACATAAATATTTATATCCTTGCCAAACTTATCAAAATACATAGGTAGGTACTAGTTGTACCTCTATATGCTTATCAATGCAATAAATAAATATATAATTCTGCACGGTTGGTGCAGCTGCCCCGCAGCGAGTAGCGGTTTCGTTTCCAGCAGGAGCAACTCTTCGTATAATCCACAAATTATTGTTTCGGGTCTGAGTTGCATGTGTATGTGAAATTGTATGTTTTTTATACCATATCAGTGGCAAAAAAGCACACGGCCATCTGATGGTAAGTGCAACACTTGGAGCATTACATGCGCCTTGCCGCCTTGTTTGTAAACGCAGTACGATCGATACAAGACAAAATCCCGGTGGGTCAAAAAAAAAAGAACACAAATATCTACATTTAAAGGTTTCATTTTTCTGAATTACTAAGTCTAGTTAGACATAATATCTCGCCTTTTATCCCCGAAAGGATAGTCAGGTACAATGTAACACCCACTTTTCACAATTTATGTTATGAGTCCCATGTAATAGGGGTGAGCCTATTGCCATATACCGGGCACAATTCCAGACTCCGTGCTACTAATGAGATTTTTTAAAAACCCATTAATGCTTTGCCCGACTCGGGAATCGAACCCGAAACCTCTTGCCCTGCGGTCGCACTTGAGGCTACTCGGCCAACGAGGCACTAATTTTTTTTTAAACCTTAACCTACACTAGGATTTTCCCCTGTGTCGTGGGTGCGTTTACAAACATACAAGTTCACATACACAATGACACCCAGACCCGAAACAACAATCTGTGGATCACACAAAAAGTTGTTCCGTGCGGGAATCGAACACGCGACACGTTGCGCGGCAGTCATTTGCCCAAACAGTGCAGTCAAAATTAAACTTAAAGTAACTTACGAAACATATTTAAAATGTCAAACACCAAGCGGTCACCGGTGACCGCAACCTATTGTTCTATAATTGTGTCTATAATGACGGTACTCGACGAGTTAATTTAGTTAAATATAGTTAATAAAAATTACCTCACCTTTTCACAAACACGGTCATCGACCATAATAGTATATTTTTATTCAATAATAATTACGTAAATAAGGCCACGATCACACACAGACATGACCGCTCACGGTCAACCGCGGAGGCAAACTGACTCATTTAAAGTATCTTAAATGTAGGTATAAGTATGACCTAACCTTAGATACTTCTTTTAAGTTAAAAATGTGTCATTCGTCGTTGAGACCATAATATGGAGTATGATTTTACAAATTGTTGGTTTATGACTTAATTAATGGTTATGAATAATACTTGAATAGACCGCCTCGTTGTCCTAGTGGTCGGACGTGCGACTGCCGGGCATGGGGTCTCGGGTTCGATTCCCGGGTCGGGCAAAGTATTACTGGGTTTTTATAAAATTCTCAATAGTAGCACGGAGTCTGGAATTGTGCCCGGTATATGGCAATAGGCTCACCCCATATTACATGGGACTCATAACATAAATAGTGCAAAGTGGGTGATATATTGTACAGTGGCATAATGTACACCTCTGCCTACCTTCGGGAATAAAAGGCATGATGTTATGTTATGTGTTATGAATAAAACCTACTTCTTCTCTCTCAGTTTAACCTGTATGAATGTTTGTGCGCAATTATCTCGCTATTGTCTGAACTGATTTTGATGCGGTTTTCAGTAAAGTGTTCGTTACTAGTGTAACGAACACTTTACTGAAAACCGCTTAATATTCTAAAATCTCCTGAGTGTAGTCACTCAGGAGATTTTAGAATATTAATAAACCGACTTCAAAAAAGAGGGGACTTCGGTTTTTTAGACGCCTGCTTGCTCGGTACTCACTTTATGAGACGAGAATTAACTATCTAAAACTGAAAGAATCCTGCACCTAATACTATTCCCGAACCCAGAATCTAAGTTGAAACCACTTGCTCGACAGTACCGTTGAAGATCACTCGTTAAAATCAATAATAAGAATGATTATTATGAAAAACAATATCTCTATACTTCTAAATATAGTTGCATACCTGAAAGATTCCCGTTAGCCGCTGAAAAAACTATTTCAGGCCATCATGTGCTCGTGAAAGCGAAACAATCGGTATGAGAACACGGTGTTTATATCTACAATCTAAAACGAACTACAAATCTTAGCCATTAAGGTAGAATATGGATTAATCTGTTGTTTACGTTTTTAATTTTTCAGTACTAGTCGTTATTTTTCAGTCTGAAATTTAGTTTGTCTTGTGTTCGTTTTACTGTAGGCTCGCTTCGTATTACAATACAATCCGGATTAATATTCGACTTCGTCAACTAGCCAACTATAGTTATCAGGACTAAAATCCCTTCATATGATAACGAAAACCCACTTTATACCATAAGAAATAGAGTACAAGTTAATTTAATCAAGATTCCATGACCGTGTGTTAAAAAAATGTATTTTTATACCAAAATTCAGTGCGTAAGTGTTAATTTCTTTGACCTTGCTCTCAATAACCTGAATCGATTACCTTCAGTCCAATTAACAAGTCATTTTGGGCTTAATTTTCTCAATGATAATCTTATTAAATGCCTCGGTGGTTCATTGGCCGTTAAAGCGATTGTTTAGCTACAGGGTGCAGACTCGATCCCCAAGAAGTCAACATCATCAAAGCCCGTGTCAGTACATTACTGAAATATAGGTACATTATACCTTCATTTTTTCTTTATTACACCTTCTCTACATAAGTGATGAAATATGAAGCATGAACGCATTTACTAATATTATCATTTATATATTGTTTTGTCTGTGGATGTCAAATTGTCTGTGGCTGCTTGTCTTTTTTTATTTTATCTGTGGTCTGGTAATATACGCTTCGTCATTGTTAAATTATTACGCTCCGTCTTTTATTTAATGTTTCCCTAGGATTAATTCAATAAATCATACATCTTACAAATTTTCATCACTAAGAAAAGAACATATTAAAGAAGGGCCAAATTAAAAGTTCTCTTAACCGACGAGCATGCATGAAAAGACTGATGACTGTTGAGGAAGCGAAAGAGGTATGTAAGAATCATACCAATTGGCATACCATAGTCTCTGCGTACCCTCATGGGAGACAGGCGTGAGGTTATGCATGTATGTCAACATAAGAAGGGTTTGCCAGTATCTCTATGCATGACAATTGACAAGCGAGTGGTAGATCGCATTTTAAGAGCTCCAAATTATAAGAGCGCTGCTGCCTGGTCTTTGTCAAATTTGTAGAGCTTTAGAGAAAATTAGGGCTTACCAATCCCCAAAATGCATGAGGGTGCAGGTTCGAAACCTACTAACGGCAAGTACTTTTTCCGATGTGACTTTTTTCGAGTTATCTATACTTTCTAAGATTATCTAGACACCACTGACAAACGGTGAAGGAAAACATCGTGAGGAAACCTGGGCTTATACTTTCTAATTATAAGTTTGTAATCGCCAACCCGCATTGAGCAAGCGTGGTGATTAATGCTCTAACCTTCTCCGTGTGAGAAGAGGCTTTGCTCAGCAGTGGGCATTTATAGGCTGTTGATGATGATGATGATGATGATGAATCAAAGGCCGGTGGCGCACTTGTAACACGTTTGGTGTTCCGGGTGTCTATAAGCGGCGCCGATTGACCGACCATCAGGTGATCCGTCTGCTCGTTTACCGCCCTATATCATAAAAAGTGGGACTGGGTGACAAATGTATGTATTTTACTCCCATCGTCACCACACGGCAAAATATTATGATAATAGATGCCCAATTTTTATTTTACTGTCCGTCTGGTGCCACCCGACGAGAAATACTTCCTTGAGAATACATAGCGTATGCGCTTTCGATGTTTGCATATTGCGTTATTTTTTGTTTTAAACATTTTATTTCTTTGTTAAACGATTGTACCTCTATTATTACCAAGACAGACTCATTTTACTTCGGGACGAAATTAAAATAGTTTCACAGTGTAGTAAGATGTAATACAATTCTGTAATTTTTATAAGTGTGGGAGAGCCATGCTTCGGCACGAATGGGCCGGCTCGACCGGAGTGATACCACGGACTCACAGAAAACCGACGTGAAACTGTTGCGTTGTGTTTCGTCGTGTGAGTGAGGTTACCGGAGACCCAATTACCCTAGTCCCCGTCTCCCGAATCGCCGAATCCTCCACAATCCTCAAACTCCTAATCCCCAAAAAGCCGGTGACGCACTTGTAACGCCTCTGGTGTTCCAGGTGTCCATGGGCGACGCCGATTGCTTACCATCAGGTGATCGGTCAGCTCGTTTACCGGTTTATGCCATAAAAAAAAACATGAATCCAACGCTAAATATTCTTGCAGTATTAAGCCTAAAACAAAACTAGAATGCCTACACAAAGACGAAAAATGCAAGCCAGTGCCTAAACCAGCCTGCATAAGGAGAGGTTTTTAAATTTGCGCTATCCGGGAATGTTAATTTTTGTCCCTGATATGCATTGAGTCTATCTTTCTTGGTACATTCTGTTTTTTTATTCTTACAGTATCTTCGCTTCAAGTTGGTCGATAACCAAGACACCACCATATCCTGTCTCAAAGAAAGAAAAGGACAAAAGCTACAATTTCCAAATTATGTAAATGTTAGCTACCAATCGAATTTTAGTGTTTCTGGCGTTTTGCCAACTTTTGTTTTACGGTAAAGTAAGCAATTTGCTTGTGTCCTCTGCTTTTGACAGCTTCCTGGCTTGGATCGTGAACATATCTCGGTAGTGTATGTAGATAGAGAATTTGATCCTATCCTAAATGGATGAACGATAAAAATTAAAACCAGCGTACGGCGCCTCAAAGATCCATCAGACCACCACGGATGGAGCCGAATAGGGCTGATGATACGGAACCGCAGAGAACGTAAAATGTTACCGGAGTTCCGGCTCGAAGTGCAGGAGTAGGAACGGGGTGCTATTTAGTCAGTAAGAGTCTGCCACTCCATCACGCCTCACCCAAAGGGAAAAGTCATTTGATGATTTTCCCTCCTTAAAAAAATCCTAAATGGATTCAGTGAGTCGTGGTGGTTATGGCGAAGTAGCATTTATCACTATCTCTACTCTACCCATGGGTGTCATAAGAACGACTAACTAACACATCTGATAGACTGGGAGTAGCGCTCTCTAAAAAACCTGGAATTTTTCAACCAATGTTTTTTTAATTGTTATTTTCTTTTTTGCCCCGGACTAAGTTTCCCGCCTGTGTCGTGGGTGCGTTTACAAACATGACACCCAGACCCGGAACAACAATCTGTGGATCACACAAAGAGTTGTTCCGTTCGGGAATCGAACCCGCGACACGTTGCGCGGCAGCCAGTGGTCCGCCACCGCACCAACCGTGCCGACAGCTTGGAGATTATGGCAAACCCTCCTATGTAGAGGAGGCTCACAGCAGAGTAATGGACTATGTACTGTACAATCTGAAATTATCTTACTAATACATATTACAAATGCGAGAATTTGTGAGTTGGTATGTATATTTGATACCCAATCATGTGTAAACGGCTAAAGGAATCGAGATGAAGTTTAGAACAGGAGTAGGTTAAGGTTTATGTAATAACACATGGGCTACTTTTAACCCAGCACGAGCACGCGTGCGAAGCCTGGCAGAAGACAATAATCAATATTGTAAAGGAAAAACGAGCAGACGGATCATCTGATGGTAAGCAATCGGCGTCGCCCATGGACACCTGGAACACCAGAGGCGTTACAAGTGCGTTACTGGCCTTTTGGGGATTAGGAGTTTGAGGATCGTTGGGATTCAGGAATTGGGGAGATTGGGGAAGGGCGGGGGAAGGGGGGGTAATTGGGCCTTCGGTAACCTCACTCACACTATGAAACTCAACACAAGCGTTGCTTCACGTCGGTTTTCTGCTCGGCCGTGGTATCGCTCCGGTCGAGCCGGCCCATTCGTGACGAAGCATGGCTCTCCCACACTTAAAATTAAATAACGAAAGTAATTCCTATACCTCCTATTACTTTTTATACTACCTTCCCCTTTGGGAAATAAAAAGCCTTGCTTTTTCGTAAATTTTTATATATAATACTCAAATCCTCTTATTACATTAAAAGCATTGAGCTACAAAACGTGGCTTGTTATAATTTATAAAATTAATTAGACTGGCTGCCTCGTCAAGGTCGCCAGGTCACTGGAGTGTCATACAAAGGCTGGGCCACGCTCACGTGTAATACATTTATTATTCATTCATTTTTGTCTGTTATTACATAGGTATCTTTACATAATACTAGCTTGTTAATCGTGGTTTTATGCCGTAAAAGGAAAATATCCTATCCTACTAATATCTATATCTTATACTATTATATAAAGCAGAAGAGTTTGTTTGTTTGTTTGTTTGTTTGAACGCGCTAATCTCCGTAACTACAAGTCTGATTTCAATAATTCTTTTTGTGTTGCATAGTACATTTATCGAGGATGGCTATATGCTATAAAACATCACGCTACGACCAAGAGGAGCTGAGCACAGCGTGTGAAATCGCGTGGAAGTAGCTAGTACATATTTAAAAATGAAATTCGTTTCCCGTTGTCACGCCATAACTTGAGAACGGCTGGACCGATTTGGCAAATTTTTTTTTGTTGTGTTTGTTATTGTCATTGGAAGGTTCTTATGACAGAAAAAAGTCCTGAAAATCCTACAGGAATGGGAGAAAACGGGATTTTGCGTACGAAGTTGCGGGCAGAAGCTAGTAACAATTATAAATGCGAAAGTTTGTGAGGATGTATGTATGCGTTTGTGTGTGTGTGTGTGTGTGTGTGTATGTGTTTGTGTGTGTGTGTCTTTGTTACTCTTTCACGTCAAAAAGGCTGAAGGGATTGAGATTAAATTTGGAACAGGGATAGAGAGATAGAGATATGGTTTGGAATAACACGTAGGCCACTTTTCATACCACGGGAACTGCCGAAGCTGCTGGCAGAAACAAGTAGCTTTTAAGTCCACTGATCTACTATCTCTGGCGTCGTAACTATTTATAATAAGTTTCCGTTGTGATGTCGAAGAAAAACAAGTCAATTGTCGTATAATATTCCTACTTAAACAATTGGTAAGGATAAAATAGGAACGACACATTTGTGTGTAGTTATGTTCGAGGATAACTCAAAAACTACTAAACGGATTTTGAAGCGGCTCGTGTCTGTGGATATTGTGATTCTTAGGCCCGTATTAATAAACCGATATCAGCGTAAGAGCGAGATGTTAAGATCCTGTTTGATATCCCGACATATTAATAAACAAAACTTAATACGCGGTTTAAGACCTTGTCATCACCTGAGATCGTGTTGTTTAATAAACATTACTCGGGTTTCAAAATCGGTATTAGGATGGTTATCAAGACCACGATTGTTAAGTTCAGTCGACCCTGGACTTAATATCGTGAACTCGTACCTAAATATTTCGCGGGAACCGTGAATGTTGAGAATATTATTTCCGAAATCAATTATTATGATGAAGTTGAATAATACGATGATATTTTATGGCCTTTTCAAAATCTATTAGGTACCTAAAGTTTATATAAGTACCTAAAGTTCATATATACCTACAGGAGATCAAGCTAGCTTGAATAGGCATTTTTGACTCCATTATCGAATATGAATAAGTAACATAACATCACGCCTTTTATTCCCGAAGGGGTAGGCAGAGGTGCAAATTATGCCACTGTACAATGTAACACCCACTTTTCACTACTTATGTTATTAGTCCCATGTAAGCCTGAGCATATTGCCATATACCGGGCACAATTCCAGACTCCGTTTTACTACTGATAATTTTTAAAAACCCCAGTAATACTTTGCCCGACCCGGGAATCGAACCCGAGACCCCTTGCCCGGCAGTCGCACTTGCGACCACTCGGCCAACGAGGCAGTCGATTAATAAGTAACTTGTAAATAAACACGAAACACTGATGTGATTGTATTATCAAGTACCTAATAAACAATTGAGAGAAAGGGAATCACAGATTATAATAATGAGATGACGCGAAATCACTGGCATGTGCGTTCGTCATAAAATTAAACGTAACTTTATAATAAACAATGCTTTTTTATGGTTAAAAAAATCATAATGTATACAATATAAAAAAGTAATACAATTTCCTAAAATTTTAATCCATTTAAACTGGAAATAATCTTTTATTCCTATGCAAACAGAGTTGAATATTATCGTTCTACACAACTATTACTAAACGCAATGAACGAAAGATGTATTAGTTCGTTCGCTGTGACGTAACAAGTCTTAACATCAGGATTTCATTGAGTGTCAAATTACGAATCTTGATACCTCGATCCAAACCGCGGTATCACCTGAGATCGTGTGGATATAGGTTTATTAATTAGCGTCGACATTAAGATGCTGATCGCATCTTGAGAACGTATCAACTGATGCCGGTCTTGACATCGTGATTGAGACCTATTTATTAATACGGGCCTTAAGGTTTAAGGAAAGTTCAAGTTTTTTTTTGCGAATGTACGAGACTGAAGGCAAAATAAAAGAAAAATTAAGTTATAATATTCTAACCGAGCAAGTTAATTTAAATTAATTCATTAATAAATAGATTTATTTTAGACTTTGACAAACTATGAACTTTGAAGACAAAAATCTAATTTTAACTAGGGCCTTCTTACTCTGCAGCCGTATTCGTGACCACTCAACCAAGAAGGTAGTAAATATTTATTTCTAGACAATAAAAATCAATTTAATTCGCCTTTCTATCTCTTGGGCATAAACCCGCCATTTTGTGACGTCATCGCCGCCATGATGTCATCCTTACATAACCTTTGGAATGCGCGCTCTTTTTTCTTTTTTTTTTGATGTTCAAGGTATTATTATATTGTGCCTAATAAGTTGACTGATATAAATTTTTAGTAGGCATATAGGTACGTACGATGTATAAGTATTTGGTGTTTTTAATCTTTCATTTTGCTCTTGAGATTATTTTTTTTTTGTGTTTTACAATCTTGGATTATTTTACTATTAACATAACATAACATCACGCCTTTTACCCTCGAAGGGGTACATAGAGTTGTACATTACGGCACTTAATGCCACTGTACAATGTAACACCCACTTTTCACTATTTATAAGTCCCATGTAATAGGGGGTGAGTTTATTGCCATATACCGGGCACTACTCCAGACATCATGCAACTACTGAGAATTAAAAAAAAAACAGTAATACTTTGCCCGATCCAGGTATCGAAACCGAGACCCCTTGCCCGGCAGTCGCACTTGCGACCACTCGGTCAACAAGGCTGTCAATTCACTATTAACTGGAGAATATTTTGAAATAATGAAACATTTATCTCAGTCTAATTATAATTATTAGATTAATGGCCGTTTTCACCAACACCTAAACCATCTCTTAACTAAAAATTGCTTAGCGTGAAGTAACAACGAAACTAACTCCTTACTGTTAGGTGTCACTTATCTTAGCTAAAGGATTCCTTAAAATTTAAGACAGATTAATAAGAACGGGCATTAGTAAATTATAAATTACTAATTCTACCTTATAATTTATTGATTAATTTAATAAATACAAATATTATTAACAAGCTACTTCCGCGCGGTTTCACACGCTCTGCTCAGCTCCTATTGGTCGTAGCCTGGGCCTCTAGCCAAACGCCACTTTAGCGCTTGTCTACAGAGAGAGTAGAAATCAAAATGTATGGGGATGACACTGACAAGTGTCAAAATTTACGTCAATGCCATATAATTTGGTTTTCTATTCTACAAGTAGACAAGCGCTAAATGGCATTTGGCTACAGCTGCTGATGTTTTATAGCCTATAGCCATCCTCGATAAATGCGCTATCCAACACAAATAATTATTCAAATCAGACTTGTAGTTAGGGAGATTAGCGCGTTCAAACAAACAAACAAAAAAACAAACTCTTCCGCTTTATATAATAGTATAATATAAGATGAAATAGATAACTTAAGCGTTTTTAAAACATCGTATTTTAAATCCCTTGCTATGCAACCTTAAAATCAAGTCCAAAGACAAAAGATTCAAAATGGCGGACCCTCTCAACTCGAGTCTCCTTCCAAACGAGGATCTCGCTCTAAGTACTACACTCTATGGGACGTCAAACAGTTTCGAGACTTTCAAGTGACCCTGAAATTCAATGGCGTTAAGGATTTCATGGAAACTTGTTTCGAAATCTTAAAATATAGATATTTTCTACCTAGTTAAGCATTGCCATTCAACGTGGCAATGCTGCCAGTCTTTTGGGCACCCTACCTCACGGCAGCGATGAGGAAAATGTTTTCTTTGATGCCTTATGATTTATTTTTATTATTATTATTTTATTAAGGAGTAAATATTTTAGTTTTAATTTTTTTTTATATATATTAAATTGTATATATTAATTTTTATCTTGTATTGTATATATTTAATTGTGTAATAGTTAATATTAAATAAAGCGAAATTTGAAATTGTGATTTTTGTGCCTCATTTTTTTTATGGCATGAGCCGGTAAACGAGCCGACGGATCACCTGATGGTAAGCAATCGCCCATGGACACCAGGAACACCAGAGGCGTTACCGGCCTTTTGGGGATTAGGAGTTTAAGGATCGTTGGGGATTCAGGGATTGGGGAGATTGGGGAAGGGGAGGGTAATTGGGCCTCCGGTAACCTCAATCACACGACAAAACACAACGCAAGCGTCGGTTTTCTGTGAGGCTGTGGTATCACTCCGGTCGAGCCGACCTATTCGTGCTGAAGCATAGGTCTCCCACACTTTAATAGTAATAGACTCACCCCTTATTACATTATCGGTTATAAATGGTTGTAAGGTAAATATAATTTATAGAGGTATATTTGTAGACGGAATACAGTAAAGCTCTAAGCAATTTTACACATATCACCTCTTTTATAATCCCTCGGGGGGTAAATAAGGTAACATTAAGTATAGTACTAGAAAACTGGGATGATGACGGGGTTCGAAAATTAAAAATCTATTTAGTCCGTAAGTTAGGTAACGAAAAAATATCAGACACGTATTTTTTATTTTGTTGTAGGTATAATAAAAAAATAATTTGATAAAACGAATCAAAGTTTAGGAGTGGGGACTAAAACGTCATTTCTACGTATTAAATGTACATAGAAGTGACGTCACGCGACATTTCAAATCAATATACCGTCGGAACTATTTGTTTCTGTGAAAAAATAAAAAATATATGTCTAGTGTTTTTAATTAATCTACCAGACGGACATTAAAATAAAAATTAGCCATCTACCCTATTAAATAAAAAATAAAATTACCCTTTATTGCTGTTTAAACTTACTAACATTAACATCAAATAGCTTACTGCCTACACTTTACAAATGTTTTATCTTACTTATATCTTCTTATATCGGCGTTCGGTTCAAAAACAGCTTGTCTTTCGACATAGGCCTCCTCTAAAGATTTCCATTTCTCTCTGTCTTTTGCTACTCGAATCCATTCCCACCTTTTTTATGAAAAAAAAAAAGAAATCTACCCTATTACCGAAAATGAAATCCAGCATATTATGTCCACCATCATGCCCCCTCGGGAAATAACAACAACAGCTTGAAGCAAAAATCGACCATCGAAAAAATAGTTGTACTCGATACTAATATAATAAATTATTTATTTAAGTATTACTTAAACTAATGATGTGGTTAACTTGAGTGTTTTGTTTGTATTCCCGTAACCAAGGGGGAGTTGTAACTAGGGGGGCAGGTAAAGAGGGACGTAGCAAAAATAATCATTCAAATCAAATAAAATATCTTTATTGCTGAACACAGTACATTTTGATGCATTTCAAGATGATATATGAATGCGCAGTTCATCATGTTCCACCAATCAAGGAGAAAGAAAGAAAGAAAGAAAGAAAAATAATTTATTCGCCATGGACATATACATGGACCACCGAAAATTAACATACATATACATTAAAACACAAAAATAAATAGAAAACAAAAATAAAAAACATAAAATAACAAAAAAAAAACAACAATGAAGGCAAAAAAAAACATTATAAAAAAAAACTAAATAAAAGAAACAGCATGTCCACGACCAAGGCATGCAACTATTATTCGTAAATTACAATTGACGAGTTCCAGATTACAGCAATTTTATTAGTTATGAGTTCAGTCAACACTTTACAAGTTATTACTAAAGCACAACAATATACTTAAAAATAAATATTAAAACCTTACTTCATAGGCATCTAAAGGCAAAATCCATAGAGATTGTATACCAAATAACGGTTTGATTAAAGAAATAACGAAAGTATGGTTTAAAAGTGTGGGAGAGGCCTGAGGCATACTTCGGCACGAATGGGCCAGCTCGACCGGAGTGATACCACGGCCGAGCAGAAAACAGACGTGACACAACACTTGCGTTGTGTTTCGGTTGTATGAGTTTAGGTTATCGGAGGCCCAATTACCTCAATATCCCCAATCTCCGAATCCCCAATAATCCTCAAATTCCTTATCCCCAAAAGACCGATAACGCACTTGTAACGCCTGTGTTCCATTCCAGGTGTCCATGGGCGGCGCCAATTATTTACCATCAGATGATCCGTCCGTCAGCTCGTTTACCGGCTCATCCCATAAAATGACAAAAAAATATAATAAAGAATAATATTTCTGTGGCAAAATCAAATTGAAACGTAAAAATAAAACTTAAAAAAAATAAAAAAACGTTTTAAACCTCTTTTTTAGAGGAGGAAACCGTCAGAACTTGTTTAAGCGCGAATGAAACTTGAGTGGCGTTTGAGTATTCGGCTGATAGCCCTGCAATAGATAGTCACGGTCGTTGAATTAGATGATGAATATATTTTTAACAATTTTCGAATGCATCTTAAACTGTCAAACACCGCGAGGACACCGGTGACCGCAACCTATTGTTTTTTAATTGTGTCTATAATGACGGTACTCACTCACATATTTAACAAAATCAACATCATCAAATTTGATGAAGCCGTTTCCAAGTTACGACCGACTTTGCATCAAAATATAAAGAAATAGCATACAATATAAATTCATATATTACACACGCATAGGTACACACCTCGACACAGTTTCCTTAAACACATAATCAATATAAATAACCCTATAATAGGTATAACAGTTTACTATTATCCGCAAACACAGGGAAAATGAATGGTTGAAGTTAACAAGAGATTACAATTCACTTTGAAGGTCAACTCCTTCAAACGACGTATGTAATTATGTAAGTAAAACTAATATTAACATAACAACACGCCTTTTATCCCCGAAGGGGTCGGCAGAAGTTTATATATTATATAGATTACGGCACTTAATGCCACTGTACAATATAACACCTACTTTTCATTATTCAAATTTATGTCAAGAGTCCTATGTCATAGGCTATAGCCATATGCCGGGAACATTTCCAGGCTCCGTGCTACTACTGAGAATTTCTCAATAAAACCCAGCAATAGTTTGCCCGACCTGGAAATCCAACCCGAAACCACTTGCCCGGCATTCGCACTTGCGACCACTCGGCCAACGAGGCTGTCAACGTTAGTAAGTAAAACAAATTAACTAAAAAATAGGCTGCGCGACATCGCCGGGACCGCGCACGGTGCTCATGAGTAAGTCTGTGGTTCGAGTATTAGTAGAGCTTTTCTCAGTATATTCACATGAGTAACCCGCGATTTTTAGTTAATTTAGTATGTCTCGTGAAGGAGGTCGTGGTGGCCCGATGCATTAGGGTGCGGGCTTCGAAACCTACCAAAACGGCGAGTACCAATGTGACTTTTTCCGAGTTATATGTAACTTTCTAAGGTTATTTAGACACCACTGACAAACGGTGAAGGAAAACATCGTGAAGAAACCTGGGCTTATAATTTCTAATTATAAGTTTGAAATCGCCAACCCGCATTGAGCAAGCGTGGTGATTTGGTATTGCTCAAACCTCCGTGTGAGAAGAGGCTTTGCTCAGCAGTGGGCATTTATAGGCTGTTGATGAACAGTATGTCTCACGATAGTTATTATAAAAACATATGTAGAGCTATTTACTTATTCATATAAGGTCACGGCCACAGCCATATGTTATGTACATACGAACTTCCTTATTATATAAGTACTGTTTGATTTGTAATGAACATATTAAGTGATTGAAGTGGTGGATGTCCATATTGTACATATATGTGGGCACCATGTTTGACACAATCATTCATAGCTTTTTATTTTAATTCAGGAGTTGATTCCGGAGTTCCATTTTTTGACGTTGTATTGTCGTCATATCGTTCTCAGATATACAAACACAGGCAACCCCCCCCCCTCCCCGTGCCAAACACATGTATTGTACATATAAACCTTCCTTAAGAAAACCCTATCTATTAAAAAAAACCGCATCAAAATCCGTTGCGTAGTTTTAAAGATCTAAGCATACATAGAGACCCGATTCGGAGTCGCGGAGAACCTAACGGGTAACCGGGGCTCCGACTCGACGTGCAGGAGAAGGAATGGAGTGGTTTTTAGTCAGTAAGAGTCTGACACTCCCTCCTGCCTCACCCAGGCGGGAGCAGTCAATTGATGATTTTCCCCCCTTAAAAAAAAAAAGAAAGCATACATAGAGACAGACAGACGGCAGCGGATAGCGACTTTGTTTTATACTATGTACTGATTAGGTAAAGGGTCAAATAATGTATCAATGTGACTGCAAAAAACTTTTCTTTTAAAGAGTGACGATAGAGTTTCTTCCTCATTCTTCTCCATTCGAAACTCACACTTTGGAACGAACGCCTAGCTTCACTGAAAGACAGACGGACGGACAATTCAATTTTTGACGTTTCAAAAGTATCTAATGAAGGATTAAACTGTCAAACACCAAGCGGTCACCGGTGACCGCAACCTATTGTTCTATAATTGTGTCTACAAAACCAGTACTCGACGAGTTAATTGAAATAAATGCTTTGACTTTGACTTTGATGACATTATTCTTTTGTTTATAAAAGGAAGAGCGTAATGAGCGTCCAAGTGTGGGAGAGCCATGCTTCGCAAGAAAAGCCGGCTAGACCGGTGTGATACCACGGCTCACACGGCCGGTGAGGCTACCAGAGGCTCAATTGGCAATTACCCCCCTCCCCAATTCCTGGATCTCCAACAATCCTCAAATTCCTAATCTCCGATAACGCACTTGTAACGCCTCCGGTGTTCCGGGTGTCCATAGGTGACGCCGATTGCGTACCATCAGGTGATCCTTCTGCCCGTTTGCCTTCTATTCCATAAAAAAAATTTAGGGCACAATAAAATCAAAATGTAAAATGGCGCGCAATGAAAAGTGACGTCACATCGTGTCCCCTTGTCTCTTTGAGAAGGGTCGGCTTATTGTCACGGCAGATACAAGCTTTTATAACACCGTATTCGAAAATCTATTAAGTAAGTGAAAATGATAAATTTTTGTCGTGATTTTTCGTGTTATATCGGAACATGGGTCTTTTTACGAATTGTATATTTTTATCATTTAAGGGTCGATTTTTCCAACGCCAGATAAATTTTAACTGAGGAATAACTGTTAATGTTTGACAATTCTTCCATATTAAATGCTGTCAATTTTATTCTACAGTTAAGAATTAACTGATGATTGAAATATCGGCCCTAAATCTTTCATTAATTGTACAGGTATTCATTAATCTTTGTGTGTTTGTATTTATTTTTGATTAAGTATAGGTACTGAGGGCCAATTTTTCAATACTCAGATAAATTTTAACTAAGAGATAATTTTGACTATTTGACAATCCTTCCAAAGTCAAAGTCAAAGTCAAAGCATTTATTTCAATTAAACCATAGTTTGGTACTTTTGAAACGTCAACAAATACAAAATAAATAATAGTCTGTCAGTCAGTCCGTCAGTGAAACTAGGTGAAGCTAGGTGCTCATTCCAAAAAGTAGATTCGAATGGAGAAGAACGAGCAAGAAACTCCTTACTAAAAACTGTCAAAACGGTCAAATGTCAATTTTATTCTAGAGGTACAGTTCAAAATTAACCGATGTTGGAAAATCGGCCCTGAAAATTTTAAACTGCCCACTCCAGTCGTCGACTATCCACTGTTGATAATAATAAATCGTATATCTTATATTTACTTACTTACTATATAAGGCTAAATAGTTTGTTTGTTTGATCGTTTGTTTGTTTGTTTGTTTGAACGCGCTAATCTCAGCAACTACTGGTCCGATTTGAAAAGATATTTTTGTGTTGGATAGTCCATTTATCGAGGTAGGTATAGGCTATAGGCTACAAAACATCACGCTACGATCAACAGGAGCTGAGCAGAGTGGGTGCAACCGCGCGGAAACAGCTAGTTTTATTTTAACATACCATCCCGAAAGGCTAATTCAAATTCATTCAAATAATTTATTTCAGATAAACATCCATATTGATTGACTGCACGGTTGGTGCGGTGGCTGGGCAACCGGCTGCCGTGCAACGTGTCGCGGTTTCGATTCCCGTACGGAAGTTGTTCCGTACGGGAACTTTGTGTGATCCACAAATTGTTGTTTAGGGTCTGGGTGTCATTGTGTATGTGAACTTGTATGTTTGTAAACGCACCCACGACACAGGGGAAAATCCTAATGTGGGGCAACGTTTAAAAAAAGTGTTAATAGTAGTACAACTTAGTCTAATGTTAGTATTGATTTAATTAAAATCAAGAGGTCTGTGTCTGAACACTTATCCACCTTGACCTTGACCACTATGAAGAGACAGATGGGACTCTCCAGTCCCATCTGTCTGAAAACACCTTCCACCTAATCCAAGGTCTACATTAACGTAACACCTACTTTACGATTTGGAAGTGAATCTGTTGCACTAAACCAGCCATTTTTTTTAGCAATAGACATTACTATGATTAGGTACAATTAGCTAATTCTGCTACGGATTCTTTTTTTTTAAGGGGAGAAAATCATCGAATGACTGCTCCCGCCTGGGTGAGGCGCGAGGGAGTGTCAGGCTGTTTCTGACTAAAAACCACCCCGTTCCTTCTCCTGCACGTCGAGCCGGAGCCCCGGTAACCTGCTAGGTTCTCCGCGACTACTACGAAGTCTACCTCTATTTATGAAGATATTTCAATCAAGTACATAGTTACAAATCCGTAATCTAATCTATAAAACAACTTTAATTAATAATTACTTACATAAAACATAGATACAGACAGGCAGACAGACAGAAAACGGTTAATTTACGGGTCGGCACCCTAAAAAATAACTAGTATTTCTGGTTGTTTTAACCTTTCGCTCTTGTGACTACAGCGACCTCTAGTTTTTGGTACAAGGACACAGAGTGACCGTTGTAATGTAGATAACCGTATATTTAATTTTAAATAATTACATTTAGCATGAATTTCATGAGTGATCTTTAAATATAATATGTACCTAAATTATTTTAATATAATATTTAACTGCTTACTCGCGTAACTGTTTGACGAGGAACTCGACTATGTTGACGTGTGTCGCGCCATGCTGCTTGAATAATACTGCAATACTTTTATCGAAGCGTCAAAACTACTAATGTCCTGTGAATTTTGTACGAAATATCAAATTATGACGTCATCATATTTTCGCGTCAAATAGCTCACTTATTTCTGAAAAAAGTTTGTAGAATAAATCGAAAATTAGACGTATGTGGTCAAATCAATGAATGAAAGTGTAATTATCTTTCAATATTTAATCTGTCTCGTTGACCGAGTGGTCGCAAGTGCGACTGTCGGGCAAGGGATCTCGGGTTCGATTCCCGGGTCGGGTAAGTATTACTTACCTACTAGGTTTTTTATAAATTCTCAGTAGTACCACGGAGTCCTCTGTAATTGTGCCCGGTATATGGCAAAGGCTCACCCCCTATTTCATAGGACTCATAACATAAATAGTGAAAAGTGAGTGTTACTTTGTACAGTGGCATTAAGTGCCGTTGAAAAGTGAGTGTTACTTTGTACAGTGGCATTAAGTGCCGTAATGTGCACCTATACCTACCCCTTCGGAATGTCGCGGAGAACCTAACGGGTAACCGGGGCTCCGGCTCGACGTGCAGGAGAAGGGACGGGGTGGTTTTTAGTCAGTAAGAGTCTGACACTCCCTTCCGCCTCACCCAGGCGGGAGCAGTCATTCGATGATTTTCCCCCCTTAAAAAAAACCCCCTTCGGAATAAAAGGCGTGATGTTATGATGATGATATTTAATTGGATTGAAAAATTAAAATTATCCATTTTTAACCCAAGAAACTATCCAATTGAGCCTTTTTTTTATTTCTATCGCGATGGCAGTTCTCATGGAATTTCCGCGTCATGGGGACGACAGGGGAGCCCGTCGGACTCTTAGCAGAATAGCAGCTACAACCGCCGCCGCTGCGCTGTGCTCCTCCTCTGCCTGTAGCCGTGACGGAGTTACCGCACCGTGAATATGAGCTCTTAGCATGGCTCGAAATTAGTCGAGTTTCTTATTAAACAGTTACTCGATTATGTGTTTATGTAGATATGCTTCACGAAAGTTGTAATATAATACAAAAATTTATAATATTTAATTTACTGTTAGTCTTTTAACGTTCAGAGCGTTTCCAAGTTTTGTTGAAACTAAGAATTGTTTAATAGGAAATCAAACCACATTCTTTCGAAAATAAAATGTTTGAGTTCTTTGTCTAACCGTCTTGCTGGTGGAGTGGTTGGGAGTGCGACTGCCTAGCAAGGAGTCTGGGGTCCGATTCTTGAGTTTAACATAGTAATATTGAGGTACAATAAAATAAGGAAATTTGCGCTATTTCTGCTCATTCCTAAGATTAAATCTTAGGAATGAGCAGGAACAGCAGCTGAACTTGAATTCAGGACATCACCACCCTATAAGTGACCACTGCTGATCAAAGGTCTCTGCTCGCACAGAGAAGGTTTGAGTATTAATCACTACGCTTGCACAATGCGGTTTGACGATTTCAAACTTATAATTAGAAATTCTAAGGTTTCCTCACGATGTTTTTCTTTCACCGTTTGTCAGTGGTGTCTAATAATCTTAGAAAGTACATATAATCACATTGGTACTTATTGTTGGTAAGTTTCGAATTCCTACTTATGTAGAAATGTTTTTGTATTATTGTAAGCTTTAGTTTTCTATTTCGTTAGTATTCCTTATACGTCGCAAAGTACCTAAAACATTTTTTTCTTAAACCACGCGTCTCTACTTACGACTCCAACAAAAAATGTATAAGTAACGTTTTTGCGAAAATGCCGAATGAATACGCAAAAACTTACTCGCGCGTCTCAGCAAACGCCATTTTATTTCCATAGATTATAGATATGAAGACAGGTTTTATATCAGACTTAACGTTGACACAGGAAACCAGTTTATACAGCCTTGAAAATGTTACCAGTGCTTATTATTATTATTAATAGAATTTCTTCTTTGAATAGTTTATTTGTCAAGTCTTGTAGTTGATAGTTATTGTTGAGCGGAGTTGGAAAGATTAAAAAGAGATAAATATTTTTAATTTAAGCTTTCATAGTAGAAAAAGACACATTCGTTTGCAAGTTTACTAATTAAATCAATGCATTACCTAATAATTTTAAAAAGTTTTGGTGTTCGGGAATTTGGTTTACCATACCAAATTCCCAAACTTTTATAGAGAATTTCAAAAACTCCTAATTCTCGTAAATCCCATGAATTTTATGTCCAACCTGCTAACTGAACCCGAAATCCCTTGAACGGCATAAGCGCTTATAACCACTCGACCAGCGAAACAGTTTTTGTCTCGCTCTAGTAAATAAGTAAGTAAGAATAGTAAGTATCTCCATTATGTCATTGAACCTTACGTTTTTATGTAAAGCACTAGTATCAGAGTCAGCCAGTTCGATTCCAGTTACATCATCGACATCACGTTTGATAGCATCATCAATCACATCATACATCTATTTAAAGCGAATGATTATGTCTGTCTGTTTGATGCAGTTTATCTCTTAAAGTGATGGACTGATTGCGGTGAGATAAATTATGATGTAAGTTAGAATTGTTATCCTCTGAAATTTTTGTATCAAAATCACAGTCTAATCTAAGAATACATTTCTCTTCTTTTCCTATGTTTAATTTCCTATTAGGAAAATCAAAAGCATGAGAAAGATGGATGCAGTGAAAGAAACGAAATTTAAATAGAATTAACTACTTATTACAATCATTACTTTATTTTAAATTAAACATGTTTGTTTTACTGAGAAAATTTACATACCTACCTACAATAAAAAAATAACTCTATAAAACTGCGGCTAAAACCGCGTCAAAATCGTAGTTTTTCTTTTACGTTCGTGTTTTATGATTGTAGCCAAATTCCAAGCACGCGATAGTAGGTACTTTATGCCTAGAAATACCTACTAACGCAAAGTAATTTTATAATAGCTTTAAATCACTACTCATTTGTAGTTTGTAGTATTTTTTGTCACTGGCAACATTAATTTAGGAGTCGTGGCTACGTGACCCGCCATTTTAAATTTGACTAAAAAACGTTGCATTTAAAAAATGAATAATTTTTTGTTTTGCTTTATGATTTTTACGTGACTGCTTTGTAGTACTCAAAGGAGTGTTTTAAATAAGTTTTTTTTTTCAAATAGGAATAAACAGATTTTTGATCATTCTTTTATTTTGCAGATATAGATTTATAAGATACATTTTTTAAATAAACAAATCATACCAATATCAAAAACACTTGCCCTATTCAGAACTCGAAACCTTGTCCCCGATATGACTGAACTGACATATCCATTATGAAAGGCTTTAACTTTTATTTAACAAATCATTATCCTCCCGCGTTGTTAAGCATCGCAGTAACTTATTAGCATCTGTTTTTTATTGCATTGGGTGAGAGCAGTGACATGGCTCAATTTTTTGAAACTAAACTTTGTATTTTAATCAGCAAAATTGTTAACTGTGGCTTGAGGATAATGACGCTGTTAATTTTTTGGTTTTTTTTTTGGAGAATCACCCTGGTACACCCCATATATTTTTTTTAAAGTTTCGCGCTAGATAGTACATTTTTTAGACGCAAACGGATCACCTTATCAACAGCCTATAAATGCCCACTGCTGAGTAAAGCCTCTTCTCACACGGAAAAGGTTTGAGCATTAATCACCACGCTTGCTCAATGCGGGTTGGTGATTACAAACTTATAATTAAAATATTATAAGCCCAGGTTTCTTCACGATTTTCTCGTTCACCGTTTGTCAGTAGTGTCTAAATAAACTTAGAAAGTACATACATATAACTCGGAAAAAGTCACATTGGTACTTGTCGTTGATAGGTTTCGAACATGCACCCTCATGCATGAAAAGCGGGCATCTTATACCTCTAGGCCACCACGACATTCGCATCACCTGATGGTAAGCAATCAGCACCGCCCATGGACACCAGCACTTTAAATGCGTTGCCGGCCTTTTGGGGGTTAGGGATCCGAGGATTGGCTTCAGGGATTCGGGAGATTGAGGAGGTTCGTAAACTGGAGTAGAATCAGGCCAAAAACTAGACTATATTGAGGATGTTACTCCCTGAAAAGTAATTGTTCCAATGGTGAAATTAGTTTCAAATCCGCTCCTTTTGGCAAACCATCGGAGTTAATGAAAATGGTCATTATAAAATGAAACTCGTAAATATACTGATAAACAGAAACTGTTTTAATTTATTCTTTTGTAATGGACTTTTGAAATCAATGTTCTAAGATAATGAGAATTGCATTGTCGGTTTATTCTCATACAGAAAGATATTAAATATCTATAGCCTAAGCTAATAATAACAAAAGAGTACCTAGGTACCTATGTAATACCTATAACTATAAAAGCTGATTAAGTATTCAAGGAAATGTTTTGCACCATGACATTTCGTTCTCGAACTGCTGAAATTAAATAACCAATGATTATCCAAAATCTCTGGATACGTCTAGGTTATAAACAGAAATGCCTACATACAATGCAACTAAAAATGCCAAAAATCGATTGAAATTTATATATATTTTTCGGGAGCAAGAAATTATACAAAGGAGCACACATTACATCTCTTTAAAATCTTCAAATTCCATCGAGATTATCTGCTACAATGTCAATGAAGAGATCTGTATTCAAAAAATTAATTTGTCTAACCCGGGAATCTAAGTTGCGTTAACTCTATCACCCTACGACACGACAATGCCGCGTGCCGCTTACGGCCTACCACGCGGGTTAAAGTAAAACCACCGAGAAGTGTTAGTCTATGATATTTAAATTTCGAAAGATATCCATTTCATAATATTTAAAATTACTTAGTAATTTTAAAATGCATGCGAATAAACTTGTTTTTAAAAAGTTTTTTCGACAACTTTCATTTGCAAAAATGTTCAGTTACTGGGTCAGTCGTATATTGACAAAATTTTAACAGGAAAAAGGAAGATCTTATTATTTTAAACATAATCAAATACTGGTACATATGAATATAATAATTCGACTATTAATTAATCACTGAAATTCAAGTAATTTTACTATAACAAAAAATCTATTACAAAAAAATTAAGAAATAAGCTAAATAAATAATCTGTCGCAAATAAGCCAAAGAAAAAAAAATTAAACTCAAACATTTTAGGGATGACATTACCAAATGACCCAGAGATTATCGATACAAGCTAAGGAAAGTAAACTATCGATTAAATTAAAGAAAAGCAATGAATAAAACATTAATCTCACCTCATTTTAATTCCAATAACAATTCCATTATCATCGCACATAACAGCAATGTTTTCAGTCAAGCACAAAATTTGAATTTAAATTTTAAAATAAAACGAAACCACGAAAACACGTAAACTTTGAACTGTTTAGTGACGTGACATTGTATTATTTGTCACGTTTTCGGTGAAAAAACATCAAAATAACACTGTGTCATACACTTTGCGAGGAAATCGATAAGAAAGCGCGCGTGAACGTCCCCATCCAAGCAATGCCGGTGCCGCACTGACAGACTCTACTAACACACAAACTTACAAAATGGCGTACTTATTTGAGTTTGCGCAATGTGTACTTGCTTCAACTTACCTATTGCGTAGCAAAAACATCTTAATCTAATTAAAAAATCCTATAATCTTATTAAGTAGAGTATTGTTAATGTGTTAAATGATCACTAACAACCTTTTAGTCCCGTCAAATGGTTGTAGGGGTGCGTGAAAATCAATATTTACATAATATTCTTCTTTGTTATGTTGCGGCATTCTAGGGTCAATGACCTATTAGTGGAAAAGATTGCGGCTAATTTCTTATTCTTGTAATGGTTATCAATTGACATTAGATATTGTTTATTTTAATATTCCGCAGTTAATTAAGTTGTAAATGTCGGTAGGTAACTATAGTTTACGTAATCGGTTGACATAATACCGGTAGGTACTCATCTATAGTCTCCTCTGTCACTTTTTTTTAATGAAACGAAAAGTATGATCATCATACTTTTAGACTTATGAAAGAAACTTCCTTGGAGTCATGCAAGTTTATTCCCGCTTATTACCGCTTATTCATCTTTAAACATTTCAAAAATGAATAGATACCAATAAATTGGGTATAAAAGTAAAATTACGTAAAGAATCTAACTTTTTATAAAGGGTCACCGGGATAAAAAGTACCTACTTGACTCTATAGTCCATCTCTCTGCGAAATTAACTAATTGTTGAGATTCACTCGGTAGTTTTTTGCGCATAAGAAACATCCTCACAAAACATATTAATAGAAAAAGATTATCAAATGTGTTCGAGTTTAAATATAACTTAAAGCACAGCTGCATTACGTATATGGGGCTGACAGAACAGCACCGTACTAAACTTTATACTATACAATGATACTTACAAGGACGACGACACACTTCTTTTCAGAGGTGACTCTGAAAAGAAGTGTGTCGTCGTCATTCAGAGCATTCAATGCATACAACAGGAGCTTTTTATAGGATTTAAATTCACTGCTTGCTTCTTTATTTTTTACCCTCGTGTTACTTATATATACTTAAGTGCTTCCTTCGTGATTTACCTTCACTCGTGTGTATGATAATTTTCGTTAAATAACTGAAGACACAAAATTCACCATGTTTTTTTCCTAAACGTGCTAGAAGCTTTTTCTCTGGGATGAATAGGTGCTTAATTTGTTTGTAAATCACCTTAGTTAGTATCTAATCTACTTAATCCCTACTGATACTATTAAAAATGTAGCCCTAATTACCAAGTACCTACCTACATACATCTTAACTGGTTCATTGTCACAACACGTAGAACCACTTTTAAGCGATACGAAGTTGATAAAAATCTTATTGTTTACTATCTTTAACAGTCTAGATTATTATCTAAACAATTTTTTCTTAAATTATATTGAATCACTTTTAACCTGATAAGATGTGCCTTGGAAAAATGTATAGGCAATGTCAAATTTAACAACTTGTCTCAATTATGAAAACAGGCAAAGTTGTGCGTTGAATACCTAATACGATATTTTGTTTCAAGAAAGTTATTAGTAGATTCATGTGTTAATTTAATATAAATAATAATGATTATTTGGATTATTACAAAGAAATACAAAATTAATTGTCTTTTTGACGATTTCTATTCTATTCATTTCTGATTTTCTGGTAACACCGACACTAAATTGTCAATGTCATGTGAACAGATCGTGTCAAATTGACATTCTTTGCGCGTGAATTTTGGCGGTTAGAGAGTATTTCATGTTTCGAGCAAATAAACAAATAAAATTAAGAAATCATGGCTGAAAAACTCGAGGACCTGAATCTCCCGATGACTGTTGTGACGAGGATAGTGAAAGAAGCACTACCAGAGGGCGTTTCAATATCAAAGGAGGCACGAACCGGTCTCGCAAAAGCCGCATCAGTTTTTGTACTTTACGTGACTTCTGCAGCTACAAATATAGTGAAAAATAAGAAAAGGAAGGCTTTGACGGGTCAGGATGTGTTAGACGCTATGAGGGATATAGAATTTGACAGATTTGTTGAGCCGCTTGGCGAAGCTTTAGAACAATACAAACAGATGGTGTCTGCGCGGAAATCTGGTGGTGGCAAGAAGAAGGATGAAGGAGAGGAGGTGGAAATGATAGAGGATGACTGATGTGATATTTTGACTCAATAGTGTTAAGTGTATTTAAGTAATTTTGTTAATAAATCGTGTTTTAAACGACCACTTGTTTCTGTACTTAACCTAAAAGTGGTCAATTGGAAGCTCCAGTCGACATAATACATTTGCACGGGCTTGCCGCCCAACCAGAACTAGACCGTCCCGTTTCGCGCGCAGCCCAGTGAGCCATCAGACCACCACTGATGGGGCTCAATAGGGCTAATGCCGATACGGAGCCGCGGAGGACTTACTAGGCTACCGGGGCTCCGGCTCGAAGGGCAGGGGTAGGAACGAGGTGGTTTTTAGTCAGTAAGAGTCTTACACTTCCTCCCGCCTCAGAATGCATTCGGTGATTTTCCCCCTTAAAAAAACTATACATTTAGGTACTTTTGAATAGTGCAAGTATTATTTTGTATCTTGTAGTCCATGTAGAGTCAATAGCTTCCTCCATAGAGTAACTTCCTTTCAAGGAATTTAAGAAACTTTGACTTTAATTTTAAAAGCATAACGGAAGATTATAAATCTTTTTAAGAATGAAATTGGAACAGGAACAAATTCCAGTGGAATATGTGGGGCTTATGTACTCTGTTTTTATACATATATTGTCCTCTGTGTTGAATCTGTGTACATAAATGATAAATAAATAAATAAAATGTTACATATTAGATGCACAAGATGAACTACTCTATTAGTTAATCTATAAACTTCAAACAGGTTAAAATAAATCTAAGTTCTTTTCTATAGTCCATAAGATTCAACAAGTATTTAATTATTTATTGAACTGGGACTGATCTAAAACATTATTTTGTATTTATAACACCAAATGGAAAGATTTACTTTCCTGAAGCAAATTGTCCTAACATTTTTTATAAGAGAACTAGACATGGGTTTTGTGGAAATAAAAACAACAATTTTTGTTCATCACTTTATTCAGGAATAAAATTTGTTCAGAAACAATCTTGAAATAACATTGAACCGACATTTTGTTACACCTCAGGACACTACCGCTACCTATGGCTTATATACAATCTCCGCAGCCCACCCTACCTACCATCTGATATAACGAAAATAAATATCCATATATATCTAATTTATCATTTCAAATGCTATTATAATCTAATTTATAATTTTTATCTCTGGTTATAATTCTTTTTTTTAACTTTATTTTTATTAATACTATGAATTTTATTTGGAGAAAAAATGGAAAGATCTTATATCCTAAATAAATTGTCATTTTTTTTGTACGAGCTAGTATATAGATACTACAAAGAAGCAAAGCTAAGTAACTAAATTATCCGATTTCCAAAATATCGCAATCTCTCAAAATTGTGTTTCAATTTTGACAAATTAGCTTTTTTTAAGGAATGATCCCACTGCAGGTTCTATAATAGTAAATTAGTATAATAATATAATTATTGCTTGGTTTTCAATCTCTCTGCTAGAAGTTAATCTTCATTCCCTGCACTGAGATCAAAAGACAGAGAAAATAGCCAAATAAATACTAACCACATCTAGAATTTTAGCACAAACTAATATTTGAAAATATGCAGCTAGTTCCATACACAGATTAAAAACGTAATATCCAAGAGCATTTAATGCTAATTTAAATGTCTACAATTTTATAATTATTGTTTTAATAGACTCTTAATGCCAGACTTTGTTTAATAATAGTATTATATTTATTTTGTTAAATTCTAAAGAGCAGGTAATTATTATCATCAATATAACTAGGTTTTATTTGTTGGTCACACACACATTACAAAACAAAAAACTTCTAATGCAGATATTTGTCCCTATTACATGTTTTTAATCATGGAAATGAAAACTTATTAATCACTAAGAAGTATTATTCAATAGGCTATGGTTGAAGCACATACATAGGTGCTTTTCTTCTTGAAAGGCAACCAACAAATAAAAAAGCGTATTAACTTCAGTACTGGTGTTCTAGTTTTCCTTTTAATTCTAACGTATCGAAATATACCTACAATTAAGTCTAAATACTAAACGGGACTATAAAATATGATCGATACTTTAATGCTACCGTTTTTCATATTACAGCCGTTCTCAGTCCAACTGCCAAATGTTTTGGCATTCTCCGTATTATTAAACAATCATATTAATTAGTTTATTATTTGATTTCGTTATTAGTTATGTAATATTATGTATGATTATAATATGTTATGATTATGACACTTTTCGTAAATGGCGCGAAAAGCTTCACTTGAAAAGCTTCACAAGATTTTAAACAATAAATATTTAGTATACCTTTGAAGATTTTAAACAATAAAAAAACAAAAATTATCGACCTTGTTCAGATATAGAGATTGTAATAAACTAGTTAATATGATTGTATGAGAATAGATTGACAGGGATAGACGAAGCTAGAATTTTAATTCGTCACTGCACTATGCACATACGTTGACAAAACAAAACTAAGTGTACATACATACACCGCGACCAATCAAGGAAGCTGTTAGCAAGTTCTATGGGCGTAGCCAATTTTAACAATTCCATTTTTGTAAATTGTGGGACAATTCCAGATTTTATTTAGTTTAAAATAAAAGAAAAACAATCTGTTTGGTTGGATAATCGATTTTATGCTTATGGAGGCTGCATTTCTTGAGGCGCTAGTGTAGCTAAGGCCCATTACCCTATAGAATTTAGGCTGATTGAATTACTTACTCCTTGGAGAACATATCTTTGCAAGTTAATTAATGTTTTTCATGTCTGGCTACACCCAATATCCTACAAATATAACGTTAAGTGGGGCATAGAAGCAATACCTTACAATATGTTATCTAATTTTACATACATCTATAACTATTGCATCAACCCGTCAACAATTAATGCGAACATTTAGTAAATACATCAGAAACCATGATCCTCCGTAAATATCTAGTATTTTAAATTCACAATTCACTGAAATCACTGAAAAAATACACTATATACAACACAATTATGAAACCTTTATAATCTGTATGACTAATAAACTAGAAAAAAAAAACTTAAGTCTGGGTTGTCAAGTAAAAAAATCAGGGTAAAATAAATGGGGAGAAAAAAATAAAAAGAAAAAAATGTACGAATTAATTTTTATTGGAAGGTATATAAATAAAAAGGTTTTTAAAAAAGCTACACATACTGCGTTTTGTTTCAACGAGCGGACAGCGAGGTTTTTTTACAAAATAAGAAAATATTTTTGATCTATACAACTTGGGTTATTTCATAAAAATAAGCATTTGTTACCGACATTTTTAAATACAACTAAGATACATAGAATCATACAACAAAACGTAAATAAAATTGACTATGTGTGCTTTATTTCAGTAAATTACAGGATTTTTACTTCATAACAATTATATTTTGAATAAAAAAATAGATGTTTAATTTAAGGAAAATAAGACTTCGTGCTATCATGTACTGAGTAATAAAAATTAAAAAATCTCAACACTGTTTTGCTCGAATTTTGAGATCTTTTGGTCGACAACTATCAATAAAGGCGGTAAGGCAAAAAATATTATGATGTAAAGACCAACCCTAAGATATCAGTCGGAAACTATTAAAAAACGAAAAAGAAACACAACCATTAAAAAAAAATCTGACTTCTAAATCAAATTAATAGACAATTCATTGAGATTTCTAAAAAAATTAGCTACTGGGCGCCAAACGAGCTAAAAATTAAACTAAACATATCGCTGTCCTTTTCAAGCCCTGTTTGTTAGAAAGAGATAGTTATAACACAGTTTTTTTAATAAGCTCTTGTCTATGCTGTGTTGTAGTTGACACTGAACAGAAAATTATTCACAAATCTCGAATATTTCAATTTCAATGAGAAAAAAATATGGATATTCTAACCGTTGCGATTAGACATTGTTTTACAAAAATATATTTTTTTATTGTAACTATATGGAGACACTTAAGGACAATGTATTGTTCTAGCCATTAATTTCAAGAAAATTTCGATTAATAGCTGTCGTGTCTAACAAAGTGGCACAGTAATCGAACTCATCTCTGAATATTTTGTACATAATAAACATTTTTGTAAAACTACGTCTATGAATAGTATACCAAATCCATAAATGTGTTTCAGTCCACTGAAAATATGAAATAAATAAATTAAACTGAAGTTTCGTGTAATCTCGCTACCACAGCTTGATTGGTACGACCAAAAACATAGTTTATAGTATAAATTATTACTAAATTTTAAGCAAGAAATAACTGTGTTTTTAATATTTCTTTATTATCCAATTGATGGTTTCTATAGAATATTATTTTTATTGTACTGTAAAATATATTTTGGTTGTATTAATCTATGTCATGGTCGTAAAATATAGCAAGATCTTTATACACAGCAAGCTAAGATGTCCGTTCTTCACCAAATCCAAATCACTATTAAATCTATGTAATTTCTTGGTTAACGGTGTTACCAGCGAAAAAATAACTGTCGAAATTGCCATTACAAAAAAAAATACAATTACAATAATAATAATTATGACTAACGATATTATACAGATTCGCTAAAAACTAATTGGAATAATATTATTTTTATATTTACAAAAAAATAAAATGAAAAACAAATATTACAGAAGCGTTTCCTTTCGTTCTACAAATTTCTATTAAAATGAAAAATTGTCTTTTATATATTTTTTTTTCGTTATGTTATTATCACTCGTGTGATATCGATATTAAAATTAAAAAATATTGAATAAATAAATTTCTATTTATTTATATTTAAAATATAATGAGTAAAAGATCTTGTTAATATGTATTTTCGTTATGTATAAGGGAGCTAGAGATGTCCCAATCACAAGATTTAAAGATTAACCGTAATAAGTGATGTACTGAGTAAGACTTTGAAGTATCGATATTTAAGCGATTCAAAATCTTACTTAGAGCATTGAATACTTTAATATTTTATACACGTTTGAGTTAAAATACCTAAATAATGCAATCACAGCGTTCAACTGTTAGATATTAGAAGTTATTTCGCGTATTATCCTTTATATTTTTGTTATTGGCAACACTATTTCAGTAGCCATATTAAAATAAATAAATTTTTCACAGGATACAGTGAAAAATTTAATAATCGACATTTTTTAGTTAAGTGAAAGATATTGTTGTCCCTTTCACACACTTCCGTTCAAAGACTAAAAGTCTATGGTTTATAGACATTCAAACACGTTGTAAAGAAGAGAGTAAGTGGGAAAGAGGTGGACAAATTACAAATATGTTCTTGGGTAAGTAGAATTCAAGGTAAAAAATATTTTACTAATACAATTGTATACTAAACCTTATTTGTACGTCTAATAAGGTCAATAATCTGCAGCTCAAACACTGTTCGACACGAGAATCGAACTCAAGACTTCACGATGCTCAGAGCTTACCAATGAATAAGGAAAATACCTCTTCAACTCAAATTGAACCTTAACTCCATATAAATAAGGTTTAATATACAATGACATAGTAATGTCCCTTGATATTCTGACCCAAGTTAATTACAATAACGTTTCGTTTGCTAGTCAAACTAATTGCTTTTGTTTTAGAAATAATTTAATTCTAAATACTTCTTGTGTAGTTATTGTAACTCTATAAATATCTATACAGATAAACAAAATGGGTGTGTCTGTTTGTAATATTAAAATAACCGCTTTTTATAGATTCAATATTTATATATTCTATATACATACGATACATATAACAGTTTTTACAATTTTTGTCTGTCTGTCTGTTTCTTTGTGCTGGCTAATCTCTGGAATGGCTGGACCGACTTTGCAAAACTTTTATTGGCAGGTAGCTGATGTTGAAAATTGAAACTAAAAATAATTATGTTCTAAAAAGAGTAGCTTCTTGCTCGTTCTTCTCAATTCTAATCTACATTTTGGAACGAGAACTAGCTTTACCGATGGACAGACAGATTATTATTTATTTTGTATTTTTTGCCCTTTCAAAAGGACCAAATTATGGTTTAAATAAAACATCCTTTAAATTTGACTTTGACATGCTCAAAAGTGTTCAAAAATCGTATCGATGCATTAAATGAGCATACTAATTAAGAGCAAAATTTTGAAACACACACTACAGTGACAAGTTCTTTATTGAAGCATGATTTCGTGCTTAAAATGTCTCCTTTATTTATAAAAACTCTGCCTACAATGTATAGATGTAATGTTATACATATATTACATAACATCACGCCTTTTATCCCCGAAGGAGTAGGCAGAGATGCACATTATGCCACTGTACAATGCAACACCCACTTTTCACAATTTATGTTGTGAGTCCCATGTAATAGGGGGTGAGCAGCATCAGACTCCGTGCTACTACTGAGTATATTTAAAAACCCAGTATAATTTTGCCCGACTCGGGAATTGAACCCGAGACCCCTTGCTCGGCAATCGCTCTTGCGACCACTCGGCCAACGAGGCAGTCATGTAATGTTATATTCAAATTAAATTTTCAAAGAGTTACAATACACCTACATAGAAGTATTAAAATGGCAGTGATGTGGGGAATATTTATCGATTAACTAAATTATCGATAAATATAATAAATAACTAAACACAAAAGGGAAGATGACTTCACAATCCGTCTGGTTAGTTAATGAAAAATATTAGACACGTATTTATTGTATAATACGAATTTATAGATGCAATAATGTGGGTTTAATTTCCACAATATACTATTTATACATATTTATATAATTTACACAATTTAGTTCCAAATCTTAAATGTCATGTGTATATTTGTATGATACGTTCAAGACATGAGAAAATTCGTATGAGGGCAAAACATATACTTTTTAATACAGAAAAAATATATTTAGATTATGACCTTCGTGTGACATACTAAATTAATTATTATTCTCGGCTTATTCTCGGCTTACAGCTACTTGACGTAGCTGTTTAACGAACTCGACTAGTTTCAAGCCATGCTAAAGGCTCATACTCTAATTAAATTCATATAGAAAAAATGTGTTCAATATTTTTTTCATTATCTAACTGACGAAACTAAATAGATGTTTTTTTTTTATAAATATGCCATCTTCCCATTTCTACGAAAAAAAAACACGTTAATTATGAATTTTATAAAATCGTTGCTTATCCGAAATGTTTGAATTTAGAATGTACGCCATCTTTTAAAGGCTAGTGGTGTTCTTTATTTAGTTAACTAATCGACTATAGTTTATCGATTATCAACATTTTAAAACATGAATTTGAATACTAGGTATCTTAAACTTATTATTTGTCGATTTTGAACTTAATTCTTTATAGTATTAGACATAATATGTTTGTTTTGGTCGTGACATTAGTATAACATGACCTAGAAATGGTTCCACTGGGTTAATATTGAGAAAATACCAAAAATCTTAATTATCCTTTGCCCAAATCGGGAATCAACCCCAAAGACCAACAGAGTTTATATTCAACACTGCTAAACACTACAACATAGTATTTTGTCTAATTCTATAATAAATAAAGTAAGTTTTGAATACTGTCACTAGAGACGTGAGTTACCTTCCTTTATCGATATTTTACACAAAGTATCGATTTTAATTTTGCCGATTAATCGCCTGTTTTAGCGTTGTTAGGTAACTCACTTGTGTATAAATAAACCTATTGCTTTAAAATGGAAGAATACATACACTTGTCATCTTTTAATTGATTAATACTTTATTAAAATACAAAACGAAACTGTTTTAAGAGTTCAAAACGAAATGCTAAAAAACTAGGACAAAAAGCGTCCTCAAAGTCACATCACTATATCGACTATCGATATGATTCTATCGACATGTAGAGAACTTCACTAAAAACAATATTTTACAATAAAACGAAAGATTGCGTTTGACGTTGAACATTTCTTGTGGGAAATAAAACAGCCTTATTTATCGACTATTTAGTCGGCTAGTGTTGGGACAGTGGCACTAGATAGTGCTGTACCGTGGCACTACTAGTGATGTACCTTAGTAGGAGGCTTCGTGGCCAGCTAGTATGTAGAGATCGTTTCCGTCTTCACCGGAAAGCGTGTTGTTTTGAAGAACGTGTGATTCCAGGACTACCACCCTGAAAAATATAAAATTAACATTATAAGACATATTCAAAGATTACCCATTACTTACGTTACTTTATTAATGGGCATTGGACTTTCCTGAAAAGCATTAAAGCTAAAACACTCACTTTTCACTATTTATGTTATGAGTCCCATGTAATAGGGGAGATGCTATCTTGATAATGGGATAAAGTTTGTCGTCTACACTGATCACTCTGCTCTCAAGTGGTTTCTTAGTCTAAACAACCCAACTGGGCGGTTGGCTCGCTGGGGTGTCCGTCTATCAGCTTTTAATTTTGAAATAAAACACAGGCGTGGCGTTGATAATGTTATCCCTGATGCATTGTCACGTTCATGTAAAGTTTCGGCAATAGATTTTAATAATCTACCTAGCACCAATGATCAATGGTACTTAAATATATTTCAAGGTTGTCAAAGCTCTCCTACGTCATTCCCTAATTACCAAATAAAAAACAATCGATTGTTCCGTTATTCAAAAACTAATAACCCTTTCCATAAGGAGTTCGAGTGGAAAGAAGTAATTCCTGCTGAGTCGAGACAAGCTATTGTGCTCAAAAACCATTCGGACCCAACAGCTGGTCATTTCGGGATCTTTAAAACATTTAAACGTGTGGGTCTAAGTTATTTCTGGCCTGGTATGCATGCAGACGTTGTGAAAACTGTCACTACTTGCGATACTTGCATAGCGCACAAGCACCAAAACCACGCGATTCTAGGTGAAATGGGTAGACCTAAACATTGCACTAGACCTTTCCAGGTTATTAGCGTGGATCTAGTAGGACCCCTACCTCCTACTAGGAAACTAAACAGCTTTATTCTGGTTGTCACTTGTTGTTTTAGTAAGTATTGCTTACTATTTCCAATCAAGCGCGCTACCGCTGAAATTGTTACTAAAATACTGGAGGACCATGTATTCTTAATACATGGCATTCCTTCCACGGTGATTTTGGATAATGGTAAACAATTTGTAAGTGCCACGCTAAGACAAATGTTAGATAAATATAAAGTCCCTAAGCTGCATTTTACGCCTAAATACTCACCACATGTAAACACAGTGGAACGTTATAATAAGACGATAATGACTGCCATTTCCACGTTCATCTCTAACGATCAACGTATTTGGGATCTACTAGTACCTAAAATACAATTCGCTGTGAATTGTTCCGTAAATGAAGTCACGGGCTACACCCCTTCATTTCTGGTATACGGACGTGAATCAATAGCTTGCGGTACACACTATATCGATACGGATACTGATGAGGATTTAATTTTTCAACCTCGCGATTCCTACGCGGAGAACATAGGTGTCCTATCTTCTATCTTTAATAAAGTTCAGTCACTGCTTCTACAAGCTCACAGTCGTAATTGTAAACATTATAATTTACGCCGGAAACCGGCTGAATTTGATATTGGTGATGTAGTATGGAGAAAGACCTTTTACCTTAGTGACAAGGACAAATATTTTAATAAAAAATTAGCACCAAAATTTTTAAAATGTAAAGTAATCGGTAAAAGGTCGCCTCTTGTCTACGAGTTGGCTGATATGTCCGGAAAACCACTAGGTTCCTGGCATATCAAAGATATTAAAATCACAAATTATAAAACATAACAATTATTATAAGCAAAGTAAAACTACGTACACACACTGGACCCGGGTATGTCCTAAAACTACGTACACACACTGGACCCGGGTATGTCCTAAAACTACGTACACACACTGGACCCGTATGTCCTAAAACTACGTACACACACTGGACCCGGGTATGTCCTAAAACTACGTACACACACTGGACCCGGGTATGTCCTAAAACTACGTACACACACTGGACCCGGGTATGTCCTAAAACTACGTACACACACTGGACCCGGGTATGTCCTAAAACTACGTACACACTGGATCCGGCCACGTCCTTAAATTATACTTAAATATTTTTTGAACAAAATTGTAATCGAATTAAAACTAATATCTGAACACTAAATTCTATAACTACCTCCTACCACTACTACTACTATTACACAAAGCTATTCCTTTTCTATTTTATACGTATTGGTCTACCCCAATAGTGTATAATTATGATGATGGTCTAACCCACACATTGTATTACTATCATATTAAATATACTATGACTATCGGCCCTACACCGATGTCCATAAATGAAACTAGATCATGGTTCTACCCCATAGATTCCTTCAGTTATGTACGCTAAAGGCCCTACACCTTTGGTATTCTACGGAGCGGTGCAACTCCTTAAATAAGCCTTTGCAAGAGCGGTTGATTACTCTATAAATAAGCCTCAATCACAAACATAACTTATTATCTATTCTTCCTAAGTCTATCATTCTATCAATTAGTAGTTATGTGGAGATAGTAATCGCTCCAAGTCAGCTTAACCTTTTTTCCACCCATAATTGAGCTGGGGGAGTGTTCTGTGCACTGAAAGCAGAATACTCAGATCGAAAGGATGCTGACGCACAGATGTCTATTGTGACGTCGGCTAGTTAATGTAAGGAATAATGAAAAGTGAGGGATGATTAAATTATGAATGATGATGAATGAAAGGGTAACTCGGTTCAGTTAGCAGCAAGAGCGACAGCAGCGGATTTTTCCTAGGAAAAATCCTACGCTAAAGAGGGGGGTACTGTAACGTTGTACCTTGTTTTCCCTAAAAATAGCTTCGAAACCATATAAATTATAAATAATTATAATAGATTATTCTAAAACTATTATTAAAATACACTAAATAAACAAATAGAAACACATCTTACTACTTACTAATTTAAAACGCATTAAAATAATTAATTTTATATAAAAACATTACGGAACCCAATATTAATTGTTTACGCAAAGGTCCTCGCTTCTATTGCGCCTACGCATCTCTAAACGAGTTAATAACTAGTCGTGTCGGCTCGCCTCGGGGGCATTCGTAAAATCCAACGAACAGTCAACTTAAAGGCATCAGAGGTGACGGCTGTGTCACTCGATCGCGGACGACCTACGTTGCAAGATCGTACTTACCTACCTAACTAAATCTACTTCAAATCAATTATATAAATTGTAATCGGAATCCCGCTGGGGTAAGTTTCCATGTATTGCTTAAGTGTTGCTAGTGTAAGGTGTTTCTTCTTCTTAATTTCTCGCTAGCAGCGGCTATTCCTTTTTTTTCTTTGTCTGCTGGGACACTGTGACCTTTGGACCCGACTACGTGATCCGAGCTCTGCTAACGCTTGCCTTGTGTCTGCGCTTCCAGGATTCATGTTCCACTTTTAACATCGCGTCGCAGCCATCTACCCGGCGGACTCATGTCCCACTTTTAACATCGCGTCGCAGCCATCTACCTGGCGGCGAGTGGAAGACCAGACCTCCTTCTACCTGGGAACTACCTAGGCCCTGCTGAAGACCTGGAAGTGCATTTGGAACGAAACCGGACCGCCTGCAGAGCTACTCCACGGTTCAGGCCAGTGTTCTCAGCGTACCTATTACCCCGAACCTGGACGTGATTGGGGCAACAGATAATTGGCATTAATAGAGTGAACTACTTCTAAAAAAAGTGTACTTTATTTGGACCCCTACCTACCTACCTACCTACCTGCCGGCCACCTGACTCCTACAGGAGGCAAGTTGCCGCATATGTTATGAGTCCCATGTAATAGGGGGTGAGTCTAATGACATATACCGGGTACAATTCCAAACTTCGTGCTATCACTGAGAATTTTTTTTAAAACCCAGTAGTACTTTGCCCGACCCAAAAATCCATTTTACCGAATAGTAGGCCAATTTAAACAATGAATAAACATATTAGTACATACTTATCATGCGGCAGTAGCCTGTATGCGCGGCTGTGGTCGGTGATCTCCTGCGTGACGTCCGCGTTCCGCAGCGAGCGGCCCTGCACGCCGTGCCGGTGGAAGGCCAGCACCGAGTCCGCCAGGCACACTGCCACGACAAACATTTACTTATTACTAGCTTTTGCCCGTGAAAGCAAAGGCAAAGGCTTGAGTTAATTATACATAATTATTATAAACTGGCGAGCCAGTAGATGCAGGTGGTGAGTTGTCGGTCAAGGAGGAAGACTTATGCCTTGTTCGCACGACGTTAGTATTTTAGTCGAGTAGCGAATATTTAATAGTTCTCTCTCACTTCCATTTTGGGACAGAAGCGAGAGAGGACTTTTTAATGGGACAAGCCCGCCACAACCTCCCAAAACCGCTGCAACTCCTGTAAGCCAGGATCTACAGTAGATACAACCATGAAAACACCGGAACACTGAAGTCCGGCGCGTCCCAGGGACATGAATAACTGTCTTGGTTCCCGCAACGAAGTGAATCAGAAGATATTATAAGAAGAGAAGAAGAAAAAACTATGGTTTTCACTTCCCTCGGTGAGTTACTGCAGGAGACAGAATGAATTAAGCCTAAAGGCACAAAGAAGAGACTGTACAACTGCAAAGCGAGAGAGGACTACTGAATATTCGCTACTCGACTAAAATACTAGCGTAGTGTGAACAAGGCATATGGGGAATGCCTTTGTCCAGCATTGGACGACTTTCGGCTCTTGTTGTTGATGATGATAATGATTATTATAAACCTTCTATTTGAATTGACTGCACGGTGCGGTGGCTGGGCAACTGGCTGCCGTGCAACGTGTCGCGGGTTCGATTCCCGCACGAGACAACACTTTGTGTGATCCACAGATTGTTGTTCCGGGTCTGGGTGTCATGTGTATGTGAACTTGTATGTTTGTAAACGCACCCACGACACAGGAGAAAATCCTAGTGTGGGGCAACGCTTATATTAAAAAAAAAAAATTCTTCAAGAGAAAGGTTCCTATATTTATTAAAACAACAAACTAAATCAAAATCCATTATTTACGAAATTTTAAAAATCTATGGCGATTTCGTTTGATGCTATGTAGTGATACCTTTTTATATTAAATATAAGTGTTTATAGAATAAACGCCTTGATTAATAAACTCAAATTATTGCACGGAACAACTCTTTGTGTGATCCATATATTGTTGTTCCGCGTCTGGGTGCACTGTGTATGTGAACTTGTATGTTTGTAGACACACCCACGACACGGGGGAAAATCCTAGTGTGGGGTGACGATTAAAAAAAATTGGTAAGTTATTACGTCAACCAAGTTACATTAATTTGTTTTATTTTTTTTTTAATGAGACAAGCCCGCCACATCCTCCCAATACCTCTGCAACTCCTGTAAGCCAGGATCTACAGTAGATACAACCATGAAAACACCAGAACACTGAAGTCCAGCGCGTCCCAGGGACATGAATAACTGTCTTGGTTCCCGCAACGAAGTGAATCAGAAGATATAAAGTTATGTTTTATAACAAAATTTCAAGTATAATAAATAACGTTATTGTTGAACTTCTTCTATTTAAAAATAATAACTCGTATCTACGTTTCTCCTGCCCTGCGGGTACAATACGCCCCCAATACTCACATATACTATCGATATTGAAGTCGAACTGTATCCGCGCCAACAGTTTGTTCCTCCGTTTGTCCTCGTCTGGCCGCCAGCGACTCTCTATGCTAGGGGGCAGCACTGGGATTATGTCCACGACGTTCTCGTGACATACTAGTACCTGGAAATGTTATTAATAAATGTTTAGTTTCATGTTGAGTGTATCTATCTCACTCACAATAACATTAAACAGAAGTCAAAAAAGCTTATTTTTAATGTATACTTTGTGAGTGAGCAATAGTTTCAAGAAGGTTCCATGGCCTTTAGCCAAACGCCACTTTAGCGCTTGTCCACAGAGAGAGAAGAAATCTAAATGTATGGGGATGACACTGACAAGTGTCAAAATTTACGTCAATTCATTCATTCTACATGTAGACAAGCGTTAAATGGCATTTGGCTACAGCTGCAAGTTCGATCATGAAAGAGTATTTTGTATTTATTTTTTTTTGGATTCATATTTTCCAATCTTGGTGAAATGGCGGCCTAAAATATCTCTTTTCCTATACATTTTACGAGAAAAACGTTGAGTACAAACTTAAACTATTTACTGTTTTCGGCAGCTTTTTCTTTAATAAAACAAAAAATGTAGATTTGGCGCCATAGCACCGCAAAGTACATCTCAGTGAGCATTTAGGAGGATAATTTATTTCCACACCACGTGGAAGATACGGCGCGTTTTAATAGTGTAAAATTTACACTATTAAAACTATAAAATATTAAAGCCTAGTGCTCATATGACTGCCTCGGTGACCGAGTGGTCACAAGTGCGACAGCCGGGCAAGGGATCTCGGGTTCGATTCCCGGGTCGGACACAGATATACTGGGTTTTAAAAAATTCTCAGTGGTAGCACGGAGTCTGGAATTGTGCCCGGTATATGGCAATAGGCTCATCTCCTATTAAACTGTCAAACACCGAGCAGTCACCGGTGACCGCAACCTATTGTTCTATAATTGTGTCTATAATGACGGTACTCGACGAGTTAAATGGGACTCGTAACATAAATAGTGAAAATTGGGTGTTACATTGTACAGTGGCATTAAGTGCCGTAATGTGCACCTCTGCCTACCCCTTCGAGGATAAGTGTAAGTATGATATACTAACGGAGTCCTTATTAAGTTGATGCACGGCGCGGAGTGTATGCAGTCGCTCGGGCCGGGGGATGACAGTGTTGGAGCCTCCCACGCACGCCTCCAGCTCGTCCGAGTGGAACCAGCTCGCGCCTGGAACGGGACACATCGCTCTATTGTAGGCAGGACCGACACGGACAAATGTTATTGGATGGAGTATAATATATAACTGCAACTTCAACTAGTATATACTTCTGGCCCTGGGTAATTTTCCAAGAAATCTTAACATTTATTTAATATATCATTCATCTCACGCATTGTTGAGATTATTGCCTTGTTGGCCGAGGGGTCGCAAGTGCGATAGCCGGGCAAGTGGTCTCGGGTTCGATTCCCGGGTCGGGTAAAGTATTACTGGGTTTTTTGAAAAAAATCCCAATAGTAACACGGAGTCTGACATCGTGCCCGGTATATGGCAATAGGCTTATCCCCTATTACATAGGGCTCATAACATAAATGGTGAATGAAAAGTGGGTGTTACATTGTGCAATGGCATTAAGTGCCGTAGTGTGCACCTCTGCCTACCCCTTATTATTGCTTGTAACAGTAAGGTACCGGAGTTGATGTTGATGAGGTTGAGTCGCATGGGTTTCCTGGTGGCCCCGACACACAGGAGCGGGTACTCCAGGTCCGGCGTGATCACCAGCTCGAACACCAGCAGGGGCGACGGCAGCACGCACTCCATGTTCTGGGGAGGACACGCCATGTTACTGGACTGTGGCCACGCATGTCACTACGTAAACAGCTGGCCAATTAAACATAATTATCTACTATATAAAAATAAGTCGGGTTTTACTTTCTGACGCTATAACTCCAGAACGCACGAAACGATTTCCACGGTTTTGCATTCGTTGGAAAGGTCTCGGGCTCCGCGGCGGGCTTCGAAAATTCACTTTTAATCACCAAACGTAACGTTGCTTAAAACGAAGCCATCTGGTGGCGAAACGGAGTTCGCCGGGTTTGCGAGTTTTATATATCTTTATCTTATACTTTTATATAAAGCGGAAGAGTTTGATTTTTTGTTTGTTTGTTTTTTTGTTTGTTTGTTCGAACGCGCTAATCTTACTCAGATTACAAGTCTGATTTCAATAAGTCTTTTTGTGTTGGATAACGCATTTATTGAGGATGGCTATAAGCTAGAACATCAAGCTACGACCAATAGTAGCTGAGCAGAGCGTGTGAAACCGTGCGGAATTAGCTAGTAATAGTATATATTTAGTAATAGTTACTATTTATTTTTATTTAAGTTTATAATATTTGTAAATAAAAGATTAGTTGACAAAAAAAAACAATATTTTTAACTTTCTATCTCTCTTTATCTTCTGATATTTATTTATTTGCGGGATCCAAGACAGTTATTCATATCCCTGGGGCCTGGAACGCATGAAACTTAATTTTTTCTGTGTTTTCATGGTTATATCAAATATATACATGGATTTAAGTGTTTCGTTGTTAGCATGGTTCTATATTTAATAGTAATATGAATATAATATATTACCTTGAGCAACATAAACTTGCGTAGTGGGTCGTACCACTGCATGAGGAAGAGTCCGGCGGGAGTGGCCCCGCACAGGTACTTGTACCCGTTGTACGGGTTGCGGGCCACTGCACAGCGCATGCAACCTGCAATACACGATATTTGACGGCTCATTAATGAAACATTTATAATTTTTAACCGACTTCAAAAAAGCAAGGAGGTTCTCAGTTCGTATGTATTTTTTTTATATTTGTTGGGCCGACGTTTGACCAGTATCTCGCCTGGTGGCAAGCGATGATGCGGTCTACGATGGAGCACGTCGTCCCATAAGCAACCTATTCACTCGGGCCTTGAAGACACCCAGGTTATAATCTACAGGCAATACAGACTCTGGCAAAGAATACCACTCCTTAGCAGTACTTATGTTTCTGCGCAATTATCTTGCAATTAGGATGATGATAGGGTGTAAAAGTTAAAAATCTAATTAGTACGTAAGTTAGGTTATGAAAAAATATTAGACACGTATTTTTTTATTTTGTCGTATACTAAAACAATACTTAGATAAAACGAATCAAAGTTTAGGAGTTGGGGCTAAAACATCATTTCTACGTATATTATAAAATGTACATAGAAGTGACGTCACGCGACATTTCAAATCAATATATCGTCAAAAGTATTCGTTTCTGTAAGGAAATAAAAAATACGTGTCTAATGATGTGAAATAATCACGGAATATAGAATACAATGGAAGTAGCAAGTAGGCGTGGCACGCGTGCCACAACTAAGCAGTGTACTGCTTAGTCGAGGCAAATTCGAGTTCAGTCTCGTTCGAACATCGCGTCGAGTTGCTAGTCTCGTGACAAATACATATTTCCTCAACTATGCCGTTTTGTTCCGTTTTGGCGTGTAAAAATGATAGCAGCCGAAAAATCGTAAAAATGGAGGTGTTTCGTATCATCGGTAAGTGCAATTTTCATTGTTTTCTTGTAGAAATCTTATTTTATTTCAATTTACAAAAACGGTTATTAAAATAATATTATTTACTAAAACGGTTAGTCAAAATCAACCTTACGCCTTCAAGATAAAGTTTATTTTGGATTTATTCCATTTAATAGAACATTCTCGCCAGTTCTACGCTACTCAAATAGTGATGTAGTCAAATCACATATTAAATTTATCGATTGATATCGATGCAAGTGTAATGTAACATTTATTTAGATTATTTTTTTATTATTATTTTAGTGTGACCCCGACGTGATTGGAAGCAACCTTCACTTCACGGAGCAGATCAGCACCGTCATCCTTATCGCCATCCCTCTCATTTATCACATTATCCATATAAAGTTTGTAAAAATTTATGTAATAGTTGTTACTTACCTCTATATTGCCTATGTGAAATAAAAAAAAATGATTTTTAGAAAAAAAGAAACTAATAATAAATACGAACAAAATGGTTTTTGATTTACATGTAAATAAATACTTACCCTTTTTTGTTACGTATAAAAAGTTATCAACGACATATTAATTTTATTATTTTAATACTGTCACACTATCGCAGTCAATATTTTTTTTCTCATTATTTTTAAAACACATTTTCATATTATCGATATTATTTTTATCGAATTAGGCTACATCACTATCTGAGTAGAGACCCGCATTCGAGCCAGTGATAAGCCATTCAAATATCACCTTTATTCTTACGACGTTAAAGTTCAAACCAAGTACCACTTTTCGTCGCTAGATGGCATTGTTAAACGCCATCTAGCGACGAATGGCGGTACTTGGTAGTCCAAAATATACTTTTTTATTTTGATTTATAGTGCATTGATTTTAAAGTTGCATATTGTATGATATTTTTTTGCATTTCGTTTACGCCAATTTTGTTTTCTAACCAATCGTAACTTCCGATTTATAGTATGAGTAAATTATAAATGTATTAGTTTGGCGACACCGGTTCTGGCAGAAATATTGTTTCAAGCTATTTCCATTGTATTCTATATTCCGTGGAAATAATCTATCAGATGGACATTAAAATAAAAATTAGGCATCTACCCTATTAGCTTTAAATAAATAGGGTAGATGATGAAATAATCGACTTTTATTAGTTAGGGCTTTGAAGTCGGTTTTTTTAAACATGGTTTTTAAAAGAACAGTGTTAGAAGAGTTTGTGAGTATGTGAACTGTATACGAGTGCAACAATACAGAAGTGTATCAAGTGTCCGTACCCCGGGTGTCGGGCACCCGCGTGGTGAGCGCGAACCGTCGCGGCAGTAGTCGCGGCGGCAGCACGCGCAGACTGCGGCCGCGCGCGCCCGACAGCAGCGCCAGCAACTCGTGCCGGTACAGGCACGGGGTCTTGCCTGCACCGGGGAATACACGTATTAATGTGGGGGTTTTTTATTACAAACCACTACAATATGACATGGTGATGTTCGACCGGTTTAGTTGTAGAATCCTAGATTTAACGTTTAAGAAACACATTAAATATATTATTTATTTATTTACTAGCTTTTCCCCGCGGCTTCGCTCGCGTCACAAAAGGATAGCCTATGTGACATATACCTATACACACAGCGCCATATCTATACCAATAATTTCGTTAGCCCTCGAGAATATAAAATTTTTCCGGGATAAAAAGTACCCTATTATTTAATACGGACTTCTAACTTTACGTCTGCAAACATTCAAAGCAATCGGTTTAGTAGTTACGACGTGAAAGCGGAACAAACCAAAAAAAAACTTACTTTCCCATTTATAATATTAGTAAGGATTTAATTACTTCAAACACAAAGCAGTATAAATTAACGTGAGTGCAATCGTGACTTCAATTAGGTAAGTTTTTTTTTATTGTTTATTCCACAAACGTCTATTTTCGCTGATTCTCTATTTAACCCAATGGTTGACTGGGAAAAAATGTCATATTACTTAATGGCAATTAAGTCCGAATTATGTACCTTATTTTTGGGCACATTAAAGAGTTAATAAATAAAATAAATAAAAAGTAAGTAACAATGAAAAAGTTTGTTTCGCTTTAGCCACTAAACCAGTTTTGATAAGGTTTGGTTCAATGAGAGATTGAATACAAAGACAAATTATTTTTATTAGAAAATTTTAAACTAACCATACATAATATGGTTAGTTTGAGTTGAATTTACTGTCGAAATCTATACTAAACTTGATGAATATGTACAATACCTACATATTATAATACGGTAGCTGACAGGTAGACAAATTGAATACTTTTAATGAAATGTCAAAAACAATACTTTTCTATGAATTTTGTATTGGATCGCAACTTATGACGTCATTATATTATTGCGTCAAATAGCATACTACCTTCAAATTAGAGAAAATATCGAAAAGTAGGTAAATCGTCAAATCAATGGATGAGAGTATGATTATTTATTAATTATTTATTGCATTGAAAAGTTGAAACAATTTATTTTAAACCGAGGAAACTACCCAATTGAAATTGTTTGTTTAATGAGCGTCTCATACCATCAAACGTTAAGTTCGGCGAGTTTAGATTTAAGTCTATGTAATGTATGTAAAATTTCTCTAAATAAATTTGTTTAAAAAAATATGTGTATATTTACCTGAGAGCGACATGAGGACATCTTTGATGACATGCATCCATATAGTCCGCCGCGGACAGAGCTGGTCCATGGCCGTCTCGTGCAGCTCGTTCAGGTTCAACGTGTAGATACCTTCTTCCGCACCTAAACAATACCAAATAAGTGTTCTTTTCAAGGGGTAGGCAGAGGCAGTAGCTTAATTAAAGAGTGGCAAGTTGGCAAAGTGCCACTGGCCCTGAGCCGAGAGAGGATCCTCAGGGATTCTCATCTGAATTATTCATGGGAATCCATTAATTTTAGCACTAAACTGTATAGTTACGCTACTGTATGGGTACAGATACATTCAGATTTTAAGAAACCATTATTTTTAACGTTTCATTTTAAAAATACGTTTCCCCGTACTAGGATTTTTTTTATACTTGATAGGTCGACGTTTGACCATCATCTCGCCTGAATTTTCATCTGTGTGGTGCGCTTACGAACATACAAATTCACATACAAATCACACCCAGAAGCGGTACAATTTCTAAATCACACAAACGAAGAGCTGTTCCTTGCGGGAATCGAACCACTACGCCAACATCTCGATAATAATTTTATTATAGTTGAAACTACACTACATTTTAAAAGATTTCATGCATTTGATAGACTGCCATGTCCCAAACTAATGGAAGTTTTGTAGTAAACTGTTGTAGTAATTAGGTGTTGGAGAGCTCTGCTTCGGCACGAATGGGTCCGTCGATCGTAGTCATACCACGGCCTCACAGAAGACCGACGTGACACAATGCTTGCGTTGTGTTTTGTCGTGTGAGTGAGGTAACCAGAGGCCTAATTATCCCTCCCCACTCCCCAATCTCCCCAATCCCTGAATCCCCAACAATCTTCAAATTTCTAATCCCCAAAAGGCCTGTAACGCAACGCCTCTGGTGTTTCGGGTGTCCAATGGTGACGCCGATTGCTTACAGTGATCGGTCTGCTGGTTTACCGGCCTTTATCATAAAAAACCTTACCAATAAGTATGTGTTGATCTCTCGTGTCGGGATGTATCCAGGAAGCTGTGCAGTTGATCCTCAGCGGGCATCCGTTGAACACCTGGAACGCATACATTCATAATAATTATAGTTTACATTTACCTCTACAAATAAATATGCTTTAATATACAAATAAATAATGCTAGACCCTACCTCTAAGATACAGGTTCTTTTATAAAAGGGCCTATGTTCAGTGGTGGACTTCTTCTACTCGATATACCAATGAATCAATTTAATAAAAATATAGAAAGATTTAAGGTAGTGTTCAATATCACAGTATACATGTGTGCTCGATAGATGGTGTTGTACAAGAATTTTAAATTTCCTGAATCGCGGTGTTAAGATTCGCCGTGAAATAATGACCCTCTTTACTAACATTAATATTGCTAATTGCTATGGTTAGTCGGTTCCAAAAATGAATATTATTTTAGTAAAAATGAAAAAAACAGTTAATCACAAATAGGTAGAAAATCTTTATTTATTTATTGAAAGGAAACGTAAACTTAATACAACAATCACTTAATTCTTAAGCAACAAGAGAAATGTCATTAATTTTTTGACAAGTACTAAATAGAATAATTGTAATTGAAGGCTTTTTATAAAAAAAATCTTAATACAATAATCACTTAGTTCTTATGAAGCAAGATAGATAGCTTTATGAATAACTAATCACTAATAAAACAATTGTAACTGAGAGCAGTATCCTCAACAGATCAGAGTTGAAGAAAACCCTCCAGTAATTAGCTGTGCTGACTGATCATAAAAAGAATTTATGATAAAAAGGAATTCCTCAGGGCGCAGTTCGCGGACCAACGCCAAGTTTAGGTCAATCTTCAACAACAACACATTTAAATTTTACAAAGCTAGATAGATAGCACTATTAATAACTAATAAAATTGTAACTGAAAGCAGTAAACTTGTCAAAAATGAGACAAGAGCTGAAGAAAATCCTTCAAGGATAGGAGTTCCTCAGGGCGTAATTCGCGGACCAACGCTAATTTTAATACAGTCTTCAACAACAACAATGTTCAACATCTTCTGCCTTGACTCGCGCTTTGGATTCATTAGCAACAAGTTTATAATTCCGCCTCGCCGTGCGATATGCTTCTAACAATACAGCTTCTTCATCAGGATCCTTATTCAGCTTTCGTCGACGGTAGCGTTGTAGCTTACGACGACTCGTAAAACTGGCTATATGTAACTCCTCGATTTGATCACTCCACCAGCAAGGATAATCCTTTACATACTCCCTAACTCTTCGAGGCTTCTGTCTTTTGTACGTGCCTCCAGATGCCGTCACCCAGGACTCCATGATTGCAAACATCTCGAGGTATTCCTCGGTGAAAGTTTCATTCTTCCACACCCAGCGTCCTTTGCCTATTTTCTGGGGGTGAAGAAGCTACAAGTCAATCGAACTGGATTTACATAATTATAGTTCGACATTATCTCCAAAGGGCTTAGTGTGAGTTTGTTTAACATTAAGGCCCTTTTATGACGTTTGCTGCTCTGATTGGCAAGTTCCAATTAACCAACCAATGAGAGAACTAAACGCGGTAACCTTTTGATTGCATTAACAAAAAAGAAACTCGCTCTAAGTCCTCAGATGTCGGTCGACATCAGCGAGAAGTAAAGTGAAGTTGTGATAACGACTGCGACAAAGATATAAGCATCATCATCATCGACAGCCTATAAATACCCACTTCTGAACAAAGCCTCTTCTCACACGGAGAAGGTTTGAGCATTAATCACCACGCTTGCTCAATGCGGGTTGGCGATTACAAACTTAATTAGAAATGATAACCCCAGGTTTCCTCACGATGTTTTCCTTCACCGTTTGCCAGTGGTGTCTAAATAATCTTAGAAAGTACATAATAACTCGGAAAAAGTCACATTGGTACTAGCCGTTGGTAGGTTTCGAACCCTCATGCATGAAAAGCGAGGGTCTTAAACCTCCGGGCCACCACTACATGTAAGCATACACGAAATCTATAAAACCCTGTTAACACTTGATCACTGAGGCAGTGAAATACGGTAGACTAAAGTCTGAATGACATTTTCGAATGTACGAAAAGAGAATGATATCAACTATCGGTCAGAAACGGCACATGTGAATACTTAACTAATAAACAAGTATTTGTTTAAGCTTCCACACTTGTAAATGCTGAACACAATTATATTATTAACACCTAGAATTTCATGAACATAATAATGAACATTTTACACGTAAAAGTTGTTCGTAATATTACTTACCTTAGAGAAGCAAGCTCCCATATGCACTTTGGGAGTAGGCGGCAGACCGTTGGGGGCCGCACGAGGCGGTGTATGTGTCCGTCGCGACCTCGCCCGTCTTGGAGGCACTGGAGGAGTTCCACTCTCACCTGCCACTGGGGGGAATTATGATAACTTAATAACAATCACTATTGATATTATAAAGAATAATGTGTTTTTTTTTGGTGGTTAGTGACGAATAGACTCTGAGACTTAAGACTTTAAGATTTTTTTGTTATTTGAAAGCTATTTATGATTCCAAAACTCCTATAACAATATTGTAGAATGGAGACCTACTTGGTAAAAATCTAAAGTTATTAACAATTGTAATAAAGTTTCAGTACGCATATCTATCACCATTCAGACACGTTTAATACCGATTACCTCTAATCTGAAAGCTTAACATTCATTGTAGTCAACTCACCCTTATTATCAACCTTGGCTTTATCCCGCTGACTATCAGACAAACTCCTTTGTCTTTGCGTAGTCTTACTCTCTTCATCAATGGCTTCCGTCTTCACGTCCCGTCCATTTTCATCCACCATTTTGAAAATCTCATCGACAGATGACGTTTTCCTTTTAACCTCTAGTTCGCATTGACAGAATTGATTTAAATCTATGCCAGCTGTGACAGAATCTGAATGATGTCTGTTGTGCTTTTTCCTATGTTCAAATACTTTGTCTTCCATATTTAGACTCATGTCGATTTTCCTACATAAATCATCGTCTGTAGAACCATTCTGTAATTTATCATCCTCTGATATTCTTAACCTATTCGCGATTTGTAAAGCTCTGAAGTTGGACACGGATATTTTTTGTTTTTTACAATTTTCGCAGTAAACTATGCCGGAGTCTGTGTTTTGGTTGGAGCAGTTTCTGTAGTAGCTTAGTATGTCGCCGTTGGAGTTGCATACGTCGCAGGAACATTTTGCCACGGATCTTTGAAGATCGCTGAGTGTGTTGTTGTCCCTAGGTTCAGGTTTAGGGCATAGTCCACATTCACAGTTAGCGTTCCTTTGCAAGTCCAAATGGTCGTTTTCCTGTTGATCCACGTACATTATATCCTCTCCTATCTTCCTGCAGAGAGGATCGTCGATAGATACCCTAGAAGCACCTATAGGAGTCTGGTAAGAAGACGTGAGATTTTGATAAATATTCGCGGTAGAATTGTTCAAAAAGTTTTGTTTTAGCTGTATGCATTGAGACAAGTGTTGGTCGTGCATCGATAGCGCGGTGTTGCTACCCTGCGCCATGTTCGCGGTTTCTGCTGTTAACGGTAGTGTTGCCCTGGAAATAAGATTGGGAAAATTACAATTTCGGTAGTATTTTTTTGGGAGTTTTAGTAGCTTTTTGGTGGTGGTCGCAGTGCGGTTAGGTTTTGTTCTGAAGCTATTTCAAGTGCGGTTAGACACAAATGTGGGAGGGGACTTAGTAGTGTCACGTCGACAAGCTATTTAATTTAATTTGTGTTAGAATAACAAGTGGTGCTGGTGGGATATAAACCGTACTTCTTAATTAAAAATGTTGTGAGGACCAAAAAATAGTTTATGAGGTATTAACGTTATTGTTTTTCTGTTTATTTCGTATTATATTTAAGCTGCGAAAGCTTTTAATTCATGGAACATGCTTCATGCTACGACTACACCAAATAACTATGCGAGACGCATTTTGCAATATTTATTATTTAAGTTATTTATTTTATTTTCAATACAGACTTTTTATGTTACCTACATATTAGGAAAGAGGACGTTTGGTTTGATTTTCTAACGCTGGTTTTTGTAGGATTTTATACCAATTGTAACATAAGTCATGTCCATATTTTTCTGCAAAATTACTGACTGATTGATGTATATGGCATCGACAGAATTCACCATTAAAGTAATTGCACTTTATGAATAATAATATACTGTTTCTTCAAACTTTGACAAACAATAATCTTAAAATATAACCATAAAAAGTCTGTAAAACTTCTTCATTGAATCGTTGAGTCTTTTCATTTAAATATTTCGTGACTAATTTACACATAGATCCAAACTAAACTATGTCTACAGGCCAGGCTGTTCGGAATACTTTCTATGTTTCAATGTTCATTTTATTTATACTGTATTTATTATTTGCATTTGTATAACATATTATAGTCCGATTACGTTATGGCTGTTGTCCCAGGGAGAGATCATTAATGTTAGTACACAGTTTTGAAGTGAAACCAATGCCCTGTTTCACCATTAATCCATTGTAGGGGGTCATCCATAAATTACGTCACAATTTAGGGGGGAGGGAGGGGGTCGAAGTGTGACATTGTGTGACAAGGGCGAGGTTCCTTCCCTCGCCCAAAACTATGTTATGTGACATTTCAAAAACTATTACAATCTGTGTAAAAATACGAAATATAATTGTATTAATGTATTTTATTATGTTAATTGTTTGATTGACATCAATATTTTTTAAAGTAATTTAAGTGGAAATAAAAATAACATAGTTTGTATACTGTAATACCGCAAAATGTGATGTCACTCTAGGGGAGGGAGTCTCACAAATGTGACTAGCTGTGACAAGGACGGGGGTGAAATCATGAAATTCGTGTGACGTAATTTATGGATGACCCCTAGGTACTACAAGGGACCCGTAACAAAACTGGCGATTAACTAAAAACTACGGATTTCTCATGTGAATATACTACGAAAAGCTCTACTAGTATCTACTTTTCTCAGTATATTCACGTGCGTAACCCGCGATTTTAGTTAATTTAGTATGTCTCACGATAGTTATTATAAAAACATAACTGGCGATTTTTATATTATAACTTTCGTGAGACATACTCAATTAATTATTATGTTTTTCGGTTTATTTCGGCCAGTAGCACAGTCGCCGCGTCAAGAGTCGCGGAATCCTGCACATGAATATGAGCCTCTATCATAACTTGATACTGATTATTACGTGAGAAATCCGAAAAATATAATAATTAAAACTGGCGATGGCGTTATTTAAACCACAGTTTACTATCATGCCATTTGAGTGAATAACATCAAATAATACATAATGCGAATAAATAAAGTAAATATAAACATTGCGTGTTTAAATCAACAATTGTCATATTTTGAAACTTAAAATTCCGAACAGCAACCAAAGCTACTAATGACACAAAAACACACATAATTACATATATTTTTGTATGTATTTACATGCAAACTGAAAACCTGACCGTTTACCTGAGCATTAACTCTTCATCGATATATTGCAAGAGGCTCCTAAAACAAGAGAGATAACTTACAGATGATACTCACTTCAATACTAGTGACGTCATTTCTAGTTGTGACGTCATGACGAGTTTGTCTTACAGGCTGACGAGATAATGCATAGTCATGACATGTCATGCCATGTCATGATTAGGGTTGTCATTAATATAATTATTTACCACATTTAAACTGTGCAACACCAAGCGGTCACCGGTGACCGCAACCTATTGTTATATAATTGTGTCTATAATGACGGTATTCGACGAGTTAAAATATTGACCAGAGGCATTTGAGATAGGGTTGCCCGTTTTAAAAATTAACTGTAAAAAAGATCCGAAAAGCTATAAACTACTTGATAAAATTTAGTTATTCGTTGAATTCAATTTATTGTCAATTAACTCGTTGAGTACCGTCATTATAGACACAATTATAGAACAATAGGTTGCGGTCACCGGTGACTGCTCGGTGTTTGACAGTTTAAACCTTTTCAGTGAGATCAACTTTTGTGATATAAAATGGTAACCTTAGTCATGACATGGCATGGCATATAATGGCATCATTTTACGACAAGTTCAAAAATGTACAAACGTTTGTCTCATTCTTACAGTTTCATTTCTGATACCATTTTTACAATTCAATTGAAATAGTTTTTTTTATATATATATTCTCCTTGTATCCAATATTGCGATCGTTTACTGTTGGCTGGGCTGTTGTAAATAAGGACGTAATATATCAGTCCAGAAGGTCTAAAGTTGCAAAGCAATATTTTGGATAAACAGTATTGGTTTTTTTTTCTTTTATAGAACTTCAGATCCAATGATATAAACAAGTTATACAATAACATGTTAATGCTAGACAATTAAAAGTATTAAATATTATGACAATCTATTAACTCATTAAATATTAACTATGGCATCTTTAGACCTTAAAATTATATATTGCATAACACACTGAAGGCCACAACAGAGCTCCGGAAACAGCGAAAATTTCTTACCTCAGTATAATATCATAGACAATAATAGCTCCCCATAGATAAACCAAAAGCCAAACAGAAAAACCATCGCCAAACATGCTCATAGACAAAGGTGTAACTATTCTATCATTTTGTGCACTCACACAACACTCAAAAAAACAATATAATTTTTTTCAAACAAAATCAACTCAAATTACTCGAAACTTAAAAAAAACAGAAGAAACCCTTCACCACTAAAAATCAAAAATTAATTAGCACACGGAAAATCCCTAACAGTTAGGTAAGAGATAGAAAAAAGTTTCGTCAAAAAATTGTTTTTTTTTTAATTTTTTTTGATTTGCCAAATCAATTGAAAGTACCTTAAACTCATTCTCATAATATCATCCCCTGTGATCGCCCGACACCACTTGCTATAAAATAATATATAAACGTTAGTGTGCTACCGATATTTTGTTTTCGGCCGAAACCGGGGATTGAGTATTCGACCTTAGTTTAGTTTCGGCCGAAATCGAAACTTATGAAAATCAAAGCATTTTGTTACACATATAAATTTGTAAGTAAACACGATTGAAAGATGTTTTTATTTACATTTATAGTATTTTCGGTCGAAACCAGGCTCGTTAGATAAATGGTATGAATACTAGACGAATAGAGTACAAAAGATAATATACGGCATTGATTACAACAAGACGAATTTGTCGCATGTAAATACCAATACTCGACATTTGACTATATTGTCTATTCGACTAGTATTTAAAATATTCATCTAGTATGGCAAAGCCGAAGATTCACCCTCGGTTTCGGCTAAAAACTAATATTCGATAGAACACTAATATAAAATAAAATAAAAAATAATATATAAAACCAAAAAATATAAGCGAGGAAAGTAACAAAAAATGTGTGCTAAATGTAATAAAAACTGTAGTTGCACTTACTTTTCGCTAGATGGCATCGTGTCGGTGGCTAGATCTTGTGTTAATGGGTTGTGTTTCGGACAAGTCATCAGTGAAGCTACGCTCCAATCTTCACTAGATTGTCTGTGGTACGCTGTGAATAGATAATAAAAGTAAATTAATGGCCATAGTCGACGAGCATCCTTGAAAAGACTGATGACTTTTGATGACGCGAAAGAAGTATGTAAGAATCGTAGCAATTGGCACTCTATGGTCTCTGCTTACCCACATGGGAGACAAGCGTGAAGTTATGTAGATATGTATGTAATGCCCATATATTATAACGAACTTTAAAATTGGAAGTTCATTTTCGTTTTGTATCTCGTATATGTCTCTTAGCTACAGATTAATTCCAAGTTCTATGCTTTGATAGTAACAATGTTTTTGTAAAACTTTAGAACCTTTATACCAATACTCTTTTAAAAAGTATCATTTAGAACGTCGCATGTCGCGGAATGCTGCTCATGAATATGAGTCTCTAGCATGGCTCGAAACTAGTCGAGTACCAATATTTTTCAATTAATTTTAATTTCATTGCATATTTTATTAATGGTATAATAAGTTTGACGATAAACAAATAATTTTCTTAGCCTGGGCTATAGGGTTATTTAAGTAATTTTTGAGTCCGACATTGTATAAAAATATTAAACAAAATCTACTCACCATTCCTCTTCACAGTATCTCCATCACAACTCCTGTTGACCTCCGCACTAAAGTTAATGACCTTCGGCATGGAATTGACGCTCAAATCGTCATCAGCATCCAGATCCACTATTGGAGAATCATCGTAGAGTCCTGATCGTCGGTGGGCGGGGTCGTGGTCGTGCAGGGAGGGCAGGTCGTGCAGGGAGGACAGGTCGTGCAGGGCGGGCACGTCGCGCGCGTCAGTGAGCAGCGAGCGCGGGCGCGCGTGCTTGGCGGGCTCCCCGCCCAGCACGCGCCGCGCGCCGCGCCCCGTGTGGCGGGACGCGATGCGGGCGGGCATGTTCGACATCGCCTGACGAAACACAACGTATGTTACAACTTTATCTATTGTCTCTTGGAAATTCGCATAAATAAATATTATCATCATTTCTTTCAGGTTTGTTTTCAACTGTCTTGTTGGTGATGACATAGTACAATTGTCAATTCAGAATTCAAATACACTACTTTACGCTAACAAATCTTCCCAAGTACCTGATTCATGACACATGTACTCTTATTAAAAAAATTGACAATACATAATTAACTCTACTAAGGGCCTGTTTCATAACACAATGTCTGGATAGCCGCTATGTACCAAATAAAAGATAGAATATAGAACGAAATTCATATGAACTATCTGCCACATGGGTAAGTTTATCGGATTACTTATATGGTCTTTTTTTTTAAAGGGAGAAAATCATCCAATGAGGTCCCTCCTAGGTGAGGCGGGAGGGAGTATCAAAATCTTACTGACTAAAAACTACCCCGTTCCTAATCGTAACCCGTTAAGTCCTACGCGGCTCCGTACCGATCAGCATTATTGGACCCCATCTGTGGTGGTCTGATGGCTATTTGAGGCGCGCGCGGAATGCCACGCCCCGTACGCTCGCGACTTAAATAGCCTTATGCATTAACTCTAATGATGATCTATAATCTTAAAATCTGGGTATACATACAGTATCCTCGTCCGGCTCGTTGTTGCAGTGGCTGGGCGGGTTGGAGTACTTGTGTAGGAGCTCTATTGCAAGTCGCTTGCTCATGTCTTGCTGGAAGAATGCGTGCTGGAAAAAGAAATATTGTAATCAATTTATGTTTATGTATGGGACTGACTATATAAGACGAGCTTTTAGATTTACTTTGATACGCTAAGCATAATGTATTAAGCTATTTTCGGCACGAAAATTATTGAACGATTATAGAAGCATTCGTTTGACGCCTGTCAAAATTGACATTCTACTATCTGACTATCTGTCATTATTTTAACTAGTTTTTTTAGTTACCTGTAATAATTTATCAGCTGTGGGTCGTTTCTTGGGATTCTTGGTGAGTGCTAGTTTGAGGAAGGAGTGGAAGACGGCAGACCAGCGCTCTCGCTCCTTGAGGGAGGGGGGTTTGAATCCCGACTTGGACATGAGGAAGAGTACTCGCATGGGGTGTAGCTCGAACATCGGTGGTTGAAGCTCTGCTAACTCTGTAAAGAATAGCAGTGTTGTTAATTGAATACAAATATTTTTTTATAAAGATCTAAATAATACGTATAGATGTACAATATTTGGTGAAAAAAAAATATTTGACTTAAAATAACTGTGTGATTATGACTGTCTCTACTCTAGAAAATATTATAATTTGTACTATAATGTGTCAAAATATCGTGATATCTTGAACTTACCAATGGCTGTGATCCCACAAGCCCAAATATCACAGAGCTGGTTGTAACCACCCTTGCGTTCCACTGCTGCCACCTAGAAACGAAAATAATTATTATTATTACACAAGTAATTTATTAGTAAGCCCGTTTGTTAGTTTTTTAGTGAAACCTTGTTTTATTTGCCTCCTTTATTTATTTTTACACTTGATTTATATATTTTTAAATATTTGATTATAAAAACAAACATTTAAAACTATAAAAAGCCCATCAGCAACGGGAGAAATCCAAGCTTCTGGTCAGGGCTCCAGAGAGAGGAATTTCCGGACTATACGCGCCGTGTCCAGAAGTACTGCTTATTTACCTTATTTTTATGTTAATTATTTTACAGACTCGATAAAGAAAAATGAAAACACCAACTATCACCGTCACATTTCTATAATGTTGCTTGACAAAAGAATTTTCTCTAATATCTTTTATTCTTTTCATTTCACCCGTAAATATAACACTTCGTGGACAATTTTAAGTATGTGCATAATTGGGTACTTGCCAACTAGTCAAATTAAATTCTTTTTTCGAACTGTCAAAAACGACAGTTTTCTATGAATTTTGTACGAGATTGTGTATTGTGACGTCACGTTTTTTTAGCATCAAACAGCCTATTTCTTAAAAATTTGCCGGAAAAATACTATAATTAAGTTGGTCATAAAATCAATTAATGAAAGTGTGATTATTTTTTAATATGTTACATATTGTATTGAATAGTCGAACTAATTTATTTTTGATGAAGGAAAGTAACCAATTATGTGAAATAAGTGTTAGTTACTGGAGGAAAGTGTATGTACCTCAGGGGCCATCCAGTACGGAGTACCAATGAAAGACTTCCTCTTGTTGATGGTGGCTGTGATCTGCGCCGACACGCCGAAGTCCGCCAGCTTCACATCCCCGCACTCCGTCAAAAGGATATTCGCACCTTTTATGTCGCTGTAATAAGAACAATGCAAATTATTATTATCTTATTACTAGGTCAAATTCAAAGCATTTATTTCAATTAATCCTTAATTTGACGCTTTTGAAACGTCTAAAATTAAATTGGGTAGTTTCTTGGGTCAAAAATAAATTATTTAGATTTTTCAGTCCAATTAAATATTGAGACTTTCATTCATTGATTTGCCGATATAGGTACTTAATTATCAATTTATTCTAGCATTTGTTTTAGATATAAGTGTGCTATTTGACGCGAAAATATGATGACGTCATAAGATAGTATTTCGTACGAAATTCATGCTTCCGTATTTATAGTATTACTAGTTGTTGCCTTCGTACGCGTAGAACATAACTTTATTGTTTCAAATTTCCAAAATAAAAGTAGCATATGTTACTTCTTAGTACAACGGCTAACTGCCAATTAAAGTCCCGTCAAAATCGGTCCAGCTATTCCAGAGATTCGCCAGTACAAACAAACAGACAGACAGATAGACAAAAATTATAAATGTTATTTTCGTATGTGTATCGTATGTATACCCATATTATGCATGTAGTAAAAAGCGGTTATTTTAATATTACAATCGGACACAACGATTTTGTTTATCTATATAGATAGTAGAAATAGTAGAATATATATGTAACAACAGACATTGTACATGCAATGTTATAATAACGAAACTAGTTTCGAACCACAGAGGGGTTCTTGTTCTTCCTCATGAGCAGCGCGCACGGTCGCGGCGACGTCGCGCAGCCTACTGGCTAGCGTTGGCGCTCGCATCTAACTAGTAGAGCTTTTCTCAGTATATTCACGTGAGTGATCCGCGATTTTTAGTTAATTTAGTATGTCTCACGATAGTTATTATAAAAACATAACGAAACTATTGAAAAAACGCCTGGATAGTCCAAAATTTCATGGTTTATGTATGTACCTCAGGTATAAACCGGCCGGTAACCCAGTCCTGGACTATAATAAATAATAAATATAGACTGCAACACATTACAGCTATTGTTAATACAATAATTACATAATAGAGTATAGTACTACGTGTTTATTACGACTGTGACTAACACAATACAATAGCCAATAACACGGTACCTACATAACAAAATTAAAACAAAACTACTATTAGTTACTATACATTTTGTACAAATCCCATAGGATTGAATATAACACTGGTCGGTTGGTGCGGTAGCTGGGCTGCCGCGGCCGCGCAACGTACGCAACGCACGGAGCAACTCTTTGTGTGATCCACAAATTGCTGTTTCGGGTCTGGGTGTCATGTGTATGTGAACTTGTATGTTTGTAAACGTACCCACGACATATGAGAAAATCTTAGTGTGGGGCAACGTTTAAAAAAATATGCAATAGAATGATTTCAAATGTTATATTCAGTTACTTCAATTTTATAATAACGTTGAACTTTTAAACTAGGGTTTACACTTCGACCCGCCTGCCTGCCCACCGTGGAAATTATGACAAACCCCTATTAAGCCGGCTCTACACTCGCGTGTGACGTCACACCGTGAATAACGCAGGTGATTCGCGCGTGAACTGTGCTGAACCTGTGGTCCTTCCACACATACAAAGGTTCAGTCTTGTTCGCGGTCGTCGTGGACGAAGACATGATTTCTGCTGCTGGTGTGTACTTGCCTTTGTGTTAAACATACTAACACAAAGGTAAGGAACACAACATTACATTAGAAGCACATATAAAAGTGTCGGCTCGGCTCGGCTCGAAAACACTCAAAGAGAGCCAGTTTTAGATCGTTGTCGATGTAACATTCATATTTAAACAACAATTATAATATTTGTATTGTAACTTTCGTGAGACATACTAAATAAATTATTATGTTTTCGGCTTACTCACGTAATAATCAGTAGCAGTGCGACAGTCGCCGCGTCGCGGGTCGCGAAATGCTGCTCATGAATACGAGCCTCTAGCATGTCTTGAAACTAGTCGAGTTCCTCGTCAAATTATTACGTGAGTAAGCCGCAAACATAATAATTTATAACAATTATAATAAAACGAGTGCTGAGGGTGTGCGTTGCATTTACATTGGCGCGCCGCAAACCCTTTGTCGCGGGACAAAAATCCCGACACTGAATGGGGGATGGCTCGAACCGCGAACAACATCTACACTCGTCATTCGCAGTTATCGTGGGCTGTCGCAGATGGTCGCGCCGCAAGTGTAGAGCCGGCTTAAGCAGCCAAGGAGGTTCATTAATAGTCCAAGAGGGGACTATCACAGGTTGTATTATATAATGTACCAACACAACAGTACTTAAAGAGTGATACCCTTAACTCACATGAAACATCAATACAGAAACGTTGCCTCTATCACTGAATAAACATAGTATGTTAACTCACCGATGCATTTTTCCCATGCTGTGTAGGTAGGAGAGGCCGGTGAGCGTCTCGCGGCACATGTACGCGATCTGCAGCTCCGTCAGAGGACCCGTCACGTGGTATATGTCCTGAAATGGAGATACACAAAAAATTAAAGTTGTTTGAAGAAAGTTGCTTCGAGCGGTAATCGACCCACACGACACGTTGCGCGGCAGTCAGTTGCCCAGCCACCGCAGCAACCACCACGGCCTCACAGAGAACCGGGGTGAAACAACGCTTGTGTAGCTCACAAAAAAGCGCTAATCACCCTAATAATAAACGGACGAATTTCGAATTTATTCTAACCAAGCTACAATAGCCGACGATATAAATTGCAAGCACGTTGACATTTGATAAAAGATAATATTGTGTGATATAATTTTTTATTTTTTTTTTTGAAACGTTGCTCGACATTAGCATTATCTCCTGTGTCGTGGGTGCATTTACAAACATACAAGGTTCACATACACAATGACCCAAACCCAGACCCGAAACAACGATTTGTGGATCAAACAAAGTGTTGTTCCGTGCGGGAATCGAACCCGCGACTGCCTCGTTAGCCGAGTGGTCGCGAGTGCGACTGCCGGGCAAGGGGTCTCGGGTTCGATTCCCGGGTCGGGCAAAGTATTATTGGGTTTTTAAAAAATTCTCAGTAGTAGCACGGAGTTTGGAAATGTGCCCGGTATATGGCAATAGGCTCACCCCCTATTACATGGGACTCATAACATAAATAGTGAAAAGTGGGTGTTACTTCTGTGTACACCTCTGCCTACCCCTTCGGGGATAAAAGGCGTGATGTTATGATGATGATGACAAGTTCACATACACAATGACCCAAACCCAGACCCGAAACAACGATTTGTGGATCAAACAAAGTGTTGTTCCGTGCGGGAATCGAACCCGCGACACGTTGCATGGCAGCCGATTGCCTAGTCACCGCACCAATCGTGCAGTCAAAGATCAAAGCTTTTTCTTTTTTTATCTAATCTTATTGTGAATCGAAAAGAGTGCTCGACTAGTTTTAGCGATTTCTAATCAGGGAGTATACGCAGTGAATTGGCCGATTATCTCTCTTAACTCGTCGAGTACCGGTTTTGGAGACACAATTATAGAACAATAGGTTGCGGTCACCGGTGACCGCTTGGTGTTTGACAGTTTAAAGATCTACTCTAGAATCATAATCTTAATGAATTAACCAAAAATTACGAGTTACTCACATATATTTACTTAATTTATTTATTTGGAAACTCAACGGCTTATTAATATAGTTACATGAGTTGAGTATACACATCACACTATCTGTACGAGCTAGGTACGCGGTACATTGACTTTGTCGTCATACGTGCGAATAATTAAATCACCGTGATCAGCATTTCTGAACATTATAAACTTCTGCCTCGTTGGCCGGGTAGTCGCAAGTGCGACTGCCGGGCAAGGGGTCTCGGGTTCGATTCCCGGGTCGGGCAAAGTATTACTGGGTTTTTTAAAATTCTCAGTAGTAGCACGGAGTCTGGAAATGTGCCCGGTATATGGCAATAGGCTCACCCCCTATTACATGGGACTCATAACAACTAGTGAAAAGTGGGTGTTACATTGTACTGTGGTAGAATGTGCACCTCTGCCTACCCCTTAGGGGATAAAAGGCGTGATGTTATGTTATGTTATAAACTTCTTAATTAATTTAATTCAGTAGCCACCATGTACTGGACGTAATTTATTTTAGACTATCATATAAGTAACTACCTAATTTAGAAATATTGTGACATCAAATTCAAATGTTTATCTCTTTAATGTAATTTAATAATGACTATTATTGTACAAATTGCTGATTTTAATGAAATTGAATATAATCTTTATACCTATAAAATTTGTATGCCACTATTGGCGAAACATGGACGCACAACATATTATTTAACATCTTGCATGTCTGATTACTCGATTTATGTATACGCATGTTTTACAAATAAACAATCTTTCTTTCTTTCTTTCTTTCTTCTAGCAATAAAACTATCTAAGAGATTGGTCGTCTACTCATTTAACATAAACAACATTCAACATTTCAACATAAACTAATAAACAACACTGTAGGGACTTACAGCCCTTACACTATCAATGCACACGCACAGCCTTATGCAGTTTCATGAAAGAGACTAGCTTGAAAAGGTGAGGTCGACCTCGACACACGCTGCACTGTGATAAGGACGATTTACGTATACTTATTTTTTAGTCAGTTCAGTATCTATTGTCACGCCAGTTATTATAATAATGTTATGTTATGTATGTTATTATAATAAGTTATAGTTAGCTACCTGCAAACTTCCACCGCCACAGTACTCCATCGAGATCCATAGCTTATCCCTTCTTAGATAGGAGCCGTAATACGCGACGATGTTCGGATGCCTACAGTCCTTCATCATCAGGATCTCCTGTTGGATGATGGCGAAGTCATCGCCTGGTTCCAGCTTGATCACCTTGATGGCAGCAAGCTCGGCATTGCCGTTGAGTCTTTTCGCCTGGAATTAACAGAGGAATTTTTGTTATTGATATGAAAATACAGTTATTCTAAAAGTTATAGAATAATATTAAATTTTTATTGTGTACTATTTAAATCTACATGTTACGAGAAGAGGCCAAGGTTTTAGAGTACATAATATATTATGCAAAATAAATACTTTTCAGAAAATTATAAATAGATATTACTAAATATTTTATTTTATGAAATACGATTGTGTCTCGCATGCGCACGGAATCCTTAGTTTTAGGAACGAGATATTTCCAGACAATAAAATACGTAAAGACTCATCTGTACAACGAAAGAGAGACAACAAAACATATTTCTGCATTTATAATATTGAGAATAATACAAACATTAATGATTAAAGCCTAATCTTTTAAGGGTCGGAGAGCCAGGCTTCGACACGGCACGGCTCGACCGGAGTGATACACGGCCTCACAGAAAACCGACAGGTTAACGGAGGCCCAATTACCCCCCCCCCCCACTTCCCCAATTCCACAATTAAAACCAAAAGGCGAATAATGCACTTGTAACGCCTCTGGTGTTCCAAGCGTCCATGGGCGACGCAGATTGCAATCATCAAAAACATAAATAATTTTATATTCAACCACTTAAATAACTAATAAGAACCTAGTCTAGTATCAAAATACAGCACGTAGTAAGCGTAGAAAGTTCTCCCCTTTTCACATAATAATAAAAGTTCAACGTTTTATTGATTTAAATGGGCAGACTGGTGAACGAACAGGCTGGCGGAAGCGACAACTTCGCTCACTTAGGGATGGCGAAGTTTTGCGACGTTAAAGAATAATTTGCAGGTCTTTGTACTTTATACACGTCTCATGGAGATAAGCTTAGAGCATGCTTGACCAGATACTTATACGTGAAGGAAGGTAATGAAATATAGTTTGTAAGGAAGGATTGTGATTAAATTGGTCTTATCCGGTTTCTATTTGCTATCAAAGCATAAAAACGACGTATTTTCACGAGTCATATACCTCTAGTATAGTAACATTAGATACAGTCTGATGTATATTTGACTTCTTCATTATCAATAGCCCATTGCACATCTGCTGTAGAACTGTATTACTACCTTCTTTAGACAGGGCTTGACAGACAGGTTAAAATCGCAATTCAAAAGGTTCATAGGTTTATCAGATACTAGTAACTCCGGCGAGATTTCACCCGCTCTGCTCGACTCCTATTGGTCACAGCGTGATGTTTTATAGTTTATAGCCTTCGCCGATAAACACACTATCCGACACAAAAATAATTATTCAAATCAGACCAGTAGTTTTGAAGATTAGCGCATTCAAATAAACAAACAAATTCTTCAGCTTTATTTTTGCAAGTGCATAGAACCCCAATATTGTTCATTGCGTACAACCCTGTCTACGAAACGATTGACTCAAACGTCTGCTATTGTTCTCAGCAAGCTACTAATATGTACACACACAATAACATGTGTCTGTTTGTCGCTAAAAAGATACTGTTTGTCAACATTAATGACAATTGACAGGGTTTTTGGATTTCCTGTTTTTGCAACACCAGAAAAGCGAGATCCTGAATGATGGATTACACTACACAATGTAGAGGTATATGATACTAAGCCGAAGTTGGTTGGATGGGTGACTTATTATTCACGGCTCGAGACTTCTTCGTGCCTATGTAAGTGCGTAAATCGGCTGTGGTTCTTCCTAGATCATCTGTAGTGACTCAGAATGGATAAAACGAGAACAATTATGGTACCACATGTATGTATGTCGTGGAGAATAGCTGTGAGAGAGAATGCTAGTCCGGTAGTTGTGAAAAATATTGACGTTCTTTAATATTTCCACTATTCAATGTTTACGAAATATTATGAACTCATAATACAATAGGGTTGTTTACTTTTTATTTGAAAGTCCGTCTGGTACATTAATTTAAAACTTTAGACACGTATTTTTTCTTTTCTCACAAAATTAAATACTTTCGACGATATATTAATTTGAAATATTATGTGACGTCACAGCGTGCCACATTTTGTAGCACGTTATGACGTAACGACCTCCCACTCCTAAACTTAGCGCCATTTTATCCAAGTATTGCAACTTAATACGAGAAAATAAAAAAAATACGTGTCTTATATTTTTTCATTATCTAACTGACGGACTAATTAGATTTTTAATTTTGATACCCTGGAAACTACCCAATTGTGATGAATTAATGATTAACAAATAATAAAATAGGTATAAGTATAGAAAAGAGATCTGATTAGAAAAGTAATCAGTTTAAAATCTGGCGATAGAAAATTGTGATCAATTAAAAGTAGACTCATTAACCTTAATTGATTTCCATTTTTCTAATGATAACAATAACTTCTTTAGCATACTAATTGTAAACCAATAATATTACTAAGTCCAAAGAAATTACTTCTTCGTCCATAATATCATCTACAACTACAACTGCAAGTAATGGCGATCCACTGTTGGACGGCCTCATACGACATACAAAGTAGGGTTATGCCATTCCCTCCGCATCTAGCAGGCGGGGTAGCGATAGCATGTCTCTGGTTTCACCACACGGCTAAGTCAAGTCATAATTTCATCCCATAAACCAGGAAAAAATCTTCAGCATTGTTGTTAACTCTTGGAGAATTAGATATTAGTTCTAACTAATATCTATAACTACTAGAGCAACTCTAGTTGCTCTTGGAGAATTAATTGTGATAGCTATACAAAGAATTTAGCCAGTCGCTGAGTCAGGCGTCTGAAAGTCTAGACTTAATCTAATGAAGAATGCTGCATGCACTTCATTTTCATGGTCTGACGTCGTATATCTTTTGATATTGCATATTTTGATGTAGGGAAAATGAGTTCCTTATCTTAATATCAAGTATTTAATTCATGAGCTCTAATAATCTGGAGATGCAAAACCCGTCTCGTCTACCGGTGAGGCAAAAAAAATACATTGTGAATCACTTAGATCTAAGTTTTGGTTCCAGTAGACGTTTGATTGACGGGTATAAGAGTTACATTGTAAACTATTTGCAGAAATAAATATTATCATCTCGTTTCATTTCTTCTCTTTCTCTTTTAAAAGCTAGACAAGTACTCATACAGTTCCCCTAAGGGCTCGTACACAAAACTGCGATGCGATTCGATGTGAATTCGCAACGCAAACAATTATTATGCGAATTGCTGCGATGCGATTTCGTGCGACAGGGTGACCACGCAATAAACATATTTTAAATTGAAAACTAGATCGTGACATTGAAATAGATCGTAAAAAGAAGTGTGCACTGTGCACTTCTGTTATTGCTTAGGAGATACAGGAAAAATAAACAAAGAAGATTTTGGGAAGAAAAGATTTTGATGCGCGATGTGAATCAATACGCAAGTTCTTGCGATGCGTAGAGGAAGCTCGCACATTTTGTCGCATCGCAGTTTTGTGTACGAGCCCTATAAGGTCGTGAACATTTTAAGCTAAAGCCTGTTAAACTAATCGTAGATAAATATGACAACGAGTCTTAGACGAAACGACAATGAGGTAGAAGCCAATTTTAAAGATTAAATATCAAATTGAAATTGAAAATCACCCCTAAACGGGGAGTGTGTATAGGACTGATGACAGTTACTCAAGTGTCACTCAACAACACTGACCCTAACCTAGTTGATTAAGGTCCGAAGAAAGATAAAATAAAATACTTTTAAATGAGAATATTCATTTTTTTTTGCCCTACTGACATCATTGTTTTATCTTTTATATTGACGGTGTATACAATAGTTGCTTAATAGGAAGATACATAGGATATACATATTATTGTTGTTATAGGATTTTCAACTTTATTGCTTAAGCATTATAATGTATTAGTAATGCTTTTCGATAGAGATGTAGTGTAGCTTATTAATAGAGAAGTATTTATGATTTAATGGTCGTAATCCGTAAGACATTTTGGTTGTGTGTTCTCAACGGCGACGACTGCTGATCAAAGGACGTTAGATTCACTGTTTAACTGTAGGATACCTAACAAATTTAAGGAGTAAGACTTTCAATAACAACTTAGCTTGAGTAAATAATTGGTATAATGTTTATTATGTTAGAAAAGAGTTTTAAAGTTCAGTTCTAATGTGATCCTAAAAAGAGAACATATGTTTGATTAGCCAGACCAAACGACAAAAAAGCCACCACAGACTCAAAATTAGCACCAATTTGCGACTAGACAAAAACCATAAATCATTAAAAACTAATTAACTAGTTACAAATATTAATACATAATTCTTACTGACAGCTACAAGCAAATTGATCAACATTAAAAAAAATATATTACGGTACACTTGGCATTCTTGTCATAAGGTCAGTGACCTGGCGGCCGCAAGTTTTACTAATTAGCCGCTGTGGTCCAATATCGCTGCGTTTGGGCAAGTCTAACTGTTGATAGAGGATTTTGGACCTTATGGGAAGTGGTTGGAATACAAATTGTAATATAGCAGGTTAGCGTATGGAGTCCTTAAGAGGGGTGCGGTGCCAGAAGACCTCCCCGTGGTGCACCCTGGGTACGGGTGATAGTCTCCCTAACGGGGGTGATATGGTTGGAGTGACTATTGTCCGTAGCAGACTTCTGGACAGGGCGGGCGAACCCGGTATGGGTTCTGGAGGCGACGGGTTTTGTCCCTGCGCTTCCGAGGGGTCGCTCCTCCGCCCGTTTCTCTGAATTCAGCGGAGAACGTGGCGGAGAGGCAAGGGCAGAGCTCGTTGAGCACTCACCCTGCCAACGAGCAGCATCGGGACACACGCTGTTCCCGATTGCATCTGTCGATATCGTAATCCGTGAAGAGATCGTGTCTTGTGACTCCGAACGGGACGAGGGTCTTGGCTTGGTCGCCTGGACCGCGAGGAAGATAACCTCTATAAAAAATTCCTCCAATACCAAGTTCTGGTGCGCGGCGAGGGTATGCATGGCTGAGGAGTAGTGTCAGTCGTGAGCGCACCCCCAGCTAGGGTACCGGTGGACCCTCTAGTTGGGAAACAAATATACACTTACCCAGGTACAGGGGGCACTGCCTGGGCGGACCGTTTATTTCCCCCTTACTCGTGGGACTTTTATGGAAAGTACTAAAGAAATTATTAAACCACCAATTGAAGAGGAGGAGAGGGCAGGCGAGCTCAGCTCGCCCGTACAAAAACAAATGCTGGTAGAAAGTGGCGAAAAACGGTCGCGTAGGACGTCTTCTGTTAAGAAACGTCCTGCATGTCAGTCTTCAGACGAAGAGAACATGCCGGCTCCCAAGTTACCAACTTCGAGGAGGGGGCGGCAGGTATCAAGAGGGGCGAGAGATTCACAGCCGCGAAGGGATAAGCACGGACGACTCGTACGTTCCAATACCTCGGCGGCTAGTGAAGTAGAAAGTGACATGGGGGTCACTACGGACGACCCTGGCGAGGTCGGTGAAAGTGGTGCTTCGCTGGGGAGCTCAAAGGCGGAGCTCAACGCCGCCAAAAGAGAACAACGTAAAGCCGTCGCGGTTGACGAAGTCTCGGAAATGTCGCGACGCGCTCGCGAGCGACGAGCAGCTCTGGCGGCGGAAGGAGGAGAGCCAACTGCGGTGGCCTTGAGCCAGCTGGCTCTGGATGGGGTGGACCTAGTCCTGAAGGTTGCCACTAAGTCCTGCAGCCTGAAGGGTACGTTCATACGAGGTTTAAAAGAGGCTGCCACGGATATCAGGGAAGCGATTGGCACCCTCCTCAACAGAACTGCCTCTGACGAGGTCGCGAAGTTACAGGAGGAAAATAGCCGCCTCCGAAACGACATCGAAGACCTTCGGCGACAAGTGGCTGCGCTAAGCGAACAACAGCAGCAATGCGCACCCACTGTTGCCGCACCTATAGTGGCCCCAACTCCCGTATCGCAACCGGCATTGCCTCGCACTGATGAAGAGGTCGAGCGCATTGTCCGGCTCTGCATGCTCCAGTGTGGGAGCATGGTAAACGCTCGGCTGGAAGCTATTTCCCGGCGTCTTCCAGCGGAAACCCTCCGTCCGCCTCTAGCGGCTGACACGCGGAGGAATGAGGAGCGGCCGACAATTAAGCCTCAAAAGGGGAAGTCCACGGAGGGAGCTCCTCCAAGCGACCAGCCCACTTCTGCCGGGTCCAAGGGTGAGACTTGGGCAAAAGTCGTAGGGCACAAGAAGGCCCGCAAAGCTGCCAAGAAGGCCGCAGTAGCTGCATGCCCTCCCGGTGAAAGCGCAAAGGCGGTCACGCAGCCTGCGCGGCGGACCGCCAAAGGCGGTCGCAAAGGACCGACTTTACGTGCCCCGCGTTCCGAGGCTGTCACTCTCACGCTACAGCCTGGGGCTATAGAGCGTGGCGTAACGTACCAGTCGGTCATTGCCGAGGCCAAGGCCAAGATCAAACTAACAGATCTTGGTCTCCAGTCCGTCACCCTCAGGCAGGCTGCCACGGGAGCACGACTGTTCGAGGTGGCTGGTGCTACTACCGGCAGTGCCGAAAAGGCAGATGCTCTGGCTGCCAAGATGAGGGAGGTCCTTAACTCGGAGGACGTTCGGGTCTCCAGACCAATGAAAACCGCTGAGGTGCGTATTGCTGGCCTGGACGACTCCGTAACCTCTGAGGAAGTGGTAGCGGCCGCTGCCCGAAGCGGCGAATGCCCGCCGGACATGGTGCGAGCTGGTGATATACGCGCCGATGCCTCCGGGCTCGGCGTAGTCTGGGTTCGGTGCCCTATAGCCTCGGCGAAGAAGCTCGCCGATAGCGGCAGATTGTTGGTTGGCTGGGTTGCAGCGAGGGTCAAACTCCTGCAGCCTCGGGCGTTGCGGTGCTTCCGGTGTTTGGAGAAGGGGCACGTCCGGGCGAAATGTACCGCCGAGATCGACCGTAGTGACCTTTGCTATCGCTGCGGTCAGCCCGGCCACAAGGCGGCCCAGTGCACCGCGGCGCCCAACTGCAGCTTGTGCTCGGCTGCGGGCAGACCAGCGGGACACATAGTAGGCGGAGAGGCCTGTGTAGCGCCTGCCAACAAGGCCAAAAAGAATAAGAAGAGGTGCTCTAAACCTGCCGGGGAAACCTCGACACCCTCGCAGGCTAGTAGCTCTGCGGCCGACACCCGGCCCATGACCGTTGCCGAGGGAATGGAGTGTCAATAATGGCACAACTCCATTTCCTCCAGGGCAACATCAATCACTGTGCCAGAGCTCAGGATCTCCTGCTCCAGAGCATGGCAGAGTGGTCGATTCACGTGGCTGTGGTCGCCGAACCGTACTTCATCCCCGCCCGTGACAACTGGCTGGGATGCACTGAAGGTTCGGTGGCTATTATTGGCGAGGCTCTAAGCGACCTGTCTCGTGGCCGCGGTTGGGTTGCTGCGGTCTCGAGCGGTATTGTCATAGTAGGGGCGTATTTTTCTCCCAACAAGAGGCTCGCCGACTTCGAGAGTTTCCTTGTCGAGTTGGGCGCTGTCGTAGGCCGCTATCACTCTCGTCCCGTCCTGGTGCTCGGGGACCTCAACGCCAAGTCATCGGCGTGGGGATCTCCAATTACTGACCCTCGGGGTGAGGTGTTAGAAGAGTGGGCAGTGACGACTGGGCTGGTCGTCCTGAATCGGGGTTCGGAATACACGTGTGTGCGGCAGCGGGGCGGGTCGATAGTGGACGTCTCGTTCGCTAGCCCCTCTGTCGCCAGCCGAGTCCGCGACTGGCGAGTCGCCGTAGAGGTGGAGACGCTGTCGGACCATCGGTATATCCGATTTGACGTCTCTGCCCAGACCGCGAGCGGCCGCCATCCAACAACCCCGATTAACGACGGCCCGCGTTGGGCGCTCAAGCGCATCGACAGGGAACTACTCGAAGAAGCTGCCTTAGTTCAATCCTGGGTCTGGGAGTCGACGACAGACGGCCCCGTCGACGTCGAGACGATGGCGTTGTGGTTCCGCGGGGCGATGACGCAGATCTGCGACGCGTCCATGCCCCGTGTCCGCCAACAGTCCGCAAGGCGCCAGGTGTACTGGTGGACAGACGAGATCGCGCAGTTGCGCGTAGCGTGCGTTGCGGCTCGCCGCCGGTACACCCGATACCGAAGACGACGTCGTCGGGATTCCAGCGAGGAGGACGCGCTGTACGAGGTGTACCGCACGTCTAAGGAGACTTTGCGGCTGGCCATCACCGACTCAAAGTCACGTGCCAGGGAAGAGCTGCTGGGGTCCCTAGATCGGGATCCGTGGGGGCGGCCCTACCGTTGGGTACGGAGCAAGTTGCGTCCCTGGGCGCCTCCACTAGCCCAGAGCATGCAACCCCAGTTGCTAGAGGCGGTTGTATCGGCTCTCTTCCCAGAGCGAGCAGAGCACGCTCCACCGGCGATGGGTTCGCCGTCAGCCACAGACTCTCCAGGAGAAGAGAGCACCGACGTCCCCGAGGTGACAGAAGCAGAGATGAGAGCAGCCGTGTTGCGACTTCGGGCTAAGAACACAGCGCCCGGACCCGACGGCGTCCCTGGCCGAGCTCTCGTCCTGGCTCTGAAGGTGCTAGAGCCCCAGCTGAGAGGGCTTCTCACGTCATGTCTCGAGCGAGGTCAGTTCCCCAGTGTGTGGAAGGAGGGGAAACTGGTCCTGCTCAGGAAGGAAGGGCGCCCTGCGGACTCGCCATCCGCGTATCGGCCCATAGTGCTGCTCGACGAGGCGGGCAAACTTTTCGAGCGTATTATCGCAAATCGCCTCGTCAGCCACTTGTGCGGAGAAGGACCGAACCTGGACGACCATCAATTTGGCTTCCGTGAGGGGCGCTCCACCATAGACGCCATCATGCGCGTGAGGACCCTGGTGGAAGAGACGGTGTCACAGGGTGGGGTGGTGCTGGCGGTGTCTTTGGATATCTCCAATGCATTCAACACCCTACCCTGGAGTTGTATTCGAGAGGCACTAAAATACCATCGCGTGCCTCTCTACCTCCGCCGTACAGTAGGGGCTTTTTTGGAGGGCAGGTGTGTCACCTATCGGGGTCGTGACGGTGCCGGTCGGCACCTCATGTCTTGCGGTGTTCCACAGGGATCGGTCTTAGGGCCGCTCCTGTGGAACATTGGGTACGACTGGGTGCTGAGAGGTGAGCTCCCTTTGGGCGCTGACTTGACGTGTTATGCGGACGACACGCTCGTAACCGCCCGGGGGAGCTCGCACAGGGAGGCGACGTTGATAGCCACGGCTGCGGTGTCACAGGTTGTGAACCGCATCCGGCGCCTGGGCCTGGAGGTGGCCCTGAACAAATCGGAGGCCATGGTGTTCCACGGCCCCCGACGTGCGCCGGCGCCGGGATCGCATATCGTGGTCTGCGGGGCTCGCATAGCTGTCGAGTCCACCATGAAATATCTGGGATTGGTGCTCGACAGTCGATGGGAATTCGGACCCCATTTCCGGCGGCTGGCGCCCAAACTGATGGGTACGACGGGCGCGCTTTCAACGTTGCTTCCCAACTTGGGGGCCCGAGCGCCGCCTGTAGGCGGCTGTATGTGGGAATCGTGCGATCCATGGCCCTGTACGGGGCCCCTGTGTGGGCATTAGACTTGACGGCCAACACTCTCGCTATTCTGAAAAAACCGCAGAGGGCGATGGCTGTCAGAGTCGTCCGCGGGTATCGCACGATTTCCTACGAGGCGGCTTGCGTCCTGGCCGGATCCCCGCCCTGGGACCTAGAGGCGAAAGTACTCGCGTCACTATACCGATGGCGCGAGGAAGAGCGGACACGGGGCTCGAGGCCGGTGCAGCGCCAAATCGAGCGGCGCCGAGAGGAGCTCCGTCAGGTCTTAGTGGCGGAATGGCGGCAAAGGCTTCTGCGCCCCACCGCCGGCTTTACTACCGTCGAGGCGATCCGGCCAGTACTCGACGACTGGCTCGGGAGGAAGCACGGCTCCCTGTCGTTTAGGGTGACGCAGGTGCTGTCGGGGCACGGCTGCTTCGGCAAGTACCTGTGCCGCATAGAGAGGGAGCCGGACGCCCGGTGCCACCACTGCGTCCATTGCGGGGAGGACACGGCGCAACACACGCTCGCCGAGTGTGTAGGTTGGGAGGAGCAGCGCCGTGTCCTCAGAAATGAAGTAGGAAGCGATCTGTCGCTGCCGGCCGTAATGCGGAAGATGGTGGACAGCGCAGAGTCGTGGGACGCGGTGGTGTCTTTCTGCGAGGATGTGATGTCGCAGAAGGAAACTGCGGAACGGGAGAGGGAGATCTTACTGACTTCCTCTCCCAACCGCAGAAGGCGCACCAGGCGTAGGAGAAGGGCCGACAACGCCCTCTTCCGGCCCCCATGAATGGGTCCAGGGGCGAAGGACTTGGGGAAGTCCCCGCCCCCGAATCGATAGACCCGAGTCGAAGGCGCGCGCGGGTGTCGGCGTGCGCCTTTGAGGCGATGCACGTGGTGCACTGCTCCGTGCAGGTGACGGGGCCCTGATTTACGGGCCGGCACTGTAATGCGGGGCTGCGGATGAATTTGGACTCCCGCGGCCCCGCACGCACGTGCGAGGAGACACTGGGGTGGTTTTAGCCGGTAAGAGTCCGGCACACCCCTCCGCCTTTCCCCAGGTGGAGGCAGTCCATGAGGATTTCCCCCCATAAAAAAAAAAAAAAAAAAAATGGAGTCCTTAAGAGCCTTGTCAAAAAAGATATGATAATAGTGATTAAATAAGAAAACATCCTACAGAATTGAATTTTGGTAGAAACTTTGAGTACAGCAGTATGGACAACCTGCCAAAAGATGAAAAGACCCCATATGTGCTAAAAAGTTATTCAATATCCAAAAAAAGATTCCAAATGTGTAAAGTTACGATGAAGAGACCTTTTAGCCCTTTAAAAGTATGGAGTAGATGTGCTTTCAACCCTAACTAATACAAAATCAAAGCATTTATTTCAATTGGTCTACATGCAAGCACTTTTGATATGCCAAAAATTAAATGATATGTCAGTAAACAGTGGTGTAACTACAGTATAGCAAGTCAGCAATATGCCATGGGCTCCGATCTGAACCATTCATTTTTAGGAAAAGGGGCTCATCCAATGATTTTTCCACGGGTCCCATAATTACGCCACTGTCAGTAAAGCTAGGTGCTCTTTCCCGAAATGAAGATTCGCATGAAGGGTCTTTAAGGCCCGAGTTAAAATAGGTTGCTTATGGGACGACGTGCTCCATCGTAGACCGCATAATTGATTATCACCAGGCGACATAGTGGTCAAACGTCAGGCCATCAAATATAAAAAAAGAAGAACAAGTAAAAAAACACTGCGTATTCATGCAGGTAGATTTAATGGCTTTTCTACTAGTCACCATATATTTATAAATGAATAACATTTAGTGGATTATGTAAGTTGATATTTAAATCTCAACCTAGACCTCTAAAGTAAACCAACCGGTTTAATTTGTATCGACCATAATCGCCAAACACAAACATAAGGATTGCTGTACAACCCAAATATAGTTAGTTTATTTTCCATGAATTGTGAAGACCATTCAATATTAAATTAAGATGATACCGTCTGTCAAATATAAATTGTTATAATACTGACATTGAAATTAATCCATTTGGAAATAGACCAAGACTCCCGAAGTAAGAATCAATCTATACTAATACCAGCTGACACGGCAAACTTCGTACCGCCTAAAATATTTAAATCTTCCTTGGACTTCCACGAACATTTCAAGACCAAAATTAGCCAAATCGGTTGAACCGTTCTCGAGCTTTAGCGAGACTAACGAACGGAAATTAATTTTTATTTATAATAACATAACATCACGCCTTTTTATCCCCGAAGGGGTAGGCAGAGGTGCACATTTCGGCACTTAATGCCACTGTACAATGTAACACCCAATTTTCACTATTTATGTTACGAGTCCCATGTAATAGGGGGTGAGCCTTTTCCCATACACCGGGCACATCTCCAGACTCCGTGCTACTACTGAGATTTTTAAAAACCCAGTAATACTTTGGCCGACCCGGGAATCGAACCTGAGACCCCTTGCCCGGCAATCGCACTTGCAACCACTCGGCTAACGAGGCAGTCAATTTTTATTTATATAGATTAAAAGTGGTATACGGTCAATCCTCTAGTGAAGCTATTTGCTCATTCGAAGGTGTAGATTCCTATGAAGAAGAACGAGCAAGAAACTTCATAGGTTACTCTTTTTCAATCAGATTCACAATACAATTCTTGGTTACATTGTTTCCTTGATTCAATGAGAACAATGTAACGCCAATATTCAGTCAAGGAGATAGAAAAGACAATAACCTTGAGGACAATAATATTAATACAGCTTGGTAATAGTTAAGGACTGCTATCATGCTACAACACTCAAGAAGGGATCAAACAGGTGCAACGTGATCGCATATCTATTTATGAATCGGAAACCATTTAGGTATGACTATTTTCGTTTGGAAGGAAATAAAAATGGGATGCAGTGCTAATTGGATTATAAAATATGTACATTTATAATAGTCTGTTTGAAACAGATTTGTCTTATTCACTTATCTAAATACTAATATTTAAATATTCTATCAATATTGAAAATTCTATTAAAGAACAATAGGTTGCGGTCACCAGTGAGCGCTCGGTGTTTGACAGTTTAAAAAACACTTTAGTCTATTCGCGAAATTTGTTCAGACAAGCAATGACTTTACTTTTGTATAACATAACATAACATGCATTAACACAATCGAATAAAACGTGTACCAAAACGATTTCTTTCAAACAGACTTCAAAATAATTGAACGTAGAGATCAATTTCCAATTCTTCATACTTACATAACTTGCATTCCTTAGAAAACAAGCGTGGTACGCACGCGCCGCGATATGTGCGATCTCGTAGATAATTTGCTTGAATCTAATGTTACCTATCTACATAATAAAATTCCTTATACACGCGATTCGAAACATTGAATAGTTTCATGTTTCATGTGCAAAATTCACTTAACAACGTGGAGCAAGATTTTAAGAGTGACGTTTCAGTATCGATTCGTTATGAACTTATATTTATGAGATTTTTTTAAGGGGGAAAATCATCGAATGCCTTCTCCTGCCTGGGCGAGGCGGGAGGGAGTGTCAGACTCTTACTGACTAAAAACCACCCCGTTCCTACTCCTGCACTTCGAGCCGGAGCCCCGGTAACCCGTTAAGTTCTCCGCGGCTCTGTATACCTCTATTTATGAGATTGGAGACAAACGAGCAAACAGACCATTACTCTCAGACGATGGTAAGCGGACAGCTCTGACCAGGGACAACTACAACACAGAGGGTTAAATCTGGTTTGCTCGCCTCTGTGAGGGGTTTTGCCTCCGGTGGTAACTATTGTGTGTCGCTTCTATCATTTTAAATCATATCTTTGACTGTTGAACCTACGAATAGAACGTCACACGTCTAGTAAAATTAGGCATTTCATCATCATCATCATCATCATATCAGCCACAGGACGTCCACTGCTGAACATAGGCCTCCCCCAATGACTTCCAGATAGGCCGGTTGGAAGCGACCTGCATCCAGCGATTCCCTGCGACCTTAATGAGATCGTCTGTCCACCTTGCGGATGGACGTCCTACGCTGCGCTTGCCGGTACGTGGCCTCCACTCGAGAACCTTTCTGCCCCAGCAATTAGGCATTTCCGAACATATAAATGAGACATGGTACTGAATACCTGAATACCCCTATTGCATTTTAAACCAGGTTTATGAGGCAAGTGGTAGACTGGCAAGTCACGCGATGTCCAATGCTGTTTCAGTATCACAACAAGCGATATATTATCGACATTATCTATGCTAACTCGAATAACATAGATTGCGACTCTGATAACGCTGTGTGCAATTAATTTTTGCATTATGTTTGGCAATGAGGTGTAATACTGGAAATAGAGTGGGTTGTGGTACCCATTTCCTTGGTTAGTAACAATATTTACTAAAAATCGCGGGTTACTCACGTGAATATACTGAGAAAAGCTCTACTAGTTTCGACCACAGAGGGGTTCTTACTCATGAGCAGCGTGCGCGGTCGCGGCTAACGCGGCGCTTTTAGTTAAATCCATCATCCATCCAATCCAATGAAATCCAAGGGCTGTCAATGATTATCACTACATAGTATAAAACAAAGTCGCTATCCGCCGTCTGTCTGTCCCTTATGTATGCTTAGATCTTTAAAACTACGCAACGGATTTTGATGCGGTTTTTTTAATAGATAGTGATTCTAAAGGAAGGTTTATAATGTATAAGGCATGTATATAGCACCCGTGCGAAGTCGGGGCGGGTTGCTAGTACTTTATTAAACAAGCTTAGAATACGATAGATGTCCACCGTCCAACTAGGCTATTGCACGATAAAGTTTTGTTTGTGGATGGATGACCCTGACCATTCTAAACATTTTGTGACTTAAAGAGAGCGTGATGTTGATAACCCAATCATGTTTTATCAACTGTAACAAGATTTGAAGAGGTTGTGATACGAACATCTAGAGTATTTGTTATAAGAGCAAAAAATCGAAGAGGAACCTTCAAAATCTCATAAGGTCAGTTTGAACCTAAGAACTTAACACATCTTAGGAGCTCCTGCTACATGAAGGATTGACAAGCACATCACTTCTTCAACAAAAAAGAGACTACATAACCAAAATAAATTCCAACAACTTCTACCTACCCCATTTTAACCACAGCAACATACACTATTACAGTAACAAAGCACAAACCGTATCGTTGAAACATACACTGCATAACTTTCACTTATTTTGTCATACGACCTTGCCTGGGCATCGAACCGGTGCCATTGACAGTGTCACTTGACTGCAAGCTTAGGTTAAGAGTATTATGAAACATGTGTATGTATTTATGTAAGATATACTGCCTTGTTGTGAATGATCGCACGTGTGGTTGTGGAGTATGAGAGGTCTATGGTTTCATCACCAGCAAATCATCATGTAGTTTCCAATTTGTGCTTGTGGGAGAGCCATGCTTCGGCACGAATGGGCTGGCTCGACCGGAGTTACACCACGGCCTCACAGATAACCGACGTGAAACAACGCTTGCGTTATGTTTCGTCGTGTAAGTGAGATTACCCCTTCACCTTCCCCAATCTCCCCAATCCCTGAATGATCCTCAAATTCCTAATCCCCTAAACGACGGTAACGCACTTGTGTTCCAGGTGTCCATGGGCGACGCCGATTGCTTACCATCAGGTGATACGTCTGTTCGTTTATATATAATCCCATAAAAAAGTATGGGGTCTGAATTGTGCATAGTTTTTTTGGCAATGGACTTTATTAATCTTTCAAGTCCAATTGGAGTTTGCAAAAAAGTATCAGGACTCTTTTCTCGAATCTTTTAAGCCTCGAAGTGGAAGGCCTCGAGATCTTTCAGGAACACTTTCGAGATTAATTTGGTTTGATTTTATGTCTAACCTTAACATGATATAGGAATAGGACCTAACAAGTACAATGCCAGTGTTTGATTGCGATTAGCTGCAGATCCCAGCTTAGTGAAGTGCTATTATACCCTTATAATAGCATTTGTCCAGCAGTTGACAGATACGGACATAATGTCAAATTAAAATACCTACTTAAATAGCTATACGAACTTAAGTGGATGTCACAGGGACTCTTTATCAACAAAAAATATATTATTTATTTCTTAAATTGTCAGTAAGACATCAATATAGGGATTGGCCAGTTTGGCGTAGATAATATAACTAGCCAAAAAAATACTGATACAAACAATATGCGATTACTATATCTGTATCTTCAAGTATAAGAAACAACAGACATTTAAAACACTACGATTTTATCATTAAACAAAAAGATCACAGAGGGCAAGTCGAAGTCGCAAACAAAACTGAATATTTAACATATGTTGTGCACATTGTTCACACTCTTATATTATTGTTATTCGTACATTTGTGAAGATTGTAGATATTTAATTCTATTTCTGTATGCGATATGAGACATGTCTGGTACTCTGGGCTGCTTTGATAAGCGTAATGATTTTTAATAAGGTTTAACGAAAAGAAATAATTATAATGAAGGTGTATGGTATGATGAGTTGTGCAAGTGTATGTTTGTTTATCTTTAATAGAATAAAGGTTTAACGTATGAAACGCCATTATTACTTTTTAAGAATTGTAATTGGGCCTCTGGTAACCTCAGTCACACGACGAAAGACGGTGTATTCGTGCAAAATGTTATACGACTCTTTTTTTTAAGTGGGGAAATCATCAAATCACTCCTCCCGCTTGGGTGAATCGGGAGGGAGTTTCAGACTCTTACAGACTAAAAACTGCCCCATTCCTTCTCCTGCACGTCGACCCGGAGCCCCGGTAACCCGTTAGGTTCTCCGCAAATCCGAATCGGCATCAGCCCTGTTGGGCCCCATCTGTGGTGGTCTGATGGCTCTTTAAGGCGCGCGCGGAACGCGACGCGCCGTACGCTCGGGATTATATGACTCTAAGACTGAAATACATCCTGGGGGTACACAACTGAGTCCTGTAAGTGTTGATGGTGGTCAGGGTAGTAAGGTAAAAATCCCACGCTTCCTAGACTATCTACCCAAAAAGTTAGACGCCCTTAAAAAAATTTCCCCGTCATAAAAATAGGACTTCAGTCAACCCAATAGCTTAGGCGTTAGGCTTAACAAAACAAGTAAAATGATTTAAAGTATCATTCCTAGACTTTCTACCCAAAAAGTTAGACGCCCTTACAAAAATTTCCCCGTCATAAAAATAGGACTTCAGTCAACCCAATAGCTTAGGCGTTAGGCTTAACAAAACAAGTAAAATGATTTAAAGTATCATTATATCATTGAAAAACGAAACAAACGATACAAATAACGATTTTATAGATTGTTAACGCTATTAGAACAGCTGCGAATATAATAAATATGAAATAACCAGCAGGCTACGTTTACGTGGAAACAATTGTTATTCTTATTATTTAGTAAGTTCTTAATCTGTTTTTGTAGTATAACACCGAACAGCCATTTTTTATCAATTAGGTACTTATTTTATTGACCATGTCCACCATGCAAGTGTGGGAGAGCCATGCTTCGGCACGAATGGGCCGGCTGACCCGGAGTGATACCGGTGATACATGGCCTCACAGAAAACTGATGTTAAACAACGCTTGCATTGTGTTTCGTCGTGTGAGTGAGGTTACCGATGGCACAATTACCCCCCTCCCGAATCTCTCAAATCCCTGAATCCCCATGGAATCCTCAACTTGTAACGCCTCTGTTGTTCCGGGTGTCCATAGGCGACGCCGATAGCTTACAATCAGGTGATTCGTCTCCTCGTTTACCTGCTTATACCATAAAAAGTGTATAGGGTAAAGAATTGTTTACCCTCAGAATGAATTATGAAGATCTAGGATCAGACATCTTCTAAAAATGTGATACTTTTCCAACCGTTTTTTGAATTTTGATTCTTGAACCACATTATTACAACAGAACTATTACTGCATATGTCAGTTCTTGATTAGCATAAACGCCTAAATCGCTAAACTATTTTTGATTAATTTTGATACAAAAATAGACCAGCCCAGTGAAAATTCACAGTTATTAACCGATATCATCGCGAGAGAATCCGTGGGTTAAAGCCCAGTAAGTTGGCAGTAAGCCTATAAAATATAAATTGGATAATTTCACAGAGTAAGTGGGCTGGGCGAGCAGTGGGCACATAGTAGTCGGTGCAACATTAATCGACCACTTATTATGCAACACAATGCACAATGCAACGATGCTGATTATGTTTCTTATACCATTGAAATAGGGACAGAAATGTCACGATCACGATGGAACGTGTGGAATTAAATATTGGAATAAATATGTCGGAATTTTACTATCGTTATGAATTACTAACGATGTGGGGGAATATGTCTAACTGTGTCATTGGGTAAATGGCTATAAATCCTATTGACGAGCAAGCATCTTCAGCTCAAAGGGTAATTTTAGGGAGTTTTTAAGGTCGAATATTCTATTAGTTGTCGATTTCAAAAACCGATCTAATCCAATTACTTCGGATCTTGCTTTATTTTTAACGAATCTCCCTTTTTTCTTTTCTTCTCTTTTTTTTAACCTTGGTCCACACTAAGATGTTTTCCTGTGTCGTGGGTGCGTCAACCATGCAGTCAGACCATATAGAACTCTCATACTGAACATTAATCTAAAGACTCTATATTGAAATTGTTTATTGAAATCGAGAATAGGTCTTAACTTATAGGGTGATTCTCCAAAAAAAAAACCAAAAAATTAACGGCGTCATTATCTTCAAGCCACAGTTAACAATTTTGCTGATTAAAATACAAAGTTTAGTTTCAAAAAATTGAGCCATGTCACTGCTCTCACCCAATGCAATAAAAAAACAGATGCTAATAAGTTACTGCGATGCTTAACAACGCGGGAGGATAATGATTTGTTAAATAAAAGTTAAAGTTTTTTGAAGAAACACCCTATTTTTTTTTTTTTTTAAGGGGGGAAAATCATCGAATGACTGCTCCCGCCTGGGTGAGGCGGGAGGGAGTGTCAGACTCTTACTGACTAAAAACCACCCCGTTCCTTCTCCTGCACGTCGAGCCGGAGCCCCGGTTACCCGTTAGGTTCTCCGCGACAAGAAACACCCTATAGCGGGTATAGTATCCAATATTTGGACACCATAATAACAATAATAACGAATCGAAGCCGTATCCACGTACAATTATTTGTTCAGTCAATTGTCAAAATTACTTGATGTATCAAGAACTTTCTCCACGTTCAAAAATCTGTGTCGAATTGAATTTTGATATCAATGGGAGTTTTCATTAGGCGATATTTGAAATTAACATCATTATAAAAGAAACACAAAAGAAGAGTAGATATTAGAATTGCCTTTTTAATCTTGATAGATGAACGGTTAAAACTAAACGGAATAGTTGAACTGAAGGCTTAGTACGACTTTGTTGTACATTTAAAGTAATGGAAACGAGACCGCTTTCGGTGCTCTGATTGGCCGGCGACAATGAACCAACCAAACAGAGCGGCGAAGGCACACTAGTTTCGCATACTCGAGCCCTCTCATTGGTTGGTTCATTGAAGCCACTACAGGTAGACAAACAAATGAGTAATACATATTTTCTTTTACCTTATCTTAAATACAAAATCCCCCGTTACTAATTAGAGGCAAAAAGTAATAAAACTAACGACTGATGTACACAGTTACAAATCGAACTACGAAAAACCAGTATAAACTGACAGTCGAATGTTGCGAAAAAATGATACAGAGACTTGGTTATAATAGCTTGATTTGCTAGTGTACAATACTATGTCCACTATGTTGGACAAATGGCGATAGCTATTGTTTTATTGAGGAAATGTAAGAATAATGTATTTAATACAAAATGTCACGTGATGCTTGTCGTGATCCGAGATCTGTGTTGAACAGAGATCTTCTGAATCATGATTATGGACATTTATGATGTAAACTGTAAATGTAAACTAAGTGTTGAGGTAATTTTATAGTCAATAGCGTAGCTAATGGATAATAATGTAATTGACAAGTTGATGCCCACGGCTTAGCTCGCTTGTATTACGGACTTTGTGACTAACCTACAAAAACCCTATTTTCACACCTAGATAAACTATCTAGCTATCTATCTACTATCTACCCCAAACATAATGCAAGTCCCTCCTGAATTTGTTTAAAATAATTGGTCTAAATAAAAAGTTTAGTGTTCAACACATCAAAAATAATGCAAGTCTCGAACAAATCTTCAAACCGTATTTCATCCATCCAAAATTCCTGAAACGTGTATTTCTTAGTTTTACGTCAATAAGCGAAATACAAAGCTTTTTTTATGTTCATTTAAAAATGACGAACTTTCATACACATATAATTAGGTACCTACTTGCCAACTGGTCAAATTCAATACCTACTTTTTTCGAACTGTCAAAAACGACAGTTTTCTATGAATTTTGTACACGATTGTGTTTTGTGACGTCACGTTTTTTAACGTCAAACAGCCTAACTCGTCGAGTACCGTCAATATAGACACAATTATAGAACAATTTGCGGTCACCGGTGACCGCTTGGTGTTTGACAGTTTAAGTAGGTACTTATTTCTTAAAAAATTGCTGGACATTACTAAAATTAAGTTAGTCATAAAATCAATTAATAAAAGTGTGATTATTGTTTAATATTTTATTGTATTGAACAGTCGAAATAATTTATTTTTGATCAAGGCAAGTACCCAATTGTTTAGTTTCACTTCCTGGTGGATTTCAATTTAAAACTTCATATTCTTAATATTTCATTCTGTCTTTCTTTATATTGAAGTCCAAGATGTATTCGGCGATAGATTATACCACGATAGATCTCATTTCTTTAATTACTTTTTGTTGTAACACAGTATTTAAATAGTATTCTTCTTAGCATATAATTTATAGGCCTAAGCTAACCATTAAAAACGAAGGAACAATAAATTCAAACAACAAATATGATCGTTCACCCTATGTAGGTGAAACATTGCAATATTGCATGTTGTCGGTAGCACCGGAACACGGCACGGTGTTTTAGCATTTTTATTACATGTACAGTTGTACACACACACACACACATCAAGGTATACAAAACCAGTAGAAACTGGGCGTCGAATGTATGTAAAGATCATACTAAGCGAGGCCTTGATTAACTGGTTGTTTGCACGGCTATACATGAACCTATGACGAACCAGTATAAACTGAATGTAGAATCTGAGGAGAGGTCATACAAAGCAAGACTACGATATGCTGGTTTTGTATAGGTCGATGTTGCCATATTGCCGTGTATTATGATGGCAAGCGGTATAAGGCTTTACATAACATAAGAATAATATGGTGCGGTATTTTTGTATTTATGTAAATTTCCGCCATATAACAACGCGTGTTGCGGATTTTTAACAACCCTATTTCGCAAAGTTAGTGAAAATATTTTGGAACTTTTTTTCTAAAAGGTAAAAATCATTGCCTCATTGACCGAGTGGTCGTAAGTGCGACTGCCGGGCAAGGGGTCACGGGTTCCATTCCCGGGTCGGGCAAAGTACCACTGGGTTTTTAAAAAAAATCTCAGTAGTAGCACGGCGTCTGGAATTGTGTCCGGTACATGGCAATAGGCTCACCCCCTATTACATGGGACTCATAAAATAAATAGTGAAAAGTGGGTGTTACATTGTACAGCGGCATAATTTGCACCTCTGCCTACCCCTTCGAGGATAAAAGGCGTGATGTTATGTTATGTGAAAACCATCCAATGACTTCTCCCGTCTTAGGTTATGCGAGAGGGAGTGTCAGACTCTTACTGATTAAAAACCACACCGTTCCTACGCGTGCTCTTCGAGCCGTAGCCCCGTCAACCTCTTAGTCTCCCGCGGCGCCTAAATATTTTGGCTTCACTGGTAAAATAATAGACTACTCTTACAGGCTTGCAGGGAGTGATTGGAAGGACTTTGGAACTACGGTAAACCTTTTATCAAATCATTTTTGAGGCGGATGAGACATTAGGCATTGTTCCCTTTTAATAAATATAGGAAGTAGAAACTACTTCATTCCTATCTCCATCTTGAGATTAATTTTGTTGCACGACTTTTCATGTCTTTGGAAACCATAGTTATCATCTATACTAACATTATAAAGAGGAAAGATTTGTACCTATTTTTGTATGTTTATAATGAATGGCTCAAAAAGAACCGGGCCGATTTAAAAAATACTTTCACCAATAGAATGCTACATTCTTCCAATTTGACATAGGCACATTTCATTTTGAAAAAAAATTAGGGATCCTTGGTATAATTTTAACAATGTAACCGAAGGTGTAGGAAAATGAGACTTAAAATGTCTTTCGTCGAATGCGCTGCCGAAACTATTAGCGATAGAACAAAATAATGTACAACAATATTGAAGAACATCATAATGTCTACAAAAACTCCGCGGTAGCATAATATGTCCAACTATTGTAGTTATGTCACTACAACAATCCAAATTTCCAAAAAAAATAATTGTCTACCCCGTGCGAAGCCGGGACGGGCTGCTAGTATGTACTTTATATTTTGGTTGCAGTGACTGGGAGAATATGACAGCTTTGTCCCGAAAAATAAGCACTGAACTCTTGGCCGACCTATTTCTTGTTATTGATTTTTCTTAGTAAATAGTATTACTTTATCCATTTAAAACCATAATTACGGGTTTACGTATACCCTTAGGTACGCAACTACCATAGCATGTCATAAAGCCATGAAATACAAAATAATAATTTTAATAAATCACTCAAAAGTCGCCATTTAAAATGTTATTAATGCCATGCAAACACTTCACTTTGTTTAAAAACAAAAAGGAATAGATTACTTTTGACCTTACCGTTTTCCACTTTTCTAGAAATGTCTAGAAAAATGCGCGACTAGTTAATATGATATATGATTAAAATGGTCTTATCGAATTTTTTAAGCTTTAGAAGTTCAAGATAATAAAATTAAACCTCTATAACAAAGTATAAAGCAAATAACTATCTTAGTACCTTTTTCAAATAAACATACAAACCTAATATTACTGAAAGGAGTAAGCAGAGGTATACTAACACAACCTTCACCTATTACTAACGCCAAAAGCAGTGTGGGAGAGCAATGTTTCGGCATGAACCGGCCGCCTCGACCGGAGTGATACCACGCCTTCACCAACCAACACAGAAAACCAACCAGTGAGGTTACCCGAGGCACAATTACCCCCCCCCCCCTTACCCAATATTCTAAAACTCCAACAGTCGTCAAATTACTAATACCCAAAAGGCTGGTAACCCACTTGCAACGCCTCTGGTGTTCCAGGTGTCCATAGACGACGCCGCTTGCTTACCATCAGGTGATCCGTATCCTCGTTTACCGATAATTCCATAAAAAAAAAACATTCCCAATGTTCGTAGGTACAATAACTATGAACTTTTAAAGCGAACTATTTTCTCCGATCTTAGGGAACTCTTACACAGTAACATACAATTAATTACCAAGTTCAATTCCCACGTGAAACAATAAATAAACACCATACATTGGTGGGAATCATGTTTCTAACATTTAACAAGATGAAAATAATTTAGGAAATCGCTACAAACTCATCATGCAGTTAGGTAGTAAGAAATTAAAATAATTTCATTGTTTTGAAGATAAAAAATAGTAATTAATGTGCTTCATTACAATTAAACGCAGTGGAGTAACAGTTAAACTAATTGATGTACAGTACATACAAATGCCTTACTGGTGACAAGATTGTATGATTAAGGGTCTAAGGGTTTCCTAGTTTTGAGCTGCAGAAGGCCTATCGGGTTGCCGGGGCTCCGGGTCGAAGTGCAGGAGTTGGAACGGGGTGGTTTATTTAGTTAGTACGATTCAGACACTCCCTGTTGCCTAACCCAAGCCGCGAGAAGGCATTGGATGATTTTCCCCTTCAGAAAGTAGGGGTTTTCTAGTTCGATTGCCAATTTGGATGAACTAGGATATTTAAATTTCTTTTTCTTCAGAAACTATGACTTTTGTAATAGCCTAACTGAAACCTTAGTCTGCTATAACAACAATTGCAAAATTGTAAGTATTACATTGATTTCATAATTGCAGATTTTTCAAAATCAAGGAAACAAAACTTATCAAAATATTCCCCGTCCCCTTGCGAAATGGTTGAGCTCTACCTACCATGTTCAATATTAATGAACGTGATGCTATTTTACTATACTTATAAATAGGTATTTAATTTAGAATGCCCAGGCATCCAGACTAGACGTCTAACAAGCATGAGGACAAGCGCAAAGGTCGTAACAGATCGATAGGAGATCACGCATTTTTTGTAACATCGCATCGTCTGAATTTTTGCCCATTTTTCAGTTTCTAGGTATGCAGTGTGGATGATCAATGAAAAAATGGACAAAATGAAATATGTAAAGAATAATATGAAAGAAAAAGGAATTTATTTTTATGTTTTCGGTGCGAGGAACTCGACTAGCTTCAAGCCATGCTAGAGGCTCATATTCATGAGCAGCATTCCGCGACCCGCGACGCGTCGACTGTCGCGCTACTGAGAGGTAGCAGACAGTAATATAGACTACTAGTAATATAAACAAAGAGAAAGGAGTTCGTAATAGGATGACAGGATGACTTCTGGTAGAGGAGAGTAGAAATTGTGGATGTATTGTGCGATCTTAGATAATTTAATCAGTAAGGATAGGAAGATGGTAGGACATAAAGCCGAAGAGTTTGTTTGTTTGTTTGAACGCACTAATATCCGGTATTACTGGTCCGAAATGAACAATTCTTTTTGTGTTGGTTAGTCCATTTATCGAGGAAGGCTATGGGCTATAAAACATGACGCTACGCTCAATAGGAGCCGAGGAGGAGCGAGTAAAACCGCGCGTAAGTAAGCTAGTAAACAATAAGAATAAACAACAAGGGCAAAAGTTGGGCTGCACAATCAACAATCCTTACTTCCACACTAATATTATGAATGCAAAAATAATTGTAGCTATCAGACTTATAAAACTGAAAGGATTTTGATAACTTACAAATATATGTAGTATAGTTTTAAACTTCTGATCCTAACATAACTATTCGATAGACGATAGTAGCAAGACTAGCAAGCTGCCATTATATTTTCAAGTTTTTGTGTGAGTTGCCAGGAGAGAGGCCGTACGAAGCCGGGTCGTATACCTAAACATCTATAGAGCTACCACGCACCCGCTTTGTAACCAAATCGGGCGTAAGGTACTAAATACTCGTACGAAGTACACAACATAACACAGGGTAAAAATAGACCTACCTATCCCTAACATACATACAACCATGTTAATAATCCCCAATATGAGTAGACAGTAATTGGGACAAGCGACCACTGCAACTCTTTTTTTAAATGGAATAGGAGGCAAACGAGCAGACGGATCACCTGATGGTAAGCGACCAGCGCCGCACATGGACTCCCGCAACAGAGTCACAGTTGCGTTGCCGGTCATTTAAAAAGGAATACGCTCTTTTCTTGAAGGTTTGAAGGTCGTATCGGTTCGGAAATACCGCTGACGATAAACTCAAGCTTCCTTGTGCGTACTGATAAGGAGTGGAATTCTTTGACAGAGTCTGTATTTCCTGGGGTTATAACCTGGGTGTCTTCAAGGTCCGAGTGAACAGGTTGCTTATGGGTCGACGTGCTCCATCGTAGACCGCATCATAGCTTTCCACCAGGAGAGATAGTGGTGAAACTTTGGCCAAAAAAAAAAACTATTTTCGGAGTTGTGGTTTGAGGGAGCTGGTGTTGGTATGATAATGAGTTACTGAGAAAAGATTAATAAATAACATTTTACCTAACTATCAAACCCTTTCGCTCCATTATCGACAAACGCCAGAGACCTGTAGACTATACACCTACATATTAGTCGGTGGTGATATTAACCAACCCATTCAACTGTTACTTTCCATCCGATCTACATGACAGGCCGTGGATGAATCCAGTTTTTTAGCTGTTTACTAGCTATATGACTAGCTCAAGCTCACCCGACCAACGAGGTAAGTTGAACTGTGGAATAAGAGTTTTTGGTTCATTTTTGCGTCCGGCAAAGTTAAATTAATTAGGCCTTATTAGTTTGGAATTTTTGGAAACCTGTTCGGATTAAACATTTTTGGTCTAAGAAAAGAACAATATCCCAAAACCTTCCTTCTCTCTCTACATGTAAAACCGAAAAACAAGATGCTACTAATTTGGAAATGAACCACTATTCCTTATTAGAACGTTTAGTGATTTGAATTGGTTCAAGGCTTTGTGATGCATGATAGTGCAAACTAATTACCAATCAGTAACAAGAGTTACTTGGTGGACTTATTGGGTGAAGTTTCTAAAGATAACAAACCATTACTTCTTTTCTACAATCTTTTTTTAAAGACGTGTATAACGGTGTCTATTAAGGATGTTGAATCTATTTAAACTGTCAAACACCAAGCGGTCACCGGTGACCGCAACCTAATGAGTTAATGTTAAGAAACCTTTGTTTTATCAGCTAACTACTTTTTTTTTTTTAAGGGGGGAAAATCATCGAATGACTGCTCCTGCCTGGGTGAGGCGGGAGGGAGTGTCAGACTCTTACTGACTAAAAACCACCCCGTTCCTTCTCCTGCACGTCGAGCCGGAGCCCCGGTTACCCGTTAGGTTCTCCGCGACCATTAGGTTCTCCGCGACATCAGCTAACTACTACGCTTGCTGTGACATAGACTTCGGCAACAATTTGAACTAATCTTCCCATTTCATCTTTATTTTTTATAACAAAATAATTCAAAAAGAGCTTTCTAATCTAAATTTATATTAAGAGATAGGAATTGAAGCGTAACACAGAAATTCCACTACATCTTTTTAAAAACACTATAAACTAAACTCAAAACAAATATCAAGTCGACCCATTCACGGAGACAAAACTACGCCACAATGCCGTAATAAAAATGAATCATGATGTCATTCGTTCATTACTGAATCACTTATCCATTCACACATTCATTCAACGTAATTCCAAGAAGACAGATTTCTACTACTTAACGATTTTAACACGCCAGCTGAAGAAGATTTTTTGGAATAACTAACCGACTTGTTCATTTTCGCAAACGATTTTTGTATGAGCATACTGCGGGTGGATAGAAAAGGGTTTTTATTTATTGATTTATTTAAAAGGTTGCTTTGTCTCTCAGAGATCACAGTGCCTAATGTTGGTAAATAAAGATAAACCACTAACTAACTATTATGTACTGACTACTGAATGACTGCGGATAGCAGCTAAAACACCAAAAATATACGGCCGAAATGAATACCCGTTCTAAATTATCTGAATTGATTCAGGCTTTTGACAGGAACTTCGAAGAACTAATGTCCAAAACGAGATCAATCCAAGTACATATTTTGGATTAAGACCTAGTATTTGTAGTTCGAACCTTGAAAATATTAATTGACCATCTCATATTTAACTTTTTGAGCTTTAAAGATATAAGCGCCTAATAACGCTCTATGACGTAAGTATTATAACTTGCACGTAACGGTGTCACAATAAATATTTATTCCCTTCATTTCAATGTATTGGAAAAGGGTGCCATAAAGTTTGAAGCGAAGTGGATTAGACTCGACCTAGTTGGGGGCCTAGAGGTCGGGTTGTCCGGATAAGACCGGGTAGATAAAGGCCTGATTCTCGGAATGAAAGGCTGAATGTTCAGACTTGATTGTGATGGAAATTGTCACGTGAGTTGGTGAATTATGATTAGGCTTGAAACGTATAGTTACAATAGTAGATTAATCCGTATCTTTGGTTAAATGAATTTTGGTACATGGAACAGGACACGAAAAAGGACATTTTTTTAAATCCAACAATGACAAAACACGAACAGAATTACCGATAGAGCGCTTGTTCTAACAACTATAATCAGTCACTTAAAACTATAAATCTGATAGTGATTTTGACATCATTGAACTGCTTGACCCAATTTTGACGATACATTTCTACTTCATAAAATGTTGAAAACCACAAACAGAAAACGTCTGGGAAAGAAAAAAAAACAAAACTTTACAACTGAACTGTTGTTACTCACAAACAGAATACAAAAAGGAGATAAATATTGAATTTTCCTCTAAAGAATATTAATGAACAGTAGTGTAATTTAGCTCCTTAGACGGCCACGTACAATTGGCCATAAATTGAGCTTTGGAGCGTCGGAAACTCAGATCAAATGGGTCAATTGTGGAGCTAAATGGTCTATTGGTACAAATCTGGTTTCCGTTAGTATTTAACTAGGTAACAACCATATTAGTTATCTGAATATGATTCTGAAGATACCTATGTACTGATTTGCGTGTCAGTTGGATTGAGTGGTGAGCGTCAAATTATCTGAATGTGATTCTGGAGGTTTCTAGTTGTTTTCGTGTTCGTTTCAGTGACGACTGATGATTATGGGTTTTAATGCTGGGTTAGGCAGTTTGGAATCTTTTCGGTTTTCCGAAATATCGCAAAATTCGCATTAGTATTATCGCAGAATTCGGAATTGGTTTACTACCCAACTAAACAATACTTTTTTTGAACAGTCAAAAACGAGTTTTCTATAAATTTTGTACCAAATTGTATATTATGCCGTCACATTTTTTTAGCGTCAAACAGCTTAGGTACTTATTACCTTAAAATTTGCTGGAAAAATAGTAGAATTAAGTTGGTCCTATAATGAATAAATGAAAGTGTGATTATTTTGTAATATTTTATTGTATTGAACAGTCGAAATAATTTATTTTTGGTAAGGAAACTACCTAATTGTGTCTGGTTTGTGGTAAAAGGTTCACCCGTTATTATATGGTATGCATAACATCTATCTAAGTATATCTAGTTCAACTATGCATAACATCTACCTACCTACCTATTATAGCATAAACATATCTATTACATTATAAAATGTGCACCTACCAATTCAGGGATTAAAATTGTGTTTAAACTTTTGTAGATTAGTTCATGTCCACAAAGAAGGAGGAATGGTGTCAAAATATCGGTCTACATTTTCTGTGCAAAATTTTAATCTACTTGTACTTAGATAGCGCTGTTAACATGAAATAAAGGTTAGTAATCTTTGCAAAGGATTTAGCTTCAGGTTAATTTAATCTCTATACTATTTAGGTCTCATAATAGCCAAAAAAACTAATGCTGTAATACTAAAACGTCACTCAATTTTAAACAGAAAATAACATCACGCCTTTTATCCGCGAAGGGGTAGGCAGAGGTGCACATTACGGCACTTACTGCCACTGTACAATGTTACACTCACTTTTCACTGTTTATGTTATGAGTGAGTGAGATAGAGTGATTCTTAAGGAAGGTTTATATGTATAATATATGCATTTTTTTTAAGGGGGGAAAATCATCGAATGACTGCTCCCGCCTGGGTGAGGCGGGAGGGAGTGTCAGACTCTTACTGGCTAAAAACGACACCGTTCCTTCTCCTGCACGTCGAGCCGGAGCCCCGGTTACCCGTTAGGTTCTCCGCGACTCCGAATCGGCATCAGCCCAATTGGGCCCCATCCGTGGTGGCTTACAGGACTTGCAGCGGTTTTGGGCAATACATGCATATTGGGGGGTCACTAGTTAAAGATAAAAGAAGCTTGTGATAGGATGACAGAAGTGGAATCTAAGCTTCGAAATGTACAAAGAATATGATGTTAACTAGGTCATAACAAACCTCGATATCTAATACAAAAATGACTGTAATTTCCCGAGAATAGCACATGACACCAGCAATTCTAATACAAACAATCGAACAAATGAATTCTTTACATTTCTGTTATATCAGTTTAAATAGTCATAAATAGAGTGTTCGTTTGGACGGGTAAATCTCTGCAACTACTGAACCTAGTTCAATCATTCTCTTTGCATTTTATTGTGTTATGCGGCTAAAACCTTGGAAAATACTAGACATTTGGAAATGCCAAAGGAATATAGCATAAAACCTTTTATTGCGCGAGTCTGCCCTTTTTTTAAAGGGGGAAAATCATCGAATGACTTCTTCCGCCTGGGTAAGGCAGGAGAGAGTGTCAGACTCTTACTGACTAAAAACTACCCCGTTTCTGCTCCTGCACTTCGAGCAGGAGCCCCGGTAACCCGTTAAGTTTTCCGCGGCTCCGTATCGGCATCAGCCCTATTGGGCCCCATCCGTGGTGGTCTGACGGCTCTTTGAGCGGCGCGCCGCTTTCTGCACGCGCCGCATGCTCGGGTCTAGTTCTGGTCAGGCGGCGAGCTACCCATGCTCGCCGTCCGCAGGCCCAGAGCCCTGCTGCCCTAGACACTACATTTCGTTCGTTTTTCGATTTTAGAAAATCTTCAACTGTTGAAGATTTTCTAAAATCGAAAAACAGATACCGACCCCGGCATTGAGCCAGTTTCTATGCTCGGCAATCCTTCTTATGGCGACATGGTCACCAAATAGGTAAATACATTGATTAAATTTTAATAGGTACCGTAATAAAGGTTCAAAGAAACAGCTCTTAAGTAGGCATTATCATCATCATCACTGATTGATGCTGATGATTCATCAGCATCAACAGCCGAAAGACGTCCACTGCTGGACAAAGGTCTTCCCTTAAAGAGGCCATTCAAGCTAGGTTATGCATGATGGTTATAACTTTGCATGAAAACCGACAAGCATAACCGAGTTTCATACCACACATACACGGTAGGTTTTACATGTACAATGTACATGCACCGATAACTGTACAGCTTAGTCACATACATGCTAGGGCTTGCCTATCGGTTATGCATGCACGGCTAAAACCATCATGCAAAACCTAGCGTGTATGGCCTCCTTGTGTCCTCCACGATTACTTGCGAGGCAAGCATATCGAAGCCAAGCATATTGAAGTCAAAATAATAACACATACATACATACAATCACAAAACAAAAATAATAGTGACATTGGCTAAAAATCGACGTAACGAGTTCAACAATAAAAAATAAAATATCCGAATCATTGACAAGGACAGTCTATAGTGCGAGAGGTGCCGACAAGAGAATCGAACCGAAACACCTGTCTGACTCATTATCACTGACTCATGTGTTTTGTTGTTTCGTAATGTCGGAGTCGAGTTTAGAATTGGAACTTGAATTGTAATAAGTATTGTAATAATAAATATGCCATTTTTAGAGTATTTTATGACATGGAAACGTGGTTTTTATTCTGAAAGTATTCAACCTTAAAAAATTGCATCACAATTGGTTTAGTAGGTTAGGTGTAACAGTAATAAGCTAATCATTATAATAACAAACAAAACCGCTGCCAACTGGCTGCTGCCTGATCTGTGTGTGATCCACAAAAAAACCTTTTTGGTGTCCAGTTGTAATGTGCTGGTGCATATCAATGAATCAGTACCATTGTAAAACAAACCCAAAGCACAGGAGAAAACCGACTAATGAGGGGTGGTGTTCTTTTTTAAGAAACCTTTATTTTTGACCATGATAGAAAAACAAATTGATTAAGACATAAAATAAAACAGTCAGTGCCAACTAAAAATAATTGGCAAAACGATTATGTGTAGGCCTTGTGACATGTTAGACATTTTGTTACAACATTATTAGACATGCAAGTAAATAATACATTGTTATATTAGATATTTCATTCATTTTAACTTAGTACAATGTAGGTTTTTGTCATATAGACCAAAAAGTTTTTTGTTTTTTGAGATTACATTGAATAAGGGAAATTGGAAAAAAGTAACATTAATTTTGTGCCAATCCCAAGTAACTAGGTTGTATTCCACAAGTGTGAAGAAAAAAATAAAAAAACCGATTTCAAAAACGAAAAGTAAAAACTAAAAAGGAAAAAAATAACTATTATTGGTCATACGCACTTTCATGCATGCATACCGAAGTCGGTGGTAGGTTTCGAACCCGCATTCTTATGCATGAGAAGCGTCTTAAACCTCTGGGCCACAACGACATATACGATGTATTAAAACATATATACAATAGCATAAACAAAATATAACACTATCCTTCGGGGAAGGATGAGTAAGAAATTCTTAATTTCTTTTACAATGAGTTAAATAATAATGAGAAGAATATAAGCATATGAGACAATGTCTCATCAACTGCTCAATATTTATCACAGTACAACACACTTTTTACACAGTAACAAGACAGTTGGTAATAAAAAAAACATTACTTACTTTTTCAAAGGAAATAGTTACAAAATAAAAACCTATTAAAGGAAAGCCTTGTCAAAATACTAATGCATTGTTTTATGTGTCAGACAGTCATAATTATCACAGATAATAAACATTAATGTTAACAACTAATTACAAATGTCGGGCAAATATTATTATGAGATAAAACAAAATAATGGATAGGTCTACACTTGTCCGAAACAAGACTTATTTTATGATGTTACGGCCTTATGTATTTCCGTTTCATATAGCGAACTTGACTGACATTTGCGTCAAGATTATTTATATTTATTTATTACATTCCTGTTATCAAATCTTGTATTTTTAATGGGGTTTTGTTTAAATTCTAGACATATTGATTGAATATTAACTAGTAATTTACTATGCATACAACTGATGCATTTTGCCAATGTGAATAGTTGATCCATTGTTTTGTACTTAGTTACCAGTAAGTATTATAAATTGTAAGTAGGTATATTACATAATTATACATGCTATTTACAAATTCCTTAGTAAACTTAAATAAATACCAAATTATTCACTAAATTCATATAATCCAGGAGAGAGGTATGTAAGAATCGTAGCAATGGGGTAGACGACTAATTTTTATTTTAATGTCCGTCTGGTAGATTATTTAAAAACATTAGACACGTATTTTTTATTTTCTTACGGAAACGAATAGTTTCGAAGATATATTGATTTGAAATGTCGCGTGACGTCACTTCTCAGTACATTTTATACTAAGAAATGACTTTTTAGCCCCCACTCCTAAACTTTGATTCGTTTTATCTAAGTATTGTTTTATTATACAACAAAATAAAAAAAATACGTGTCTAATATTTTTTTATTACCTAAGTTACGGACTAATTATATTTTTAATTTTCATACCCTGTCATCATCCCCATTGGCATTTCATAGTATCTGCCTACCCACATGGGAGACAGGCGTAAAGATATGTATGTATGATCCTATCATAGACATCTCTAGTCCCATTATATTATAAATGCGTAAGCTTGTTTGTTTTTATTGAATAGGAGGCAAACGAGCTGACGGATCACCTGATGGTAAGCGATCAGCGCCGCATGGAGACCCGCAACACCAGAGGAGTCACAGGTGCGTTGCCGGCCTTTTAAAAACGAATACACTCTTTTCTTGAAGGTTTGAATTGTTTGAGGTCAAACACCAAGCGGTCACCGGTGACCGCAAACTATTGTTCTATAATTGTGTCTATAATGACGGTACTCGACGAGTTAAACAGTTTTTTTTTGTATGTGTGTTACTCTTTCACATCAAAACGGCTAAAGGGATCAGGATGAAATTTGGAACAGGGGTAGATTATAACAGCCGCTAGCAGAAGCTAATAAATAAATAAATAAACTTAAGATTCCCATAAATAGCCATGCCCTTTATACCCGACTACAGCAAACCCAAAAGGAGGATTATGATACTATGCTCAAACTGTACCGAACATTAAACCAATAAGGAAGAAAAGAAAATAAGTACCTATAACTTATAAATCGTAGTATAAGGTGACTTGATATTACAAATGTTTCATACAAGTGCTGCCTAGCCCAAAATAGATAACCATTAGAGAAATAGAATCATGATACACTTGTTTAATTAGGCCATTGGATGCAAGTGGGTTGTTGCCATTTGATTAAGGGCAGACTTTTTCAACACTAGATAAATTTTATTTGAGAAAAATTTTGAATATTTGACTTTTAAACTATTTATAACAATTTTTGAAAACAGTGACATGTTAATTTTATTTATTTATTTCTTCTTCACAAAAGATAACAGTGAATGGCGGGCTCAATTCCTTAAGGCATTCTCTGACAGTCAACCATAGGGAACTGCAGAGAAATGAAGTCAAGAATTTGTCTCTCAATGATCAGTATAAATAATTTATTATCAGTAGGTTTGTCTCTTAGATGGAGTATTGAGTCCGGCCATAAATAACTACTCATTTGACCTTATTTTCAAGTTATTTTAATATTATTCCTGATTGAAAAACAATGGTGTTTATTAGTTTTATTTTGGGTACAGCCTAGCCTACCTATAAGCCCTTAGTAGACATAAGTGTACTAGATAGCTATTGTGACATATATAAGATATAGATAATTATATAAATTAAATCCAGCTAGGTATATTATGATAACTTTCAAAAGTTCTGAGAAATTACTCATAATTTCTAGGTATATTAATGATGACACATTATAAAGGTATCTTTACATATTTATGTTTTTCATTTAGGATTTATTTATGCCTTATTATAGATTTTTTTTAAGGTGTAAATTATTTTAGTTCATAGTAACAGTTATTTATGTTTTAAGTTGTATAAATTTCCAGAAATTAAACTCAAGTATTTGAAAGTAATGCAAGAAGTTGACTTTAGGATTACTAAATATAGACTCTTCGAAGTTATGATGTAATTAAATTAATGAAGAGTAGTATTAGTGGATTTATTTTTATATCATGTTTAATTTTTAAGGTATGGTATAAACTAATGTAATATGAGTCAATTAAATTAATGATTGATGTTTGTTAAAATCAAATATTATAATAAATAATTATGTAGGTTACTAAAATAAATGAGCAGGAAAAAAATAATGACCACAGAACATAAATCTTTAGTTTTAATTGAGTAATAACAGCAGTGGGTATAATAACTGGCCACATTCACAGTGATTTTAAATAAAGAACAGTAAGAGAACAAAGAGATGTGATGTGTTTTGAATTATCACAACACCTCTGGGTGTGTTCAACACTAATTAGTAAACCAGACTCGTCCTGCACTCAAGGTCATTGGTAGCACGTGTTTTTTATCATTAACATCAACCAATAAACAATAAACAATATGCAGCACCATATCATCGTTTCAGAATAAATTCCAGACGATTACAAAAAAAAATTCGATAAAAATATTTTCTATCACAAACGAGATTTTAATTGATGTTTTTAACCGAGAAACGCCCGAGAAAGTGTCAAACCAGCGTCGATATCGTCTTAAATACGCGTAAATTAGAGATTAAAGTATTTTAGAAAGGCCCCCTACCTTGTATACATCACCGTAGGTTCCCGAACCGATTCTCTGAATGAGTTCATACTCATCTTGTGGGTTCCTCCGAGATATATCCGAACTCAAAACACCACCACTATGCGCCATAATCACTATTGAACACTAAAATAACATTTATCTACACTTTCATCTCATCATTCACATAATTATTAACACAAAACGTCGAGAAATTAATTATTTTTCTATCACTCACTCGACATCGTCTGACGTTTGCCACAGTGCCATTCTTTGTGTTGCGAGGCGGAGGCTTAAATTGCTTCCAATAAGGTTTGGCAGCCTACCAAAATTGGTAATTTTTACTTAGAAATAAATCCCCACTTCCTAGTACAGAACAAAGACATCCCGATAAGAAATTTCTTAATAGTTTATTAAATTTGAAGTCATTGTTTATGAAATATTAGCAATAAAAGTTACATTAATGATGTTGAGTAGTTTCTACCATATTTCCTTTTATTTCTCTCTTGGTCACTCTCTAATTTGCTGTCATTACTTGCATTGTTTGTGGTAAACCATAGGTAATGTTATTTAATTTTTGTAGTCAATTTAAAAATTGAGTCAAAATATATATTTTACGCACCTAACTCATTTTGATCAAATTTACAATCATACATACATTCGATTCGATTCCCGACTTAGCCGGCAGTTTTCGGCCTACTCAATTTTAACCACATTATACCCACTCCGTAATAAATACTACAGAGGACGCTCATTTACACGATTTATATCCCATTATTATGGCATTATACTTCCTTAGCTTAATAAGTATCTAGTAATATTAGATCCATGGAACTCATTGCTAATTTCATTGCATGAGAATACACGATTATTTGCTACTGCCAGACTCTAGCTGCTCAATGGCTCAATGTTTAGACACATCATTAGGGGCAAATGCCACTTTAAAGAAATCTCAAACCCACCAATTAGAGGTACATGTCGATTAGAACACATTTAATTATTTTTCTAAAGTAATTTGAAGTGGCCTACTCAACTGGTGATTTTTAGGCACTTGCTGTGTTACTTTAATTATAACATTTCGGTACAATCATGATCGGATCGACGACCTATGCATTAATCAACTGTTAGAGTTGTTTGGAGTCAAACTCAAAGAGTACCTACTATAAACTATGGTCAAACTCCACCAAATTGTGGATTGTCATAAATATGAATTATATGGCCATGAAAGCTATCCATAAATATAGTGTAAGGTATGTAGAGTAAGATAAAACAATAAAACAAAGCAAATAATGTTAAAATGGTATATTTCTTACAATCCATTCTTTAGCCGGCTACCATGTAACATCTTACAAAATTTGTTTTACGCCGACATCTTTTAACACCTAACACTTTATTATAAAATTATATATCTTTTGGTACATCCTTTTATATTTTTAAGTGCACTTTTCTTTTACAATCTTTACGTCGTATGTGACGTAAAGGCTACTCGAGTTAAGCATTCGGGGAAATTTTTAATTTCCTAAAACAAAAGTAATCATCGCAATACGCGTCGGCACTACGGTTCTATAATCTTTGTTCAAATTAACTTTTTAATGTAACGACTGCATCAAATAAGGTCTTTGTTATTGTGGTCCTACCATCGCGTACTCTAATACATTGGATTGCTCATAATTGATTGTAAATAGCAACAATATATGTGTTGAGTAAAACACTTTCATGCACGTTGTACGATACAAATAATACTAATACTAGAAGGTATTGGACTGAACATATCTTACGGTGGACGTAGCAACCCATTGAAGAATATTTATATACAACTATGAAAGTACTTTACCCACATAAAACATTTGTATAAGCTATAAAATCTAGTTGGGTATTCGTAATATATATTTGAGCTAATATATAACAAAATCTGCTGATATATACTACTTTAAAATATCTATTTCGTCAATTTTACATGCAAATAATTTTCAAACTTAACGGCAATTTTCGCTAGACCTTTGGGTATCTCCGTCACAAGCGAGTTTAACCGAAGTTATTGGGTGAAAGAGAGAGCAGTATGCTCGATCTCGTTTCCTTTTGGAATCCATGGAATTTTGACGAACAGCCGAGAACGTATTACATAGATTATAACATTACATATTCTCTCTATAATCAGTCATGAAACTGAATTTGGCGCACTTAATTTTCAACAACTTTCATTAAAGTGTAACAGAGCATGCAACAATTCATTTACAATTTGTTTAACTAAAATTTTGAAAGTTAAAACATACAGTCAAGCTTAACCAGCTAATATTTATATTTATCAACTTCAGTGCCTTTTCGTATCACGAGACAAGAGAGTAACGTGTAAATTTGACAATGAGACTTTTCCCTTCCTTCAAATTTAATTATAAATAATTTTTTTTTTAAACTCTTCCACCGAATTTGTACTAAATGCTATCATAGTATTTACAGGGAAGGGGACAAACACAATATACGTTTTTATTTGGTAAAAGCGCTTAAAACGAGAAAAGAATTACATTACGAATTGTTTACGGGTTGTTTAAATTTTGAGATGTCTTTTTTTGTAATAAATTAATACGTTTGAGAAATTTAAGATTCGAGTGTTAGCATTTATACCGAAGAAATAAATAATTTCGTTCAGATAATGCGACGAAACGAAAACATTAAAAGGTTAAAAAAGATATAAATACCACGCTGAAAGACAAGATACATTTTTTTTAGTTTTCTTAAGTTTTTATAAACAACCCCTACACAATTTAGGAAGTATTAAATCGTGATTTTTATAAACAATTACAAATAATTTCGAACGCGTAATATATAAGTGGGATCATCAAGCATGCTTTGGCACTTTCACCATAAATAAATATATATTCGTTTTTTTTTACATTTTTGCAAAGTGGAAGAATGAAGTACATATTGTAATACAAACGCCTATTATATCGAAGGGAACATTTACAAATTTAACCTATTATCCTATTCAAACAAATATACACACACAAACAAAGTAAGTCATTTATATAAGTTTACTGAAAGAGATCTGTGAATGATTTAGAAATGTTTATATTCAAACTTGTGGGAATTTAGTGACTCTACAGACGTGACCGCGCAAGCGAGCTCGAGCGGTCGCCCACGAGGACAAATCACAACAATGAAGCAAGGTATTGTAGCACTATAAATAATAAATTATAATAACTCACAAAATAATTTTATTCAACTACAGAACAGTGCTCAATCACACCAATTTACCTATGTTTTTTTAATTAATTATTTTTTTCATTATTCTAATCAAAAATACATAATGACCAACTTCAAAGAATTAATTCTAATGGTAATAATAAGGGAAAAAAGTATCTTAAAAATTAATAGTAACGTTTTAAATAAAAGGATAATAAAAAATAAAAACAGGTCTAACATTATTATTGAAAGAAATAGTTTACAGAGGTTTTCTACATTTTTAAAAAGAAATATAACTTACTCTTTTCGTTCTCGTCGAATAAATAATTCTTTCCTCTGTCGTGTAATGTCTACGCGTGAGCAAAGCGTCCGTAATTTTATTGCATCACTATTCTGTCTCATTTGGAATTTGAGGTTAGCTGACGCCGCATGGGGGGTTTATATAACTAGGGTAGTTGCCTCGAGGCGCAACAGTCTATGAATTGTCTATACGATATATGGGGGGAGAGGGAGGAACGACTTCACCTGCGGCCGGGCCGTCCTCGGCCGCGCTTGGTTTTGCTGGGTTTAGGTTTAGCTTTAGCTTTGGCGGGGGGAGCGCGTTTGGCTTTGGTGTGAGACTTGGAGCTCTCCACCGACGTGACGCGCGCCGAGTCGAAGGACGCCGCCAGCGCCGGCACCTCGGACGGCGACAGCGACACCTCCAGGCGCCGCCGCCGCGACCGCGTCATGCGCACCGACCCGACCTCGGGCTCGGCCTCGGCCTCGGCCGCGGGCGCCGGCTTGGCCTTGCGGGCGCGCAGCACCTTCCTGTCCTCCACGACGGGCTCAGTGCTCGGCTTGCTAGAAGCTCTCCCGTTCTGCCCCTTCTCCCTCAACACGGGCTTAGTCAACTCCTCATACTTCCTCTTCCTCGTGACTCTAGTCACTACGGTTTTCTCATTCTCTATAGACTCTTTAGTGGCTCTGTTCTTCTCTGTACCGCTCTTACTCCTCAGTACACGCTTCTCTACCTGCTTCGTGGCTCGCCCTCGCGTGCCGTTTTCAACTTTACTACGTAACTCCCTTTCCCCGTTAATTTCTTTCTTAGGTTTGGGTTCAACTTTTCTGCGTTTCCTTGGTACTGGAGATTTAGATTTCTTAACGCGACTAGTTTTGGGGAATGCGACCTCGGTGCCGTCTAGACCTTGACTGCTCTCGATGTAGATGTAGTCGTCTAGTTTGGAGCGGGACTTGGAGTAGGTTTTTTCTACTGGCTTGACTGGGGGGACGTCGTCGTCGATGTCGTATGAAGGTTCGGGAGACTCTGCGACGGGAGTTTCTATGGTGTTAGCCTTGATGAGCTCGACGTCTTTTTCTAGAGAGTTGTGGTTCATCCTGTTCTTCAGGTTATTGATGGTGTCAATGAGCGAGGTCTCCTTCTCCTCTGGCTCGTTACTGTCTGACTGTGAAGTCCCGGCCTCGGATGCGCTGGACTCGCGATGTTTGTTCTTGTACCTCCGCTTGTAGAGGTCTGCTTTGGTCATATCCTGTGGAAACGAATTATAAAACGACCATTAGTATAGATTATAACTAGAGATATTATTTTTTAATAAAAGGTCCAGAATTATTAGCTAATTAGAATACAGAATATAGCTAAGAAAAAATAAACTATATTTAACACCATTGACCGGGAAGTTTTGGTAGTCCAAGCCGAAAGGGCCTGTTTAGGGAGATACTATAACATTAGCAAAAATCGTCCAACTTTTAAAGAATGAAGTGTGATTAGAACATAATTTAACATATAATAATAGATACTAACTGCAAGTTTAAAGCTACTGGGCTCTGGTATAGCGACACCCAGCGCGGCGAGTAGCTCGTCAGTCCCGAAGCGTCGCAGCGGGTCGACGGCCAGTAGACCCATCACGATGCGCTTACTCTCTGTTGATATACTCTCCCAGATTGGACCTGTAACGAGTAAATATGGATTATTGTAAGTTTTAACGTTGTAGGGAGGGTACAGGGCACACTGGGATTTTCTCCTGTGTCGTGTGTTCGTCTACAAACATACAAGTTCACATACACATGACACCCAGACCTGGAACAACAATCTGTGGATCACACAAAGACTTGTTCCGTGCGGGAATCGAACACGCGACGAAGCCACAGCGCCACCCGTGTCGTCATTGTATTATGAATTAACATAACGAGGTGAACGTTATACAAGTAGGTGACAAAAACGTAAGGGTTAGTTGTGTTACGAATTTAAACTGCAATCTCTATATAATATATTTTTTTTAGTTTGATTTACTCTTTCAGTTTATACAATCTAGAGATCGAACTAGACTAAACTGATGTCAAAATTAGTAGTCAGAATCAATAAAGAATGAATTCACCGAAATTACATAATTATAACAATTATTCCACTACGTAAAAGTAAATAAAGATACACTTTTAGAACATAATACTAACCGTCCATAGTAAAGTTGCCGGTTCGAATCCGATCCATGAACGCTGTGATAGGCTCCTTCTTCGAGACAGGCTGGAAGGGCGCTTTACCACTCAGCATGTAGTACTGTAGGACAAACAGATTATTATTAGTAAAAAATCAACAACAATAATAATTGTAAAAGTATATAATTTGGTGTCTATGTAAAATAGACTAAGGGAAGGTGTTCTAATAAATACAAAATGAAGTTTATTACTGCCTCATTGGCAGAGTGGTCGCAAGTACGACTGCTGGGCAAGAGGTCTCGGGTTCGATTCCCGGGTCGGGCAAAGTACTAATGTGCTTTAAAAAAATTCTCAGTGGTAGGACGGAGTCTGGAATTGTGTCCAGTATATGTCAATAGGTTCACCCCCTATTACATGAGACTCATAACATGAATAGTGAAAAGTGGGTGTTACATTGTACAGTGGCATTAAGTGCCGTAATGTGTACCTCTGCCTAAGTTTATTACTCCAAAGGGCGTCAAGAAAGATGCACGTTGTTTGTATATCATAATTGGAACTACTATCTCTTATAAATGTTGTAAGTCCTGTGTGAGGGACACCGAGTTTTTACTGAAATTTCAGATTATGACTGATATTATAAGTCCTATATGACAGACACTGATTTCACTGTGACTTCAAGAAAAGATCCTACGTCGGGATTCACATATGCATATTGTTCCTGGGGTTGTTGTTTTGTAACGACGCCGCGAAAACATTTACAGTAGTTTTGTGTGCAGTATAGTGAATTATAATGTCTTTATGTCACATAAAGTGTAGTGTAGTTAAAATAATGGTGTATACGTACATAGACGACCCCGAGACTCCACAGGTCGCACTGCGGGCCATACCCGGGCGCCGTCGCACTGCGAGCGCGGGACACTACTTCGGGGGCCGCGTACGGGAGGCTGCAGGGAACAAGGAAATACATTCTTAGTCTTTGTTTAACGTAAATATTATAAAATACTAACAGAAATCAAAAACCAATGAGCAACATTTCACTGTAAAACTCATAGATAAGTTTTGTCAGTTAGGTGAAAAAGTATAAGAAACTTTAGCTATAAAATAACATAATTGTTGTAAATATGTTTTTTATTACTTTAAAATGAATTCAATTAATGAATTCACAAAATAACGTGCCTGTTATGCCCAAAGGCAAATTATAAGAACTACATAACTATTTGGGTGCATTTTTAAACAATTGAATTGTATATTTTTATAATAACTATCGTGAGACTTCTAATACTAAATTAAGTAAAATCGCGGGTTACTCACGTGAATATACTGAGAAAAGCTCTACAAGTTTCGAACCACAGGAAGAACCCCTCTGTGGTTCGAAACTAGTAGAGGTTTTCTCAGTATATACTGAGAAAATACTGCGGGTTACTCACGTGAATATTCACGTGAGTAACCCGCGATTTTACTTAATTGAATTGTATATTTTTTCATCACTAATTTATCACATCAAGCAAAAAAGTATCTCATGCAGGTTGTCTACATACCTGAAGCAAGGAGTCATCATCCTTGGTCTGTCCTCGGGACATTCTGGCGTCCGTCGCGCGAACCCAAAGTCCACTACCTTCACTTTTGCTTCTTCTAAACACCGCGTTGATAGCAGGATGTTCTGGTGGGAGAAAATTTATTATTAGTATTAACAAAAAATGGTACGGGTAATGTTATATTAGGGATCATTCTATTCTAATAAACTTCGTTATTTTTCGAGGTTTTGACAAACGATGCATTCGCAGATTGCATCAGATTGCGACTTATAATCACTTTTCATAAATAACTTGTAACTGCAGATTTGCTTTTTAAGGGTATCTTCATATCGGTCACATCTTATGCCAAAATCGCATTCTTTATTATAGAGAAGTTGTTGTTAGTATGTTTTATAAATTAAATTACTTTAAACATTCGAAACTTTGGAATCCATGTAGCCTTGTATAAAATAAAAAGCCTATCATATCAGACCTAGAAGCAAATGTATTAAAAATATTAGTAAAAACAGCAATTTAACATACCTCTGGCTTAAGGTCCCTGTGCACGACTTTCCGTGCATGCATATGTCGCAGCGCGAGCGCGAGCTGGGCGAGCAGTCGGCGAGCTGTACGTTCAGCGAGCGCGCCGCCTGACAACTGCGACGCTAGCTCGCCGCCGCTAGCTAGCTCTGTTACTATGTATGTGAAGGCCTGCGGGACAAATTGAAATGGTTAGTATAAGTGTTAAATATATTTCAAAGTTTTTAAATTACAAGTCAAAGTATAATATAATTATAAGTCAAAGAATAATTAGTAGTAGTAATTTATTAAGAATGTAATGGATGCTAACAAGCATCAAAATTATTTTTAATATTCTTCAGCAATTCAAGTTTCAAGATCTATATAAGAATATATTTGTATTCAATACACAATTTTTCATCATACTTAAATAAGGAGTATATATGACTTTATAAACTTATACTATTATATAAAACGGTAGAGTTTATTTGTTTGAACGCGCTAATCTCAGGAAGTACTATTCCGATTTGAAAAAATAGTTTTGTGTTGGATAGCCTATTTATCGAGGAAAGCTATAGGATATAAAATATCACGCTAAGATCCAATCTTAATTACTAATAGCCAGCGAAATAAGTAAGTATTCAATAGGGATGATGACAGGGTATGAAAATTAAAAATCTAATTAGTCCGTAAGTTAGGTAATGAAAAAATATTAGACACGTATTTTTTATTTTCTTACAGAAACGAATACGAACGAAAATGTTTTAAAATAATCTGCCAGACGAACATTAAAAATAAAAAATTCATCATCATTCAGGCATCTACCCTATTAATTAAAAACGATTTAGACTGATACTGTTACATACCGAGTCATGGAAGACCTCGTGCAGTGTGATGATGTAGGGACACCCCTGGCACGCCTTCAGCAGCTCGATCTCCTGTTTGATGTCTTTTTTCTGTGTTGATATAATCTGTACGGAGCAAAACAAACATATTAGTATTGGCATGGACTGGATTATAAGTCTATTCTACATATAAGAATGGATTGCCATAATGTCCCCGCCTGGTAGGCGAGTCCGAGGGGATTCAGGAGATGGGAGACTAGGGACGGTAACTAGGGTAATTGGGCCTCCGGTAACCTCACTCACACTTCTGCTCGACCGTGGTATCACTCCGGTCAAGCCGGCCCATTTGTGCCGAAGCATGGCTCTCCCGCACTTAAGAGTTCGAACGCAGTTGGCACGACGGCAATAGAACGGACTACTCGTTTGCTTTGCAACCGTTTGGCCATGACGGCAATGGCACTACAATCGAACTGCACGTTTGGTTTGCAGTTCAATTGCAGTCGTGTCAACTGCATCCTCTCTGAATTAGCATGAATGTGTTGATAACTTCGTTTTAGTTTGTATAGCTTGGAAGGGTCTGAGGGACGTTCTGTAGTTGCCGTCTACTTTCATAGGATAAAAGTAAAAGAGATATTATACATGGATGGTATAAGTGTGGGAGAGCCATGTAAGTGTGGCAGAGCCATGCTTCGACGCGAATGGGCCGGCTCGACCGGAGTGATACCACGGCTCAGCAGACAACCGACATGAAGCAACGCTTGCGTTGTGTTTCGTCGTGTGAGTGAGGTTACCGGACGCCTAATTACCCTCCCCTTCCCCAATCTCCGCAATTCCTGAATCACCAACAATCCTCAAACTCCTAATCCCCAAAAGGCCGGTAACGCACTTGTAACGCCTCTGGTGTTCCAGGTGTCCATGGACGACGCAGATTGCTTACCATCAGGTGATCCGTCCGCTCGTTTACCGGCTTATGCCATAAAAAAATGCTTACCTTGACAGCATATTCCTTTCCAGTCTGCCGGTGGATACACTTCCTGCAGACAGAGTAGGAACCATCGCCGAGCAGGGGAGTGCTCAACTCTACTGAGTAATTTTGGAAAAATGGTGAGTCCTGGAAATTAAACACGACAATATTAGACACATTTATTAATCATTTGTTTTCAATTCATTTACAGTACAATGTGAAAGTTGGCATTTGTTTGTGTCATTGTTATAACTAAGTTGTTGAACCGATTTAAAGAGATTTGGTAGGCGAAATTAATTGAAATTGGAAACTGATTTTTTTAAGTTTATTAAAAAAGTTACCTACATACAACAGGACAGCGGATATATTTAAGAATGATCTATTTATTAATAATAAGTTGGTGAAAAAGTTAGAACATTTTGTGATATTTACCTTGGCAACCCATCCCTTGAGTTTATCATGCTTCTGTCCAGTGGCCTGCATCCATATCTGGTCTGATATGACATTCTCAGAGAACAATATGCTGGGAGCCACGTACGAGTAGCCTGGAAACGAAATATTTAGGTTAATAATTTTATAAAACAAAATATTTGAAAAATAATAATTTTTGATTCCCAGGTCGAGCTAAGTACTATTGTTTTTTTAAAAATCTCAGTAGTAGCACGGAGTCTGGATTTGTGCCCGGTATATGGCAATAGGCTCACCCCCTATTACATGGGACCCATAATATAAATAGTAATAAGTGGAAGGTACATTGTACAGTGACATTAAGTGCCGTGCCACCATTAAGTGGAATTAAATGTGCACCTCTGCCTACCCCTATAATGGGATAAAAGGCGTGATGTTATGACGATGATAACTTAACCATCTAGTAGAAAGTCCCAATACAGTGTAAAATAATTTTGAAACTTACCAAGGAACAATTTGTCATGATGTTTAGGCGCCTGAGCTGGTGAGTCAGTGGGCGGCATTCTAGTGAATTCGTCAGCGAAATTGCAAGTGTCGGCCGCGTGTGTGAGGACTGGGACGAAGGGGGCCGGGATCTCACGACGAGCTACTGCATCCCAATCCAGGTTCTGAGGGAGAGAATATTGGTTAGAGTGGACTTTTTAGAGAAGTTATTAGACAATATAAAGATATTGATAGTTATGCTGCTTATGCATGGTTGCGTTTACCTATAAGAGAAAATCTCAGTATTACGGGTTTAGAAAAAAACGTAAAACATTTTTTTTTCCTAGGCAAATAGGATTTTATATTTTATAAGTGAATTCTTCATTGAATTTATTATAACAAAACACTAATATTAGAAACTAGATGTGACCACAAATAACACTTCAGTATTAATAGTATCTGTTTACAATTTTAACTTGTAAATCCCCAAGCTGTCACCAGTCACCGGTGAGTACTGTCCACTAACTCCATTATGGACCTTATTGCCGATGTTTAGAGGCTACTTTTGTATGACCAAATTTTAGGGATTTATATCAAGTGAATAACTATACTATCCTAGTAAATAATCTATAGCCATCAGACCACCACGGATAGGGCCCAGTAGGGCTGATGCCGATACGGAGCCGCGGAGGACTGAACGGGTTACCGGGGCTCCGGCTTGAAGAGCAGGTGTAGGAACGGGGTGATTTTTAGTCAATAAGAGTCTGTCTCGCCTCACCCGGGCTAGAGAAGTCATTGGATATTTTCTCGCCGCAAAAAAAACTTAGTAATCTATGAGGTAAAATAGATATCAAACCTGGAAGAAGGGATGCCTCTTCAGCTCCTCCGCGTCGTGCTCACCGCCACCGAGCCTGCGTCGGGGGTCTTTCACCAACAATCTATGGAAAATAAACATTGGTTGTGTTAGAAAATGTTATATTTTTTATTTAATTTTTTTTTAAATTTTGCCCCACACTAGGATTTTCTCCTGTATCGTGGATGCGTTTACAAACAAACAAGTTCACATACACATGACACCTAGACTCGGAACAACAATGTGTGGATCACCCAGAGAGTTGTTTCGTGCGGGAATTGAACCCGCGACACATTGCACGGCAGCCAGTTGCCCAGCCATCGCGCCAACCGTGCAGTCTTTTTATTTAATAGACTTACTGTTTCAACCTGAAATGGTTAGTTCGTTCATGCATGACATACTACTACTACTACATGATTTTAAATGTATATTTGGAACAATGTTGATTCTACAAGCAAAGCAACGATATATTTTGTGACAGTAACTCAAAGAACTACCAAACAGATTAAGATGCAATTTAATACCCTTATAGATTTTATCCTCCAAACGAAGCTTTTATGAAATTGTATTCACGAAACTAATGAAAATTTTACTAAGCAGCTTATTAACATACATACATATCTTTACGCCTGTCTCCCATGTGGGTAGGCAGAGACTATGGAACGCCAATTGCTGCGATTCTTACATACATCTTTCGCTTTATCAGTCTTTTCAAGCTAATCCTCGGTTATGGGTACTAAACAGCTTAGTAACTTAGTGTAAAATAAGCACTTACTTCCTAATAAAGTCCTGGACTTCCGGGCTGACATCAGGAGGGACGGGGTAGCTGCACCGGACGATCCGCTTGGTGATCTCCTGCTGGGTGTTCTTCTCACCTTCCACCGTAAAGGGAGAGGCTCCCGTCAGGAGTTCATAGGTCAGAACTCCTACAGACCACCAGTCTACTGCCTGTGAACAAGAGGAGATGGAGGTTTAGTATACAGTAGAGATTTTGACAAAGATATCGTTTCTTCTTCTTAATTTTTTTTTCTTTTTTATAAAAACGTTGCCCCACACTAGGAGTTTCTCCTGTGTCGTGGGTGCGTTTACAAACATATAATTTCACATAGACATTAAACCCAAACCTGGAATAACAATAGCGATACGGTCATCCCCTATGTTATGCTTAATTAAATAATCGCTAATAATGAATATAGAAAACCGATTTGTTAAATCAAAATAAAATTTAGTATTAAGCAAGTTATGAACCAATATCCTTGAATAAAAGTAGACAGTAGGTTCAAATTATTTTTAACCTGGGTCATTAGCCGTATGAATCGACGTTTGAAATATTGATGAACTTAAGGTTAGACTACAACAATACAAGTCGTTGCTCTTTCAAAAAGATAATAAGAAAGCATTATTGCTTTGAAATGTTAATGTTATTAAAATAGTTATTTTTGAAGGTGGAGTAGGGTTTTTTATACTTCATAGGTTGGCGCTTGGCCACCATCTCGCCTGATGGTAAGCGATTATGTGGCCGGCGATGGAGCACGCCTATCTATGAGCACCCTGTTCAGTTTTTTAATATATCTGTTTTTTATAACAATTACTTTTCATAAAACCCACCAACAATGTCTAGAAATCTAGACCTCATAATCATACAGAAATAAAACGATCGTGATCCGAGTTTTAAACCTAAAATTTTTAGTGTCATTCAAGACTATATCTTGTGGTCGTGAACGTAATATCTAATTTTGAATAATTTCATTATAATATAATAATTTAAGCAATTATAATACATAGGTATAATAATTTAATCAGTGCCATTCAATGTGGCAATGCTCCCAGCCTTTTGGGCAACCCTACCTCACGATAACGATGAGGACATGTTTTCTGATGCCTTTTACTAACTACCTCTAGGATTCTATTACTACTAGGTTTTTATTATTTTTTAAGGTGTAAATATTTAAATTTTTAGTTATTCGTATTTATAATATTAATATTACTTAGTTCCATGGAAAGATTACCTTATTAGTTAGAAATAAATATAAAGTCATTTTTAATGACAATAAAATCGTAGTTTATAAGAAGTTTTATGCCATAAATAATTATGTATGTTCTTATGTAGTATGTAAATGCACCATATTTAACAACGAGGAAACCCCTATATGTATGATTGTACGTCTCGATTCCAAGAGCGTTTAGAATCGTTTTATCGATACAGATAGTGTTTCGGCCTTGGCTGAAGAACGACTACATAGTACATACATTATCGGAAATGAATTAATAAGTGTACATAGTACGCTGATATTGTTAACTGAGTGTTTTCTTTTTTTATAAACAAACAGTAGAAATTGCCTCAGTGTTTTTTTATGTTAGTTTCTTTATTTGTTAGGCAAACAAATGGAAGGAACGCTTAAGGGTTTTTGTACATCCCATCATCACGCTTTGTTTAGTATTTTAGACTTGTGAAATCATGACACGTTTGGATAACCTTGTCTTTATAAAAGACACTTTCTATTGTTAGCTATTGGCCAATCTCTCCCCTATTTTTAAATACAAAGTAGCTTAAAATCTATATAAAATGTACTTCTACAGACACTGTCTACCTACCACTTCAGATCATAAACCAATTACAAAACTAAATCTACAATCAAAACATTACTAATCTGTTTATTGTACTTCTACAGACACTGTCTACCTACCCCTTCAGATCACAACCCAATTACAAAACCAAATCTACAATCAAAACATTACTAAACAACACATTAATACAATACATAACATAATATATATAACCATGCATACATGTATATCTGAATGCATCTGAATTCACGTGCAATATTTATACTCAAATAATCATGCACATAGATAAGTGTACAGAAGACACGTGCTGTATACTATATTAAATATTCACACGTACTTTTTATAGTGATATCAAGATGTTTGTCTTATATTGCGATCACTCATAAAATTCATGTTCAATTTATGATTTCTACGCAAATTTTTCTTTAACAAAAACATGATGTATCTATATGTATATAATAAAGTAAATATTGACAACATTTACACTAGCAAATGTCCAACAAACCGTCACTATTTTATTTACAAACTAAAAATAGAACATAAAAATATCATACGAAGAAAATGTTTTCCTAAGACAACATGTCAATTTCCACGACCGGCGAAGATGACCGAACGCTTCCGAAGTTTACCGAGTTAAACGAACGCGCGCACGAGTCGATTTCCGGAGGAACCTTGGCGACTTATATTAACACTAGACGAAGAGGCTTATGTATTATAAACAATTGCTTTTTTAAACACAGTAAAATTATCATATTCAACTAATTCAATGTCTTATTTTGGAAATGAAAGTCATAAGTATATACAGAATGATTGGTGTTTCGAGTAAATAGAGGGTGTGTAAACAAGTGTTGGCAAATTAAGAGCCTATTTCAGCCAGTTACCCCTTATCATGGTAACGACCTCTTTTCACAATTTGTCCTTTAGATAACCGGGGCTATATTTAGACGTGCGAATATATGATATGTTATATATTTAGATCGTTTGCTCACGGTATGGTTATAACGTGTATTAGTGTTGTTTGATTTGCAGTCTACAGAAAACTTTTCAACATAATCCTTTTAGTTTTTTCATGAAGGTGGACACACAGACGTTTGTATTGTGTATATTATGCATTAATCATGACAAACACATTCAAAAAATGCCTTTACTGATCTAATTATCCTTGACTTTGACCATCATTACTATGTAAGAAAAGGATAGAGTTAATGCCCAAAAGCGATACTAGCGCCAAATGTATTGACGAGAAAATTAGGTACTAACAGTTTTAATGAGAAACCTATAATTACTTTGTTTTAGAGTTTTCTAAAACAATACTTTGTAATCAATCAATAATTAACCAAGTTGTTAAGTATTTCGATAAGAAGTATTATTATAGAAGCACTCACGGTTGCTAAGCAGTTAGAAGTACCTATTTGAATGATTTTAATTAACATACACATACTAGTTTTACGGCCAATTTTTCAATGCTCAGTTAAATTTTACCAGAAAGAAAGAAAAAGCATTTATTCGACAGTAGGCACGCACAGATACAAAAAAAAAACTAAATTAAAAAAGAAAAGAAGAAATAAATACACATATCACAGGAATAACTTTGAATATTTGACAATTCTTCCATACTAATAACTGCCAAATGTCTATCTTATACATATTACAGTTAAGAATTAACTGATGATTGAAAAATCGGCCCTTAAACTGTCAAACACCAAGCGGTCACCGGTGACCGCAACCTATTGTTCTATAATTGTGTCTATAGTGACGGTACTCGACGAGTTAATTAAGTAACTTAGCTTTAAATATATATTGTGAATGTTTTATTTGTAACTAGATACTTATAAGCGGTTTCACCCGCTCTACTCGGCCCCTATTGGTCGTAGCTTGACGTTTTATAGTCTATAGCCTTCCTAGATAAATGGACTATCAAACACAAAAAGAATTTCTCAAATCGAACTAGTACTTTCAGAGATAAGCGCGTTCAAACAAACAAACATACAAACAAACTTTTCAACTTTTTTATATTACAAAAAAAAGTATAAGATATAGATAGACAGTAGTAATAAATAGTAGCAGTTTGGAATTATTGTACCGGGTATGATATTATGTCAATAGGCTCACATTCTATTACATAGGACTCAAGTCATAACTGGTGGAAATTGCTTATTATACACCCATATAGACTTTTGTCTTAGCCTTCGAAGATTTTTCATGTGATGTTTTATTTTCCGCCTCGACATTTAAGTTTCAATATTTTTCTTTATAGCACGAGTCTCATTTTTTACTGCGTTTGTTTTTCCCGGAAGAGATCTCGTAAACTGCCGCATCGATTTTAATAGACATAAATGTGTTCTTGGTACTGGAATTGATTCACAGATTGGAGTATAATATTATTAGATAATTGAATCGTATGGTAACGGCAAAGTGGACTGCATTTGTCACCAACCCTATTCTTCCTTTGGTTGTAAGCTGACTGAAATTGGGAAGCAGCGTTTTCTGACTTTTTATTAGATCTCCAATCACCTTATCAGGTGTGGAGATTATGTTAAACTCTGTTATGGCCCATAGTCCAGTGGACTGTCCCGAATGGTTGATGTTGTTTCACAAGTTGAATGCGTTGCCAACTTTCGTCTCCGTAACGGAAATGTAAAAAAATAAACGAAGAACAGTTAATTTTAAAACACATTACGAGACTTCTCTATAACGAAACCAACGATACTACTAGATAGAAGACATTACTATCAAATTTGAAAACAATTACAAAATAAGTTTTCTCCAACAACTAATAAAAGAAAAGCAAATAAGACTTTACTGCATAAAACTTACAGCATAAATTACATTAAATGCACCGTCTAGGAACTGAACCTTGAACGTGGAAGGAGCAAGGCCATAGCAGCAGTCTTGCGGAAGGTTACACTACCTAACGATCATCATTCAAAAACCAACTTTAAACGAAACGTTATAAAGTCGACATTCAAATGGTATTTTAAGAACAAGTCCAACTCTGAATTAACATGAGCTTTATTGAGATAGTTATAAGGTTGTAAATGGCTTGTTAAGTTTGTGTATAATCTAGGGCGTTGAGTGGTTTTTGGCAAGTGCTTTGGTTGGTAACAAAAGTAATTTTACCGTATGTACGAAGAATGTGTTTGTTGAAGATATTAGTAGATATTTTCTTTTATACTTTAGTTCCTAGTTTGTATGCACTGGTGTCGCCTTGAAGGGATTATTGTGAAGATAATAATAATAATAATATGAAGCCATTATTGCTTTCCCTATAGTTCCGCATCTTTTAACCAAACATAACATAACATAACATCATGTCTTTTATCCCTGAAGGGGTAGGCAGAGGTGCACATTGTGCCACTGTACAATGTAACACCCACTTTTCACTATTTGATAGGATGTAATAGGGGGTGAGCCTTTTGCCATACACCGGGCACATTTCCAGACTCCGTGCTACTACTGAGATTTTTTAAAAACCCAGTAATATTTTGCCCGACCCGGGAATCGAACCCGAGACCCCTTGCCCGGTAGTCGCACTTGCGGCCACTCGGCCAAAGAGGCAGTCACATATACATATACATATACATAAGCATCTTTTAACTAGTGACAATTCATACTATATACCTATATATATATTTCTTTTTTTAATTGGACGAACCCGCCACTACCTTCACGTGACATGCAACCTAGACTTAACTAAAATGATGTATGACTAGACTTAACTGAAATATATGTAATTACTTGCTTGGTGTACAATAAAGCTTATTTATTATTATTATGTCTTTACCATTCACGGGACCACAGGGTCCCGGTCATTTGGGAGGCGTACGAGGGGCCGAAGCCAACTGCGCAGAGGCCCTTTAGATAACTTTAATCTAAATGTAATGGACACACAAACGACGACGGCGACTATCCCTGTATGAACTATGGGAATGCACCCAAGAACGTCCACTGCTGAACATAGGCCTCCCCCAATGACTTCCAGATAGGCCAGTTGGAACCTACCTGCAGCCTAAGCTCCTAATGCACTTTGTTAAATGTTTTATACACAATATCAATACATAACTCATCGAAACCAATACACCAATACATTTTATTCCAATTACCATAAACTGAAGTATAGGTAATATCCAAGTCTTCATGAAAAGTGGATATATTACAATGCCGTGCTTGGCACTGAGTCTAGCCTACTCGAAGTTATATTAGGTAATGTTGTTATGACGACCTATATACCTAAATTATTAAGTAATATAGGGGGAGGGTTATTTAGAAAATAGCTACATTGAAAGTTGGCACATGAAAGTAGACTATATCTTTTATTAAATTTTTAACTTCATCACGAATATATATAGTTGAAAATCTTCAAAACTTAATCGTTTTAGGATAACTTGATATCTTGTACTACTCTACGACTAAAGGTAATGCCTTTAGTCAAAAGAAAAGATGTTGCGTCAACCTAATATGAGTTGGGATAAGGGTTTGAAGATAGAAACATTTTATTCGTTTCTTTATGAATGTAACCTAAATATCATTTTAAAAAAAAAAATGTTACCTAATATCTTACTAATATTATATATGCGAAATTTTGTTTGTTTGTATGTGAGTTTGTTACTCAATTACGTAAAAACGGTTGAAGGGGTCGGGTTGATATTTAGAACAGAGATAGATTATGGTCTGGAATAACACGTCGGTTACTTTTTAACCCACAAGAACTCGAGCGAAGCCACGACCAGAAGCTAGTATTATGTATGTATACCTCCGTCAAACAAGTAAACACTAATACTACAAGTTTCCAAGTACCTACATACATACAAATAGTAAATACGGCAATTATTCAAAAGAACCGGGTTAACGAACACACACTTACATACCTACTACTACTACATACTATGTACATAAATAATTATTACCTACTAAATGCTCAACGGTATTATAGTTCCAATATTTGTTCCTTCCTTTATTTTTCTTATATTGTGCTAAGTAAATTGGTATAGTATGATATACCACTCTTATATAAAGGAAGCCATTATTTATAGTTTAGTAGAAAAGTACAGTTCTTTATACTACTCCTCTTTAAATTGGCTTCTGTATACCTATTATTTATTACTTCTGCATATATAGCACAAAGGCAGATTTAATACCTAGAGCATTCTCTATATTAGTCCTTAACACAAAGCAAATAAAAATACACAATGCAAAGATAATAAAAATATTAATCACATCAATCATAGATACCTCAAGAACGGCTGCACTGAATTTGTTGAACTTCTCTTCATTATCAATACCAAAACGTTGGATAGAACCACAGAAAGTAATATAAAGAAAATATGCGTTTAAGTCAAGTCAAAGTTGCATTCATCCTTCACCTCTATACATAAACTAGATTTACGATATAATAAAATAAAAAATAAACTCAAGTACTTTAACTGCAATACTGTCTCGTGACTTAGAACTTTTATTGAAAACAAATTACTTTTTAAATTTACTGTTTTTATCTAAATGAATCTATCTATCTACCTCTATAATGACAGTAGTTTTATCCTCTTCTAGGTTTTTCCGGTTTCACCAGCTAATCGGATCCTATCGATCATGGAGCGATGTTTTATAGCCTATAGTCCTATCATGTCCTGTCTCGTACAGTCTGTACTACCCTAAGTTAGACTGACAGAGAATGTCCTAGGCTAAGTCCTACTTGTACTTTATGTTGTATTAAATAAATAAATAAATGATTATTCATTTCCAACCAGTAGTTCCGGAGCTAAGTGCATTCAAACACACACTTCAGCTTTATATATTGGTGTATATAGTATATACAACATGTAACGTTTGCTTTGACTTACGGTCCATTTCGATTTGTTTTAACAGGGTCAATATGACAATAATTTCCGTAGTTTTTATTATTTTATGGGATAAAAAATTACCTATGCTAAGAATTATACACTTCAATCGATTCAGTTAACGATTCTGAACAAACTATTTTCAGGACGTGCGTTATTTAAGTTACATGTTGTATAAAAGAGACGATTGCATTTAAAAAATTGTCTCACCAAGAAAAAATGTTACAAAGGCATTTTAAAGCTGAATATACAAGTTATATATGTGTGAATTTTGGCAACATACTGAAGTTTCAATGCCAGGCTGTATGTAATAAGAATATAATGAGAGCTTAGGGTTGATACTTGTAAGGATTCGCGACTGTCAACTGCGCCATCTATACGGTAAGTGTTGCATAACCGACAAGATGGTCTTTGTTGAACGTGTTATTAATTGATCGCATTTGTTTAATGTAAATAGTGTTGTATTATGCTTTAGTGTTTATGTTCAAAGGTTAATTGAGCAGTAGTTAATTTTCTAAAATGAAGTAATAGTAGGTTGTTTTATTTCGAAGAACTTATTAGATTGCATTGTGATTAACCTGAAGTAATTAAAATTAATACTATTAAACCTTGTTTTACTAATGATCATTTTGAAAATACAACCTCAATTGACAATTGACTGCCTCGTTGGCCGAGTAGTAGCAAGTGCGACTGCCGGGCAAGGGGTCTCGGGTTCGATTCCCGGGTCGGGCAAAGTATTACTGGGTTTTTTAAAATTCTCAGTAGTAGCACGGAGTCTGGAAATGTGCCCGGTATATGGCAATAGGCTCACCCCCTATTACATGGGACTCATAACAACTAGTGAAAAGTGGGTGTTACATTGTACTGTGGTAGAATGTGCACCTCTGCCTACCCCTTCGGGGATAAAAGGCGTGATGTTATGTTATGTATGTACAACCTCAAATAAAGACACACACTCCAATTCAGAGACAAAACTCGAAACGTCATTACTCATTACTTAAAGAAGTAGTTGCAAACACTGAAAAACCATTGACAACAATACTTAGAACACTAATTTAAATGCGCTTGTCAATTTACAGCACTACTTTAAATTGACATTATAATAAAATAAATAGTGACATCAACAGTAAATGCAAACGCATCTTCAATCCATGCACAGATCTAGCAAGCAGTGGGCGTGGTTGCAGCAATTTGCATGACATTGAGCAGGCCTTGCTTGTTTCACTAAATTATCGTCTGGCAAGGCCATACGTAGTCACTACCGCAAACGATATCGTTGATACGCTATCAAACGTTTGTTTTGATGATTTTTAATAAGGTAACGAAGATGAATGAAAACTAAAGTAATATTAACTACTGATAAATAAAAAGATTTATGTCAAAATAATGCAATTGAATCTGTCAGAGTACAGAGATATATTTCCAATTATAAAGGAAAAAGAATCGGCTACAACAAGGCTCGACCCAAATTCGAATGGCATTATTGACAACAGACGACAAAAACTCCCACAGAGACCATTTCTAGAGTAGAGATATGTGGTTAAATTAGAATGTCTAATTACAGCATTGATTTTTAGTCATGATGACAAATATGAAGCATAAGAGTTAAAATTCGCAATATCACGAGCCGTGCGGTCGTGACATAGCAACTATCAACTGACCTACAAAGATGGTTGATAGTTGCGACCGAAATTAAGTTGAGGATACTTTTATTAAAAAAGCAAATAATAAAACTGAAATGATACTTCTATTGAAATTATTGTTTGAGAATCGAATAAAAGGAATCTAAAGAATATCTCGTAAAAGCGAAAGAGGAGGAAATTCATCACAACAGACACTTTTGATTGATCAGAAGCAGCAAATAGTTCTAGACGTGCAGTGATTGGTGCTTAAATAAAAGAACAAGACAATAACAAAACATTAACAAATGAAGTCGGTTACAAACGGACTGAATGCACTAAACGCATTGTCACAAAGTAGTTAGAATCAGGTCATATATTTGGAACAGTCACACGATCACACGTACCCACGTACGGACTTGTAATTACAATTTAATTTAGACCAGAATCCAAGTAGGTCGTCCAAGTACATTTGGAATTTACCAGAATTTTAATGCCATTAGGACGTGGTTTGGTAATTTTAGTTCTTGTTATGAATTGATGAATAGCATTTATATGTTTGTTTACATTTCATTCACTCATTTCGATGTCAATACTTTCCTTTTCATTACCGTTGAAAAGAGTGAGAAGCCTAGTAAAATACTTGAATTTATTTGACGAAAAATTTCTTTAGTACATTCAACAATGAGTTTTCTATTGCACGTGCCGTTCCAAGTAGAAGGACTGGAAGTAAACACTTTGTTTAATAGAAAACAAAAAACCTTAGCACGTGTAGAAAACTTGAGAGCTGTGTAAGCTAGAATTTACTTTGTTGATGTTGTTCATTTATTTAATAAACCCGAGGAATTATCTGGAACTAGGAATTAGATTAGATGGTCAGTTTTTCTATTTGATAGTCTCATTCTTTGGAATGCTATCAGTAAGGTGAAATGCTATAGTTGCTTATTTCTAAATTTACACAGAAACTTCTTATGGTATAAACATATTAAAATCAAACGAAAATAGCTCAGAAATGAGGACGATAATAATATTAATAGTTTTATCGTATACGGAAGAATTTCTATCGGAAATCGCTGTTCGATTGCGTTAGAAATTGGGTTACATAGATAATTCCCTACTGATACATTTGGGAGAATGTTAATTAATTCAATTCGCGTTCACTGATTAGACAGATATATCTATTTTATCTGGTACATAAAATTATTATATCAATGTTAATTTTGAGTACACTTGTCTATTTCTCTTTATCATCAAAATCATTTTCATCTCATTCATCAAATTATTTTCACAAAACCTTAAGCTTAAATAGATAAGACAGGTTAAACGAAGCCAGCAAAACTTCAGAAAGCGACCTTCCCGCTGACCTTAGGATTTAAAGAAGGTGAAGAGAATTCCTAGGCTAACAAAATTCCAGTGCAATCAATGTTTACAGACAAAGTTGGTTCACGTGACTCTGGCGGCGACGGGCGCCGAGCACGTGACTTAGGCACGTTGTCACGCACACACCCTTACACCTCTGTATTTGTTTAAGAGCCTATGATTGGTCCATTGCTGGCAAAACAACGAACAAACCTGATGAACGTGATCATCAATGAACGTAGACAGAGGTTTTGTAAAATAGAAAAGTCGTCTATAGTTGCAAGGGTATAAATCTTATTTTAATATATAACAAATGGATAAAAAAGAGTACAGCAGCTTCCAAGATTTCAAAACAAAGACACAGCAGCGAAAACAAATCATGATTACTAAGAATTTTAAGATCACAGAAAACACCAGATCGTTTTTCAATGAAAACTGTATTACGCTTAAAAATACATCATATCTGAGTTACTTTATACTTTGAAGGCGGTATAAAAGATATCAGATCGTCGCACAAAAATACGTGATGTGCAAACAATAATAAATTAGCAAATAATCACGTTCATGTCCTTGGTCAGTCTTATCTTTGGCATTAAAAATAAAAGTAAGTATAGTAAGTAACATAATGTGTTAAAGAAATAATCATATTTATACTTAAGTTTATTTATGAGAGAGTTAGAACCATGACCTCTGAAAGCCTCACGTTTTTTGGTTTCGATGAAAATCATGCTTTGATTGGATATGATCCCAAAATAGCAAATCAATCATTGGCCAGGTGACAATATCACGATATTCGGATATTCTGATTGTATTATCTTATCTTAGTATTAATGTAACAATATGTAACTCTATGTGAGTGCAAATTAATTTACTAAGGTATTTGTAAACAAAGGGACTTTCCCTGAAATTACATTTGCATGGTAAACTTAATTCAAAGTTTGCATTTTGCAACTATCATTAATCATTTCATAAATACTCGTTTTGCTATACCTATGTACTTTAGTTCTTGAAACAAGTAAAGCTGTGTCTAGGGAACTGTTTAATATTCATTGGATCCAGAATTATTTCAAGGATAACGTCTCAAGGCCTGTCTAGCTTTTTGATCTATAATATTATTTCGTATATGGGCCGTGGTAACGCTCAGTCGCTTACTATTTTTTCTATGTATTATTACAATTAGAACCTTTTGTAACCTTATACTAACAGATAATCTTAAATCATTCCTAACTCTAAACAAAATTAGTTCTCTTCAAAAGAATTAACTCGTTGAGTACCGTCATTATAGACACAATTATAGAACAATAGGTTGCGGTCACCGGTGACCGCTTGGTGTGTGACAGTTTAATGACAAATAAGTACCGTCAATGTAAAAATATCAAAGCATCTTCCACAAGATGACAGTTCAGCAGCCATCTTTCTAATTTCAGTAATCCATAATTGAAGCTGATGATATGATTGTATCTGGCTAAGGTTCAGAGGTTCAAACATGCATTACTAGTACTGCTACCAGTCGCCTGTCTTAATAACTAGCTATTATAGTGTCTTGCATCCGATCGTGACTCGTTACTCTCAACAATAGACGAAGAAAGTGATACTAAAAGTTTTTTTGAGTACTAAACTGTCAAACTTTCAAGTATTTTCTCTATTTGCTTCAAAAGATTTCAATATTAGTTTGTGGTTGTGTTTGTTATGAATGTTTAATGCCAAATTATATCCAAACGAGTGTATCTTGGGTTGCTAATTTAAATATTAATTTAATAATCCTTTTATATAATACGTAAGTGTTTTAAAAATAAATTCTGATTGTTAGTACGTGCCGTTTAGTCAAAGAGAGTGTCGTCAAGTCATCATATAATATGTTACTGCGTCATTTGTCAAATGATGTTGTACTACTCAATCATCAGTTAATTCAACTGTAGAATAAAATAGACATTTGATAGTTTTTAGTATGGAAGAATTGTCAAATATTTAAAGTTTATTTCTTAGAAAATTTTATATGGGGCGTCGGAAAAATGGATCATTAAGTGAACAATGAACAATTTTATTTTATTAACGTTCTATTACCCTCTAGAACTTTTACATCATGTAAAGAGTAGCATATACCCCTCTTTCCATACCAAAACAGCCAAATAACCAAAAACTTTGAGTACCCTTGTCTCGATAATCGATAGGTCACTAGTTACACCACTCGATTCCACTCGCAATCGATTCTCGGCAATGTCATGACAATAGTGAAAGTTTTAAACATTTCGTAACATGTTTTCAAGTGGTACAAATGTTGGATGTCAGTTATTGACAGCTAAAGTAATATAAAACTAATCAGTTTATGAATAATTAATTGTTGTAAGTAATAGTGATAAATAATGTGGTGCTTGAATTGTTTTATATTGATAATGGGATGCGATTTGAAAGTTTGATTAATTGTTTTTGCTTGAAAAAGCTTTGAAATCTGCTATATATTCATCCAACGGTATAATCAGTAGCTAAATTCTATCAAAAGTGCATTTTTATTAAATTAATCTATGTTTATTTTAATACATATCTGTTACCGAAGGTACTAAGTACAGTCACCACTAAAAACACAGTTTACAACCGAATTTTTTTGCGAAAAAAAAATAATTCTAATAATGCGTCAGTGCAAAAAAATATGTCCGTTGCATTACGTCATATACATATATGACATAACACAGCAAATCCCAGACCAAGTTCAGGGCTGACCGACCGGTTGAATCCGCGAAGCGCACTTACGGATGCCCCACTGACCCGCTTAAGCGACCTCGTGCCGGGGGGTACCAGACGAACAATTACCTACTTTATACATTACAATTTAAAGCCGCATTTACAATGTACAAACTACGAGGATAATACGATGTTACATTTTAGTAGCGTACTTGATTTTAATCAACGTTAATGATTTATTTTCTAATAAAATTTGTGTATTTATCATTGTTAAATATGTGAAGGATATTACAATTTATCCATTTGTTAACAAAAACCAGTAATAATTACTTTATAAAATAATTATGAATTATGACTTTACTCATTATGCAAAGCCTGTTAAATATTCAAGGTGTTCAAAGAAGTTGTAGTTAACGGAATATTCATTAGTTGTATACCATATAAAACATTGTTCACATAACATTGGAATACCTTGGTCTGTCGTGTTACGACACTTTAATTTGTTTGCAGTCACCGGACGAAAATGTGTCAGCATCCTAAATAAAATTAACTTTTCATCCAAATTATATTTAACAACAACGTTAGCTTTAGAACATAAATAACTCTTTGATATAGGATAGAATTTCAAACATGAAAAGTACACACATTTTGTGCCTCAAACTGTCGCTTGATTTAGCGACACTGACTGTACCAAAATTATTTAAAAAAAACTTAACCTACCTAAATGTCAAAATAAATTAGGACAGGGTACAACCGAACCTATTTAGGCTATTGAATATAGAACTACGTGTTAGTATCAGAAGATATGCAAGTCTATGGGAACAAAAGGCTATGGTCTATCCTGTAATATAGACTATAGACAAGTGACGTCAAACTCACGGCATTGTGTTAGGGTTGTCACAAACATGGCTATCTAAAAATATAAGCGACAACGCCCACTGGAGCGTCCGACTGAAAATTTAATATTTATATTTAAACCTTTACCGACAAATATTAAATTTCATCTTGTATTCTTCTATGCTGTAACTAAGTTGGTAAAAAAATATTCTGTTGAATTCTAATTGAAACACGAATACTTATCAAGTATTCGCTGAATTACCGGTGATGACATATTGAGTATGTAAATCTCAAGGGCTGTGTAATTATCTGTAATTTGAATATTTCGAAATGAAATATTTCAAAACATCAAACACGAACAAAAATTATCAAAAATCTGACCGCGGATCTAACTAAGATTATGGCATCAGTCCAGCTGGAGGGTGATAGAAAGCAGGTGACCTTTACTGAAATATGTATTGAATAAATAGTTAATAGTACTCCAGCTTATGACAGGGCCAGAAAAAACATCAAGTGTAGAAATCATCAGGGAAAAGCGTATAATTAATCGAACTTGAAATATTAAATTGATTCGCAATTTCCCCTCAACATATAGGAAAGTACATAAGAACATTTACTTCCGCATTACAGACAAACATTTCCTTGAAATTATATAAACGTAACCAAGGACGAAAGGAAATGTTTGTACTGTACACTCAGTGATTAAGGGGTTAATTGGAATTTTTGTTAATAGACCAATTTTAGGATCAGACGGAAATATTTTACTTTAATATCTGTAAAAATTGGAATATTTGTCATTCTTGTGTTAAAACAACTGTAAGACCTCTACTTTTACAGATAGTCTACTTCTAGAAGACTCCAGAAAAACAAAAAATTAGGCTAAGAAATAAAATATAAGCACATCGCATTAACAGTTTCCATTTTTAACAGCGTGCAACTTTTGAGGCCGCAAAAATGTCTATTTAACTCCAAATTTCTCTTTTAAAACCTAGTTATTAATTGAATTCCTATATCTAGAAAGTATCAAAGAACACCTGGGTGTCAGGCAGTTCCATCCAGTGTTTGTAACAATCAAGATTAACCTAACCTACCGCTGAGGCCCCTGTCGACGAGGTTGTGGCCAACTGACCTAGTTACGCATGCGTGCTTCACTGTCGCCGCGCTCTCATTCGACTTATAGATGATTCATATTGTTATATCCTTTAATTTTATATTAAATATGTGTATTATAGGAGAAAAGGGAAAGAACGAGTATAATATATTAGCACGAATCATGCAGTTCGCTTTGACATCAAGAGGCACCAAAACAGTGGTACGACATTTTCTAAACAATACATTTCATCGTTATTCGGAAAATACATGGGGCATTTTGTTGTTCATTTGCAAAAAATGTAGCATAGTTTGAAAACCTGACGATGAATGAATTATTGAGAATTACAAAAAAATATATTTTTTCAGAGCAGAAGGTCAAACAATCATGTTTTCTAATCACATGAGCATCAAACTGATGTATTAAATAAAGATTATGAAAGAAAAATAAAAATAGCATGAATCGTATTGGTGGGAAGAATGCGAAAACCAATCATATTGAAGAGAAAGTAAATGGTAATGAACGAGGCATAGATAAAACGAATAGACAAAGCTGTAATAGATAAAAAATGGCGTTACCAACCTCTTGCACCAAACCTCCTTGTTATTACAAAATATTGTGCAATTTTATACAAACGAGTATTGATAGAAGATGTTTATAAATCCTTTGTTAAAGACAAAAAATGGAAACAAAAAAAAACTGCTATTTTTCCTGATGATAACTTAATTGCTAACGCCATCATGACATTTTGGGGGCAACAAATGGGTAGAAGTACAAGAATAAAAATAAATGATTAGACTTAAAAAAAGAATACCGCTAGAGAAAAATATTACTTTGCTCCTTAGTAATAAAAACGTTTACATCCCACGAGGACGATAAATACTTGGAAAATGGATAGAGTATTTAGAAAACTAGGGTAAGCTTGAATAACATTAATAGTGACTGAAGCGAAGGGAGTGATCCTTTCAGGGATAATTCAGAGAATTGATGAATGACCTAATTTGATTTAGATCGAATTCGGGACTGAGAGAAAGCAATGTTAGTTTGGATATGATCCTAATCGTAACTCGTGTTTTAGTATCATCTGAGGTAACATGAAGAAGTTGTTGGTAGAGTAAGTAATAAGGGGAGAAAGGGACTTATTATTATATAAAAAAACGTTTAAAATGCTCTAATTATAGGCAATCAGATGACTAGAGCTAAATAAGGCACTCACATAACAAATATTTTGGGACCGAAACTTGATCAGATAGTCGGACAGCATAATTCGAAAACTATGTACAACCATGAATTGATGGATAAGTCAATCTCAGATGATAGATAGAATGTTAATCCGAATAACGAAGTTGATTAAGTTATTAGACATTAGCCAAGAATGGAAAGAAAAATGAATGACAGGTTAGAAAGAAACTCACGCAGGTACATCCGTGCTACTTGCTCAGTTCACAATCGATAGGTGAAATTAGGTTAGTAGACAACGTCGTAACTTAGCTGTAATGATGAATTTATTACTTTTTGTTACATTATTGGATTAGGTACCGGTTGAGGCAGGGGAACATGGAAAATTATCTGAGAAAACATGGTTGTAGTGGAAGTTGGTTGGTGTTAATGTCGTGATGTATGGTTTTAAGTGAGTTACAAGAATAATAACTGTTTTTAATCTTTCGAGTATCCTGATATTTTGGTAGGATATCCTGAATCAGATAACCAAAAACGGTATAAAAGAAAGCCATACAGCGGCATAAAGGTATTTAAAAAGAGTAAAACACTAAAAAATAATTATCTAGACCAGCTAGAGAAAAATCTGACAGCTCAAAAAAGTTTGGCATAAAAAGCTGAAGAATCCAACCAGCTGTAACCTCTCACATTTCCTCGATCGCGATTCTTTACGCCAATCTCGAGCAAGTTGCGCCACTCCAAACCATTCGTTTCACTTTTGCCCAAGCACTTTCACTGCTAACGGTATGAGCGTACCTCGCATGAATTATAAGCGAATTGCGACTCTACTCTAGACACCTTCGATAACAGTGTCCATTGTCAATATTTCCGCATTTATTACTTTTTCAATTATGAATATGCTGGTGTAGTAAAATGTATCGTCTCAAAAATAGAATAAAGATCATAATAATATTGTGAATAAATAGTAAAGTTCCGATATTGGCCGAAGACGGGCCGAGCGTGTACCGAGCGCTGGAGCAATGGCTTTCGTGCGCGTGAGTTTGAAAGTCGAATGCGCCCCACCGCGCGGGCTCGGGTACCGTAACCGCTTGTGTCATCCGTTACAGAGCGGTGAAACTCTTGTTACGTTGGTGGACCGCTATGTTACGCCTTCGAGCGGATGACGGACTATCCAGATCATCTTTATCCACGTTGCTCTGAATTCTGACAACGTTGTAAATAAATCAGAAATGGGTCATCAAGACACGCGAAATGCGAATGTAAAATTAGAGTAATTTTTCAAAGGTATAATGAATGTTGTAATAGAATCGTAAGCTACGGGTCAAGATGATGTCGAAGAACAATAAACAAATGGAGGACGCATTGAATTCAAATCAGTCGGAGACGGAAACGATGGCAATCTGTATGACACGAATAGTTTCGACCTTACTGTTCTGCGATTGTTACCAAGCAATAACACGGATGAATAAATATTTTAACATCAAATGAACAAACTGTGATGGATTCCAACTTGTGATTAGCGATTGGCCTCGTTATCGTGAAATGGTTAATTAAGAGGCTGAGAATTAACTTAACCAAATAATGCTAACAAGAAGCCCATGGAAGCTTAGCGAAGTAAAGGTATTATGCCGAAGAAATAACTAAATAAACCAGTCTCAGCGTCTCAAGATAGTAAAGTAAATAATATTTTAATATCAATAAATAAACGATAAGACGATAATTAAATAATAAATTGTAATAATCTATTGGAGGTCAACCCTGGAGTAAATATTTTCAAGCAGATTATGCATTAATGAAATTATCAGTAGTCAGCTGCAATTTAATTGGAGACAAAGTATTATGGAAAGATTTAATGGAACCGGTAGATAAGTTTTAGAAAAATCCCTAAAATGAGAACCCATCAATCGTATTGGAATTGAATTGTCTTACTAAACGCAACCCCAGGCTACGACATAAATATAAAAGCCACATCAAAATTATTCAGGACAAAAATATACGATAATGGCAAGTTTGAGTACCTATTATATGGATCGGTCTTGATAATATTCGTTTACTTGATGTTCCAGGGTCAATAACATGCGTGCAATGTCACACTAAAAACATACTTGATTAAAATTCCAATAAACTCGTGCTATAAACTTAAACGACACATTATCTGTTCAAAGAAAGGGCGGTATCGTAAATTGGCAATGTCAAGACGAGGGAGACCTTAAACACCCTTAGAACAAGTATCGCGACATTTTCAACTTTAAATCCAAAGAAATTAAGATCGAGTATCATAAAGCAATCAATTCGCATGTCGCCGAAGGAAAGTGGCCTCGTGATACGGGGAAACCCGAGCCGTGGCACGCGAATCCACCGAGACAGGTTCGTTTATATTTCCGTCTCTTTCTTTGTGTTGAGATTTTTGTGGGAGTGCGAGAGGGATGGAGGTCGCACGGGTAACGGAACTTATCAGTCTCTATTTATAATTGGTCCGATGCGATACCGGAGTAATAACAGGACCGCGAATGTGTCATTTGGGTTACTGCTAGTGACCAGATAAGCGGGTTCTTGTAATGTGGGAGATGCAGGACGCTACTTGAAACTTAGACGTAAAAACATGCATATAAACGTCTTGGCTAAGCTAAGAATTCTTTAACACATCTTAATATTTTACGACTCATAAGCAACGTTTTGTAAAGTAGTACTTATACTTGAGTGTTATGCAACTTAACTCGCTGTGGATTGAGATTACAAATCCAATAATGCAGATAAGCGAAACGAGAATAAATCAAGTTTAAAAAAGAACTCGTTTAGATAGCAACTTTTAGAGAACAACCGAAGTTGAAATTGAAGTCTAGCCGGAACTAGAACCGGAAGTTTTTGAACGTACTCTGAACGTTCCTAACAGCTCAGAAAAAAGCAAAAATGGCAGTGAAAGTTCTAAGTATTAAAACCTCGTACTGACAATCAAAATTTAAAATTGGAACGTGGCGACCTCATTCCGCACGCGTCTTTGGGAGAGAGCAGTTGACCGGGTGGTAGTGCAAAAATAAATCATTTTTAAATTAGCTTTATGCAATAATAATATTCATTGACTACATCTTAGAGAGGGGGAGGCTGCGAGTGTCAATGAAGTATATGACAAAAAACGTTCCGGTCTGATAAGCGTATTATTTGGACGGCTTTCACTTCTCTTGGAAAGGAATTCGCGAACCGTTGAGTTGAGACCTAATAGACTTGTTTGGTAACAGTATATAAAATATACATCATCAGTGCGTGCGTTGGCCAACTGAATACAATAATGATGCGGTAAATAATATAATCGAACCGACTGAGTTGTTTACGTGCGTCCATTTTATTTATATGTAATGCGACCTGGGATTGGATAAAATTGAATTGGGACATTCTTGGTCCATGATTGGTTTCCATTGTTTGCCAAATATATGAGTGGCAAGCTACAGCTCGTTTGTAAAACATGCTGTTAAACATACCTATTAACAGAATTGTGCTGGGGAAATGGAGTTGTGAATTTTCCTCCGCAATTTCGCATGCATGGCTTACGGAAATGAAAAAAATAAGTGAATCGGAACTCCGTCTCGTTAATGTAATGGTATATTCTGAGAAAGTTTGTACATATTTATAATGGTAATTAATGTGAATAAAATATCAGCTCAAGGCTTGTGCGTGAGATAGAATCTGTGAGCAAAAGCGAAATAAACTTATTTGGACAAAATAAGGGTGGGAATGAAACATTCGATAATATTAAGTGAACGAGTTAAGTTGAAAGATGAACATGAAATAGTGTAACTTAAGCAACTAATGCAACATGCAACTTTCCCTGTCGAATACATTGTAGCTGTTAAAATTCAAGCCAACATTAAGCTCAGACTTTATGATGATTAAATAAGTTTGAGAGATTGTTTTCAAGACGCATAAAACATTCATTGATTTGGATTACATAACGTCTTGTTTTCCTCCAACCATGCCAGTTTTGTAATTACGTACTTCAAACCGTCTTGAAACATATGATCTTCAAAATGTGATACTGATTACTGCAATGTTCAATGTAATGGTGGGCATCGCACATTTTGTACTAAAACTTGCAAGTCACGCTGACTGAACATTCAAATGCTCGAGAAGCACAGCAAAGGACTAAAGTCCATGCAATCCTGACCTTCAATGACAATGAACTTTAAGGAAACTTATTACAATATCGCTTGACGTTGATTTTTGTGGCCATTAGTAGCTTCTCTGGTTTTGTTTTGTCAACAAGCTGAAGTTTGATTTGGTCAAGCGCTTCTAATTGATTCTATTTAATGGATCATTAGCAATTAGAAAGTTCTTATAAAAGTACCTTACTTCTAATACCTGTGAGATCCTCATCACCATGAAATGATACAGAGGTAACTTTAAAATCAGGCAAAATAGCAATATTTTTAGATCATAGTTAGTAGTAAACAGTAGTAGGATCGTTTGGAATAAACTTGGCACTAGTAATCTAGGCATTAGAAGTAGATCACACCCAAAGAAACAGGTGGACCATCTGACAGACGGATGGAAATTTGAAGTTCAAGACTGAATATTTTTGAAGGTTAGTATAATTGGAGCAAATAGTTTCAGAAGTGGAAGATAATGCGAATAATAGACCTTATTCGAGCATTAAATATTTAGTATTTTATGACTAAATAAAGTCATCATCTCCTAAATGTCTGAGAAGAAACAGTAGTCCGCAAAGAGTCATTAATTTGCTCATAGCTAGAATCTCATTTAAAATTTTATAAAATCATTCAAATTCGTTGGTCGCACCGTTCGGTCTCAACGTTGCTCCGGTTTTACAATGTTATTGTCCTTCGTCTCATAAAATACTGTTTCTTAAAACTATTTGTCTAGATTCATGTCAAATGTTCCGTTATGTTTTTGTATATTTATGAAGTCAAGGCCGAGTTTTTATACAAGGATATGGTACGACATTGAAACCATAATTACGATAAACGGTGACTGGCTAAGTTGTAAAGTTTTTGTTTAAACCTAAACACGTCTGAGGAGGCCTCGTTTATTTGTTAATTTTTAGGCATATTTAATTCGGAAACACCGTTATTCGCGCTCAAGGGCGAAGATTTTCATCAGAGTTAAACCAAATATCATTCAAACATAGACACTCAACACAAAACTAAGTAAAACATTGCATAGTAAAGTCAAATTGGTTTCGGGTTTAAAAAATTCGTAAGAGCAGCCACCGAGGCACCGATTGCCGTGACCCACATACAGCGGCAGCCATTTTGAATATTGCGCTCGCGCCGGTTTTGGTGGCACATTTCACATGATACCCGGCTTATCTGCGTCATGTTTTCTTTTTCTGTTTATTTAATGAGTTTCATTATTCCTTTCGAATGTACTTTTAAACGATGTGAGTTTTTTAAGGTAATTCGCCGCAATTCCTTTTGGGACTGAAATATGATCTGATTCATACTGATCGTGATGCTGAATGCATTAAAGCAAATTAAGTCTACTTTGCGATTGTTAAATTCGGATTACTACATAATTTAGGCCGAGTAACAAATAACTGTAGATTGAATAGAGCGATAGTTTGAATTATACCATTAGTAATGTGCCATAACAAATATTATAATTTGGTATGACTAACAGCTTGCCCTGCATCAAATATTTAGGTTGCGTTCCGAAAACCAGTACGGTAAACAGTACTGATTTGATTTCATAAAAATGTGCCCTGATATTGGCCTTTATGAGAAGGTATAATTTATTTGCCTTTATACTTTGATTCGAGAGATGTCACCCTTTTATTAGGAGGCAATTTTACGTAATCAACTTCACCTACATTGGAGACATTTTCTTGGAATTTCTATCCACTTTGTTCATTGAATTTTGGGATAGATTCCATTTTATTATTATCTTCAACATTTTGTTAAATAACAAGATCACTCAATTCAACATCTACCTATACTTCATAAACACGTACTTCATTAAAATTGTGCATTGCCATTGTCTCGTTAAGTTTACATACAAATTACGTGATGATTACGTTAATTGGAAATTGTGAATCATTTTGTGCGAAATGTTGTGCAAATGCACCACAATGTGGGCCAGACTAACAGCTCGGTAATAAATGGGTTGTGTATTGAAATAATTGGCGCTTTATTTTGTTAACAATACAGGCATATTAATTAACTTAAACGAATGGGATAAAGTTAACAATTTGATCTGTTTGTATCTCTTTCCATGAGCTAATCTGTTGTGGTTTTTAGACATTTTTTTTTTATGGATGATATATTGTATACTGTTGTGTAATATTACTGACACTAACGAAGTGCGAAAATAGAGCTATCTATGAATTCTATAACCTAAACTGTATTTTAAAGATCATAAATTCAAGCTAAAACTGACACAAATTGAACACGATGATATGCGAAAAACATACTGTTACAGACAACTTACCAACACATACAACGAATAATGATGCTAACAAGAAGCCTTATCAATCTAGCTAAGCTTGCCATCCAGTCTTAACGGGACCAATGATTACCATGTAATCAAGGCCTTTGGAAATCGTATGGGCATAACTTAAGTGAATTTAGTCCACGCAAATAAGATGTGCCGTGAAGCTGTGTAAAAATAACCTTATGGACGAAACAAGGACGAATGAATATTATAATTGATTTAGTGCGGCTCGTGAATTTTCTTTTTTATTATAACTTTGAATATGATTTGAATAAGTATACAATGTATATGTAGGTCAGTGATAAAATGAATAGTTGTAACAGTTATAGTATTTTGCAAATCATTATCGTTATCTCAGATCTTTACTATTCATTTTTTGACTAGTCGACTACAAGATCTTAGCTTTGTTTCCCTTGACCAAAATAATCCAGGGTTTCAAATTCCCATATTCGCAGTGATTGCAGTCGGTAGCAATAGGCTCACCATCGATAACAATTAAACTAACAACATGGTTCAAGATGAACGTATAATTTATATTCGATGTTAAGCGTGTTTAACTATATCATGTTTACATTCTAACCTCTATTATTCTACGATCATCTGCTTAACGATTTTAAAACCATAATTACTAAACTTTCTCTTCTCAATTTTGCTTCATCTTTCGTGTACCTTCCGAAAGCGTAATAACTAGAGGCTAGGTAGTAAAACAATTAATTTGCTGTAAGGAAACTATTATGCTGAGTAACATTATGCAACGGTTTTGAGAAAGCCTTAGGTTAAATCCGGAATTGACGGAGATAACCGAACTAGTATGGTTACTTTGCTGTATCTCTTGCAGTCGTCGGTATTGTAGTATCTTTTAGATTATAGGAACTGTTACAAACACCATTTTTTTATTGACATCATCAATTTGATGCTTCTTATATATAAATTCTAGAATCATGTCTTAAAAAACACAAGAAGAAATCCAATAGAAATAGGCCATGCGTATGCGCCGACCATAATCCAGTACATCGAGACATCAATAACAAAGATAAATAGAAAACAATCAGCTACATGCCATTCCGCCAGACACCGATAACACATACTCCTGTCTCACTCACACAGTTATGCGCTAATAATAGCGTCCCGCTCTATTTTAACGTGCGCAAGAGTCCCGAAGGTGACACATTAATAAACTTGAAAATTTACGTGGGTACAGGCGTTGTAGCGGCTGGAAGCTCATTCACTTGGGTTTTATAGTTATCTGTGTCCGTTATTGTAATTTCAACTCTATTATGGTTTAGTGCTTCTAGATTTTGTTGCCATGGAAATTTTCTATTGATCTAAACTCGTTGGCAGGCATCCTTGTATATGTAGATTATGCAAAGCCTTGTATTTACATTTATCATTTACGTGTATGTCTATAATTTGAATCCTCTAAGGTAACTTGTTTATCAATTTAAATACAATTAAACAAGATTAACGGGATTAAATCGCCAATCCACTTCAACAAAATACTAATCCGTTTAATTTGAAAACAATCTGTTCGACACCATCTATTAGTTTACCTTACAAAGGTAGTGGCAATCGTTTTCCAGTTACGGATAAGCTTTCTTTTGCTTTAACCGTATAATCACAAATCACATTGAAGGCGTGGTCATCGCCAAATTCCTATTGGTTTATAGTTACAGTTAGCTTCATGTATGCAACCTTATTATTAATCTTTGGCTTTTTTCTCTTTGACATGAGAATTTAATGCATTGGATGGGTCCCTATAGAGTTCTTTCGCTAGGAACGTGGATGCAATATCAAATTTTGCGTTCTCAGTCTTCTTATTATTGAAATTCAAAATGGTCGCTGTACTCGAATTGTCGAACGCTTTAAATTATTTGCAGAATTCAGACCCATTAAACACCCCAATTGTGTTTATATATATAAATACACTAATTTACACGAACAAAGGACTCATTAGTATCGATAATTCCATTTTTATCAACTACCCATTTGACTACTAGTAAAATAAAACTTCTTTTACGACAATTAAGGTTCAATTTCATTTGTTGGTTCCATTTCGGCATTGTTACCTTATATGATCGTCGGAGTTTTTTAAGTGTTCCTTAATATAAGATCGATGGATATTGAACTCTATGTGTTGGACAGTAGGTTGTGTTGTGTTTTTTCTAGTTATTTTAGCATCGATACCGTAGGATCGGTCAATGACGTTTCATTACGGTTGAATCGCATGCCTTCTGTATTTGTCATCCATTGCCTACTTGGGATTGCGGCAGAAAAAATACTTCAAGTGTACAATAACAAAGCATTGTGCTTGACCATTTTAGTTCGTAATTCGAGATATTATGGACGAGATTATCTTGTATTTTATGTAGAAGTGAGAGATATGAGATTGCATAGCAACGAGTTGATAGGTTATCAAGCCAATGAGATTTTGTCTTTATCTGATAATCTAAATTAAACATCAAATCATTGGTGATCGTTTTATAGATGATTATATAACGAGGATGTGTTATTCCGACCCCTTGTCAACATCCTATTTTTGGATCTCTTCATATAAAGGATTAATCCCAGATTGGTATAATACAACCTTTATACACATCTGGGAACACAACCATATTACCAACGAAACTTGATATTAATTAAGTTGACAAGGTTAAATTAGTTTCAGTACACAAAGATCTAAAAATAACACTGACATGTTACCTGTTATGAATTATTTATCAAAGTGTCATTGTCCTGTCTGTAAATGAAACAGGCCACATTTTATTCGAATTTGTACTAATATTTTTTATCTGTGGTAAAACACAGGGAGACAAACGTATCAAATCAACAGTGTGACAGTCCACTGACGGACTATCTCCTCCTCCACCTTCTAACTAGAGCCTCCTTTACAAAAGAGGGGTTTGATCTCCACGCATGACAGGTTGAAGATTGCAGTTTAAATGGGGCCTACCGTATTTGTGCTCAATAGATGGCGCTAGTGTGCACCTCCCGTCCAACGTCCAATAGGGAATTAGCTAGTGTGACACCATTGGACGTTCATTATTTGACAGCTGCTGTGATTGGACAAAAATACTTTGCAAATAGACAAAAAAAACCTGTCGTAGTGTCACTGTTTAATTATCGTAAAATACAGAGAAATATATGTATAAGGAATTTTATAAATCCGTTCCGATCCCTGAAGTACTTAGAAATTCCACGAAAGAGTTTCAGTATCGTATCGTATATTCCTTAGTAACTCAACAGTTATATTAAGATGGTAATATTATACTGGAATAGCTCCGAAAATAGACCTAGATTCTGTACTTATTTACAACTTGAATCTAGTTTCCGTCTAGATATTAATATGTATGTGTATCTTTTTATAAGTGAAAAGAAAGTTTTGTTTATTTTTGAAGATTTTTGCACGTGTATGGTATTTGACGTTTTTGAAAGTTGATACATAGACAAAAGCAGATATTATCTTAATAAACGAACATTTAAAGTACTGTTCTTCAAGTTTAACCTCCATAATACCGTAAAAAATTAATTTATAATAAAATTAAACATAAAACAGCAACACTAAAGTACCCACATTGTGAACAGTGCAGTTTCCCATAGCCTGCGCGTACGCAGCCTTGGTGACTAACAATGTTATTGTGTAACGATATACTTAGAGATTGTAATTAGTTCATATATCGCTTTGCGATTGAATGTTTATAGTCATTGCTAGGTTTCTAGGAAGTAACATAACACCACGTCTTTATTTTCAGAAAGGGTATGCAGAGGAGTCGTTTTTGTTGATACTTTAAACTACTTTTGCATGACTTATGAGTATGACTGACTTACTTAGTTAAGTAATGGTTTTTTTACGGGGGGAAAATCATCAAATGTCTCCTCCCGCCTGGGTGAGGCGGGAGGGAGTGTCAGACTAAATAGTCTGACACTCGTATTCTTTGCTTTGATTCGGTACTTTTACTGGGACATCTCAATAATATTTTGCCAGACCCAAAAATCAAATTAACTTATTAATGCAACTTATTCGAGAGTCGCGGCTTGTGTGTGACCACTCAGTTCAAGAAAGACGGTTCAACACAGTTCTAGCACAACAAAACATTTTTTTTTAATCTCTGTTACTTTTAATCGGGGTGAATGCTCCCTAGCTACTACAACAAAATATTTATAAAAATATTTTTGAGAGCTTATCAGGATGATAACTAAACAGGTCAACAACGATTATCTCGGAAATAGGTCAGTTATGTCTCTCACACAATTTTTGTACAATTCGTTAAGTACTGGTTAAGATAATATTTGATATAACCGATAACATGTTTAATAGGTGATAATTTTGGATTATAATATTAGAGGTATAATGGTGTTTGATTTGGATAGAAATTATGATTGTATAAATATTTAAAAATATTTTGACAGAAGAAATACAAAATACCCCTATTTCGGACGTGGGTGTCATAAATGTCGAGCTGCGGAAGACTTATCGCGTTGCCGGGGCTCCGGCTCGAAATGCAGGAGTAGGAACGGGGTGGTTTTTAGTCAGTAAGAATCTGACACTCCCTCTCTCCTCACCCGGGCAGGAGAAGTCATTAGATGATTTTCCCCCCTCAAAAATAAAAAGGGACCTAAAACTATTTACCACCTGCCAGGGTTACAAGTAGGCATTCTTACTAACATATTACAAAGCAAGAGTTACGAGTCAATTTTAAGAAACAGAATGGAAGTAAACATTTGATGATATTCCATCCTTTCCAGAAATACACTGCACACCACAACCCGATCACATCAAGTCCACATTACAATACTACAGTCAATACCACCCCCTACATGTAAGTTACCTACAGTAATGTTTACCATTTACATTTACCCAACGCCACTGACATTGGAGGCAAGGACATGTCAACTAGGCTTCTCTTCCTCATTACATTGAATTCGTTAAGTTTTTACTTGAAATTGTTATTAGGTTTGTTACATTGTTTCTGTTCTTTCTTTTAGCATTTTGAAATAGTTTTTGAATACTAAACGAAGTCTCGAACATTGATCATACCTCTAGGAGATTTTAAGTGGAAATAAATTGGTTATGATGTCTACATTATTTCTATCCATCTTACTCTTACACTGTATTGATACTAATACAAACCAAAAGTATTTTTGTTGCTTTATAAGTATGGGAAAATAACTAAAGACTAGTATGACAGTTAAGTATAGGAGAATGAAACTTACGTTCAAAACAGTCTTTCACATAAAATCGAACACTGAACGAGCATTTCATCCCTTTTTCTCCCTTAAAGACTATTTCAAAAAAAGGTATCTCCATTTAAAAAGTAGAACATCTACCAAAATCCGGCCACATGTGTCACAAAACTAAATGTATCCTTTAAATAGGATAGGTACTGCAATACTGTAGGTAGGAAGCCTATCATCGGCCATCAGTTGGGCAGACTTCCAAATACCAAATCTAGGCAATTTGGGCAACAAATTCAATTTTACATTTGGCTTGTGTGAATTTTAAAGTTTAAAATGTTGTTGTGTTGTTTATTGATAGTTCGAGTATGTTTTAAGTAAAAAATTAAATGTATTTGATGGAAAATATTGTTAAATTAAAATTCTTCATAGAAATTTATAATTCTTTCCACGGGTACATGGAATGATAACCGGTGAATAAATATGCATATCAAAATTCTCCACGATATTATAAAATTATTGCTATATTAATTTTACTAACAAAACAACTAAAAACTGCATAGAAACGAATTTATTTAAATAAGTAATACAGACATTAAAATTTACGTCTGCCAAAATTATTTACTGTTGTAAACAAAATGGTTGCTTTCTAAAAATATAGTATCTCGTGACTAAACCAACATATTAATACACAAAATATGTACTACATCTATTTATAAATATATTGTAGACTAACTAGACTGCCCGGTTGGCGTAGTAAATGCAAGAGTGACTATTGAACACATCATACGAGATTCATAAGAACAAACTAAGTATTAATTAGGTTTTTAGATCAATAAATTAGTTACTTTAACATGTAATACATAATAATAATTTCCAGTTTCCTACACTATGCAATAACTTTTTAGACGAAATGGCAAATAAATTATTCAACCGATGGTGAACGCTAAGTCTGCCATAGTCCATTGCAAACCGATACAAAAAGCCAAACACCATAAAAAAACGAAGGCAGGTACGTATCTAAACAAAAAGACATGGAGGCATTACATTTAAAAACAGTGAAAGTTACTTATAGAAATCTTTACAATAAGCTCCATAGCTTTTGTGTTATTATGGTGAGAAACACTTGAATGGGTATACCGAATACCCGATTTCGAAGGTGGCTTTCCGGTTTGAAGACTTAACTTGGATTCGTAATACATATTAGTATAGAGGTAAATATTGCAAGTATTATTTTACTAAAAACCACTTAAACCAAATTTAAAAATGATTCTGTCAAACAGTTACTTAAATTTTGTTTTTTTTTTTAATTAAATTGTAACTTTTAATTGAATATTTATACTTTCCTACAGTATCTTTTTTCTCTAGTGTAGAACTCTATTTAACCGTGTTATGGAATGGAGAATCAACAAGCAGATGGATCGCCTGATGGTACCAATTAACAAGCCGGACGGATGGACACTCATAACACCAGAGGACTTTCTTTTTAAGGGGAGAAAATCATCGATTGACTGCTCCAGCCTGGGTGAGGCGGGAGGGAGTGTCAGACTCTTACTGACTAAAAACCACCCCGTTCCTTCTCCTCTGCACGTCGAGCCGGAGCCCCGGTTACCCGTTAGGTTCTCCGCGACATCACCAGAGGACTTACAGATGCGTTACTGTCCTTTTAAAAGGGAGCATGTTATGTTATGTTATGTTAGGTACATTAGCAGTAGAACATAGTGTTCTTAGACATAGCGAATTTGTATCAAATAAAACAAAGACAGGTATAGTCTTGTTTTGTTTGTGACAATGTAATCGTAGTTGTTATTTAAATTAATTAATACTAATTGTTTTTATAGACGTCTTGAGAATTGTCTTTTTGTATAGTCAGTTAAAAACGGAAGAGCATTTTGTTGAAATATTTAATTACTTAAAGTTGTTTAGCGTCTATTTAATTTTGTTTGTTTGTTCAGTAGAAAAATCTAGATAAAATATACAATTTTCATTTAAATTAATTTCTGTCTATAAGCTTTTCAAAAATATTCTTGATGATCTATTATCTATATGATAACATTATAATAAAATCGAATGAATATTTTTTTAAAGAATGTTTGGGGCGTGATCTACAAGCGATACCGAAACTAAAAATATGGTTTTTCGAATTTTTGTCTGTTTGTTTGAATGTATGTCCGGGCTAAACTCAAAAAGTACTGCATGGATTTACTTCAAATTTTGCATGAATATTACTAACAGACCGGGTCAATATAGGCTACATATTATCACGCTATCACCAACGGGGGAGAAGCTGCGAATCACTATTCCAAGAGGACGAAATCGTGGGCACAGCTAGCATATAATGTAAAACTATATATCTAACCACAAACACACGAATAACCAACCGTAAAATAAAAGTAACATATAATTGCGAGCAATCAACCAATTCACACGTACTATCTTTTGATTCAACACAACATAGCACAAAACCTCCTCTATCTACTTTGAAATAAAGTCTATATTTCTGTAATACCATATAAATGTGCCCATGTAGTGTATATAATGTATTGTCCAGAGTAAAACCTCCTCTATTACTACAGAATAAAGTCTATAATACCGTGTGTATAAACACAGGTGTTGTGAAGAATGTATTGTATACTTTCTACCGAGTCTATTCGTTTTCGTTTGAAGAACAGCTGACTCGAATTTATTGTTGACATCGCTTGTAACAATGCGAAAATTGTTATTTAATCATTGTTTTAAGTAATTATTGTTTGTTATTTTCACTTGTATTTGTTACCACCGCTCTTTCCGTGGGTATCGTGAGAACCTCCCGGGAAGTAAGGGACTAAACATTTGACAGAGACTGGGCAACAGAACAGTGCACTTATTTATATATATATATATATATATATTTAATGGACCGACGTTTGACCATTACCTCGCCTGGTGGTAAGTTATGATGCGGTCTACGATGGAGCACGTGTGTCTATAAGCCACCTATTAACTCGGGCCTTGAAGACATCCAGGTCATACCCTTCAGGAAACACAGAACCTGATAAATAAATGTGATAAATCTGCAAGTTCGAACAGCGACATTCAACCAGCCTGTCAAGTATGGTAATTATGACAAACCCTTATGTAAAGGAAACCTATATTCCAGCAGTGGACTGTCACGCGACTATCACTAAAACAACTTTAAACGATATCTTTACATTGGAATTATCTTGAGACGAACAAAAGACTCCAATCTACGTACAAGTAATTATTACTCTGCAGATCCCCTTAAGGGAATATCAATATAATCAAGTATTATAAAGCCTTAAGCAGCAGATAAATGGATGAATCACGAACCCTATCTGCGACCGTTTGTCAATATATTGCAATATGGTTGGGCAATATGCCTTTATATTGTCTAGTCTTTGTCATTGGGTTTTGAGTCAATAATAAGTGGGTTGGATGGGTACAGAATTTTGTCTTTACATATAAGTATGTGTTATATACTTCTAGCTATAAGCAAGGTTTGAATAGTTTATTCCTCGTAAAGATTTAAAGAAAGATGCACTGCATCATAATATGTAGTTTTTCTTCAGCAATAAACATTTGTATAAAATGTACCATTGGACAAAATTCTAGAATCCATGCTTAGAAGAATAATTCCCTAATAATAAACATTAGATATTTCCCGTAATATGAATATATTTTAGTTTAAATCATAATGAAAATCAAAAAGTTTTGTAAAATAAGGTTAACGTTTTCACATTCGTGACTGCGACAAGGTTCCCACTCAACACCATGATATGATAGAAATCACACCATGCTTCTTTGTCACACGCAAAACTATAAAAGCACTTTTATATTAAATTACTTTCGTATTACTTGTAGAGAAGTTATTAAATATTCTTTAGAAGATATTAGTAAGATTAAATTATGATTAATTACATAATAATAAGGGAGTAATATCCGATTATATTGCAGACAAAAACAGGTGTGAAAAACACAAATATTTCGCGAAAACATTTTACTATTTAAAATATAGTTCCTATGATTAATTACAACTGTCTTATTAAAATTTACCAGCAAGAATCTGGCATGTTTTTTTAAAAACTTATTAAATACAATTAGAAAACCATTCAAATAGCGTAATAACGAATCACAATCCGAATATAGAGGTATATAAAAATGTATAAAAAATAAAGTACGGCCACATCTGCCGAACCATCCTGTCGGAGGATTGCAGGAAGAGATTTCTACGGGAATATATAGTACCTATGTACCTCCAATTTATTTATTATGTATTCTCCTATGTTCTGTTTGTGTGTTGAACTGTGTTGTGCATAAATAAATGAATAAATAAATAAATCTTTGGAACAAAATAGCCATAATAGTTACAAAGAAATAGGAAACTTGGTACTCACAATATCGTGACCCTGACTGCCGCTCCTGACCACTTCGGGCGCCATGTACTCAATGGTGCCACAGAAAGAGTAGGCTCTGCTCTCACCACCACAGAACTCCTTGGACAGGCCAAAGTCTGTCAGCACTATGTGACCTTCGGCGTCCAGGAGAATGTTCTCCAACTTGATGTCGCGGTAAATAATACCGAGCTGTGAGAAAGAAAGACAAGGTTCATTAAATGAAAGTTAGAATGTTGATAGACATAACATCACGCCTTTTATTCCCGAAGCTCTCTACAGCACTTAATGCCACTGTACAATGTAAAACAGCCACTTTTGACGATATATGTTATAAGCCCTATACCGGGCATAATGTTAATAGAAATGACATTCATCTTTGTAAAAGTTGACGTTAAAGGTTTAAATCAATGAGTACAATAAAAAAACAACCTTTAATTTGCCGAATCTGTTTGGCTAAGTCACATCAAAAGCAGTTTAGTAGTTTACCATGATCGAGTAGCAATCACCAAACCAAACCACATTCATAACATTAAATACAATATCCAATACGCATGGAATTTCCCAAAGAGGTTTTTCTTTATCATATAAAATAGTACAATCAGAAAACTAGATCTAGTTTTAAAACTACATTCGAAACAGACAAATTTTTACGTAAATGGTAAAGTGAGCCATTTGACCTATACATGAACTGTTGTGATTCAATGCAAGCCTTAAACTGTCAAACACCAAGCGGTCACCGGTGACCGCAACCTATTGTTCTATAATTGTGTCTACAAAACCGGTACTCGACGAGTTAAGACCTATATCCAGGTGTTTCGAGTGCATACTTCCTTGCAGAGTCAACAAAAAGATGGCAAGTACAAATGATTAATGTTATATGAATGTGAAGTCGTATAATAAATATGTATGATTGTGGGAAATTGTACGGTGAGCTAACTGAGCTGCAGTTTTATACATGATGTTGGATTATTAGATAGTAGTACTCTTTGGAAAAGGAAACCAGCTAAATACAGAGCAAAAAGTCTGAGACATTAAGCACTTCTGTTTTGCAGGAATGTTCAGTATAATATCTTGTGAACAGAACTGGTTAATACACAACTTATGACCGTTTTCATCGACCACCTCTAAACCACCCTTGAACTAGGAGTTTTTTAGCACGACGACGACCATTACAGTATAGTTTAGATGCTCCCCATCTAAACTATACTGTAATGGTCTTCAAGTGTAAGAACTTAGATTACAATAAAAATATTCGTACTATACCTTGTGTAATTGCTCGAGAGCCAATATAATTTCGGCTATGTATATCCGTACTTCATTTTCACTGAAGTGTTCCCTCTGATAAAGATGAGTGAAGAGTTCACCTCCCGCTACGTAATCTGTGAAAGAAGATAACAATTAGTACTTTGATCTCGCAGAGAAATATGATACTTTATAACGATGTGATAGGATTGAAAATCCATTTTGAAATATTAGTTGGGTGTGGTGCTGGTAGCTGTAGTATAATTGACACTTCAAAACTTAAAGTCAAGTTTACTAATGGTGGACTTTCCAGGGTAAATGTCAGGGATCCATACTGGTCATTCGATTGATTAAATTCAAGGTTGAAAATGAGAAGATTTATAGAATCAAGATAATAATGTTGAAAGACTATTTGATAATCCAGTTATGTTTACAACCAGATTTAAAAGAGTTTCTAATAAAAAATATCCGACAGGACAATACAAAAGTGATTGTAGATAATTTTATACAAACACGAGTAATTTGACTAATAATCCAGTAAGTATGCCAGCAATATTTCTTTATGTCGTGGGCGGTGTTTGCAAATGTCTACGTCGAGTCTAAGAAGCTAAGCTTCAAAGAATCGGTTGATTCATGACTAATACGATTTAATTGGGAGACAGAAATATGTTTTTAGAATAGATGATGATAGTGGAAATTTTAATGCGAGATCATCCAGAATTTTTATTAATTTCACTTGTATTTCAAGGGCTAAAACTACGAAATAACATGTTATATCTATCGTCAATTTATTTTATATTTTAAAACCATGCTAAGTTTCTTCAAATACTTAACTATTTGCATAAACAATTTCTTTAGCTTCCCTCTTTAATAGACTCACTTCAAAAATTCTCAGTGCTATAGACATTAATTTAAAATACTGGCTAGTATTCATCTCAAGTACTTTTATCAACGCAGGCAGAAGATGTAGGTCGCAGGCTTGGTATTTAGACTCAGATAAACTGGATCATGCGGCACGCCCCTTTGTGTTATTCATGGCTCAAGTTCAATATTATTTTAAACTATTTATATTACATGTTCTATTACTATTGACATTAATGAAAAGAGATGAAACTTATGCATCAGCATTACACCTTTCTTTCCCCATAGGTGTAAGACTCACTTATCGACATATTTGGGTTCAATGTATAACATTAAATTAAAGATCTTAGAGGCATCAACCAACACCACTCTCAAGCATGCTGAAGACAAATAGTCGAGGAGGGTTATGTTAAAGACCATTGAGAAAGAAGCACGAGAAAAATACGACCTTCAGTAATAAAGAAACGATGAAGAAGAGAGTAATAGAGTAGCAACTACGAAAGAGTAATGAATTAAAATGCTTATAGAAAAGAAGTTGAAGAAGACAGGAGATGGATTATGCTAGATGATATGAAGAGTATAAGTGTAAATGGATATGATATCAGACAGTTGAATGATAACAACAGTGCGAAAACGAGTTTCGACTCTGATTTGTATGGTCATTTTCACACAGTAAAACTACTTGATCTTGGAGTAGCCACATTAACATACCATAATAATTATGCTGACCACGTGACCAACTACCACATTTGGAGTAAATAGCATCCATTGACCATTTACGGAACATAATTTTAGTATAAGAACATTTGTGAATGTTTTATTACGAAAAGAGAAAGTGTTGCAATGGTTAGTGAATTCAAAGTACATTTTATTGTGAACAATTTATTCTACATTTTGTTTGCTATCAAAAGATGCTTGAAGATTTATACAGAGTCACGTTTTTCATTGTTTAAAGGAAAAGTAAAACATATTCATTCACTAAACGGTACGAAACGTATCAAACCCAAACACTGGACATAATTTCAAACGCTGCACTACTAATATCGATACGACAGCTCGATAGCAAATTATTCGCCAGACGCTTCCCAGTCCCATTTAAACTTGTACATATTATCTACGTCATCGTTCATTCAGCTCGTGTCGGGATGACGCCACTGCGGCTCCGTCATCAAGTGACGTCACGCGTTACCGTAAAAGCCTTACGTTACTTAGGAATAGCAAAAGGTCGACAATTTCAATGAATTCTTTTTAAAATGTCAACCGTTATGCAGGTTTTCAATTTATTAATTGGGTCACTTTTTGGGGCATACCGTAATTGACTGATTGCAATAAGTATGCAAAACATTTTAACTGTTGATTTACTCAAGAGATAAATACACGTAATAAACGTAAACGTATCTTCTACAGATATTAAAAATAATAGTTACTACTTCCATCAAAATTGTAAGTCAGCTTCTGATAAGCACCCTAACTACATAAAGAAAAAAAAATAACGATAGGACCGTGTAAACAGACAGAAAAAATACAAAACAAAATAATCCTAGTCAAAAACATGACAGAGAATGAAAAATCAACAATCAACGACAAAGATATCATCAAATCAGTACAAAATGAAGCTATTGATACAGAAAAATAGGAACGTGATACAATAAAAGTTCTAGCCTAGTTTATTATCAAATGTATGAATTCGTATAGAATGTACTATAATGTATTTCATAAGGTTATTAGAGGTTAAAGTCTGTAAGCATTTAGGCATTGGGGTAACCCAAATACGAATAATATACTGTACCATTTTCCTCCTGTACACTTAGTCTTTTTGTTGTATTTCCCAATTTTTCTGGGACAACGTCTAAAAAGAGATATCAAGTGACTTATTTTTGGAATAGATCGTTTAACTTTTATAGACGTTTCAATAGACAATGAGGATATTTAAGTTAGTAAATTAAATCTAAAATGCTATAATTGAATCATAGCTTTGGAAAAAAATTCCAGAACCAAAGTTATTAACTAACACTTTGAAAAGTAAAGCTGATAACCATGAACATACCAACACCTTAAAAGCTAAACCTAAAAGATTCTAAGAACCCACAATTAAAAATGAAGTTTAAAGTGAAAGAAGAAGGATATAAATAATATTCTCTTTAATCCAACTTATCCTTCTTACCTTAGTGAACGTTTTTCCTTTGCTCGTCTTCCTGATTCCCTTTCCCGATCACATCTTAAATCACATCTCCAAATTGTATCCCATAAAAACGACTACTACTCTTATTCCTTCTCGGTTCATGCGGTGAGGCTGTGGAATGCGCTCCCGCCTAACATACGTGACTCGTAAGTCTATTTCAATCTTTAAAAAATGTGTAAGGGAACATTATCACCTTTCCTCTTAAGTACAGATTGTGTTATGTCGTATGTATATTATGTATTATATATTATTTACATATTGTATGTATATGTTGGATCTAGAGGTATATGTATAAATAGGTACTTATGCAGTACCTATGTACCTCTGTTTTGTTATAATATATATTTTTTTCTGTGTATTGTCTGTGTTGTGTACATGAATAAATAAATAAAATCGTACAACACACTAAGAAAGTCGATAACAACATGAGAATTGAACGCAATCTTCGGAGCAACCTGACCGTATCGGGTATCAAGTCCATTACGATATTGTATTATGTCAAGCGTTTCCCAATCTCTGCAGTTTACGCATACGGTGCAAGTTATAGGAAATAATAATCAGAGAAGACTAAGACCAATACAAAAAGCTGACGGATATCCGAAGAAAAAAACTAAAAGACAAAATGTGTTGCTGACTGCTAAACTCAATAACAGATGGATAATTTGTAATAATACTAAAAATGACGAGGAAAAGCACGGTCAAGTGTTAAAATAAATTTTATTTCATTTGGGTTAATAATGAGTCACTTTCAAGTAGTAACTTTGCGGAAAACGCAGGCATATATTAATTGACCACAAATATGACCTATTTGGGAATCAGCCAGGAGAAAGAGGATGCTGGATGAATCAATAGTGAATACTACGGCCTTAGTAGAACCAGCAGTGCTGCAGAGCGATACAATTACAAGTTAAAGAAAACTGCATTTAATATGAGCAGTGTAACTCAAGTTTACACTTGGACCGGGAAAGTCAGACTAAAGGTAATCTGTGTAAAATGTCTTATCATTAATAATAAACATAGTTTCAGTTACCGGGTCCAGATACCGAAGGCTAGGTCGACCTTGTGTGAAAGAAGTTGTTCACACTTAATTTGTCATAGATTTATAACTACTTTGGAATATTTTAACAGTCTTACATGGCAAATATTCAAAAGACGTTCTTTAATCAAGAATGTGGACTCAATCTAAGCAGAATCACTTCGCTATAGTAACAATCTCTAATCGACTGACCTTTTTATGCAAAGAAAATTATAGGGTTTAAACACGTAACAAAGATCACTGAATTCTATACAATTAGAACACCATAGAACAGTAGTTTGCACGTGCAACACTTAACAATGGATTACAAACACTTCAGTAAGGGAAAAAGCGCAAACGTCTGTCGACGGCAGGTCAAGGCGAGAATCGCTACTTATGAAACTGTAGCTGTTTTAAACTGCATTTACTAAACCAACAACAACAGTCTAGCTACATGAATTAAAATTAAATATTTTACGAATTAGAAATACTAATTTTGTAACAGTAATTTTCAAAGTGGATAAGATTATTATTAACCGTCTGCAGCTGACGTGTAGTCCCACAGACACCGCGAAATACAAAATCACGTGTTATACCGTCATTTTTCAAATACGAGCATCACTGCTGCGAGTACCTTACTGTATAGTGCTCGCTATACTTTAATTCTACAAAAATATTTGTTGTTGAAATGGTGTCTGGTATAATTATACCTCAGTTGAATTGTAACAATTTAACCACGTCAGTTGCAGAGGGTTAACCGGGGTTCGGTCTTACACAAGATGTAATAATGGTAAGTCATTAAAAACGAGAACAAAAAGACAAATCAAAGATGTAATAAAGAAACAAGTATTAGAGCAAAATGCATAGTTTTCCAATCAATCTAACAAAGGACGGAACAAAAGACCTGCAAATCGTTTCACTTCGAACACCAAGCAAACAACACGTGACGAAGAAATTACACATAATTGATCTTCAATAATTGCAACCCTGAACTTTCCTTCATCATTGACAAACAATGCACGGCATCCAATTTAAAACTTTGATCGAATCAAGAAGTATCATATTGTTGTAAATTGTAAAGAGTTAATTTATACCAAATTTTAACTTTCAACGAAACAATTCCGTTCTGAATCAGGAAAGTTGCCAAATATCAATTAAATGTTAAAGTGGGCGAAGTAATTAATACAGCTGACCTTTTTACAAATGAAAATGATGCAGATGATAAAGAAATTAATAACAAAGAATCTATTGCGCAATTTGTGAGTAAAGGAAAGTTATTGATAGATAGAAGAGAAGCAGTGAAATGAGTCGATGGAAGTGTTAAACCTAACATTTCTATAATAGCTGCAATTATTTTAATGGATCTTGGGTCGACTTGGCTATTCGTTATTCCCTTTAAAGATCGATAGTACTTGAACGAAGGTCTTGTATAAGAAAAGAAATATGTATGTATAGACATTCTAGTAGCGCTTGAGAATTGGCAGACGGCGACGCGTTTCATAACATAGCAACATTATATTGACCGGTTTCTACAAGACGATTTACAACATGCACGGCTCGGTAGGCTACTATTTCATCGACAATTGAGATTAGAGAGAAAACATCAGTAGATAAATCGTGATAAAACAATAGAAGACGTTAGTCGATATGTCAAGGTGAGAAATGCAATGAATGATAAAGAACTTTTATCGTTCAAGCTATTTATTATTAATTATTTGAGTTTGAGCGGGCGTGATGTATTAGAACTTATAGGGGCAGTGGGTCAAGGTGCTGCAAAAGTGGGTCTTTATACTGTTTGGCAATCACGTTCTCAGGTAAATGCCGTACTTTTTTAACTTTGAATGTGCAGAAATATTCTCTACACGTAATTATAGCATTGTCCACGGTGATTGAGGTTTTGACACGACTCCGTAAGAACGGATTTGAATGTGTCAGGTTTTGCGTGTCGCCATTTCTATTTTGCAATCTCAACTCTGAACTTTATAAAATATGAACATGTATGGCGTTCTCACTTTCTATTGTGAACTAAATTGAACACAAAGCGATATTATTGTGATGGACACTTATATGAAATTCTTCAGATTAAGAAATCAAAATCAACTATCCATTACTTGGCCATGGTAACAACAAACAACAAGCAAAAAAGTTGCTATGTTTAAAATTATCTACAAAATTATTTTTCATTCCATCGCAAAAAAGAATTTTTTCGCTATTTGAATAACTGAACCGTTTTGGCTTGGAATCTATAATATTTCACTGGATCACCTTTAAAGGGTCCAAAAATAAAAGAAAGGTCTTGAGAATTACGTCATGCGAAAACTTTCAGAAAGATTATAAGTAAAGGAAAAATAAGGTTAAACTCGTGAAAATAATATATGGAAAATACGACAATGAAACTTGTGAATGGTAAACAGAATAAAATGGCTCGCGAGAATACATTGACTTCTACAAGTAGCGATACATATTGACGGGTAAGGTCAGACTAGGGTAGCAGTTGTTATTGTATAAGTTTGAGGTCTTGTTTGAAATTGCTTTAACCTTCTTTGCAATCAAATTGTTATCCTGGATGATACGTGAACTTGACGATATGTGAAAACTAATATTGGAAAATCTAGTTATGATGAAGATGAATTGCAACTATGATAATGACTATTTTAAGCATAATTACAGTGTACCACCAATTGACCTAACTTCCGACCATGTGTCACATAGTTTACTTTTTAACCTTTTCATCAAAACGTTTTGGATTTGATCATTTTTCATTACAAGTATTAAAAAAAGAGAAAGTACCAATAAATGTACATCACACCAACTAAATTGACTAGCAACAGCATTATAAGTATTTTTCTTTTGTTATTTTTTATTATTTCCAGCTCTGAAATACCTCGTTGCTCTTTAACCTTGACGATGCCACTGCGGATTTTGCAACAACATTTTCGCTTGGCAGGGTCGCGGTTAAAATATAATGTTAAATAATACCTAACATACTTTTGCTAGAAATTTCATTTTGAAAAATTTCGCAATGTCTCTGAAATGCACTAGCGATTGGCAGCACGAATTGAATATGATTTTAATTATTTTTGCATTATTTATGACACAAGGTAATGTATCCGATTTGGACCAGAACCAGAGTGTGCTATAATTGGTAAACCGGACAATTTAATTAGAAATGCAGCATCATAAAGTGTTCAAAATGCCATGACATTGCAGTAAATGCCAAGGCCAAGTAATGTCGTTCCTATTGCAAGGATTGAGGATAAAGTTAAGCAAATTTTATATTCGTTTTTGCACTACAATCTAGGGTTTTACAACGTACTGAGACAGAGATAGAATTTTGTTTACTTGATTAGGGATTGTTATTATGTGATTTTTCACTTAATTGCGTTTGATTACGCAATCAAACGCTTCGTTAAGAATAACAAGAAGCATAGGAACTGTTTATAATTCTAGACCGGTATCGACCTCTGTGAAGTCTTATACTACAAGGGCATACTATTTGCGTGTATACTCATTCAGTTTTATTTGTTTATTTCTCTTATCTTTATCATTTTCCTTGTATACAGTTCTAAAAATATTTTTGAAGGTATCTTCGTTGTAATTGAAGATAGCTGACCTAGTCACTGACACGTTTGTTCTATGTTTATAGCAGATGTGATTGCTTGAAAAATTTCCTTCAAAGTAGTAGTAACAAATTTGCATTAGCACCCGGAATATAGCGTTAAGCTGTTCCCAGAAGACGTGGGAGAAAATAATAATATAATCTATACACCCTTCCAAGAATCACGAACGTGTTATCTCCAGAAACGTTTGTCTTCTAACAAATATTTGTCCATGCTTGCTTACTAACCGTCCGAGTTTAAATTAGATTTTCACACGTACCGTTTCATTCATTAATTCCGTTCGCGTAAATAATTTGCTCTGTTGCTGATGGCGCTGTTTATTTACTAGCGTCAAAATTGATCTCGGTATGCCAGTAATCAGTTCTGATGTAAAGTTTGTTCAATATGCATAATATACATATAGCAGTGATGAATGGTTATTTAGGAATCTCATTAGACATAAGGTTTACGACACATAATAAAAGAATACTAGGTAAGATGCTAAAGCAGAAACTTTTTTTTTTTTAAGGGGGGAAAATCATCGAATGACTGCTCCCGCCTGGGTGAGGCGGGAGGGAGTGTCAGACTCTTACTGACTAAAAACCACCCCGTTCCTTCTCCTGCACGTCGAGCCGGAGCCCCGGTTACCCGTTAGGTTCTCCGCGACAACGCAGAAACTAGAGGAAGGTGTTAGATTAAAAGCAATAGAAGATACAACTATTTTTGCAGACACGTATGCAAAATCAGTACAATACTAATACCCATCTCCTAGACAACATTTTACTAAAGGTCAAGTATCTTCCAGCCCCCGTATCTAAGGACTTTATGATCAGAGGAGATATGAGTGTGCGCGTCCACGTTTGGCACCGTGGAACTTTGCTTTATATGGACTTAATTTTAATTTAGTATTGTTGCATAATGGTTTTTAAGTAGACATTTATTATTATTACTTGGAATAATCAGAGGTCAAAAAGCGAAAAGGTCATCGTTATGATCATATAATTAGATGAGTATATTCCCAGAAAGAACGAACAGATTTTATCTGTAGGTACAGGAAAAGTTACTGATTATTCTTTCATCGAAATCTATTTTACTATTGCTGACTAAAAAGATACCATTGAAGATGGCTTAGATGGCAAATAATTCATCATTTTGTAACTTTACCATGCAAAAACTGCTGCAGTGTTTTAGATGAAATTTGGCACACGGATAGATCATGACCCGGATTAACACAGAGAATCTTTTAATCTCAATCTCCACATAACAAGTACATACAGCTTGTGAACAAAACTTTCTAATCGAACTACTGAATAGAATGACTATGAAATTCTTAATTGGTAAATATTTTTTTCAAATAGTCGTGTAATGATACTTTGTTATCGTATAATTGAATCTGTTCAGTGTCATTAACTGACAGATTTGATGTATCATTGGTGACTTGTGATTAGACAGTGGCATTTCGTACGGGAAATTCTAGAGGTAGAATAGTGTTCCGTGGGGAAATCTTATCTCCATCACTATAATGATGAGCGACCTTAATTCCATTATGTTGTCAATTGGAATCTTTTTGTAGGCTCTTTATACCAAAACTGCTTTATAGATTTTGATAAAATTGAAGTTATTGATTCACAGTATGGAAATTTCGTTGTTGTATGAGAAAGCAAATTCAATTGTGATTAATTGACAACATAAAAAAAACATCGTTACGTTTGCTTTTCCAAACACCTATAACTTTCCATTTCAAAGGCCAATCAAACATTTTAAAACAAATTGAACAACGTACACAACAAAACGTCTCAATCTTACCTAACGAAGAATTTTCATTCGATTAATAAACAAACAAATCGATACATTACCTCTCGATTTCGCGAGCCGTTTCAAATTAACGTGCAAACGATAGAAGACCCAATTCCTTTTATAACAAGGTTTAAAATAAACAAATGTTGTACGTTGCGTAAGGTACGCCGGGATCCCCTTGACACGCTTATGTCCAAGTCAGATTCGTACTATAGATTCGAGTCAATTAGTCATAGTATTGATGTATGATAGTTCGGTGATTAATCTTTCATTAAGGCCTTTGGGACTGTGGAGAAAGTTTTTAGACAATGGCGTGAATAAAATAATAGGAATACTGGCCATCATCAAGCTTGCCTTGCAAAGGCTTGGTGATATTGCTGTTAGTTCCTAAAGCTTAATTCTTTTTCCGATCACAGGATCTACTTTTAACTTTATGCTGTACAGTCAAACTACTAATACTGCAAATTCCTCGTTAAACTGTGATAGTCGTCAGTGAAAAGGCCAACAAAATCGATCAAAACTATTTTCAAGACAACGGTAACTCATCAATGACAAACTAGATATAGAAATCAGAGAAAAAGTTAAAGCCGATGCACAGGTAGAAAGTGTTTTAACTTTAGATTACCAAGACGATCCCACTAGAATACAAAAACAAACAAACTTAGAAACACATGCAAGGCAATCATACTTTATCCACAACTTTCGTCACAAAATATTCCATTCTGTATTCTACAAGATATTCACCACTTCTAACTTAGTTTTCTGAACACTAAGTTTAATCCACATTAGATTTGTTCCTTTAAAATGGTGTTGAGGACAATTCTAACGTTTTCTAGTACATTGGAGGTTATCTTCATTGCTTCTCAGGGATTTTTGTAAGAGTGCCCTAGTTAAGAGTTTACAACGATATCGTGTAAATCACCAATTAGAATTGAAAAAACATATTACCATAAATGCCAGTAACGATAAATGATAACGATAACGTCTAATTACAAACAGAAAAATAAATACCGAAATTAGACAACAACGTATATAAGAAATACATCTGATGACATTACTCAAAGAAGAATAATGGCATAGCAACAGAAAATACACTTGAAACAGAAGAAATCAACAGACAGAATGTAAAGTCTTAGAAAGCAATGCTTAAATACAAACAAGAGTAGGACCAAAAGGATTAAATCCAGAAAAAGCCAATGAAACTGTGACTATAGAGGTAGTAGAAATAACTAAACCAGTTGCAGCCAGACGAATTAATCCATCTAATAGAATTTCAAATCGTCTGTGTTATTTGTAACGGCATCTGAACGTCGAATGCCATGTTAGCCTGCATTTAAAATTAAAAATACATGTATTGCATCTTACGTTGGACCATCTGTATAGAAGTGGTCAATCTATTGATCGTCAAGCTGTGACTTACGTAATTTATCTAGCTTCTCTATCAAAATAAGTTTAAAAACGTTACGAGTAGGCTGCTTGTGCTAACAGATTTTCAAGTATTGGTTGGTATCATGGCTTAAAAAGCTTCTGTCTCACTACAATAAATCAGCTTCTGTACAACATTTCTCGTATGAATCAATAAATCTAAATTATCCATCTTAAGAAACCTTGAACTTCGCAACCATATACAATTAAACGTGAGACTCTATAAGAGAATCCTTTTCAACACACTTCACATACCCAAACACCCACACAATCAACACCAACACGTTCATCCCCTACCACAATTTCTCACATAGCAACACACCCTCCTTACATAAAGATTCGAGTAACAATCGAGGTTGACATGTCAACTGGGTCCATCGACCTTACTTGCGCACCCCAACCTTCGAGTTACACAACAGGATCAGGTGAAAGACCTGAAGGTCTATGCCTCGACTTTGCGAATGGACTCCACGCCCCGGTCACATTGGACTATTGATTCAGACTGGAAACATCTATTTCATTTGTTCCTTTTTTTGGGATACAATTTTCCTTGGGATTAAGCTGACAGAGGATTGAGTTAGATAGTAGGGGTAAATGGACTGTCAAGTATTCTTACGAATCGATAATCGCGTCCTTGAATTTTGGTATTAAAAAGCACGTTTTTATTGTCAAATTATATTTCCGTATACGAAAGATTCATTTTGAATTAGTCCCTCCAGGTTGATAAGAAATTAATCTTTATTTTAATACAATTACATATGATTAATTTCCGAACAAGTCCAAACGTGTTTGTAATCGAAAGAACCTCGAGAATGTAACAAAGGAACTTAGCATTGATTGAAAAATAATTTCTATGAAGAAGATCGATATCATTTCAATATTATTTCAAATCCAATACTTAGATCATCATTAAACTATCACATTTTTGGACAGTAGTGTTAAAAACGGTGACCCTATTTGCTTAAAATTAACAAATCTTGTTAGATATAGGTCAAACCATATTACAAACTTAATAGAATCAAACCTCCATAGTAAATTCAAATATACCACATAAAATAAATGGTTAAAGAATAATGTTATTACTTGAAAAGGTACACTAAAGGTTTTCATAGAAGCGCTAACGTCGCATCCATTAGCCTAATTATTTTAATGTTTGCGAGTGAAAATATTAACAGAAATTAAAAGGAGACGAGTTTAAATGTATACTTGGGAATAACTTTAGTTTAACCTTCGTAAAATATGTGGTTAACATGATATAATACTACTACACTTCGGTGTTGGGCAGAATCGTAGCTCGCATTTTTTCTCGACTACAATAACCAAGGAAGAGAGTTATGAATTTAGTTGACACATTCATAAGCTGACTTAAGCTGATGTATATGAATTAAAAAATTATGATAGAATGTTTTTTTTGTGATTTTTAATCGAAGATTTAGCAGGCTTCTAATTTAAAAAGATAAAAGCATATAGAGCTATTCTTGATAAAGTGAAATGGAATGCATTTACAAATAGGACCATAAGAATCATTGAAACGCCAACCAGTAATAAAACTGCAGCCATTAAAGATGTTTAGTAGTTTGTTAGTATATTTGCTTACACGTGGAACAGTTCATTTAAATAATGCATCGTCTATAATTAGTTCGTTGCCAACTGAACGTGCAACGGCTACAAAACCTTCTCCTTAGTTAGTTTATTATGGGTGTTATAGGTAACAAAAACATGATAATAGAATTTTTGTTTAGTTCCTAAGCACATTTATATCCAATTCTCTAGTCAACTCTTCAAATTCGTTATAATTTATCGGGCTTCCCAATTTTTTGATAAGCCCATCTCTTAAATGAGTCTTTCAAAATTAACGGTGATAATTAGGCAATGGTTCGAAAGAAACCGTGCCATTTCGAATCACCATCTTCACAACTAAACAATATGCCATTGAAACAAGCATTTCTCCGCAATACGCCATTATAATTCAATTACTTTGTCCTATAAACGTTTCCGAGACCTCAAACTGAACAGAGAGTTAGTACCAACATTATTAAATCATACTGTTATGGAGCATCTATTACTCTAATTAAGATATTCAGCTACTTAAATTAATAGGTTCGTATACAATGTTAATTACAGATCTTACGAAGGCTATCGTTGAACAAATAATAATACCTAATCTTGTAGAATAACTTATGAAGTCAGAATTAAAGGTACAGAATTGTATAGAAGTTTGCAACATGTCCGTTTTGTACGAAACTAATAAAGGAAAAAACGGCTGTTTACTCAGTAATAGTGTGTATACTTCGGCGTACTCCTTCCGCCATAATATTGATAGCTTGATAACTAAATTTAGTAAAATGATAATTTAGAACGTTCTATAAATGGAATTAATAAATTGAATACTACAATTTGCACCGGCAACAGCATATTTGTTTTCCACATATCCTTCCTGACAACTTAATAAATAAAAACTTTAAAGGTAAATGAACTGTACTCACCAAGGATAAGGTGTAATTTTGCGTCTGTTTGGAACGCATAGTGGAGTGTGACCAGGAAAGGGCAAGCCCTCACAGCTTCTAAGACCTGTTGAATTCATTCCATTTTACTTACTGCTTTCCAACTTGATTCAAATACAAAGGACCCAGAACAGAATCCTGGGGTATCCGGAATAAAAACGGTATATTTATAAAGGCAATTATTTAATTTTTCATTCCATGCCCTAGATATCTAAGTAACGCGACGATGAAAGTTTATAAAAACGCTTCGAGCGTTTAGCTTCAGGACTTTTATAATATACAATTTACTGGAATAGTACTTTACGTAGATCTCTGGCACTGAAGCTTTACACAAATTCCGAAATAGCTTCTTTGAGAGAAAGAGCATAACTTTAAACATTCGTAGTTTTCTTTCTGAATACAGCAACGGATTTAGTCTTTAAATAAAGAGTGAAGATAAAAAATACTATTTACCTGTCTTTCAGTCCTTGTATGCTCAGCAGTCTTTAATTTTTGCACTATGGATGCCTTTTTTAAAACCTTCATAGCGTATAACTTTCCTTCATCTATCCCACATCTTTTCCTAACTAGAAACACCTTCCCATAAGCTGAAACAAAAGAAATAAAATTATTAGACTTTAAAAAAAACCATTAAAGAAATAAATTGACTGCTTAATGTTCAATCGGAACTTTTCCTTGAACCGTAACTGTATGGATAGATCGTTATGAAAAAGGTTTTGATTTCCATGTAACATTTTTAAATAGAATTTCTTTGAACGATCTACATTCATAGTATACCATGTAAATTATACATTTCATCCACATCGAGATTAATTTCATTAAATCGTCGACAGCCATGTGGATCCGTTCAACATAATTAAGTTACCATCGCAGTTACAACGAATAATTGTTAGAGCTAACACAGTTTAGTTTGAACTGTAACTGGAAATACTTGTTTGAAGAGAAAAACTAATCTAGATTTTAAATTAAACTTGTTTGAACTTTTGTTGTAGTCTAGGAAATAATGTAATCAAAGCTAAGGGAATTGAGACCTATGCATCTTTATACTGTTTTGTTTTTATTATATGTGTTTACGCATGGGGGATTATTTTCTTTTTTTTCCTCATACTCGAGTATGCTCCTACGTTGGGTCACGTCACCAACAGAGCTCCGTTAAGTGTTACGAGAAAAGGTTATTATTATAATTGTGAACAATAGCGTTTTATAGGTCACTCTCATGTTACAAGAGGGTTTGCTTATGAACATAATCGAGATTAAGATAGCCGTATAGTAGACGTTTGCCGTTAGCGTAATCTTTTATCGGAGACAGTTTGTTTTGATTAATAATAATGTGTTTTTCATGTCTTATCTGTTTGTTTATATTATTAATCGCATCGGCAGGTACTGCAATTATTATTGTTTTATAGATATTACATTTTGCGTTACAAACTGTAATGGCCAAAAGGCAGACACAAATCTAACAATAAAACTCAAGCAATAACAAAAATCCAGTACCAAGAACACAGAATAATAAGGAATCAAGAAACAACGATGTCCTTGACTGAAGAAAATCAACAGATGAGCAGACGTCTCCAATACTGAGATGTTAGCACCTACTCATACCGAGAACCAAACGACCATTGTTCGCAAATTTATTGGCAGAAAAAAAAAGAAATGCGTAAACATATCGAAGCTGTTTCCTTTCCGTTTTTAACAATGTTGTTATGGGAAGTGGCCACTTCGGCAGCTAAGGATAACAATGGAGGCAATGCAAAACAATGATTAGATAGAGCTAAGTCGTAAGATATAGAACGGAAGGACGAGATTGCGACATCAAGGACTGTGGGAATAAGTTCTAGTTACAATGACATAATTGGAGATAATGTTATAGGGGACAAATGGAAAATACCGAGGTTTTGCTTATTAGAAAATTGTAACAACTATTCGTAATTGCTAGCACTAATCTTTCACCGTCCTATTGTTCTAATAACCTAGCATAATGATACCACTTACGATTTCCATGAGAATTTGTCTATCAAATGCAAAACCGGTCAAATTAGATTTAGTTGTTTCAGCCAAGCACGATCACACAAACCGTTCAGCACAAATAGTGATATCCTTTTGTCCCACATCATAACTAAAACAAAAGTCCTATTATCCATAATCCCTTTTAATCTGCAAACCAATTACCAGAAACCAGTCCAAATGACCGCAGCGTTAGTTACCCCACTTAATTACTACTTGTTAATCTAATCACAATGAATATGTTACGTAAAGTTTAAGTTGAAATTAAAAACCGGACTGTATGATGCAATATTGTGGTGGAACTATTAGATTAATTGTTTGATGGCAGTTGCGTGAAAGATAACAATGCTTAACATGGAATGGGTTTCGTTATAGACGTTTGCATTCCAAGAAGAGCTAGAAGGATTTTGTGATCGAAGACTAATGAAGAGTTTTAAGGGAATAATCATTATTCTTAACGGGAGAAAAGATTACGTATTAATTAATAAAGAAAAATTGAGTTATTGGAATTACTAATGACCAGCTTGCACCAGAATGTTGTCCAACCTGTTATAATAAGTCGAACGCATAAAGCCAATGGCGCCAACATAATGCATCGAACGCACTAATGTGTTAACCTGTTCTAATGGATTAATTCAAATTGCAACATTATGTCAGAAAATGAGAAAATACTGATGTTAATAAAGTAGAAATATGTCAAAGAACAAATTGATGATCTAGTAGTCGAAAGTGTGGTTTCTAAACACACGTATGTGTTTAACAAGAGGAATGAAATTCGGCATGTTACTGAAGTAGAGATTATTATAGTATAACATAGCAAGATAAAAACGCCAGAAAAAATAAAAAAAAACCCAGCCTATTTATAGACTGTTTACAAAAATATTTGTTACAGGATATCGATAATTCATTACAAGGAAGAGATCATAACAATCCGATCAAAATAAAGGTAAAAAAATACTTTTTTCCCGTTCATTATTTATGTAAACAATAGTCTATTCTCGTTACTCGTATTTTTTGTATTTTTTATGATATAAACATTACCATGTTCTTTGAAGAGTTTACTCATTGTACAAATCCTGTAATCTTTTTTAAGAAACCGTTCTTACCCATCAAAAATATTGGGAAAAATGCCAAATTCGTCCAGTCACTCTTGAAGTTTGATGTGCGCAGCTGACGCTCTTTTGTCACATCCCTCTATTTCTTCTTATCCACCATTATCTTCATAACCATCAAAATGACTACCAACACCATCAAAATGGTTACCAACATCAATATCAACCAAGTTCTCAATACCACCAGCGGAAATATCACGGTAAGTAAATACTTGTGGCTCATTTTCCCACAATCACCCTAAGCTGTATGGATCAGGTGTTTCCTATTAAACAGAACGTACTTCGGACCCTTTGTTAGACCTTAGTGGCTTGGCCACTCGTCCCACCGGACGTATTCAGTTACCGGCAGCTGGGACTTAGGTTTATGATTTTCTAATTGAAGTTGACAGTGCAGCTTTTTTATATAAAGAAGAAAATGTAAGAGTTGGATTTAAAAATTCGTTGAGAATCCTGGTTAAATTAAAATGACATATCGAATGTCTTATATCATTAAACCAAGAGAAGGCATTCTAGTCAAGTTTCTGAAGATCACATCATTAGATAAAAGTAGACTATCGATTTTAATAGCCATTTCCTTTCACCTGTACTCAAACTAGTCTTCATTCATTTCTAAATTGCGTTTATTTTAGCATAATTTACATGAAAATGTCGTATGTAGACAGCAGACTGTATACGATTTTAGCTGCAGCGAAAATAGCAATACAATCCATAATCCTTAGGCGATTACTGCGCAACACAATTAAACGTGTTCAAACAATCCTGTTGTCATCTGCTCTCTGCTATTTTTAACCCGACGAGCTTGTCAGTCTAGTCGTCTCATTTCAAAGGTTTGTTGGTCAACCAGTCGCAGTGTCCTACTCTCGTTTCATTACTCAACTCGGGTTTAGTAATGATAGAACGATATTTGCACGCTTCAACTCTGATCGCACGTTAATGGATGATGGGTCCTCACAATTTACTGAGTAACTTTGTAGAATAAGCATGATGGACAAAAAGGCCAGTAACTTGAAAAAGATTTGTAACATCTAAAGTCCACAGTACCATATTCTTTAACATACCTTTTCTACAGCTCAGACTAATTTAGCAACGACTAGACCTAATTACTTCATGAAAGTTTAAAAGTTAGGTACTCATTTTAATTTATTCCCGATCGCCAATTCATTCCCATTACAACTGTAGTAAAAGAAGTTTTACTGTATCCAGAACTGAATGCACAAACGACCTAGGCCGGTCGATGCTCCCGTTACAAGCTCAAGCAAGTAAATAACATCGGTACTCCAAAAATACAACGCCCGTGTACACGCTTATAGTCTTTGTTATGAGTATGAGTAATAGGTAATTAATCATAGATGGCATAACTTTAATTTTAATGGCCTTCATTAATGTTTTTGGAAGCTACTGAGCTTTGATCTCTATCACTTCAAACCCAAAGGTCGATTCACGATTATATTCATTGAACTAGAATCGCCTATTTTCGCATTAATCTGTGAGATATTACACCTACGGCGTATTGTACCCAAAATAGTAACAAAACAAATGGCGACGAAGATGACCTAGTTTGGCCAAGACATTTAGACAGTGACTTTTTCAAATTGCTAAATGAAATGAGTAAGGCATAATTGATAGTGGGTGACCACTTTTTGCGATGTATAGAAGAAATACAAAGAAGAATAAAGAGGCCCATTAAAAATTAATGTAGTGCCAAAAGACACGTGATAAAATTCAAAACACCATTACAAAGTTAATGCACATTCTTTAAATGAGGACAGGAAATAAATAAATCCATTTCAGGAAAATAAATTTGCTTAATATGTCAAGGATAAAAATCTTTAGAATGTGACGCGAACACATAACCAGAATCATTCCATAACGATAATACTAGGTCGCCATACGAACTTCAGTTCCAGGAAACATCACAAGACTTATTTTGGGAATTGGCAAAAACAATACAAATGAATGAGCCAAATATTTTACTAAAACCAATGCTTCTGTTAGTTGAAAACGTTAAGAAAATCTACACTGAATATGTAATCTTAAACGTCCTTTAGTGCATTGAACTTGTAAACTCGAGGCGTGTCAATGTATGCGAACTTCTGATGGTATGATTTGTTTTCAAAATACATTTATTATTAGACGTTAACGCGACATTCTCAGGTCAAGTTCATTTGCTGGCGGACAAAGACGCAATTGCGGACAACATCAAGATTGAAGATGACCAAATTAAAGACATAATTTTAGAAAGAGACAATCAAATGTAAATAATCCCGAGTGAACAGGTATAGAGGTTGCTCATAGGTAGGCGTGCTCCATAATCGGCCACATCATCGCTTACTACCAGGCAAGATGATGGTCAAACGTCGACCTACCATCTGTAAAAAAAATAATTAAAAACGTGGTTTGGAAAAGAAACAGCATGACACAAATAGATCTTTGGGTCACAATATCAATTTTCCAATTCATTTAATAGTTCCAACAATTTTATTGATCTAGCAAATAAAATTGAAATTACTATTATAGAACCACAGAAGGATTGAACAATGGCCTAGATTTGATTCGTATTCGCAATGTTTATGGATCTATAGATGGTGTTGCTAAGCATTTAACACAAGGTAAAATCACATCAGAAAGAAAAAAAGGTTGAAGAGAAATCAGATTAACCAATACGAAAGAGACGAACTGTCACAACATTTTAGGAAAAGCAATTACGAGGCGTATTGGCTTGTAAACAAAATATTGTAACGAAACATGATGTTGTGAAAGGTTTCTCCAATTTGAAAGAAATCCATTTCACAGAATTTTTGATGAATTTATTTGATCACCTTTGCTTACATGTTTTCTTTTAAAGGTGGAATTTGAAGGGCTTATTGGTAAGCACAAATTTTGCAATTTTATGGTTTAAATGAAAATAATGAAGACGCTAAAGGCGATGACATATATAATATAATCATAAACAGATGGAATCGATTGTCTTAAACATCTAGATACCATCTACACTTCCTCCTACGCATTTATCTAGATAAATATATCATTAACTTGACTCACACGAGTTCATTGAAAGTGTCAAAACGTGGCGCAATGGACGAAAATATTCGACATTGACTACATAATGAAGGCAAGCGATGTCTTATCTTTTACTGCAGACAAAATTGCTGATTTTAATTTGGACTTTCTGGAAACGTAAGCAGTGGAGAGAAGGTTATCAATAGTTTGAACGTATCAAAAGCGACCCCAAACTTCTAATGTCGTCATTTTGAAAATAGTAAGTTTTCTGATCAGACTTCATCGCATATTATTGCACGAGCCGCATTTCTAGCCACTAACATTTCCAAGATATACACAATGATTTCACAGCAAAAACATGCTAATTCAAAACAGCTAAAATCGGTTAAAAGTTGTGTGTCGCTCGATCATAACGCTACTCGAGTTCAGAGACCCATGTCAATCGGTTAGCGAATAAAAACGGTTCATTGATTCCGTTTTACATGCTTTAAGCAGGCCGACATTTTTTGTTAAACTGGTCTGGGTTGTATGGATCTCGTAAAAATTTCGTGCTTTGTTTTGGTCATTGTGGACTATATCCATACAGTCTACGAATTAACGAGGATTGTCTTTAATTTTTTAATTTAATTGATGTTTCTGCCAGGTCATCGCACCTATTGTGGTCTAGTCTAGTCAATAGTTTGAAGCAGACTTTGTTTGGTGACTCAAATATAAATTTTGGATTAACTTAACAATTTTCTTTTTGATCGCTGGCACTTTATTGTTATAATTATTTCTTATATCTCTCATTCTAGAACATCATTCAGCTGTTACATTTATTAGTAAATATTTTGCATAAAAGACTTGTTTTAAGAATCAGCTGCTTAATCTTCAGCCTGTCTGACGAGTTCACTAACATCTTCGTAGGCTACAAAACTAGTTTCCATCTCACATCTAAATATATACTTTGAATTTATTTAATTAGGATCTAAAACTAATCAACTTGATTAGATTTTAAACGATTGCTACTTTATATTTACCAAGGCTTTAAGATTTCATTAATTCTCTGCTATGTAGAAATTGTTATATTACTCTAGGCTTATCGTTTTATGGATTTTTCTTGTCGTTGTCAACGTTTCTGCGATATTTGACATTCTGACTAACCTTGACCTAAGACATCAAATAAATTTTTATCTGAGAGAATTGCTGAATGACATCGAAATTAAGTAAGCCTGGCCTGTCAATATCTTCCTACAACATTATTACAATATCGAGAGGTGGGTGTTTTGTACGCCTCTGCATTTTCTCTTCAAAATACGTTTTGAGTGACATAAAGAACAAATATTCTCTCTCGTAATAAGAGACAATTTTAGGGGAAAAAACAGGCGTTATGTTACGTTATCTTGAAACAATTTGCTGAACATTTAAAAGCTTGTGTAACAATACAGTCGGGTCGTTGATAAAATGCAAATTCGGCGTGTATTAGCAAGGTTATTGACCTCTGACGTAGATAGAACAATGAAATGAAAACTGCGCTTGGTGACAAGCAACTTGAGACCATATGTAAATGATTTTAAGATAAACAATCGTATTTATAATCGATTTCCTTTTGATTATTGATTTTGTACTGATTATTTTCCTGGAATTTAGTCAGGCTTTTGAGTGAGGGTATATTTGCTATAACGTAACCGGCGGGATATAGTTTCAGACGTCTAACTGTGAACAATAAGCAGCAAATAATTTTGAAACGTATTATTCTTCCAATAGAGTATAAAACTACTTGGTGTTTATTAAGCTTGATGTGTTTGAAGTCTGAACCTACCTACATTAAAACCAAAACAACAACTTTAGCATATGACAGTTTGTTTTCTTACAAATAACTGTTAAAAATTTAAAATTCATAGCAGTTTATTTGCATAAGATGTTTTGGTAATTTAATTATAATAATATAATAGCAAAGTCCGCTATACCGTTAGACTTAGAAGCTTAGAATTTTGAGTTCCTTAGAAAAACAATTCAATTTAATAATACCTAAGAAAGATACAAAGTATTTTACACTTGAACACCTAGTCGAAAGGGTCATTGATATAAATAGCAGCATCAACAGCCTCATATATTTGTTAATATATTTAGCATGGATACAAAACATTTAACAATTCAAATCATATGATATATTAGAAACACAAGGTTTTCTAAAAAAAATGAATGAATTGATCACTTCCGACTATGCGAATGCTAATTAAAATGAATTTTAATTGACATTTAAGTTATTGATGTAAATATTTTATAAGTCGAATAGAATTTGATTGACTATTGAATAACATTTGAAAAATTTAACCTTAAAATCTAAAGCATTTATCAATAGAGACGACTCAACTTGAAATAAAATTGGAAAAGTTGTCGAATTATAAGTCATAGACTTGTACTTATGTAGACGAACGACCTAAGCTAGACAAAGGGCCTATGACACTAAGCATACAAACGCAAATATTTAATTAAAACTCCTTACGAACGATACAAGTCTATGAGTGTGAGGTAAATGGCCCCAGAGGTGAAACATCTGCCCGTTGTAGGATAAAAAATATGGCACCTGGTTGCGGGCGAACGACCAATGGAAACCGCTCGCATTGACGAGCCGTGCGCGATGATTTTGAGGAATTTTGAAAAAGAATATAATTTTATTTTAGAATATAGGCTGGACTATGAATATAATTTTATGGGTAAAGCAAAAATAGTACTACGCAATAATGAAGTAGTAGTAGTATTAGAAGGTAAGTACATTTAGTAACGTAACATTGATACTTTGATTTGAACCACGTGGTCGTGTGGATATACCTCTAATAATAATAAACCAACAGTTCAGATTTCTGCTCTGTAAATTATTGTGATCAAGGTCACCTTCAATCAAATTGATTATTTAATTCATTAATTGGTCCAGAAATTAGAGATTTATTGGACTTATTAATCAAGCGGAGAGACAAACAATCTTAATTAAAATTGAAAAATTAAGACTGTCGTTAGGAAACTGTCCTAGAAAAACAAATTGAGAGACCAATTTTGCACAAATTCTTAAAACTATATCACAATCTCTAAGATATTAAAGCAAAAGTTACTTTTATAAAAAAAGCTCTTTCCTGTGTGACAGTATGGAGTACAACGGTGTGGTAGGTCAAGTTACGTTGGTTGCGCCAGCGCACAGGTGGTGCCGGCGCGGCCCGTTGCGTGCATTGTCGTCAGAGACACGCAACCGAACGGATGTGTGAATATGATAGCGAATGACTGATTACCGATTTTTGCACGAACATATGGTGGGTTATAAATTAGCCTAAAGTGACTAAGTTACTCATCACATTATTCATACTAATTCATTTTTTCATTTATACTTATATGGTCAACTTTTCAAACTGTAACGGATATGCTATAATTAACGTCGGAGTTTATTTTGATTGTAATTACATATTACATAATTGACAAGTCTCAAAATGTTAACATGTAATTTAAGAATGTGCGTGGGGATAGCCTCGAGAAAAAATGTATGTTCGTAATACACGTGACCATTTGCAAATCCGCCTTTCACTACACACGTGTGACAAATTCTTGATTTTATATTCTTAAATTGTGATAGGTATTTATTTTTTCCATAATCCTTCGAGATATTAGTTGTTCCAATCAAAATGTTAATCAGAGTTTACAGTTTTGGAGTTTAAACTTTCTTGAATATCATTTAAAGTGACAAATTGATACCGCCTACGCCTACACATAAATCTAGATTTCTCAGCAAAAACCTAATCTTTCAAAACATTTTTGTCCTAGAAAATAAAACATAACATCACGCCTTTTATCCCCGAAGGGGTAGGCAGAGGTGCACACAGAAGTAACACCCACTTTTCACTATTTATGTTATGAGTCCCATGTAATAGGGGGTGAGCCTATTGCCATATACCGGGCACATTTCCAGACTCCGTGCTACTACTGAGAATTTTTTAAAAACCCAGTAATACTTTGCCCGACCCGGGAATCGAACCCGAGAGCCCTTGCCCGGCAGTCGCATTCGCGACCACTCGGCCAACGAGGCAGTCAAAATAAAAGAAAATAAAATGACTACAATTTCAATTCTACGGAAGATATTAAACAATTTGGTTAGTTAAATCGCCAAAAATTCGTCAAGACTAAGGCGTACCCCAGGGCGACACATTGGGTCATACATAAAACATACAAATTGGGACCCAATACCGGTCCTTGCGTGCATTCTGTAATTTCACCTGCTTTAGATTAAATAGCTCATTCAAAGTCAGTGGTTAGGATGATTGAGATTAATTTTAAGTGTTTAAATAAGTTTTTGTATCGACCATATCGAAAATGCACATGAATGAATGAACCCGTCCAACACTATTATTAATTTACTCGAACGTTAGACTATTGTAACTTGAAACCCAGTACAAAGACCAAAGAAGTTTTAACAACAAAACCCCACAAGAGACAAAGTAAAAATGACTTATGAAGTTATGACTAATCTAAAAGAACAACTTTTTTACCAACCATCACATGGTGCAAAAACACCCAACTGTAAAAACCCATCATAGCTTTTACGGAGCTAATTTTAACCGCACACCTCGTTACAGATACGAAACACCATCTATATTTATGAAGCTTACAAGATAACGAATCATACAGAAGGGGGCAGAGACAAAACAAATATATTGAAAGCTTCGCTTGGGGTGAGCCTTATCTCACATGTGGGATACCGGTGTCAATGATCCGCTTCTCGACACGGATATGGCAAGGGCTGTTAAGACTTATTGATTTTGGTATTATGGAATATTAGTTCTAGATGATGACAGTGATCCAGAAAAATATAACCGATTCTGCAATTGTGTTTGATAAATAATAAATTCACCTCCTATTACAAACTGGTATATTCCCCCTATGGAGAATGACCCCTATAATAGGCCGTTACCTTATAATGAGTGTTAGATTATTTCCAAGATTTAGGGGATCTCTTAAAAGATTCAAGATCAAGATCATAATTGTTGCGGTAGGTTAGTCAGTCAGTCTTGAATCAGGGTGGAACTTCGGCAACATGTGTAACAACCATAGTTTTTTCTTCTTCTCCTCTTATAATATCTTCTGATTCACTTCGTTGCGGGAACCAAGACAGTTACTCATGTCCCTGGGACGCGCCGGACTTCAGTGTTCCGGTGTTTTCATGGTTGTATCTACTGTAGATCCTGGCTTACAGGAGTTGCAGCGGTTTTGGGAGGTTGTGGCGGGCTTGTCCCATTAAAAAAAAAAAACATGTGTAACAGTATATGACATACTGATGCTAACCGTGTTTTGTAAAATAACTATTGCCATCTTTAAAATACTACCAGTAAATGATATGGCAGTATTGTAGTGATACAGAATCTATCCAATATCCTAATCAAAATATTCGATACAATTTCGGGAATCAATCTTTCTTTTGGGGCCAACGTTAACGCCCCTCTAATATGGAACACGACATCCCAGAAAAATAATTCATATTTTACGTGGCAAACGTTTCTAGACTAAATTTAAAAAAAAAAACAAAATGGCAGACAGATGTAAATGCAAATATATTCCGTTTTACATAGCTAGCTTCTTTATTACTTTTTGTTTTCGTTTCCCAGAGCTTCGGTGTAGCCACGTGAAAAGAAATGCAACTAGTTATTCTTTACCTAGGTAGCAGTTTCTGACGTTCGTCTGTAATGAATTCTTTTATTGTGCTACAACAATGGTAAGAATGCTCAATTTCCTGTATCAGTAGCTAAAACACTCAATTATTTATTTATTAAACTGATTGACAGATAAGCGTAATAAGCAAGCCATTTATAATGATAGTGATGAATTGAATTACACAATGAACCGACAATATGAGTAATGAGTACATTAATTTAATGTATTCTTAAAATCCCTATTAACTGTCTATGACAAATAGACTAGACATAATAATTACGTCACAATTGTTGCTTTTTACGGGGTACTAATTTTATTTATATGATTTATGGTTTCTTCAAATAGGTTAAGGGGTTAACAACCGCCAATTCCGGCGATATCAGATGTGAACAACATCAAAACTTGGCGTGAAGGTCACATGCTTATCGCACGTATACGAGGAAAAATCATGAAGCAATTTAGTTTTCCAATTTCTCACAAAAATGTTTTTGACTTATAAAGTGTATCGGTAAATAAAATAGATAAAATATAGTGAAGAAACTTGTAGAAATTGCAAAGAAATCGCGTTAGAGGTACCAGGTTAACATAAGGTCGTGGACTATGTAAGGACGGGCGCCGGGCGGGTAACGACCGGGCACCGCTACGCGCCAGTTTCGGGGGTCGACGACCCGCCGCGACGTACGACGTCCTGGGACGGCCTTTACTTCTAACAAGAGGCCTTGGTACCTAGCCGGTTTCTTTTACCGATTGTTTTATTGATGACTAATTAGGTATATCTACATTATTTAGCCTAAATTAGGCCACCAGATCAGCAGAAAAATCCACGAAATAACTTCGCCAATTTTTCACAAAAATGACTAGGTATTTGCAACAATACCACAATCAAGAAAACGCCACCAAGACTTTCAATCTTGACAGTACTAATCAATACAAATAAGACCGGCGATTCATAAACTCTACTGAATGAAGAAACCAACACCGCATTTCGAATTGTAACCACCTAACCACGCCCCTATGGTACATACAGTTAGGAATCATCACCGCACGATGCTACAAGACACCCTTTTGAAAGGGTAAGGTCAAATCACCGGTACCTTGGAACTAAAATAAATATTCTTTGACTTTTAAAGTTATTTCAAAGATTGCCTTAACGCAACGTATAATGGATTAATTTGAAGGTCCATTCAAACATGTTTTAACTTTTAATGTACATTTTATTCACGATGTTTGTGTGAAATATTGCTTCGGAATTCCCAGTTCGTTTTAAAGACATTAATTACTAGAATTTCTAGATTATAATCGCGTATTAACCTAGCAAATATCTAGTCGATTTAAGAATTTTTCTATTTAAATCTAAAAAACCTACCAATACAGGTTTTGATTTAGATCTACCTCAATTTTTTTACGACGCAAAAATTTGGCAAGTCATGGGTCGACAAGAAATGGTAGAAAAATGCACTACAAGCTACATTTACTTTCATCACCCTTAATTCTATAAGTACCTAATTACAAGAGGTTTTAGTATTTAAAACTCAAATAAAGCCATTAGTCTGCAAGGCAGGTCAATACAGGCTGAAATGGAAGCTAGAACTAGTCATAAAACGGCATAGTCTAGACTAAGTCGCGCGCAATAAAATTATGTGCCAAAAACGCATACTCAAACTGCGCATAATTCAACAAGGGCTTTTTTGTTTTATGAAAAATGTTAATATGAAACACGTGTCCACAGCTTTGGTAAGTTTTCATTGGTCAATAAAAACAGAATGATTAACACCACACGTACAGTCTGCATTTAGACTAATTAAAGTACAGTAATTACCGCTGTCCTCAAAATAACTTTTTTGTACTAAACAAAGTAATGAAAGAGTAAGAATAATCGCTTCAAAACACTTAATTTGGTATTCCAGGGATTTGTTGGAATATCCTTTAATTTTTATAATTAAGAAGCATAACAAAGCTACATGCATGTCTCTTGAAGATATAAGTAAGTACATATTATAAATAGGGAACAAAATGACATATCGAATAAAGATATAATTAGATAGTCGATAACTGTATTGCAACTTAACAATACACGACACTAATATCTAGTATTGTATCCAAATTAAATACAAAGAGTCAATAACAAAGTCAGAAGTCAAATCTCTTCATATAAAAGCTACGAAATGTAACGGTAAACGGTCTTGGTGTAAATCGCATTTCCAAATTCGAAACTACGCCGACACGAGCTGAGAGTGTCGGCGGAGGAGGTTACATCACCGACACGGCTGCGACAACTAGGTGGAACACCGATAGAAGGCATGTAGGAGATGGTATATGGGTGACTAGGAGAAATGTTATTCTTAGTTTAAACTTAGATTGCTTCATTGACCCTTGTGTTTGCAAACTGTAACTTATCGAGAGATTAAACAAATATCTTCAATCTGTGTTTGTCAAGCGCACTGAAGATAAACAACTCTCGTCAACGTTAAAACAGAAAAAACGTCATCAATACAAAAACTAATAATTAAAATTCAACTGACGTATAACGAACAGTTACCGTTAATTGTACGGTGACAAAATCGTGATATTCATGAGAAGACTTTGAACAAAATAAGTTGTTTATCTCAACTCTTATACTCTATGCAGAATATATAATCGATAGTGCGGACGTCATTCGGTCATTATGAACAATAATATCGAGACCAGAGACTATCGAGAGGCGTCATGTCGTGGCGCTAGCATCGACAACGGCACGCGGCAAAATGCAATAAAAACATAATGATGACGTAGGTAGATGCGCTCGCGCTTCGGTCTTTTAAACTTATTTACCACTTAAAATTATGTGACGGTGATAACGTCACCTGTTTAATATATTACATAAACGTACGTAGGATATTTTTTACTGTCAGAATGATGACGTAGAGAGCCATAGTTCTGCGATTTGTTGACTGATTGTAGATAATAGTTTTTTGTTATGACGTCTGTAGTCACCTTTTGAGATTATGTAAGATTATATGGATGTTTACTTTACAATAGTTACCTTACTACTATTGGTTTAACGTTTATATATATTTTCAGCCGTATAGTAATAAAAACAAGTATTCATTTGAATGAACTTGTTTTATATCAGAAAATGTTACCGTGTTTGATCCTCAGAAGCCTTAGTACGAGTTTGTTTTATGTTTAAAGTAATCGTAACGAGTACCAGTTCGGCACTGTGATTTGCCGGCTACAATGAACCAATCAGAGCGGCGTACGCGGTGAATTTTCGATTTTGTTCGTAAAACAAAATTCGTACTAAGCCCTTTGGTCCTTACTATTACGAGTCCTACGAGTTATTATTTCCGAAATATTCTAAATCATTCTACATTCTTCCTGTTTCTTCCACCTCTTTGATAGGATAATAATCTTTAATAAAAGAAGAACATTCATGAGACATACGTTGAAAAACGATAGCAAAACGATGCGTATCATGATCATTATGATTCATACCACAATGATTCACGATAGAATTCTGAATACACGAAGTTTACAACTGGGTATCTTCGGTACAAGTCTAGCAAAGACACCGACCAAATAACAGAACAAGATACCTCGAACTATCATAAGATTATAAACCTAAACAAAACGGAATAAAGCCAAAAATCTATTAAACCCAATAATTTCGGGAATCTTAATGAGCTGTTTATTCTCACATGCAAATAGGTTGTCTGTGACGTCACAGGACAGGAGTAATGACGTAGTGAGAACGTCAGTCGGGTATTCAACCTCGATGTTATCTTAGAATACATAATCTCTATACCTACACTGCAAGAACAGTTTCCATGCAAATCTTAGGAGATGTGATGGAATTCATCAATGTCAAATTGTCCCTAAAGAAGATACAAGCCACAAGACATCTGCCACACTGCTGAACATAGACCTTCTCCAATGACTTCCAAACCGGCCATTTTGTAAAAACGCATGACTATATGAAAAAATGCCACAAATATCACATGTACTTATATATGCATGCGTATTATGCACCTACATTTGTTATGCAAGTCCTTATCTACAAAGCAACAATATGAGTATAAAATTAACAATGAAAATAGCCATTATTTTTTAAATGCCACTAGCAACTGTTACCTTTGAACGTGTAGAAAAAAATGTTTCATGTACGACATTGATCGTAAATTTATAGTTTTTTGTTATTTTGCATTAAAGTTAAGTAAACAAATACGTAGTACATTTATTAAACTGAAATACACAGCCAAATCGTAAAGCAAACTCATTAATTTTAAAAGGTCTGGGCCCTTTAGTACATTTGTTAATTATTATTTTAGTTACAAACACACAATATTTGTTCATAGATAAACTAATCATTGCAATAACAACTAAACATGGCGCTCGACACCATTTTGAAACTTATCGGCCCCTAGGGATGTGGTTAGAAGCGGTATTTTGTAAACAATATCGATTTAGCGATATGAAACCACATGGTTATCGGTATTGACACAGCCCTAGTGCGAGCCGACATTTAAAATTCATAGAATTAAGTTTGTTTCTATAGAAAATTTTATTGTACTTTATCTATTGGGTAAAACACGTGTTTATTAAGTTCTGAGAATCGATCGAATAAAAAATCTCATGTTGATTGGTAATGTGGTACAGGAAAATAGAAACATTACTCTTTTTGGGTTGCACATTCAATTTATATATATTTAGACTCGAATTACGAACTTCCAACAAAATTACTATTTTGTCTATGCTTAATCTAGGGATATATTATTGGAAAAGAGAGTAGTCATTAGTAAATTATAAAAGAACAAAAATTCAACAATTGGAACAATTTTAATATCCTCTAAATCCACGTACCATTCCCATAGCAAGATTAAAGAATGCAATAATAAAAAATGATTCTCAAAGTGTACCGAGTGTCCGACTTCCAATGGTGTCGAAAGAGGCACTGGAGGTAAGCACGTGTACTTGAAAAGCATGACTTGGGTCACGTTGACCGCTACCATTGGTCTTTTGGAAAATATAAAGGAATATAATTGGCTAGTTTTCTTAAGGAACAGTCGTAAGATTTTTATAGAACCAAACCAAACCTGTGTAAAAGATTCCTAAGAATCCTAAAAATCCCAAAAAGCGCAAAAAGTAATCTAAACTATGACATATATAAACCCAATAAAAAGCCTAATAGGTCCTTCTAACTTCTATCACTCTCTCGCACGTTTATCTAGAATCTAGCCTCAAAGACTAGACTAAAAATGGCAATATCGATATAATCACAGCTTAGAACTCAAGGTACAACATGTCGAAAGCAGTTAAACGGACACGTGTGTCTCTGAAACATGTCCGCAGTCACGTTTACTGGGTCCTTGTAAGCGCATTTGTGTTGGGGACATCTCTCACGATCGGACAGAAGCAAATAGGGATCTAGGCTACTTTATATACCAAAAGTTGTTTTGAGTGTTTTTGTTTTGGACCTTACAATATTAGAAGATCATAGATAATAATAGTATAGATTCTAGACCTTGATAGTAAGTTATCTAGCAAAAACAATATCAAGCGATTATGAACGACATTAGATTGGCAACAGAATTCAAATTGAATTAACAGCCAGCAGAGTTCCTGGTATAATAACTTGCATGGACCGATCTCATTGTGAGGAAGAAACCAATCAGTGGTCGGAAACTCAATATAATCAGGCCACTAGGAACAAATTATCAAGTATTGGAAATATGCTTCACGGGTAGGTACTTTTGAAACCTTAAAAAAGAGAAGTTTTATTTTGCGACAGACTAACTTAATCAGACATTCTGTGTCAGCTAAGAACCATATTTATGTGCCGATCTGTTTGTTCATCGATTATGAAATAGACTCACTAACATAACGTTTCAAATGATATTAACCATGCTGAACAGTTACTTAAAAAAACTACAAGCGGGCAATGTAACAGGAAACGTAACACCCTAGGGTGTCCATTGCACTGTAAAACCTAATAGTGAACAACGCACAATTATACAGAATAGTGATGTTACATAACGGTTGCGAGTGCAAGGTAACGCATCGATACTTGCGGAAATCTAAGTCGCATTACTAGTTCTTTTTTTGAATTTTACAGCCATAGAGGCAAGTTTTTGTGCAAAAAGGTTGCATGCAGGTGTTTATCGGTTTGTGTGGAGGTTAAAACAAGAAGTTTTGATGACTCATGATGTTTTGTGCGCTTATGTTCGTTTGGAATGTTTATAGTTTATGTCGCTTATGATACTTCATCATCAACTCTCAAATTGTGGATGAAACAACAAATGTTATGGAAAACAAAAACTACATTTTAGACCGCAAATTGACTTATGTTAGTGAGCGGTTTTGTAACACGAATCTAGGCATTGTTATCACCTACAAAATATGGTTTAACAAGGAAAAAAGGGTATAAAAATCATCTACTTATCAGGTTAGTCGTAAAGTGAGAAAGGGTTCATATTATCGAAATATTATGGCTATTATACGCCAGTTCGTTCGCGTTGACCCCATGTTTTACGATTACGACACAATATACCGGGATAGAATAACCGAATCCAGGATACGTTATTATATTGTTGTATCTCTTCTTATGTAACAAAAACGACCTCGAAATGATATCAAACGTTACTTTAGGTAAACATTCAAAATAATAAAGCTACAATATTTAGATCAGTTTCTACAAAATTTTGGCCAATAAAGAGAGAAACTTATTACCACCCACGAAGACAAATTCAGGCCTTAGAATTAAGTATTAAATTGAAGCTCTGGATGTCTTATTTAACGAAATCCGAAACCATTTATAACACCAGGCAAGACCTGATTTTATACCTCTTACGATAAACATCACCTTAGCAACAAAATGATCTTAATACGAGTCAGCCAAAAAGAACGTAAAAGGAGTTGAAAAGAGGTCGGATATTGTCATTGCAACACCGGTACCGGCGACTTTATGTAATTTATCATTGCACCAAGTCATTGCCCTTTATTTTTACTCAAAAAAAGTGAATTGATATAAACAGGAAACGCTTTAATAACAGGTTTTAGTTCAGGAAACGCTATGAGAATTGAAAAGGACAACAGTTTTTACGAGGCAAGTAGACTTTAAAGGTTAATTTTGAGGGCGTTTTGTATTAAGGGCATTAACATTTTGCTTGTTGATTTGAAACGTTCTATTTTTGAAAAATATCGTTCGAAATACAATAGGCAAGAGAAAAAATAATCTATATAGGTACGAATGCTGCAGATAAAAAAAATATCGTTTATTTTTTTAGCACTTGAGTCTAAGATCATTTTGCACGATGCAGCCTATAAATAAAACTATTCTTATTACGGTTTCTGCTAAAAATTTGTTCGTTTACCGCTACATCTACATTCTTGGGCTCCTGGTAACACGGTATGAGTGCACCATGCTCGGGGTGAATGACCGGCTATTCACGGGGTGATGATTGGTTAATTGTTTTAATATTGCATCTGCTATTGTGCCGTTGTAAGCTACAGGCTTTGCTAGGTATGCGATAATTTATTCTTAGCTTATACGAGGTGTTTATTCTTTTAATACTTTAAAACAAGATTTGAGGCATATTTTGTTATAAAATAATTCCCGATTTAGCAATTAATTTATACGTTAATCGGAATAACGAATGTTATCCGTTTCAAGCAAATGAAACACGGATACGAACATTACGAACTATTTACACATTTCTTGAAGGTATTGCTTCAAATGTCTGTTGAAACAGTTAGACCATAACATAAGAAATAGGATAATACTTTATCAAAGTTTAAATAACTTACTTTAAAACCTAAGCAGTCAATTTATCTTTTACCATTGGTGACTATACAAATTCGCTATTTCCACATGAAATAGCACAAGCACAAGTATTATTAACCTTTAACTAACTTAAAATAAGAAATATATTGCCACTTACCGCCAGTGCCGAGTACTTTGAGCAAATCAAAGTAAGAAATATCAACTTTAGAAGCGCCATTGAGATTAACTGAAACAAAAATACACTGTAATTAATATTCGCGTCTTTACATGAGATTTACACATCTTATTACGTCATGAAATTGAAAGTTCATTTGGAAACCTAACTAAAGCAATTTGAACATTATCATCTATGTTCAAAGACCAATTCTGGACTGAACCATAATCATTAACGCCAAAACGCACGATAAAGTCAAAATACCATAAAATTCGATACAAACAACATGTTCTGGGGTTTTCACGTCAAACAACCATCTCCAATTACTACAACCATCTCTCAAAAACTATTACAAAATTTGAAAATAAACAAAAATCTCACGATAACCAGTCATAACTGTTCCCAGTACAAGTGTTCCGTTATATAGGTACTTACATACATACATACATACATTAAACGACATGCCTACGCGTCACAACTTTTCACTTTTACCTCAGATCTGTTTTGAATCCATCATTTGTGGCTTACGAATCCGTTCTACTTTTGTTGCGAGAAAATTCTCACTTGTATTATTGTCAAGGGTTAGGAATGAGAATGAGACATTAATATAATTTTCGATAAACACAATACGTAGCGTTGAGTTAAAATAAACGGCAGGAAAGCTTTTCATGGTGATTCTAATGGCACGCATCATGAGGTATTAATGTTATTGGTGCCCTATTTTGACTCAGTCATCTAGGTCACCTAGGATTTGTGCTGAGGAAGGCAGACCTGTTACTCCAAATTAATTATTGATATTCAGGCGAAACTCGGTGTTAACCTCAATTCATTTGTAAAAAAAGACCTACATACAAGAAATTAACGCATTTTCTTTTCTTATACAAACGGTAAAAAGGGCGATTAGGGGATTATGTCAAGGCTAGGCCTTCATTACTATGAGTTTTATGAGCCAGAACCGAAGTAACGCTTTGGCAATGTTACTAATGGGTTTTTCTGAAGAGTACCAAGCACTTAGGTACTTTCTCGGTTGGTTGGTTTAAATCTTCAACAAGATCTTGTCTAGTATACTTAAGCGCTAATCCATATAAAGTTTATTGGTCAACAAAACTCCGAAAGACGCAGTTAAAATAGAATTTCCCGAGTAAATTTCCTCTGTAAGAACGAAATTAAAACAACAGCGTTTCTTATCACTTATGTTTAAAGTATTATGATAACGATTTACATAAGAATTGGCGATAAACAACTGTATAGACACAATGTTTTCGCTCAACAAAGTCAAAGGTTCATTGACATCCAGTTGTAATTATTTAATCTGTGACATTGGTAGTGCAAACTGCACAGTAGTAATCTATTTACAATATGGAGTATAATTTTATGCATTCTTTTCTTGAACCGGCTGTATCGGAATGTATCACATCAATCTTAACATATTTTTTGCTTTTATAAAACTCGTTGAATTTAGTATAATGCAAGAAAACTGGAAGGTATTGTATTTTTGCAAAATCTTAAGTGGCAAAAACTGGCTTTGAAATAAGTCAAACAAATTGAATCAACCCCAAAAATCGATACGTCATCATACGATACTTATCCAATCACTTGAGATCAAATTAATAGTCTTAACTCCGCGACGCGTCGCACAAGTGGTTGCCGGCCACCTGTTTCGAGACTAACTATAGACTACCTATAGGTACTCGTGCAGTTACGTACATAAACTAAACATCCTTTAGACTGCACAGTGTACGACAAAGTCAATGGTGCGTCGACCTAATATTTACTAAATTCATATTTCTCAAAGGTCGCTAGTTACCAAACCACTGACATTTCTCGTTGGCGTCTGAAGGTGATTCGTGCGCATATTAAAAACCATAATTACTCAACTTATATTTTTACAAAAATGACAGAAATATGTTGATTGAAAGTAGAACAAGTTGGTTTGTTTTAATGTGCTGTTACTACACGGCAATATGAGGCACGAGCCCAAGGTTTGTTGATAACGTGAACCTAAATTAACATCTAGATAACCCATGAAATTAAAAACAATGGAACTCTTAAACCTATATAACTTAATACTGAGGCCTTAGTACGAGTTTCATTTACGGTTAAAGTAATCGTAACGAGTACGCGTTCGGCACTTTGATTGGCTGGTGCCAATGAAGCAACCAATCAGAGCGCCGAACGCATACTCGTTACGATTACTTTAAACGTAACACAAACTCGTACTAAGGCCTCTTTTTATTTCAGAGATAGATATGATAATCTACTAAGTAACACGAATATTTAGGGAAGTACAATGTAACAGATAAAAAATTATTATCAGTTACTATAATATAAAAATATCATTACTTCCTAGAACCATACTACAAAGAAAACATTGTATACATTTTTAACCCGGGAAGCCCCTAACAAGTTATAATGTCGCAGTAGAAAATTATGCAATAATGACACAATTCCATGGGAAAAAAATTATAGGAACCAGATGTGACTATTAACTAGGTATACTTATAAAAATAGAGTTATAGCTGTCAAGGTCTAACATATAGGGTTATGCAATGAACAGACAGTTTTTATATTCAGTTGAACATTTCAAAATGTCCCTAAGGGCAGTGTGCTGACATATTTAATCTGTTATTGCAGAATATGATATTAATTATGTTAGTTTTGGTGATAATATTATTACAATTAAAGAGTAGAAAGTCAAGCAAGTTCATATGGCTCAGAAAATTCAGTGTCAATACGGAACTTCCAAAAATTTTTAGCCAAAACCCTGTCAGATCAAAACATACTGCATTTTAGTATGGTACGTCAGAAAACTCTTAAGAACACTGTCATATCTGTCACATACTGTGTCTATTGAACAATGTCGTGTAGGTAATATGATATTTCAAGATTACCAGTCCTTGAAAACATAGGAACATACCATTTGTGATGATTAATCAAGTAATTATCGGAGTATGTACCTATGTATATTATAAGGAATATTTGTAAGAAGAAGTAATAACATAGAAATATAATAATCATTTGTACCTGGATTTGCAAATAGAAAGATATAATATATAATATAACCTAGTAATAGTGAATTGGTTTGAATTAGCGGTTGCCGCGACCGCGCACGCTGCTCATGAGGAAGAACCCCTCTGTGGTTCGAAACTAGTAGAGCTTTTCTCAGTATATTCAAGTGAGTAACCCGCAGTATTTAGTTAATTTAGTATGTCTCAAGATAGTTATTATAAAAACAAAAATTAGTTAAACATTCTACAACTTGCTTATTTAAATAGTATTAATTAGTATATCTAACTGAGCTAATATTAAATGGCCGACCGGACTTGGGACACCAATTACGATAAGGAACTATTATTATCATGGTTTGCGTCAAACCTCGCAAATGATAATTTAGAGCCATCAAACTGATGTCATAGTTATGAGGTATTTAAAAAAACTATTTTTTATGTGTTTTCATAATTGTTACCATATTAGTCACAAAATGTCCTGGACATCTGTCACGATGCCCACTGCTGAACGTAAGCCTCCCTCAAAGACTTCCAGATTGGCTGATTGAAAATGGCCTTGATATCAGTGTATTTTATGAGAAAATATTTTAAGCATGTGATAAAAGATTACTCATTTCTTAACTGGTTATTTCTCGATTTGATAATTTTGAAATGGATAGGGATTTATTTTTTATCAACATAAATTTTGATAGCCAAGTATTTAATGTCATTCCAACATCATGACGAGGACTTCAACAAGGAATTGATTTCTTTTATTTTCTTTTTAAAACTAAAATCTCTAAAGTACAGTTTAAAAATGTTACCGAACAATCTCAACAAGTGAATTCAACTTTCACCAAGTTTAAGATACTTTCACTTTGAACTACAGATTAGAATCTAGACCAGATATTATTTTTAGACCTGTTCTATCAAAATAGACTGCTGCAAATAGACGTTTGAAATGTGGGATGGATTCTTGTGGTTAGTGCAAATTGAACTTAATTTATTTGTGTTAAGAGTTGATTAAGGTTTAGCAAGGATTATTGCAGTATTAGTATCAAATTTTAATTAATCTTGATAAAGAATTTAATGCAACAGATAATTTTAAATATTATGGCAAAGTAATAAAGTTACGCTTTTGTCCGGATGGGATTATCAGAAACTAAAGAGATGTTTTTTAATATTATAGCCATAGATTAAATCAAATTATGAAATCTTTGTCGCCATCATCAGTTACAAGACTTCCAGATTACGATATAACTGCGAGATAAAATATCAAAGAAAGATTAATCATTCATCATAGGACAGAAATACAAATTTTCCTAATTATCAGACTGATTCTTTAGTAATGTTGTGTTTAGATTGAATAGAACATTCAAAATAATAACACACAAATGTTTTGGTGAAAATTGCATGAATATAATAAACATCATTGGCAAACTGATTTCATTTTCCTTTTCCTTCCTTTCTGTTATTTACTGAAGCAGGGGTAGATAGAGACATAAACCTTTTCTATTTTCAATTTTTTTTAACATTGTGCTACACCAGTTTCATAATATGTTTCATTTAGGTTGTTTTTGAGACCAAGTAATGATCATTATTCATAATTAACCTACTTTTATGTAGATTACTTGTTGAATATCTATATTTTTAATGGTTTTAAGGATTTTACCAGTTTTATCAATAAAAACACAGATTATAAAATTTTCTGTAGAAGGGTAGGTAAGAAAAATTTGTGTCAATATCAAAAATTATTGGGGTTGGCCTATGTCCAGCAGTCTTATGGCTGATATAATGATGATGACGATGATGATGATAAGGAACCATGATACATAGGCATATAATTTTTTAAAAATAATATTTTCTAGGATCTCATGGTTAATTCAAATCCAGCGCAGGATTGATCTGTTTTGAGAGAATCTTGACTAGGTATATTTTTATAATTCCCATCAAAAAATGTCAGTGAGTAATTTTCTATTATTTTAAAGTAATATTTATATGTTGTAAGTAGACATTTGACATTGAAATCAATTACGTAGCTACTACTTCAACCTTTGTAATATGTAAAACTTTATGAATATTATATAATAACTAATACATATACTGTTTCACAATTAACTATTACATTATATAAAGAGGAAATATTGTTAAAAAGCATTTTTTATATTCTTTCCTGTATATTATTCTATAAGATTATGTGTGAAAAAATATGATGAAATAATTTATTTTGTTTACTACCTTCCAATTAATTTTGATAAAAATGTTTAAAAACATGTACTTATTTAGTATGTGTTTATTCAGTAAAAATTCTTTTTTGATTGTAATTACATTAGTTAATGTGATTTGTAATGGATTACTTCATGATTATTGTGCTGGATTTAAAATACATAATAGTGGTGAAATATTGTGGAATTGTAGAATTCTACAACTAAAACAGTGTTTTATATTATTTATTGAATTTACTGCCAAATACTAAAACTATAGAATGGTAATTAAGTATGTTCTATGTATGTTATTGGGTACAATTTTTTTTTATATAAAAAATTAATTGTCTTATATTCATGTCAAAGAAACTTGATCTAAGTTATGTAATTAAGTTGTAAACTTAATTTTATAGAGAAAACTATTTGTAACAGTTGCTAAAAGTGGTGACAAGGAAAGTATTGCTGTCTTGAGGATGACCTAATTTTAGATTCTGCCTATTTGGACACCCAAAGACAGTAAATAGTATCCATAATTATTTGTAAGGCTTACCTTTGCATCTTTTTCTAATTTTACTAGCATCAACCAAATTCCAATCAACTGAGTCCCGAGCAGGAGCAGGCACTGTGCCTCCAATGAGCTCCACGGAGCTGCTCCTCTTAGTGCTGGGCCCGGGTACTGGTATGAGCTCCTCGGGCTTCTTATAGTCCTTCACTGACGACACACTACTACTCGAACACTCCACTATTTCCACACTCTTGTCAATATGTCCGTTGATATTTAAACTGCAGCCATTCACAGGGGGCTCGGTCCTGGCCTTCTTAGGAGGCACCTTCTTGTGCTTCTGTGCGCTGTGGCGTCGCTTCAACTTGGTCGAGTGCGAAGAGTTCCGTGAACTGACCGGCGACGGGCACCCACACTCCATACTGCCCTCCTGATCGCTGCCCTCGTAGTAACCCGACTCGTGCTCAGGCTTCTTGTCAGGCAAGCTCATCTCGGCGGTGGCGGTGGCCATGGCTCAGCCGTTGACCAAAACCATGTAGACTCCACCACTTCAGATCTTCATAAGATTTTCCACGAACTGACGCGTTGAGACGCGCAAACCGATCCAGTTCCGAGGGCACCACCGACCGCAATCGGTTATGAAAACGATTATAAATTATATTGCAACTATTCCTTCAACTTTCAGCGAAAGTACAAACGACACGTAAAGCATTTCGCGAATAGTTCCACCCGCGACAACTTCACGCGGTGCTCTGTCGCAGATGGCGCTGCAATATGCTATAACCCGACCGAATCCGAAACCACCCCACAATATGCTTGCTTCGCACAACGATATGTCAACGTGATTGGTCGATATGAATTTCACTTGTGACTGATTTCACAGTATTGAAACGTCAAATAATTTCGTTTTGTGTATTCCCTTTTTCTCATTAATTTTATCTCATTGTATCAAAATCACAGCCTCTTCGTCGTCCAAATTACACGGGGTTATCAATCCAAAACAATCCTGGTACAACTGTTACTTGTATAAAATTTTCACTACACTGTCAGCACAGTTCATTGCACACTACAACAGTTCGATAATTTGTTATAATTCACTAGCACTACGAAAAAACCGTCTCTTTTTACAAAATTTCTATGTACACTATATAAATAAATTATAAAATGCACGCGCGAATGAGATGCGGACTCACTCAGCGCGCTAAAGTAACTGAATTCGAGAAACGCAAAATAGAAACCGTGCGACGGTGTGCGAGCGGTGCGCTCCCCCCCACCATTTACGATTTACGAGGCCACATAGTGCATGCAAAACGTGCAGACAACTCGGATTATCGATATTTTATAACAGTCTTCCTGGGACTTTTTCAGCTATATCAGGTACTACGAATCGATTTAGCAGTTTATATTTTAATTTAAAATTGTTATGATATCCAGCTGAATTAAATTTCAAATACTTTGATGATCTTTAAATCAAACATGTACTACACGAGTCGGCGTTTCATGGACGTAAACAAAGAGAGACACGGTTATTGCTTATCTATTATGTAGAGCGAGATGACAAATGTTGGAGTAGGATGGAAGATATACGCTTCTCTTTCGTTGGTTCGGTGCAGAGTGGCCGTGAAGTGGTTGAAAACATGGGTTGAGAAATTATTTCTCTCTAACAATAATCTGTATAATTTATTTATTCCTGACTAAGCAAGTATAATAATGAAATGTAAAAAATATTGATACTATAGAGTTAAGTTGGTAGCCAACTTTATGTTTGTATTATTAAAATAGCATCTTCCGCTTCTCTTTCCTTTATTTTGGTCAGTAACGGCTCTAATTACGATTTTATCAGTACCTAATTAATGAATAGGTAATTACTGTCACAAAAGAATCAGACAATGCCAATCACTTTTTTCTTAGTAAATTAAAAAACTTCAAACCCTCTAGATTTATAAATAAAAGAAATAGTCAAATGTTTGTAAAACTTTTACCAAATTCATCATGCCACACAGGTGGCCCGGCAGACCGGCGCGTGTTGTTTAAAAAAAACCACGAGACCATTTTGCGAACGGAGTTCAAAATACTCAGAATGGTTGCCTAAACAATAAAGGGATTTACCTTGTAGTTACACGTTTAAAGACAACGGTTAAAATTGAGATAAAGGTAAGTAAATATAGTTGTTACCAGGTATTAAACACTTAATACCATGTGCAATTAATAGATAAATAATATGGAATACAGATAATATCTCCTAAACATGTTTTGCTGAAGTACCGGACATAGGAAGTTGCTAATGCTAACTTTTTGCCTTCAAAGTTATTAGGTTTGTTATGGGTTCTTTAGCTATGCTCGTGTGCTTCTCTAGTCTAGATTTTTAGGGATACTAGAGGCTACTTAGATATTAGGGGTCTCGGGTTCGATTCCCGGGTCGGGCAAAGTATTACTGGGTTTTTAAAAAAATATCAGTAGTAGCACGGAGTCTGGAATTGTGCCCGGTATATGGCAATAGGCTCACCCCCTATTACATGGGACTCATAAGATAAATAGTGAAAAGTGGTAATACGGTTAAACTGTTGACCAGGATATGTCCTAAAATCAAGTAGGCCTGGTACAGCCACCGGGGGCAGCGGGCCCATTTGAACTTAGCACGAAGAATTTATTGATAAATTACCACTTATATTGACAAAACTAATTTCTAAAGATGATAATTCACGACCAATGGCAAAAAAGTCGTGTCAATGCATTTATTTCTCAAGTAAAGGTATACAACATTCTGTTTACATATACTGATCTTGATTTTGATTTACTCGAGGTTAAAACCTTGGTATCAATTTCCACGATTCGGTCATACGGTGAATGAATCACTTAGTTTGGTTGCTAAGCTCAAATCTCAAAAAGGGCTGAATAAATCCGCGTTTGTTGAGCAAGATCATGATAAATACTACCACCTAGGTAGTTTAGAAGGATCAACAATTTCTATTGAATTTAAAAACTCGTAAAACTTTTTATTATTTGAGCTTATTGTTTCTAGTTTTTGGAAACTTTGAATGCACAAAAGAAATGGCGATCTTCCTAAACAATAGAGTAATTTAGCAACCTTTTTAAAAGTCATTACGGAGAAGACAATACTTCTATTGAAAAAAGTTCAAAATCGACAATTGCACCGGGTGATCTGCACCTCGCTTAAGGGATTTTATGGGTAGCCTAGCCGCATTTTTGAAAATCCTTTTCGGGCAGCCGTGTAGTAACTAGACAAAATGTCTACAGAACAAAACATCTTTTCTTAGAATTGTTATTATGGCTTTTGGGAGCGTGTCTCGAGCTGTGCAAAATATTTCATGTTTGGGGTGTGGAACCATTCTGTGTGACAGCTTGTAGTCTGCAGCTGTAGCCAAATGTCATTTAGCGCTTGTCTACATGTAGAATAGAAAAATAAATTTTATGAAATTGACGTAAATTTTGACACTTGTCAGTGTCATACCCATTTTTTTTTTAAAGGGGGAGTGTCATCCCCATACATTTTGATTTCTACTCTCTCTGTAGACAAGCGCTAAAGTGGCGTATGGCTAAAGACCCACGGATTGTTCTAGACTTTATAGGTTCTTGGTTTATGAAAATAGTGTCGTGGTGGCCCGGAGGTTAAAACGCCCGCTTCTCATGCATGAAGGTGCGGGTTCGAAACCTATCTACGGCAAGTACCAATGTAACTTTTTCCAAGTTATATGTACTTTCTAAAATTATTATGACACCACTGGAAACGGTGCAGGAAAACATCGTGAGGCAATCAGGGCTTACAATTTCTAATTATAAGTTTGAAATCGCCAATCCGCAATGAGCGCAAACCTTCTCCGTGTGAGAAGAGGCTTTGCTCAGCAGTGGGCACTTATAGGCTATTGGTCTACGTATGACAATAGACATAGGCACACATGTATTACATTTGTCTCACATTATAACGATTATACGTTGAAAATTGTTGAAAATCATCCCCTAAATTTGTTCATACAAAAGTATTCTTTAAACATTGGAAATAAGGTCTATAATGTGGAGAGCGGTCACCGGTGAATGCTTGGGGATAATGGCGTTGCGTTCAATCTGCACTATGTGTGCTTCCTTGCCGGCCTCTTCGGGACCCATTCGGATAAAAAGTTCTTTAAAGTAGTTTCTAATGTAAGTACATATTAGTATTCATAGATTTCATAGTAATTCTCAGGTACCCAGGGTATCCTACTAATGTCTTGTTGTTGTATTCTTTCCTCAACCCGTTTTATGTAATTAACAATTGATAGAGGAACCGGTAACTTAACGACTTGTAATTGGAAATGCACACAACATTATCTTGTTTTGTCTTCAAAACAAATTAAAATATAATCTGTTCAATATAAAAAACTTATGTCATTGAAATTACTAGGTTTCATTTAAGAAAATGACATCTCTAACCCGCTAGGCTGTCGCAGAGAACCTAACGGGTTACCGGGGCTCCGGTTCGACGAGCAGGAGAAGGAACGGGGTGGTTTTTAGTCAGTAACAGTCTGACACTCCCTCCCGTCTCACCCAGGCGGGAGCTGTCATTCGATGATTTTCCCTCCTTAAAAAAACTCGCCAGGCTAGCCAATATTAGACATTATGGCAACCCTCTTAAGCCTTTAGTCCAGCTATATTTAACCTATTTGATTGACACACTTGAGTTGAGGTTCCTATGCTCCGTTTTATAAGAGAACGAGAGATTTGAAGGTCATAACTAAAAGACAAAAAACTAGCGAATAATTTCGTGTCGTCTCATTTATAAAGTATTTACTTCGTTACTTTTGATTTACGTTTTATTTATGACCTAATAGTGTCTCGCTTGCGGCTCGGGATCTCATGATTGAAATGTTTTTTGGTTCTGGTAAAAAAAAAGGTTGAGTATAGTCCATCAGTGGACGTTACAGGCAAAGATAAATCTCAAAAGAACATAAAATAGCTAAAACAAATCGAAAGATCACGGAAGATTGTGTAAGTACCTACATTAGACGCGGAAGCGATTCAACCTTGATGGCAACATAACATCAATAATATAATAAAAAGTCACGTAAAACAACATGTATGTCTGTTACGAAAATGTTTATTGAGACACCGTTATCTTTGTTGAAGATAGTAATTATTCTGTTAATCGTACGGAACAGATATCAGACTTACCTTGGGTTCTTGACTTTGACGCGGTTTTGTTGTTTTGTAATTTTGTCTTGATTTTTTATGGAATAGGGGGATCTGATAGTAACCGATTCGGTGTCGCCTATGGACGTTCGTAATACTAGAGGAGTTACACTTGTATCTCCTTTTTTATAGGATAGAGTAGAGCATCAAACGAACAGACGGGTCACCTGATGGGAAGCAATAAGGACCTTTCAAATAGGAGTATGTTTTGTGAGACAACAGTTCGTTTCGTTAGTGTGTGAACGGACACACCCGTTCCAAATCGGCTGGTGGGAAGCGGCCTGCATCTAGTGTCTGCATCTACCTTTATCAGATCATCGCGGACTAATATTGAGGAGACTGTTGGGAAGTTAAACAAGTTAACCGATTCTTAAAACTATGCAGTTTGACTACAATAACTAACTGGTTACCTGCCTAAGAACGAAAATCCCATGCTTCATGATAACTTTTGACAATAGGCTAAAGATTGACCTGCTAATTTAGCACATCCTGTCTGTCTCATAACATTGTCTTGTGCGCTTTACACAATTATGACTCATGTATTTTTAAATGTTTTCTATGAATCCTGATAATATTTAAATGGCATTTTCTAACCTGTGAGACCAACCGACCTATCTAGAGGTAGATGGTTCATTCAGGAATTCTAAGGTACTTTTTCCGCGGTTATTCTACTTCTATAGTTGTTTCTCGAGCACTTGTGTCACCAAAACACTCAGGTTAAGATTGAAATGTAAAAATTAGTTTTTTGGATTTGATAGCATTCCAATCTCACGTATAGGTATGTACATACAATATTGGATATATGTATCAGACCATTGTAAAACAGCCTTTTTTTAAAAGAGTAACGGATGGAGTTTGACTCGAATCTACTTTTTGGAACGAGCACCTAGCTTCGCTGACGGACAGACTGATAGACTTTTATTTATTTTATATTTTTTGACGTGTTAAAAGTACCAAATTATGGTTTACTTGAAATAAATGCTTTCGAGTTTGACAGCCTATAAGGTACATTCTTAAAATACCACTCCTTTATTCTCACGAGATTTGAAAACAGACAAGTCTAACCTTTCATCAAATTCTATACATTTAAATCTTTTTTTACGGCAGTACCTGAGCCCTATATTGTATTGTTATAACTCCAGAGTTGATCTTTTGTTTTGTCCCAAATCTCTATTTTGAAACTATTATTTGCAATAACTACCTATTTTGACTGTTGGTTAAATGGCAAAGAAGTTAAAAATCACCACGAGCGCGTTTGTGGTTGGTCGATAGCGAAATTAATTTACTACTCATGTTTGTCTATATTTTCACATTGGACATTAAACATTACAATTGAAGAGTTTATTTGTTGGAACGAGTTCTCTGGGGTTTTAGTCCATAATTACAGGTCTTCTATAATCCTTACTAATATCATAAATAGGAAAGTGAGTTTATTTGTTTGTTCCGCTTTCACGCCGTAACTACTGAACCAATTGCTTTGAATTTTTGCAGACGTAAAGTTAGAAATCTGGATTAAATAATAGGGTATTTTTTATCCCGGAAAAAATTGATATGCCCGAGGGAAAACAAAAGTATTGGTATAGGTGGCCTGTGTGTATTGGTATATGTCACACAGGCTACTTTTTATCCTTTTCTGACGCGAGCGAAGCCGCGGGTAAAAGCTAGTAGACTATAAATAAAATCTATAGATAAGTACTAACATCATATTAGTATAGGTACAGCTGAAGAGTTTCCTTGTTTCAGTGTTCGGTTCCATTTGAATAATTATTTTTGTGTTACATAGTTCCTATATCGAGGAAAGCACATAGGCTATAAAACAACACATGCAACAAACAATCAATGGGAACCAAGCGACGAGTGAAAACCACGCTGTATTTCTCAGTAGAAAACATGACATACGATTTGTCTTAGAACTTGAGACTGAAAATTGATTAGGTATATACAGCAATTAATTCTACTAGAGGACAAACAAATCAAGTAATTAAATTAATATACTATTGCTAAACAACACGATACGGTATCGCTATGCGCCATAGACTATAGAATCGTTTCCTTGATCAATTTTATTGTAGTTTTTATTCTTTATAAATTATCATTTTGCAAAATAATATACTGTTTTTTTTATTTAATCATCGTTTACACGTGTATCCTTTTGTTTGTAAATAAAATATTAAATATAATTGCAATCGATTAATGTCGGTCGTTATGCTCTATGCTCGGAAAAACTGATGTTCTTTAAGTTGGCCTTTTTATATTTTTGATCGAAAATATTACATAACATCACGTCTTTTGTCCCCGAAAGGGTAGGCTACATTATGCCACTGTACAACCACTTTTCACTTTTTATGTCATGAGTCCCATGTAATAGGGGGTGAGCCTATTGCTATATACCGGGCACAATTCCAGAATCCGTGCTACTACTGAGAATTTTGAAAAAGCCCAATAATACTTTGCCTGACCCGGCAATCGAACCCGAGACCCCATGCCCGGCAGTCGCACATGCGACCACTCGGCCAACGAGGCAGGCATTTAAAATATTGTCCGTGGTCCATCAGTCCATGTAGTAGGTATTGTAGGTAGGTACTACTGGGTACTACCCGCAACCAGATTCATGGCAGCATTTCTCTATTTTCAAATTTAGAGCCAAATACGTATCATGTGGGATCGGATATATTTTACAATTGCACAATTTTACTTCATTCAACTTTTTGATGATTAAATATTATTGAAAGCAGGTCGCAGTCCCTTATTATAAATAACGATCCCTTCTACTAGTAAAGGTTTGTTTACATAAAATAACAAACACGGTCGTATTGGAGCCTATTTAGTTTTTGCGATAGAAGTGTCTACATTGGCGTCTAATTATTCAACACTGGCCGATGTAAACAAGCCGGTTAGCACGCCCATAGTGTGAAATGACAAAGGTTATGATAATAACGGTGAATAACTTACAATCGCCATGTTAGTAAATTTATCAGTCTATGTGTATTGGCTTTATGATGTTGTAGTTAATAGATTTGGTCAGTAGGTGATTTGGCAAGCGAAAGTCTTGAAGATTGGGCTAGCGAATTTTTTACTACGTTTGTGTCGTCTTTAAAAGTCAAAGTCAAAGCATTTATTTCAATTAAACCATATTTTAGTACTTTTGAAACGTCAACAAGTACAAAATAAATAATAGTCTGTCAGTCAGTCCGTCAGTGAAGCTAGGTGAAGCTAGGTGCTCATTCAAAAATGTAGATTCGAATGGAGAAGAACGAGCAAGAAACTCCATTCGTTACTCTTTTTAAAAAAGTATGTTTTACCAATGTCTCTGATACATATATGTGATACGTATATGTGAGAGCAATGCAAAGACACGCTTGACGAATTTACATATTCTTCTCTTTAATTCGTTTTCCTTAGTGCTGAGGGTAGTACCCTTTTTCATCATCTTCTCACGTACGATCTTAGTCCATCCATTTCTATCGCTGCGCTGGCGGTGTGGAGGTATAGTGGAATCCAGTGTGGTGCGGATCTGATCGGTCCATTATGTCGGGCTGGGACCACGAGGCATTTTCCTATTTCCGGTCATAATAGGTATCTCTAAGAATCTACATACATGTTACAATTTTCGTTTTAAGTGCTTTTTTGATGTTTGTCAATTATTTTGTTAAATGGAATAGACAGTAGAAACGAATATCAAAACAAGACTTCTAGCTTATTTCGCGCCTATACTAACTTTGTAAATTGCAGTGAGCAGATACACGTAAAGGCAATGTTGCATTCCTAAATACATAGATCAAAAATAAATACTCGAAGAATAGATAAAAAGGCCTTTCTCTTTACATAAAAAGCACTGCAATGCATTTATTACTCGTTTTGTCTGTACGTATGTCCTAAGTAGTTCAAGAATGAGATGCGCAAACTCCAATATTTGTTGGTCGAGATTTTTGTCCCACTGCGACCATCGATCCTGCGACCTGAATGTGGAAAGTGGACTTTGGGGCGCTGCGTCACTTGTGTACGTCGTTTTTGAAAGATTTTTAAAGACCGTGTTTTCTTCTATGATGTATCTTTTGCCAAGATTCTTAAGCCGTGTTTTAGAGTTGAGTTATTACTTAGGTAGATATTACTTTAGAAATGTAAAAATAGGCAGTAAAATCTTTTTTCGAGTTATGAAGAAGACGGAATATTTATTTAGGTTGAAAAGCTAGGCTCTACGGCTCATTATCGGTTTAACTATTATAATCTATATTCTAATTGTAAAAAACTAGGTTTAGTAATTTAAATAACATATTATAAATATTTCGTTGAAATTAACTCATTATTGGACACGAAAAACACCACATGCTAAAGATGCCTTTTGTTTGCCGCACTTAGGTATTACGCTCTTAGGAATTGGACACTGTAATAGACAAAAAAAAGGTTTTATAGCTTAATCTAATTAAACTATTGACTTTAATTAAACGAATATTCATAGTTATTTAAGAAATATAGTGGAACGTAGTTAGAATGTTAACATCTTCCGACGTTCGGCATTCGTCAAACTCTTTTACTCATTCTCACACACTCTTACTCTTATACAATTAAATAATATGAAAATCTCTTACCTTCCTTAGACTTCTCGTTCTCTATCTCCATTTTAGTCAGTAATCGGAATGAATCGTATAACACTTAAATTCGAAAAATGAAATTTATCAGTCCCGCGCCGCGGTCAATGTTTATCACTCAACGAAACAAGGGTGGTGTGCGAACTCGTGCGCACAAGATAGTCTCCTTTTATGTCTCTTTCACTTTTAGGCTTGAGATTTGCACCCTAATTTTGAAATAGAATCATATTTATCTATAAAATAAATAGGAAAGTTAATATTTGTATGTTTATTTACGCTTTACATACTCAACTTGTCGTCCTGAGGCTGAAATGTTGCATACGTGCATAAAGTTAAGGAGACTAGGCAAAAAATATGCTAAATATAGATAGACTAACAGCTAGTAATTCCTATAGGTATTAAATTAGTGCTAAAGAAAGTATTATTTTGAAGATGTGCGTAATTAATAGTTAGATTAAGTAATAATTATACCTACAGATTTAAGATATTATTTATCTCAATCTGTTATCTGTTTGAACTCGTAACAATTCATAACTGCCTAACCCAATTTTATCTACAATGCTTTGTTTACTTACAAATCTTGCAATACTTAATTAATAAATCGATAATAATTAACATTTCTATGATTTTAGAGTCGGAGAATTATTAACTTCGTGGTAATAATTTATATACTGGTTTCCTACGTGGTATATTTGGATTTTGTTTTGTATAACAGAAAAGCGTTATTAAGACCTCAGTTTTATTAGTTCTTAGTCACAAATAAATTGATTTGATTATGATTAGTATCTACTAAATAAACTGTAGAATACTAAAGAGAAACACTAAAGATTTGAGGCAAATCCTTTGCTAAAATAGGTCCTCGGTTAGGTCTGCTGTAGGTACACGTGTTAATATTGTGAAGATAAATCCGCTCCCACTGCTGTAGAACCTAAGGTATACCTTGAAGGAACAAACACAAAGCATAAAAATTAATATCACGAGGCCATTGATACTTACCATAACCGATCTCATGTCGGACAGTATCCGCCTTCACGATAACCGGCGTCTCTTTAAAAGTGCTGCCATCTTCCGGATCGTCAGCCTCATTATCATGTTTGGCCTCCGTTTCCGCAAAGTACTCCTCAAAATTGTTTTTGCTAAAGAAATCAAAGTCCACGGCTGCTCGCTTCATGGTTGGAGTGGCGCTAGAGGCCTCGACTTCAAACTGCAGCATTTTTGCTGGTGACATAAGATCTATTACAGGGGATGGTTTGACGAAGATATCATTGTCACTTTTCTTCGTCAGTGATAGCTGCAGCAGCGTTTGTGGTCTGCGAATTTCAGCTTTAGCCTCGCCTATTTTAGGAGTTTCAATTATAGGAGGCGAGTTCTCTGGAGCCGGGCTCTCAATATCGGGTGACTCAATGCCAGGAGTTTGCACGATATCAGGTGACGCGATGTCCGGAGTTTGGACGATATCAGGTGACTCAATCTCAGGAGTTTGTATGATATCAGAGGATTCGATGTCAGGAGTTTGAATGACATTGGGTGACTCAATCTCAGGAGTTTGAATGACATCAGGTGACTGAATGTCCGGGTTTTGGACAATGTCTGGTGATGCGATATCAGGAGTTTGCGCATCAGGAGTCAGTAGCGGAGTAGGCAGTTCCACCGTAGGCGTCTCAGCATTAGTACCCACACTGCCTTCCACTGACATCTCTCTACCTATAGTCACATTTTCTCCAATCATGGAAAAATTATCTAAACTCATACGGAATGTATCATCAGGAAGCTCCAAGTTGTCTGGGATTAATTGATTTGAACTTGAACTTACGGATCTGTTCATTGTGACCTCGACATTTTTACTATCTAACAATGGCGACTCCATATTGTTTGAAAGTCCAGCTTTCGTTATATTCATATCAAGTTAAAATAATAAATCATACATTAGTCCTCACCGGTGTGGCCTTGAAATAATCTTGCCAATCGATAAGCGCATACATAAGAATTTCACATCACTTACACGCACACATGCGCATTATGTTCCCTTTCAATGTGTACATTCATGAGCTGTCAAACTAGTTTCGCGGCTACGTTTTCCTCAACAGTAGGTATCGAAGATATTATGTCCAGTAAGAAATGAAAAACGTATAATTAGGAAGTAAACTATTATTGGAATGTTAACATGACACTGATACACATTTGTAGCATGTAATACAGTTTTATCGCGCCATAGGTCTGTCTATAAATAGATCGCTAATCGCCACTCGCACACTGATTTCGCCCGCCTTTTTGTTTCTCTCAATCACAGTGAATGCCGTAAATAATGTTCAGGAATGTCCATTAGTCCACAATATTAGTTCAGGAAGGAATTTGTTTACTTCGCGCTATAAATGCAAGATACGGCGCGATGGCGCGTTCCACAACACAACTACATGATGTAGTAATGTCAACAAACAACGAGTTCCGTGTGCGAACTCGCCTGTACATTGCGCAGACATCAATGTTTAGCATAAATTGTATGAAACTTTATCCTTTTACTTTCAATTATTTATTAAATTAAATTGGAGTAATACTTATTATTGTTCGGTTATTCTAATAAGAAATTTAAAATTAATCGTACACCAACAGGTTTGTGTTATCTGTTGCATGCGCGGCGCGCATTGTAAACATTCTAGCTGTCAAACTTGGAAATAAGTGTTTTATAGTTTTTTTTATCAAGACGAAAAAACCTGTTTATTCTGCCTGCTAGATATTAAGTCGTAATTAAAAATTAGAAGCGACCTTTTCTGTTATATTGATGCATTTACCTTTTAATTTTTTGCGCTTTAATCTTTAGCGGTAGAACAGTAGTTCTATTCTACTGTTTTGATATCTGTCAGCTGTCTGACTGATGAAGTGACCCAGCGACCTCTAATAATGTAAATTCAAGGTACCACCAGGTAAGTACCTACCCATTCGTCTATTATGTATTATGAAAATGGTTTTTGTCTGGCTCGGAATATGTTTTCATCACGTGGGATTTTTAACTAAATGGTGTTATTTCAATTTATATTTTTGGAATAAAATAGAAAAAGAATTGTGGTATTTTTTTTAGGAACTATAATCTTAATGGAAGAAAATAATAATATGAACTTCAGATATTTCTTGATTTGTACTCTTTTTTTTTCAGTGTAAGTAATTAATATTTATCGAAAATATCGATTTTTGATGACCACGGTTCACATCACTAAAAGAAATAATTGACTTATGTATGTACTTGGACACATGTCATTATAAAAATAATTTGTTAAAATTGCATCTTTGTCCTTTCTTTTTAACCGACTTCATGACTTTATTCTATAATTATTTATTCAGTTTTTTTTTAAATTTTTTTAAATAATGACCATCATTGTAAAATCATTCTCTGACCTATTTCATTTTTAAAAAGTCATGCACATGATTTTAGAAATATACTGTGGACTTCATTCATGTAAGTTGCAATAATAAAAAGTAAGTTAGATAGAGATACTTCAATTTGTTGGAATACTTAAATATTAGTTAGACTGCCTCATTGGCCGAGTGGTCGCAAGTGCGACTGCCGGGCAAGGGGTCTCGGGTTCGATTCCCGGGTCGGGCAAAAGTATTACCGGGTTTTTCAAAAAATTCCCAGTAGTAGCACGGAGTCTGGAATTGTGCCCGGTATATGGCAATAGGCTCACCCCCTATTACATGGGACTCATAACATAAATAGTGAAAAGTGGGTGTTACATTGTACAGTGGCATAATGTACACCTCTGCCTACCCCTTCGGGGATAAAAGGCGTGATGTTATGTTATGTTAAATATTAGTAATGTTGATCATACTTTTTGGTATTTATATTTACTGGAATAAATAAAATAAGAAATTGACGACAACAATTTATTTTAACAGACAAATTAATCATTTCATTTTCTTCTTTTTACCGCCGGGACCATTGACTTTCGCGGCTTTTCTCTTCCCGCCTTTATCCGCCATTTTGTTAAAACCTTTTTTGTTGGGTTTGTTCTTATTGTCAGATTTATTGAAGTTGCCTTTTTTGTTTTTGAATTTTTTATTACTTGATTTGTTTCCTAATATTTTTCTGTTGTATCCTTTGATCCACTGGGCCCTGTTATCTTCCCAGGCTAATTGTTTGGTGCTTGCGTTATCTGTGTTGGCTACTGCTTGGCTTGATCCTTGCTTTTTGTTAGCTGCTGTTTCTTCTAGTAATGTTGAGAATTCTTCAGCTGAGGCGAATAGAGATCCAAGGTCGTCGCCACCTGTTGGATTGTAATGTTATCATCAGTATTATAGAATTTAACTTTTGAAACTAGTTTGATATCAAATGCATGATTAGAAAAGCGTAAGGATTAAGTCAAACGCAATCCGGACATTCGTGTTTAATATAATAAATATTTAATGTGTAAAGTACACTACAGTTTGATCTATTGAAGATAAAAATAATAATCTAAGCACCTTTTAGTTTAAATTTGCCTTTTCCTTTCTTTGATTTAGTGCCGGGAACATCGATTTTGTCATCATCATCGTCGCTGTCTTCAAGCAGCAGTTCTGTGGATAAGAAATATAAATAAATATATTTGTGTTGGTTGGAAAATTTAATTATAAAAATTCTAGTAAAAGTATGCCAATTGGAAATGTGCCCTGTGTGGAATAATAGGCTAAAATCCTCCTGCTCTATATACGAGGGGGCTAACTATAGTATTTAGAACTGATTGTCGAAAAGTGCTATTGCAAATTAAATATTGTTTAAAATTGTGCTCCAGATAGAGTTTTTCCTAAGTGTGGGAGAGCCATGCTTTGGCACGAATGGGCCGGCCCGACCGGTGTACCGGACCGACCACGACCGAGCAGAAAACCGACGTGAAGCAACGCTTGCATTGTGTTTCGTCGTGTGAGTGAGGTTACCGGAGGCTCATTACTAGCCCTCCTCCCCTCCCCTCTTCCTCAATCTCCCTAATCTCTGAATCCCGAACAATCTTCAAATTCCAAAACCCTAAAAGGCCGCTAACGCACTTGTAACGTCTCGGGTGTTCCAGGTGTCCATGGGCGACGCGGATTGCTTACCATTGGCTGATTCGTCTGGTCGTTTACCGGCTTATTGTATAAAAAAGAGTAATATTATTCTATAGCATATTTTCTTACCATCTTCCTCTCCAGACAGCGCTGGTTCGTCCTCATCTCCTGAGATATTCAATTCTCCGTCGCTATCTGTGGATACAAACAGGCGAAATGAGAACCTCGTTTTGTAAAATCGTTTAATGAATAATCAATTTCAACTCTTGTAATGAAAGAAAGAGGGAAACAAAAACGCTTATTATTTAATGTGTTGTCATTTTCGACCATGTTGAACCCCTAGGAGGTAACTGGACGCCTAATATTTTATCCTCTAAAGTCCTTTAGTGCTACAATAAATAATCATGGGAGACGCTGCTTGCTTACCATCAGATGGGGGTCATCTGGTGGTAACTCCTCATTTTCCCTTTAAGCCCATAAAAAACTCTAACACATTCAATGTCACGGGCACCAAAAATGACCGGCGACAGTACGAGATTGTTTTACATATAAAGTAATCGACACGAAACCGCGTTTGAAGCTGTGATTGGTTTGATAATTGGAGTTGGCCAATCAGAGCGCTGAACGCGGTCTCGTTTGTATTATTTTAAACACTAGCTTCTGCCCGCGACTTCGTACGCGTAGTCCCGTTTTCTCCCATTCGCGTAGGATTTTCAGGATTTTTTCTGTCGTAAGAACCTACTCCTGACAATAAAAAATACAACAAAAAAAAATGAGCCAAATCGGTCTTTTTTTTTTTTTTTTTTTAAGGGGGGAAAATCATCGAATGGCTGCCCCCGCCTCGGTGAGGCGGGAGGGAGTGTCAGACTCTTACTGACTAAAAACCACCCCGTTCCTTCTCCTGCACGTCGAGCCGGAGCCCCGGTTACCCGTTAGGTTCTCCGCGACTCCGAATCGGCATCGGCCCTATTGGGCCCCACCTGTGGTGGTCTGATGGCTCTTTGAGGCGCGCGCGGAACGCTCGGCGCCGTACGCTCGGGTCTGTTTCTGGTCGGACGGGGAGCCACCCATGCTCGCCGTCCGCAGGCCCGCGCTTACGGTGGCCGGAGATCGTCCCGCGATCCCCGACGCCCGGTGTGTCCTTCGCGATGGCTGGGTTGCGAGGACGACGTCCCGCCTCCTCCTTAGCTAGCATGACTGCTTCGCAAAAGGAGGAGACGGCATCCCAGTCCCCCTCGCTCCGCATCATGGCCTGCACTAGGCCCGGACGCGAGAGGTCGCCATCGCCGATCACTTCCCTGAGGACACGGCGGTGCTCAGCCCACGAAGGGCATTCTCCCACCGTGTGTTCCACCGTGTCCTCAGGGCGGTCCTCGCAGTGATGACACCTGGGCGTTTCCTCCCGCCCCATCAGACACAGGTACCTCCCGAAACTTCCATGTCCGATGAGGACCTGCGTCAGGCGGTAGGTGAGGACGCCGTAGCGTCTCTCAAGCCACTCCTCAAAGAGGGGACTTACCGCTGCGATGGCAGCGAGCCTAGCCAAATCGGTCTAGCCGTTCTCAAGTTATAGCGTGACAACGGGAAACGGGTTTCATTTTTATATATTTTAAACATAAAACAAAGTCAAAGACAAAGCATTTATTTCACAATAAACCATAATTTGGTACTTTTGAAACGTCAACAAATACAAAATAAATAATAGTCTGTCAGTCAGTCCGTCAGTGAAGCTAGGTGAAGCTATGTAGGTGCTCATTCCAAAATGTAGATTCGAATGGAGAAGAACGAGTGAGAAACTCCATTCCGTAATCTTCTTTTAAAAAAAATATTTCTACAATGTCTCTGATACATAAACAAACTCATACTAGAGGTATATACATAAGGGCTCAGATTTAAAATGGCAGTTAACAGTCAAAATCTTAATAACAAAACCAACATACCTCCATCCTCGTCGTCCTCATCTCCGCCAACAGCTCCTTCATCACCACCCTGTTCATCATCATCATCATCATCACTGCCGAGCTGGTGATCATCATCGTCGTCCTGCTTTTTGTTGCCACGCTTCTGTTTCGTAGCCGCCATGTCTGCTAGGTAGTCTAGTTCGTCATCTGATTCCGCTGCAATAGGTAATAACTTTAGGTATTATGCATGTTTAAAAATCGTTTATAAAAAAAAATGTTTTTTAATACGTGATTTTTTGCAAATATTGTACATTATATTTGATATAGCAAAAGACAGAAATAGTTGGAAATCTTTAGAGGAGGCCTTCACTTCATAAGGGGTTCTTACTAACATAGTTAAGTAAGTATTATGTGTTTATTTTTTTTTTATCTGGAAATATTATTTATCTGGAAATGTGCCCGGTATATGGCAATAGGCTCACCCCCTATTACATGTGACTCATAACAACTAGTGAAAAGTGGGTGTTACATTGTACTGTGGTAGAATGTGCACCTCTGCCTACCCCTTCGGGAGTAAAAGGCGTGATGTTACGTATGTATGTATGTATGTATGTATGTATGTATGTGTTTATTTTAGAACGTATATAGTTCTAATAAGGTTAAGTTCATAAGTTGATGAGCATAGTAAATAAGCATATACCTTGTAAATTTTTTAAGTAAGAAAAAAAAGGTTATTTTATTTTTAAGACTTTGACTGCCAATAAAAAACTGTTGAAGGTAAATCCTCCGCTAACGCCGGTCACCGGTGACCCCCATGGCGTTTAACGTGTTTTATTTTATGCTACATAATAGCACTTTTAATACTGGTCAATTTAAAAAAATATATCTAAATGATGAGTTGTATAGTATAACAGGAATAAGAACACATAACATAACAGTTTTCTTTTTTGTACTCACTCCCAAGTTTTATGGAACTGCATAAGGTGATAAGCGAGTATTTTACTGGACTTATAGGGAGAATTTCGTGTTTATATTGGAATTTTATTTATTAATCAAGAAACTAAATCATGGAAAATAGAAAAAGTAACTAATATAACGAAATCAGATAATATGTTTTTTTTATATCTCTTAATAGAGGGAAAATAAAACTTGGTTGGAAATGGTTCACCCTAATCCGTTACAAAATAACAGACAAAAGAAAAATACCACGGTATTTTTTTTTTTTAAGGGGGGAAAATCGTCGAATGACTGGTCCCGCCTGGGTGAGGCGGGAGGGAGTGTCAGACTCTTACTGACTAAAAACCACCCCGTTCCTTCTCCTGCACGTCGAGCCGGAGCCCCGGTTACCCGTTAGGTTCTCCGCGACAAAACACCACGGTATAAATAGTCCCCAATGGAACCAAAACACCGGCAACGTATATGTTGTTGACTCTGGTGTTGCGGGTGTCTTTGGGCGGCGCCGGTTGCTTACCATCAGGGTGCTTACTCTTGAAACCAATCTCAATGTCAATGCAATTTCAATCCAATAAAATCTCAATAATTATTCAATGTCAAAACTATACGATCTCTATCGTAGCTGTTAAAGTAGCATTTAGAGTACGAAAATATAAAACCAAACTCAGTACCATTTAGTTCATGAAATATCCACGCAATACGGATGCAATAGGCGCTAGTTTTGCAACTCATGAGTACGAAATTTTACAATGTCGATCGATCGGAATTGGATTCAAGAGTAAGCCCCCAGGTGACCAGTCAGTTTATTTGTTCCCAATCCAACAAAAATATCGTCAGCTGGAACACGTCGATTACTGGACAAAGGTAGCCCTCAATCCATCATGTTGAATGAAAGCTCGCCATAAAAACATTATAATAATTATTATTACAACACTAGCTTCTGCCAGCGACATCGCTCGTGTTACTGTGGGACAAACGTAGCCTATGTGTGACTCCAGAGCATAATCTATTCCTGTGCCAAATTTCATCCCGATCCCTTCAGCCGTTTTGATGTGATTGTGTAACAAACATGTACACAAACTATTGCATTTATAATATCAGTGAGGTAATAAGTACCTAGTGCCTTAGCCCCGGTGACGCCGTCGAGATACTGCTCGAAGTCCTCGCTGTTCACGGAGTCAGCATCACTGTCATCGTCATCAGAGTCATCTGCCGCATTGCGACGCTTCTGTAGGAAACTGGGGAGAGAACAATATTTGTTAGATTTACTGATAACATAACATAATATCACGCCTTTTACCCCGAAGGGTTAGGCAGACGTGCACATTACGCCACTGTACAATGTACGACACACTTTTTACTATTTATGTTACGAGTCTTACTCGATATTGAACTTACTCGTATAAGAATCTTTCATCCACGGGTACTTTACTGGCATCTTCGTTGAGGTACGACGCCGAGTTCACTGGTATACTCTTTAGACCTGAAACCAATGACCCAATTAATTTAGACCTATTTTTATACAACTGTAGAACGATGCGTTATGATTTCCGAGCGTATTCTTGTTTGCATTTGAAATAGGCTATTATTATGGTATGCTCGAATGCTGAAACGCTTCTCAATTATAAGTCGCGCTTAACTATAGTTCTGTCTCTACAATTTCTATGTAAAAAGACAGAGATGGCACGATATTTAAGTACAACTTAAAATTGATTAGCCTGTCAGTATTCGGATGTTAGTCAAGTAACTCTCGCAATAAAAGTTAAAACACCACGTGGGATAAATAATATTTCCTACTATTTGCTACTTTCGCGCCATTTCACCCGCTCTGCTCGGCTCCTATTGGTCGTAGCGCGATGTTTTATAGCTTATAGCCTTCCTCTATAAATGGACTATCCAACACAAAAATAATTTTGCAAATCGGACCAGTAGTTTTTGATATAAGCGCGTTCAAACAAACAAACAAACAGACACACAAACTTGTAATAAAGTATTTATATAAAAAAGTATAAGATTATAACTAGTTTATTCAATTCTCAAATCCTCTAGTAATACATAGTATGGAGTATAAAACGAGTCTAGTGCTTTATAGTAATCAATAACATAACATAACATCACGCCTTTTTATCCCCGAAGGGGTAGGCAGAGGTGCACATTACGGCACTTAATGCCACTGTACAATGTAACACCCACTTTTCACTATTTATGTTACGAGTCCCATGTAATAGGGGGTGAGCCCATTGCCATATACCGGGCACATTTCCAGACTCCGTGCTATTACTGAGAATTTTTAAAAACCCAGTAATACTTTGCCCGACCCGGGATTCGAACCCGAGACCCCTTGCCCGGCAGTCGCACTTGCGACCACTCGGCCAACGAGGCAGTCGGAGTGTAATACATTAAATAGTAATCAATATTTAATGTATTACACTCCAACCACCGTTTTGCTGGTTATTTACTTAATATCTTTCTTTAGTTTCTTTCAGTAAACGAGCAGACGGATAGATGGTAAGCAATCGGCGTCGCCCATGGACACCTGGAACACCAGAGGCGTTACAAGTGCGTCATCGACCCTTTGGGCATGAGGAATTTGAGGAATGTTGGGATTCACGGATTGGGGAGACGACGAAACACAACGCAAGCGTTGTTTCACCTCGGTTTTCTGCTCGGCCATGCCATTCCAGTCTAGCCGGCCCATTGGTGCCGAAGCATGGCTCTCCCACACTTATTTATCTACACTTAAGTTAACTTGTTATAAAAAATAATATCAAAAACCTCACCTTTGGCAGTATAATTCTTCCTGATAGCGAACTTAGGGTGAGACCCCTTTACTTTCTTGACTCCATCGTCCAGTTGCGTCTCAGCTCGTTTCTTAGGGTTTTTGAACACAAAACGGTCCAAGAACCTAATACCGGCGAAATCTTTGAGTGGGTCGCCGCTGTATTGGATTATTTGCTCTGGAAAATTAAGATTGGAGTTGAATTAGTAACATAACGACACGCCTTTTAACCCCGAAGGGATAGGCAGAGGTGCACATTACTTAGTGCCACTGTACAATGTAACACACCCACTTTTCACTATTTATGTTATGGGCCCCATATTTAATAGGGGGTGAGCCTATTGTCATAAATATGGGGCACCGGCCTGAGAATCGAACCCGAGACCCCTTGCCAGCAGTCACACTTGGGACCACTCGGCCACCGAGGCAGTCAATTAGTATGTAAAATTAAATTTTTTAATCAAGCGGTTTGATAGAGGAACTGTTTGTTTTATTGATTTAAGGGTTTTGGGTTAATCTCCAACCCGAGTGAAGGGTTATTAAGTAGGTAGGCATCTTAACTTTCATGATTGAAATTTTAATAATCTCTTTCTGGATTTCCAGTTTGACCATTAGTCGTTATCAGACGACAAGAGCTGTATTAATTTTTGTTAACAACTCCTTTTTTGGACATAATTTAAAATTTGGTTTAATATATCGGAAATCCAATCCTAAACAGGCTGTATCACAGGCCTGCAGCGAGCAAGGGTCACCTGACCAGAACCAGATCCGAACGTACGGCGCGTCGCGTTCCGCGCGGGACACTAAAAGCAAATCAAACCACTACGGATGGGGCCCAATAGGGCCGATGCCGACACGGAGTCGCGGAGAACCTAACAGGTTACCGGGGCTCCGACTAGAAGTGCAGGAGTAGGAACGGGGTGGTTTTTAGTTAAACGATACATAATATCAATTAATGAAATAATTATATTATGTTCGTTATGTATGTTATAGGGATGGGACAGGACAGAACAAGGAATTATGGGACAATGAAAAATAAAGTAATTTATATTTCATAACATCAATAGATAGTTTACCTCGCAGCAGTTTCTCAGCGAACAGTTTGACAGTGGGGTGGAAGTGCCTGGCCAGGGCCACGAGTTCCACGTAGGCGGAGCGATGAGCACCCGCGAAGGACGGATTACGAGCCAACGGGTTGTAGTCCGTTATTTCCTGGATAGCAAATAAATAATATATTATATAAATATAAATCGCTGAATGTATTGCTAGACGCAAATTTCATGAATAGTTGAACCGATTTTGCTAATACATTTTTAGGAGAAGTTCCTTAGACTATTACAATACTTACTTAAACTACTTATAAGATTTTTTTATTATTTTTTATTTTAGTTAGGTTTGTAATTAGTATAGTTTGTATATACGTACAGTGTTGGAATATGTATCAGAGATATTGTAGAACATACTTTTTTAAAAAAGTAACGAATGGAGTTTCTTGCTCGTTCGAATCTACATTTTTGTATGAGCACCTAGCTTCACCTAGCTTCACTGACGGACTGACTGTCAGACTATTATTTTTTTTGTATTTGTTGACGTTTCAAAAGTACCAAATTATGGTTTAATTGAAATAAATGCTTTGACTTTGACTTTGCCGGATTTGGGAATGATATATTATTCAAAAACCTCACCTTATCCATATTCACAGTCTTCTTCAGCTGTATCTTAGCGACATCCTTCTCCAGTTCCTCATCCTTCTTCACTTCCGGGACCTCTGATTTCACCTTGGCGTGATACCAGCCGGGTATGACAGACCCATGCTTGCGTTTCTTAGGCCTTATGTTACCTTGGTCATCAATTTTGAGATCCACGTATGATTCTTCTTCATCATCATCTAGAAGATTAGGCAAGAGAATATTAGATAAATTTTCAATTGACAGAGAGCATCATAATATTCGTCCGCGTCACTTGGGAAAGTACTAAGTACCCAACATTCCCACGTTGTATGGCAATGCTTAACCTCTGACCGAGAAACAGTCCAGCAGTCAGAGGCCTTAGTACGAGTTTGATTTACGTTTAAAGTATTCGAAACGAGTATGCGTTCGGCACTCTGATTGGCCGGCGCCAATGAAGCAACCAATTACAGCGCCGAACGCGTACTCGTTACGATTACTTTAAACGTAAAACAAACCCGTACTAAGGCCTCTGGTCTCGAGATGCGTCGTTCAGGCGTTTTGAAATAGCTTTAGTGTCTAAATAGTAGTTGTACATATTTATTTTTCCTTTCCTTATATTCTATGTATGTATGTACGGTCAAAGGTCAAACGTCCACTGCCACCGTAAGCCTACTATCAGTTGCGCTGCAGCGCTTATACACACACACGCATATTTGTATCCGTGTGCGTACGCGTGCGTGTGTTTATACGTACGCACGCGTTTTTATGCACATTAATATGAAATTACTTACGCATTGCCGTGTGAACATCACTCACGTTGGTAGTGGCTTTTTGACCTTTGAATGTACGTCGTGGAATAATATTGGGAAATTCTTCATAGTATCGATCCACCCCTCTTCTGTCTCTTATTCATTTTGAATTGGAGTCATTATTGATTATTGGAAATTGTAACTTAGTTTGTCTTGTTTTGATTTGGAATCATTAGCAAGGGTTGTGTTTAGATTGTTTGTCCTAACTTAGAATCATTTTTGAAAATTGTGATTTAGTTTTGTTAAAGTATTTGCATGCCAAATTTATAGGCGAGATATGATGAACTAATGTTGTGTCATAAAATCTGTAAACCACCATATTTCAGGCAAATAAATGAATCTATCTATCTATCTTCACTTCTCAATCCCTATTCACCCCATTTTACCGTACCAAAAATATATTGATTTATCAGGAAAGGAGAGAAATTCCAATAACCAAATTTGACCTAAGCAAACAAACAGATTAAACTAAATAAAACTATTTAAAAAAAGAATATGATATGTTACCCAACAGATCTTTCTTGTCACCCCTTAGCAGATCAACTTTCTTCTGTTCCACCTTGACCTCATCATCGGCCGTGTCATTGAGTGTCGTGTTTACTTCTGTCACCGTATCTTCTGCACTGTCATCCAAAATGTCTTCTATTTCTGGTACTTCTTCTTTTATTTCCTGTAATAGATTAAATAGAAATTAAATTAAGTAGGCTTTTTTTAAGGGGGGAAAAATCATCGAATGGCTTCTCCCGCCTGGGTGAGGCGGGAGGGAGTGTCAGACTCTTACTGACTAAAAACCACCCCGTTCCTTCTCCTGCACGTCGAGCCGGAGCCCCGGTTACCCGTTAGGTTCTCCGCAACAAATTAAGTAGGCTTAACAATAGAAATATTGTAGTATTTCTTTTTTGTAATACTTTTTGAATACAATACTTTTTTGTCTGTGTGATGATCTGTGAAAAGTTCAGCAGTCAGCTATTTACTAAAAAAAAAATGTGAAAAAGGGGCCCAACAATCTTCAGTAATCAGCATCCGCAACATTAGCATAGTTATAAGTTCGTTTTGTGCTTTTTGATGGAAGGGGAGGGATTAGACTTTAGTCAGGTTTTAGACAAATAGATAGTGTTAGTAATCTGATCTCAATTACCCTTTGAGTACACAACCCTAGAAACCTAACTTAGTTAAATTCTTATTAGCAAAATCTAGTGCAACAAATTACCTCCTTAATCTCCCTCTTAGTCCAGACCAATTTAACAGCCTCCTTCTTCGCTCCATCCTTCAAGACTTGAGAAATGAGGAACAGCATCCCACACCCCTGCGCAGGAGTCATGTAACAACATAACTGTAGCAATCGCTTGATAAATGACGTCACTCGAGGTATATTCTTGTCCTGCTTTAAAGACTTGTATATGAGCGAGAAGAGAAGCGCCGAGTGCGTTGTGTTGAATATTTCTGCGTTTGTCAGCTTGCGGTAGAGGGCGGTGTAGTAGCTGGAATGGGAGAATAGTTTTATGAACACTTGAGTTTTGAAATGATAAAGTACGTCTTTGACGTTTTTTTATGGCATTGATGGACAACCAAGAAGGCTGACAACTCAATAGTAAGGTTTATTCTCACTAACCAATAACAAAAAAACGAAATCGTTTGCGTCTTTATTCCATAAATAAAATCCAAATAAACGCAGTTTCGTATTACATCATTATTATGTGTGGGAGACCCATGCTTCGGCATTGCTGGGCCGGCTCGACCGGAGTGATACCACGGCCTCACAGAAAACCGACGTGAAGAAACGCTTGTTTTGTGTTTCGTCGTGTGAGTGAGGTTACCGGAAGCCCAATTACCCTCCCAAAACGATCAATCGTCAAACTACTAATCCTCAAAAGGCCAGTAACGCACTTGTAACGCCTCTGGTGTTCCAGGTATCCATGGGCGACGCCGATTGCTTACCATCAGGTGATCCGCCTGCTAGTTTACCGGCTTGTGCCATAAAAAAAATCATTCCTTGATTTTTGTTTTTAATAACTTATTCAAAACTTTATAGACAGAGCTTCAGTTCCTGTGAAATAAAAAGTATCCTATGTGTTATTTCACACCATAATCTATCCCTGTTCCAAACTTCATTTCGATTCCGTCAGCCGTTTAGACGTGATTGCGTATCAAGCATACACACAAACTTTCTCATTTATAATATTAGTAAGACAACAAAGAATTAATAACTCTTTAGTCCCATCACACCACAGTTATTAATAATTGAGGCTAACAAAACATTTCAAGAAACCACAAAAGCCATTTTGATAGCCACTTACCGATCAGCAGTGCCCTTGGACGCGTCCGATATTTGGAAGAGCAGCGCGAGCGCGTGTATGGCGACGTTGATGCCGGCGAGGTGCACGAGGCGGTGCACGTGCCCCACGTGCGCCGCGCTCGCAGACATGCGCTCCTTGTCCGCGAACGGGTACGCGCGCTTCACGCCCGTCAGGATCGCTGACATCAGGCGGGAGTCTATCTCACCCTGGACAATGTGAAAAGAATAATCTATAGAACACTAGTAGTACTGACAAAGGGTCTGATTTATTTATTTATTCTTTAATGTACACAAAACACCGCTAATTAGTTACTAGCGCCACACATCGACACTACTATCTTTTACACAGTGAACATGTGTGGGTAATTTCATATTACTGTGTATAAAAATATTCGTCCACCACATTCACATTGGTATTTTCATTCTTGTGTCGGTATATGTATTTTTATAATTTAATTCACGGGTAAGGTTAAAACTATTTACAATCATTGATATGACCCGACATTTTGACGGGTATATTAACGTAGTGTTCGTGGTCGACTGGTTAATGAGCACGCTTTTATCGTCTTTCAATGATCAATGATGATGTGAGTTCTATTCTAGCGGGGAAAGATTCTTTTTTTATTTTACTATGTAGTTTTTCTTATTTTTTTTTTTTGTTTTTTGAAATATTTAATCGGGCTATAGCAAGCAGATAGAAGCAGATAAGTCGGTAAATAAAACAATACTATCTTTTATTACAATTAATTTATTTATTATACAAATAAGTGGTTTTATATTCAATATTTATAATAATTAATGATCATACCACAGTTAAGTTCTTAAAGTTCTTTAAATAATAATTAATCAATATGCCAATAAACCTTATAGTCGAATTGGGAAATATCATGCGATAAAATATACTTTTAAAATTAACATAAGAAGATTTAGAAAAATAGGATAGAAAAAAAAGAAAAGATTAAAACAATGTTTCAAATTTTAAATATTTGATTAATGAATTCTAGAAACAACTTGTGAATGCTGGAATCGATCCGGCGGCACTTTACTGGAGGTGATAACCATTACGCCAAACGCGCTGTGAATGAGATCATCGAAATATTGTATACCATTCAGTAACATAAAAATACGATGAGAAAACACTATATTTATATGGGTATTGTATGGCTCGATTGCTCATTATTTGATTTCGATTTATTCCAAGTTTGTTACAAGTTATTTTTATCTTTACCCTCGTTTTTATTTAAACTTATTTACTAAATAATTACGTATACCGACACAAAAATGATATTTAAATACCAAGATGTGTGTGATAGACGAATGTTTCTATACATATCTATTAATATGAAATTACCCACACATGTATATTGTGTAGTCATACTAGTGTCGATGTGTAGCGCTGCGAACTAATTAACGGTGTTTTGTGTACATAATTTGTTTATGGTACATAAGGCGAACTTAATGCCATATGGCATTCTCTACCAGTCAACCTTAGGGTTTAAGTAGAAAATCTGCGAAAACTGAGGTACGGAAAATAAACTAACAACAAAGAAAGAGAGAGAGAGAGAGAGAGGAAAAAATAATGGTACCTAATTATTAAATAATATATTATTATTTTTTTTTTTTATATATCGACGAAGACCTAGATCTAGCGTTGCAGCGATTTTAAATAAAATTCATGAACTTGGTGTTTGAAGGAGATTTTATTAGGACCTTTTTTAATATTGAGGGGGAGCGCATTCCAAAGTTTGATGACACTTATTGTAAAAGAATTAGAAATAAAAGAGGTCCGGTGGGAAGGTATCTCAAGAAGCAAGTTGTCCGTCGAGCGGAGGTTACGGTTGTGGCAACTGCCTAATAGCTGGAAGCAGGATTTTAAGTAATCTGGAGCACAAGGATCATTAAGAATAGAGAAGAGCATGCAGAGGGATCTGAGGGATCTCCTCTCACGGACAGGAAGCCATTTAAGCTGAGCGCGAAAGGAAGAGATGTGTATAGAAACATTCGTCTATCACACGAATGTTTCTATACATATCTATTAATATGAAATTACCCACACATGTATATTGTGTAGTCATACTAGTGTCGATGTGTAGCGCTGCGAACTAATTAACGGTGTTTTGTGTACATAATTTGTTTATGGTACATAAGGCGAACTTAATGCCATATGGCATTCTCTACCAGTCAACCTTAGGGTTTAAGTAGAAAATCTGCGAAAACTGAGGTACGGAAAATAAACTAACAACAAAGAAAGAGAGAGAGAGAGAGAGAGGAAAAAATAATGGTACCTAATTATTAAATAATATATTATTATTTTTTTTTTTTATATATCGACGAAGACCTAGATCTAGCGTTGCAGCGATTTTAAATAAAATTCATGAACTTGGTGTTTGAAGGAGATTTTATTAGGACCTTTTTTAATATTGAGGGGGAGCGCATTCCAAAGTTTGATGACACTTATTGTAAAAGAATTAGAAATAAAAGAGGTCCGGTGGGAAGGTATCTCAAGAAGCAAGTTGTCCGTCGAGCGGAGGTTACGGTTGTGGCAACTGCCTAATAGCTGGAAGCAGGATTTTAAGTAATCTGGAGCACAAGGATCATTAAGAATAGAGAAGAGCATGCAGAGGGATCTGAGGGATCTCCTCTCACGGACAGGAAGCCATTTAAGCTGAGCGCGAAAGGAAGAGATGTGGTCGTATTTACGAAGACCGAAGATAAAGCGGATACAGTTATTGAGCATTCGATCCAATTTGTTAAGAAGGTCTTGGGATAGATCGGAGTAACAAACATCAGCATAATCAACAACAGGAAGCACAAGGGACCGGACAAGCAGAATCTTGATATTTGGTGGCAGAAAGTTCTTGAACCTGTAGAGAGATCGTAGCGTGCCAGTCACCTTCCGGCCAATCTGAGCAACCTGATAGTTCCAGTTGAGCCCGCTGTCCAGATACAAACCTAGATCCTTTATGTGACGAGACAACGGTATGGTGGTTTGATTAAAAGTTATCGGATCAAGTTGATTGACATTTAGGCTATTCAAGTAATAGGAGCTACCTAAGATGAGGGCTTGACATTTGCCTACATTCACTGCAATCCCATACCTCCTTGACCAGTCTTCAATCGCAAGCAAGTCAGTGTTGAGATGTTCTATGCAAGTGTTCAAGTTAGCGATATCAGCCTGAGCGTATAGTTGTAGGTCATCGGCGTAAAGATGATAAGAGCATTTGAGGAGACTAGTGATAGAATTTATGAATAGAGAGAACAACAAAGGAGAGAGTATACCGCCTTGTGGTACACCAGCTGTTAGCCCGCCCCAGTCGGAGAATTCCTGACCAACGCGTACCGCCTGCTGGCGACCACGAAGATAAGTAGAGAACCAATCCCGCGATGACGTCGAGAACCCAATCTGAGTTAGAACGGCCAAGAGAATATCGTAGTCAACCGTGTTAAAAGCGTTGGAGAAATCGATTAAAACCAACACAGTTAACCTCGAACCCTCCATGCCATGTCTTACATCCTCTGTGACCTTCAGCAGGGCAGTGGATGTGCTGTGGCCGGGCCGAAAACCTGATTGGAAGGGAGACAGCAGTTTATGTTTAAATATGTAAGAGGACGTTTGTTTATGAACAACTGCTTCGAGGATCTTGGACAGGTAAGGAAGGATAGAAATGGGTCTGTAATGGTTGGGCTGACAAGGATTGGAGGTTTTTGGGAGTGGAATTATGTATGCTTTTTGCCACGATGACGGGAATACACCGTAAAAAATAGAAAAAATAATTATGTGAGTGAAATGGGGAAGGAAGTGCTCAAATATTAAGGACACCATGGTTCGACCCATCCCATCAGAGCCCACCGCCCTGGATTTGATTGATGCAAAAGCTCTTTGGATCTCGAGGTCAGTCACGGGACTAAATGAAAAAGTGTTAGGAGGTAATATAGGCCTGGAAGTTATGTCAGAAATAGTTTTGTGTTTGACAGCGTCTGTGAGACCCGTAGATGCAGCGAAATGCGAGTTGAGACTGTTGAGGGACAAGTTTGGTGATAAAACACTTGTTGAAGTCTCACAAACGCCCAGAGTTTTTAAGAACTTCCATACATCAGCCTGCGAAGAGTTTTGAACATTATCAAAAATGTATCGGCGTTTGGCAGCTCTCACCATCTGGTTACACCGATTTCTCGCTGTCTTATACTGACTCCAGTTTTCCTGGCTACGATCTCTCCTAAACCTACAAAACGCCTTGTTGCGGCGCCTCATAGCCATCCGGACACCCGGGGTTATCCACGGAGCCGGAGGACGTCGGAGACGGACTGCCTTCAGAGGAGCGTGTGAATCCACAAGTCTCAAGACGGTTTTATTGAAGAAATCCACTTTCTCATCTATAGAAGTCGATTGATATAAGTTTGTCCAGTCAATGGATTGTGCCTCGCTGGCAAGTTTGGTCTTGTGTATACCCGCAAAGTTACGAAGAAACACGACGGTAGGACGCTGCTTAGGTGGCTTAATCTTATATGACAGGTAGATCAAGTCATGTCTAGATAACCCTGGCGCCGCGATCTGTCCATGATTAACGACCAGCTCCGGGGAGGATACGAGCATGAGGTCAATCGAAGAGTCATCAGAATCAACATTACAGTGGGTTGGGTTTAGTGGGAGAACTGAAATATTCGATGATTCAAGGATCGACCCCAGGCCACGTGACCTCGGGGTAGACCGAGTGAGATCAGTGTTAAAATCCCCCATGATAATGTGATGCTTGTACTCCGAGGAAAAAGAGTCAAAAAGGGTTTCTAGTTGAGAGAAATAGTTGATGGCAGGGGGGCAGTAGATAACGCCCAGAACAAGAGATCTGATCAGGAGTATGGTAACTTTTAGTGGACAGAAGACCGACAAAATTATCTAAGTTTAGCCTTCTAAAAAAAACACGTAAAAATATAACTCATAAACTAGCGACCCGCCCCGGCTTCGCACGGGTGCAATATGCATGTAACTCATAACATGACGCCCTTCGACGACGGTAAGAGAGTGCAGTTTCGAAACCTACCAACGGCAAGTACCAATGTGACTTTTTCCGAGTTATATGTACTTTCTAAGATTATCTATATATTATTCATATAGACACCACTGACAAACGCTGAAGGAAAACATCGTGAGGAAACCTAGGCTTCTAATTACTAAATATAAATTTGAAATCGCATTGAGCAAGCGTGGCGATTAATGCTCAAACCTTCTCCGTGTGCGAAGAGGCTTTGCTCAGCAGTGGGCATTTATAGGCTGTTGATGTAATATAAAGCTGAAGAGTTTGTTTGTTTCAACGCATTTATCTCAGAAACTACTGGACCGATTTGATAAATTCTTTTTGTATTGGATAGTCCATTTAACGAGGAAGGTTATAGACTATAAATAATCACGCTACGATCAATAGGAGCCGAGCAGAGCGGGTGAAACCACGCGGAAGTAGATATTAATTTAATAACCAGAGTAATTTTTACATTTTTGTGTATGAAGCATTGATGTATAATAAGCAAGGGGGTCTCAATTGGGTACTTGCCAACTAGTCAAATTCAAAACATTTTTCGAACTGTCAAAAACGACCCTTTTCTATTAATTTTGTACGAGATTGTGTATTGTGACGTCGCGTTCTTTTAGCGTCAAACAACATAGTTATTTCTAAAAAATATGCTGGAAGAATACTAAAATTAAGTTGGTCATAAAATTAATTAACGAAAGTATGAATACTTTTTAATATTTTATTGCATTGAACAAACGAAATTATTTATTTTTAATTAAGGAAAGTACCTAATTTTCATTATCAATATAAGGTAACAATATAAATAATACAAAGTACAATATACCTCTAAAGAAAATATGAAATCTGTTAGTATCTAAGACCAAAGGTTAGTTGTATTCCTGCTTACCTTCTTGATAGAAGCCTTGAAGAAGGAGAAGTAGATCCTGATGAGGTTCTCAGCGATCTTGGAGTCGTCCTTGCCGAGGTAGAACTGGTTCAGGAAACACACGCCGTAGTACTGAGCGCGGGGGGAGATGTTGGTTCTGGAAAATAAATTATGATTATCTTTGAGTTTATGAAGGTATAACCTGGGTGTCTTCAAGGCCTGAGTGAATAGGTTGCTTATGGGACGACGTGCTCCATCGTAGGACAACATCGCTAACCACCAGGCAGATAGTGGGGAAAGTGGGATAGATTGGCCGACGCCATTAAATATATATAAAAAAGTTGGTACATATTATTAAGAATGGAATTTCTTGTTTATTTGTGTGTGGCGGGTTAACTTGTTAGCTGTCTCATGAGTAGAAGTAGGTAACGAATTGATAATATGGAATCCATAACGTAACATCACGCCTTTTATTACCAGTGGGGTAGGCAGAGGTGCACATTACGGCACTTAATGCCACTGTACAATGTAACATTCACTTTTCACAATTTATGGAGTGCCATTTAATAGTGAACTTATTGCTATATACCGGGCACAATTCCAAACTTCCGTGCTACTACTGAGATTTTTTTTAAACCCAGTAGGTACGTAAATACTTTGCGCGACCCGGAAATCGAACCCGAGATCGCAATGCATTTTTTGTTGGTGGTTTAATGTATGCAAGTATTTTTTGTACAAACCTGAACAACATCTTCTCAATATCAGCCAGCACCACGGCCTTCATGTTGGGATGGTTAAACAGGAGCTGGCAGAGATGGTAGATCACCTTCGACGCGACCGACTGCGACGGGTCTCCTAGCTTATTGATTATATTTGTTAACAGCATCTGTAAAATAACAAATTAAATATGAGAATGTGTAGGCGAAGGTGTTTAGTTAACATATATTTAGTTGATTATTTGGCCAGAATCGCTATTGATGTAGGGAATATGTAAAAGAGGCGAGGTTGTTTCCTTGGTTGAAGAAATGTTTTAGCCGGTTCAAGATTATATCGGGTGCATTTTAATTTTAGGAACCAAACATGTAAATATTGTTAATTAATGTTTTAAATGAAAACTACTTCTTTCAAAGTAAGGACTTAAAGGAAAATACATGACAAAACCTCCATTTTCACATTCGAAAAAGTAGTAAAATATTTTGTTTTTTTTTATGGCATAAGCCGGTAAACGAGCAGATGGATCACCTGATGGTAAGCAATCGGCGTCGCACGGACACCAGAGGCGTTGTAAGTACGTTATCGGTCTTTTGGGGATTAGGAATGTGAAGATTGTTGAGGATTCAGGGATTGGGGAGAGGGGGCGGGTGGGTGCTAATTGGGCCTCCGCTAACCTCATTCACACGACGAAACAAAACGCCAGCGTCGTTTCACGGACACGTTTGTAATACTGCATTAGACAATAAAATCACCTGTATTACTATTGTTAAATAGCAGAGGTTAAGTAAGACCTGTGCTTACCCCTACAGAATTGAACAATGCATGATATTATGTACATACCTTCTCCCTCTCTGGATGATGCATCAGCAGGTAAGACATGGCACTGACCGCCTTCTCTTTGTTCGCCTCCACCGAGTCGTGGGCGAATTTGTTCAAAGCTTCCACATAGCCTGGAATTAATATTGTGTAATCATTAATAGGGTCGTAGACAGTGTATGAAAATCTTACTAATATAATAAATCGGAAAGTGAGTTTGTTTGTTTGTTTCATTGTTCCGCTTTCACGCCGTAACTACTAAACCGATTGCTTTGAATTTTTGCAGACGTAAAGTTAAGAATACGTCTGGATTAAATAATAGGGTACTTTTTATCCCGTAAAAATTTGATATTCCCAAGGGAAAACAAAAGTATTGCTATAGATGGCGCTGTATGTATTGGTATGTGTTACATAGGCTACTTTTTATCCTTTTGTGACGCAAGCGAAGCCGCGGGTAAAAGCTAGTTAAAAATATAATTAGTCCGTCAGTTAGGTAATAAAAAATATTAGACACGTATTTTTTTATTTTGTCGTAAAAGAAAACAATACTTAGATAAAACAGTGTTAAATTTAGGAGTGGGAGGTCGTTACATCACGTTACCCTATAAAATGTCCCTATCCCTTAAGTAGTGTCGCGGAGAACCTAACGGGTAACCGGGGCTCCGGCTCGACGTGCAGGAGAAGGAACGGGGTGGATTTTAGTCAGTAAGAGTCTGACACTCCCTCCCGCCTCACCCAGGCGGGAGCAGTCATTCGATGATTTTCCCCCCTTAAAAAAAAAAAACTATAAAATGTAGTAAATCGTGACGTCACACGATATTTCAAATCAAATAATCGTCGAAAGTAATTAATTTTGTAAGAAAACGCAAAATACGTGCCTAATGTTTTAATATAATCTACCAGACGGACATTAAGATGAAATTCAAAAAACTACCTTAGTATTCCATTATTATTAATGTGTTATATTAAAGTGCAAGGCGAAGTGTGGTTAAGTTTTTTTGTTATATCTAAACAAGACGTAACTAGAATTGTTTCAGTGAGAGTGTTAAGTTATAAATTGTATTATTACCGTTTTGTATTTTTGTCGCCAGAGACGCTATTATTATTTAGAGTTTACGTTTTTTTTTGGCATATCAAATCAATGTCTTCAAATGTTTCATTTAAGTAATGAAATATTTGATAATTTCATAACATAAACATTAAAGTCCAAACTGGAGAAAGAAAAATAATTTATTCGCCACCAGGCATGGACCATGGAAAACCATGAAAATAAAAATAAAAAAAAACAATAAGAACGTAAAAACATAAAATAACATTGAGACAAAAAATAGCAGTAAAAAAAACGAAAGCAAAAAATAATTATAAAAAAGCAAAATAAAAGAGCAACAGGGTGGCAGTACTCACTGCCATACAACTCCTTGAGTTGATCCTCGAAGTACCACAGCTTCAATATGTTCCTGCGCGCCTGCTTGTTGCCGGACGTCATCTCGTCCACGTGGCCCAGGGGATGCTGCTCGAATGTACGCAGCTTCATGTCCGGGATGAGTAGCTCGGATATAAGGAGCTCTGATAGTGCATCTGTAAAGGAAAAGTGGAAGTCAGTTGAAGAGTATGTGTTTGAGCGCCTAAACTCCGGAATTATTAGTTCAATTTGATTTTTTTTGTGTTTGATAGTCTTTTTATTTAAGAAAGAAAAGTAAATTGTAAATTTTAAAGCATCACGCTACGATAAATAAAATCTTAACATTAGAAATTATAAACCCAGGTTTCCGCACGATGTTTTCCTTCACTGTATATTTCTGCATTGGTGTCTAAATAATCTAAGAAAGTACATTATAACACCGAAAATGTCTCATCGGTACTGCCGGGATTCGAACCCGCACCTTCATGCATGAGAAGCGAGCGTCTTAAACCTCCCGGTCACCATTTATCTATTCCACGAAATGTTTACATGACACTTCGTTTAGTTCCAATTCGTACCAACAGATGTCACTGTGCAATGACGTCACTTTCTGAATCGCGATGTTAAGATTCTCCGGCGTTTGGTTGGGTCGGCTCGCATTCAATACGTGGTCAACTCTGGTTTCCCTTCAAAACGCATAAATCTTTCGCCTTTTACTAAAGATTTCCGTGGAGGGGAACACTCAAATGAGTCTATAATATTTTTTGAAAAACTTCGCTTCGGCGGAGTTTATAAATACTCAAAAATCAAACAAATGTAAAATTTCAAGTGTGGACTACCAATAACTACTCACATATAATACAAGTTGTATATCAGTTACTTGTAAAAATATGGAGATAACATATCATAACATCACGCCTTTTATCCCCGAAGGGGTAGGCAGAGGTGCACATTCTACCACAGTACAATGTAACACCCACTTTTCACTAGTTGTTATGAGTCCCATGTAATAGGGGGTGAGCCTATTGCCATATACCGGGCACATTTCCAGACTCCGTGCTACTACTGAGAATTTTAAAAAACCCAGTAATACTTTGCCCGACCCGGGAATCGAACCCGAGACCCCTTGCCCGGCAGTCGCACTTGCGACTACTCGGCCAACGAGGCAAATATGGAGATGGGGATGTAAAATAGAGGGCTAATTAATAAGAATGAAAAACCACTCTAACAATATAATTATTTGTACAAATTTTGTTGACTCTGTACCAACCCTAAGCTCTAAATAAAACTAATTGATCCTAAACTTTATTAAAAGACTTCACTGATGGACTTTTCTATTTTAACATTACAACAGTGCGCCTGCATTCATGCATCATTAATTCATGCTTTGACTTTGAAAAAATGTAGATCTATGTCCAGCAGTGGACGAATATGAGCTGATGCTGTATGTATATATATAGAATTATAGACTACAACAACTTACCAATGATAATGATTCCATCCTTCTTTTTAGCTGGTTTCACATTGTTGATCATGTTCCGTAGCGCCGTCAAGTTGTAAATAGGGTTGTCCTGGAATCCGAAATGTAAAATGAACTGACTTGAAAATACATCGTCTCGCATGGATCGGTGTTCTGGCTCACGACGGGTTAAACTAAATAAACAACTAGCTGGAATGTTGTCTTAATTAAACATTAAATGACAATAGAAGTACACATACAAACGAATGGCGAACGGAGGCGAATACAAAGCCGGAAACTTGGGAAAAGAATTCACGATAATTTACAAACATTCGAATTTTAGTGTAGCCAAAAGATTAAAACATATTTAGCTGAAACTGTAACTTCACTAATCCTTTTTTCATTAGTAATATTTACTTCTTTTTTAATAATATGCTTATCTTATCTTATACTATTATGTATATAAAGCGGAAGAGTTTGTTGTTTTGTTTATTTGTTTGAACGCGCTAATCTCCAGAACTACAAGTCTGATTTGAATAATTCTTTTTGTGTTGGATAGCGCATTTATCGAGGATGGCTATATATATAAAACAACACGCTATGACCAATAGGAGCTGAGCAGAGCGTGTGGAACCGCGCGGAAGTAGCTAGTTATTATATAATTAGGATCTGACAGTGAAATCCATGCAGTTGACGGCTTACCTGAATCAATATAGTGGCAGCCGCCACTCTGTCTCCTATGGCACCTTTGTTCAGGAGTGTGCGCGCCCACTGATGATCTGACGAGCCGCTTCTGTTTGCCTCTGAAATATAAAGATAACACATTAATTTAATTTCAAACCGGTAGTTGCAGAGACTGATATGTTAAATCAACCAAAGTTAAACAAACACGTGAACGAACGACGTTGTGTTTCGTCGTGTGGGTGAGGTTACCTGAGGCCCAATTACCCTCCCCTTCCCCAATCTCCCCTATTTCCCCAATTCCTGAATCCCGAACAATCCTCAAACTCCTAATCCCCAAAATGCCAGTTCCAGGTGTCCATGGGCGAAGCCGGTTGCTTACCATCAGGTGATCCATCTGCTTGTTTACCGGCTTATGCCATAAAAAAATCACACTATAAAACATTGTAATGTTATAAATAATATTTGAATAAGAATAATTTATAACTATGTGTTATACTATACAAAAAAGTAAGGAATGTGAAATTGATTTGGATGAAAATTGGTGAGGAGGTAGCTTAGAACCAGGAGACGGATATAGGATATTTTTTCTTCTTTTCACTGAAAATCATGAATGGGATCGGTAAACAACTGGATTGTACATACAAAGTCGAGGGCAGAAGATAACAAATACATAAAAGAAAGTCGTGTAATTCCTAAATTGATTGCTGAAAATTAGCTGGTGGGGAGGTAGGTTAGAACCAGGAGATAGTTTTATCCAAGGATTTCCTGAAAATCCTTTGATTAATGATCGTAATCCAGGCATTGCAGTGCATAATATGTACAGTCGCGGACAGAAGGTGGAAGTATTATAGATTAACTTACTTGTCTCATAAGCCATTGTGTCACCATGCAGAGCACTGCTGGCCTCTTTCCTCATCTCCTCAATTTGATCCTGTGTTAATGTCTTCGATGGTGGTGGCTCTTCTGGCATCTGGAATGGAAATTAAGGATTTGAATTATAGTTCATATAAAGTGCAGGGTTCATATGATTAAAACTTAAACAAGTTTACATGACACTGGTCAGGTGGCTGCAGGTGTGGTTGTTTACTATAAAAATTAATGACCTTCATACAATAAATAAGTAAAATAAAAAACAAAAATATTGCTAGTTTGTGTAAACCATTAAAGTATTCCATACTTTGCTATATATTATAATATTGCTATATAATATTGCTAGTTTGTGTAAACCATTAAAGTATTCCATACTTTACAAAGTATTCCATACTTTAATGGTTTTCATTAATATTTGTTCTGTCCATTATGCTTGTATGAAATTAACAATGCCAAAATCTCCTTTTTTCTTTTATTTTAACGAATTTGTTGCAATATTTTTATAATATTTTATGGTTATGTGAGTAAAAAAATTCTATGTTGCACTTGCAAGAAATTGTGCAATACATACAAAAATCAGATATTTAACAAACTTAACGTAAATATGACACGTTTATAAAATCAAATTAATACTTTACCTGATGATACCACTTCTTTTTATCCTCATATTCCAGGGTTTCAGCAAAATGCTTAGCAATACCCTGTCCTTTCTTTGTATCGGCATTTTTGTCAGGTTGGCCGTAATTTGTGTAAGCTTCATCAACTAAGATGTTCTCTTCGAATCTTTTGTGCTTCATTTTTACTTATTTATCATTAAACGTTACAATATAAATGAACAAAAACACGTGAAAGGCCACCACATCCCATGCCCCTCTGTTGACGTTAGTTTGACGTCTATGAATTTTATTTCGCCAGTAGCGTAGATTAAAAAACTTAAATGCTCCTTTGCATGCAGTGGTTTTTATGTATCTATTTGTTGATCACATTTATTTATTGTTAGGTAAATATTTTATTTGTAGTAAATACCCCTTTTTTCTCAATTTTCTCGTCTTAACGGACCTTACCGTAGTTATATCTTAACTCAGCTTGCATCATAAATCACAAGAATACAATCATTATTATCGTGTTATGGTTCCATCCATCCATTTAAAGGATCAATTGCACTCCTATAAGCATAAAATTTGCAACAAGATGATAGGCCAAGGACGACAGTTGACGACAAAAATATGCTTAAAAGGCTAGTATTGCAAGTTTAAATTTTATAGGCGTGTCAAAACGACAAAAAATATTTTGCTATAGTAATTTAAACCGTATTTCAATGTCATACGTTTTACTTTCCATTACAGGAAAATCGTCGATTTGTCATTACTTAAAAAAAGCTTTGATAGTTACGGGCAGTGCGGGGGGTTGTACTTCGTCTGTTATTTTCATTAAATATTTTAGTAAAAATTATATTTTAAGTAGAAATAATATAAATTAAGTAAAATGGATGAGAAAGGAAGAAAAGTTATTGTTTGCGACAACGGCACAGGCGTAAGTTCATATAAAAATGGAGATGTAAAATGGTGGTTGTGATAAGAGCTTGAATCATCGTTTTCCTCATGTTATGTTGTCGGTTTTAGTTCGTGAAGTGTGGATATGCGGGGAGCAACTTCCCAGCCTTCATTTTCCCGTCGATGGTCGGTCGGCCGATCATCAGGGCAGAGAATAAGATCGGAGATATTGATGTGAAGGTGAGTTTCGAAACTGTGCTAACTGAGGTGTGTAGCGTAATTCATCCATATCCTGTCTATGAAACTATTATCATACTGACATGATTCTGAAACACACATCAATATATCAGAATAAGCTCATGAAATCTTATTTATATTCATGATAATATCCTTGCTAATAGTTAATAGATTATTGTTCTTAGTACAAAACTAAAGACCTAAATAGATTCCAATATCTTGTCCTGTTTCCTTTTACATGATGACATTATTTCCTATTTGATTGTTTTTGTGTACTGAAGCTCTATTGGATACTTAAACTGTCAAATACCAAGCGGTCACCGGTGACCGCAGCCTATTGTTCTATAATTGTGTCTGCGAAACCGGTACTCGACGAGTTAAATTCTCATTGAGAGGCTCGCTAGTCAGTTTTACAGTAATAAAACACTGTAGTAGTGCAAATGGTAGAAAAGTAAGTTTTGTAAACATGCTAATAGGCAAATGTTTAGTTAGAAATAGTGAACTGAGTAAGTGAAGGGCACTGGGCACTTAAATAGACATAAAAAATCCTAAACATATATAAAAATCTCTAAAGTTGTCATAGTTTTGATGTATAATGTGTATTATTTTGCTATATTTGAGTATTTTCTTTGCTATTTACTGTGATTAAGACATTTTGAAATGTTACAGGATATATGTATCGGAGTAAGTCCATATTTCAGCATGTTTTCATGTTACTTGTTTTGAGAACAGAGGCCTTACTATGAGTTTGTTGTGCGCTTAAAGTAATCGAAACGAGACCACATTCTGCACTCTAATTGGCCAGCTACAATGAGCCAACCAATCAGAGTGCTGAATGCGGTCTTGTTTTAATTACTTGAAATGTAAAATAAAGTTGTACTAAGCACTCAGTATCTAATGTTGAAATCTAACATTGTTCTAACTAATATGTCTTATGAAATGTTTAAACAAATGTTTAAATGCATGTAGAGTGTGTGAAAATAATTTAACTTAAATGTTTTGTGATTGTACAAAATACTGCGAAATTAGGTACAGAATCATCCACAAATAAACAATGCAATGTCAAAATAACAAAGCACAGTGTTATTTATAAATACACAAATATCTGCTAGACTTTCAGTGTAAGTAAATATACTGGGATTTTAGGAATAACTGTAATGACATAGGCATATTGTAATCATAGACAAGTTAGAAACTCCAAACTTTTTCTTATAATAAAAAGCTATAACATTTCATGCGACAGGCTTTTAATCAAGAGGATGTGGAAGTTATGGTATGTTATAGGTATTCTATTATGCAGTGCTTCGCAATATTAACTGCGCACATGCTTAAATATTACAATTAATTATAGATGCAACACTTTTCCAAAACAATGAAATGATTCTATAGTTTCTAAACTATTGCAGAATTGATCAGCTTTTATTTTAGAATAGTCCTGGATTTATTTTACAACTACCTTTAGTACTCTTATTAGACTTATCTATCTACTATGTACTAAATTTAAAAAAAATATCTTCTATAGACAAGAATCTTACTCTATGATACTCAATGCTTTTTAATTCGAAATCAGGCAATTCAGCTTCTAGTTAGTCTTTTTTTTTTGCTTAGTATTATAGGTAATTATATTATGCCCATAATGAAAATATGTCAATACTTTTTTATGCATAGTTTTTTTGCACCAGACCAACAAAACCAACCTTTGATTTAGTTAGTAACTTCAATTTTTTTTGCATGTATTTTAGCATTATTTTGTTTTTGTTTTGAAATAATAATAATAATTAATAGGTAGTGTAATATAGTCTAACTCATTTGTCTTTTAACTAGTATTTTCTTACTTGTGTCAAATTCCAAGTCAATATAATTTTATTTGCATTTTAAATAGAAGTTCTATGGACTAAAGGTCATTATTTTGACTCTATAGTCTTTTCGTTGATACCCTCATAGCTGATAGAATAAAAAAAAAGTAATAATATTTTACTATTTTTTAAAGTTTTCAATTGGAGTTAAGACAAATAAGAAATAACTAATCATAGGGCATCATATGTACAGAACTACATATTTAATTGTAATGTTATAAAGATGTTATTTTGTGTATATTAGTTGTTCTAACGACATCTTTGTTAGAAGGTGATAGACACTATGAGGCTTACTCTTGAATCCAATTCCCATCGATCGACATTGGTATTGTGAAATTTCGTACTCGTGAGTTGCAACACTAGCGCCCATTGCATCCATATTGCGTGGATATTGTATGAACTAAATGGTATTGAGTTTGGCTTTATATTCCGTACTCTGAATGCTATTTTACAGCTACAGCTAACAGCTAGTATTGACATTGAATAATTATTGAAATATCATTGACGATGAGAATTGACTGCCCGGTTGGTGCGGTGGCTGGGCAACCGGATGCCGTGCAACGTGTCGCGGGTTCGATTCCCGCACGGAACAACACTTTGTGTGATCCACAAATCGTTGTTTCGGGTCTGGGTGTCATGTGTATGTGAAATTGTATGTTTGTAAACGCACCCTAATACAGTAGAAAATCCTAGTGGGGGCAACGTTTTTTTAAAAAAAAGAAACAAGAACGAAAAGTATGGTATCAAGAGTAAGCACCCTGATCAGAAACATACTATTGAAATGTGATGCAACAAACACAATGCTGAATTCTGATTGGTTAGTACAGAGGCTGAACAACTGGATATCGCATGACACCGTGGTTGTGATCAAATCTGTGAGATTTACATTGGGTACTTGCTAACTAAATTCCATACGTTTTTCGAACTGTTAAAAACGACAGTTTTCTTTAAATTTTGTACGAGATTGTGTATTGTTTATTTCAATTAAACGATAATTTGGTGCTTTTGAAACGTCGACAAATAAAAAAAATATTAATAGTCCGTCAGTCTGCCTGTAGTTAGTGAAGCTAAGTGCCTTCATCATTGGTCAGTTGGAAGCGACCTGCCACCTTGATCCTAACTAATTTAGGACAATAAAAAAAAAACTATAATGCTTTGAATACAATTTTAAAATGGATCTAATTAGAAATTAGCATTTTCGAGCATTGTTGAACATTCAGTACATCATAATATTGTCATTGGCTAAGGTGTAACACTTTTTTGTTTGACAACAAAGACTCGTACATTGATACACATACGCATTACAAACAATAGTGTGTTTCCGACTTCTGTTTTTTTGTATAGATTTTGTGCCGTTTTTCAGAATATTGTGTTCACTACTAAAACTCTGTTTATTTAAGATGTAAACGAAATGCTCCCGAAAAACGCCGACAGGTGATTGTACAAAACAAGTTTTATTTTTTATTATAAGCCGATCAAGGGGTCTCGGTTTCAATTCCCGGGTTGGGCAAAGTATTAGTGGGTCTTTAATTCTCAGTGGTAGCACAGAGTGTGGAATCGTGCCCGGTATATGGCAATAGGCTCACACCCTATTACATGGGACTCATAACATGAATAGTGAAAAGTGGGTGTTACATTGTACAGTGGCATAATATGCACCACCACACTTTGGGGATAAAAGACGTGCTGTTATGTTATGTTAAGTTTTATTTTCATAAAAGTAAGGAATTATAATTTCATATTATAAGTTTAAAATCGCCGACCCGCATTGAGCAAGCGTGGTGATTAATGCTCAAACCTTCTCGTGTACGAAGAGGCTTTGCTCAGCAGTAGGCATTTATAGGCTGTTGATGTGAAGGAATTAAATGTTTATTTTGTGTAATAATAGTTATGATCAACCGCTCAAGGCTGATGTTGCATAAATGATACGAAAACTAAAACGATTGAAATTATAAAATCAATTTCTTTTCGTCAGCTTTTCGGGAGTGTTTCGTTTACACCTGTACAACCTATTGCTATATTAGTCTTTGGAAACATGAATTAATAGTAATATTGGAATGATTTCAGGACTTAATGGTTGGAGATGAAGCATCTAAACTCAGGTCTATGTTGGAAGTCAGTTATCCTATGGAGAATGGCGTAAGTTTAGTTTATAATTATTTATTTAAATATACTGCCTCGTTGGCCGAGTGGTAGCAAGTGCAACTGCTGGGCAAGGGGTCTCGGTTTCTATTCAGTATATAAGATATAATCTTATACTCCTAAATACTTTTATAAGATTGTACAAAAAAGAACTTGATGCTTTAATAAGTACGTATAAATAAAGTACGCACATTCTTTTCTGATGCGAAATGTCCAAAACGATACCCATTACCCACCCGTTACTTTTTCACTCTTATGAGTGGAAACTAGTGGAAAACTGAGTGTAACTTCGTGTTGCTGTCACCTCTACTTGTCCCTTCGGGGTTAAAAGGCATAATTTTTAAGATTTCAAAAGTTATTTAGTTAAAACAATTACTTAACTAAATTGTTCCCGACTTTCACAATTTTGTACTAAAAATATTTCTATACTAGCTAACGCGGTGCTCAGCTCCGATTGATCGTAGTAAGATATTCTGTAGCCTATGTCACTCTCCATCCCTTTAACTAGTCGCGGAGAACCTAACGGGTTACCGGGCTCCGGCTCGAAGAGCAGGAGAAGGAACGGGGACTATCTCCACTTAAAAGATCACGACAATTCGTCGCTCCGTTTTACCGTGAAAGACGGACAAACAAACAGACATACAATTTCCGATTCATAATATTACTATGAATAATCTAGCTACGATAATATCAATATTTATAATCAACCCATTTAATTTACAGGTGGTCCGAAACTGGGAGGACATGTGCCACGTGTGGGACTACACGTTCGGTCCAAGCAAGATGAACGTGGACCCGAAGGAGACCAAGATATTGCTCACTGAACCACCTATGAACCCCACCAAGAATAGAGAGAAGATGATTGAGGTTAGAAGAGCACAGGTTTTCTTTTTCCAAGAGTTCGGTGCTCATCAAAAAATACATATTGGTATTTTATATGATGCTTGCGAGTGGTAGCCTGATGCGAAAGAGGGTTGTATAATAGTATTTTTTATAATCACTACATAGTATAAAACAAAGTCGCTGTCCGCCATCTGTCTGTTCCTATGTATGCTTAGATCTTTAAAACTACGCAACGGATTTTGATGCGGTTTTTTTAAAAGATAGAGTGATTCTTAAGGGAGGTTTATATGTATAATACATATGTATTGCACCCGTGCGAAGCCGGGGCGAGTTGCTAGTTTAATATAATAATGAAAGACTGCCTCATTAGCCGAGTGGTCGCAAGTGTGACTGCCGGGCAAGGGGCCTCGGGTTCGATTCTTTTCCCGAGTCGGGAAAAGTATTACTGGGTTTTTTACAAATCTCAGTTACTACTGAGATTTTTATATTTCCCGACTCCGTGCAGTAGCATATATAGTATATATAGTAAATATGCCCGGTATATGGCAATAGGCTCACCCCCTATTACATGTGAGACTCATAACATAAATGGTGAAAAGTGGGTGTTACATTGTACAGTGGCATAATGTACATCTCTGCCTACCCCTTCGGGGATAAAAGGCGTGACGTTATGTTATTATGTTATGTATGTCGTATTAATTTAATTATAATTCTCTGTAATATAGGTAATGTTCGAGAAGTACGAGTTTGACAGCGCGTATATCGCCATCCAGGCGGTGCTAACGTTATATGCTCAAGGACTCATCTCCGGAGTGGTCGTCGACTCTGGTGAGTATTTTGTATATATTTTTTATTGGAACAACCTCCCGATACCGCTGCAACTCCTGTAAGCCAGGATCTACAGTAGATACAACCATGAAAACACCGGAACACTGAAGTCCAGCGCGTCCCAGGGACATGAGTAACTGTCTTGGTTCCCGCAACGAAGTGAATCAGAAGATATTACAAGACGAGAAGAAAAACAACGATAGTTTCCACTTCCCTCGGTGAATTACTGCAGGAGACAGAGTGAATTAAGCCTTAAGCCACAAAAAGAGACTGTACAACTGGGTGAAGCCCAGTCGCCAAGCACCACGGAAATTTGACTAAAAACTAAGTGGGTCCTATGTGTGAGCTGTTATACTTGCTTCCAATATATATGGCAATGTATGGCAAAAGCGCCTAATATTATTTATAAATTTACGAATAACACACAGACAATACACAGGATAACACATATGTAAATAGATTAAAGGTACATAGGTACTGCATATTCCCGCAGGAACCTCTTCCTGCAGTCCTTCGACAAAAAAACAATAAAAACTAATGCCTAATAATTTAAAGTGTGGGAGAGCCATGCTTCGACACGAATGGGCCGGCTCGACCGGAGTGATACCACGGCCGAGCAGAAAACCGACGTGAAGCAACGCTTGCGTTGTGTTTCGTCGTATGAATGAGGTTACCGGAGGCCCAATTACCCTCCCCTTCCCTAATCTCCTCAATCTCTGATTCCCCAACGATCCTCAAACTTCTAATCCACAAAAAGCCGGTAACGCACTTGTAACGCCGTTTGTGGTCGAAGTGTCATCAGGTGATCCGTCTGCTCGTTTACCGGCTTATGCCATAAAAAAATTACGTATGTATGTTTTCAGGTGACGGTGTAACCCACATATGCCCGGTGTACGAGGAGTTCGCACTGCCACATCTGACGCGGCGGCTCGACATCGCCGGCAGGGACATCACTAGATATCTCATCAAGGTACGTTTTTAATACATTGTTTATTACATAAATTTTTATAGTTACTATCGTGTGACATACTAAATTAACTTTACAATTAATGAAATCTCAAATGAAACTTACTGTTTACTTAATTATTTTTGCGAGGATAGTGTATTCTTCGCTGCATTCCGATTATCTTATATTCAATTTTGCAACTTATTAATGATCAGCTGTACAAGTACCTATGAATTTTTTGTGACGTGTCTGCCGCTTATAATTGTTGGTGCCCGCATGTTTACAATATCTCGCTGCAATAAAAAACTGTGTTGTAGTTATGTTGTGACATTGTTTTACAGCGATGGTTTTGAGTTATTATTGATTATGGGTCAGGTTTACCTTGCGGGTTCCCGTACCAATAATACATCATCATGCATTATTGTTGCTGGTTTTTTGTGTCTGCACATTCATATTTTATTTTATTATTTGATGATAATTTACTGTATGGGTGGAGATGGAGTTGTTACGGCTTATGTATCAAATAAAGTTGTAATTTCCTACCTATTAGTGTCGGAACAATGCACTTATCTGTCACTAAATAGAAATAAATTGTTGTTATTGATGCATTGCGTTCTAAACTGTTTGAATTTTATTGAGAAATCCAAAACACCTGCAGTGTATGATGAGCGGCTTATATTTGTATTTAAGTGCAACATTTACTAATGATAATCATAAAGTAACTGTATATTACCAAAATTGCAGGGGAATTCGCACCAAATTGCACATTCTTTACATGAATATCTTGGCGAATTGCTATGATATCATAGTGTTGACTGAGACCTGGTTGACACCGGAGATATGCGATGGTGAGTTCATTGATGAGCGTTACACGACATATAGATGTGATCGTGATCGTTCTGCGACTGGGAAAAAAGATGGGGGCGGTGTCCTTGTGGCTGTTTTGAGGGGGTTGCATTCAGTTCGACTTGTTTCGAAGTTATCTGCACTGAACAATATTGAGCACGTTCTCGTCCAGCTGCCTAGTCCGACTCAGGGCAAATGTCAGGTGCTTGGTGCTGTCTACATACCTCCAAATACAACAGAATTTTTCTATCTTGAATATTTCGAATCGTTGCAGCGCTGTCTTGACTGCCCTGGTATTGAACGGTTTTACTTGTTGGGTGACTATAATTTGCCGGGAGTTGACTGGGTTGGTTGCAGTGATGATATATCGCCACCACTCGGCATGATATGCAGTGGGGGTTCTAGCATTTGTGGACACCTGGCTACCTTTATGTCTATACTTAATGCCTACCAGTACAATACTATAAAGAACAACAACGGAAGGCTGTTGGACTTGGTCATTAGCAATCAGGCATGTTCGATCTATTCACCCTCAGATTATTTACTAAAGTGTGATAACCATCATCCCCCTTTTTGTGTTCTGACATCTCTTCGGTTACCCCAAAACTCTAGAATACGTAAACAAATAAAAAAATACAATTACTATAGAGCTGATTATGACAATATCAACCTTAATTTAAGCAAAATCAATTGGTACGACATCTTGAGTAGTGACAAATCCGTGGATGATAATGTTAACATTTTTTATAACAACATTTTTCAATTAATTAAAGCACACACACCACTGATTAAATGCAGGTCACTAAAATTTCCAATTTGGTTCTCAAAAGCCCTGATACACATTTATAAAAACAAAGCTAAAGCTTGGTGTAAATGGAAAAAATATAATAATCTTTCAGATTATGAGCAGTTTGCGTTGTATAGGTCGAGATTTCAGACTGAATGTAAGATCTGTTACACTAAATATATTAATTCTGTTGAGGATGGCATTAGGACGAACATTAAGCACTTTTGGAAATACATATCGAATCGTAAATCCACTACTAGCATACCTTCTAATATGACTTATAACGACCGGTCCTCTGGCGATACTGAAGAGATATGCAATCTGTTTTCTAGTTTCTTTAACTCGGTTTATGAGGAGTCTACCCTGCATAACATGCATGATAATGCATATAGAGATCGCTCCGAAGGCTGTTCGTTGCTCGGTAATATTGAGTTTAATGTCAATGAAGTACTAAGGGCACTAAAATCATTAGATCTATCTAAGGGACCAGGTCCAGATAACGTCTCTGTAATTTTTGTTAAGAATACAGCTAAGCACTTATGTATCCCCTTATGTATTATATACAACCAATCCATCTCTCAAGGTGTCTTCCCTACTTTATGGAAGAGTGCAAACATAACGCCAGTTTATAAGTCGGGCTCTCAGCAGGATATCAGGAATTATCGTCCTATATCGATACTGTCTACTCTGTCAAAGGTATTTGAGCGGCTAGTCCATGATAAAGTTTATCCCTTCTTTCACAATCAAATAATACAGGAACAACACGGATTCGTAAAAAGAAGGTCCACTACAACTAATTTGGTTGATTTTGTAGATTATTTATTTAATAATATGGACTCGCGTTTACAGGTCGATTCAATATACACAGATTTTCAAAAAGCTTTTGACAAGGTTGATCACCAACTACTCCTGGCTAAGCTCGCCTTCAATGGTGTGCACGGCGATTTGCTGAGATGGTTTGCTTCTTACGTCTCAAATCGAACCCAGAGGGTTGTTATCAATGGTTATAATTCTGTTACGATAGAGGCAACATCTGGAGTACCTCAGGGATCGATTCTTGGGCCTCTTCTTTTCATATTGTTTATTAATGACATAAACAACTGTTTTAAATATTCCAAATTACTCCTTTACGCAGATGACCTAAAAATTTTTAAAACCATAAAAACCTTTCATGATTGTCAGCTATTACAAGAAGATTTAGTTAGATTTGGTCAATATTGCGATAAAAATAAACTAAAACTTAGCATTCCAAAATGCTGTTGCATAAGTTTCACAAAGAATAAAAAGATTATTAGATATCCGTATTCCCTAAATAATGCTGTTTTGTTGAGAGTGCCCATGGTCCGTGATCTCGGAGTTTTGCTGGATGATAAACTACACCTAGATGCACACATAAGTAAGATTGTCGGCAACGCCTATCGTATGTTCGGGTTTGTGATGAGATCGTCAACGGAGTTTTTACGCCCAAGTACATACTTATATCTTTATAAGTCTTTGGTCAGGTCTCAGTTGGAGTATGCGGTGCCGGTGTGGAATCCCTTTTATATTAAATATTCAAATAGTATAGAAAAAATACAGAATAAATTTTTAAAAGCTGTTCATCATCGCTGTTTTCGTGTGCCTGCAAGCTATAATGACTTGCTTAAAAGGTACAAACTCCACGGTCTTCAGACTAGGAGATTAATTTTGGAGACTATGTTTTTGTATGATTTATGTAACAATGCATATGACTGTATGGACATTTCCAATCGAATGCGGTATGTAGTGCCCAGAACAACAGTGAGCCGTGGGGTGCGCCCGAGACCTGTATTCTTCGTTGGCTCATGTCATACTAATGCGGGCTTAAGGGCACCTTTACGTCGCATCGCTGATCAGTACAATAAATATTTTAGCCACATTGATTTGTTCGCAGCGTCTAAAAATAAATTCAGAAACCTTGTCCGGGAATCTGGTAATGATCGGACTCACTAATTATTTCATAGATAATTTTTTTTAAGGTGTTTTTTTTTATATATATCCATTCAAACATACAATGCATATTCATTAACTGTTGTATTTGATTAATTAATGTTATCGCTTCCTTTTTACCGATGTAAAAAAATATAATTTAGACACATTGTAAACTATGGTTCATAACTGTATCAGTTTTGTTTGTGAATTTATGTATGTAGTGTGCCTACCTAAATTGTACGACTTCTTTTAACTACTTTTTTTTTTGTATTCTGTGGAGAATGTCGTTGATTATACATTTATTCTATACTGTCATATTTGTTATAATGTATTATTATAGTGTATAATTGTTAATTTTCCCAAATAAATAAAATAAAAATAAAATAAAATAAATTAACTGAAAATCGCGGGTTACTCACGTGAATATACTGAGAAAAGCTCTACTAGCTCACTGAACTGCGCGACGTCGCCGCGACCGCGCACGCTGCTCATGAGGAAGAAGCCCTCTGTTGTGGTTCGAAACTTTTTTATTGGATAAGTTGGTAAACGAGCAGACGGATCACCTGATGGTAAGCAATCGGCGTCGCCCATGGACACCTGGAACACCAGAGGCGTTACAAGTGCGTTACCGGCCTTTTGGGGATTAGGAATTTGAAGAATGTTGGGGATTCTGGGATTGGAGAGATTGGGCAAGAGGGCGGGGGATAATTGGGCCTCCGGTAGCCTCACTCACACGACGAAATAAAACGCAAACGTTATTTCTCTATAGATTTCTTTGTATCACTCCGGTGGTGCCCAGCAGTGCCGAAGCATGGCTCTCCCACACTTGAAGTTACAAAAATTCTCTCCCATAATTAAACCCTACGTGTTTGTTCTATACAGGAATACGAGAACTTGAATAGATTTAGAATTAAAAAGGGTATTTAGATAAGGCTTAGGAAGGTGAATTTCGACGTTTCAATTGTCGTTTCGTCGTTCAAAACCACTTTTTGGTTGAAATTCGGTACAACAAGGGTTTGCGACCTAGGAAAGGACATAGAATAGTTTTTATCACTGAAATCTCTCGGGGTGGGTACGATACCTACTGGTAAAGCCTCTATGAGATTGTTTAGTTTTTGAAACATCGAAATAAAATTCATTTCACAATAATAATAATAATAATAATATTAACTTAGTTACTGATATGTTTGTACCCTGGAAAAGACTAATTCATAAACCCAAATTCTGCCAAAAGTCATTATTATACGCGGACGAAGTCGCAGGCAACAACTAGTTACAAAATATTAATAGCCGATTCCATAATCTGTAGTAATCGACTGTTCATTTTAATAAATAAGCTCATTTAGATAATGTTCTGATGTTTATCTACCCATGTAATTTTTACGAGGATCCCCGACTAGTTTCGCGTCCGACTGGAGCTCTTAGCCCATTTGGTTCGAAAGCACTCGAGTGTATCAGCCTTTTATATAGGGCTTATATAAAAGGTATAAAAGGCTTAGTCTGTACAGCGAAAATTATCTTTAACCTTCAACTTCTGACCCTCAGCTCCTCCTCCTCCGAGGCTACGCCTTCAACCACTCGGCAGACTTCGAGACAGTTCGCATGATGAAGGAGAAGCTCTGTTACATCGGATACAACATCGAGCAGGAACAACGACTGGCCTGGGAGACCACCGTGCTAGTGGAACCTTATGTTGTAAGTATTATTGTTTGTCTTGATTCATTATAACAATTTACACTTTTTTGTAATACATATACGCAAAAAATTTACTGCATCCTTGGCCGAGGCCGGGCAAGGGGTCTCGGGTTCGATTCCCGGGTTAGGCAAAGTATTACTGGGTTTTTAAAAATCTCAGCTGTAGCACGGTGTCTGGACATTTGCCCGGTATATGGCAATAGGCCCACCCTCTATTACATGGGACTCATAACATAAATAGTGAAAAAGTGGGTGTTACATTGTATAGTGGCATTAAGTGCCGTAATGTGCGCCTCTGCCTACCCCTTCGGGGATAAAAGGCATATATAAGGTTATACTCCTAAACAGTATGACTATTTCCCATGGATACCCGAAACACTAACGTCAGAGAACTAATAACATTGCGTTACTCTAAGATTCTAAGCGAACGTCCCCACAGTTCAATAATATTATTTTGTACATCCTGAACGGCAAAGCATGCAGATCAATTATATATGTATTTGAATACCTTGCACATAATTATTCCTTGTATAGGTAGTCTTGTTTCCACAGTAAATATATTCTATTATATGTTATCGTTTTTTCCGCGTATAATGTGTGCATGTAACTGCCTCGTTGGCCGAGTGGTCACAAGTGCGATTGCCGGGCAAGGGGTCTCGGGTTCGATTCCCGGGTCGGGCAAAGTATTAATGGGTTTTTAAAAAAAAAATTCTCAGTAGTAGCACGGAGTCTGGAATTGTGCCCGGTATATGGCTATAAGCTCACCCCCTATTACATGGGACTCATGACATGAATAGTGAAAAGTGGGTGTTACATTGTACAGTGGCATAATGTGCACCTCTGCCTACCCCTTCGGGGATTGGGCTCGCTGCCATTGCAGCGGTAAGTCCCCTCTTTGAGGAGTGGCTTGAGAGACGCTACGGCGTCCTCACCTACCGCCTGACGCAGGTCCTCACCGGACATGGAAGTTTCGGGAGGTACCTGTGTCTGATGGGGCGGGAGGAAACGCCCGGGTGTCATCACTGCGAGGACCGCCCTGAGGACACGGTGGAACACACGGTGGGAGAATGCCCTTCGTGGGCTGAGCACCGCCGTGTCCTCAGGGAAGTGATCGGCGATGGCGACCTCTCGCGTCCGGGCCTAGTGCAGGCCATGATGCGGAGCGAGGGGGATTGGGATGCCGTCTCCTCCTTTTGCGAAGCAGTCATGCTAGCTAAGGAGGAGGCGGGACGTCTCCTCGCAACCCAGCCATCGCGAAGGACACACTGGGCGTCGGGGATCGCGGGACGATCTCCGGCCACCGTAAGCGCGGGCCTGCGGACGGCGAGCATGGGTGGCTCCCCGTCCGACCAGAAACAGACCCGAGCGTACGGCGCCGAGCGTTCCGCGCGCGCCTCAAAGAGCCATCAGACCACCACAGATGGGGCCCAATAGGCCCGATGCCGATTCGAAGTCGCGGAGAACCTAACGGGTAACCGGGGCTCCGGCTCGACGTGCAGGAGAAGGAACGGGGTGATTTTTAGTCAGTAAGAGTCTGACACTCCCTTCCGCCTCACCCAGGCGGGAGCAGTCATTCGATGATTTTCCCCCCTTAAAAAAAAAAAAAACCCTTCGGGGATAAAAGGCGTGATGTTATGTTATGTTTGTTATGTAACAAAAAAGTACGTATTTCCTGTCATCATCATCATCATCCTCACCAACAACCTATAAGTAGCCACTGCTGACTGACCTCTTCTCACAGGGAGAAGGTTTGAGCATTAATCACCACCTTGCTCAATGCGGGTTGGCGATTTCAAACTTGTAATTAGAATTTATAAGCCCAGGTTTGCTCACCGATGTTTTCCTTCATCGTTTGTCAGTGGTGTCTAAGTAATGTTAGATGTCGTGGTGGCCCAGAGGTTTAAGCCCGCTTCTCATGCATGAGGGTGCGGGTTCGAAACCTACCAACGGCAAGAACCAATGTGACTTTTTCCGAGTCACAATATGTATTTCCTGTACCAACATACATGTTTAAACATTATCCTTTGTCTGTAATTTTTATTGGAAAAAAAATCACTATAAATGGCTAGAAATGGATAGCACGGTTGGTGCGGTGACTGGGCAACCGGCTGCCGTGCAACGTGTCGCGGGTTCGATTCCCGCACGGTACAACACTTTGTGTGATCCACAAATTGTTGTTCCGAGTCTGGGTGTCATGTGTATGTGAACTTGTATGTTTGTAGACGCACGTTTTTTAAAAAGAAAAAAAATTCAAAGTAGCACTTTTCTTCTATAAAGACTTCTCTATATCAATTTGTCGACAGCTACCAGACGGTCGCGTGATCAAAGTGGGAGGCGAGAGGTTCGAGGCCCCGGAGGCATTGTTCCAGCCACATCTCATCAACGTCGAGGGACAGGGCATCGCTGAACTCGTCTTCAATACTATACAGGTCAGGAATGACAGTTTTTTGTATCAGCTTTTTTTATGGCATAAGCCGGTAAACGAGCAGACGGATCACCTGATGGTAAGCAATCGGCGTCGCCCATGGACACCTGGAACACCAGAGGCGTTACAAGTGCGTTACCGGCCTTTTGGGGATTAGGAGTTTGAGGATCGTTGGGGATTCAGAAATTGGGGAGATTGGGGATTGCTTTTTAATAAAGCCGTACATAGGTACATAATAGAAGATATAGTATATTTTGTGTGTGATAAGTGTGGCGAGTGCTCGCAAGTGCGGCAGCCGGGTAAGGGGTCTCGGTTTCGATTCCCGGGTCGGAAAAAAGTACTACCTACTGGGATTTAAAAAAAAAATCTCAGTAGTAGCTCGCAGTCTGGAATTTCGCCAGGCGATATATATATGGCGATAGACTCACCCCCTATTACATGGGACTCATAACATAAATAGTGAAAATTCGGTGTTACATTGTACAGTGGCATTAAGTGCCGTAGATAATGTGCACCTTGTTTATTTTGTATAGGTGTTTTACTTTTGTCAGATAAAATATAAATAGTAATGTGATTTCTACCCGTCATAGCCAATGTTCGAGCGAAAACATAATCTTAATTTGATAAGTCCAGCTTCTTGTTGTATTGAAAATCATTTTATACTCGAAATTCAATCAGTCGAGCTCCACTCAGAATTGTTCTTTTGTGTGTTTAATAAATTTCTTCTAAGTTTTATTCACTTAAATTCCAATCTAGTACCTTTTTAACAAAATACGATTTGCATAACAAACTCGATCACAGCTGATGACATTCAACCTACTTTTTTTTATTCATTTAATTCATGACCTTTCATGATTCATGATACAAGTCTTTCAGTCGAATACATAGATAATTTGTAATACATTAATAGTAAAGGAAATTTAATGTAAAAAAAACTAGACATCAACATTACTACTACAAATAAATGAGTAATCTTTAATACATACTTCTAATTACATGTTAATTATCCAAACTCCAAGTATTCAGATAGACACACTTTATATGTAACCATATAAATACTTAGAGTTCATTGACAACATTGATTACAAGTCTTATAACTAAATTAATCATACATTTTACATATAATTTTTTCTTTTTTTATATACTACGACGGTGGCAAAAAGGCACACGGCCCACCTGATGGTAAGCGGTTACCGTGGCCTATGTACGTGTGCAACACTCAGGGCATTACATGCGTCTTGCCGACCCTTAAGAAACCTATTCACTCCCCTCTTGAAGAACCCCATGTTGTAGCCTGTACTGGGAAAACCACAGCAGGAAGTTCATTCTACAATTTAATTTCTACTGCGTTACAAATTATTCCAGTACCAGCAGACCTGCGGCAGGAAAAGCAATACCAGACATAGACACAGCTACATGACTGTTTTGAAAAAAAATGGAATGATCAAAAGACTTTGAATTTCATGTCATAACAATGATGAATGAACTTTTTAAACTTTTGCTATCCAAGAGTTACTATAGTATCAAGGACTATTTAGAAAATAAGTCGATAGAATCTAGATAGTGTAATTTTAATAATAAATTTGCACGCCATATATGCCAGGATACACTGGAAAAAAATTGTAACACCTTTTGTATCGTATTTTTCTTCGTATTTATCGGTAAACGAGCAGACGGATCACCTGATCACCTGATCGCCCATGGACACTCAAAACACCAAGTGCATTATCGGCCTTTTAGGAATTGGGAATTTGAGGATTGTGAAGGATTCGAGAATTCGGGAGACGGGGACTAGGGAGGGGGATAATTGGGCATTATTTATTTTAGCAAATAAACATTTTTGATTTGATTTGATTGATGACGTTATTTGTCTCCAGGCGGCGGACATAGACATGCGCAACGAGCTGTACAAGCACATCGTGCTGTCGGGCGGCTCCACCATGTACCCCGGCCTGCCCTCGCGCCTCGAGCGGGAGATCAAGCAGCTCTACCTCGAGAGGGTACTTAAGAACGACTGCGACAAGTTGGCTGTGAGTATTATGTAGTTTAAAGCGTTAATTGAACGATTGTTTTTTTATTATATTATATAAGCCCGTAAACGTGCAGACGGATCGCCTCATAGTAATCAATCGCCGTCGCCCATGGACACCCGAAACATCAAAGGCGTTATAAGTGCGTCACCGGCCTCTTGGGGATTAGAAATTTGAGAAATGTCAAGTAGTGGGGGAGGGATAGTTGAGCCTCTGGTAAACTCACTCACACCACAACGCAAGCGTTGCTTCACGTCTGTTTTCTGTTCGGCCGTGGTATCACTCCGGTCGAGCCGGCCCATTCGTGCCGAAGCATGGCTCCCCCACACTTGAAAACCATTAACCAATGGCGGAATGTCGTTCATACAGCTTGTGTGAGTTCAAGTGTCCCTTGAAAGTAGTTTAGCATTTTTCAATACTTTAAACTAGTCGAGTTCTTTGTCAAACAGTTACGTGAGCAAGCCGAAAACATAATTATTAATTATTTCACATGTTATTTCTAGAAATTTAAGATCCGCGTGGAGGACCCGCCTCGACGCAAGGACATGGTGTTTATAGGCGGCGCTGTACTCGCCGAGGTCTGCAAGAACAGGGACAACTTCTGGCTCTCTAGGAACGAGTACTTAGAGCAGGTAATTATCATCTTTTATATTTATTTTGAGAACTCTGGTGCCATCAGTGGACAATGAAAATTGATAAATAAAAATACACAAATGTCATTACGAAGATATTATCATGAAAGAAGGAAGAAAGAAAGTGGGCAGTGTGCTTTTCTTGCCACAGTCGTGGTATAAAAGTTAAATTAAATAATTTTCTATTTTCTATGATTTTTGTACGAAATTATACAGTTTTTACATTAAATATTTATTATTATTATTCCTATTTCACTTGAATGGCTAGAAAAAGACGAAAGCTAAGCTTAAATTATATAAATTAATTTATTTATTAACAAATTTATTTCTAGAAAAGATTTAGGTTTACTAATCAATCCTATTATATGAAATTATAATAATAACATGTAAATATATCTGACTAGATTCTTCTTCGTTCTCGTAGAATAAAAAGTATTTTATGTGTTAATCCAGACCATAATCTATCCCTATTCCAAATTTCATCTCGATCCCTTCAGCCGTTTTGACGTGACGTAACGCGTTGCGCGTAACAGACATACAAACTTACGCGTTTATTAGTAAGATATTACTAAAATGGAGCACTATTTTTTCTAATTATCTTTATGTTTTTTCCAGGGTATCTCCTGCCTAAGGAAGCTGGGTCCTCGCGCCAGTTAATGACTGAATCACATACTTAACTACTTCTTATGTATATAGGCGGCGAAACGATACAGACATATATTCAATCTTATAATTATTATGAAATAAGACTTAAAATCACTTGTACACATTATTTTTAACATAAAAAATATACTTTCACCAAGTACCACTCTATAGCTACAAAAAATAACTGTATTCATCATATTAATCTGTTTAGTCGTTAAATTATGTTTTACAGCTCAACTCGACTAGTTTCAAGCCAGGATAGGGGCTCATAGTAATGAGCAGCATAGCTCTACGCACGCCTTTTCGAATTATTTAATCAAACGGTTACGCTGTAAAAGATAATTATTAATTTTGTTTAATAGTTTTTGAGTATAACACGAACAGATAGATAAATTATTAAAAAATATCGTTATATAGTCGTGTCGTGTCGAACCGTCATAACGATTCAAAGTATTCCGTTATTTTATTTCGATTGTAAGTCTAGCTTGTATAGAATCAATGATTTTATTATTACTATTATTAAAATAAATAAATAAATAAATTTTGTATATCAACTTTTATATATTAGTTCCCTTTTTGTTTAGAATTTTCCATTGTTTTAAAATGTTTGGGCATAGTATGTTGGTAAATATGTTAAAAGAACAATTTTTTATGTATTTATTGTCACGATCTCGAAAACGACTGTTACAAGTTTGATAAGCGATTTAAAGACACGCATGTTGAATTACTAATACTATTTTAATGTCTATTGTTTACTGTGTACGTCTGTATAGGCGCAATTTGAAAAAAAATTGGCGAGTTTAGCTCGATTACCCATTTTTGTTCGTTAACTTTCCTCAAAGAAATGTCAAAATATTGAACTCATCTCGCCAATGTACTATGCACAAACATTTACTAATAATGCATTTAATTATAAAACATAAGACCTTTACCAATTACTTATTTAAATTAATTACAAGTGTAATCTAGAGATTTTTTAATTAAACATTCTTACACTTAGTTAGACATTGATTAAAATCTTAGATAGTAGAAAAATCGACAATTTTTACCCTATTTTAAGTTTAAACCCACTAAAGGAGTGTCGTCATCATTCTGCACTGGTGATGGTGATTAAGGCTATTGGAATTATCCCCGTGCTTAGTAGACAGCTTGAGGATCACAGTTAACTCACCGAAAATTTTAAGGATGGTGCTGTCTGTACCGAAGATGTGTGACGTTTATTATAGTTAAAAATGTGGAGAGAAGCAGGTGAAGGATTGCAATTTTAGTCAAATTAAATTGAACTTTAAAATAATTGCTAATATGGTGAATTTTCGATCATTGTAAGACTTGCATAAATAGATTTGATAAAAATCAACCTTAAATTAATGAAGTATAGTTATTTACGACTTTTTGAAAATTTAATGTTTAATAATTTCCAAAAAATAGGCGAGTAAGTCAGGATTTTTCAAAAACGTGGAATTTATACTTCCCTACTTTATGTAATACACAATTCAATCCAAAATAATGTCACAATGCTCAGGTAACGGCCAAACAGACGAATAAATAATGTAAATGTAATATTATAAATGATTGTATGATTTTGTAATTACATAACGTAAAATAAAATAATTATATACCTAAATATATTTTGTTTGATTTCTTCGAGCGTTCGTCCCCAAAAAATATCACTATGTGGAGATACTAAATTTGAACGTGGAAGGTTACCGGGGCTCCAGCTCGAAGTGCAGGAGTTTGAAAGGGGTGGTTTTTAGTCAGTGAGTGACATTCCCTCACGATATCCACCTTAAAAAAATTGTGGAGATAATTTGCTGTTAATGAGACACGGTGATATAAACTATGGTTACATAAAATTTCGAATTCAGAATTTAGTCCACAGACAAACCTTGCAATATCTCAAAAGAGTAACGAATGAAGTTTCTTGCTCGTTCTTCTCCATTCCAATTTACATTTTGGAATGAGCACCTAGCTTCACCTAGCTTCACTGACGGACTGACTATTATTTATTTTGTATTTGTTGACGTTTCAAAAGTACCAAATTATGGTTTCAGTTTGAAATAAATACTTTGACTTTGACTTATAAAAAAAAACGCTATTTTCGAAACTCAAGTTGCCACCACCCTTATAAAGACATGTCTTATTTATGGACGGAGTGGGGGTAACCTTGGACAGGGGTCAGACCGAACAACCCCACTTATAAAATTACAAATACAAAACTTGACGAATACTAATTTGTACTCAATTTCGCCTAGGGCTGACCGATCTTACCAACTCGTCGTCAATCTTGTAATATTTAACATTTGTTTAGAACCCCCCCTCAAGATGTAAATCCAGGCAGGCTGGATCAGTTAGCACTAAATGATCCAAACATTAAAAAATGAATTACGCACTTATTAGTTCGTGAAGATTATTAGTGTTTTTAATATTTTAAATGGGGGTCTTGGATTCACCGTTCAACCCTGGCCAAGGTCGTTTCCACCCTGTCTATTTAATTTTTATTGTCAGCATTTAATTTTTATTAGGGGTGTGACCTCTAGTTTTCAAGATATTTTCGATGTCATGGAACTAGAAAAAGATCTTTCTTGCCATCCAGGTGACTGCAACTGGACAAACTGAACAAAGGGATGCGCCTTACAATAATTAAAATCAAGAAATAAAAATTACTAAAACACTGTTTATCATGATAAACAGTGTTTTAGTAATTTTTATTTCTAAAACACTGTTTATTGTTTTAGTGGCACATGTGCCACTAAAAGAAATTTGTTTTAACACAAACAAAAATAAAAAAAATACTCAAAACTGTCAAGTTGCCTCCACGCTCGATAGATGGCGTTGGGATCGAAATAGATCGCGCTATGGTTTCGTTACAAGCGTTTGGTTGGGTGGCCTTGGCCTTTCATGTAGTTGCTGATTGCTTACCATCAGGAATTGAAGATCCTGGTGTTGCTTATTTTTGATTGGTCTGAAGTACGCGAGTACGTAAGATCTAATACGATTTGAAAAACTTATAATTAATTGGAAAATTCTATCGCATCGCAGCACTGAATCAGAACAGAGTACATTTTGTATTAAGGAATAAGGGACAATGACTTTGACATCAATGCCGAGCGCCGAGTGCCGACATATTTTATTTACTGTGTTTATAAATACACATAAGAAAATAATATATATTTCATTTTTTTAGTATAAGTATACCTGGGTATTTATTTTTAAACGCCGTAACTAATCTTTTCATTCAATTTGATAGTATTGATATTATGAATACAAATCTAAAAATTAAAATATTTACACCTTAATAAAAAGACAAAAAAAAATTTCCTCATCGCTATCATGAGGAAGGGTGCCCAAAAGGCTGGTAGCATTGCCACATTGAATGGCAATGCTTATCCTTTGCCCAAGGTATAGCTGGCTATACCTATATATATACCTGCCTATATCAAAAGGCTGGCCTTTTGATCACCAGAAGTATCAACTATCTTCTTTACAATATCTTATTTATCCGTTTTAATTACAATTTTGAATTTACATACAATTAAACTGTCAAACACCGCGTGACCGCGAGGACACCGTTGACCGCAAGACCGCAACCTATTGTTATTTAATTGTGTCTATAATGACGGTACTCAACGAGTTAAACGTATGTATTCAGTTTAACATTATTACTTTATTTATTTCTTATATACATATTCTACAATGCGATAGGTAGGCCCTAATACTAAATTATCTAATATAAATTAGCGACCCGCCCCGGCTTCGCACGGGTGCAATGCTTATGTAATTTAAGACATTACATTAGAAACCTCTAAATTTATCAGTGTTTCTCTACTATATTATGCATGTATTATACATATAAGCCTTCCTTAAGAATCACTCTATCTATTAAAAGAAACCGCATCAAAATCCGTTGCGTAGTTTTAAAGATCTAAGCATACATAGGGACAGACAGACGGCAGCCAGCGACTTTGTTTTATACTATGGAAAATAAAATAAACAAAAATTCACAGACAAGAGAAATTCTAATTGCATGTCTCTAGACTACTAGAACCACAGACAGTATTTCTTTTTTACCGATTTCAAATAAATAGTAAAAAAACTTAAACCCAACTACTTACGACAAAAAAAAACGACACTGAAAAAGTATCAAACAAGATTTTCCGAATACTGATGATGAAGATGTCTTCGTTGTTTCACAATTATGTGTCATACAATACTATTCTGAGGCCTTAGTATGAGTTTCATTTACGTTTAAAGTATTCGTAACGAGTTCGCGTTCGGCACTCTGATTGGCCGGCGCCAATGAAGCAACCAATCGGAGCGCCGAACGCGAACTCGTTACGATTACTTTAAACGTAAAACAAACTCGTACTAAGGCCTCTGATCTGCCTCGTTGGCCGAGTTGTCGCAAGTGCGACTGAGAAGAGGTCTCGTGTTCGATTCCCGGGTCGGGCTAAATAATACTACTGGGTTTTTAAAAAATCTCAGTAGTAGCAAGGAGTTTGGAATTGGGTCCGGTATATGGCAATGGGCTTACCCCTATTACATGGGATGGGACTCATAACATGAATACGGTACGGTGAGCTCGCCACCCGAAACAGACCCGAGCATGCGGCAGGTCACGTTCCGCGCGCGTATCAAAGAGCCATCAGACCACCACGGATGAGGGTGGCCCAATAGGGCTGATGCCGATAAAGAGCCGCGGAGGAGAACTTAACGGGTTGCCGGGGTTCCGGCTTGAAGTGCAGGAGTAGGAACGGGGTGGTTTTTAGTCAGTAAGAATCTGACACTCACTCCCGCCTCACCCGGCGGGAGAAGTTATTGGATCATTTTCCCTCCTCAAAAAAAAAAAAGTTAAAACTTTGTCAAAAATGTAAGTACAGGAGAAAAATATTTGAAATCACCAAATAAAAGCTATATTTATATTATGACTCATATTCATGAGCGCGGAATGCTGCTCATGAATAATGAGCCTCTAGCATGGCTTAAACTAGTGAACTCAGTTACTCAGTTGCGTGAGTAAGCCGAAAAACATAATATTAAATAAAAGCTACTACACTATCTGACTAAACTTACCAATCGAATTAAATAAGTATAAAACTATTTACAAAAAAATACGAAACAAAAAAATAGTTCAGTTCGTTATTTGGTCGGCAGATGGCGTTTGAAAAAATATCAACATAAAAATGCAAATATTTTACATCATCTGAAAGTACCAACATACAATAGCACACAGTATACACAATTATTCTGAATTCTGAATTTTTGTGCGATTTGTTTCCATTAATCAGGGGTTTTTTCGGCACTCGATCTGATAAAAAAAAAAACAATTTTAGACTAAAAAATTTGAAAATGACTTTCATTCTAGTACTCTTTACTGTAATTTCATAGTTTTTTACCTTTTAGATTTTTTAGAATACCTTTAGTTCAGCTAGTTACCTTTTGGCCCTTCAGTACAAATTCCTGCTACACAACTTCAAACATGGAATAACATGTAAAAAACACTTAAAACTACGAAATAAATTTTTTTAAACCTTTTACTTATTAAATTACAAACTACACAAAAAAGAAATTTAAATTGGAAAAATTTCTGTACAGAGTTGTCTGCATGCTCGATAGATGGCGTTGGGATCGAGATAGATCGCGCTATGGTTTCGTTACATGCGTTTGGTTGGGTGACCTCCGGACTCGACTCTTGTCATTGCTTACCATCAGGAATTGAAGATCCTGGTGTTGCTATTTTTTGATTGATCTTAAGTACGCGAGTGCTTAAGATCCTATAGACCTTCAAATTAGATGTTATTGTAACTAAGTATAAGTTAACTTGGGGTAATTAAAGCTGGCAACGCTTTTGTCCTCCGGTCCGGTGACGCGGGTGACCATGGGCGAAGACGAATGTTTACCTTCAGTAGTTGATCAGTAAATTAATGCTACTTGTTCATAGCAACTTATATTTTCTGTATTTTATAATAAAAACCTTTACTTGTAAATAATTTTTAAATTAACAAAAGATAAAACATAGGAATAAAAGCAGATTGTTGAAAAACGTCTTAAAACAAATAAAAATTACTGCAACATCCCAATTATTATCAATTTACAATAAAATATTTTAACAAAAATGAAAACAAAATGCGAAAAGCTTGGCAAAGTTGTCCGCATGCTCGATAGATGGCGTTAAGATCAAGATAGATCGCGCTATCGTTTTGTTACATGCGTTTGGTTGGGCGGCCGGCTGGTATTATTACATTTATCGCTTACCACCAGGAAACACAACCTGGTGTGTCTGTTTTTGGGTGATCTTTGGTACGCGAGTACTGTAGATCTTATTAGATGAATAAAATAAAATAAAAAATTAAATAAATTGAAGCGACTATCAATCAATCAATGAATGATGTCGATTTGAAACGGGCGTGCCACTAACGGCCGTTTTCTATAGCCTATTTATCTGTAGATTTGCTTATTTGTATTTGTAGTTGTACAAATTTTGTACCTATGAAGCTCATGTCTATGAAGTAAATCCACAGATAGATAGGTTGTGTAGAAAATGGCCGTAAAAGAAAATACTGAACTTGAGATGTATAATATTATGTTAGCCAAAGTTAAATTCAGCTGATTATTATTCTATGGAGCCGCCTTTTTTTTTGAGGGGGGAAAATCATCCAAGACTTCTCCCGCCCGGGTGGGGCGGGAGGGAGTGTCCAGACTCTTACTAACTAAAGACCCCGCCGGAGCCCCGGCAACCCGTTAAGTCTTCCGCCTAGGTTACCGGGGCTCCGGCTCGAAGAGCAGGAGTAGGAACGGGGTGGTTTTTAGTCAGTAAGAGGCGGGAGGGAGTGTCAGACTCTTACTGACTAAAAACCACCCCGTTCCTTCTCCTGCACGTCGAGCCGGAGCCCCGGTTACACGTTAGGTTCTCCGAGACACCCCGTGAAATTAAATTCGTTTTCGTCCCGCGGCAAAACACCTTGGCATTAGGAGTAGGTATCTGCTATCGATGTATAGAGTAAAACAAAAAAAATAAAGACGCCATTTTTTTAGTTACTTAAAAAAAGAATCACGGAAATACGCACATGAAACACTAGATGTAAAGTAGGTACTATTCGCATCGCACGTGCCACCCGACAAGAAATACCTCTTCGAGAATTGCATGGCGTGGTGTTTTGATTTTATAGGTACAGACCCACTATGAGTTCGTACGCGCTTTCGAAGTTTGCTTTTTGCAATGGTTCACCAGAATTATTTTTTGTTTTAAACATTTTGTTTCTTTGTAAAACTATTGTATTATCAAGACAGAACCATTTAACTTCGGGACGGCAACGAAATAGATTTCACAGTGTAGATCAAATAAAAGGAGCAACCCGACATTGTAGGCGGGTAGGTTCGAATGGCAAGACGGAAGCTACATAGTGAAATTTAGATAATATGTATAACTAGCGACCCGCCCCGGCTTCGCACGGGTGTAATATGCATATATCATCACTGCTTACATGCTGCACAATTTGTCCAAAAAGGTGGATATATCAAGCGTGTTGGTCGCCTACCACGGACTAGTTAATTCACTTTTAAGGTTCGGGGTAATATTCTGGGGCAATTGTGGCGAGAAAGAAAGTATTTTTAAAGCTCAAAAACGATGCATTAGAGCTATGTTTGACCTAAAAGTAACTGACAGCTGTCTACCTATATTTCAGTCTCATAAACTGTTAACCTTCCCATGTCTTTATATACTGGAATTATGTCTATTTGTTAAAATTTTGTAACACCTAATAATTTGTACCTAAATTCATAGCAAATATGACTATTAATGATCTATTCTATTCTATTCTATTCTATTCTATTCTATTCTATTCTATTCTATTCTATTCTATTCTATTCTATTCTATTCTATTCTATTCTATTCTATTCTATTCTATTCTATTCTATTCTATTCTATTCTATTCTATTCTATTCTATTCTATTCTATTCTATTCTATTCTATTCTATTCTATTCTATTCTATTCTATTCTATTCTATTCTATTCTATTCTATTCTATTCTATTCTATTCTATTCTATTCTATTCTATTCTATTCTATTCTATTCTATTCTATTCTATTCTATTCTATTCTATTCTATTCTATTCTATTCTATTCTATTCTATTCTATTCTATTCTATTCTATTCTATTCTATTCTATTCTATTCTATTCTATTCTATTCTATTCTATTCTATTCTATTCTATTCTATTCTATTCTATTCTATTCTATTCTATTCTATTCATACATATAAATCTCAAGGATCACTCTAGCTATTAAAAAAACTGCACCAAAATTCGTTGCGTAGTTTTAAAGATCTAAGCATACATAGGGACAGACAGACGGCGGATAGCGACTTTGTTTTATACTATGTAGTGAATAGCGACCCAGGGGTGAAGCAGGGGTGCTTCGCACGGGTGCAATCTTCCTTAACAATATCTCTATCTATTAAAAAAATCGCATCAAAATCCATTGCTTATGCCGGAATACTAAAACGTTACTCAATTTTTTTAATTAGTTTTAAAGATTTAAGCATACATAGGGACAGACAGACAGCTATATCGATTGTTTGTTTTATACTATGTAGTCACAGTGATGACTTAATGAACATTAATTATGTATAATAACTTATTAAACACTCTGAGTGTAACATCCAGAGTGTAAACGGGACGTTCCTGATAACGGTGACATAATATTTTTACAATTTTAATCATTTCTATATACATGTCATCCAACACCAGCCTTGAGCAGTTCATTACAGTTGTCTATTGTTTGCCCGTAGATTATATGCCATAATCATCATTTTCCCGAATGTTTCATTTGCCTGTGTACGGTTAGGTACACCTTGCTTAGGTTCGCTGGTAAAGATGTTTGCTTCTTGAAGTTAAGTCAGTTGAGTTGATGAGTGCAAAGAGAAAGAATCACTTATGATACGTTTATTAGTTAAGTTATACAAGTTGAAGGTTGGCGATTCCTTTCTCTATCGTTGGTACTTAATCGATGACTATTTATACTTAAATTACGAACGCGCGACGCGACATAGTTGCCGCATCAGCACTACCCATATACAGCGTGTACAGTTTAAGACTGTACAGCCTGAATGTTTCATTTGCCCGAATGTTTCATTTGCCCTAAAAGACATATGACATATTTTTAATTGCCCGAATTTTAGATACCATAAGATACGAACTCCATAAGTATTATTTGCCTTATTTTTATGTGTCATGATAATTATTAGACATAATATTTAAATGGCATAACAAGTATTTTTTCTGTGCATGATTGATGGTGGGCGAGGTCGACTCCTACTTCTGTGTGGTTTATAAAAAAATAACCACGAAGGGGTCAATTCGCTCGCTTCCCCTTCCCGCCCGCCATCCCCTTCTAACCTAACCTGTACGAGTCGGGGTACCCTAAAGTCCCAATTGCATCCATTTTCTCTTGATATAAACAACCGTTACACACCCGATGTCGATGGCAAATTATGTTATGGCATATCATAAATATGGCATGTGATAATTAGGGCTTACAATGACTATGATAAATGATGTTATGGTAAGTGACTTTATGGGAAACAATGATTCTGGCACGTGACTAATATGGCAAATGAGAGTAGGGCAAATAAGTATTATGTCGTATGATATTATGGCTGTTGCCTATTATGGAAAATGATATTAGGACAAATAAAATTCGGGTAAACGGCGGTATACAACTATTATTACACAAAACAAACATTTGATTCTTTATTGTTATAAAAATAAAACTGTTTTTTTCCTATCAACTGTCGGCGTTTGTCGGGAGCGTTTTATTTACACCCTGTATAAATAATACTGCCCAAATGACCTATAAGGTCAACGTCATTGACTTAGACGGTGTCCTGTAGTGTTCCCCGTCTTAATACTCTTACATCCTACTATCGAAGCAAGTATCGAAGGCGTTGTTTTTGTTAAAAAAAACATTAAATACATTTTCCATAGTGAGCTACTATGAGCTATTTCGTATTCACTGAAATCACTGACCCTGACTTAAATAAAAAATCAAGTACTATGTCGAGTTGTCTCCACGCTCGATAGATGGCATTGGGATCGAGATAGATCGCGCTATGGTTTCGTTACACGCATTTGGTTGGGTGACCTCCGGACACGTCTCTTGTCATTGCTTACCATCAGGAATGAAGATCCTGGTGTTGCTATTTTTTGATTGATTTATAGTACGCGAGTACTATAGATCCTATTGATCCTACTATATAAATAATAAACCTGAAATCAAGTAGTTTAGTATTAATCAGAATTAGGTTTAAGGCCAGGTATTATATGAAACCTAGCTACTTCCGCGCGGTTTCACACGCTCTGCTCAGCTCCTATTGGTCGTAGCGTGATGTTTTATAGCCTATAGCCATCCTCGATAAATGCGCAATCTAACACAAAAAGAATTATTCAAATCAGACTTGTAGTTACGGAGATTAGCTCATTCAAACAAAAAAAACAAACTCTTCCGTTTTATATAATAGTATACCTCTATAAGAGTATAAGACAAAAACCGAACGAACTGGCGAACTGTATAAGAAATATATAATAGACGTGATTATATACTATGAGTTCGTATGCGCTTTCGAAGTTTGCTTCTTGCAATGGAACATCAGATGTATGTTTTGTTTTAAACATTTTGTTTCTTTGTAAAACTATTGTATTACCAAGACAGAATCATTTTATTTCGAGACTACAACGAAATAGAGCTCACTGTGTGGATCAAATAAAAGGAGCAACCCGACATTGTAGGCGGGTAGGTTCGAATGGCAAGACGGAGGCTAGGTATAGTGATTCATTTAAGCAATTTGTTTTTTTTTATTTTTTTTTATAATATTATAGATTATTTCTCCACGGACTCTAGGTCCGTGCCCTTGTCATACAGTTTTTTTATTATAATACACCTAGTCAATTTTTATAAAGTAAAGAGGTAACCTAGATACACACTACAATTAACTACATCTATAATTATTACCAAAAGTATAGATTACATAATAATTAGGCACTATTTATTTATTTCTATTTCGAAGGCTTTATGAAACCAGCCCACCAACAAGATGGGAGAGCCGACCTGACCCAGCAGAAGGCACCCGTTCACGAGTATGACGTGTGTGTCAGCAATTGGTCCGGTCAACCTTTTTATTGGGAACGGAACAACCCAACACACAGCGCCGCAGCTGCAGGACATTTATGTGTGCATGACGCCTCAACCTTTGTCACGTGGGCCGATTCCAGTAAACCGTACAATAGTCCAAAGTCAATTGGTTATATTCTATTTCTACACGTTTTTGCATACACATTTCCTCATGTAGCATTAGTTTCATCACAAGCAACACTCCCCGCCCAAGAGAGCACCCATGACTGCCGCGTCCCTGTGTTTGATAGCCATTTTCAGGTTGTAGTCCTTAATACCTTGCTCACCCTCATCAGCCGCCTTCCTGATTAGTTTGGTTATCGCGTCTTCACTGTTGCCTGTGTAATAGATGCAACCATGCGCGTGACGCGATATTGCTACTACCGCGTGTGGTACGCTGTCATGTATTTGATGTTTCTTCGTTGCTGTGTTCACAACAACGACATTCGCACACGAAAGTCCCTGTCCCTCGTGTATCGTGAGCACGCGTGATCCTACAGTCGACCCGTATCCCTGGTTCTTAAGGGATTCCTTCTCTGCCTGAGTGTGTACCAGGTATAAAGTGTCGGGGAGTGACTTTGGAATCATCGCCCCCGAGAACCTTGGAACAAGAAAGCAATTTGGTTATTATGTATAACTAGCGACCCGCCCCGGCTTCGCACGGGTGTAATATGCATGTATCATGCATATAAACCTCAAGGATCACTCTAGCTATTAAAAAAACCGCACCAAAATCCGTTGCGTAGTTTTAAAGATCTAAGCATACATAGGGACAGACAGACGGTGGATGACGACTTTGTTTTAAACTATGTAGTGACTAGCGACCCACTCCGGCTTCGCACGGGTGCAATTTTCCTTAACAATATCTCTATCTATTAAAAAAACCGTATTAAAATCCAATGCAGAGTTTTAAACATTTAAGCATACATAGGAAAGAGAGACGCCTTTTTTGTAGGGACATGCCCGCTACAACCTCCCAAAACCGCTGCAACTCCTGTAAGCCAGGATCCACAGTAGATAGCACCATGAAAACACCGGAACACTGAAGTCCGGCGCGTCCCAGGGACACGAATAACTGTCTTGGTACCCGCAACGAAGTGAATCAAAAGATATTATAAGAGGAGAAGAAGAAAAAACTATAGTTTCCACTTCCCTCGGTGAATTACTGCAGGAGACAGAATGAATTAAGCCTAAAGGCACAAAGAAGAGACTGTACAACTGGGTGAAGCCCAGTCGCCAAGCACCACGGAAATTTGACTAAAAAACTAAGTGGGTCCTATGTGTGAGCTGTTATACTTGTTTCCAATAATAGGTATGGCGAAAGCGCCTAAACGCACGGAAATTTGTTCTAGATTCCACAAGGTCCGTATAATAAGCTACACCTGACGAAACAATTAAATTATTCAACATAGTGTTACGTTCATATTGCCAGAGATCACACTCCCAGAGTATGTGATGGGCCGACTGCTCGTATCGCAACTCCTCTGTCGAACATTGGCACCATGGTGAATCAACAAGTTTTAATGAGAACAATTTGCTTTTAAAGTTGCCGTGGCCAGTAAGAAATTGGCCAACACAGTGATCCACCTCCAACCATGTCCTCTCCAGCCGCTCATGCACGAATGGGAAGAACTGATATAGGTGGCAGCCCTTAATAGAAGATTCCCATCTACACCGCCATTCAGTTATACGCTCGCCCCAAACGTCCGTTAATGGCTTGAACAATCTAGCGATTTTATTTCGATCACGTTGTACTAGAAAGCTTGCTGATAAATTAGGTCTTGCATTATAGTACATAGCAGCACGTCGCTGCAGCTCAAGATCGACCGGAAGCAGGCCCGCGAGCACAGGTAGAGCTTCAGTGCTAACCGTCCTATAAGCCTTACACAGGAAAATCAAGGCTAGACGCTGGTCTTGGAGAAGTTTTTGCAGTACCGCGCCTATATTGTGGCCCTATCAGCCCAGACAGGTGCCCCGTAGCACACGCATCCCAGGTAGGTTGCTCCGTATACGATCCTAAGCGTAAGAAAACCGTAAGACCCCGGAGGATTTTGATATTCGCGTTAGCGCATAGAAGCTATTTTTGGATTTTTCACTAATTGTCTTAATATGTTCAATGAAAGAAAAGTTTTTTTCCAAAACTAAACCGATATAGCAAACAGACTCTTTTCAAGTTTTACGGAAACGTTGTTAAATTTAATAGACGGCCACGACTTTAGATTTCCTTTAAGCAATAGCTGGTAAGTTTTATGTGGTGCAATAGTCAAGCGATTTCGTTCGCCCCATCGCGAGATCCTACTGAGACAGTCTTTAGCCAAATTCTCCAGCCCGGCGCAGGTATTTCACTGTACTAGCAAAATGCCATCATCCGCATATCCAGTCAAGGTACAGCCACAAGGAAGGGGAATCGCGAGCAAATCATCAAACCCTAAATTCCATAAATACGGTCCAATAACCGAACCCTGAGGACATCCCATTGATAACGTCTTCGACCGAGAACAATGACCAAGCTTCAGTTAAATGGAACCGTGAAGGAAGACAAAAGTATATACTGTGTAGATATACTTTTATTTATAAAATTATATACTATGTAGTGACAGTGATGGCTTAATGAACATTAATTATGTATAGAGGTAATAACTTATTAAACAGTTCATTACAACTATTATTACACAAAACAAACATTTGATTATTTATTGTTATTAAAATAAAACTGTTTTTTTTCCTATCAACTGTTGGCGTTTGTCGGGAGTGTTTCATTTACACCCTGTATAAATAATACTGCCCAAATGACCTATAAGGTCAACATCATTGACCCAGACGTTGTCCTGTAGTGTTCCCCGCCTTGATACTCCTACATCCTACTAAGCGAGTATCGAAGGCGTTGTTTTTGTTGAAAAAAACATTTGTAGTGTGTGTATTTTTTAGTGTATTTTCCACAGTACCTCATTTCGTATTCACTGACCCTGACTTGCAAAAGAAATCAAGTACTATGTCGAGTTGTCTCTATGCTCGATAGATGGCGTTGGGATCGAGATAGATCGCGCTATGGTTTCGTTACATGCATTTGGTTGGGTGACCTCCGGACACGTCTCTTGTCATTGCTTACCATCAGGAATGAAGATCCTGGTGTTGCTATTTTTTGATTGATTTATAGTACGCGAGTACTGTAGATCCTATATGTACTCAAATTACGACTTGAGTAGTCTTGTATTAATTTAATTAGTAGGTCTAGGTGTTGAGGCTAGGTAACTTATTGACTTAAAAACCGACCAGGCTGTATAAGAAATATATTCTAAAGACATGGTTATAATAAATTCGGTACAGCTGTTTCGTTCGTCGTCGCTTGCTTGGTGAAGTGGTGTGTTGAGCGCGGTCGCCCGGGCCCCTGATTCGCCCCGCGCCTCCCGCGCCCCGCTTGTAGCCTGGCCCTGTCCTTGTTCTAGTCTGCGTGAACAGTAGGACTAGTAAAAGTAGATTAGATTTCTATAGTAGGTAATTTAATACTTTCATTCTAATGTAGATAATCCAGTTTCCTTATGACATCGAGCATTTATTTCTTTTGAAACAAAGAGTTTCCTTTTTCTTGTATAGAAGCACTATTTTTATAGATTGTCAGTGTGCATATGTAAGCACCATGTTATACTATGAGATTTTTATTAAGGTTTGTTTTGTTTTTTTTATTTTAGTAAGTTTTGTAATTAGTATAATGCGTCAAACGTGTCTTTGCATTGTTCTTACATATGCGTTCAGTATTGAAATATGTATCAGAGACATTGTAGAACATAAGTTTTTTAAAAAAGTAACGAATAGAGTTTCTTGCTCGTTCTTCTCCATTCGAATCTACATTTTAGAATGAGCTCCTAGCTTCACCTAGCTTTACTGACGGTCGGGCTGATTGACTGACAGACTATTATTTATTTATTTATTTTGTTTTGTAGATAATAATGTTATTTAACTCGTCGAGTACCGGTTTTGTAGACACAATTATAAAACAATAGGTTGCGGTCACCGGTGACCGCTTGGTGTTTGACAGGTGTTTGATATTTTAATTTTCTATGCATTGGTTACCTTTTTATGATTTTTTAGTATATTAGTACTAGTAAATTAGTGAAAGGAGTCTGTACATACCTAAGTTAACTTTTTTTGATACTTTATTTATTTTTATTTTCTAATGTAGTTATTTTATTTTTAATCTAACTTATTATAATATTTCAATGTTCTATGCATTGGTTACTCTTTTAATGAATTTTATGTTTTAGTTGTAAACCAGGTAAAATAACTTTGTATGCCTTTTTATTATTTTACCAAAACAAGAGAAAATATCATGTAGATACTTTTAAAATAATAGAGAAGCATGTTAAGGGTATGATTAAAACGTAATATAACATCACGCCTTTTATCTACGAAGGGGTAGGCAGGCAGAGGTGCACAATTTTCATTATTTATGTTATGCGTCTCATGTAATAGGGGGTGAGGCTATTGCACAATTCCAATCTCCGTGCTATTACTGAGATTTTTTTAAATCCCGTTAATAATTTGCCCGCCCTGGGTATCGAACCCGAGACCCCTTGCTCGGCAGTCGCACTTGCGACCACTCGGCCGACGAAGCAGTCATTGTTCATAGTTGATATTTTTTTTAAAACGTGCAGCTTATTGATACCAGCACCACAAGAGGAATAAATAAGTGCAAATCGTTTACTCATTTTTTTATGAAATGTTAAGTAGATAGGTGTTCGGTTAAAAAAACAACAAAAATTATCATAATTACGTTTATTAAAAATCGCAAAATGCAAAATTTTCTTTCATTTACAAATTACATTAGACAAAAGTTTTATCGATATCGATAAATGTAATCGATACAACAATCGACAATCGATACATTTATCGATTCCTCAAGAGTTTCATTTAAAGTAATATCTTAGTACAATACACAGTAATAAAGCTAAGTTTTGTTTATAAAAAAGAAAAAATACTTTGACCAATATCACATAGAATAAGAAATATACTAATTAACTACAAACAAGAATAATACATGACTATAGCACACTATTTTACTATGAAAGAGGCAAACGCACTCCTAGTCGATTCGGTACTTGCCAACTAGTCAAATTCAATACTTTTTTCGAACTGTCATAAACGACAGTTTTCTATGAAATTTGTACGAGATTGTGTATTGTGACATCACGTTTTTTAGCGTCGAACAACATACTTGTGTCTTAAATATTTGCTGGAAAAATACTATAATTAAGTTGGTCATAAAATCAATCAATGAAAGTGTAATTGTTTTTTAATATTTTTTTGTATTGAACAGTCGAAATAATTTATTTTTGATTATGGAAAGTACTGATGTACTTTGTATATTTGACAATTATTTTAACTGTCAAATGTCAATATTATTCTACAGGTAAATATTATCTGAAGATTGAGAAATCGGCCCTAACTTAACCCTCTGCAACTGACGTGGTTAAATTGTTACAATTCAACTGAGGTGTATATTATACCAGACACCATTTCAACAGCAAATATTTTTGTAGAATTAAAGCATAGCGAGCACTATACAGTAAGGTACTCGCAGCAGTGATGCTCGTATTTGAAAAATGACGGTATAACACGTGATTTTGTATTTCGCGGTGTCTGTGGGACTACACGTCAGCTGCAGACGGTTAAGTAATGAAAAAATTAAACCAAGATAATTATAAAGTTTCAAGTTTTTTTTTTAAGTTCAGACACAAATGGTTATTTTTTCATATAAAAACACACTATTTTATATCTTTATGCTTATTTTTTGCTATCAGAACATCAAAAAAGTGACTGCTTACATTTTTAGCGAAGTCCAAAGATTGAAGAATTTTCATTTTGCTAGTATTTATTTTAAATATTAGTATTTTTGCAATACAATACACAAATTGACGAATACAAATACAAAACACATAGCGAATAGGCCTTCCTTATACATTAAAGCTAACACTAAGTTTTTAAAGAAAAAGTTATTATTATTAGGAGATCTAAAAATCGATATAGGTATAAAAATTACAGTATCCTAAGTCTGGCACTAAGTTAGAATAACTACAGTTTTTAACTGTAATATTAAAACTAAAGATATATAAAAAGCTACACCGACTAACGCTCGCTTTCGTCAACCACTCTTACATTTTAGGGAACCACTTAGCTAAGATAGGTGATATTGACGACATTTTAATGTTCACCTACTTATAAGCAACTTAAGGGGTACTTAAGTGATACGTCATGCTAATTTATTTTACTTAAGAGGCGGTGTAGGAGTGGTTGTCGAAATCGACCATAAACTTATCTATTAATGGCTTTACACACACTTCGGTCGCCGGGTCTCGCATACCCGGCGACAAAACTACGTTAAAACGTACCAGTACGTGTCAGTTAACGTATATTATAAGATTATTATGACACTTCGCTCGTGGGTATCTGAAACCCAGCGACCGGAGTGTGTGTAAAGGGTCTTATTTTTCTAAACATAGATCAAAATTAGTAATTCCTACGCCTTACCTTAATTTGTAAGAAAACATTTCGAAATTTTCTTACAAATTTTTCAATTAAACAGCTAACACGAAATCGGCTCTACGAATGACTTAAAAAAAACTTAGATAATTAATTTATACATTTCAGAGAAGTTTTTAATTTAAAAATCCACCAATTTTGTCATATTTACCACATTTTTAAAACCACATGTTTACACAGCACATCAGTTTTGTATTCAGTTTTATTGCAATACTCGCCGCCATACATAGACTGCCATATAAAAGCACAAACATCATGTTCTTATGTTCTCTGGATTAAATAATACAAAGACACATAAGCATTCTAAAAACTTGCCAAAAAACACTAATCATTAAAAATACAAATAGAAAGGAAGACTAGCATTTTTGCTCAACAGATGGCGTGAACATAGATTTTTTATTTGAAGGAGAAAAATCGTTTAAAGACTTCTACCGGCTTGAATGAGGCGAGAGACAGTGTAACGACTCTTATTGACTATAAACTACCCCGATCCTACTTCTGATTTGAGCCAAAACCATTACTATTTCTTTACGGTGTAGTACCCTACATGCACACGAGCAGACAGATCACCTGATGGTAAGCAATCGGCGTCGCCCAAGGACACGCACTAGAGAAGTTACTAGTACCTACGTTCCCGTCCTTTTAGTGATTAATTAGGGGATAGATAGGACCTTTGGAGATGATAGCTACCGTAATTAGGTACTTGCCAACTAGTCAAATTCAATACTTTTTTCGAACTGTCAAAAATGACAGTTTTCTATGAATTTTGTACGATATTGTGTATTGTGAAAATTTGCTGGCAAAATACTAAAATTAAGTTGGTCATAAAATCAATGGATGAAAGTGTGATTATTTTTTAATATTCTATTGTATTGAACAGACGAAATAATAAATTTTTGATTAAAGAAAGTACCCAATTGAACAAATAGATCTAACTCTACATTAACGCCATCTAGTGATAAAAACCGGTAGTCCTCATTTGTTGCCGTTTTCTACAAAAATGCAGTCAATTTAGCAGTGAAAACTGCATTTTGAGACTTAAAAAAATAAAAAGAGCAGTCTTATATTGACACATATTAAATAAAAAAAAGAGATTTTTACTTGCCCTGAGATTAATATACTTAAAATAATCTTATTTCTATAAATGCAATGTCTGGTCACTTCTTAGAATGTACAAATATAAGATTAATTATAGGAGACAGCAGAACTAGTTGTATATAGAGGTATATAAATTATATTATATTATATACATAGAAACAAATATTGTGACGTTGTTCTTTTTGCGAAATCCTACAAAATTATGTATTTTACAATATCAGTAATTACTATATTGGTTGGCGCAATTGCCGCACAACGTGTACCGGATTTGATTCCCGCACGGAGCAACTCTTTGTGTGATCCACTTATTGTTGTTGCGGGTCTGGGTATCATGTGTATGTGAACTTGTATGTTTGTAAATGCACCCACGACACAGGAGAAAATACGAGTGTGTGGCAACATTAATTTGGTTATATTTCGATTTAGTAATATGTATTTCATTTTTTAACAAATTTTAAAATGAAGCAAACATACTTTAAATTAGAATATTTGTACATATCTGTTTATATCAGAGATACAAGTAAATCTCGCCTAATCTGAAATTCTTTAATTTTAAGCTGTCAAGAAATCAGAAAATGTTATAAATTATGTTATTATTTCATAATAATAGTATTAAAAAGGTGTTTAAATTACCTTATGACCTAGAAATTTCGATTCAACCCGGACGAATTATATTATTATAGGACGATTAAGATATACATATAGTCAAATACTATTTTGTTAGCAAAAATCTTTTATAAAGGTACTTATTGATTTATGAATGAAATTTTTGAATAAAGTTACCTCCTCCGTCCTCTTTCCGCGAGTGTGTAGGAGCCGACTATGGGACTTTATATTTGACCGAGACCCGAGCCGCAGCGCTTTGAGATAAATCTCAACTTTTTACACTGCGACCTCTAATATGTTAATCAATTTTGGAGAATTGCAGACCCTTTTTGTCTCATAATCTAGCAATGGATTTATTATTAACTCAAAATGACCTTTAACTAACAAAATAGCACTTTATATTTAGTTACATATATATATTATATTAGGTGTAAAAAGAACGCTTTCAAAAACGAAGACATACGAGTTTTTTATATTTGATAGGGCGATGTTTGGCCTAGTGATGGTAGTAAAAAACACGTTATATTTTCATAAAGCAAATAATTAAATGTTTCTTATATGTAATAATAGTTGTAAATAAGTTTTACTCTTCTTGTTCGTTGTGTATATTTTGTTCTAGTTTTAATATTTCATCGTTTATTTTATTAATGTGTCCAGTTACTCTAATTGGTTTTTTGTTGCAACCGTTGTGACTGTAAATAAATAAATAAACTGCTCAAGGCTGATGTTGCATGAATAAGACGAAAACCAGAACAATTAAAATTGTAAAAACAATTTTTTCACCGTTTTTTTTGGAAGCGTTCCGGTTACACCCTGTATATAGTTATACATACATGTTTATATGTACTATATATATTATATAATAAACTTATATATCTAAAATGGCTACTCTAACTATACATTTCAGTCTTAATTCCTAATTCTATATACAAATGGCAGTATCATTTAGCTTCAGTTTTTTATATAGACATACCTTATATACTAATATATATTTTTATATGTACAATGTGATGTTTTATAACTTATATTATAGACTAGCTACTTCCGCGCGGTTTCACACGCTCTGCTCATCTCCTAAGTATTGGTCGTAGCGTGATGTTTAATATTAGTATTTTTATTTTTAGAGAGAGACTACTAGGCGTTGGGTGAAGAGATTTGAGGAAGAAGGTAGTCTGAAGAGTCGTGATAGGAGCCTATAGCCATCCTCGATAAATGCGCTATCCAACACAAAAAGAATTATTCATATCAGACTTGTAGTTACGGAGATTAGCGCGTTCAAACAAACAAACAAACAAAAAAGCAAACTCTTCCGCTTTATATAATAGTATAAAATTAGATTTTATGTTATAATCCCACATATATCGTTGTAGAATTTTATTAAAATTGGATCACTAGTTTCGGTGTTATAGCGATGGTTCTTTGTTACGGTTTTATGACAAAATTACTGAACCAAGTTAGATGGGTTTTCGAATAGGTGTGATTTGGGACTTGTGTTATATCAATTTGGTTATTTTTTTGTAAAAATAAAACATGTAATTGTCAGAAAATGGTGACAAGATAACAAATATAAGAGATTTCGAGACCAGCTCGCTCTTATTTGATTTTTTCTAAACATATTCAATATCAAAGGGCTAATAAATAGTACATTTCTTTTTCATCTCGTCTTGTAATATCTTCTGATTCACTTCATTGCGGGAACCAAGACAGTTACTTATGTCCCTGGGACGCGCCGGACTTCAGTGTTCCGGTGTTTTCATGGTTGTATCTACTGTAGATCCTGGCTTACAGGAGTTGCAGCGGTATTGGGAGGTTGTGGCGAGGGAGGGAGGAGGTGTCCCAATTTAAAAAAATAGTAATATTGCGTGCAAAGTCTATAAATCACACTGTACACATAAAAAGTAACTAAAAACTACTTAATACCTAAATCTAATCTAACCCTAACGCGAAATATTAATAAATGCATCGAAATGGCTATATACTTACACTAGGCAATTAAAATAATACCTTAACTTTTGTGGCATAAGGTTGATAACAGAATAAAACATATTTTAGACGGCTTTACTTAAGATAACTAGAGCAATCTAAATTAAATTTTATTGATATCAACCTTAAGACTAATATTAAAATGTGCAATTTTTCCTTGCAATGTCCCAAATTTTAGACCATTTAATCAATTTCTGTTGTCAAAGTAAATTGAATTCTATGATATTGATTTTAAAGTAATACTTAGCTGACAATTAGGTATGCAATCAAAGATATACCTTAAGGATTTACAGTCTTAGTTCATTTTTCAATAACATCTAAGTCATTGGACATTAATCTTTGTGGCAATAGTTTTAAAGTTGTTAATCAATTTGTGATGTCTCGTTAGGCCTGCTAAATCCATTTTCTAACAAAAATCACATGTGTTAAAAATCTAGTTAAAATACATACTTACATCAAAGGAAACTAGACCTTACGTCTACAGAAATAAAGTCATAAATGGTATAAATTATTACCATTAGTTTACAATGCGCTTAATCTTTTCTAGGACTTTTGTGATGTGAGCTAAAGAAAACTAAACATTACAAAAAGTCGTAAAGAACATGAAATTATCAAATAAAATTCAACCTTATCTTAATAGACATAAAGTCTATTCTTCAGCCTTGTCCTGTGACTTCTGCGACGTGTTTTCCGAGGTGATGTCTTTCAATATGTCGGTGATCTGGTCATATATCTCTGTAAACTGCGGCCGGTCTGATGGGGACTTGCTCCAACAACGTTTCTGCGGATAAAAATTCGGATGAAAATTCTCCGCTTGTTCGAGCATTAACGATGATCAATGCTTTCCTGGCATCCGCACCAGAATGTGATTTGTTCGCAGCGAGATGGAAGGATGTATCTCGTGAATGTGTAAGATTTTGCGAGAAGATGGACGGCTGATGAATTAGTTTTAAGTAATTATAATTATTGTACTTTTTATATAAGATACCTATTACATAGGTGTAAAATAGTAAATAAGTAACATTTTTTATTGTATAATGTTTTGGTTTGTGTTGTAAAATTATACATGTGTTTATAAATAAATAAATAAAGGGATTAAGATCTTAATGGTGATTTTTCGTAATTATGAGTCCCCAAAAAGGCTCGAAACTAGTCGGGTTAACTCGTCAAGCAGTTACGTGCGTAAATCATAATACATAATCAATTTAGATGTCCCACGAGAGTTATATATAATACAAGAGTGTTTGATTTAGTTCTTTTAATGTTATTTTATTAACATATATGCCCGGTATATGGCAATAGACTCATCCCCTATTACATGGGACTCATAACATAAATAGTGAAAAGTGGGTGTTACATTGTACAGTGGCATTAAGTGCCGTAATGTGCACCTCTGCCTACACCTTCGGGGATAAAAGGCGTGATGTTATGTTATGTTTTATTAACATTTATTTTAATGTGGTCTGCATGGAATATGTTCCATCAAATTGTAAGTTTATGGTTGTTTTTTAACTGCACGGCTGATGCAGTGACGAGACAATATTTGCGACTTCAATTCTCACATGGAACATCTTTTTACAGTCCCTGGTGTGATGGGTATGTGAAACTGAAATAGGGTAGTTTCCTTAATTTTATTTTAATGTCCGTCTGGTAGATTATTTTAAAACTTTAGACACGTATTTTTTCTTTTCTCACAAAATTAAATACTTTCGACGATATATTGATTTGAAATTTCGTGTGACGTCACAGCGTGTCACATTTTGTAGCACGTTATGACGTAACAACCTCCCACTCCTAAACTTAGCGTCATTTTATCGAAGTATTGCAACTTAATACGAGAAAATAAAAAAATACGTGTCTAATATTATTTCATTATCTAACTGACGGACTAATTAAATTTTTAATTTTAATACCCTGGAAACTACCCAATTATATGTTTGTTTGTAAACGCATATCCTAGAAAAACCTAGTGATGAAAAATTTACTTACAAGTAGCACTGCTAATGGCTCAGGCATCGAATCCGGGATCGTCCATTCGAGAGTGCCTGCTTTCACTCGCTCCAACACAGAGTTGTCGTTCAATTTTGCGAACGGCAACTCTCCTTTGGTGTAGATCTGAAATTTTAAATCATTACTTATTTTCAATTCTATTATGTTTAAGTATTATTTTCATAGTCTCTGTCTACCCCCATAGGAGACAGGTGTGAGGTGATGTATGTATGTTCAATTAATTACATTTTCACACTTTTATATTTTTGTGGGGGTAAAATCATTCGATGACTTCTCCCGCCCGGGTAAGGCGGGAGGGACTCAGACTCTTACTGACTAAAAACCACCCCGTTCCTTCTCCTGCACGTCGAGCCGGAGCCCCGGTTACCCGTTAGGTTCTCCGCGACTCCGAATCAGCACATTTTCACATTCAAAGAGGTGACTTATCTATATTAACTAAATTCAAAGTAAGGAGGTATCCTTGAATAAAGTTTTGACTACCGTACTGGTAATAGGCACAAATTAAAAATCTTTATATTTTGCTTAACCTCGCAATTGAGTACAAGAACCGACGTGAAGCAACGCTTGCGTTGTGTTTCGTCGTGTGAGTGAGGTTACCGGAGGTCCAATCATCCCCCCCCCCTCCAATCTCCCCAGTCCATATTTTTTCTAAAAGGCCAGTAACGCACTTGAGACACCTCTGGTGTTCCAGGTGTCCATGGGCGACGCCAATTGCTTACTAAACTAATATTTTATCAGTCCGGACGAACTGGTCTACTTTCGTTGAAAGAACTATCACATTTTTTTAAATTTAAAAGGCTTTAAATCGAAGTTTGTCTTTGTCCATTAGTGGGACAATTGACAAGTAATTGAATTCCGTACCTCCCAGACAGTGGCTGCGAACATGTAGACGTCAGACTTGGTGGAGTAGTCGCTCTCTAGCACTGCCTCGGGGGGCAACCAACGGAGCGGGATCACCTGCAACACGAAATTATCGCATGAAACACAAGTAATACATAAAAAATATGTTTCTAAATATGTCCGTGTAGAATATGATTCCTATGTTTTTATAATAACTATCGTGAGACATACTAAATTAACTAAAAATCGCGGATCACTCACGTGAATATACTGATAAAAGCTCTACTAGTTAGATGCGAGCGCCAACGCTAGCCAGTAGGCTGCGCGACGTCGCCGCGACCGTGCGCGCTGCTCATGAGGAAGAACAAGAACCCCTCTGTGGTTCGAAACTAGTAGAGCTTTTCTGAGTACATCCACGTAAGTAACCCGCGATTTTTAGTTAACATAAAATATGTCCGCGAAGAATATGATTCCTGTTTTATCTCATGGAAGCATTTAATCGGTATAAACAGTAACCTATCACCTAAGTCAGCCCATACCCTGCCTGTGTACCAATTTCATGAAATTCGTTCAGTAGATTCAGCGTGATTGGCTGACAAACATCCAAGCATACAAAGCAATTTTCACATTTATACTATTAGTGTAATGATAAATGGTTATCATCATCATCAGCAACAACCTATAAATGCTTGTGTTGTATTTCGTCGTGCAAGTGAGGTTACCGGAGGCCCAATTACCCCCTCCCCAATCCTCCCAATCCCCGAATCCCCCGCAATCCTCAAATTCCCAATCCCCAAAAGGCCGCTAACGCACTTGTAACGCCTCTGGTGTTCCAGGTTTCCATGGGCGACGCCAATTGCTTACCATCAGGTGATCCGTCTGCTCGTTTACCGGCTTATGCCATAAAAGAAAGTATATGAATGTGACCTGTTCGTGCAGCTTGTAGTACTCGTGCGAGTCGGGTCCCCGGGTGAGGGCCGGGTACGACAGCTTCAGCTGCAGTTTGGACGTTATCACGCAGTTCCTAGCCGCTATGTCGCTGTGGAAACAAATATTGGTGGTTAGTATGAGTTTATTTAGTTTTCTGCTTGCAATGATACACAACTCCGTGCTACTGAGATTTTTAAAAACCCAGTTATACTTTGCCCGTCCCGGTAATCGAACCCGAGACCCCTTGCCCGGTAGTCCCACTTGCGACCACTCGACTTTATCCCCTACGCAGGCAGGCCGGTAGGGATACATACCGGTGTAGGGATACATACCGGTGTAGGGATACATACCGGTGTAGGGATACATACCGGTGTAGGGATACATACCGGTGTAGGGATACATACCGGTGTAGGGATACATACCGGTGTAGGGATACATACCGGTGTATGGATACATACCGGTGTAGGGATACATACCGGTGTAGGGATACATACCGGTGTAGGGATACATACCGGTGTAGGGATACATACCGGTGTAGAGATACATACCGGTGTAGGGATACATACCGGAGTAGGGATACATACCGGTGTAGGGATACATACCGGTGTAGGGATACATACCGGTCAAAGTCAAAGTCAAAGTCAAAGCATTTATTTCAATTAAACCATAGTTTGGTACTTTTGAAAAGTCAACAAATACAAAATAAATAATAGTCTGTCAGTCAGTCCGTCAGTGAAGCTAGGTGAAGCTAGGTGCTCATTCCAAAACGTAGATTCGAATGGAGAAGAACGAGCAAGAAACTCCATTCGTTACTCTTTTAAAAAAGTATGTTCTACAATGTCTCTGATACATATTTCAAAACTGTACGCATATGTAAGAACAATGCAAAGACACGCTTGACGCATTATACTAATAACTTACTAAAATAAAAAAATCTTAAGTCTAATATGGTGCTCACATATGCATACTGACAATCCATAGAAATAGTGCTTCTATACAAGAAAAAGGAAACTCTTTGTTTCAATAAAGAAAGAAATGCTCGATACCATAAGGAAACTAGATTGTCTACATTAGAATTAAAGTATTAAATTACCTACTATTGGAATTTAACTACTGACTACATTTGAGTACTGTCCGGTGTAGGGATACATACCGGTGTAGGGATACATACCGGTGTAGGGATACATACCGGTGTAGGGATACATACCGGTGTAGGGATACATACCGGTGTAGGGACACATACCGGTGTAGGGACACATACCGGTGTAGGGATACATACCGGTGTAGGGATACATACCGGTGTAGGGATACATACCGGTGTAGGGATACATACCGGTGTAGGGATACATACCGGTGTAGGGATACATACCGGTGTAGGGATACATACCGGTGTAGGGATACATACCGGTGTAGGGATACATACCGGTGTAGGGATACATACCGGTGTAGGGATACATACCGGTGTAGGGATACATACCGGTGTAGGGATACATACCGGTGTAGGGATACATACCGGTGCGTGAACCTGTGCGCGGCGCACTTGGCGAGCGCGGCGGCGAGCTGTCCGCCGAGCAGCGCGCGGTGCTCGGCGCCCAGTGGGGGGGCCGCGCGCGACGGGGGAGGGGGGGCGTGCGCCGCGCCCACGCGGGATATATACTCCGCGTTCTCTTCGGGAGACCGAGTCGCTATTAGGAACTTCTTTAGTTCACCCTGTAAATATTAAATTATTAAGATATTAATATCAAATAATCCGCACCTTAAAGGATTTGGAAAGAAATATGTTAGGAAATTTTTTATTGATTATAGCTATAACTCGATCAAAAATGTAGACAATGGTGAAATTCACCTCTTTCCCTTTATGCGTCTTATTTTCATTCATTCACCATTGTGGCAATTCAAGCAGAACAGTATTGAAAATCCATTTAGAATAGAAATGGTTAAAACAGTACTATATCTTATGTTCTCCACCCCAATCTCCCAATCTCCCTAGAAATACAATACTTATAATAGGTTTTTTCACTGCACTTTTACCCTTTCGAGAGTTTAAAATGTAATTTACTGCAAAACATTTTTTACAATGTATATTTTCTGTCTTCATTTTATTTCAGCTGTAAAAATGCCATAACATAACATCACGCCTTTTTACCCCCGAAGGGGTAGGCAGAGGTGCACGTTACGGCACTTAATGCCATTGTACAATGTAACACCCAGTTTTCACTATTTATGTTATGAGTCCCATGTAATAGGCGGTGAGCCTATTGCCATATACCGGGCACTTTTCCAGACTCCGTGCTACTACTGAGATTTTTAAAAACCCAGTAATACTTTGCCCGACCCGGGAATCGAACCCGAGACCCCTTGCCCGGCAGTCGCACTTGCGACCACTCGGCCAACGAGGCGTTGTAAAAATGTATAATTATCTAAAACAGTAAAAAATGTATGAATGTAGGTGTCGGCACCCAGTCGGTATGCTCCAGCAGCATGCAGGGCGGGTCGAGCCGGTCCAATGTACTGTTACGCACCCAGTCGGTATGCTCCAGCAGCATGCAGGGCGGGTCGAGCCGGTCCAATGTACTGTTACGCACCCAGTCGGTATGCTCCAGCAGCATGCAGGGCGGGTCGAGCCGGTCCAATGTACTGTTACGCACCCAGTCGGTATGCTCCAGCAGCATGCAGGGCGGGTCGAGCCGGTCCAATGTACTGTTACGCACCCAGTCGGTATGCTCCAGCAGCATGCAGGGCGGGTCGAGCCGGTCGCACAGCCCCAGCAGCCGCACCACGTGCTCGTGGCGCACGCGGGAGAACAACTCCAGCTGGCGCCGGAACTCGCCCAGCTGGACCTGTGGACGAAATAACAATTTGTATTATTCTTCTGAATCCCCACTTATTATATATAATAGTAATCCATCTCGACTTTACTCCCAGTCTCCCCAATCCCCGAATCCCCCACATTTCGCAAATTCCCAATTTCCAAAAGGCCAGTAACGCACTTGTAACGCCTCTGGTGTTCCGAGTATCCATGGGCGACGCCAATTGCTCACCATCAGGTGATCCATCAGCTCGTTTAGCGGCTTATCCCATTAAAAATCATTGAAAAACATCGTCATCGCGTGAACCGCGTGATAACCTATTTAGCTTATAATCATAATCATTTTACCTATTACCTATTCAGCTAATATAAATGAAACATTACAATGTTAAATTTTTTCAAAGGAACTGTCGAACTCGAAAGTGCGTACGATGCATATCCTTACTAATATTATAAATCGGAAAGTGAGTTTGTTTGTTTGTTCCGCTTTCACGCCGTAACTACTAAACCGATTGCCTTGAATTTTTGCAGATGTATAGTTAGAAGTCCAGATTAAATAATAGGGTACTTTTTATCCCGGAAGAATGTGATATTCCGGAGGTAAAACAAAAGTATTGGTATAGATGGCGCTATGTGTATTGGTATATGTCACATTGGCTTTTTATCCTTTTGTGACACGAGCGAAGCCGCGGGTAAAAGCTAGTATTATTATAATTATAACATTAAAAAGAATATTTACATTGTATAGGCCTAGGTGTATGGAATGGTGGACATGTTGTAAAACTAAAACCTAAGAACAAATACTAGTTTTCTCCCAAACTTTCAAATACCTAACTGCGATCCCTAAGCCGCTAGACGTGTGATTTATAAGAAACCCCTTATACTTAGTGGGTAACCCATTTAGCATAGGCATGTTGTTAGCATGTCTTGGTGGCCCGGAGGTTTAACACGCCCGCTTCTCATTCATGAGAATGCGGGTTTGAAACCTACCAACGGCAAGTACCAATGTGACGTTTTCCGTGTTATATGTACTTTCTAAGTTTATCTAGACACCACTGACAAACGGTGAAAGAAAACATCGTGAAGGAAACCTGGGTTTCTAATTACTAATTATAAGTTTGTGATCGTCAACCCGCATTGAGCAAGCGTGGTGATTAAATCTCAAACCTTCTCCGTGTGAGAAGAGGTTTTGCTCAGCAATGGGCATATAGGCTGATGATGATGTTGTTAGCATTTCTTTTCTAATTCTGTTGTTTTTATTTTTTTGGCTCACTGTTCGTCTTACTTCCACTGTTTTTATATTTTATTTATGCTGCATAGTGTCTTGTGCTAAATAAATGTATTTTCTATCTTTCTTTTAGGATTAAAAATCCTGACGTTACGTTATGTTAGGGGCTTGTATGAGGTGCTTACCTCATCTTTAGCTGTGAGTGCTTTAACCAATACAGGTCGTAGTTTGGGCTCGCCCTCAGCGTCCAGGCTCTCCTTGTTACGCAACTTGTTGACCTGACACATATCTATCTTAGCCAGCATCACCTCGCCGAATTCTCCACGACCTGGAAATTTTAATAGAAAGTTTAGTCAAATCTGGTTATATGAAGGAGCTTAGTAAAGCTTTCATCGGTTTCATCCGCTCTGCTCGGCTCCCTTTGATTGTAGCGCGATGTTTTTTTTAGCTTATAAATTGACTATCCAACACAAAAAGATTTTAGTACTCTTAATACTTTAGACAGAAAATGTTACTCAAAGAATTCCTTTATTTTGAAAAGAAAGAGAACGGCATTCAGATATTTTAAAAACACGGTAATCGAACCGACTAAAATCTGTAAAAGTTGCACCCTGCACTTTTGTTGCATCGATCGTTAGTCAATAAATCATAATAAATTGAATGAAAAGAAAACAATGAAATCTTAAATTATTAAACCCAATGGTTAAAGCGCTTGAAGTATTAAGACTTCCCCTTTAAGTGGCATTACAAAATTCCACCGTATATAATAAAAAGTTGCAATGCTCCGCAAATGACAAACAAAATTCTTAAAAAAGTATGAAATTTTAAGTAATATTGTTGTATGGTTAATTATTATGTTTTCGGCTTACTCACGTAAATGTTTGACGAGCCTCTAGAACGAATATGAGCCTCTATTATGGCTTGAAACCAGTCGAGTTCCTCGCCAATCAATTACGTTAGTAAGCCGAAAACATAACAATTGGGTATTTTCCTTAATCAAAAATAAATCATTTAGACTGTGTACGATAAAATATTTAATTTGATTATTTGATTTTATGACCAACTTTATTTCAGTATTTTTCCAGCAATTTTTAACAAATAAGTATGCTGTTTAACGCTAGAAAAAACGTGAATCTCGTACAAAATTCATAGAAAACTGTCGTTTTTGACAGTTCGGAAAAAGTATTGAATTTGACTAGTTGTCAAGTACTCAATTAATTTAGTATGTCTCACGAGGTCTCTCGAAATTTTAATATAAAAATATTGTATGGTATTGTAAAGTCGAAATAATTTGTTTTTGACTGAGGAAGCTACTCAAATACTGTCCATTATGCGCCATACTCAATGTATTTTAAGAATTTTTCTTGTTCCGTTATAATTGGAACGGTGCAAATAAAGTGTTTATCTTCCTTTCTTATTTGATATATTTCTTTTTGTTAAAAAGTCTACCAAATAATTGCACTATTGGCGAATAACATTAAAGTATCAGTATCAGTATATCGTATGAAACAAAGTCGCTATCCGTCATCTGTCTGTTCCTATGTATGCTTAGATCTTTAAAACTACGCAACGGATTTTGATGCGGTTTTTTTAATAGATAGAGTGATTCTTAAGGAAGGTCTATATGTATAACACATGCATATAGCACCCGTGCGAAGCCGGAGGGGATCGCTAGTATAACATATAACAATAACGCACCCAGTGTGATTTGTTCAGTGAGCAGACTCCGTGGTACAGACAGATGCTCGAACTGACCAGACTTCTTAGACGCGCGAGATACGCCAGATACTTCTGAATTATCTGCACCTGGATGTAAACAAACATACATTTATTTATTTATACATGTATAGATAAAAGAAAGGGTAGGGGTTTCGAATTAAAAATTAGCTTCGCCTTGTATAACTACTACTGGTCTATTTCAATCATTAAATAACACAACACGAAACATCATCACGCCTTTTATCCCGGGGTAGGCAGAAATACACATTACGGCACTTAATGTCACTGTACAATGTAACACCCACTTTTCACTATTTATGTTATGAGTCCCATGTAATAGGGGGTGAGCCTATTGCCATATACCGGGCACAATTCCAGACACCGTGATACTATTGAGAAATTAAAATAACCCAATACTTTACCGACTCGGGATTCAAACCCGAGACCCGTTGCTCGACAGTCGCACTCGTAGTCGTATATTTAAACTATTTCAAAAAATGAGCGTATTCGTTTTTAGAAGGCCGGCGAAGCACCTGTGACTCCTCTGGTGTTCCAGGTGTCCATGGACAGCGCAAAAAAAATCTCAGTACTAGCAATTGTGCCCGGTATATGGCAATAGTTTCATCCCCTATTACATAGGACTCATAACATTAATAGTGAAAAGTGGGTGTTACTTCTGTGTGCACTTCTGCCTACTCCTTCGGGGATAAAAGGCGTGATGTTATGTAATGTAGTTTAAATATCTGAACTTAGGTTTATTCAGCATTTCAATTACTTTAACTAAGAAATAACAGCTGGTTTAGATAGAGACAGTAACATACCGCTATCCTTATCATGCGCCAACAGTCTCCCGTTCTGCAAGGCGGCTCCGTTGACTTTCTGCTTCTCTTCTTCACCATCTTCTACCAACTTCTCTCGCCCTTCTGTCATCTCTAACTCCATTTTTTCACCTTAAAATAGATGTATACATTGTTTAAGAAAATATTTTTTTGTAAAATGCGTTGGGAACTCCGTTAGCCATGATTATCAACTAAGATTGAAATAAAAATGTATAGAAAAGAAAAAAATTAAAGACATGTTTCTTTTTGTAATAAACTAAGTTTTGCCAGCGGCTTAGCTTGAGTACAGATTCTTTTTTTTAAACGTTGCCCCACAATAGGATTATCTCCTGTGTCGTGAGTACGTTTACAAACATACAAGTTCACATACACATGACACCCAGACCCGGAACAACAATTTGTGGATCACACAAAGAGTTGTCCCGTGCGGGAATCGAACCCGCGACACGTTGCACGGCAGCCGGTTGCCCAGCCACCGCACCAACCTTGCAGTTGCAGTCGCAGATACGCAAGCTAAGCCGGGGTAAAAAATTGCTTACGTGATTCCTTCAGCCGTTTTGACGTGATTGAATAACAAACATGGGTACAAACACACAAAATTTTGCATTTATAATAAGTTAGCTGTGTCCGCGACTTCGTTCGTGTGGAATAGTGATACACGGCTCCTCTTCCGTTGTTAATAGCATGATTATATGTTGCCTACATGATGACCAGACCTGTTAGTAATATTCGTGAAGTAAATCCATGCAGCACTTTTTGAGTTTCTTCCAGACATACATACAGACTAAAATTCTAAATGTTATATGTATAGATCTTAGATAGATATAGAATAATAATAATTAGATATATTTTAATATATAAGAGAATTACACTATGTATACGGGTATCTAATAACTGATATGAAACTATTTGGCCATCAAAATACTGAATGCCCTCACCCCTCTGCCGCCGCCGCAGCCGGCGCCTCCTGCAGTAGACCATCAGCGCCAGCACCAGCACCATGTAGGCGCCCGCCACCGAGACAGACACCACCACCGCCTTGCCTGCCACTCCACTCGACTCCTGGGGGGGCAGCTCTCCTTCTGTAGGGCAAAAGATGTTGCAAAGTACTTGTTAAATCAAATAACAAATAATTTAGATTTTTAAAGACATTTTTATATGAATTACACCTCCATAGATTGGTTATTTTTGTGGCTAAGGAGAAATAAGTATATTATTTAAAACAATACACTATCTCGCATGAAATTGATAGAATATTAAATATTAGAAAAAGGTAATATCTATATTAGAGGTATATTATAGTCGAGAAGTGACTTTTAGTTTATTTTTAAATGCCTTAACTAATCTTTCCATGGAACTCAGTAATGTTAATATTATTATAAATAAAAATAACTAAAAACTATTATAGGTATTTAATTATAGTTAGTTGAAAATACCATAATTTCAAATCTACGACAAGTTTGTGGGGAATTGAGGATGAACTACATTCGGGAGCAAATAACCACTAGGGCTTTTTCTTTTCCATTCATAACTTCACGCCTTTTATCCCGGAAAGGGTAGGCAGACGAGCACATTACGGGACTTAACGCCACTGTACAATGTAACACCCACTTTTCACTATTTATGTTATGAGTCCCATGTAATAGGAGGTGAGCCTATTGCCATATACCGGGCACAATTCCAGACTCCGTGCTACTACTGAGGTTTTTTTAAAAAACCCAGTAATACTTAGTCTGACCTGGAAATCGAACCCCAACGGCCAACGATGCAGTTAATATTTTTACATTGCCAAATAAATTCCAGTTAAACAGAACCCAACGGGTAACCGGGGCTCCGGCTCGACGTGCAGGAGAAGGAACGGGGTGGATTTTAGTCAGTAAGAGTCTGACACTCCCTCCCGCCTCACCCAGGCGGGGGCAGTCATTCGATGATTTTCCCCCCTTAAAAACCATACCTTGATGTACAATAAGTTGTAGTTCATGTCTCGCGAGTCCGCCCGCATTGCCGGCAGTGCAGCCGTACTGCTCCGCGTCCATTGACGACACGTTACGAATTATTAGAGTCCCGTTGTTCAATTGTACCAGTCTGCAAACACAGAAAAACATTTAGCAATCAGAACATACATATATATATACAACTTCACGCCCGTCTCTCATGGGGGTAGGCAATGTCTATGGAACTCCAATTGCTACAATTCCTATACACTCCTTCCCGCCTCACCCGGGTGGGAGAAGTCATTGGATGATTTTCCCCCCTTAAAAAAAGTGCATTTATCAACGAAGACTATAGACTATAAAACATAACTCTACGATCAATATGAGGTAAGCAGAGCGAGTGAAATAGCGTAGGAGTGTCAAGTAAAAATATAAATGAATGTTACCTTGCTGTAGAAGCATTCACGCTGTCTTCTGCCTCCAGTCCACCATCTTCTGGGAAAAAATTGAATCTCTTTTTAGTATTAAGTATTCAATAAATACTGTATTACTAGCGGACCCAAAAGACGTTGTCCTTTAATAATAGGTATAGATAAATAACTTTTTTTTTTTTTTTTTTTTTTTTTTTTTTTTTTTTTTTTGAGGGGGGAAAATCATCCAATGACCGCCCGGGTGAGGCGAGAGGGAGTGTCAGACTCTTACTGACTAAAAACCACCCCGTTCCTACTCCTGCACTTCGAGCCGGAGCCCCGGCAACCCGTTAAGTCTTCCGCGGCTCCGTATCGGCATTAGCCCTATTGGGCCCCATCCGTGGTGGTCTGATGGCTCTTTGAGGCGCGCGCGGAACGCGACGCGCCGTACGCTCGGGCCTGGTTCTGGTCGGGCGGCGAGTCACCCGTGCTCGCCGTCCGCAGGCCATAGATAAATAACCTAGAAACCGACTGCAGCGCCATCTGCCGGGCTGATTTGTGAATCTAAACCATTCCCAGGTCCCCTTGACACACACAAAAAATTTCATCAAAATCGGTCCAGTCGTTTGAGAGAAGTTCAGTGACATACACACTTACAGAAGAATTATATATATAAAGATTAACATACAAGTATCTTACATATATAAAAACGAATCCCCTATTCCCTTGGTCACGGCATCACGTGTGAATGGCTGAACCGATTTCACTAATTCTTTGTTTGATGTATTTGTTATTATTAGTAGAAGGTTCTTAAGGCAGAAAAAATCCTGAAAATCCTACGGGAACGGGAGAAAACGGGATTGCGCGTACGAAGTCGCGAGCAGAAGCTAGCAGTATAATAATTCTGAATAAGGATTAAGCACCAGCTGGGAGTTACATTGAGTGAGTAATCTGACCTCATGGCATTCTATATTCGTACAAAGTAAGTGATGGTTTTAAGTAATTCTGTAATTGATTACTTAAAACTCATAAGTGGCTTATTTTTTATCATCATCATCATCATTATCAACAGCCTATATGCCCACTGCTGAGCAAAGCTTCTTCTCACACGGAGAAGGTTTGAGCTTTAATCACCACGCTTGCTCAATGTGGATTGGCGATTACAAACTTATAATTAGAAATTATAAGTCCAGGTTTCCTCACGATGTTTTCCTTCACCGTTTGTCAATGGTGTCTAGATAATCTTAGAAAGTACATATAACTCGGAAAATGACAATTTTTTTATAAACCAATTAATAATAAGTCTTTAAGATAAAAAAGAGACGCATTTTTAAAGATTGAAGATTAAAGAATTAGTGAATGAATGAGGAGAGGGGGGAAGTAGGGGGGAAGGGGGAGAAAAAACGAAAGAGTTTTTAAACTGACTTCAAAAAAGAAGGAGGGACTCACGTTGTTTCCCCAATTTATCAAGGTTCCTCCCATCCCAGTGCGTGGTGGGGGGTGGGTCCCCCGTGGCCACGCAGTGGAGGACGACGGTCTGACCGACCGTGACGTGCATCTGTTGTCCGGGGGACGGCTCCACTACTCGCGGCGCCACTGAAAACAAGGATATAGTATTATATAATATAAGTTGTTTTACTATTATAGTTATGTATATATTATAACATATATTATAGTTATATTGCCTCGTTGGCCGAGTGGTCGCAAGTGCGGCTGACGGGCAAGGGGTCTCGGGTTCGATTCCCGAGTCGGGCAAAGTATAACTGGTATCTTAGTAGTAACACGAAGTCTGGAAATGTGCCCGGTATCTGGCAATAGGCTCACCCCTTATTACATGGGGCTCATGCTCATAACATAAAGAGTGAAAAGTGGGTGTTACATCTGTGTGCACCTCTGCCTACCCCTTCGGGGATGAAAGGCGTTATGTTATATTATAGTTATGTATAATGCCTGAGATCGCGCGACGATCTCCGGCCACCGTAAGTGCGGGTCTGCGGACGGCGAGCGAGCGGACCACTCGATCAGAAACAAACTCGCGCGTACGGCGCCGAGCGAACTGTGTGTGCCTCAAAGAGCCATTAGACCACCACGGATGGGGCCCAGTAGGGCTGATGCCGATATGGAGTAGCGGAAGGCCTAACGGGTTGCCGTGGCTCCGGCTCGAAGAGCAGGAGTGGGAACGGGGTGGTTGTTAGTCAGTAAGAGTCTGACACTCCCTCCCGCCTAACCCAAGGCGGGAAAAGTCATTGGATAATTTTCCCGGCACAAAAAAAAGACTCATCTAGTGAATAAAAATACGGAGGACCCCATTTTTTTAAGGAGGAAAATCATCGATTTACTTCTCCCGCCTGGGTGAGGCGGAAGACCCCATTGGAGTACAAGTTTGTTGATTTCCTTTTAAGAAAAAGTCACTCACCAACAACATCAAGATTGATCTTAGCAGTAATGGATCGGTCTCCATCGACCGCCTTGCAGGTGTATTGTCCGGAGTGACGCCTCTCCGCGTCCGCTACCATCAGCGTGCCATTCGCAGAGGTCACGCCCTCGGGGAGTGGGTCCTCGTCGTTCTGGAAACAAATTAGATAATTATTATTAATTAATTGAAATAAAAATTATTAATTGGTGAATTAATTTTGTGTCTTTCTTTGATTTATTTTGTAGATATATTTATAATTGATTTGACTTTTATTTTAATAAAAGCGTTTCGAAGTATTTTGTACTATTTTCAGGGAAGTTTGGACAAGAACTTTGAAGATCTTTTAATACTATTTGACATACTTAATATGAAACAAACAAAAAGCTAAATTAAATTAAACTACTTGCATTAGTTAATTATTATTTAGGTAATACATATTTTTCACCATTCTGCTGATTTTTCAATTATTTTGTAGCTAAGTATAAAAACTTACCAAAAACCATTGTACTGTTGGAGCAACGCCGCCAGCAACTTTACAATGTATTTTCCCAGAAGTATTCAATTCCAGATTCTTGCTATACGGCTCCGGTTCAAAATGCAGTTCGCCATCTGTTGGGGAGTCGACATACTAATTTAGTTCAAATAATACGAAGGAACAGCGCCACCTATTGGTGAAAAGCCGAGACGTGTTTGATAACTTTGCTAGTAGATGGCAGCAGTAACTACAAAGTTTTGTTTGAAGTAATAATATTGTTATCATTAGAATTATCTTGTAAACAGTAGAAAACAATGCTAAGTACTGGCAATTGCAGTAAATAATTCTAACTTCGAGCCTTATCTTGGCTTTTTAATGTTATTATACTGTTTGGAACAAGTCGGGACCCTTTTTGAAGGACATCAACTTGAGCTAAGGTCAATATTTGCCCTTCTCCGATGTAGGGCGTCCTTGTACGACCGAACTTGTCCTTCGGTAGCAATAAATTGTAATTAACGAAGTTTTTACGTATTTATTACAGTTTTTCTAACGTTCGTAGTGTAAATAACGAAAACAAAAGTTGCTTGCATTCAAACAAAATATTCGAGCGTAATTTAAAAACGGTTATTGTAGAAAATGTGTTTACAAAATTACTCTTTATTTCAATCTAACCATAGAAATAAAAAGAATAAGTAGTCATCGCTTTTAAAGCCAATGTTACGAGTGAATTAATTTAAGAACCGTTTATGATCAACAGTGATATACAATACAGGTAGGTACAGTTTTTATGAAATATTTTGCAAGTAGAATAGCTAGACGCAAGCGGCAACGCTAGCTAGTAGGCTGCGCCGGCTGCGCGACATCGCCGCAACCGCACACGCTGCTCATGAGGAAGAACCCCTCTGTGGTTCGAAACTAGTAGAGCTTTTCTCAGTATGTTCATACATGTAACCTGCGATTTTTAGTTAATTTAGAATAGCTAGAGTATATAATATTTACCATTAACTGCCCGGTGTCGTCTGCTAGCTCTGTGGTTGCGTAATCTATGAGCGGAATGATGCACTACATCTATAACAAAGAAAGAGACAAACATTAAATTACGTACTTAACAATAAATAGTTTTACTCACAAAATCAAGTGCGACTGTCGGGCAAGGGGTCTCGGGTTCGATTCCCGAGTCGGGCAAAGTATTACTGGGTTTTTAAAAATCTCAGTAGGTAGCACGGAGTCTGGAAATGTGCCCGGTATATGGCAATAGGCTCACCCCCTATTACATGGGACTTATAACATAAATAGTGAAAAGTGGGTGTTGCATTGTAGTGCCATAAGTGCCGTAATGCGCACCTTTGCCAACCCCATTCGGGGATAAAAAAGGCGTGATGTTATGTTATGACAAAATCAAGAGGACCCATGGTGGAAGCGTTCTCAAGCATGGTGATTAATCAATCCATTGTGCCTTCTCTTAGGCAGTGGGATAAATACAATGTTATAATGAAGACATAGCAAGCCTTAGAAATTTACCTGGAAACAAAACTAGGACTGGTCATGCTTTAACAACTGCACCAAAGTAGATGAATAACGATGAATGTCGGTTTTAAATATAACAATAACATGGTTTGAAGATCAAAGGCAGTGAGACCGTGGTCATACTTAGAATTAGAACAAATGTTTAAATGGTTGCAGTTAGCGTAAACATCGGTTGAAGTTAATTTTAACTTGGCGGTTAAATGAAAGGAATTTATATTTTTATGACGATGATTGTGTTAATTTATTATTGTTGGAAATTAAAATAAATGGGCGGTCTAGTTTAGGCAGGATAAATGTTCCCTTTTTTTTGAGGGTGGAAAATCATCCAATGACTTCTCTAGCCCGGGTGAGGCGAGCGGGAGTGTCAGACTTCCTGCACTTCGAGCCGGAGCCCCGGCAACCCGTGTGTAGTGTTCCGGCGATTTCGAGGCCGGATACCAGACACCGAGCGACACACGACTCCGATACTTCGTGTAAAATAAGCAGTAAAATTAAATATTATGTATATGTGTGTATAGTATTTGCAACCTGAATTATTGTATTGTATTATTGTAGAGGTATATTTCACTATGGGCCAAGATGCCTGAGACAAATAAATAAAAAAATAAGTTCTCCGCGGCACCGTATCGGCATCAGCCCTGTTGGATGGTCTGATGGCTGCATGAGGCGCGAGCGAACCACGTCGTGCCGTCCGCAGGCCCGTGGTATATATTCCCTGGCTAAGCAAATTATTAGTATAATTTTTTTATTTAAAGGATTTTCTGTTCTACTGTTTTTTTCGCAAATGCACAGAAGCAATGGTTTGTACGAACAGCTGCTGCGCAAATGTGCGGAATGATTTTGACTTTGACTCTTTTTTCCAATGACTTCTCCCACCTTGGATACATTAATACAGGGTGTCCGAACAAACATTTATCATTACACCTACTAAGTGTTTCTTCCGCCGGCAGTAATACCGCAATTGTACAATAATGGCCAAGTGATAACTGATCGAATGAACCCGCGGCACCGGGTTCAACGCCGAGTGATGCATAGCAGTCGCTTCCACTTGTATATTTAGATTGAGTAGGGTGTGTGTGCGTTAGAAGTTTTTGTGGATTGTCTTGTTTTGAGGAGATACTTACTGACTTATTTCAGTGACTTTAGGCTTTAGTTTGGCCAAATATATCATGCTGATTTATTACGCAAATGGATTAACAAAAGGTTTTTTTTTATTAAAATACAAATTTTGTCTATAGCACTATTGATTAAAGTTCTTGCCTTACACGGGATAGATTTTCAGACCAATGTTTTATAATATTGATACAACCAAAATTAGGCAGTCTTAATTCCATATTAAATAATAATATACGAATTCATTTTATTAAAATAATCAACATCATTCTAAAAATCGAAATTAAATTATTTTAATCTCCCAAAGTAATTTCCCACTTCCTCCACAAGATGGTCGCCCTACAAATGTAAATGCGTACGCGCACTCGTTTGATGTGCCGCTGCGTTTGCTTGTTTACACGGCGCAGGCGCACCAGTGTGAAGCCGTTTGTTCTAACTATGGACCACAATTCGATGCTGTCGGTTACTTCCAGCTAAAAAATAAATATAACTTAGGACTTTGGGAAGCAAGGCAACGGCAGAATGGTCAAAATGTGTGGTTTTTAAAAATAAATTACAGCGCGGTCGATTGTTGGACTATCGACTTCTAGGCAAGGTATCGCAGGTTCCATTCGATTGTTTGGTATAAACAGTCAAGTTAAAATAACATATACATAACATAACGCCCTTTTTATCCCCGAAGGGGTAGACAGAGGTGCACATTATGTCACTTAATGTAACTGTACAATGCATTGTTCACCCACTTCTCACTATTTATGTTATGAGTCCCATGTTATAGGGGGTGAGCCTATTGCCATATACCGGGCACAATTCCAGACTCCGTGCTACTACTGAGATTGTTTTAAATAAAAGTAATTATGTACCTCTAAATGATTGACGTTAGACTGTTAAGATACTTGGTTTCTCCAGTCGGCAGCCAATTAAACATAAAAAAATTATATAAGTCATGAAAAAGCATAAATTATACGAGATTATCATTAGTATGTCAGGTACCTAAAGTGACAGGCCCATAAAAGAGTAATCATTCAGGTATTTTGGCCAATATCTGGCAGTGTGTGAATGGACAGGTTCAAACAAGTTTAGGCTAGTCCAGTGTTCAATTTAAATGTGATCTTTATTCTTGGTATTATTAACATAAGTAAGTATAAAGTATTGTAATCCGTGGTTACTATTTATCGTAAGCTATTTTTTAGCTTTGATAGAGAGGAGTGGAAGGAGGGTAGGGACGCCTTTGCCCTGCAGTGGGACGACCATGGCTGAAAATAAATAAATAATATATAAATAATAAGTAAATTTTTTAGCTTTTGTTTTTGTTGATGATAAATTGTAGTGTTTGCAAATTCTAATTGAAAAACAATAGACGCATTACTCGCCCCTAGAATTTTTTGAAAGTTCCCCTCTGTTTCCCTAGGATCCTATCATCAGCTCCTGACCTGACGGAAATGGGACCATCTCGGGAGTATACCTTTTCAAATAGAACAAGAATTTTGGAAATCGGTTAACAAATGGCGGAGTAATGCGCGAACAAACAAAAAAAAACAATCAGCCGAATTTTGTACCTCCTCCTTTTTTTGAAGTCCGTAAATTAGTACCTGTAGTATAAACATTACATTAGGTATTATAATTATGCCTAAAATACAAAAAGCTTTACATAGAGAGGAGTGGAAGGAAGACCTTTGCCCTGCAGTGGGACGATCATGGCTGAACATAAAAATAAAATAAAGTTATATGCCTAAGCACTAAAAGAAGAAAGAAAGAAAAACTTTATTACTAATATCTACTAATGTCCCAAGTTTGTGGTGCAATAGGCCCAGTTCAGCATGTGCTAGACAGGGCCTCGTGCTGGTATTCTACTGGCCCCTTAAGTGACTCGCGGACGAACAAATCACCAATCAGACAACAATAAACATATAGCAATTTTCACTAGGTAAGCAACTAAGCATATTTCATGGACAGACGACCTAATTAAGGTTCGCAGGGAGCCACTGGATGCAACCATCAAGGTCGCTTCCAACAGTTCCAATTTACCCGATCTGTAAGTTTTTGGGGAAGACTTATGACTTACGTTCAGCAGTAGAATAATTTGAAAATTGTAATAATATTTAAACTTCTTACTTAATTATTACTCAAGTAATTATTTGACTAGGAACTCGATTGGTTTCAAGTTACGCTAGGCTCATGTTTATGAACACCATTGCGCGACCAGTGATGCGGCGACTGCCGTGCTTCCACAAGCCTCTAACATGGCTTGAAACTAGTCGAGTTCCTCGTCAAATAATTACGTGCGCCAGCCGGAAAACAAAATAATTAATTTAGAATTGATCACAAAAGTTCCTTACAACATAAACTTACTGTTATTACGCTTTCAATCATCAAATCAAAACACTCATTTAAACTCGGACCGGCAAGGAATAACTTACATAGTTGGTTTTCCAATTTCTAGATGTCATTGTTAAACTAATCAAAACCTTAGTTAATTAGCTAGCCAGCCATTGTGCTTTCTCATGAGCTGAGCAGAAACTCAAACGAAAACTTAACTTCAAACAAAAATAAAACTACATAGTTTTCGATAATGGATTCTCGTAAAAGTTTCACAGAAAACATTCCCGCCAAAACACCCCTTTTATGTCAGAGACTAAAAACAAATTTAGTGACGCGCTCCACAGATACTAATAACTGAAAGACATTTAGGAAATCCAAGATGGCGGGTGGCGGCCGTTACTTTTTATTTTAGAGGTCCTAACATGGAGTATAGATGTAAGGAGCGTATGAAAAAGGGGCCTAAATTAATTACTTAATAATAGGTAACATGTCTATTATGTATTTACAAAAAATACAACAACATTGTACTCTTCCTACCTACAGTAACGCTACCATATTTACTTAAAACAAATTTGATTGTAATTCTCTAAAATCTTAATCCTATTTTTACTTTGATTGTGATAAAGAACTTGATAAGTTTGGAACTAATGCAATTCAATGTAGACTTCTTCATATGAAAGATGGTATCACCATCATGGCAGTGGTACTCCATACCCTTCATACTCCATGGTAACCAAACTATCGTTTGTAAGGTGAATTTAGTTTCATACGCGAGCATGTTACTAATGGAAACGTGTTTTTATAAGTATTTCCGAGTCTGGCTAACTTTCCGTTGCCAATTTTTAGCAATAAATATACTACTTATTGTTATTGCAATTGCCTAGCAACGTTTCCTGGAAATTCAAGATTTATTTGACTAGTACATTTTCTAACAGTAATTTGTTCTAGTCCCCATGTTTGAGCCGCGGAGAACCTAACGGGTTACCGGGGCTCCGGCTCGAAGTGCAGGAGTAGCAACGGGGTGGTTTTTTGTCAGTAAGATTCTGACATTCCCTCCCGCCTCACCCTGGCGGGAGCAGGCATTGGATGATTTTTTCCCCCTTAAAAAAATAAATAAAAAGACCCCGTTTTTATAACAACCTGTGATAGGCTAAGTCCACTGATGGACTACGAATTTCCTCTGTTTGTTTGTTTGTCTCTTTGTCTGTCAGTCCAGCAGATGAGAGGATCACAAGCCGTTAATGATGATGATAATGTTGATACAAATGATAAGTTACTTTAAGTTTTGTTTTTTTAAGTCAATTGCAACAAGAAGTCTTTTCCCAAAAGCGTGGCTCGCAACTAATTCAAACTTTACAGATAAAATATCGCTTAGATTATTATTTATTACCTATTCCTATCTTAAACACACTGTAAGGAGGTGTTAAACTTTATCTATGGTCGCCAGTCTGTTTGCTATTCAAATTCATAGCTTCGAATTGGATAGTGTATCTGTGGTTATTGATACTTCGTATTTGATGGCGTCTAGCAACCATATTACATTAGTTGTGGTAGTAGTAGTATTAACTTTAAATAATATAAGCAATCGTGAATGATTGTATTGTAGCGAGTTGTTAGTTACGTTTTTACGGGGAAAAGATTGATTAGGTAATAAGGTATTAATAGTTAATACGAAACAATGAGTGAGTGTTTTTGATCAAATTTTGTAATTATAAGCAATAAGCTTTAACTTTTAATCTGGTTGGTAGACTAACGTTTGTATTACTACTTACATTAGGAAGGTTCTCTGTCTTCAATGACTGAAACAGAATAACTTGATAACTTCTTAAAAGCATAATACTTAGACAAGTCTATTAGTCATTTATCTTTTACAAGAAAGTGCTCTGTTAGACACAAATATGATACTCATTATCCAAGAAAAGTCTTTTCGTAACAATTTAACAAAAAAAATAAAAACAACACCGTTTACAAAGCCATTGTTAAACACCCATTACAGATGTCTCAATTAAAATCCACAGATAATAATCAAACGAGAAAAAAAAACAAATGAAAAATCGAACGGAGCGCCCTTCGCGGCGGGCCCGCGCAACTGCATAATGGCGGCGTTGCCATGGAGACTGCTCGTAAAATTTTATTGCTCGCGCCCCCGACGTACCATGCTTTTGAAATCGGTTACTTTGCAAAAGCCATCCTAGATTAGAGATCATTTCATTTCAACGTGCTAGGCACTTACTCCCCAGTGGTTCCGTTTATCGTCTAGATTTTACGGGATTTTTCTCTGAGGGATCCCTACGCATTTGATTTTAAAGTGGTCGGGTTTTTTCTGCATTCGATTTGATGTAACGGGGTGGGAATCGCGTTCTTGTTATTGCGAGAATCGATTTGAATTTGGATGACTTATTAATTTCGAATAAAATGGTTTTTAAAATCACTAAGGTAATTACTGTTGTGCTTTCCAGGACTACATTTTATAACTTAACGTCGTGGTGGCAGGGTTCGAAACCTACCAACGGCAAGTACCAATGTGACTTTTCCCGAGTTATATGTACTTTGTAAGATTATCTGGACACCACTGACAAACGGACAAAGGACAACATCATGAGGAAACTTGGGCTTATAATTACTAATTGTAAGTTTGTAATCACCAACCCGCATTGAGTGTGGTGATTAATGCTCAAACCTTCTCTGTGTAAGAAGAGGCTTTTCTTAGCAGTGGGTAATTATAGGCTGTTGATGATTTTGTACTGTTTTACTACGTTTTGTTATAATTCAGTTAACCAAATAAAATATTTATCAACCAGAACGGAAGTCAGTATAGGTAATCAAATTTTTAATTACTTTAGTCCGAGTACTTCCCGGTTTTTATAGAGTTTCGTTTTAATTCGTCCTAATGTAAGAAAATATTGCCATCATAAAAAATATCTCCCATAAAATCGGAACACGCAAGAAAAAGATTTAAACTTTTAACGACTGAGAGTTTTATTTGTTTTATTTTACACACGAAAGATAAGTGTAATCTTTTGTACGAAATGAACGTCAAACTTCACAACAATAGTTATAATTCACGCAACTAAAAATGGCGCCCTATTCGCCCGATACGTCAAAATTCCATCATGGCGTCGACACTAAAAACTTCAATAAACACAAAAGCACAAACTTAATTAGACAGTGGCACTTTGTTAAATAATTAAAGTCGCCCCTCCACCCCCTTTTCCCATAAACAACCCCTAGAAGTCGTAAAATAACACAAGTTTATGTATTTTGGACCCCCAGTAAGCTACATTTCACGTAGACCCCACTAGGGATGGGAAACGTGCTGTCGATAATCGCGAACCGTAAAACTATATTGATGATAATCGAATTCCGGTTTCCAGTACTCATCTCTGTTATCTTAAGATTTCATGTCGATTTTATGGAATGTTTGCAAGATAAACTTTAAAGGTTAAATAACGGTTTATCGATACTAATCGGTTTTGCATTTAAACTTATCTAATTAAACAAACGTGTATCGATTTTAAATGTCGTATTATTAAATAAGGTATCGTGTAAGCACGAATTGTGTCCAATTTGGGTTAATACTAATTAAAACATTGTTTTTGTATACGATATAATACAATGTTAATTCATCCGATTTCTACTTCTACGTCAGGAAAAATGTTAAGTTCTAAGCATTTTTAGAGGCTTATCATGTATTTTTCATTTTGATACAATATTTTATCTGTCAAACCTATCTTTCCACAGCATTCAAACCACAATACATTTAAAAATTAAACTCATACAACAATCTTTTGTCCATCATACGTTAATCAAACCCCTTTATAAAAAACTTTATATAAAAGAATAATCACCGATAATTTCACCGTAAAACGAACCGCCCTACGTGCTTACGTCACAGTCATTAATTTCAGTCGTAAAAGTATACATTTAATGGCTAAAACCAAACGTAAACTTCGTACCACTCAGGTAAAGTAAAGCACATTTTAAAAAACCGTTTTTTACCACCTGGAAATAGTATTTTGTGGTAAAAAAACCTTTTAGTATAATTTATTTTTCAAAATGGACGTCCGTCGCGTAAATGTTTGCAATCAACTTGGGTGTTCGTATGTAATTAATTTAAATTTTTTGGTATGAGTAACGAGTGTATTAAAGGAAACTGCGATGTTATTGGTTAAAATGTTGCGGTTGCTATTTATTAATTAATGTGGACGATTTTTAATAGACTACGCAAAAAAGAGGAGGATCTCAATTCACCCGGTATCTTTTTATTTAATTTATTATTGGATTTTATTTCATTAATTAAATAAATACTGATGTCGCATGTACAAATAAATAATTGTAATTTTTAATCATGTTAGTTTTGCTCCAGCTCAATCTATAAGTAAAGTTAGACCCTCTGGTTAAGTCAATTTATTCACTGGATATATTTTGTAATGGGTCACATAGTCCCATCGGACTCTGACCCTAACCACCCCTAACTATCTGTCACACATTGTAAAACTTACTTAACGAATTAAAAGCTATAGTAAAATTTTTGTGTATTTATTATTCCACAATATTTATAAAATTTTCTTTGCAATTACACACAATTGCTACAAACAAAAAAAGACATTCCACAAATTCGACGCCATTTTTCCTTATTTCCCGCCAAATTCGATTGTCTGTGGCACGTATATTTTTCTTGTAAGCGGCACGAGGCGAATGTATACAGCCATATATCCTACATTCCCTTATTCTTCGTGGAAATATAACGAGACGGGATGGTATTCTCGTCACGTAGACAATAACGTCTCTTCTGTCAGTCGTTGTCGTACTAGACGCGCTAATTAATTTTAGATTCAGAAGTCGTGTTTAGTTTCTAATATTGTTATTGTCACTGTTTTGATGTCAATGTATTTGTAAGTCTATATTTTTTCGTACCTTTGTCACAAGGGATATGATAAACAAAAACAAAAGATTAAGAAGTCTGATTTACGAAATTATTAACGGTTGTTTGCTATAGAACTTAGGCAAATTCGTTAATTAAGAAAAATATCTGTCATTTTACAGTTCAATGTTTTTCTTAATTTCGACGGTATTGCACGCACAAATGACTATAATCAATAGGTAGAATAATGTCATCAAAAAAAACAAACCATCGAGCAATAAAAAAACATAAATGCATGTAAAAGTTAGTACTAACTTATTCCTACTTACGTAAAAAGTACTTGAACTAAGAAGTTTCATGTTCAGTAACATTTTATGTTAACTTTTTTTCTTTTTTATTTATTTTTATCAAGCGAGCAAGGAAGCATCTTAAAAGTTTTCAAAAGGCGTACTCAGCGTAAGTTTCATGAGAACGGTACGCTATTTCATATGGCTAATTAATTTTATAGAAACGTTCAGGGCCTCTTACTTTTATTAAGTAATATGGCAACTTTAATTATATTGAAAAAGTATTAAGTAAAATACTGGAAAGAATTTTTTATTCATTATGTTGCGTAGAAAAAAGAAGTTGTGGTTTTTTGACTAAGGGAATTCGTCCGGGGACATGTTTTACTAAAATAATTTAATTATCCTCTATTAAAGAAAATCATCAACATCTTGTTGTTACAAGTCTTGCATAATAGATTTTATTTTGATTTTTTTTATGGGATAAGCCGGTTGACGACCTGACGGATCACCTGATGGTGTGACCTCTCTAGAGGCGTTACAAGTGCGTTACGGGCCTTTTGGGGATTAGGAATTTAAGGATTGTTGTGGATTCAGGGATTGGGAAGATTCCGGTAACCTCACTTACACGATGAAACACAAGCGTTGTTTCACGTCGGTTTTGTGTGAGGCCGTAGTCAACTCCGGTCGAGCCGGCCCATTCGTGTCAAAGCATGGTGGTCCTACACTTAAAATTAATTAATTTTACCTGTCCTTCGCAGATCTATTCAGGTTAATTGAAAAATGCCCTCCAGACGAATAGTAGTGGGGGTAAATGTCAGAGGCCTTAGTACGAGTTTGATTTACGTTAAAGTATTCGAAACGAGTACGCGTTCGGCAATCTGATTGGCCGGCTCAAATGAAAGAACCAATCACAGCGCCGAGCGAAGTCTCGTTTAGATTACTTTAAACGTAAGACAAACTTGTACTAAGCCCTCAGTACTCTGTTGAATAATTATAGTTTAAGTTTAATTTCCGACTTCCAACAATCCAACGCAAATTAGGAAAGACACGGTGTCCAAAGTTTTGGTGTAGAAACAAGTATTTTACATCAACCAACTTATCTAAGTTTTCTGTCAGTGACCCTAAAACTTTATCCTTTACACAGACAATAACAAACTGGCATCCCGCCAAAAACACACAAAGACTAAAAATGTCAACAAAATAATTTATTTACGAAAGAAAATTAAAATTAATTGCACCTAGTGCAGTTAAAAGGAGTTTAAATAGTAATAAATGTTTGAGAATTCAATTAGTTGGCCGGTCGGGGTAAACACGACGCGCTGACTGGCAACACTGGCAATCATACGAATTACCGCCAATCAAAGCGCGCCATTTTACTCATTCGTCGAATTGTTTGCACCGATTTTCCGTTTATGTAAATTGAGGTTGAGGTATTAATACGTTTGACATCTGGTGGTTTTAAAATATTTGCGTGAACATTTATGGAACGGTGCGGACGAGACCTTATTGTTTGGAGCATATCATAACATCACGCCTTTTATCCCCGAAGGGGTAGGCAGAGGTGCACATTATGCCACTTTACAATGTAACACTCACTTTTCACTATTTATGTTATGAGTCCCATGTAATACAGACTCGAGACCCTTTGCCCGACAGTCACACTTGCGACCACTCGGTCAACGAGGCAGTCATTTCTCTTCAGCAATAAATAGGTGCGATTTTATGCCCTAACACACAGCACAGATGCATCGAATTGTCCAGTCTGTAGGTCACGAACGAGCCATGAATCAGCTTATGAGCTATCATCCATCGGTGTTTATACTGAACCGGTTTGAGATTTTGCTTACTTGATGTCAGGAGATATATTGGCTATGGCATATGGGATTGATATTAATCAAAATCTTCGGATATAAAATGCTTTAGAGTCTTTTCCAGTATTTATTAACCTTATTAGGTCTTCTTTAGATGTCCCCATCTGATAATCAGCAGTAGAAGTTTTCAATTAACTCGTCGAGTACCGTCATTATAGACACAATTATAGAACAATAACTTATATAAAAATTATAGAACAATGTCAAACACCGCGAGGACACAGGTGACCGCTTGGTGTTTGACAGTTTAACCTCCAAACACCGCGAGGACACCGGTGACCGCAACGTATTTTTCTATAATTGTGTCTATAATGACGGTACTCGACGAGTTAATTTGTGAAGAAGAATAATAATGTACTCAATAATCAAGGTCGTTTGCCGAATACATGCTAATAATTAGATTTTGTAGAAAACTCTATAACAAATGTATAAAGTAATACTAAGTTCTTAATTGCGTTAAACAAATATTTTACAATATAACATGTAAGCGGAGGTTTTGTCTTCAACAGTTTTCTTGTAAGGTTAATTAAACAATCTTGTCACTAAATTCATTATTCTTTTTCTGCTTACTCACGAAATTTGTAGGGGTTGTAACTCCCTACAGTGTTGATTATAAGTTTATGTTGCAATGTTGAATGTTGTTAATGTTAAATGAGTAGACGACCAATCTCTTAGATAGTTTTATTGCTACTGAATTAAATTAATTATGTAGTTTACAATGTTCAGAAATGCTGATTACGATGATTTAATTATTCGCGCGTATGACGACAAAGTCAATGTACAGCGTAGCTCGTACAAAATTATTTGGCGAGGAACTCGACTCGTTTCAAGCCTTGCTAGATGCTGCAGGCTCATGTATATGTATTTATAATAGGTAACGATGGATCTTAGTTCCATGCATGTACTTCATTTAGCTAAACTACCTTCTAAACACCACAAACAAACAATCCTTACTAATATTATAAATTGGAACGTGAGTTTGTTTGTTTGTTCCGCTTTCACGCCGTAACTACTAAACCGATTGCTTTGAATTTTTGCAGACGTAAAGTTAGAAGTCTGGATTAAATAATAGGGTACTTTTTATTCCGGAAAAATTTGGTATTCAGAGGGAAAACAAAAGTATTGGTATAGATGGCGCTGTGTGTATTGGTATATGTCACATAGGCTACGTTTTATCCTTTCGTGACGCAAGCGAAGCCGCCGGTAAAAGCTAGTATAAAATAATAGAGAACTACTCAATAATACCAAAACCGAACAACCAACAATATAAGAGACAGCCATCTTCTGTAAATTCGATATTTTCTTAAGGGATGTTCATTGTATTCGGATCACGTAGGCGACCTAAATACGGGGCGCAGACGCCTTGCCACCTCGTGATCATTGCGTTCAGAACAACGTCTGTTTTATATGAGAGGATCCCATTTAATTGACGGCCCATCAACAGGCTTTAGGAATCGTTTATTTCAATGTGGAAAGTGCGAAAAAGGTTTGGGGAATTCGGGGAGAATATTGACCAAAAAGGTACGTACTATTTAATTATGTTATTAGTCTTGTGTTGAAGGTTCCAACACTTTAATGTACTGTTACCCATGGTAATTTACGATCTCCGGCCACCGTAATGTGCGCACGGCGAGCATCGGTGGTCCGCCGCTCGACCAGAACCAGACCAGAGGCCTTAGTACGAGTTTGATTTACGTTTAAAGTATTCGAAACGAGTATGCGTTCGGCACTCTGATTGGTCGGCGCCAATGAAGCAACCAATCACAGCGCCGAACGCGTACTCGTTACGATTACTTTAAACGTAAAACAAACCCGTACTAAGGCCTCCGAGCGTACGGCGCGTTGCGTTCCTCGCGCGCCTCAAAGAGCCATCAGCTGACCACCACGGATGGGGCCCAATAGGGCTGATGCCGATACGGAACCGCGGAGAACTTAACGGAATACCGGGCTTCGTCTCGAAGTGCAGGAGTAGGGACGGGGTGGTTTTTAGTCAGTAAGAGTCTGACACTCCCACCCTTCTCACACAGGCGGGAAAAATCAATCGATGATTTTCCCCCTTAAAAAAAATACATGGTAATTTCAATGAATGCTTTAATTGATTCAAATTTAAATTCAAATTCATTTATTTGCAAGAATACATATTTACAAAGGAAGATCTTACAGCCTCAAAGTCATTGTATTCTGCCTGCGAGCAAGCGTGCAAAGTATAAAAATTTCAAATTAAAGTCACCATAATAATTTTCATAATTACAATACAATATTTACGTTGATATCATAGTCATAGACATATTACATTTTAGTCGTAGATACATTACAGTCATACATTATAAGATCGACTATCTTGTAATGTATGACTGTCTTACAAGAAAAAATCAAATATAAGGTCGAATTGAAAACCTCCTCCTTTTTTGAAGTCGGTTAAAAATGATTATTACCTACGGTGTACATTATTCAACCGCGAAGTCAGTATAGGTATATGTACTAATGATTTTCTAGCAAATTATTTCACACAAAAAAAAATCCCAAACTAACCAAATATAGAGGTATATAACTTTGAGTTGAGCACTTGTTCCTTAGTAATATATGTGTCGGAATGCTACTCAAAATTCGCATGCTCATTTCGGGCATGCTTGTGAATCACGCCTTCTATCCCGGATAGGGGTAGGCAGAGGTGCACATTACGGCACTTAATGCCACTAGACAATGTAACACCCACTTTTCACTATATTATGAGTCCCATGTGGGGGTGAGCCTATTGCCATACCGGGCACATTTCCCGACTCCATGCTACTATTGAGAATTTTTTAAAGACGATTCGATCGCTCGGCCTTTGAGACAGTCTATTTTTAAACATTTTTGATTTAAGTACGCTCCATAGAACGTTTATAGCATGCCAATTTAGAGTTTATGTAACATAACAATGTTTTTAGAGTGATATTAACGAAAAAACCCTTGCGTTTAAAAAAGTATTTAAATAAACAGCATCACGCTTCGTTAGACGAATGGTCCCTAGTGAGTAGGCCGATGTTGAATACAACCTTTTGGGTTCCATACAAGGTAAGTTACGAATTTATAAGTTCACAGCTATAGGAATAGTTTGGGACTGTACTCCGTATTTAGTCTAATCAGTGCTTAGTAATAGATTCTCCATTCCTATTTCATTATTAGACTAATTCACATAACTAAATGGCGAAAATAATGTATCTTTTTTTCATGGGACAAGCTCGCCACAACCTTCGAAAATCGCTGCAGATAATATATATATTTATATATATATGTACATTATAATGTATGTACTAAAATATTAAAATAAATATACGTTTAGTCGACTTTTTCCCAATAAAACAAAAATGTTCAGTCATGTACACCCTTATAACTATAGACCTAGTATTCAAAACTCCAATCCATATGGCATTATCAATAAATAAAATAAAAACCATATTTCCTTTGCCATAAAAAGGGCAAAAAACGAAAAAGAAAACTGGACTGTCTCTGCATTATATTTCTGGGCACACATTATGTAAATACCTCTTGGGAGACGCATAATAGAGTTTTGATCACCATCCCGGTGTCGCGGGTAGCAACCTAATCACACTCTGTTTGTTTCTATTAACTTTGTTATGTTGGTATTACTTGCGAAATTATGTCAATGGTAACACTGTTATTTACGTCAAAATTGCCGCGAAATCGCCATGTTTGTTTTTTTTGTAGGATATGTAGGTAATTAATTCTGCTTACTATCACTAAGCAGAATTAATTTTCGTTTTTAGTCTAAGCTTTAGTAATTTCTAGATTAGATTCTAATTTTTGGGTTGGAAATGTTATGGTTCTGGTTTTTATCTGAAGTGGTAAACAGAGGTAAGTTTATGGCACATTTATAGTCACATTAAAGAATGGTATGAAATGATACCAACTGAATACGGCACAGAAGGATTTTATATTAGGCAGTACAGAATTACAGATGCCTATAACAAACAAAAGCTTGAATTGAATCCTAAAGCAAGTGCAAGCCAAAAATAACCCGAAACGCGAACAAAAGTTCCGACAAAAACTATGAAAAACGCTAGCTTGGAAAACAAATAGCCCTGCGAATTTCAAGCCGAACAATTCAGACGAGTTAGTCAAACAAAAAAATAAAATCTAATCCCTAACGATTCAACATCGAAAACTAAAAAAAGATCGCATAGCGGACTTATCAATTATTCGACGCCGGGAATTTTTACGAATGGCAACACAATGGTCCATCAATCCTTTGGGACAAAAAACTAGCAACACTAACATTCCGGTCGGACAAAGGGCACGGAAAAAGTGCGCCAATACGTAAACGTTGACGAATAGGATTTTTGGCGAATACGAGACGATTAAAAATTTTTTCTAGCAAAATGGTGGACTTGGAGCCATTCTAATATTACAGCATTTCAGATTTTTTTTATGGAATAGGAGGCAAACGAGCCGACTGATCACCTGATGGTAAGCGATCAGCGCCGCCCATGGACACCCGCAACACCAGAGGAGTCACAGATGCGTTGCCGGCCTTTTAAAAAGGAGCACGCTATTTTCTTGAAGGTATCCTTAGATTGAATAATAAGCGCTTTAATTAACAGATTTCTGTTACGATGTATTAGATTAAGTAAATTAGTAGTTAGGTGGTCGAAAACAGGTCTCTACCTACCTCCTTTGAGGCATGAAATCTATCAACAGGTTGTTAAGATTCTCCACTACAAAACTAGAAGAATAGAATATCAAAATACATTTCAATTTCTGAAGACAAAAAAGAAATAAAGCGTCCATTCATTCTAACACATTTGTATCAACGCCACGCGACGAGCTTCATGAAATATTCACTAGATGTCGTTACTATCTTTGCGAAAAGTCTGTAATGGTGTAAAAATAGCATTCTACAGGCGGGCAAAGGAAACAGAGAGTGAGGGCAGACGTAAATAATGCGTGTATGTGAAATTATGAATAAATTATGTCAGTATTTGTTTATATAGGGATTGTAGGCAAATACTTTGCCCATAAATCGGTAACTAACCAGTACTAACCACTGAGGGACCTGCATCATATTAATTTTTGGTGACCTCACTGAGATCACCAAGCCGATTGCCAGGTGTGGGGATTATAGCAAACCAGCTCTTAGGGTAGGAACCTTGTTCAACAGTGAACTTATTCCGGCTGGTGATGATAAAAAAAGGCTTAGCGCCGATTTTTCAATCATCAAGACAAATTTAAGTGAGCATTGAAAAATCGCAATCGCCAAATTGGAGATAAAAATTGACGGGTAATGTCCGAATGCATAATAATTTAGATCCATTAATTTAATCTAGAGAGTAGTGGTTATCTAAATACTGTGTATCCAGCTATTAATATTACATAATGCATAATGGTTTAATTTTTTCTTACTGAAAGGTATGTTCTGTTGAATGTCATAAATTATTAACAAAGTATAAAAAAGCAGTTAGCAGTTGCACATGGCAAAATTGAATAACACAATATGTGTGTAAGATATTAACCAACTTTATTTTTTATTTGAAAGGTCCATTTATGCCATTATGGATGGAATATGACATCGTTTAAATGTCCGCCGCGGCTTCGTATGGCGGCACGAATCTGAGAGGTCCAATTTTCCATGACTCTGCTGCATAGATCCGGCTGAATCTGAGCGATGGCCTGCGTTATGTTGGCTTTCAGGGCAACGGTGGAATTTGGCTTATTGGCATAGACTTGCGACTTTAGAAAACCCCACAAGAAAAAGTCTAGCGGAGTCAAATCACACGATCTTGGTGGCCAATTCACGTCGCCTCTGCGAGAGATAACCCTACCTTCAAACCGTTCATGCAGAATGTCGATTGTGTCGTTCGCTGTGTGGCAAGTAGGGCAATCTTGCTGAAACCACATGTCGTTCACGTCCATATTGTTAAATTTAAGCCAAAAAATATTGTTTATCATTGATCTGTAGCGCTCACCTAGACTTTGAAGGACCACCGCGTTTGCCGTAAAATGGGCGCAATGCTCGCAACGTTTGCAATAAAGTTAATAATAAAATTTGATAATAAAGTTTTATCATTTGCACATGCTGCTCAACCGTGTAACTTGCAATGGTGATTTGGCATCAGCAGCTGAATAAGAAAAATCAGATTTGACAGATGCCGCCAAAACAAAATGGCCACCACAGATTATTAACATCGACCCGTCCTATTTGAAAGACCCTTTATAACTTAAATTACGTTGATACGTTATCATTTTTTGATCATTTTGTATTTTTCCCAGGTGAAGAGAACCCCATTTTTTTAAATTTCCAAATTGCAACTTTTCAAGAAACGTGGAAGGCAGAAACATCAGTCCCCAATCAAAACATCTCAATCATTAAGATACTAGACCATCTACATCTATTGTGCAAACGGAGGGTAGAACTAGACACAAAAGAATGCTACGACATTCATGGGTAGGCGACGAACCGTGCACTACACTAGTCGATGACGATGACTCAGTGATGTGGGATGTGTCGATGATATTTTTTATCGATACTTTTCTAGAACAATTATATCGTATTACAAAAAAAGTGGTCGTTATAATTTTTGTCTAAAAGTGTACAAAAAAGTAACAGTAAAAATACTGAAGAGAATAAGTGAGCAAAAAGTAAGAGAGGTGTAGAAAATTTCTCCACATCACTGTCAGAACAAAACGTGTCGAAGTGGTTGTCAGTGAGGCTAAGCCGTGCCAATTTAGTACCTTCGGCAAAAAATAGAGCATTCACACGCGAAATTTCAACTGTCAGATTTTTATTGCCTAAAAGCTTCTGTGATGGGGTTTCGGTTTCGGTAAGAATTTTTTGGTTACGGCATAAGATCATTAAAGAAATAAATGAGGAAATTCTGATTCTAGATAACTGAAAATTCTAAAAACCAGCTGCCAAGTATGGAGATGCTGGCACTGGCATTTCTACAATTACTTCATTGAAATTATAAATCATTATTGTTGACGTACCTTAAACAAATTTTTATACAAGTGTTTTCTTTGTTGCGCTGTCTACGTGCACACGACACGACCAATAAGCATTGAATGACGCCTTTTGATACTCAGTAGCCTGACATATGAGACAAATAGAGTACTTATTTTCAAAACAATTGGGAGTAAGGTTTGTTTGTAAGAACAAATGATCATTCCTGATTCATTCTTTGAGAAATTATGACGTATCTGTTCAGACGAGTGCATAATTGATATTAGTTAACGTAAAGTTAGCAACTAAGTGTTCCAGTTTTCTTCTCCTTTACCACTAGCCTAGACTTAGGAACTACTCAAGACACAATGCAAGAGCTACTCTTTTAAAAAAAATAATTATCGATAAATCCAGTGATTTGGGACAGTTCCCATCCCTAGTTTCGAAATAGACATGCCACTTGATGACTCCTCCACTACCCAGCATTGAAACTGGAAGCAACACTATAGGAGCGCGATCTACACTCTACCTCTACATAGAAATTGTTTCGCGTGAAAAAAATATGAAAAAATAAAAACAAAGGTTGAGAGATTCCTGGAGATTTCACGTTTACATATTTATCTACTTATTTATGCATTACATTTTCTTTGAGATCGTTATACGCAAAGTGGATACTCGACAAATCAGATACACTTAAAAATGTGCTTTCTGCGAATAGGATTTTTCTATTTTCTATATTTTTTCTGTAAGCTCTTATGCTTTAGTGTTAACATTCGATTTGAAACGAACAAACCAATTGAAATTAATTAGTTATCTATGCCACTGACATGCATATGAAGCAAGACAAAACCTGTATAGGATATAGCTATTTTGAAATACTTCGTGAGCTTAACCACTTATGACTACTTCAGAGCAATAGAAATGTCTCAATATCCAACTATACAATAAACCAACCTAATATACAATAAAGCTACACAACAAACTGAAAATTAAAAAATAAAACGTCAGTCGAAAAGATGAAAAGATAAAGCTGACCATAAACATTTTAGAATATTTATAACGCGTCCCATTCAATGGCTGAATATAAAAGATACAAAGGCTAGATTTCGCGGCACACGCCAAACAATGATTTCCATTTCCGCTCACAATATGGCGAATCTTTTCACTGCTATCCGTTGTTTCCGATTGTTGAAAAGTTTTTCATTGCACCTGCAGTTTATATTAAAAAATAGTATAGAATGTAAAATGTTTTTATTTTAAGTCACTGTGTAATGAAACGATAGTGCAATGAATGTATTGTTAAATGTTAAGTAACCAGCGTTATTTATTTAACGGAAATATAACATTTAAATCAGCCATATTTAATTTAAATCTCATAAAGGTAGGCACGGACATCACAAACTATTAATCTATTTGTAAATAAAGTACCCAATTGAATAACTAATACAGGATTGAACGACGACTTTGTTTAGCCCAAGCGAGGGGGTTAAAATGCAGAATGTTTACATTGAATTTAAAAAAAAAATGACAGTTCAAGATAATGATTATCAGACCAAGCAAGAGGTCTCGTGTCCGATATTGAAATCTTTCAAATTTTCAAGTACAATGAAGGGCTGGAATTATGCCCTATTAACCAATGTCACTAACCCAAGGACGTTGAAAAAAAAAGGCGGACACAGTCTATTGAGGCAACGACTGTGGCACTTGGCTACTATACGCTTATATGCAGAACACACACAAATCGACACGAAGCACAACTGTCGTATGACATGAGCCGTCATACATAACAGCATTGCAAGTAAAGTACACGCACACATAAACACATCACTGACATTTTGGCGCTTCAATCATTTCCAAGTGGCATTACGTCCACCATTTTTTTCTTCAACTTTCTTGCACTTATCGATCTTAAAAATCTCTGGATCGCTCTCTGTGTTTGACAGAAGTTCCATAGTACAAATAATATCAAAAATTCATATCAACTAATCCTTTCTAATATCGTATCACAAGACAATCGGGGAAGCATCACCGATTCATGGTAGAAGTCCCACCCACACACACGAAGCGTTCCGCTTCAAACTTCCTTGTGTCAACTGCTAAGAAGTGGAATAGCTTTGCCGAAGACTGTGTTTCCTGAAGGTTGTATATAACCTGGGTGAATTCAAGCCCCGAGTGAATATGTTGCTTATGGGCAGTTGTGCTCCACCGTAGGCCGCACCTGCACCTGGCGAGATGTTGGCCAAACGTCGCCCATCACTACATAGTATAAAACAAAGTCTCTATCCGCTATCTGTCTGTCCCTACGTATGCTTAGATCTTTAAAACTACGTAACGGATTTTGATGCGGTTTTTTTTAATACATAACGATTCTTAAGGAAGGTTTATATGTATAATACATGCATATTGCACTCGTGCGAAGCCAGGGCGGGTCGCTAGTCAAATATAAAAAAAACGCCAAGATTTTGGCTTGAAATCATTATTAATTCCCCTCTTATATATATAACTCTTTAATCTATAATATAGCTTTATTACAACTTACGTAGGTAGTATGAGTCGAAGGGCGAGTAATATTTTGTAAAGGTCGCCGCCGGTCGACTCATCCTGGGACGCTATGTACTCAACTAGAGGTTACAAAATGTTATGACGTCATAGGCCATCGACTATGACTTCTATGAGTATGTTATACAACCTATTTTTTAGATTATGATTTTTTTGAACACTTTAAAAGAACAGTATGTGAATTAATTAAGAAAAGTTCTAATTAGTTTCAGGTCAAGTCACTACGACTCTTATTCATTGGTAGCACTATCCAAACTGAATCAATCATACGGAGTTGCGGAGAACCTAACGGGTGACCGGGGCTCCGGCTCGAAGTGCAGGAGTAGGAACGGGGTGGTTTTTAGTCAGTAAGAGTCTGACACTCCCTCCCGCATCACCCGGGCGGGAGAAGTAATCCAACTGAATCAATGCCTATGTTTGGTCGGTTATTTACCTGTAACAATTTCGTTAAACAAATTTAAAATACTTCTGCAGTATCTTGTATCTCGTTGGTTCAGTGTTCGATTTACTTATCGGACAAAGTATTATTAGGTTATTACGAAAAAACCTAAATTTGTATAAGACTAAAAATGTCAATTTTAGAAGCTCTAAAAAGTGTAAGTATAGAATCGGAAAATAATCGACTTCATCCCGGTTTTTCTTCAGGTCGGTTTATTGATATATACTAAAACCTTCTAAATGTAACGAACACAGCTAAGGAGGAGGCGGGACGCGTGAGGAGACAAAGGGCTGCCTCCTCACAACCCAGCCATCGCGAAGGACACTCCGGACGTCGGGGATCGTGAGACGATCTCCGGCCACTGCAACCGCGGGCCTGCGGACGGCGAGCATGGAAGGCTCACCGTCCGACCAGAACCAGACCCGAGCGTACATCGCGTCGCGTTCCGCTGGCGCCTCAAAAAGCCATCAGACCACCACGGATGGGGCCCAATAAGGGCTGATGCCGATTCGGAGTCGCGGAGAACCTAACGGGTTACTGGGGCTCCGGCTCGAAGCGCAGTAGAAAGAACGGGGTGGTTTTTAGTCAGTAAGAGTCTGACACTCCCTCCCGCCTCACCCAGGCGGGAGCAGTAATTCGATGATTTTCCCACCTTAAAAAAAGTGTAACAAATACTTAGCTGAAAACCGTATAAAATAGGTTCAGCAAATCGGGAGATAATCGCGCAAACATACATACAGGTCTAACTGCGAACCTCCTTCTTTTTATGAAGTCGGTTAAAAAATGATGTACTTTTATAAGTGAATTCGGTGGCACGAGTAAATCAAAATATCGCCTAAGTGATATTTTATAGGCCTCTTTTATATGGCCATGTAATAAATAGGTCGTATTATATCGTAAGTAGTTGCTAATGGACGCTTACACCCTGCTAAGATGCTATTTAAGACTAGAACTGACATGCGGTTTTGCTTGCACGATTCGTTGTTAAAAGTAGTGTGGTATTTGTTATTTTTTACAAATTCGTTTTTGATATATGGATCATTATTGCCTTGTTAATTTACTGTTTTGAGTTTTGTTACAATTTTTTTTTAATAAAACGTTGCCCCTCTTGGATTATTGCCTGTGTCGTGAGTGCGTTTACAAACATACAAGTTCACATACACTTAACACTCAGACCCGGAACAACAATTTGTGGATCACACAGAGTTGTTCCGTGCGGGAATCTAACACGCGCTACGTTGCGCAGCAGCCAGTTACCCTTACCCAGCCACCAGTGTCGCGGAGACCCTAACGGGTAACCGGGGCTCCGGCTCGACGTGCAGGAGAAGGTACGGGGTGGTTTTTAGTCAGTAAGAGTCTGACACTCCCTCCCGCCTCACCTAGGCGGGAGCAGTCATTCGATGATTTTCCTCCCTTAAAAAAAACCCAGCCGCTAGTCAACACATCAGTTCAGTGATGCATCATCCGTGCAGTCACATTCTATTCGTTCGTAATACTAATCGTAAAGTAGAATGTTATGATAACGATACAAAATATTTTAATAAATCGACGCGTTTAAGAACATAACATAGCATCACGCCTTTTATCCCTGAAGGGGTTGGGCAGTGGTGGACATTACGATACTTAATGCCACTGTAGGTACAATGTAACACTTATTTTACACTAATTATGTTATGAGTCTCATGTAAAAGGGGATGAGCCTATTGCCGATACTGAGATTAATTTTTAAAAGCTCAGTAACACTTTCCCGACCTGGAAATCGAACCTGAGATCCCTTGCCCGGCAGTCGCACTTGCGACCACTCGGCCAAAGACGGCAGTCGATGCGTTTAAAATCAATCTCTAACCAAATATTTTTGTTTATTACGAGTACTTACCTTCGGATCCAAATGAGTGCTCGACACCTGCAACAAAATCAAATTTGATTTAATTTAGTTTAAAACAGATTTATTAGCATTTTTATGACAATGTCTCGTTTTTTTATAATAACTATCGTGAGACATACTAAATTAACTAAAATCGTGGGTTACTCACGGGAATATACTGAGCTGCGCGAAGTCGCCGCGACCGCGCACGCTGCTCATGAGGAAGAACCCCTCTGTGGTTCGAAACTAGTAGAGCTTTTCTCAGTATCTCACGTGATTAACCCGCGATTTTATTGAATGTCTCGTTGGTTGAATGGTTTTAAAATAGTCTAATAATTTGATCGACTTACGTAACCGTTTGACAGGGAAGTCTACTAGTTTATATGAGCCTCTAGCATGGTTTGAAACTAGTCTAGTTCCTCATCAAACACGTTACGTGAGTAAGCCGTAAATATAATAATTAATTTAGTATGTCTCACAAAAGTTATTATAGTGTAATAATTTTTAAACTAACATTTTTATATTTATCGGTGTGCATCGAAAATATAAGTAAAGCGCAACTACCATAGCTCAATAGTTTAAATTAACGAACTGTAAGCGAGGCTGTAAACGACTGTAAACGACTGCCGGGAAAGGGGTCTCGGGTTCGATTCCCGGGTCGGGCAAAGTATTACTGGATTTTTTAAAAAATTCTCAGTAGTAGCACGGAGTCTGGAATTGTGCCCGGTATATGGCAATAGGCTCACCCCCTATTACATGGGACTCATAACATAAATAGTGAAAAGTGGGTGTTACTTCTGTGTACACCTCTGCCTACCCCTTCGGGGATAAAAGGCGTGATGTTATGATGATGATGATGATGATGACTGTAAGCGAGGCTCCTACATGGCTCAAAAAAAAAAACTAGAGCACATATATTTTTTTAATATTTCGACAACTGTATTTAGCATTCCGCACTACCTGGCATCAAATAAAATTTAAAAATATTCATTTCGAACACAGAAAAAAAAATTCAACCGCGGCGCACCATTACGCGTTTTGAAAACTTGCCGATGTATCAAGCTATGCGTTATTCGATATCTAACTTTAATCCATGAACTATAAGGTCCAATTCAGATCAGCACTATCGCGATTTTCCTATGGTTTTATTTGCGGTACAAATAATAAGCGAGTGAGGTATTCGATTTTCAATTTTCTTGTGCATTTAAAATGGGACGCCATTATTGTAATGAAAGGCGGGAATTTTATTATCATTCAAGACTGCACGTTCTAAATTATTCCGATATAAATTGTCCTGCGTCATTTCATTATGAAGCTTTATCCATGGTTTTTCCTAGTTATTTCTCCATTGCAGAACCGCGAGCAATTGAATTATTCAAAAGCATTTTATTTTTGTTACCTAAATAAAATAATACATACAGGGTCTAGGGTCTACCTCTATACAATTTTTTTTTTCAGTAATGTCACTTAAAAGAAAGTAAAAATTTTATTAAGAAAACTTGGTTCATCAAAAAATGACATTAATCATCTAAACTAGAGTATTTTGCTCAGAATTTATGATTCCATAGTAATGGAGCACTATTCAGGACAACGTAATCAAAAACACAGACGAAAAAATAAGAATTGTAACAGCAAGAGTCAAAAGTCTGCCACAGGGTATACTTATTCGTTAATTACACATAAGTCATTGTAATTTAAAAACTATATGACTTAGAATTTCTTTAATATTTTCCTGATAACTGCTAGAACCCTGTCGATCACCTGTATTAAAATCTTTAATTTCTCTTCCTATTTCAAGGCAGTAGGTATTTTACAATTATAACACCGAAAACGTGGTTAAAACATAGGAAGTTTTCTTAAGGCTAGTATTATTGGGTACTAGCCAAATAAAAGAATAAGTGACACCGCAAAATGATCAATAAATTGAGTGCATTATGGGCAGTTAACCTAACTTCCATTTCATATTTCATCACCTGTCTAATCTCGACTGTGAGAGTCTATACAAAGACAACAATAATAATGTAGAACAAAAATACCTTTAATTCTTAAATTTCTATATCAGGTTTTAACCAGATTCAACCGAATACAAGCATTTTACATAACTCGAGTGGTATAGAGATATCTGCCATTCTAACTAGGGGTAGGATAGACATTCTTGTTAAACCTTTGGCAGACTTTCTGAGCTGACCACCTATAACGAGTGTCATAGAAGTTTATGGGACAACTGGGACGGGCTTAAGTGTTCTCTCAGCTCTCAGGCACGGAGGAGTCTTGAGACGAGAGAATGGCCACCTATATCATACATAATAATTCCAATTTAACGCTGTCATGGATCTTGATATTGCGACCACTAAGTGGAAGACGGGTAACAGCATCCTCTAAACTTTAGATGACCTAAATGCGATATCTAAGGGTCTGCGTGGAATTATAAGAAAAAAAGAAGCAGAAGACTAATGATTCTGGTTGATGATGCAATGTTCTGAATTCTATAATTAAAACACCATCATAAAAACCTTTAAAATAAAGAAATATGTAGATTTTACTCAAATGCGGTACCTCCATAAAACTTATTAAGGACCACCATGAAAATGAACGATGAGTTTGCTGTCTTTTCAGTGGCTTTAACTTGAAGTGTCAATAAAAACTGAAAGAGAAAATATACAAAGGAGGTTGTCAGCTGTTCTATCGTAATGAGAAGAATTTTACAACTTCCAGGGAAGTGAATGGAAACAAACATGATTGTTTTGAGCTTTGAAACAACATTCTATTCGTTCGTGTTGACAAATCGTAAATACATATGTAGTTACAAATTAGAATGTTAGTATTTTTGTTTTACATTCTGGAGGTCTTTTTTTAAGGGGGGAAAATCATCGAATAACTGCTCCCGCCTGGGTGAGGCGGGAGAAAGTGTCAGACTCTTACTGACTAAAAACCACCCCGTTCCTTCTCCTGCACGTCAGCTGGAGCCCCGGTTACCCGTTAGGTTCCCCGGGACTATTCTGGAGGTTTAGAATTAATAGTTTAATTAAAAGTCGTTTGTTTGCAAGACCGTGTTATGTTGATGATTTACTATACATGTTTTAAGGAAATTTTTGGTTTAAAAACATTAGATTTGTATACAATTCGTAAATAAACGATATCAAAAAGTATCTTTGATTACATTATATCCATTAACCTGAGTGTCTTCAAGGCCCGAGCTACAGAAATATTAAAAAAATCTTTATTATATCTATGGCCAGAGCGGATAGGTTGATTATGCGTCGACGTGCTGTATTGTAGACCGCGTCATGGTTTACCACCAGGCCAGATAGTGGTCAAACGTCAGCCCATCAAATATATGAAAAAAAAAAAATTCAAGCTGCCATGACATTCCTAAAAATAAGTAGGTACTTACTACTTTCGTGTTCAAAGTTATCATAATTTCACATAACCGCTTCCTGTCTCAACTTAGACCACACGTAAACTAGAGTGGGGGGAGACAAAACTCGTAAATATGTCGGGTTTTATAGTAGCTCGCCCCTACAGAACCCCTCAGTAGTAGGGGTGCTGGCAACCCTGAGTTTTTACTTGTTTTCTACAATCGCTGTTTGTTAGCCACGATTTCTTGATTGCATATCCGTATTAGGGATATGAATTTGCGTGTAATCGGTTTAATTTGACGTAGTCGGGGAGATGAGCCGGTTTTTTACGAGAACATGTGGGATGGGATATTGTTTAGGTGTAATTTGTCGGTATCTACTGATGAATATCTAACTGATGCTTTTGATATCCTTACTCAGATATTCTTACAATATGTATGGTACCTATATTTAACTATAACGTATTGTTTCTTCCACGATACCACGAAAGTAGGTACTTACTATTATGATATGATTTTTGTGTCTGAAGGCAATTACCTATAGTTATTAGTTATTTATGTTTTAAGTTGTATAAATATTTTTAATTAAAATATATCATAAGGCTGAGAATTCTTATAATATGTTTAGTTTCGTTCTTTGACGGCCAGTTTTAAGTACACAAACAAGCTTCTTAGTTATTTTCATTAAGTAGGAGGCTGAGTCACCCTCGTCCGTAGGAGAGCATCCTTAAACCAGAATCCCTACACGTGGCCTCCGGGTGGTGCTAACCAGGTGACACTTTGGTGGTAGGCTTCGGCCGCCGGCTTTATGACCACCCACCGAGCAAAAGCGTGTCGCCAAGCGGCCCAGCCGTGTACCGCCACGATGCTCGGTGACGCCGTATGAGAGGATGGGTCGAGATGGTTGTTCCACTGTAGACTGGCCGGTCTGACGCGCGCTGGTGTAGCTACACCGGGTGTCCAGTCGCGGAGGGTAGCGGGATCCGAGACACGGTGCACCGCTGGCCGACCGCAGATAGTTGGGGGCCCAACTAGCGTGCTAGCCACACGTGAAAGGCTGCCCCGCCATCTAGCGAAAAATCCCATGGATACGCCATCGTGCCGGTTGGCGACCGGAGGAGAGGGCCCGATGGATATTCGTGGGGGGGCTCGGGCGTCCCCGCAGTCTCCAGACTGGCCTCCCAATGGTGTGGCTAACTGCGGTGCGCGTCGAGGGGTCGCCTGCGTGGGGGACCATTTCACTGCCATCCTCTCAGCAACCTTCCACTCTACATCAATGACACCGAGAAATAAGAAAAGGGTTCAACAGCGGCTGCACTCCCTCTCCCTCAAAGTGCACCACTCAAATATTCGAGGTTTGCACTCTAATGTCAATGCGGTCCATCACCACCCTACCCTCTCGTTCGAGACCGAGAACCCTACACTCTTGTTTCTCTCGGAGACCCAGATCAGGTGCCCGTCGGACGTATCCTACCTGAACTATCCTGGTTTTTCCCTGGAGCACAATTTTGTTCCGCATGCAGGTGTATGCGTATACGTCCGAGACGGCATCTGTTACCGGCGTCTCCGAAACCTTGAGGACCCTAGTTTTTCTGCCCTTTGGATACTGGTAGACATAGGCATGGAGAAAATTCTTTATGCCTGTGTCTATCGGTCGCACAGCGGAGATTTGGAGGCGACCAGATTAGCGCAATATCTCGGTGAAGCGGCGGATGCGGCTCGACAGGCGTACCCTTCGGGCCCAGTTGGTGTTACTGGGGGATTTTAACGCTCATCATCAGGCGTGGTTATTCCCATACCAGTGCACCGACCATGCTGGAAGGGAAATGCGTAAACTTGCGCTTTCGCTCGGCCTGACCCAGCTGGTCCAGGAAGCCACAAGGGTACCCGATGTCGATACGCACACTGCCAATTGCTTAGACCTTCTGCTGACAACTGATCCAGATCGCTACTCGGTGACAGTCTCATCACCTCTAGGTAGCTCCGACCACTGTCTGGTGAAATCTGTATCCACACACTCCCCACCAGATCCGAGTCCCAGAGGACCTCGGCGGATGTGGCGATACAAGTCAGCGGACTGGGATGGGATGCGATCTTTTTTCGCATCCTATCCTTGGCGGCCCGTCTGCTTCTCTTCTGATGACCCGTCAGCTTGTGCGGAAGCCGTAACGGGGGTGCTGCGCCAGGGCAAGGAATACTACATTCCATTCTCGGACGTGACATCCTTTGGTGGGTCCCGTCCTTGGTTCGATGCCGACTGCGGACGTGCCGAAGCGCAAAAGCAGGTGGCATACTTGGCATGGGCGAATGCCAGGCGCCGTAGGGCTGATGACATTCATCAAAAGAAGAGAGCCTTTAATCGGGCTGCCAAGTCATGCAAAAAGGCATTACGGATGGCTCGATTTAACCACATTGGCCGTATAGGGAACAAACTAGCTTCCTACCCAGCGGGAAGTAAAGCTTTTTGGTCCCTGGCCAAGGCGGTTGAATCGAACTTCTGTCGCTCCTCACTTCCTCCGCTCCTGAGGTCTGACGGGACGCTAGCTCACACTGCGGTAGAGAAAGCGAATCTATTTGCTTCTCTATTTGCGTCTTGACACTGGTGGCGCCTTGCCTCCTTCTCTTAATAGCGTATGCAAGACGAATTTGTCGCAAATTCGCATTCGACAGAAGGAGGTATATAGGACGCTACGCGATCTGGACGTGAACAAGGCCAGTGGTCCCGACGGAATCCCAGCCCTGGTTTTAAAAACCTGTGCGCCTGAGTTGTCTCCAATCTTGACACGTCTGTTTCGCCTTTCCTTGGAGACGGGTCTAGTACCGGTTGCATGGAAGCTGGCCAACGTACAGCCAGTGCCTAAAAAAGGTAGTCGTGCCGACCCTAATAATTACCGTCCTATTTCGGTCACGTCCATACTCTGCAAGAGCATGGAACGTGTACTCAACAATAGACTCCTGGCATACCTTGAAGGTAACGATCTCCTCAGCGATCGGCAATACGGGTTTCGACGTAACCGATCGACTGGGGACCTTCTTGCGTATGCCACTCACATATGGAGCGAGGCCATAGAGGGGCAAGGGGAGGCATTAGCAGTCTCCCTCGATGTCTCGAAGGCCTTTGACAGGGTTTGGCACGACAGTCTAATCGGCAAGCTTCCTGCATATGGACTTCCTACTGGTCTGTGCATCCATCCATCCTCAGAAAGTCTGCTATCCATCTGGATAGCAGACTTTCTGAGGGATCGGTCAATACGAGTAGTCATCGACGGCTGCTCGTCTGAACAATTCGGTATTAATGCCGGCGTCCCTCAGGGGTCAGTACTTTCAGCGACGCTCTTTTTGCTGCACATAAACGACCTGCTTAAGCCCGGTATCTTTGGGTATGCAGATGACAGCACAGTTGTTGAAAGGTATGTGTCCGGTGCGCGGACTAGCGGAACACAGATCCAGTCTTTAAGAGAATCCATGGTCGATCGTTTGAACTCGACCTTGAAGGCGGTCTCCGACTGGGGTGACGCCAACTTGGTTAGGTTCAACGCTAGCAAAACCCAGGCGTGTCTATTCTCCGCCAAACGGAGTCAATTTCCGCTGACTCCTACTTTCCGGAATGTGTCCGTACCGATGACCGATCATCTTGAGCTTCTTGGTGTAACTCTGACGCCCACACTCAACTTTGGCTCCCATATAGAGTCAAAAGCGCAACTGGCTGGTAGGAAGTTGGGTATCCTATGGAGGGTGAGACGGTACTTCACGCCGAAACAATTGCTGAGCCTGTACCAGGCACAGGTTCGGTCCTGTATGGAGTACTGCTCTCATCTTTGGGACGGCTCGGCAAAATATCAGCTGGACGCGTTAGAGCACATTGAGAGGCGTGCCAAGAGGCTCATCGACGATGATGCGCTTGTGAAGGCTCGGCTTCAAAGCCTCGAACACAGGCGTAAGGTTGCAAGCCTTTCGGTTTTCTACCGGATACATTTCGGTGAGTGTGCAGGGGAATTGCACAACTTGATTCCCCCTAGTCCTTTCCATCATCGTACCACAAGACAATCGGCGAAGCGTCACCGATTCATGGTAGATGTTCCGCCCACACGCACGAAGCGCTTCGCTTCAAGCTTCCTTGTGCGTACTGCTAAAGAGTGGAATTCTTTGCCAGAGTCTGTATTTCCTGAAGGGTACAACCTGGGAGTCTTCAAGGCCCGAGTGAATAGGTTGCTTATGGGACGACGTGCTACATCGTAGACCGCATCATCGCTTACCACCAGGCGAGATAGTGGTCAAACGTCGCCCCATCAAATATAAAAAAAAAAAAAGTAGGTAATTATGATCAAGGCCCATTTTTAAAAGGTCAATGACTATCTATACATTAAAACTACACATTCTCATTTTAAACTAGTATGTTTCCAATAAAACAAAACTTTAAAACAAAATTCCTAAAGATAAAAATACCAGGTGTTAAGTCTAATTGAAGCAAGAACAACGGGTTTACTTTGTGTATCCATTTAGCCGAGTGGATAAAATTGCAAGATTCCAAGTTAAAAAAGGTTACGGCAACTATAATCTAGTAATTGCATTACAAATTACTACTCAATTTCATTGGTTAATTTGGTTTTAAAGTTGAAAATCGTATAGCAATAATTAGTACTGGATTTGTAAAGAAACTAGTCTGCTACATCGCCTGTCAGTCCACTGCTGGCTTATGCGTTTCTTCTGCATATCTTGCAGATAGCAGTTCGAAAGGTTTAAGTTATAGAGTAGAATTCTTTGCCTTTTCTTTCCTAAAGGAATTCTTTCCTAAAGGGGTATAACTATAACCTGGGTGTCTTCAAGGCCCAAGTGAATATGTTGCTTATGAGCAGTCATGCTCCATCGTAGGCCGCATCATCGCTTACCACCAGACAAGATAGTGGTCAAATGTCAGAGGGTCCTTTAATCGATTACTTTAATAATGACACGAATAAAAATCTGTACTAAGTTTTTAATTAATTTCGTAACATTTCAAAGATGCGCTCAATTTAGTAGACTACAGAATGAAATGCCTGCACTGCATGAATAAATAAATAACCTAACCTAACTAATATTTGTGAGAGAACCTAACGTTTTACCGAGGCTCCGGCTCGAAGTGCAGGAGAAGGAACGGGGTGGTTTTTAGTCAGTAAGAGTCTGACACTCCCTCCCGCCTCACCCAGGCGGGACCAGTCATTCGATGATTTCCCCCCCCTTAAAAAAAAGTAACTAATATTTGAATGTTTGAATTTATTTACCAATCTATTAGAAAGATTTTTACCGCTCTTCAGGAGCTAAAAAACTTTAAAATTAAATGCGACCGAAGCCGCAAGGGTAAAGCTTATTTTTCCTACCATATCTGTCTTCAACTGGCTGTTAGCTGGAACACCTATTTATTTGCGAACCCACAAGTAACTTATTTAACTTAATTAATATACTACAATGGCTGTGTGCCATAAATCATAGGCCTATAGTGATAGTTATAATTAGTTTCGTCTCCCGTGGCGATGATTGAACCATAGGCGGTCATGAAGCAGGGGGAATCGCAGAAGGATCATTAATATGAAGTTTATTCGATATGCGAAAATATTTAAGTACCTAACACAGATCGTTTCAACGATATTATGCGGAGATGGCATGATACTGTTTTTAATTATTTTTTTTTATTCATGGGGGCGTTTGACCGTTATCTCGCCTGGTGCGATGATCATCATCGCCTAGCGATGATGAGGTCTACGATGTAATACTGTTTCTTTATTATTTTTACCTTATTTATAAACGCCAATTTTTTGTCTTTCAAGGAATATTCCTATTAGTAAAAACATAATGCTTGATATTCTTGATCCAATATTTTTAAGATTACCATCGTCTAGGTACTAAAAGTAAATTTATTGAGTATGTTTTAAGCATGTAATGTAATCGTGTAAGCGGGAATCGAACGCGCCACAAGTTGCGCGGCAACCGGTTGCTGTGTCCGTCGTAGAAATTGTCGGTCCTTCGACCCATGAGGATGAGGGGCCTGGGCACGGGGCCCGAGTGTCCCTATCGTATAGTTTAATGTGTTAAAACTTTACCTTTTGTCTTGTGCCTGTTATGCGGCACAGGCGCCGTAGGCGTAACCAAGGGCAGGCTACCTGACAAAATGGGGTCAAAAAACAAAAAAATATAACAATTATCAAATATTTACTAAGCGATTCCGCCGTCTGACCGGAATTTTTCGAAATAATCACCGATTTTTAACGATTTATCATAAGGTTAAAGATCCTTTGTCTTTTGTTAGTTATATTTACGAAAAAAGATAAAAACTTCTTGCTTTGTAATTTAAAAATAAATAGGAGATAGTGCTAATGAGGTTTTATGTATTAGGAATGCAGTATTAGTTACTTCTACTGGTGATTGCTTGGGATTTAGTTAGTAGAAAACGTAATTGACAAAAAAAGAAGCCCGCTCAACGTCAATACATGTCTCGGTAGGCCCAGAAGACGAATGACGACGACGAACTGGACATCTATGACAAGGTTTGGACCCAGAAAGCTTTACATAGAGGGAAAAAGAATGGTAGGGAGGCCTTTGCCCTACAGTGGGGCAATAACAGTCCAGCCGGTTAAATAAATACAATCATTAGTTGAGCTTGATTTAAAAATTAAGGTAATGATTTTTATTATGAGTATGACTAGTTGAAAATTTTATAGAAAAGATGATCTAAAAGTTCATATTGTATATTGTTAATTATTTATCTATCATGCAAATTGATGAGTAACTTTTTAATTTTTTTTTTTTGCAATTCAAGGATCAATGCATCTACTTAACAAAATGTTCAGAGACTTACTTACATATTTGAAACATCAAATTTGGATTTTTTAGCAATTTAAGTTTGTGACCATTATAAGTTATTCTTTACACTAGACTTCTTTTCACTACACTAGTAAATAAACAGCAGTTACAAGGAGTAACAATCAATACAAATTATTAAAACATTAAATACATTGATAACTCTCTTTACAACATAATATCATTTGTTTCCCTGAATGGATTCAATGTAGTATTTCTGTCAGTCCATTATGCACCAGTACATGATATTTTTTTCAATGGAACAAGCGCACCTCAACCTCCCATAACCACTGCAACTCATGTAAGCCGGGATCTACAGTAGAGGTAGATACAACCATGAAAACACTGGAACACTGAAGTCCGGCCGGCGTGTCCCAGATATTCATGATATTAATTAATTAATTTTTCATTCCTAGTAAGTAGCTTATGTGATCCACCAGAATATAATCTATCCCTGTTCCAAATTTCAACCCCATCCCTACAGCCGTTTTCATGTAAAGGAGTAACAAACAAATATACAAAATATAGTATTTATAATATTAGTAAGATAGGATGGTAGGATTACAGAATAATTGTAGGTATGTAAAATAGTAATTATTTATCTCTGGTCTTTAAAAGAACTCTTTCATTCTGCCTTTTTATTTTTTAATACTTATTATTCAAATAAAATACCAAGAATGAATGTGAAAAAAAGTGTACACATTTTTTATTTTTAATCTATTACCTTTAATAAATTGGGTATTGAATAGGTACATATTTGTTTTGCCAAAATTATTACCGAAGTAGCTTCTTGTTATTATGACAATAAAATTGCACTATCATATTTGGGTAATATAATAATTATCATCATTGATAATATCTAAAATGAGCAGTAAAGATTGAATGAAGCTACCTACATTCATTTTGATAAAATTATATTTTGATTCCAATAATAATATCAATCTATCACAGATTAGTTAAACTATAATGTGATATTATTGTTTATTTTCAAGTGTTTCTAATTAGAAATCTTCAAAGACTTGAACGTTAACTTGAAAACATTGCAAAAGTTGTGTTCTATCCAGAAATTAATAAAATTAAAAAACAAAGGAGGAGGTTAAAACTAAACAATCGGCATTCTAAATTCAAAACGAACCATAATACACGCGTCTCCGTTCATAATAACATCAAACGAGGCAAAGGCATTCTCGGAACGTCCGCACACTGTCAACATCAAAGCGTGTCGGCTTCCACAGAAACGTGCAACAAATTATGTATTCTAACAAATTCCCATTAATATCTGCACGAAATGACCGTAAGGACCTATAAATAGCTCACCAAAGGGCTCAAAGGATGCGACTTACCGGATAGGAAGAGCATAACCACCAGGATCGGACGCATCACGCACATTTTAACGCACTTTATCACATAAATTTGCAACACTTGCTAATAAAATTCGTTTTTTAACTTGCACACGTACATTTTTTGTTTAGATTATGTTAGGCAGGCATGTTTGGTTGTAGGAATATGGATGTAAACAATATACAGGGACCACAACCGGCCGGGCGGCGCCGTCGAATACGATGAACAAAGTTGGGCAAACGAACTCGGCGGTCGGAGCTTCAAAGCCGCTTTCACAGACAGCACACATCATTACAATAGCGTTTCATGGACGCACACTAATGCAATTTAGGGATTCCAGACAGCGGCTAACTTCATTGCATATTTGACAGTTCATTCACACCGGCTTGATCGGAAATGTCTTTTTAATTACTTTTAGTTAATTATTATATTAAATTACAAGTATTTCTTTTTACGTCATTATTTTATACGAATATACGAATTTTGGGTGTATTTTCTAAATTGCAAGCCAAAACTTAATTCATCCTTTTTTATAATAATTGCATTAGTTTTGCTATTACTCAACAGATGGCATCAATAGATTTAATTTTGGCTATTCGATAATAGATGGCGATAAAAAGTATTAAATTTTGTTACTAGATGGCTTTACTAGTGTGACTATTTTATTTTCTATCATTTTTCAACGTCTAATAAATTTGTATCCATAATAGATTTCGCATTTGAGCGGCTGCTGAGTAAGTGCTTTTAGATTCGACTCCCGGTTCAGGAAAAACATTATGGTGATTTTCTAAGAAACTCCAAATATAAATGGTGAAAAAGTGCGTGTTTAGTCTTAGACCATTTTAAAATGAGAGTACCTCTAAGGTCTACCCACCCCTTTGGGAATTAAATAGAATGACGTGTTTGGTTTTTAATTAAAATAATCTGTAAATGTGTTTGTGCACTCTTCTAGTACCTACCTAATTGAAAGAGTTTAATGTACTCATAAAAAAGTAAATGCTACATAAAAGTTTTATCAGCGTAAATCTCATTATACTTGGGTAGCAAACAAACGGAGCCACTAGCGTGTTTTTGATTGTATCTTTAAACAAATTATTATTCTTTATCCTATTGTCTGTTGAAAGTTACGGGTATAATGTGTTTTATACTGGGACCGGGAGCCGGTGTTTCAACAATTATAAGGTTATACGACATAATATTGCCAATCAATAAAATTAAATACTTGTATCAGAAACTATTTAACCAGATATTAAACTGTCAAACACCGCGAGGACACCGATGACCGCAACCTATTGTTCTTTAATTGTGTCTATAATGACGGTACTCAAAGAGAAAAACGCTATTGGTCGAGTTTCCTTGCCGTGCGGTTTAGATAACTGTTTTCTGGTTACAGAAACTTAAATTTTTATTTTGTAATGCCTCGTTGGCCGAGTGGTCGCAAGTGCGACTGCCGGCTAAGAGTTCTCCGGTTCGATTCCCGGGTCGGGCAAAGTTTTTCTGAAGACGGACTCTGGAATTGTGCCCGGTATATGGTAATAGGCTCACCTCCTATTACAGGCGACTCATAATACTCATATCATAACATAAATAGTGAAATTGGGTGTTACATTGTAATGTACCTTAATTTCAATTTAACTAAACAAATTCATTTTAATCCCTAAAAACACTATATTCTCCAGACAATACAAATACAAAGCTACAATAAAACCACAAAAATAATTTAAACATTCTTTTTATTGCTAAAATGATGCTTCGCAAATGTTTGCCCGACGATCATCGGAAACACTAAAGTAGCATCCGCATACAGTTTCACCGGAGTTGCATTCGGTCTGATCTTGCCCCAGGACACTGCTTCATCAGGTCTCGCACCTGCATCGCTTCCATCAAACTCGCTAGCAGTATTAATGTACACTGCAAAGTCTGCTCCGTTCCTCATGAGATTAGCATTACAAATATGGTGTTTTATAACTCCTCCTCCTAAAATTATCATACCCGTATTATTGGCTTTTACAGCCATAGTATTCAGCCTCCTTAAGTCACTTAAAATATCTATTATGAGTCCTGGCCTCTTATAAGAATGAAAGTACATCATATCGCCTAAAGATCCATCAGTTAATGCCGGACTGAAAATTGGAATATTGTTTTTCCAAGCCCAGTAGCATACTGAGCTCTCGTCATTAATTTTCTCGCCTAACTTCGCTATAATTCTTGATGGTGTCCACACAGTACCATTTTGCATCTGTTCATCGAGCATTTCATCAAGTATTGGGGTTACCCATTCCTCAAATCGGCAGTAGTTATCATTTGGGACTAATAAGTTGCCGATTCTGTTGATGCCGCGGGTCCTTAACATTTTCCCGCTCAAATTGAAGTCTCCAACGTATGTGGGAGCGAGACATTTGATGAAATCTTCTTCAACCCCCCCAGCAGTTGTCACAATACAGTCTACAAGCTTGTTTTTCACCAAAAACCGCAGCGTGTCACGTAATCCTGAGGAAATCATGTTCGAAGTATATCCCAGGAATATAGTGCAGTTAGTTTTCTTCTTGATAAACACGTCTTCTTCGTACGGGTCGCTTGTTTCTTCAGTCAAAGCAACGGACCGACATTTTAACATTTTATTGATTTCTTGCACTGCATTGCCGAAGTTGGTGGCTTGGAATCCTGAACGGGTGTAGCTCTCGAGTATTTTGTTGAAGTCAATGCCACTTTCCCAGTCGTAACCTGACACGATGGGAGTTTCAGCTGGTAGCTCCTGGCTTGGGAGTAAAACTGCATTTACGGCGACATTGGGAGCGAGGTTGGTCGGCTTACTGATAGCTGAAGTTATATCCATACTTATTAATTGTATATTTCAATTAAAATATCATAATACAGTCCCCTGATAAACAGAATACGGATATTTTCTGCAGTGTTTTTACGACTAATTGGATTGTCAAATCAGATTCTCGTTGTTTTCAATGTCATGTCAGATGTCAGTGTGGTAAGATGGCAACTGTCAAATGACTACGTTTTGTTTTATGCATACAATGTTTTCTCACATTAATTTTAATAAAACTAAATCTGTATCTTTGTATCCATTTTTGATTATGAGTAATAAAAAATGGTTTAAGGACCAACAAAATTAAATTTTGAATAAAGTTAGCTTAGCTAAGTAGCTGAGAAATGAAACGTGTGTGTCGTGGGCTTAATTCCCGCTCAAAACATTTTTTTCTGTACTTCACAAATTCTTGTTTCAATTCTGGGTGTGAGGTAAATTAGTATTATTTGTTATGTTTGCAAGCACACCTATGATTCAGAAACCAAACGAAGTTTGGGATGAAGTTTAAAAAACTACTTTCATTCGACCAGGAATGTACTTACTTACCTATAAGATTATCCCTCCTGAAATGAAAGTGATTTGGAAGTTGGATGTTACATTTCCTCAAATGGTTTGACGTAACCCTTCCGATTACAAAACCAAAATCTAATAAAATTTCTGCATTATTCATCCGCCTACTTTCCTAGTCAATTTCATTGTTTTTACTAACGCCTGTCGAGTTGTGATTGATTACATTTCGACACCAGTGTTATGGAGGTACCTATTAATCAAAATTACGAAATACATAGGAAGACATTACGCAGAAATTAGAATCACTTTAGGATGGATGATATAAAATCTCTAAAGTACTCTTATAACTTTAATTCAAAATATATTTTTTAACTATTTACATTGCAGTTTTATATGTATATCTATGAACTTAAATATTATTTTACAACATAACTATTTTTTGTGCTTTAATATATTTTTATTAATGTGTTTCCTTATCTATCTATATAAATAAAAATGAATTGCTGTTCGTTAGTCTCGCTAAAACTCGAGAACAGCTGCACTGATTTGGCTAATTTTGGTCTTGAAATGTTCGTGGAAGTCCAGGGCAGGTTTAAAAGCAATTTTTAGGCGCTATGAAGTTTACCGGGTCAGCTTCAATGAATAGGACTTTAAGACAACCGGTTCCTTAAGTTTGTTTTTCTCCTTTGCATTTTCTTAATTAGCTTTGGTCCTTCAGTACAAAATTAATCAGATTTGACTGAAGGATGAGAGACTACAATAAAGTAGTATCCTGAGTTTGATTTTAACAGCCGACTAGTAGATTATTTTAAAACATTGGACACGTATTTCTTCTTTTCTTACAAAATTAAATACTTTCGACGATATATTGATTTCAATCATAGTGTGACGTCACGATTTACTACATTTTATAGGGTTTTTTTTTCGATCGAATGACTGCTCCCGCCTGGGTGAGGCGGGAGGGAGTGTCAGACTCTTACTGACTAAAAACCACCCCGTTCCTTCTCCTGCACGTCGAGCCGGAGCCCCGGTTACCCGTTAGGTTCTCCGCGACTCCGAATCGGCATCGGCCCTATTGGGCCCCATCTGTGGTGGTCTGATGGCTCTTTGAGGCGCGCGCGGAACGCTACGCGCCGTACGCTCGGGTCTATTTCTGGTCGGACGGGGAGCAACTCATGCTCGCCGTCCGCAGGCCCGCGACATTTTATAGGGTAGCGTGTTTAGGAGTGGGACTCCTAAACTTAACTCTGTTTTAAACAAAATATGTGTCTAATATTTTTTTCATTATCTAACTGACCGACTAATTACATTTTTAATTTTCATATAATATCTACTACCCTTTTCCCCCTTCACAACCTACAAACCACAAAAGGTGATGCCACATTATTATCAGATTTTTTAAGCTTCTCTATAAAGACTGGCATTAGAGGTTTGTACTAAGAAGTAGTTATTATGTTAATTGGGATTATGTATTAGCGTGCTTTCCGAGCCGCGGCAGTTTCATTGTGCAATGTAAGTATATTTTTAACGGACTTCTCAAAAAGAAGGAGGAAGAAGGAGAAAGAAAGAAGTGTATATTACTAATTACGATTTCTCCGACGTTTGTGGACGGATTTTGATAATTCTTTTTTGTTAGAAAGGTCATTCTCTCGGGGTGGTCCCATTTCCACCAGATCTGGATCTGCTTTATGGGATCCCATGGAAACCGATGGGAACTTTCAAAATTGTATAGATGGCGGAAACGTTTGTTAATTTTTTTATATAGTGTTTAAAACTACTACAATTTGATGAAGGTATGGAGTTGAACTGATAATGGAGTCAAGAGACAGTCGAGGGAAGTCCTCGAGATTTTGTGGCAAAGACCCCGTATTTGGGCTTATATTAGATGATGGCAGATGGCATCTAGATGGAATGTGATTGTCATTAGGGGTCTGATGATGAAGCAGTATGATAGCTAAGGGAACTCCTCAACGGTTAACTCCTTAACGATTAAAAGCTACTATTCAGTGGGTGGGTTTTGTTCTTGTTTTTGTTTTTTTTTTTTAAAACGTTGCCCCACATTAGGATTTTCTCCTGTGTCGTGGATGCGTTTACAAACATACAAGTTCACATAATAATGACACCCAGACCCGAAACAACAATTTGTGGATCACACAAAGTGTTGTTCCGTGCGGGAATCGAACCCGCGACACGTTGCACGGCAGCCGGTCGTCCAGCCACCGCACCAACCGTGCAGTCAACGTCGTGGGTAACCTATAAGTGTAATAATAATAATATTTTTTTGCTTTTTAGTTTTTACCTTTTGCTTGTATTTTAGTTTTGGATTTCAAAGTTTTTAAACGCAGTTTTTTTTGGTTCTTTAGTATTTAATTTTTAATATTCTCAGTGCCTATTTCAGCAGTAACACGATGATGTGTGTGTTAAATTGAACGTGTCAATCATCAACAGCCAGTAAGTACACACTGCTGACCAAAGGCCTCTTCTAACACGGACATGGTTTATGGTATAATCACCACGCTTGCTCAATGCGGGTTGGCGATTTCAAACTGATAATTAGGAATTATAAACCTAGATTTCCTCACGATGTTTTCCTTCACCATTTTTAGTGGCTAGATAATCTTACAAAGTAAGTAACGTACCTATAAGTATATAATTCGGAAAAAGTCACATTGGTACTTGTCGTTGGTAGGTTTCGATCCATCGGGCCACCACGACTTGTATATAGTGACTTAAAATAATTGAACGTGTACCTATTTATTATTCACTCTGCCTATTCTTCCGAAATGTAAATAGGTGAACTGTAGGTATCATCTTCTACTGTTTAGCATCATTAGATAGAATCGATACGACCTTCAATTTCAATCTTTCAAGAAAAGAGCGTTTTTCTTTTTAAAAGACCGGCAACGCACCTGTTACTCCTCTGGTGTTGCGGGTGTCCATGGGCGGCGTTGATCGCTTACCATCAGGTGATCCATCTGCTCGTTTGCCTTCTATTCCATAAAAAAAACAACCCTAAAAGAATGGCAACGCATTGCCGTGCCCTATGCCATAAAAAATGTCTGAATTCAGTAATAATTCATATTTGTAACAAATGAAAACAATATAACAAAGATATATAACATAAAAACCGCAATGTAAATCAATGCATACCCAGGAAACTGCGATTTAATATTTACAATGCACTTGTTAAATCGCACTTGTTATATTTAATAGAAATCTGGGGTAGCGCGAGTAAAACAAAGATACAGGAACTACAAAGAGCGCAAAATAAAATCATTAAAATATTATTTTGTTATCCGTACCTAACTGCTACATGCAAAATATTTGATGAAACACAGCTCATGAATATCAAACAGCTTTATATGTACAATACTTGTATTTTGATAAGAAAAATTATAAATGGAACTATTCACACAAATGTAAAATTTACCAAAAAATCACAAATCAGTAACCGCAGCCTTCGTAGACCTAGCTTACTTGTCCTACCAAGACCACGTACAAATTACGCCAAAAAAGACATTACATACGAAGGAGCAAAATTTTATAACAGTTTACCGTCCCACATAAAAAATGTAAGCTCTTTCAGCGGTTTTAAATCTCAACTAAGTAAATATATAATTGAAACAAGTCACTAGCCTACTGGTTGAGAATAAAACCGTTGAACGGGTAAAATGGCACTATACCTATTTATTGTTAATCTTGTTCTTTATATTAAGCATGTATCATTAATTTTATTGTAATGTATTTTGATTGATTGTATCGGTGACCTTATTTAGTTTATTTACTTTATGTTAGCTTATATTCTCATGTAAGTGGCTTGCTTTGTCTTTTTGAGAATAAACTATTTAAACCAAAATAAAACAAAACGTAACTAAGTACCACAAAAAAAAGGAAAAGAAATTTGCAATCAGTTATCTCACAAATACAAATTCCGTTCACGCTTCGACATCATACATACACAGGTGCAAAGCTAGATGAAACTTAATAGCTACTTTTTTATGGCATAAGCCGGCAAACTTAAAGCAATCGGCGACGCCCATGGACACCTGACGACACCAAAGGCATTACAAGTGCGTTACCGGCCTTTTGGAGATTAGGAGTTTGAGGATTAGGAATTGGGGAGATTCCTCCTCATAACCTCACTCACACGACGAAACACCGTAGTGTTTGCATGCGTGGCTTCACGTCGGTTTTCTGTGAGGCCGTGGTATCACTCCGGTCGAGCCGGCCCATTCGTGCCGATGCATGGCTCTCCCACACTTGAAATAATTAATAGTAGACATCTAATACAAATCCAGTCACATAATATGACATAATACACAAAGTTAGACTAACGAAATAATCGGTTAAAAAGAATATGTAACAAGCCATTTACTTGAGTGTCGCCAGTCACAAATGGCGGCAGGAAATAAGTTAGGAATTTTTGTGTAAGTAAACAGTCGGTAGGAATCTTAACGACGTACGTACGATCGGCGCACGCGCACCACATTTGTAGTTACAGGGTTGTCACACTTGTGTCATTGATGATATTATTTTTATTTTTATTAATAATCCTTTAAACCCTACAATTAATAATCCGACTGCCGGTCAAGGGGTCTCGGGTTCGATATCCGGGTCGAGCAAAAAATTACTGTGTTAAAAAATTCAGTCGTATCGTATCACGGAGTCTGAAATAGTGCCCGGTACATGGCAATAGGCTCCCCCTTATTACCCCCTAGTGGATCACTTGGGTAATAAAAAACTGATGGACCTAAGATATTCATATTTTTAGGGCCAATTTCCAATCATCAGTTAACATTCTTAATTGTAGAATAAAATTGACATTTGACAAAATTGACAAATTATCAGTTGACATTTAGATGGGTAAGTTATTCCTCAGTAAAAATTTATCGATAATACCGATGCCGATTTGGAGTCGCGGAGAACCTAACGAGTTACAGGGGTTTCGGCTCGACGTGCAGAAGAAGGAATGGGGTGATTTTTAGTCAGTAAGAGTCTGACACTCCCTCCCGCCTCACCCAGGCGGGAGAATCGATGATTTTCCCCCCTTAAAAAAACCCTGGAATCGAACCCGAGACCCCTTGTCCGGCAGTCGCACTTTCGACCACTCGGTCAACGAGGCAGTCTCATACACGTATTTAATAAACACTACATTAATGTTGAGTTCATTAATTACACATCTAACTTTATTACGCATAACATAACATAACATCACGCCATTTATCCCCGAAGTGGTAGGCAGACGTGTACATTATGCCACTGTACAATGTAACACCCACCTTTCACTATTTATGTTATGAGTCCCATGTAATAGGGGGTGAGCCTATTGCCATATACCGGGCACAATTCCAGACTCCGTGCTACTACTGGGATTTTTTTTGAAAAACCCAGTAATACTTTGCCCGACCCGGGAATCGACCCGGGACCCGGGACCCGGGTTTTTAGTCAGTAAGAGACTGACCCTCCCTCCCGCCTCATCCAGGCATGAGCAGACATTCGATGATTATCCCCCTTAAAAAAAAGAGGTCGTAAGAGCGACTGCCATGCAAGGGGTCTCTGTTTCGATTCCCGGGTCGGGAATATTTTTTTTAATCTCAGTTGCATGTCGAAAGGTCTGGAATTGTGCTCGGTATAATATGGTAATAGGTTCACCCCCTATTACATGGGACTCATAACATAAATAATGAAAAGTGGGTATTACATTGTACAGTGGCATTAAGTGCTGTAATGTTCACCTCTGCCTACCTCTTCGAGGATAAAAGGGGTGATATTATGATGCTATATTATGAAAAATAAAACGTGGAGACTGGTGGATGTCTCGTGTTGGTCGAGTGGCTGGAACAGTCATGCTTCCAATTCGATTACTAGGTCAAACCGTTCAAACGTACATACCTAGGCTCTATTTTCGCAATCCGAAAATTCCTATATAATTTGAAAAGGTAAGGCATATCTATTTATGAGCTTCCTGATGTACCAAAAATAGAATTTTTCAGACTATGATTAGTAAATCATAGTCTGAAAAATTCTATGAGATAATATGAGATGTTGGTTTTAAACTTGTATCTGTCATACAATACTTATGATGATGATATATCATATAGGTCTGAACCCTGTTTTGGTTCGTAGTAATCCACAGACTTATTCCTCTCCTAAAACCACTATAAGAACGTATTTTTGATGACGGGAGGAAACCTTCAAAAGCCGCCTAGCTTTTTGGGGATAAAAACTAGCGAGTGTGGGAGTTATACTTCTCTTAAACCACCCCGGTGACCACCCTCAACCGGGTATGGGGGCACCGGGTCCTCTAAAAGACACCTGTTTCGGAGCCCCGACAGTGAAACGCCCGTTACAGCACATCCCTAGGGAAACGGATGTCACTGTCAGAACCTAATCATACTCCCACTACGTTTAGTTACACCATAAACAACACATACCACAAAGAAGTACTGTCTACTCTATAACATTAAAAGCCTATACTTAATCGGGACATTCCATATAATAGTTAAAACTTAACTAAATGGCACCAATTACTTTCGCTCATGGCGTAACTTACGTCATACGTACAAAATACTATTACCACTCGTATGAACGATTTTGTTTGTGAATGTGAATGTTCAGAACGCGGAAACTGCTTGCCGAATTTTGATATATTTCGACAAAGTGATAGTTTAAATATCGAGGTCGATTTATTGATTGGATTCTTATTACTCAATTTTGGGTTTGGGAATGTCCAATTTTGGTTTTGTTCTGTCATCTTTTATTGGTAAATTCGAAGCTCGAAAATTACTTGCATGAAGCAAGATATAATAGTTTTTGCCCAAATAAGTTGTTGGAACCTTGAAAAGCAATGCCAAATAAAATGCAATTTTTCTTTCTGTCTTTATTAAATGATAGACAAGAAATTCTTTATACTATTTAACATAACATAATGTCACACCTGTTAATGACCGAAAGAACAGGCAGAGGTTGCACAGTAACACTCACTTTTTTTCCCCGAGCGTACGGCGCGTCATTTTCCGCGCACGCCTCAAGGACCCATCAGACCACCACAGATGAGGCCCAACAGCGCGCCAGTATGAAGCCGCGGAAGACTTAACGGCCGGGGCTCCGGCTCGAACTGCAGGAGTAGGAACGGGGTGGTTTTCAGTCAGTAACAGTCTGACACTCCCTCTCGCCTCACCCGGGCGAGATAAGTCATTACGTAGATGATTTAATTACAGACCCCTTGATATTATTAGGAATTTTAAAAATTCTTTACAATTGCAAATAATGCACAAATATGCTAAAAACAAAGACGCAGTAAATAAAGTAAATATTGCTAAAACCTATCAAACCTGACCGGTGGTTTTTGCACACAATATTATGATTGCAAAATTGACCCAACGCATCTGCACTTTCTTGCAACGCATTGCAGAAATAAGTATTTCAAGATATGGTTAAGTGACATCTTACCACAGACTGCATATTGGTCATAAATTACAATGTAAACCTCCTTTGCTTAATTCATTATGGTTTCCTTACGGCATTGCGTGTGATGTCTATGAAATCTTAGCGAATATTTGTGATAGACATGCTAATATTTTACAGTTAGTATTAGATTTCAGTTGTTTTGATTCGTGAAATATTTTTGTTTATGAGTAACATAGTTTATTCAAGTCTAAACTTGAATAAAGGATAGGATAGGAATCTGGATAGGATCCGTAACGAGGTGATCCATCAGAGAACTAAAGTTACCGATGTAGCCCAAAGGATTAGCAAGTTGCAGTAGCAAGTTGTAGACTGCGTCTAGGCAAACGTAGTGTAGAGCGCCCTTCAGCTTGTAGCTTTATACAAGAAAATAAAAAAATACGTGTCTAATATTTTTTCATTATATGACGGACTAATTAGATTTTTATTTTTCTTACCCTGGGTACCTACTACCAACCTATTGTAGCTGTTAAAATAGCATTCAGAGTACGCACTATAAAACCAAACTCAATACCATTCAGTTCATTAAATCCCACGCAATACGGATGCAATGGGCGCTAGTGTTGAAACTCAAGAGTACCTACGTTCACAATATCAATGTCGATCGATCGGAATTGGATTCAAGAGTAAGCCCACTGATTGGCCGGCTCAAATGAACCAACCAATCAGAGATCTTCGATTACTTTTATTGTAAAAAACACGTACTAAGCTCTCGCAGTGTAGAATGATATTTACGCACTTATGATAGCAAAGAGCATCATACATAACATCACGCCTTTCAGTTTCTTACCCGAAGGGATAGGCACAAGTGCACATTATGGCACTTAATGCCACTGTACCATGTAACACCCACTTTTCACTATTTTATGTAATGACTGCCATGTAATAAGGGGTGAGCCTATTGCCATATACCAGGCACAATTCCAGACTCCGTGCTACCACTGAGAATTTTTTTTGAAAACCCAATAATACTTTGCCCAACCCGGGAATCGAACCCGAGATCCCTTGCCTGGTAGACGCACTTGCGACCACTCGGCCAACGAGGCAGTCAACATCTTTCTTAAAACTTCTAAAGGTGGTGTTACAGTGCTACAGCGTGCTAAGTTTTAGCATCTATATTTTATTATATGTACTGATCGTTGGATCACAAAGTGAAATTATTAGATTCGTTATTATGAAAGTATATGATCTTTTTATTTACCAGAAGTCCTTTTTATTTCCCAGAGTTATTAAACTAAATTATACTTTTAAAACTTTATTACAGCGATTATACAGTGCGTGTGTAATTAAAATAATAACTAATTAACATTTTATTATCTGTGTAAAACTTGCTAAATCATCTGCGAATAATTATAATAGCTTAACTAAGTATATCAATTCAATCCATTTCCTGATAATACATATCATCGTGATACTTTCAAAATTAATTCACTGAACTGGTTGCCATTACACTTTTTTCACTCACGCATTGTAAAACCAAAAAGTCTTGAACCGCGGCTGAATAACGAACTATATAAAACACGTACAATTTGACAGCTCAATGACGTTTTACCAAACAACTAACGCCATCTTGACAGCTCATGTAAAATGGCCGACGTAATTAAAAAGTTACATCATAAAATTCACACGCCTGTTTGTAAATAAATGTTTTAAACTAATATTAAACAAGTTATGTCATTATTTTATTGTTGTTTTTACGATTATAGCCGCCATCGTGATAAGATCTGCATTTGAAAGTATAACAATGGTGTTAGTTTGTCATTTTGGCGCGAAAATGGAAATTTCTTTTTGGTAACACATTCTTTTTCTCACGTTAGAATATTATCTAACATTTTCTATTAAAAAAGTTATGTAGAGTTGTGGGATAGTTGACAGAGAGAATGCACTGCAAATTAGTAAATGAATTTTTATAACTAACTCGTTCGAAGTTAAGTACCATGTCGCAAACGTGGGTGCCAGGCTGCCAGGCAAGTGGCTTCTGTTTCGATTTGGGTGTAGGTCGGGCGAAGTATCTAAGTATTTGTTGTTGGGGATTTTTCAATATTTACATGCTTCTAAAATTGTGCAAGGATTACTCAACTCTGTATTTTTTTTTTAAAGAATTTGTGGAGACAGAACTATACTTAAGAGCGATTTATAATAAATAAATTGAGTTCCGACATAAGAATCTCACACTCCCTCCTGACTCACCTAGGCGGGAGAAGACATTGGATGTTTCTCCCCGCTCAAAAAAATAAAAACCTATGTTGTTTATATTCAAATCTGCCCCAAATCGACTTAAAAGGTGTGATATTATCTTTGTGGTTACCATTTGATATTTGCGTTGCAGTTTTATGATGTAATGGCGTAAGTAAGAGGTCAAATGGTTGTACAATATATCATGGATGAAGGAGCACCGTTTAGGTGGCTCGAAACAATACGACCTGGCAGGCGGACCGTAAAATTGCGCTGCAATCACCAAAAGGAAGACTTGCAGTCGCTTTTGTCTAAGATATTTCTACAGTGAAGAGAACTTGTACATACATAATTACCGCCTTCAAAAAAAAAGGAGGAGGTACCTATGTTCGGCTGATTTTTTTTTATATATTTGATGGGCCGACGTTTGACCACTATCTCGCCTGGTGGTAAGCGATGATGCGGTCTACGATGGAGCATGTCGTCCCATAAGCAACCTATTCTTCCGGGCCTTGAAAACTCCCAGGTTATCCCCTTAAGAAAATACAGACTCTGGCAAAGAATTCTCTTGATTGTTTTTTTTCCAAAATTCTTGTTTTATTCGTAAGGGTATACTCCCGAGATGATACCATTTCCATGAGGTCAGGATGGTCGAATCCTAGGGAAACCGAGGGGAACTTTCGAAAATTGTAGGGGTAAGTAATGCGTCGACTTCTAACCTATCAGTGGGTAGGTAACCTATCAGTACTAATAATAGTCATTTTTTGCTTTTTAGTTTTGACTTTTTGTTTGTTATTAGTTTTTGATTTTTTGAAGTCGTTTTTCTTTTTCGATCTCTTTGACTCGATTTTGGTGTTACATTGTTCTCGCACAATCGAACCAACAAAACTATATATCTAGAGAAACGTATTGTGAATCTCATTGAAAAAGAGTAACCTATGGAGTTTCTTGCTCGTTCTTCTCCATAGGAATCTACACCTTGGAATGAGCAAATAGCTTCACTTTTAATTTTTTGTTGACGTTCAAAATTGCCTTCTAGTCTAATTAAAAAAAATGATTTTGACTTTAACTTTGACATATCTCCTACACTCTATATTAAATTAACGTGAGTAACCAGCGATTTTAGTTAATCTCCTATACTAATGAAACCTAAGCAGGTTTTATTAATACAGGTCATGCTGGAAATAGATCTAGATATATTTATTAGTATTCAAATGACTAAAGGTTTAGTTTCTGTGGGAAAGCGTGGAAGTAATATAATCTAGTGGTTTTCCTTGTAATGGTCGTAATTTGACCGGCGGCCTGCTATCTAGGTTCTAGGGCAATTCATTAACACTATGATATGTTTCGAGAGTAGAGTAACTCCAACACTTGATTAAATTAAATATTGTTTTATGGCATAAGCTGGTAAACGAGCAGACGGATCACCTGATGGTAAGCAATCGGCGTCGCCCATGGACACCTGGAACACCAGAGGCGTTAAAAGTGCGTTACCGGCCTTTTGGGGATTGGGAGTTTAAGGATCGTTGGGGATTCAGGGATTGGGGAGATTGGGGAAGGGGAGGGTAATTAGGCCTCCGGTAACCTCACTCACACGACGAAACACAACGCAAGCATTGCTTCACGTCGGTTTTCTGTGAGGCCGTGGTATCACTCCGGTCGAGCCGGCCCATTCGTGCCGAAGCATGGCTCTCCCACACTGAAAGCTTACTCGATCAACGAGGTAAGAAGTATGTTTCTATAATAACTATCGTGAGACATACTAACTAAATTAACTAAAACCACGGGTTAACTAAAAACCGCGACCGCTCTTTTGTTGCTGACTGCTCATGAGGAAGAACCCCTCTGTGGTTCGAAACTAGTAGAGGTTTTCTCAGTATATTCACGTGAGTAACCCGCGGTTTTTAGTTAAATTATGTAAGAAATAGTTAAAAATGTGTATAATGTTACCCAGATTAAAATAATTTATAAATTCGTACCAAAAGAGAAGTAGAGTGCATCAGAATATTCTATCAAAATATGATTTCCGCATATTTTATATATGTGTAATCAAGTTACTAAACGTAGATTGTGTTAATCTATTTTTTGTGTAATTTGGCACCATGGCATATTAAAAATATTTATTACAATAGTAATTTATTGCCTGCCTCGTTGGCCGTGTGGTCGTAAGTGCGACTGCCGGGTCTCGGGTTCGATTCCCGGGTCGGGGGAAGTATTACTGGGTTTTTAAATATTTTCAGTAGTAGCACGGAGTCTGGAATTGTGCCCAGTATATGGCAATAGGTTCACCCCCTATTACATGGCATTCATAACATAAATAGTGAAAAGTGGGTGTTACATTGTACAGTGGTAAGTATAATATGCACCTCTGCCTACCCCTTCGGGGATAAAAAGCGTGATGTTATTTTATGTAATAATTTATTTTTGAATGCCTTGTTGTAGTTTCGAATGGAGAAGACGGGGCAAGAACACTCTTTGAAAATAATATAGGTCCTTAAATGGGTCTTGCGAATAACTACCGCTGGTGGTGAAAAATATATTCTAGCGTTAGAAAACTTAAAAACTGCCATAGAGTTTACCTTACTCGTTGATATTAGAAACTTATTGGTTTTAAACTAGATCGGATCGGAAACTAAGAAGGCAGCAAAATTATAGAGTACCACCATTATAATGCAACTTATATATTGTTAACATCGAAATCAAATTACAAAACCAGGACTAGCTACACCATAACTATTAATTGGAAAGAAAAACAATAACAACAACACAAAAAATTGACTTTCAAATAGATTAAAATTCCCTCAACACCAAATAGGTACGCCAAAATACGTCTCATTTAACTTCCGAGTTCCCGCCATCTTGACATTTTCTTTTTTCGAACCACAGATCTTACATTTTCGCGCTACGCGATGACGTTTCGTTTTTTTTGTCTATGCTTCTAACACTAGTTAATTGTCTTCGCGTGCATTTACTTAATAAGTGCTTAAAACCTAGGTTTCAAAACAAAAACGTTGGTAATCTAGATTACAAATATTCCACTATATGTGTACCGAGTTACCTGTGAGATGCGGGTCGCCCTATCAAACTAGGGCTTTCCCTTTTAACATCACACATGATATGTTAGTGTGAGAGTGACTAGGTAGGTCCAGTTTTAATTGAACTGGTTCTAGTGCTCAAACAAAACTAGGGTCTAGGATTAATTTTCAGAAAGTGTTAGGTTTTCAACAATATCAAAGAAGATCATAATTTTGATGAAGTTGTGTAAAATAAGAGTTCCTTATTCACGTACCTATTTGACGAGGATCTCGACTAGTTTCAAGGCATGCTAGAGGCTCATATTTATGCATCAGCTCCATTCCGCGACCCGCGAAGCAGCGACTGTCGCGCTGTTACTAATTGGCTCAAAACTAATCGTGTTCCTCGTCAAACAGTTACGTGAGTAAACCGAAAACATTATAATTTTTCTTTTTGAATTTTTCAATAGCTAGAAGGAGAGGAAAGTGAGAGAGAAAAAGAGAGAGAAAGATAAAGTGAGTACCCTAACCGAAAACAAGATATTTTATCTGAAAATCGAACCAAAATCTTCTCATCACTGCCACTATCACTAAAAAAAAAATTCTTTACTTTACAATGCACTTTTATGCAATTATATGGGCTTACTTTTAAGTCAACGAAATATAGTATTCTTTTTTATGATAAAGTGGGTAAACGTTAAAAAAACCTAGAGAAGCGGTGCTTAACTTTTTGAAGTGTCTCCCTAGGTATTTGTGGTGTCTCACCAAAAAGTTAGGCGTTCCAAAATGACTAGAGGATGTAGGATTCAGATCACGTCACTAAAAACTCCTTGGTGGACACCATCTATTACGTTTCTACCTACCCCGTCTCTGCTGGGCTCGCTGCCATTGCAGCGGTAAGTCCCCTCTTTGAGGAGTGGCTTGAGAGACGCTACGGCGTCCTCACCTACCGCCTGATGCAGGTCCTCACCGGACATGGAAGTTTCGGGAGGTACCTGTGTCTGATGGGGCGGGAGGAAACGCCCGGGTGTCATCACTGCGAGGACCGCCCTGAGGACACGGTGGAACACACGGTGGGAGAATGCCCCGCGTGGGCTGAGCACCGCCGTGCCCTCAGGGAAGCGATCGGCGATGGCAACCTCTCGCGTCCGGGCCTAGTGCAGGCCATGATGCGGAGCGAGGGGGATTGGGATGCCGTCTCCTCCTTTTGCGAAGCAGTCATGCTAGCTAAGGAGGAGACGGGACGCGTGAGGCAGCGAAGCGCTGCCTCCTCGCATCCCAGCCATCGCGAAGGACACGCCGGGCGTCGGGGATCGCGAGACGATCTCCGGCCACCGTAAGCGCGGGCCTGCGGACGGCGAGCATGGGTGGCTCCCCTCCGACCAGAAACAGACCCGAGCGTATGGCGCGTCGCGTTCCGCGCGCGCCTTAAAGAGCCATCAGACCACCACAGATGGAGCCCAATAGGGCCGATGCCGATTCGGAGTCGCGGAGAACCTAACGGGTAACCGGGGCTCCGGCTCGATGTGCAGGAGAAGGAACGGGGTGGTTTTTAGTCAGTAAGAGTCTGACACTTCCTTCCGCCTCACCCAGGCGGGAGCAGTCATTCGATGATTTTCCCCCCTTAAAAAAAAAAACCCCCGTCTCTGCGGACGGCGAGCATGGGTGGCTCTCCGTCCGACCAGAAACAGACCCGAGCGTACGGCGCGTCGCGTTCCGCGCGCGCCTCAAACAGCCATCAGACCACCACAGATGGGGCCCAATAGGGCCGATGCCGATTCGGAGTCGCGGAGAACCTAACGGGTAACCGGGGCTCCGGCTCGACGTGCAGGAGAAGGAACGGGGTGATTTTTAGTCAGTAAGAGTCTGACACTCCCTCCCGCCTCACCCAGGCGGGAGCAGTCATTCGATGATTTTCCCCCCTTAAAAAAAAACCCCGTCTAGTAGTCAGAAGCGTGAAATATGGCCAACTAGCCGACACATAGTCGCATGTCGGAAAATTGTTCCAACTACCAATATTATCGTCAACTGCAGTATTACAGTATTGAGCCGCCTTATACGAGTAATAGATAATTACTTCCTCCACCAGCCAGTCACGCTACTCATCGAACTTTAATATTAGAGGTATTTATGGCTCACTTGGTGAATAGACTGTCTTTTAATTAAAATAGGGTAGACGCCAAATTTTTATGTTAATATCCGTCTGGTAGATTATTTTAAATCATTAGATACGCATGTTTTATTTTCTTACGGAAACGAATACTTTCGACGATATATTGATTTGATTTGTCGCGTGACGTCACTTCTATGTACATTTTATACGTAGAAATGACGTTTTAGCCCCCACTCCTAAACTTTGATTCGTTTTATCTAAGTGTTGTTTTATTATACGACAAAATAAAAAAATACGTGTCTAATATTTCTTCATTACCTAACTTACGGAGTAATTAGATTTTTAATTTTCATACCCTGTTATCATCCCTATTATGGTTAATAAAGGCTGCTGAAGCAAGGAATATCAGGTTGTATGTAAAGTGTTGTAGGGATTTTCAGCTCTCCAAAATTATTAATAAATAGTACGAGATTGTTTTTCCTAAGGGATAACCTGGGTGTCCTCAACCCCGAGTGAATAGGTTGTTTATGGGGAGATATGTTTTAATGTAGGTTGCATCATCAGACGAGATAGTGGATTTGGTCACTTGGTGTGATGTGCAGTAATTAATAATAGGTGTGTTCTTTATTACATGGAACTCATAACAAAACTGATCAAAAGTTAAATTAAATAATTATAATAATATCATTGTGCTGATAGTCGTGTCGGCCAATGGGTTAATCCCTAAAAGCCTTGACATCCATCTCAGGCGGCTAGCGTAAGGTGGATGGATCAAGGGCCTGATACAGAAGGCAGTTCTCCTAGAAACGGCACGTATCGTGACTTCGTGAGGAGGTTTCTGTCTCTGGAGCCCTAACCACCGCTAGCTGGAACCATGCTCCCGCTACTGATCGGCTCCTATTTTTTATATTTTAAATATTATTTTATTTTGTGAGCAGTATTTAAAAATGTAATTTATAGAGATTTTAAATAAATATATGTAAATAACAATATAACCATCTATTTAAAGTAACCAATATTCTGAAATTGTTAGTAAAACTTACATCTATGTTAGTATCTACATTTTTTTGCATCCTATGTCGTCCTCTAATCCATGGGAAATCGCATTACACTGTCCTATGTATGCATATGCAGTCCAGCGTGCTCGCAATCATGTCCAGAATACTGTTAGAGCTGGCCCGCACCCTGCTCACCAGGAAAGCACACAGTTTGCGTATTGTTAAGATTAAAGGTGTGATTTTATTTTATATCCCGGCTCTATATATGACTATATGATTGCCTATTGCCTTGGATTTTCTAGCGAATTTACCATTTTATTCATTCGTAAATTTTGATGATGACAATAAAAAAATAATTATACAATTTGGTTCAGTAATAGTAGGAATTTGGAAATTTGTTTTTATTAACACAGATTATAAATAAATTATGTACCTACGTACAATAAACGTAACAAAAATGTGCAAGTATAACTAAACGCGATTTATAAAATACGAAAGCATTATTTAGTGCATACATGTTTACACATTAAATGTTAGAAGTTTAATAGTTATTATATTCGGATACATAATAGTTTATTACGTTCTAATTGACTAAACAAACATAAATAACTAGTCGTTAATCGTGATTCGTGATATTGCAAGTTTGACACTCATTAGTTGAGTCTCGAGTCGAGTTTCTTTTCTAAAAAAAAACTCAGTAATAGCACTGAGTCTGGACCTGGAATCATGGCCGGTGTATGGAGATGGTGATACGCTCGCTTCCTATTATATGGGGCTCAAAACATACTAGCCTATTTCAAGTGTCGGAGAGCCATGCTTCGGCACGAATAGGCTGGCTCGACCGGAGTGATACCACGGCTTCACAGTAGACCGACGTGAAACAACGCTTGCGTTGTGTTTCGTCGTGTGAGTGAGGTTACTGGAGGCCAAATCCCCCCCCTCTCCTCCCCAATCCCTGAATACCAACAATCCTCAAATTCTTAATCTCAAAAGGCCAGTAACGCACTTGTAAAGCCTCTCGTGTTCCAGTGTCCATGGGCGACGCCGCTAGCTTAATAACGGTAATCCGATGATCCATCTGCTCATTTACCGGACTATCCCATAAAAAAAGTAGCTTCTGTCAGTGGTTTCCACGCGTTTCCTTGAAATAAAGCTTTTGTGTTATTCCACACCATAACCTCATATTATCCAAGCCGTTTTGATATGATTGAGTAACCAACATATACACTAACTAATAAACTTTATAACTATATAACGCATTTATAATATTAAAGTGAATAAAAAGGCGTGATCTTTAATCAAGTTTACTAATCAATCTGTTTGTTGTCACACAAAAAGAATCTGTCGTCTGTGTATCAAATTTTTGTCGGTTTCCGATTGGACTATAAATATTTTGGTTGTGTATTCATGTGTATGACAAACATATTGACAGATTGTTCAGCTATGTAGATATTGTATGTTTTTTGAGAGAATAGTGAAAAATTTTAGAATTTCAGACATCTAAACTTTACTAGTTAATAAGATTGATTTATTTAGCCCTGTCGTTGTATGTCAAAGAAATAATAGGTATAAGGGAATTGTATGTTCATAAAACAACTGTCAACTAAGAGGTTACGTTTTCAATTTCTGAGTTCTTAATTTAATTGAGATTATTTAATATATTTTTTGTAACTATTGTACTTTTTTAACATACATAACATCACGCCTTTTATCCCCGAACGGGTGGGCAGATTTGCACATTATGCCACTGTACAATGTAACACCCACTTTTCACTATTTATGTTATAAGTCCCATGTAATAGAGGGTGAGTTTTACTTTTTTACTTGATAATAATCCAGAATTTTAAATTATGTATATTCCTAAATTATGCTAATTGTTGCTGTAAGTACTTTCAACTCATAAAAAATAAATTCTATAAAATAAGGAGTCATTGAAATCAATTTCAAAACTATCATCATCAACAACAATAGTATAAAATTAAATCGAAACGGATGCAAAAACAACAATTTTCTCTATCAAATGTCAAATAAAATCGATATCTAGCATTTGAAATCGAGATTAGGCATTAAATTACAGCCTAGGTGTTATTTTTATTAAAAAGTTGCCTCCACTACGCGGCGGGAACGTACCTACATGGCGAAGGTACGATTGCATTCAGCCAGAATCAGCCAGTCACAATAGTGCGCGTGAACGAACTAAACGCGCGCTGTTGGCGCGAAAACTTTGACGTTTCTGGCTGTATACGGTCGTGATCTGTGTCTTTTTTTGTATGTGACTTTTTTTGGTTTATTTTTTTTATTGTGGTATTGTGTCTTTTTGGATATTATAGGTAAGGATTTTTTATAATTATCTATTTTTAATTTTTATTTGGTTATATTTTTAAAATAATTATTCTTGTTAATATTCAAAGAAGTTGTATAATTTAGGTAAAGTAAATAATTTTTAACTAATGAAGTCAAAATTGAAAATGAATTGATTAAAAAAATTTTGTAGCAGATATTTTGCCCAATATCATATTTAATTAGGAGATAGGCACAAATTAGATAAGCAATTAAATAAATCAAAATTTAACACTAGCCGAGTGTGGAATCGATACTTGGCTCATAAGTAATTATTCGACTTACGACAATTGGGATAAATAACACAATTAAATCGAACCTGAAGCCGAAACATGCCGACTATATTATTATTCGAAATTAATTTATACGTAGAAAGTTATAATTAAATAATGATAACGATTGTCCAATTAGAGATGGTACACGCTGATAGTATAATTCTACAGTAATTGTAAAATTATAGGTTACTGTTATTGTTATTGTAATTTCTTTGACTTGCTGATTCAATGAGTTGAATAGATGACTCACGGTTCAATTATAGGACAAATTAATTTCATTCATACACAACAATGCATTCACTTGATGTTTAAAATCACGATTTCGAAATGTTGTTTAAAAATTTTTTTTTGTTCAATATTTCCAGGGTAAATTCTAAATCTTGTAAAATGACTTGAGAAACTGGCCACTAATAATTAAATTCTAAACAAAACAGATATTTAATACTTTTTCGTTAATCGTTGACGTTTAGTACAAAAGACATCAACGCGCTAATAATTAAAAAAAAAACAACGTCACCGACTTTAAAAAAAGAAGAATATTCTCAGCTTGACCTGTATATATGTATGTTTATGTGCGATAATTTCATTTTACTCTCTCTTTCTCTCATCTCTAATTACTAAATTGTACAGTGGCATTAAGATCCGTAATGTACACCCCTGCCTACCCCTTTGGGAATAAAAGGTGTGATGTTATATTATGTTACGAAATGAGTATCATCTATGTACTGGGTAAATTCAAGACTTTGAGCTATTAATTTACAACTGGTACATACATACATACCTCTACATACGTAACTTCACGTCTCCCATAGGGGCAGGCAGTGTCTTTGGAACACCAATAGCTACGATTCGTACAATAAATCTGTCGCTTTATTATATCGCTAATCTGGTCCGAAATATCGTCAATCTGTTCACTTGGTACATAAAAGCCCAGAAAGGTCTGTACCACGCTCTGCCTAGCCTTTCTTAACAACATAGGCATTATACCTCTATATTATGTGACAAACTACAGTCTACATAACACTATATAAGAGCAATTTCAGTACGCACTATCAACGGGTCTAACTGCGCGTGTCTAGTTATATTGTGCCTATCTAGATAGAGTAGACTTCGTTATGTAACATTTAGGCTATTGTCAATTGTTTAGTAACACATAACATCACGCCTTTTATCCTCGATAGGGTTATCAGAAGTGCCGGAATACTGAAACATTACTCAATTTTAAGTCGTGTTTAAATATCGTGCCATCTCTGTCATTTCACAAAGAATTTGTAAAGACAGATCTATACTTAACTCGTCGAGTACCGTCATTATAGACACAATTATAGAGGTAGAACAATAGGTTGCGGTCACCGGTGACCGCTTGGTGTTTGACAGTTTGCAATTTTAAGCGTGACTTAAAATTGAGTAACGTTTCAGTATTCGGGCATTAATGCCACTGTATAGTGTAACACCCACTTTTTACTATTTACCTCTATGTTATGAGTCCCATGTAATAGGAGGTGAGCCTATTGCCATATACCGGGCAGAATTATAAACTCCGTGCTACTACTGAGAATTAAAAATATATACAGTCGAATTGAGAACCTCCTCCTTTTTTTTAAATCGGTTAAAAACCAGTAATAAGTACTATGCTCAACCCGGCAATCGAGCCCGAGACCCCCTACCCAGCAGTCGCACTTGCAACCACTCGGCCAACGAAGCAGTCTTTGATTAGTACTGTGTCTATTAAGTTCATACATTTTATATACTCACGCTTTTGTCTAATGAGGCTAGGCAGAAATTGCAGCGGGCCGACCTAGTATCATCCTTACATACTTCTTTATCTTCTATCACGTCAACAGCCTATAACTGGCAATTGCTGACCTCTTCTCGCACGGAGAAGGTTTTGAGCATTTTCAAACTTATAATTAGAAATTATAAGCCCAGGTTTCCTCACGATGTTTTCTTTCACCGTTTGTCAGTGGTGTCTAGATAATCTTAGAAAGTACTTATAACTCGGAAAAAGTCATATTGGTACTTGCCGTTGGTAGGTTTTGAACCCGCACATGTATGAGAAGCAGGCGTCTTAAACCTTCGAGTTACCACGACATTATGCACTTCTAGCACATTCGTACGTACATCAGCTCATACAAAACACATAACAAAATACATTGGTCTACTTCTCACAAGTACGACCGCCGAACAACAAAATCTTGGTTTTGATTCTCAAGTCAAGTAAGACGTATAAAAGTCTCAGTAATACATAGTACGGAGTCTGGAAATATGTTAAACATTGAATTCATTACACAAGTGCCTCTGCTTATCCTTTCAGTGGAAAGAAATCTTATACTATTATAATTATAAAGCTCAAGAGTTTGTCTGTTTGGACGCGCTAATCTCAGAAACTACTGGACCGATTTGAATACTTCTTTTCGTGTTGGATAGTACATTTATTGACGAAGGCTATAGACTATAAAACATCACGCTTCGACCAATAGGCGCCGAGCAGAGCGGGTGAAACCATGCAGGAGTAGGTAGTCATAAAATACAGTTATGTTACAACAGCCTAGCGTGTCTAAAGCTAGCTAAACAGTAATAACAGCTAATTATTTAAAATTATCTCGAGACAGATAATATTCGCAGAAAGACAACTGAGAGTAAAAGTGATGGACAACATGAGATAAAATACTTGAGGCTCCATTATAGAGGTATCTTCACCCGTAATATTAGAGGTGAACGGACTGACAGACAGGTCAACACGTTGTTCGTTACGTAACTTTATACAGCTGTTATAATTTAAAGGTTGTACCTCTACAGACGTTTAAGTTTTTTATAGGATAAGTCGGTAAACGAGCGGACGAATCACCTGATGGTAAGCAATCGGCGTCGCCCATGGACACCCGGAACACAAGTACGTTACCGGCCTTTTGTGGATGAGGAATTTGAGGATGGTTCGGGATTAGGGAGATTGGATTGGGGAGGGGGGGATAATTGGGCCTCCGGTAAGTAGTGATGATTCACCGGTTCTGGCTCACGCGTTTGACAGGTCAAATCCGGGAGAATCAGTCGCACCAATCCTAAAAAAAAAAAAAAAACAAAAAAAAAAAAAAAAGTTTTGGCATGCTCTGATCACGTTTCTGCAGTCCTTTTTTGCGTAGGATGCGTGGTTCTGGAGTTATGCAAATCAATTGCAAATCCATTTATTGTTATCTCATTCATTTCCGGTGCTCCTGACCCTCATCAACGCTCCATTGTTCTTATCTATACTTCGAACACCATTTTGGCGTTCTTATCTATTACTCACTGGTAACCCTCATTATCTTTCATTTCCTATGTCATCAATAAAACACAATCATTCATTTTAATTTTCTAATTAATTTATTACTTTTTTCTACAAAATATGAGTGGAACATCTCATCCATAAAAATATCATTGTACAGTGTGTTCCCTGTAAATATGTTCGTAAAACTATGCATTGAACATCCCTGAAACTTAAATAGCAAATACATTAAGCAATATTCACCACAAACTGAAGTCCAATCATTCTGAATCCTATCAACATTCCAGTCCCATCTCTTACAATTCCTTTTCAAAAACTGAAGATGATATCGCTCAGGTGTTCGTCCATATGAATCAAAATATTGACCGATGCCATTCGCATCGATATGTACAGCTATCCAGTGTGACCCTGGTTTATCATCCGCATCCAAATTGCATATTATATACGTTGGTACATGTGTATACATAGGTAGTCTATTAGCAGCATAAACATTATTTTCTAGACTGACATGAATCTTTTTCATATGCTTTTGTAATTCTAGTGTGTCCATGATATTACTGTTATTAACAAATTATTACAGTACTAATCTATTCAATGGTTGTCATACGAATGTTCAATTATAGTGATTTGTAAATATTAAATATCGCATTCTTTTGGGAATCACAAAACAAGTTCATGCCTGTTGCGATGTGCGATAAATTTGTTGACTCATAGAGTTCAGATAAGAATGGTGCTATATAAGATCGAACAGTTGCAGTCATGCAGTCAGTCTATGGTCGTTTGACCACAGTGGATTGTGTACGTCTACCAATACTACGTTTGTGTTACTTACTTCAACGCATCAATGGTCATGGAGGTAAGTGTTTATTCTATTGACAAACTTACTTGTATTTCTGTTGTTGTTTCCTAACGTGTGTGTGTCAGATTAAGTGTAAACAAATTGATATTAACGTGATAACTCTGTTGTTGCAGAGATCATTCAACTTCGCAGACGATAATGAAAATACCTATAAACAGTATTACTACTCGCCACTCTCTCCCCAACACGAAGAAGAGAGTGATGACATCGTCGTTATTAACACAGACGATGGAGGAAAAAGGAAATCGCAACCGATTGATCAATTTTTTGAAGTGACACCAAAAATAAAAAGGAAGAAGCTGCTATCGTCGACTGTGGCACGAGCTGCTAGAGATGGCGTATCATACATCTCTACAAATTCTGACGACGGAGACCAAGCGACGCATCTCATAAAAATTGAAATGTATGATATGAAGAAACTATCCAAGATTCCAATTAGTGATCACTGGAAGCACGCTACCACGAGGATTAAATATTACGTAAAGAATAATAAGGATAGCATCTACGACAACACAAACGGTCTCGTATACAATATTACAAAGACAATAGCAGAAAGTGAAAAAGTTAAAAAATACTTTTTTAACAATGACACTCATTAGTGGATTAGTGAATGTGATTCTGTTTACTTAAAGTACTTCTGTGTACTCATTAGATCCAAGGAGCTGTCGCCTTGTGATGCTGAGAGAAAAACAATAGCAGAAGGAAGAGATGAGTGCGGTATACGTGTACAGAACACTTCATGGAAAAACAAAACTACAAAATTGATTAGAGAAGAAAAAGTGAAGAATATGCAGTACCTAAGAGCTGAATATCCATTTTTCAGTTCAAAATCTAGACGGTTGATGAGTTTCGAAAACTGGCCTCTCGTTATGCAGCAGACGCCCGAAGATCTTGCAGAAGCCGGTTTCTTTTATACTGGCCATGGAGACAGGACCAAGTGTTTCCATTGTGGTGGTGGTTTAAAAGATTGGGAAGATGACGATGATCCTTGGCAGCAGCATGTTCAGTGGTTTAGTCAATGTGCTTATGTAAAGTTTAAACTCGAACAGTGTTTTGTTTAAGATTAAATAGGGGAGGTATATAAAGAAATAAAAAATAATATATTGCATATAATTTGTTTTATTAATTTTATAATGTTACATTTAGTCACACACACACAAAAATGCATAAAGCATAACACATATATCTAAAACACAACACACATTATAATCCTAACTACTATAGTCTACAGTAACATTTCGATTTTTATCTATTTCAATAATATTATCAAACTCAGCATAAACAATACAGTTAATTGTTTGTATTAGTGAGGATTCAAATCGTACTTCTAATCTTACACTACCATGCTTTATGAGATTCCAATGGGCTGATGAGTTAGCTGATAAATCAGGAGTTAAATCAAATGCTAAAAGACAGTAACCTTTGGCATACTGTTCACGAGAGATTGCATTTCCTTCATTAAGAAAGTGAATACCAGTCCCCGAGAATAGAGTATGATATGCTGATGTAAACATATTAATATTAAAAGATGGTTGCAAAGCTTTGAAAGGTATTTGTTGACCATCAATATATAAGCTGAAAGAGTTAATACCATAGTTTTCAAAGTTAAATGGATTTTTAGTAAGTGAACCATTAAATGCGGAATTATTCACAAAACCAATAATACATCTTTTGGGTACCTGTCCTAAGAATATATTATCAAGAGTTTTCCCTTGAACACCCGATGGAATAGTTAAAACTTTAACTTCAGCACGAGTTATAGGATATTTAGCAGTGGTAGAAGCTAAAACTTTCTGATGTGCGAGTAATACACTTGGATTAATTCGTGCTCTTCGAACAATAAGAGTTGCATCCGTAATGCAAACTTTAAACTTTACATCATTTGATCCAGCAATTAAATTAAAACTCTCTCTTGACCGAACTAATTTTACACTCATTTCAACGCCATTAATTAAAAATTTATCTTGATTGAAAATATCACCATGAAGATGACCAATCATTTCTACTTCCCTGCTTTCATTAACTAATTCCTGTCTTTTAACAAATCCAATGTTTTTACCATCTGTGGAATCCATTTTTCCTGCTGTATCATCATACCAAAGACTACAAGTAAGATGAGATTGTTTAGCAGCAGGAGCATAGTTTAAAAGGGTTTCCATGTAATCTCGATAAGCATAGGTATTATTAGGTGGTGACACAAGTTTTTGGTTTAAATAGATATCGAGTTGACTAAAAAGTGAATGCAACCAATTATTTACAGGTGCTACTGCTGTAGCTGATATCAAGTTTGTTGAATCTTGATTTAATACTTTTGCCTTTATGTGGAGTAATGTATGAGACAAATCTATGTAGTCATCGCCTGTTCCAGGAACTTGAAACTCGATAGGTCCATCATCAGCAAGAGATGAAATTGGTTTATAATGAATCCACAATCCATTTTCAATGCTTGTTTGTGTAGACGGTAATGCAAACAAATCTAATTCTGACTTAACGCACTCACAAGAATGATTATGAAGGAAAGACATACTTAATTTGAAAATATATCTTTGATGTTTTTTGGTTTTCGACCAACTTTTTTCGTAGCTTTCACTTTCGCTGTTAGTGGTGGAATGAACGAGGCCAATCGTTTTCTTTTAGTTATATACCCAGATCCTGTCATGTTAAATCGATCAATTTTGTCATCAGCCTTTCGTTTTAAGTTCGTACTAACTTGCTTTAGACGATTTTTTATTGAGGCTTCCATAGGACGGGCTTGAACCATATCTGATAAAAGTCCTACTCCAGCATTTAATGCTTCCTTACCAACCACTCGAACACCACTTGAAAGTAAAGGTAAAACTGATCTAAATAACCCTCCTAAGAAGCTCCCAATACCATGACCACGTTGGTATGGTGAACCCTTATAAATTACTCCAACTCCTGATCCAGCTTGATGAGAATAATAATTTTCGTATGGACATTTATGATGATCCTGATGAGAATACATTATTATAATTTGTGGAAATGTAGTTTAATACACACGGTTCCAAACTGGAATGGGATTTTTTGTCCTGTGCTCGATCTTATATCCATTTCTAACGTATCGAACTCTCTTCGCATAACAGGTAAGTAGTGAGGTGGAGAGAAAATGTGCATTTTATTCGCACCATAAATGTATTTTGAAGGATCTAATGAAATGACTCTTAATAGCGGAGTCATAACATCACCCACAATCTGAGGATCGATAATATCGCAATATAGAAATAGTTGTGATGGTAACCCTAAGTGTAAATTAGCAGGACACTTCCCAAAATTTCTGTCTAGGAGATTTGTATTTGGTTCATAACCTAGTTGTAAACTTAATTTGGGTGATAATGTTATGGAAGTTATATTTTTATCCAAAACAGAAACAGACACAAATTTTGTTATTTCATCATAACGAAATTTCAAGTTCTCTCTGATACTATTTAACGTTTTTAAAATATGTTCAACGTTATCGTAGTTGGTAGCGGGAATATGTTTTTTGTAGTACACTGTTGATGGTTTATCTTCATTAGGCATTATCATGGTTTTTGTGATGTATACAACATTTTCATGATCTTGAACAGTAAACATGGTGCATGGATATTGAAACTCGACAACTCCAACCGACCATTCACCTTCTAATTTCATAGCTTTTGGTAATTTTGTTGAAAAATTTGTGGTCTTGTTATCAGGAAAGTATTCCATTGAACTATTGCTGAGCAAAGTTAAATAAAAACTTTCTTTATTCATATTTCTTGTAAACTGGAAGCTAAAATCCAACTGTTAAATTTATCTGGATAACCTCTCCACTTCACTAATACTTCTTTTCTGTTACCCGAATAACGAGTGCCAATTATTTTATCTATTTTATATTGTGAGGTGGGGTTGTAAGTGACCTTCTGTAATTCTCTTTCATAAAAAGTACCAACTATTGGTTCATTTTGTAAATCAGTTATTGTATAAACAATCCATGGAGATCTATCAATTATTGAAGATATAATAAATATTTCATCACTCCAATTGGATTCATATCCTTTTTGAAAAACATGTTTATATTTAGTTATTCGAACATAATCACCCACGTTGAAATTTGGTTTAGAATTTTCTAAAGAAAGTTTGTTTGATCCTCTATCATAAAGATTAGTCCAAACTGTCATAATATTGTTGGAACTTACATCACATGGGCACATCTTAATACTCGAGTGAATGCTGTGATTATAAGAGTATATTAAATCTTGTAAAACATCGACATATCTATAAGTATTATTATGAGTGAAATAACGCCACATTTTCATTTTTAGAGTTCTTTGAAATCGTTCAACAATACTAGCCTTAATATCAGGATTGTTAGTGGTATAGTAATTTATCTTTTTGGATTTAAAGTATTTTTGTACATCTTTTGAAATAAATTCTGTACCTTTATCAGATTGTATGTGAGTAGGTGTTGAATTACTTTCAGTAAATATACTTTCAAAACATTCTTTAGTTGTTTCTGAGTTTTTCTTTTTCATTGGTCTTGCAAAAGCATATTTACTAAATACATCAATAACACAAAGTATGTAGTTGAAACCATCATTATATTGAGCATAAGTTCGCATATCACTTAAATCAGCTTGCCACAACTCATTAATGTTTGATAGAATGTACCTATTACGCGGGAATTTTTTCCGAATGGGTTTATGTAGTGTATATGTTTCTTGTGATTGTAACCATTCCTTTACTTGCTTTTTATCCATTTTCTCCTTCATAGCTTTTGATAATTTATCAATACTACCAAAACCAGCGGGGTTAGATGGATCATAATAAATCCTGTTAATTTCTTCTAGTACGGGGTCCATTTTTCCCAATCGATCTTTTTACGTATTTTAGTTATAGATCTTTTATCTCCACTGCTCGGTGTAGAAAACTCTTGAACTTCAATCTCAGAGGTTTTGTTCAGATCTTTTGCTTGAAGTTGGTTAATAAACTCACATCTCTTTGGATTTCCAATATAAGTAAGTGGTACTTTAATATCTTTTAATGCTTTAGCAAATCTATCCCACCCTATCGGATCACTTTTTTTAAGGGTCTAAGTGAATCATTTATTAAATCAACAATATTACTTCCTGGAATTTTTTCATTATCAATTATGACTGTGCCTTCATTGTCCCAACGTATTTTACTTTTACTTATTCCAATTAAGTTTAATAATGACTCACCTTTTTTATTATAAGTTTTTGGAATTAAACTGAGTATTTGTGTTGGTGAATACAGTGGATTTGCTTCACTTTCTATACTTTTAATAGATCCTTTCTCCTCTAACAAAGATTCAGCATCAACTGAACTTTTTAGATCTCTATCTTTATTTTTAAAACCAATTTTAGATCCATTTGAATCTTCATTAGATGTATCAGAATAAATTGGTAATCTGAGTGGTTGACGATCCTCTTCGGTAAAGTGAAGGTATCTTTGTAGTGTTTGTAAATATAACATCCACTTCTTTCGGTCTTCCGTCTTACTATTCATAATATTTTGCATTTCAATATCTAGTCGAGACAAATTACTAGTAACCTTATTTTCTTGTTTTAGTTTTTCAATCAATCCAGGTTCAATAAGTATCATTTTCTTAGCATTTTCCATGTTAACTGGCTAGTCCACTTACTAATCCACTCAATATTGCACCTAATATTATTGGTAAGAAAGCCCCTCCTTTTTGTATAATAATATTTTTTCTTAGTTTATGTGTACACTTATGCACCAGTTTACGGAGTATATTTTTGTGATTATTCAATTTTTGTTTATCTTGATCTTTGAGAGGTATCTTTCCTTGTAAAACGTTATGAATACATTCACAAATACAATTTATTTCTTCTTCATCACACGTTTTAAGTAACGCTCTTTGATATTTTGGTTTAAGCGTATGCAAAGCGTTTAGCAAATGTTTATGCGTGGTGAGTCGACGATGCATCATTTAGAAATGATTTGAATTGTTTGATTCTTGGTGTATTTAAACTCTTTCGTGGGGACGTAGACTGTGCAGTAACCATTAAATGGGAATACATTTGTCTTGATACGACAAAAATCATTTGTATTCTGTTTTAAATCTATCATTAAATATCCATGCGCTTCGAAAGTTGCATCCCTGTAGGCGTCTTCAATGAATTTTGGGTTATCTGGTGACACTTGACGTGCTAAATATCTTATTTGAGTTTTATCTCGAGGGTTTTTAAAATAAATTATATAACTTGAGTTTAAAGAAATGTCTCTTTGACCTTTACCTTGATGAAATAAATTTTGTGTTAAATAAAATACACTAAGATTCCTGTGATGACTACCTTTTGTAAATATATCCACAATTCTTCCATCAGACTCTCTCATTAGATCATCAATAATAATAAGGTGTGGGTTTTCACCATCAAACATATTAAGATTTGGAATTCCTTGATGATAGTTAACATTTGGTAAATTATATAAAGGCTGCATTTCATCAAAGCACCATGTGATCTGATTAAAATCACAATTACATATTTCTTTAACTGATTTTATGAAATTTGTTACAAAATTTGACTTCCCACATCCACTTGGTCCTGCCACAATAGCAGTAAACGGATGGATAAAGTGATACATTTCACACGTCTAGAGTTTTAAAGGGATGAAATAAAAATGAAAATGTCGGTGTAAAATTACTATATATTGACAAAATTATATACCTAAAACATATAATTTGCGAAAAACAGAATGTTTTGTATACTATTTCTAATACATTTAGTACTTATCAGAAATAAAAACTACAATTATTTTTTGCACTATTTACAATCAAACAATAAATTTTAAATAAACTATTATATAATATTATAGTAATATCATAATTTTGCAATCAAAACAAATTTTGTATATACACACAGAAATAAAAGTAAAAAGTATTACACTTAACGTAATTTATAATGTCCCCAAGCCAATGTATCAATGTTGTTGTCCATAATACATCGTTTGGTATCATTATATGACAAAGATGTTTTATTTATTTTTTGTGTAAAAATAGTGTGTTTGATTGACTTAAATCGAAGCATACTACAATATAATACATTTTTATTAAACAAACACGATTTGTAATTTTCCATATTCATTTTTTTGGTAACACTTTTGTTAACTCCTTTTGCTTTTGCTATAAATTTATCTTCTATTTCTAAGGCAATCTCTCGTGAACAGTATGCCAAAGGTTACTGTCTTTTAGCATTTGATTTAACTCCTGATTTATCAGCTAACTCATCAGCCCATTGGAATCTCATAAAACATGGTAGTGTAAGATTAGAAGTACGATTTGAATCCTCACTAATACAAACAATTAACTGTATTGTTTATGCTGAGTTTGATAATATTATTGAAATAGATAAAAATCGAAATGTTACTGTGGACTATAGTAGTTAGGATTATAATGTGTGTTGTGTTTTAGATATATGTGTTATGCTTAATGCATTTTTGTGTGTGTGTAACTAAATGTAACATTATAAAATTAATAAAACAAATTATATGCAATATATTATTTTTTATTTCTTTATATACCTCCCCTATTTAATCTTAAACAAAACACTGTTCGAGTTTAAACTTTACATAAGCACATTGACTAAACCACTGAACATGCTGCTGCCAAGGATCATCGTCATCTTCCCAATCTTTTAAACCACCACCACAATGGAAACACTTGGTCCTGTCTCCATGGCCAGTATAAAAGAAACCGGCTTCTGCAAGATCTTCGGGCTTCTGCTGCATAACGAGAGGCCAGTTTTCGAAACTCATCAACCGTCTAGATTTTGAGCTGAAAAATGGATATTCAGCTCTTAGGTACTGCATATTCTTCACTTTTTCTTCTCCAATCAATTTTGTAGTTTTGTTTTTCCATGAAGTGTTCTGTACACGTATACCGCACTCATCTCTTCCTTCTGCTATTGTTTTTCTCTCAGCATCACAAGGCGACAGCTCCTTGGATCTAATGAGTACACAGAAGTACTTTAAGTAAACAGAATCACATTCACTAATCCACTAATGAGTGTCATTGTTAAAAAAGTATTTTTTAACTTTTTCACTTTCTGCTATTGTCTTTGTAATATTGTATACGAGACCGTTTGTGTTGTCGTAGATGCTATCCTTATTATTCTTTACGTAATATTTAATCCTCGTGGTAGCGTGCTTCCAGTGATCACTAATTGGAATCTTGGATAGTTTCTTCATATCATACATTTCAATTTTTATGAGATGCGTCGCTTGGTCTCCGTCGTCAGAATTTGTAGAGATGTATGATACGCCATCTCTAGCAGCTCGTGCCACAGTCGACGATAGCAGCTTCTTCCTTTTTATTTTTGGTGTCACTTCAAAAAATTGATCAATCGGTTGCGATTTCCTTTTTCCTCCATCGTCTGTGTTAATAACGACGATGTCATCACTCTCTTCTTCGTGTTGGGGAGAGAGTGGCGAGTAGTAATACTGTTTATAGGTATTTTCATTATCGTCTGCGAAGTTGAATGATCTCTGCAACAACAGAGTTATCACGTTATATCAATTAGTTTACACTTAATCTGACACACACACACACACACACACACACGTTAGGAAACAACAACAGAAATACAAGTAAGTTTGTCAATAGAATAAACACTTACCTCCATGACCATTGATGCGTTGAAGTAAGTAACACAAACGTAGTATTGGTAGACGTACACAATCCACTGTGGTCAAACGACCATAGACTGACTGCATGACTGCAACTGTTCGATCTTATATAGCACCATTCTTATCTGAACTCTATGAGTCAACAAATTTATCGCACATCGCAACAGGCATGAACTTGTTTTGTGATTCCCAAAAGAATGCGATTTAATATTTACAAATCACTATAATTGAACATTCGTATGACAACCATTGAATAGATTAGTACTGTAATAATTTGTTAATAACAGTAATATCATGGACACACTAGAATTACAAAAGCATATGAAAAAGATTCATGTCAGTCTAGAAAATAATGTTTATGCTGCTAATAGACTACCTATGTATACACATGTACCAACGTATATAATATGCAATTTGGATGCGGATGATAAACCAGGGTCACACTGGATAGCTGTACATATCGATGCGAATGGCATCGGTCAATATTTTGATTCATATGGACGAACACCTGAGCGATATCATCTTCAGTTTTTGAAAAGGAATTGTAAGAGATGGGACTGGAATGTTGATAGGATTCAGAATGATTGGACTTCAGTTTGTGGTGAATATTGCTTAATGTATTTGCTATTTAAGTTTCAGGGATGTTCAATGCATAGTTTTACGAACATATTTACAGGGAACACACTGTACAATGATATTTTTGTGGATGAGATGTTCCACTCATATTTTGTAGAAAAAAGTAATAAATTAATTAGAAAATTAAAATGAATGATTGTGTTTTATTGATGACATAGGAAATGAAAGATAATGAGGGTTACCCACTAGTAATAGATAAGAACGCCAAAAGGGTGTTCGAAGTATATATAAGAACAATGGAGCGTTGATGAGGGTCAGGAGCACCGGAAATGAATGAGATAACAATAAATGGATTTGCAATTGATTTGCATAACTCCAGAACCACGCATCCTACGCAAAAAAGGACTGCAGAAACGTGATCAGAGCATGCCAAAACCTATTTTTTTTTTTTTTTTTTTTTTAAGAATCGTGCGACTGATTCTCTCGGATTTGACCTGTCAAACGCGTGAGCCAGAACCGGTGAATCATCACTACTCCGGTAACCTCACTCACACGACAAAACACAACGCAAGCGTTGGTTCACGTCGGTTTTCTGTGAGGCCGTGGTTTTACTCCGATTGAGCCGGCCCATTCGTGCCGAAGCATCGCTCTCCCACACTTAAAATGTTAATGTAATCACAATCAATTGTTAATAGATTAATTTATTATTAAACTAGTTAACCGACTTCAAAATAAAGAAGGAGGTTCTGACTTTGAGCTGTATTTAAGTATTTATGTTTGTGCGCGATTATCAATTTACATAAAAAAGGATTAAACGTATTTAAATGTTACTTCTGCGCTATTAAAGTATTAAAAAAAACAGCAAAGATTAGATAGAAGAATAGATAAGAAGAGAAAAAATGCATATCTATGCATCCGCACATTATACTTTTTTTTTAAGGGGGGAAAATCATCGAATGACTTCAGCCGCCTGGGTGAGGCGGGAGGGAGTGTCAGACTCTTACTGACTAAAAACCACCCCGTTCCTACTCCTGCACGTCGAGCCGGTAGCCCGTTAAGTTCTCCGCGGCTCCGTATCCGCACATTACACTACATTATTGACTGCACGGTTGGTGCGGTGGCTGCCGAGCAACGTGTCGCGGGTACGATTCTCGCACGCAACAACACTTTGTGTGATCCACAAATTGTTGTTTCTGGTCTGGGTGTCATGTGTATGTGAACTTGTATGTTTGTAAACGCACCCACGACATAGGAGAAAATCCTAGAGTGAGGAAACGTTTTAAAAAAAATAAATTATAGACGCGCTCAAACGCAGAAAAAAATTATTGAAGTTTGGCTATCTATGTAGTTTCTTTTCTCTATTTTCTCTTCTCCTTTATTGCTGTTAATATTCTGAACTAACCAATAAACTTGCAATAATGCCTACGTACTTCTGTTAATTATCTACCATCCTATTTTCACTATAATACCATAAGTTTGAACTATACTCACCACGGTAACACTTTTTATGAAACTAGAGGTATATTATGATACATTGCGGTGCACGTTCATCATTTTGTATATCATTAATATTTCAGGTGACCATTGATGTTGAGTTTGCAATAAGTAAAATTGTATTAGTGAAGATTTAAACATTAAAGTGAATTCTTTTTTTTTTAATAAAACGTTACCCCACACTACTATTTTCTCCTGTGTCGTGGGTGCGTTTACAAACATACAAGTTCACATACACATGACGCTCAGACCCGGAACAACAATCTGTGGATCACTCAAAGAGTTGTTCCGTGCGGGTATCGAACCCGAGACACGCGTGCAGTCAAATGGTAAACTTGTTTGTGGTTCCAATAAATAAAAAAAAAGATTAGTGTATTTAGTAATACAAGTGTCTCAGTCGAAACACTCTCGATTTCATTCGAGTTTGATCGAGTGCCGCTGCATTAATTTTATTGCGCTTCATTAATGTGATAACGACTGCGATGAGATCTGAGATAATAACTTCGTTTTATAGATGACTAGTTTTTGTCCGCGAGTTCTTACACTCGGTAAAATAGGGTAGACGACTAATTTTTATTTTAATGTCCGTCTAGTAGATTATTTAAAAAACATTACACACGTATTTTTTATTTGCTTACGGAAACGAATAGTCTCGAAGATATTTTGATTTGAAATATCGCATGACATCACTTTTGAGTACGATTCATACTCTAAAATGACGTAGCTACCTCGGAACTCCTAATCTTTGTTTCGTTTTATCTAAGTATTGTTTTATTATACGACGAAATAAAAAAATACATGTCTAATATTTTTTCATTACCTAACTGACGGACTAATTACATTTTTAATTTTCATACCCTGCCATCATCCCTATTGTTGGGTTGGGATAAGCAGAACATTTTTCAGGTTTTTAAATTGCAGAACTTAATAGCGCAATTACTCCATATGCAATTATCTGTCCGGTTTAAGGCAACAGGAACATTCTTTTACTTATGTAAAAATAGTTAGCATAATGTGGTGAAGACCTGTGGTGATTTTTTTTAATGTTTTTGATTTTCTTTATGATGGTAAGTGGTTATCGTAGTCTATGAATGTTTCGTGACTAGGTTCCATGACTAGATTCATGAATGTGATAATTATTTCGAAAATCCTTCTGTGTTCTTTTTTTGCAAATAAAAACGAAGATTAAAGCCGTTAGCAAAAGTAAGTCGATGATAAATAAACACACTGAAATATCATACAAACAAAATAATGAATGTGTGTATCACACATACATGAATATTACTGTCTTGTTCCCGTAATATTTATGAAGAACTTGCACGCTATTTACACATACAATGATACTTAAAAGAAATACACAGGAGATTATATTTTCCAACATAAATTGGCCTCAAATTATAATGACTTACTTCTTCCTTAGAGGTCAACTTAAACTGGTTATTAAGTAAAGTTATCGATGTTTGTCATAGGAATTTAAACCTTAATACATCACAAAAAGAAGGTTTAGTATGTGCTAATGTGACAAAATACATTTCAAGAATCGACTACCAGAAATTGACCTCAAATTACGGTGACTTACTTCATAGTTAGAGATCAATTTATACTGGACTCTTCGATACTGAAAGTTTGTCATAGGAATATCAACGTTAATTTGCCATAATGATAAGGTTTAATATGCGTTAATACGGAAATGCTGATGGATACAGAATACTGATCGGATTGATTTATTAGTATTCTCGGTTTTCCGGTTATTACGGCATTAATCTTCGTTAACATTGTTAAAATTCACTTGTTATTTGTCAGTGTCACGCTTGTCTACAAGTGGGGTAGACAGAGATATTAGAAATTCTTTGCCTTTTTTAACATTGTAACTTTCATTGTATCTTGGCTTCGATTATCGATGGAGCTGTGTTTATTAAGTCTATTTATATGCCTACATAAATTTTCATGTAGGCAGGTCGCTTCCATTCGCAAGATTGGAGGTCACCGGATAGGTCTATCTATATTCAGCTGTGGACATTTTGACTGCGTCGTTGGCCGAGTGGTCGCAAGTGCAACTGTCCGACAAGGGGTCTCGGGTCAGGCAATATATTATTGGGTTTTTTAATAATTCTCAGTGGTAGCACGGAGCCTGGAATTGTGCCCGGTATATGGCAATAGGCATAAATAGTGAAAAGTGGGTGTTAAATTTACAGTGGCATTAAGGGCCGTAATGTGCACCTCTGCCTACCCCAACCTTGGGATAAAACGCGTCATATTGTGTTATGTTATGTTATTTGTTTAAAAATTATCTAAAAATACATTTTTAATACTAGTTACAAAAAGAAAATTATATTTAAAAATATAAAAATTGAAGCCACCCAGTAGTGGGAACATGGTCCAAGTGGTGGTTAGGTTAGGTTTCAGAGACAAAAACCGAACTTTATTATTATAATTATTTATGTGTGTCTTTACCATTCACGGGACCACAGGGTCCCGGTCATTTGGAAGGCGTACGAGGGGCCGAAACCAACTGCGCAGAGGCCCTTTAAACAACTTTAATCTAAATGTAATGGACACCAAATATTATTATGAGGTGCTTGCAATGCGTTCTCTAGATAAGTAACTCTGTCTCTCCCGTCGGTGACTACAAAGCGTAATGATAAGTTACGCAGCGCAATCCCATACATAGGTAATGAATTAAGCAATAAACCGACTAGTTCCTCCATTAACGCTTCATTAGCCAACTTAATTAACTTGGAGTAACTTAAGTATAATGTTACTTAGAAATAACTTTAATATTCGATAGTTAAGTTAACTTTCTCAGTTATGTAAGTTTAATGTCTTATGTTTTATTTTTATTGTTATTAATAACATAATCTTGGTTTTTCTTTCCTGAAACGTATGTGTTATAATCTATACGCCAGCTATGTAACAGGAAACCAGAACCTAGCGGGGTACCGGGGCCCCGGCTCGAAGTGCAGCAGTGTGGTTTTAGTCAGTAAGTCTTACGCTCCCTCTCGCCTCATCCGGGCAGGAGAAGGCATTGGATGAGTTTCCCCCCTCAAAAAAAAAAAAATAAATAAAAATCTATGTAACAGGAAACCAGAACCTAGCGGGTTACCGGGGCTCCGGCTCAAAGTGCAGGAGTAGGAACGGGGTGGTTTTTAGTCAGTAAGAGTCTGACACTCCCTCCCGCCTCACCCGGGCGAGAGAAATCATTGGCTGATTTTCCCCAAAAAAATAAAAATAGGCGATGAGCATACATATTATACCGTAAATTCGTTTGATATAAGAATTCTCGGCACAATGTTCCTAATTAACATAACATAACATCACGCCTTTTATCCTCGAAGGAGTCGGCAGAGGTGCACATTACGGCACTTAATGCCACAGTACAATGTAACATCCACTTTTCACTATTTCTGTTATGAGTCCCAACTCCCATGTTATAGGAGGTGAGCCTATTGCCATTTACCGGCCACAATTCCAGAGTCCGTGCAACTAATGAGATTTTTTTAAAATAAATCTTTGCCTGATCCCGTAATCTGGGTTAGATTCTCTCTCTCAGAGACCTCTTGCCCGGCAGTCGTATTTGCGACCACAGGCCATCGAGGCACTCAATCGTGTTGACGCCAATAAGTAAGAAAATGCTAAAAATAAAAATCTATAAATAACAAGACGATAATCTCCAATCATAATATTTCTCATAATTAACAGTTCTTATCTATGTTTGACATAAACCGATAACTTCGACGTTTTAGTTATTTATTTATGTTTCGTTCTGATTGTAAAGAAAAGATAAATAGGAAAGGAAATTTGTTATAAATCTTTACTGTTTCGTTGCCAACGTTATTTATGATGGTATCTATAAAATATATTGCCCCCACTGGTCAAATTTTCGCAAGTGCAACTGCTATGAGTTCTATGTCTGTCTATATGGGTCCTGCCTATCCTTTCAGAGATTAAAAGCGGTGAAATTATGTTGTGTTATATAGTTAATACACGTTTTTTAGTATCTGTATTAATTCCGATCGATCGACATTGGTATTATGAAATTTTATACTCTCGTGTTAAACACTAGCGCCCATTGCATCCGTATTGCATGGCTATCGAATGAACTAAATGCTATTGAGTTTGGCTTTGTATTCCGTACTCTGAATGCTATTTTAACAGCTACGATTGTGGTTGTATAGTGTTGACATTGAATAATTATTGAGATTTTATTGAATTGAAATTGCATTGACATTGAGATTGGTTTCAGAGGAAGCACCCAGTTCCATTATTCCCTAAAAATATTTAACAAAACTTATACTACTCTTAAAATACCTTGAAGCGATAATCAGTTACCTTCTATAACATATTTTCTATTACATTGCCTTACCGAATATAAATTTTAGTGAGAAAACTGCATCATGAAATAACAAGCACAAACAACCAAAGATAACAAGCATTAATAACATTTATGTACATAGTTCTAAAAACTACATAACTTCTCGAACATTGACCATATCGTGTCCAACAGACGTTAGGACCAAATTAAGACCATAACTGTTATGTTCACATTATTATCCAAGTTATCAACGTCTTCACAATTCATTGAGCAATTAGACTGAATTCATTGAGTCATTTACACTTCATTATTTGTAAACATCTAGTCGTAGTGGCCCGGAGGTTTAAGACGCTCGCTTCTCATGCATGAGGGTTCGAAACCTACCAACGGCAAGTACCAATGTGACTTTTACCGAGATATTATATTACTTTCTAAGATTGTTCAGACTCCACTGCCAAATATGAAAGAAATAATCGAAATATGGGCTTAGAGATTATCTAATTATTTTGAAATTAACACGTATTGAGCAAGCGTGATGAGGAAAGCTTAAGCGGTCTACGCTCGCCTCAACGGATAGGACCCAATAGGGCTGATGCCGATACGGAGCCGCGGAGGACTTAATGGGTTGCCGATGCTCTGGCTTGGAGGGCAGGAGTAGGAACGGGTTGGTTTTTATTCAGTAAGAGTCTGACACTCCCTCCTGCCTCACCCAGGCAGGAGAAGTAATTCGATGATTTTCCCTCTTTAAAAAAAAACGTGGTCACTTATAGGCTGTAGTTTTTTCATTATTTTTGCTCTAACAAAGTGCTCTAAAACGTAATATATAACTTAGGGCCGATTTTCCAATGCTATATAAATTATGACTGAGGAATAACTTTGAATATTTGACAATTCTTCCATACTAAAAACTTAAATGTAAATTTTATTTAACTGTTCAGAATTAACTGATGATTGAGAAATCAGCCCTAAGTCGGATAAGATAGTACCTAAATACAAGTAGGTACAACTAACATATAGGGTATATGTATAGTATGTCGGTAGCAGTGAATGTGGGCTGGCAACTGTCGCACCTGCGCCAAGGGACTGTCTAGTAAAAGCATTTTACTGCGTTATAAGTCATGAGAATATAGCGAACTAGTGATACGATAGTTATAGCCAATTAGTATTAGGAGAATATGCCATATGACATTAAGTCTGCTTTATGTACCTTATTATTGTGTACATTTAAGAGTTAATAAATAAATCACTACATAGTATAAAACAAAGTCGCTGTCCGCCGTCTGTCTGTCCCTATGTATGCTTAGATATTTAAAACTACGCAACGGATTTTGATGCGGTTTTTTTTTATAGATAGGGTGATTCTTAAGGAAGCTTTATACATGTGTATATTACCTACATGCATATTGCACCCGTGCGAAGCCGGGGCGGGTCACTAGTACATAATAAAAACCCTTCGATAAAAATCCTTCTGTTTAGTCTAGGTCTAGGTGACGGGGAGAACATTAATATTCCAGATCCACTGTTGCTTTTATATTAACTCCAAAATATCTACAAAGAAAGTTGGTTACAATAATTTTCGTCAAACCGTTAAACCTATTTAGACATTTAGTTAACCTATTTAGTTAACGCCTTGAACGCCATGGGGGATAAGGTATGGGCCACGATAACGGAGGATTTACCTTCAACAGTTTTCTTTCGGCAGTCAAACTGTTAACTTATATAGATGAAAGAAAGAGAAAACTTTATTTTACGCTAAAAAACAAGTGACATGTACAGATAATATTCTATTAGTAGGTACTGATGGATATATGTTCAAGGCCCAAGTCGGTGGTGAAATGGGACCAGTTCAGCATGTGCAAGAGAGGGCCTTGCGCTGGTATTCCACTGGCCCCTTAAGTGACTATAAAGGAGGAAAATACATAACATAACATCACGCCGTTTATCCCCGAAGGGGTAGGCAGAGGTGTACATTATGCCACTGTACAATGTAACATCCACTTTTTACTATTTATGTTACGAGTCCCATGTAATAGGGGGTGAGCCTATTGCCATATACTGGGCACAATGCCGGACTCCGTGCTACTACTGTGATTTTTTTTAAAAACCCAGTAATATGTATATTTATAATTATTTACATATTATAATTATGTTTCATATCAGTATGTAGTATTGGTATGTAGTTTATGTACCTTTATATGTACGTACATTTATCACCCTCGTTTCCGCAAACTTCGTTTAAAACCTACTGTAACACTTCTCTGCATCACCCTATGGTTGGCTGGTAGAGAACTAGAGAATGCCATTCGGCATTAAGTCCGCCATTGTATAAATTTGTACAAAAGTGTTAAATAAATAAAAAAAATAAATAATACTTTGCCTGACCCGGGAATCGAACCCAAGACCCCTTGTCCGGCAGTCGCACTTGCGACCACTTGGCCAATGAGCAACGGAGGCAGAAAATAGTTTTACCATTATAAACTGAAAATATCATCAAACTCTCCAATACCTGACCAACGAATTCAACCCAAGACAGTCGTACGACCACTCGACTATCGAAGCAATTCAACAATGGAATACTTAAAACAAAACTAAAGCAGTAATCTTTCTCCGCAATAATACAGTCACGTATTCTAGATACCTGCATCTCTGCTTATCCCTTAAACCATCTCTAGATTGGAAAGTAGCGAGAGCAAGGCTTTAGTAAATTGTATCACATTGTCTCTGTACAGTACACAGTACACACTGTAACAGCTCTGTATACGTGAAATTCATGTTTAATAATATGTAACTTCACAGATGTCTTTTCTAAAGGGATCAGACAGTGAAAGGTTTATTTAAGTAGTTCTAAAGGTCGAAATAAACAACCAATTTTACTTAACATACCATAATATAACACCACGACTTTTATCCCCGAAGGGGTAGGTAGGTGCACATTATGCCGCTGTCGACGTAACTGGGTAATAATCGAATTAACTCGTCGAGTACCGGTTTTGTAGACACAATTATAGAACAATTTTTTTTTAAGTGGGGAAAATCATCGAATGACTGCTCCCGCCTGGGTGAGGCGGAAGGGAGTGTCAGACTCTTACTGACTAAAAACCACCCCGTTCCTTCTCCTGCACGTCGAGCCGGAGCCCCGGTTACCCGTTAGGTTCTCCGCGACTCCGAATCGGCATCGGCCGTATTGGGCCCCATCTGTGGTGGTCTGATGGCTCTTTGAGGCGCGCGCGGAACGCGACGCGCCGTACGCTCGGGTCTGTTTCTGGTCGGACGGGGAGCCACCCATGCTCGCCGTCCGCAGGCCCGCGCTTACGGTGGCCGGAGATCGTCCCGCGATCCCCGACGCCCGGTGTGTCCTTCGCGATGGCTGGGTTGCGAGGAGGCAGCGCTTCGCTGCCTCACGCGTCCCGCCTCCTCCTTAGCTAGCATGACTGCTTCGCAAAAGGAGGAGACGGCATCCCAATCCCCCTCGCTCCGCATCATGGCCTGCACTAGGCCCGGACGCGAGAGGTCGCCATCGCCGATCACTTCCCTGAGGGCACGGCGGTGCTCAGCCTACGCAATTATAGAACAATAGGTTGCGGTCACCGGTGACCGCTTGGTGTTTGACAGTTTAAGAGCCTCGTGCTTGGCAGATTAGCTCTAACGACCATTCCCCACTCGACTAAAGAGTCACTTAAATATTCATTTAACATTACAACCATAACAAATGGTTCTGATTACCTGTGTCGCATGTTTACGGTAACTGCGTTTAACATACTATTTCTTTTTACATTCTGCATAATATAATAACATCACGCCTTTTATGCCCGAAGGAGTAGGCAGAGGTGCATATTACGGCACCTAATGCCACTGTACAATGTAACACCCACTTTTCACTATTTATGTTATGAGTTCCATGTAATAGGGGGTGAGCCTTTTGCCATTTACTGGGCACAATTCCAGACTCCGTGCCTCCGTGACTACCGAGATATTTTTTTAAAACCCCGAAATACTTTGCCTGACCCGGGAATCGAACCCGAGATCGAACCCTTGCCCGGCAGTGGCACTTGCTACCACTCGGCAAACGAGGCATAATATGATGTAAGTAGTTAATAACATTTTGTGGGTGAGCAGTAGTAGTAATATTACTGCTGCAAAATGTTCGGGTATCAGTGTATCGGTAGGCAGAGACCCTAATTAGTACCGTTCTTACATTTACGTACTTCTTCCACTTCATCAGTCATCAATCAGTTTCATAAGTGCTCGACGGTTAATATGTATTGAATTGTAAATGTGTATGCACGAACTGGTCGTGGTGGCCCGGAGGTTTAAGTTTCTCATGTTTGAGGGTGCGGGTTCTGGGTTCGAAACCTAACAACGGCAATGTGACTTTTTCATAGTTATATGTAATTTCTAAGATTATTTAGACTCCACTGACAAACGGTGAAGGAAAACATCGTTATGAAATCTGGCCATATAATTTCTAATTATAAGTTTGTGATTGCCAACCGGCATTGAGCAAGCGTGGTGATGGTGATTAATGCTCAAACCTTCTCCGTGTGAGAAGAGGCTTTGCTCAGCAGTGGGCATTTATGATTGGTGATGATGCACGGACTGTATGGTTGGTAGTACCAACCATACAACCTTGGTACACTGACTAACCAACTGGCTACCGTGTAACGTGTTACGGTTTTGATTCTGCAAAGAACAATTCTTTGCGAGCAATCCGATCAGTAATTTTGATTTTGTTTGTTTTCAGTTTCCAAGAGAAGACGAGTAGGACTCTAAATATTTGATACGGAGAACATCGAGCAATATGGTAAGGTATATTTTTACAATTAACTAATTTTATTACCAAAATGTTAACGTATATTTTAACTAAGACAAACCACGTCCAAATCTTGAGATTTATATAATATTTATTTATTTATTAATAATAAAGGTAAGTACATGATATGCCTTACAATCTAACGCCATGTCCAACAAAACTATGTATATATAAATAGTTTGACTGTTGGATCTTCTATATTTAAATTACTATTTATTATGATAATGGTTATGATTAATTTTAAATACATATAGTTATGGTAGTGTATCTACTAAACAGATATTTTTTTAATTTTCTCTTCCCTGACTTCGTTTGACAAATGGTTGAGTAAGTACGGGATACGCTTTTTCATTGATCGATCACCATAAACATTATTAACACTATAGTATACATTATAGTAGATTCCTACCTAAGTACCTACACAATAAGGGCTTTATTTCACCGCAACACCATGGCGGCGCAACCAGTCGCGCCGATGGTAGTGTAATACAGCTCTGAAATAGGCAACATGTCATCACTTCTATTCAAGGAGATAAGAACTACGGAAATTTTACGGAAGCTAATTTCTTACAGTTGTTATATAGACCGACATAAGTACCCATGTAATCATGTGTGCAGGGGAAATAGCATAGAGAAATAGTATAACAATAGAATAGGCTTGAAATGAAAAAGTGCAATTTTCATACTTATTCTGTCTTTACTGATGACTGATTGACTGATTGATTACTGTCACCACGGTAATTGGATCCATGTAATTAGCCAAGACTGACAAAGTTAGTATAAGCCAGAACCATAATTGTAATATGAAGATGCGTTTGTAGATTTATTTTTAACTAGTTGTTGCCTGCGACTTCGTCCCGTAGAATATGATCCCATGGGAGCATTTTATCGGGATAAAAAGTCCTATCTTATTAGTTTCACCAAAATCCGTTCAGTATTTTCAGCGTGATTGATGGACAAACATCCAAAAATCATATTATAAATTTAATGTAAAAGTCTGCGAGTTTGTGTGTTTGTTGGTCACTCAATCATGTGAAAATGGCTGAAATTATCAGTACCTACAATAATTATTTTTATTAACGAAAAATTACTCCCATGAAAATACCGAGAAAAGCTCTACTAGTTTCGAGTCACAGTGGGGCTCTTCCTCTCGAGCAGCGTTCGCGGTCGCAAGCAGAGGAGGCTGCGCAACATCGCCGCAGTAGAGGTTTTCTCAGTATTTTCAGTTCACACATTTAGGTATTTATTTAATTATTTCAATTATATATTGTATAATGTTGCAGTCAATAATGTATTTTTTGTATTTTACAGTGGGTCTGGTTGTGGTTGGCGTTCTGTATCTGTGCTGTATCAGTTCGGTCACAACACGCAAATACGGTGAGTACATTCATACTAAATAGGAACAACATATTAAACTGTCAAACACCAAGCGGTCACCGGTGACCGCAACCTATTGTTCTAAAAATTGTGTCTACAAAACCGGTATTTTCTTTCGGGTAGGAAATTCCGAATTAGCCTCTGCTTAGCTTAGGATTTATTTTATTAATGGGGAACGTTATCGAATGACGCCTCACCCAGGCGGGAGGGAGTGTCAGACTCTTACTGACTGAAAACCACCCCGTTCCTACTCCTGCACTTCGAGCCGGAGCCCCGGCAACCCGTTAAGTCCTCTGCAGATCCTCTGCTTAGGATAGACATGTATGTATTAGTTATACTTAGTATTATAAAAGCTAAATTCAGTGAGTTTGTGTGTTTACGTCGTTGTTTGTGACTCAATCACTTCAAAACGGCTGAAGGGATAGAGATGTGGAACAGAAGTAATGTATGTTATGGAATACCACACAGGCTACTTTTTATTATAAGGGAACTCGGGCAAAGCAGATTGCCATCTACTGCCGTAGCTAGTTGCAGATAAAACCTAAACAGTGACTTTAATTTCTCTGCAAAACGGATACAGGAAATTATCAAATTGAAACCTAGACATCTGCCCAGCCTCTTACATAATCAACAGCATTATATACACAATGTTCACTGCTTAGTGAAAGAATGAATGAGAACAGGTTTCATTCATTCATTGTATGAAAATGAACTACAGAGACTTTCATTTAGTGAGGAATGTCTGTATGTCTTCCTGGGAGAAAGTCTAGTCTAGACTTTAGGGCTCGTACACAAAACTGCGATGCGACGTCGCATCGCAAAAATGTGCGAGCTCCCTCTGCGCATCGCAAGAACTTGCGAATTGATTCATCAAAATCTTATCTTCCCAAAATCTTCTTTGTTTCTATTTCCTGTATCTCCTAAGCAATAACAGAAGCGCACACTTCTTTTTACGATCCATGTCATGACCTAGTTTTCATTTTAAACTACGTTTAGTACGATAAGGCAACTCGTCTAGTTTCGAGTCACGCCAGGGACCTATAATATATAAGTAGTTGTCACGCTTACTACTTATAATACCACCATCAACATTACTGCCTCGCATTATTTCGAACTGATAAATATACACAAACAATAGGATTTTCTCTTGTGTCGTGGGTGCGTTTACAAACATACAAGTCCACATACATATGACACCCAGAGCCGGAACAACAATTTGAGGATCACACAAAGAGTTGTTCCGTGCGGGAATCGAACCCGCGACACATTGCGCGGCAGCCAGTTGCCCAGCCACCGCACCAACCGTGAAGTCAAAATAAGATGAGAGAAATGTAACTTTTTGTTTTGTTCTCCCATTTTATTAAGGTCCCAACAGGAAACAGCAGCCATGTTGTATCGAAGCCTTTCACTGCCGGAAGTTGGTAGCTGTTTATCTCGCCCACATATTATGTAATATGTTGGTATACAAATACTATATCTACCTCTAGAGGTATAATATCGAGGTAACGGGTTAAATAAGTGCATTTAGGTATTGAAAAGTGTTTTAGCAATGTTTACTTTTTGATATTAATAACATAACATAACATAACATCACGCCTTTTTATCCCCGAAGGGGTAGGCAGAGGTGCACATTACGGCACTTAATGCCACTGTACAATGTAACACCCACTTTTCACTATTTATGTTACGAGTCCCATGTAATAGGGGGTGAGCCTATTGCCATATACCGGGCACATTTCCAGACTCCGTGCTACTACTGAGAATGTTTTAAAAACCCAGTAATACGTCGCCCGACCCGGGAATCGAACCCGAGACCCCTTGCCCGGCAGTCGCACTTGCGACCACTCGGCCAACGAGGCAGTTGATATTAATATTTTATGTAATAACATTTGCTAAGAGTATTATAGATATATTTCTAGACTAGTTTTTACCCATGGCTTTGCCCGCGTATTCATGTTTCTTTTATTATTTAAAAAAAGACGTTGCCCCACACTAGGATTTTGTCACTTCACCACTTCACTGTATCGTGGGTGCTTTTACAAATATACAAGTTCACATACATATGACACCCAGACCTGAAACAACAATTTGTGGATCACACAAAGAGCTGCTCCGTGCGGGAATCGAACCTGCGACACGTTGCACGATATAATGTATATGTTGGGAATTGGGGAGATTAAGGAAGGGGGGGGGATTTGGGCCTCTGCGTAACCTCACTCACACGACGAAGTTGCTTCACGTCGGTTTTCTGTCCGGATCACTCCGGTCGAGCCAGGCCATTCGTGCCAAAGCATGGGTTTCCCACACTTGAACTGTACCCACCTGAACTGGTTGACGAGGAACTCAAGCCATGCTAGAGGCTCATATTAGAATATGATATTTATAGTCATATATTTTTGGTACATTTAAATATATAGCCAGGTAACACAGAAACAGACTTTTAAGGCCGATTTTTCAATCATCAGTAATTAATGTAGAATAAAATTGACAGCATTTAATATGAAAGAATTGTCAAACTTTCAAAGTTATTCCTCAGTTAAAATTTATCCGGCGTTGGAAAAATTGGCACTTAACAATAAAACACTTAACATAGGAAGCAGTAACAAGCTCAATAAATTATTGTTTAAAATTAAATCAATGAGCCGATGCGCCATTGAGCCACCACAGCCATCCATCAAAATAATTTACCACTTACATAGAGTACGGGGAAGTCATTACTAAATCTATGTATGTTGGACTATGTATTGAAGTTTCAACTATGTATTGGTTGCTTATGTAACGATAGACAGGCCATCAATTCTAGTTAGGTAGTTATTTGAGTGACGTTTTCGACTTCGTATTCCTAAAGCACTGGGCTCGCTGCCATCGCAGCGGTAAGTCCCCTCTTTGAGGAGTGGCTTGAGAGACGCTACGGCGTCCTCACCTACCGCCTGACGCAGGTCCTCACCGGACATGGCAGCTTCGGGAGGTACCTGTGTCTGATGGGGCGGGAGGAAACGCCCGGGTGTCATCACTGCGAGGACCGCCCTGAGGACACGGTGGAACACACTGTTTTTCGGAATGCCCTGCGTGGGCTGAGCACCGCCGTGTCCTCAGGGAAGTGATCGGCGATGGCGACCTCTCGCGTCCGGGCCTAGTGCAGGCCATCAGGCCATGATGCGGAGCGAGGGGGATTGGGATGCCGTCTCCTCCTTTTGCGAAGCAGTCATGCTAGCTAAGGAGGAGGCGGGACGCGTGAGGCAGCGAAGCGCTGCCTCCTCGCAACCCAGTCATCGCGAAGGACACACTGGGCGTCGGGGATCGCGGGACGATCTCCGGCCACCGTAAGCGCCGGCCTGCGGACGGCGAGCATGGGTGGCTCCCCGTCCGACCAGAAACAGACCCGAGCGTACGGCGCGTCGCGTTCCGCGCGCGCCTCAAAGAGCCATCAGACCACCACAGATGGGGCTCAATAGGGCCGATTCCGATTCGGAGTCGCGGAGAACCTAACGGGTAACCGGGGCTCCGGCTCGACGTGCAGGAGAAGGAACGGGGTGGTTTTTAGTCAGTAAGAGTCTGACACTCCCTCCCGCCTAACCCAGGCGGGAGCAGTCAATCGATGATTTTCCCCCATTAAAAAAAAAAAATTCCTAAAGCACCATTTCCTCTATTCTAGCAGTTTTGTCATCTCTCAATTCTCCTCTAGAAGCTTTCAGATTTAGAAAGACGAAATAGTCTTTTTTTTTGCAGCGAAATTTTTTTTATAGCCTAAGCCGGTAAATAAGCAGACGGATTACCTGATGGTAAGCAATCGGCGTCGCCCATGGACACTCGAAACACCAAGACGTTACAAGTGCGCTACCGGCCTTTTGGGAATTGGGAATTTGAGGATTGTGGAGGATTCGAGGATTCGGGAGACGGGGACTAGGGAGGGACGGGGATAAACTACTGTAAATATAAATAAATTAAAGAAAAAGTTGCTGAGTTTTTTGAATTCGGTTTTTAAACGTAGTTTTTATTTTATCATTTTTAGTGTAAAGCTACTGCCTCAATGGCCGAGTGGTCGCAAGTGAGAATTAAAATTTCATAAACGCATATCATAGCATCACATAGCAGTCCATTGCCCTTAAATAAAATACACATAAATGCCGTTCAATAAGTTACACATCTAAGTTACAGTACTTACTTATTTGAGGAATGCGTTATGCAACGTTTATAGTACAAGAATGAAGTATTTATTTGATATTAAACTATCGAGTACTTGATACTCAATGACCTGTTACGACAATATGGCCGGTATTAATTGTTACATAATATTTGTAAGATGTAATGCGGTCGAAGTAAGATGAGATAGTATTGCGATATTGCGATTGTAATCGCAGTTATGTGATAGGTTATTTTCGGTTGAAATGTAATGTAAATATTATGATGTAATTACTGGTTTTATTAACGCGTTGTAAGTGAACGCAAATTATGAGTTGTTTATGGTATAAGACGGGAAACCAGACTGATCACCTGATGGTAAGCAATCGGCGCCGCCCATGGACACCTGAAACACCAGAGGCGTTACAAGTACGTTACTGGCCTTTTGGGAATTGGGATTTTGACGATTGTGGTGGTTCGGGGTTTGGCGAGACTAAGGAAAGGGGGGGATTAGGCTTCTGGTAACCTCACTCACACGACGAAACGCAATGCAAGCGTGACTTATTCGTGGTAACGCAAAAATCTAAAACGCAACAATTGACTATGTGACAACTATAAAGACAAATTCCAGTCTTGGCTCGCATTACCTACAAATTCCCAATCAATTTACTCCTTCCTTCCTTATAGTACAACCAGCATACCTTTCTATATTACCATGTGAATACCACGGAAGAGCATTCCCTGCCCTGCCCATGTGTGGACACATCGAGCTGGGCCTGGGAAAGTGGACGGACTGGAAAAAACCACATCAAACGAAAGTGGCTTTACCTTTAGTTTTTATTAGAAACATATGAATTCTTTAATAGTGAAGCCTTACTAGATTATGGGATTGGCTCCGTATTATTTTAAATTATGTTTTGAGATTGATTTAGTATATGTTTCAGATCTAGTATAGTCATCGTTTGGGTTTAATGTAGACTGCCTCGTTGGCCGCGTGGGAGCAAGTGGGACTACCGGGCAAGGGGTCTCAAGTTCGATAACAAAAGTATTTATTGAGTTTATTAATAAACTCTCGTCAGTATTAGTACGGAGTCTGGAATTGTGGCCGGTATTTGGCAAAAGGCTCGCCCCTTATTACATGGGACTTATAACATAAATAAATAGTGTTATAAGTGTGGGAGAGCCATGCTTCGGCACGAATGGGCCGGCTCGACCGGAGTGATACCACGGCCTCACAGAAAACCGACGTGAAGCAACGCTTGCGCTGTGTTTCGACGTGTCAGTGAGGTTGCCGGAGGCCCAATTATTTAATTCCGTCAGTTAGGCCTCAAAGAATTCGTCTGGATCACTGTCACCGGGGAACATGCCCAGAAGACTGGTAGCATTGCCACGTTGAATGGCAATGCTTATGATTTTAATTTGTATATATTTATCCATAATATTATTTATCTTTCTTTGAAATACCTATAGATGTTTTAGTTCTTTATTATATTTATTTATTTATTTATATGAATAGAACTGTACAAAAAACCAATTACACTACTCAATGAATATAATACTCACAATTGAAAGAAAGAATACATTTAAATTAGTATATACTATAGTTCATTCATCTCTTTCGCAAAACTTCAAGCATACCGACAAAAATAATCTTCACATAACATTTATTAGTTATGTAAATTTGTCTTAACACAGCCCTTCGATTAAATAAAAGCTTAATCTGATGTTATGACATGTAATAAAGAGAACGCATAACAATTTAACGATTACAGATTTTGAACTATAACAGTTAAAACGAGTTATTACACAAGATGTGTATAACTGATTTATACTTCGGTAAACGGTCCATCGCCCGCGGTTAACACCTAATTCTAAACGAAGGTTTAACGATTAATTATACCTATTATAACGAACTTTCTTCCGTTATGTCAGGTACTATTACGCAATTACGTCATATCCGGTTTCTCAGTTCACTGGTTCATATGAACGGAAGTGGATCATGTAGGTTGTTATTATTTTCTTATTAATCGTTGTTCTTAAATTGTATTGTATTGTTTGAAGGGGAATTGATATTGTATTGTATTGTTTGAAGGGGAATTGATATTGTATTGTATTGTTTGAAGGGGAATTGATATTGTATTGTATTGTTTGAAGGGGAATTGATATTGTATTGTATTGTATTGTATTGGTGTAGTCTTTGTTTGTAAGTGTAGACGTGTAGTCTTATGTAAGTTGAAGTTTATATGAGGTCTTTTTTTAAGTAGGGAAAATCATCAAATGACTGCTCCCGCCTGGGTGAGGCGGGAGGGAGTGTCGAACTCTTACTGACTAAAAACCACTCCGTTCCTTCTCCTGCACTTCGAGCCGGAGCCCCGGTCACCCGTTAGGTTCTCCGGTTGAAGTTTATATGAGGTCTTTTTTTTTTAAGGAGGTAAGTCATCAGATGACTGCTCCCGCCTGGGTGAGGCGGAAGGGAGTGTCAGACTCTTACTGACTAAAAACCACCCCGTTCCTTCTCCTGCACGTCGAGCCGAAGCCCCGGTTACCCGTTAGGTTCTCCGCGACTTAGGTTCTCCGCGACATACGTTACGTGCGCGCTTTACTGATTTTTTATAATAGTAAGTAACTGTAAAGTAACTGTCTCTACTCATGGCTGGGCAACTGGCTGCTGCGCAATGTGTCGCGGGTTCGATTCCCGCACGGAACAACTCTTTGTGTGATTTATCCACAGATTGTTTTCTCGGAACTCGCGACACGTTGCGTGGCAGTCAGTTGCCCAGGCAACGCGCCAATCGTGCAGTCATGCATTGGATGAGGCGAGAGATTGTCATTCTTCAACTGACTAAAAACCTCCCCGTTTCTACTCCCGCTTCAAACCGGCGCTCCGGGTAAAGATGACTACTTACTTGCTATTGTAATTGTCAATGTTTTAACATTTTAATTTATAATAGTGTTTGTTTGTTTACAGCAAGTGACACAAGATGGCGCTGCATTCGGTTGGGGATGGCAGCTGTCGCCGCTGGGACAGGCCTCTACCATTGGACATTATTACGTTAAGCTACCACAGGTAATTGTACAATAGCATCAACATTATTCCATAAAGAGCTAGGCTAAGGTGCACATAAAATTACCACCACCAGTCTTTCCCTGGATATGTAAAAGCCAACTAAGGTACTTAGGTACTAATATTTCATAAGACCGGACAGCATCTCTGATAAATCTTAATATTTTAAACTGTGATATCCAAACTAAGAGACTAGGGACCCTCTCATGTAGAGGGGATTCATAGTTCAGAAGGACAATGTCTCGACGTTTTGATGTACCTAATGTGATATGAATACAATTCTCTATTGCTTGTGTGGCTAAATTTTTTTCTCTTAATTTAAATATAATAAGAGTCTATAAATCTAAGGGAATTATGCCGGACTCATCGTGACCATGAGAATATTCTAGTAGCGAGAAATATTAGGATCTGTCCAAACTACATACGAACTCATAGATCTTAACAGCACCGTCACAGTATGGGTTGGACAGGATGGACTGAAAATCACCTATTTCTGCAACCATAATGTTCAATTCTTGAATTATTATTTCTTTCATTCTTTTATATCGGACAGATTCTAGTAACAAGTGTTAGACATCTTCAACAACTCCGCATGCAAATAAAATATAATATTAATTTTCACAATGACATCTTCTACTTCCAGTCTGAACAGCAAGTAAGGTACGGGCCCAACGGTGGTGGATACCAAACTGCACCCACTGTGAACAATCACGCTCAGTCCGCTAATGCAGCCGTCAGGCAGCAAGCTGAGGATTTAAGCCAGCAGGTCTGTATTTAATTATCAGAAAAATAGGTTTAGGATTTATTCCTATTACCTGTATTGGACTCGTATCGTATTTGGTGAAATACGGGAGCGGGGATCTAAAGGCGTGATATTATATTAGGCGTAGAGTAACTGACTGGGTTCGCGGAGAAACTAATTACAATATTGCAAATTCATCTTCAATTCCATGTATTAAAAAATTACATCATCATCAGGCCTTTTGTTCCCGAAGAGTAGGCAGAAGTATACAATACGGCACCTAATACAATGTAACACCCACTTTTAACTATTCATGTTATAAGTCCCATGTAATAAGGGGTGAGCCTTTTGCCATATATCGGGCATATATTTTAAAAATATCAGTAATGTTTTGTCCGGTCTGGGAATCGAACCCTAGACCCCTTGCCCGGCTGTCGCACTTGCTACAACCCAGCCAATGAGGCAGTCAGCAGTCAGGAGAAAAAAAAATACCTTTTGATTGTTTCAATAACGAAACCTTTGTTTTTAAAACCACACAATATTTGTTCTACCTTCGAATGAAAATCATACGGAAGAAGGCTTCAGCTTTTATACGTTACAAAGTAAAGAGCTGGATCCAACCTAACGCAACCAGCTTTCAATAGGCTTAGCTAATATTTATTCTGCGCAAAAAAGAAACGAAAGTGCGATATGTAATATACACCCACAACTCTGCAACTTGTTTAGCGCAGTTTTTGCAAGTACTTTCGATTTCCTTCAGACTAGACAAACAGTTAAACATATATCAAGAATTATGATAGATTTATTTCAATTTATGTGTAGGGCTTTAGACAGACGGACCGCATTTCAACTGCAATCCAACCGCAAATTGCAGTTCGAATGCAGTTCGGTTGAAAATATGGAAATAAATATATTTCTCTATTTTCCAGTAGTCGCACGGAGCCTGGAATTGTGCCCGGTATATGGTAATAGGCTCACCCCTATTAGATACACGGGACTCATAACATAAATAGTGAAAAGTGGGTGTTACATTGTACAGTAGCGTTAAGTGCCGTAATGTGCACCTCTGCCTACCTCTTAGGAGATGAAAGTCGTGATGTTATGTTATGTTATGTAAAATAATAGAAAAGAAAAGAAAGAAACCGTTATTGCACACGCTAAACATAAGTGACAAATTATAGTGTTGGTTTATAAGTACTGATGAGCCAATGATTACGGGAACATGTTCATATCTCAAGTCTGCGGGTAACCGTAAAACAGTGCCTTGCGTTGGTATTCTACCCGCCTCTTAGTGACTTGCGAACGAACAAGCCACCAATTAGCAATTTTTATTAATTAATTAAACAAACATTGTAATACATACAACAAAATAAAAGAATAATCGGGTAGTTACAGAGTTAGTTACATATTCCCTACCACCACTTATTCACAACACACATTTCGTTACAGGCACAAAATCTCTACCAGCAAATACAGAACATAACCCAGCTACCAGCGCCCCCAGCATCCAACCAGCAACCACTCGACATCTACCTACTCCAGCAGCAGTACAACCCAGTGCTACCCACCCCCAACTACGACCATAACCAACTGCGGTACAACGACCCCCAAAGGGAACACTCGAACCCTCTTACGAAAGAGGACCCCAACGAGTATCATCCCCAAGTCCTACAAGTCTTTAAAAACCACAATTGTTCTAATCAAGATACTTCAGAAGAATTACAAAATGATTTGGAAAAGTCTAAACAACTATTTGAAGAAGTCCCAGCGTTTGATATACAAGATATTAATAATTTTGGAGCAACCCATGCTCCTAGTACATTTTACAGAGGTGCTGTCAAATTCAGGGTTGAAACTCCGCGCGATAATGCTCGCAGTGAAAGATTCTACTACACGACCGCTGAGACCCCTTCTATAGCACCAACTGAAAATGCAACTCAAGTTGGTATTGATAAACTAGTAGCTTCTACTCAAGACCTCATTACTAACGAAGACTTGATTATCATCAATCACGCTGCAGAAAAACATGTAAATGATCAATCTGACGAAATAATCAAACCACGTGCACGATTTTACGTTAGAAATAATGGGAATAGTAATTCTAAACATATTACTATTAAAGCTAAAATTGAGAACATACTTAAAAGCGAAGTTGAACATTTAGAAGATGATCAAAAAAAAGAAAATGTTTTACATTCTAATTCCAACAAGTATGATTTTGCAACTCCTATTATTGTACAAGACAATTCTTATAACAATTTCAAAGACCAGATAGTCGACAATCTCGTGTCTACAATGGTTCCTTACATGGAAGATGGTTACCAAATAGTAGGAGTTAGCGATACTTCTAGAGAAGCTTACACAGATGACAGCAGAGTTGAAGACGATGCAGTAGCTACCGTTTCTCCAAGGCCAGTTAATCAGAACTATCTCGCACCAATTACTGTAGCTTTAAGATTATTGAACGCTAACGACACAGAATCCTTAAACACTATAGATGATCATGAAGCTTCAGACAGTGAATTAGTATCAGACACAGTACGGAGCCCACCGAAAGAAAAGACCATCGTTGAAATCCAAGAATCCATTCCAGTTGAAATAACTCACATAAATGATGTTGAAGTACATGAGTATGTAGATTTTGATGAAGGACGAAGCAATAACAAGGGACCTTTGGATGTAGCGAAGAATTTGTATAACACGTATGTTGACGCTTTGAAATCATCCAAGAAGATACAGGAGCAGATGAATAAGCTGCTTTATAAGTACGGTGCGACGAAAGAGGATAGTCAGGAGAGTAATGATAAAGATGAAGAACAGAAAGAGCCTTTGGAATCAAGTGAAAATATGCAATCTCAAGTTGAATTAAGACCTAATGAAGACAACAGTAACATTCAAAGAAGTGAACAGTACCAATATTATCAGTATGGTAATGATAATGGCAATTCTAAGATAATCCAACCTATTATTATAGAAAAAGAGATACCAATAACTAAATTCGTTGACAGATTCATCGAGAAGAAGGTTCCATATCCACAGCGCGTTGAAATCAAAGTACCAGTAGATAGACCTGTACCAGTGGAGGTCCCTGTTGAGAAAATTGTTGAAAAACCAGTCGAAGTTACTAAATATGTGGATAAACCATACCCAGTTGAGGTACCTAGACCTTATCCCGTTGAAGTTAAGGTTCCTTATCCAGTAGAACAAAAGGTGTATGTAGATCGTCCCGTACATATTCCCTACCCAGTGGAAAAGGTGGTTGAGAAGCAAATATTACACCCGGCTCCCATACCCACTCCGGTTGGCATACCCTATGAAATTCAAGTGCCTATTGAACATAAAATATTATACCCGATTCCATTTGACAGGCCCGTACCAGTCCCAGTAGAAATTGAGAAACCAGTTGAAAGAATAGTTAATAAGGAAGTTCCTGTACCTTACGCGGTTGAAAAACGTGTACCATACCCAGTTCATTACGAAACCAGAGTTCCTGTCCCGTACCCGGTTGAGAAACGAATCCCAGTACCGGTTGAAAAGATTGTTGAAAAACCGGTTACAATTACCAAGTATGTAGACAAGCCGATTCATATTCAAGTGCCTGTACCTCATCCTGTTCCTGTACCAGTTCATGTTCCCCAACCTTACCCGGTCGAAAGAATAGTCGAGAAAAAAGTTCCATACCCGGTTCACGTAGACAGAATAGTAGAAAAGAAAGTCCCAGTCGAAGTTCCCTACCCAGTGGAAAAAGTTGTGGAGAAAATTGTGGAAAAACCGGTTGTGGTAACCAAATATGTTGACAAACCTTACCCAGTCGAGAAAAAGGTGCCGTATCCAGTCGAAAAAATAGTCGAGAAGAAAGTTCCTTACCCGGTCCAAGTCCCATATGAAGTTAAAGTACCATACGCGGTTGAAAAAATCGTTGAAAAACCGGTACATGTACCGATACCTGTATTCCGTTATGGGTATAACAACCAGGGTAGCGAATCAAGGAACAACGCTCAAACGGCTCAATCACAGTACAACACAAACGATAGAAATAAGAAGACTCCAATATTTATTACACAGTTTTACCATCAGCTGTTGAAAGAGAGACAGAGAATTCCCTTACACTCAGTCCAATGGGGCAACCAATACGCGTCTTCATACCAATACATAAACAACACTTCAGGAAACAAATTAGAAGAAAAGAAACCTAATCCAATATCTAGTTACTTATCATATTTAACTAATGGACAAAGTAAATCGAACCAGTACTATGGTCCAGTACCAACAAAAAACCAAGATGATTGGTGGCAGAATAATAAGGATTATGTCGTTGAAGTCAAAATGAGGAGGGCGGATCGGGAACCAAGAGTTAGTAACTTAAGGATTGAATATGGAGGGTTTAGGCCTCCCTTAATACCTAGCACTGAGGTTGATTTAGATGGCATGCCCATTCATAAGGAATCGTAAGCGTGATATAGTTGTAGTATGGGACTGTTATAAAATAAATTGAGGCCCATTTCAAAATTGGAAATCGGAAAATAGGCCTTGGAGAATGTTGTCTGAAGTACTTTTGCCGTGATAGTAAAAAAAATAAGTTGGTTAGCCCGCCTTTTTTTGTTTTGTACTAATAGTAATTATAATCTGTGGATTCTGTGGTCTGTGGTATTATGAACTAAAAAATTTGTAGCAAAAATCTAAGTACTTTAGCATGAAATTGTAATTTATTGCTCTATTATACAGCCAAGATTGGGTTTTGATTTAATTCCCTAATGAGGATAGTCTGTACGAAATAACACTTGTTTGTTGATTATACGAATTGATTGTTTGCATAATAAAATGCAATTTTTAGCTTTAAGTAATTCTAGACTAGACTTAAGACCTATATTATGTAAAAATACCTAATTTATTTGTTAGGAATGTTTTAATTCTCAGTATTTTCTTTAGTTATAAACGCGTGTCATAATTTTAGTACTTAACTTTACTTTTATAGGTATTAATTATTTCTATGAAGACAATAGAGGTATACTCAGTAGTTAATAAATTTACCTTATTACTGTTTTTATCTAATTTAAGTTGATTGAAATACATAATGAGATTATTTATAATGTCCTTCTTTCACATTTTAATAAAAAGTAATTTTTACTTATTTTAACATGATCAAAATGGTACCTTAATCTTTTATTGAAATTATTTATTTAATTGTATTTTTAGTAAGTAAGTGAGCTCAATGTAAATATTAGATACGAATAAGAATTGTTGATTATTTGAAAAATTAAATGATAAATGAAATTCACATTTTATTTTTTCACCATTTATGTACCTAGTTCCCACGTAATTATTGTTAGATTTTAGCAGTTTCTACACAAAAATGAAGGTCGAAAATAAACAGATTTTTCAAAATCGTAAATCCACTGTTATGTATAACGTGTATCATTTCAAATAATGTAGTCAATTCGATTTGTACACACGCCTCATCTTTATAAATAGACAGAAGATGGGTGAATCGTTCTTGGGAAATTTTTCATAGTATCAATCACAGACATGCATCAATTCACCCCCCTTCTGTCCCTATTCACATCTCAATCCCTATTCACCCCATTTTACCGTATATAGAATGCTGAGGCCTTAGTACGAGTTTGATTTACGTTTAAAGTATTCGAAACGAGTATGCGTTCGGCACTCTGATTGGCCGGCGCCAATGAAGCAACCAATCACAGCGCCGAACGCGTACTCGTTACGATTACTTTAAACGTAAAACAAACTCATACTAAGGCCTCAGATATGTGAAACGTAAATTTAAAATAACAGGTAAATCAGACTCAGCAGGACCATGTTTTTACCAAACTTTTGGGTTTAAAACAGGCTTAATGGTCAAGCTTAGGTGATGTTATTTTGTAGATCCGTAAATACTACGGCATTTCTATCTAATCACAATCACACTAATATTATAAATATGAAACTTTCTTTGTTTAGATGTTTGTCTAACAATCTCGCTGAAACTACTGAACGGATTTTGATGAAATTTAGTATACAGCCCTGCCTGTATGTCTGTATACCAAATAGGCTGACTTAGGTGATAGGATACTTTATATCCCGATTAAAGGCTCCCATGATAAAACAGGAATATGCGGGTAAACGCTAATAAACACTAAATCTTAAATACTCACTTTCATTACTTAAAATAGAAGTAGTGGTAAAACGTAATGAACACGAATTGTTTTGTATACTAGTCTCACGGGTCTTGTTTTTGAGGGAAGACAATCATCGAATGACTTCTCTTGCCTCGACTGAGGCGAGAGGAAGTATCAGATATTAATGACTAAAAACCACCCCGTTCCTACTTCTGCTCATCGAGCCGGAGCCCCGGCAATCCGTTAGGTCCTCCGCGGCTCCGTATCGGCATTAGCCTCACTGGGCCCCCATCTGTGGTGGTCTGATGGCGCTTTGATGCGCGCGCGGAACACGACGCGCGGCGCCTTTAACTCGGGGTATCTCACAGGTCTTGGATCACCTATTATAGTATTGTAAAAAAACGGGTGGTAACCGCAATACTTTCGGTTGCGAATGAGAATAGTTCAATAATTAGTCATTATATATATATTACTATGTTCGTTACTACACATCAGATTTAATATCTTTTACATACATACATAACATCACGCCTTTTGTCCCCAAAGGGATAGGCAGAGGTGTGCATTACGGAACTTAATGCCACTGTTAAATGTAACACCCACTTTCCACTATTTATGTTATGGGTCCCATGTAATAGGGAGTGAGCCTATTGCCATATACCGGGCACAACTCCAGACTCCGCGCTACTACTGAGTATTTTTGAAAAACCCAATAATACTTTACCCGACCCGGGAATCGAACCCGAGACCTCTGGCCTTGCGACCACTTGGTCAACGAGGCACATATCTTTTACGAGGTGTCAAAAACAATAATTATAACCATTTTGTGTAAATTTTGTTCAAGAGTTTATCTTTAGTCATATATCATATAGTTGACGACAAATAATGTACTATAAGCTTATTTCTTACGCTACATAAATATGAGGAGTAGAGGATTTGAAAACAAACGAGCATTTGGAATTAAAAATAAAATTTATTTTTCATTTTGAATACCTCACAAATCCTTCGACACGTCCACCTCGCAGGCAAAATGTACTACACTAAATTATTACAAAACAAAGCTCATATATATATATATAAATATATATAACTACATTTAAAATAGTATTATGTATTTCGGGACAACTGGTCGCATCGTCCTCTAATAAACACTATTGCATTATCTCGTAAAAATAAAAGTAATATGTATGTATTTCATGATTTCTTACCCCCGATATTAATATACCGAGTTCATATTAACAATTACTTTTAAAAACATTAATTTAAAGTAATCTGCGGTTCGTTTTGTATTTAATTTAATTCTACTGTTCACTACTACAATAAATAAAAGCGTTATATAAAAAATCACTTGATTGCATTTGAAACTTTATCTGTTACATGCCTTTGTGTGTAGGGTCGTGTGATTTGTAATAGACCACCCTAGATAAGGACATAATTTGTATTTGAGCAAAATAAATTTCTACTGTATTTGAAGTAAGTAATTAATTAACAATAATATAGCGAAGTATCATCATGGCGCCAACGTTCAACAATTTGGCTTAGACACGACAGTCGCCGCCGACACGTCAGAATTTGTGATTTCATGTAAAAGTTATAACACTACACTTAATTATATATTAGAAAAGTGAGCCGCGGCCGCCCGGCGCACACAGACAGACATACCTACTTCATATAACAATATCACTAACGTATGCAGTCCACACACCGACAAATGATCAAACGAAAGCTTCACACGATTCGAAAACGAAGGTTTTGTGAATCACAATATAAAGGCTGTTACACACGGAGACAGTGAGACGAGTGAGACGAGCGAGACGAGCGTCCTCAACGATTATTGCTACAACTACAAGTCCGTAATACTCGATCACAATACAACGTACAACGTACACGTCTAACGATTTAAGTGAACTTACTACGCGCTCCCACACTTTGACACTTTCTAATTCAGCCTTATAATTAGAAAGAGAGGCCGCGGCGGCCGCGCCATCGTAGGGCCGTCGTGCCGTCACTGCAACGTACCGTACCGTCACCGCGCCGTCACCGTGCCGTCACCGTACCGTCACCGTGCCGTCACCGTGCCGTCACCGCGCCGTCACCGCGCCGTTACCGTGCCGTCATTGTACCGTCACCGCACCACGGCCGCACGACCCTTACAATGACATATAAACATTTTATCGCTATTCAGAGACAGCCATATTTTGTATTTATATTTTGTTATATTGGAAAATGAAAAAAAAATATAATTAACACTAAGCTAGATTGTATCTGTTGAGCTCAAACTCACTTTGTACATTATTACAACGATTAAAATACATAATGTAATAGTATATAAGCGATAGCACAATAACGCGGCCTGGCCGGGTGTGCCGCGCGCAGTATTAAATAATGTCTTTTAAAAAAACACGATTTCATTAAACAAAGTTCCAAATATAAATTAAATAAAAAGCGCGTAGCACACACGGACAGACGGCCGACTTATCTACAGAAAAAACAATCATGTAATAATAAAATTCATGACACGAGTAAAATTATTTATACAAACATGCGCTAACTGAGAGCAGTGTATACTAAGTATGTAGATCATTCCTCGGCGACGCACTATGCTGACCACTTGGCACATATTGTCCCGCTCCGCGTCACGTCACGTCACGTCACGCCACGCCACGTCACGTCACTGTCATACTCAGACACTTCCGATATAAATCGAATAATAATACAAATTCGAGTCAGGCGGCGCCACGCGCGCTCACAACACGAGCTGTACGACCTCGCTCGGGGGAACTACATTACTTCTATATCTCCGAGAGAACATCTTCTGTTCTGCAATGTCACAAACAACACGCTCGGCCTCCGATGTATACAGTTACGAATGAGGATTCGACGAAGAATAACAATATAAGTAGATGATTGTCAAACGCATCATTCGTTACGCTACGAGGGCGAGCGGGCCAGCTCGTGGCTCGTGCCATAAGCGACGGTGGCGCCAGTTAATTTTTACAAAATTCGAAGGAAAGCGAGTCGATCTAGAAGTCGAAGAGCTCCGGCGGCGGGATGGGGTCCACGGGCAGGCAGTCGCAGCTCAACTCGAAGTTAGGGGGGGAAGGGGGGGAGCGGGCGCGGCCCTGGCGTCGTAGAGTGTGCACGCTGTGCGTGTAGCCCGTGTACCCCCCATAGGCGGCGCCGGGCGGCCGCAGCAGGCGCGCCGGCTCCTCGCTGGCGGCGCGCAGCGACAGCGCCGAGCGCGGCGCCGTGGGCGGCGGGCGCGCGGGCGAGGGCGGCGCGCGCAGGTAGTCGGAACGCGCCAGGGCCAGCTCGGCCGGCGTGTAGGCGGCCAGGAAGTGCGCCAGCGCGCCGGACGCGGTGCGCGCGCCGCCGTTGGCCACGAGCACCATGTCCTCGGCCGACAGGCGCAGCGAGTCCGAGCGCGGCGGCGGCGGCGGCGGCGGCGGCGGCGTGTCGCGGGACGACGACGAGCGCGGGGGCGACGCGGGCGACTGCGGGGAGGGGGGCGAGGGGGGCGTGGCGGCCCGCCGCCGCCGCCGCCGCCGGGGGGGGTGAGCGGGCAGTCACAGCTTGAGCTCGTTTGCGATCTTAGACGCAATATTCTTGAAGCCGATGCTGGTGCCTGCAAGACAAAGAAACACAAAATTATAATACACATTCCTCTGCAGCCCTACCCTGGCACTTCTATCCACAGCTGTCCGATAACTCACCAGATATCCGCTTGAACCGCACTCCATTGAGCGAGAGTCGCGGCAGCTTGCAGACCTCTATTTCCCACTGTACGAGGGAGTCCGCGTTCGGGTCTCCGTGTACGCACAGTAACAGGAACCGCTCGCGCTGCTCGTAGTCGCAGTTATTTGCGTCAAGAACCTGGTGTGGTTGATATAAAAATAATCATATGATTATGTCAAATAAACCAAACGATACTGGATGAAAGAATAGTATTAAAAAATGGGACTTCTTTCTTCAAGAAACTCTCTAATTAATATTAAAGCTAAGAACTTTAATCGATAGAGGCGCCATCTGGCAAATGCAAAAATAATAAACGATAAACGTTGATACACAGTTTTTTAAGGAAGTTGGGGACTCTCAAAATTGTTCTTTATTGCTAAAATACACTTATACAGAGTAAAATTACGCATATTTTTGACTTTTAATGGTTGATACGTACCTTGCGAATCTCCGCCATGATTTCGTTGGGATCGCGTGAGGATGTGGTTTTCATACTCCACGTAAATCGGAGTACGCGTGGTTTCACCTGCTCCTCATTACCGGTTCCTTGCCTGTACATAGCGTGGTATAGACACCATTAGATGAAGCACAAAATTACATTAGTTGAAGTGGAAAAAATCCTGTTACTTTAGCTATTTACTTTTCTACGTTACCTTCAAAAGGTCAATGACCTAGTTACAAATGATTGTTATTGTTCCTCGAAAGACTAAATAAAGGTGTAAAACCTTTTTGTGTTGAGTTCTTAGGTACATGATCATTACCGTTTATTACGAAAGATTTATTTGGATATTATAAAAATTGGTTCATCGGTCATTCTGCAATTAAGTAATGTCAGAAGTTTTTCAAAGCCTTTTGAAAACAGAAAAATAGAGAAAAAATATTCACGAGATAACAATGAAATAAATGTGTAATAATTTTGAAGTTTAAAATAAGGAATAGAAATTAAGAATTAATATGTAATTGTAAATTCTAAACTACAGGATGGATCGAGTATCAGCTATAACACATCACCTGGGTACAATAGAATAGGTGTGTGCTTCTTTTGGCCATGCTAAAGCAGGGCTTAACTACGAAATAGAGACATTACAAAAAAATCGTTTGTAGCACTTAGTTCTTTAAATAACTTCAAATAATTATATCCATATATGGTATAAATTATATAGTTTTTAAATCTCGCTAAGTAACTAGAGTTCAAATCAACGACTGCTATGAATGTTAAATTCAAAATGTTGTAAGTAAAATGAAAAATGAAGCGTTGTTAGTACGAAAGCGCGTTGATCGCTCGGTTGTTGAAATAAACAAGAAAAAGACAAAAATAAATAGTGAATTTTTCACTATTTATTTTTGGACAAATTATAATATTTTGGACAAAACTATTTTCACAGAACTGCACCAGAAACGAAAACTTTCTTTAAAATCTTATTTAAACAACCGGGCACACAAATTAGCAACACAACTCGTATAACAATCAGAAAAAAAAAACATTCAACAAAAAATCTAAGACGGCCAAAATGTAAAAAAAAATCTTCATACTGCATCTAAAAATTAGGAAGGAGGTACACAGAGCGCTTCAGAGCTGGACAGTCAACAAAGGATAAAAATGAACTAGGATAATTACCCAAGCATGGTTTGTGGACTAGCTCCTACCGCATGCTTCGGGGTTGTACCGTCCAAAGGCCTAAAAACAGAAAAACATAAAACTAATGCTAAATACTAGGGGCACAGGGTGTGGCGACGAGTACATACATACATTGCACATTTGTTATACGCTGGTAAAAAATATTCAATTAAAAAAAGTTAAATAGTATCAATAAACTCATTATGTAATAGACAGATTTAAAAAAGTAAAAAAGAAACAATAGTAGAATTAAAAAAACAAGCAAACTTTAATACAATCCAGACCAGAAATAGAAATAAGCTTTACAAAATGGCGCTGTCGTCGCTTTTGGCAGACCAAAAAAAATTTAAGTTTTTTTTTACATTTCTAGTTGGGTTCCATATACCAGAGTATTACAAATATTACCAATGTAATCAGAAGTGCATTTTGAAAGAAAAGGGAATATCAAAAACACAAGCACACTAGGCAAGCGACATTGAGCACAGATAAAGCATACCCGCGATTTTTAAAAAATGAGCTCCTAGTTTATTATTATACTTACCTTGGTGGCACTAAAAATACAGAAAACAAAGGCAAAACCATGCCTAATATTTATACTAATGAATTAAAATGCAACCTACATTAATAATTTATAATTGAGAAATAATTATGATTTCATGCAATGATTGTATTATATTCTTTATTAAAAAGTGGTAAAGAATAATATGTTATCTTAAAGACAAAAATGGCAGCATGATTGATTAACAGCAAAAAGGTTTTCGAGTAAATTGTCAGTAGTCAAAGAAAAAAAAGTCGTTAAATTGTTATTGACGAAAAAAAAACTAGTAATCCATCCAATTTAGTACTGTGGAAATAAATAAATAAAAAAGATTTTTTATTTTTTACAGATAAATAGATGAAAATATTAAAATTAGAAAACGCTAGCTACCTAAGGGAAGATAGAAAAATGCGTATTTTTTGAGTCTGACATGCAGTATTTAAGTTTTGAATTGAAAATTTGACATTTTCTTTGTATTTAAAGGTAAAGTCATGCTTTTCGTGGTTTAAAAATGTAAGTACAAATCGGCTGGACTACAGTATTAAAACACACACAAACTCTTGAACCCATCGCAGAGCAATGTAGGAATATTGGCGTGGAAACGAAATGTGTATGAAAATAAATGTATGCATATTGCATTTGTGTTTTTATGAACAATGTTTTTATTCAATGAGCAGTATTTTTGTGGACGAGCAAAATTAAGGGGTTTTTTTTTGTAACTGTGACTTTTTCGTGCCAATTTTTTCATCTAAGGCATTTTTGAGCAGACTTGCTATGGATTTTACATGTAAAACAGTTTGACCGACTGTGTTTCCAATAAAATACCTACAAAACAACAATCTAACTTCCACGGCTCATGAAAGCAAAAATATCTTCAGCATTTTCTAGATTTACTGTTGATATGAAAAAGTTAAATCAGTTCTTACTTAGACAATTAGACATTTAGTTATCCACGCCAATATCACAAAAACATAGCTCCCGAAATCACCAATATTTGAGAAAAAACAAAAAAAACTGGAAAAACATAAGTTTTGGTGTTTGCCTCGCGGCCTACCTCCGTTGGATGTCCAGAGAGGAAAAAATACGCGGTTTGGCGCGCCCCGTGGACTCGCCCAATACCGACAGTCTGCGATAATAGGTACTTACCGTTTATTATATGTCATTTTTATTTTTACCATTTCATTATGAAAAATCCGTAAGATATCTATGTAGTCATATTAAAATAGATTTTAGTCTATGATAATTTTTATAATATATCTAAAAAAAGTTGCTATCGTTATAAAGTCTAACATAAATAGAAAAAATATAATTTAGCGTCATGACGGAATGTTAAACGATTATTTTCTAAAAAGGCTGTATACACAGGGAGTTTGTAAATATGTCGTAGGTATAAAATAAAACGAATATTGTTATTAAAAACTTGATTATTTGGAGAAGCATAACACATCCATTTATTGCGTATTGTCAAAACAAAAAATAGGAATCCACTTCAATACATGTGTACAATTACATAGGTCAACTTAATTCACATACTTAAAGTCTTTAGTGTTTGTATAATTCAAAAACATTCTTTATTGATATAAACTTTTAACTAATTTCTTTCTATACTATAGTAGGAAATATTTTTGAATTTTACTAAACCCCAAATACTATAAGATCACATTACTTAAATGCATCTTAAATTAATGCCCATGATTTGGAACACTATGTATTACGATACCAATTAAATATAATTTTCTCTCAATTTAAATGTACTGGGAAAATGCAGCGAAAACATAAAAGCATGGACGGCTGATAAAATATTAATATACATATTATATACTTAAACAAACGCCCCCCATAGGGGATGAGCAAAGCTCTAAGATAAAAAATAGTTTTATAAAGTACCTACTAGGTACAGTCGTAAAAATAAATAAACTAGAATTACTTTCTATACGTTATTTATCATAATTTGTTATGATTTTCCCAGTGCATTCAAACTTGTGACATTTCGTCGTCTGAAACGCAAAAATAGGATGAAAAATAGACAAAAAAAATCTCGGCTGTAATGTATTAAAATTAAATATCTAACTACGCTTAGCGAACTAAGTTAGAATGTATTGCATTGTTCCTACTTCGTGTAACAGTTACAGAATAATCATTAGCTTAAAGATAAAATAAAAAACATGTTCACAGAAATAAAACTGCACTATTCGTGTGCGTAAAAATTATAAATTGATATATAATGTACATATATTATTCAGATGTATCCAATAATATATTTATTTATCTATATATTAAATTAAATGTCAAAATATACTACATGTCGTACTCAAAAATATTATTAGAGTGCTATTGTTTGTAATGTAATGTAATTTTAAGAATATGTGTATGAAAATATTGTGGGAAAATACATTTGAGTATTACATTTCGATCGAGGACTTCGATATTCCTATTATTTTTCTTTTATTAATAATAAAGAGTAATAAAATACAAGTATCTTTTTACACGGGTTTATTCCTTACAAGAGCACCTAAGTTTTGACATAATTTGTTCAGTATTCTATCTAAACGTCCAAAATACTGGGCCGACGATGTACCAGACTACTACAATTGTACATTTCTTCAACCCTATAAGTAAGAAAACATTTACTCTTCTCAATTTAGAAAGACAGCAACACTTTTATTATGAAAAACGTGTAGTATTATAATATTTTATTATATAATATAAAAGTGTAAGGGCGTCTTGGTAAATAGCCAATATTTTAAATATATGTTTGTACTAATCGGCCCTTAAATGTGACATGAGAATGTGTGTATGTATGTTGCAGCGGCCAATGAATGCCGAATAACGCTTCACAACTATATAGAACGCTTATATACAGTGTAAAGCATCGTAATCAAGTACCCCATTTTAAATGAAAAAATAAAATAATAGAAAAGTTAATATATATAATTAGAATACGCTTATAATTACCACATATAATGGACTTCTCATGAAATATAGAAAAGTTTACTTTTATAGAAAAATGTTCAAAGGCCAACACTCGCACTCATCATGTTATTTTATAATATTTACAAAATATATTTAAACATCCTATAGTATGAACGAACTAATGAGTCAAAAGTATGGGAATATTAATTAGAAATGTATAAAAACTATTAATTTTTAGAAAAAATATTTTAGTATTGGACTTTAAGGTGCAGTAACAATATTGTGTTTTTCAGTACAAGGTGTATCTAACAGTCATATTTTAAGTAAAATGTGTTAATCATTGTAACTATGTTTCAAAGTTTTTTCGACTATAAATTCGTATTTATTGGAATGACCGACGTCAGAAGTCATAATAATTGAATGAAAAATAAAAAAACGACAAGAGTCTCCTAAATGTAGACATTTTATAAAGATTACAAACCTAATGACAAGTTTGAAATCGCCAACCCGCATTAAGCAAGCGTGGTGATTAATGCTCAAACCTTCTCCGTGTAAGAAGAGGCTTTGCTCAGCTGTGGGGATTGTAGGCTGTTACTGATGTTGATGATAAAGATTACACGAATCTTTCTTTTAAATGCAATCTTGATATTACACCTTGTACAAAAAGTTACTTAAAATTTCTTCGGATAAATTCGCTAATTCTAAACGGTAAGAAGTAAAGGACAAAACCCTTACATTCCAGTTTTAAAATAATTATCTTTTTAATTAAAAATATAGCTGCCTAAACGTGAAAGATCGTTGTGGTAACATCTACTGAATGTTTGTACCGAAGTCTGTATCCTGTATCTTATCCGCTAAAAAATACTATTTTTATGAATTAATATATATATTATACACAAAGTATTATATAATGATATATCGATCTCACTCACTCACGCCTTAAATATAATCATAATTGCGTTGTGGACCATTGTTTTATTTTAATTTTGAAAATGTAGGTACAGAGTATTAGGTACTTTGTAGTTTTTGATATAATTTTATTTCGATATAGCATTTACTTGTGTTTATTGCCTTTATAAAAAAATAATAATAATTATAATCGTTTCTATATGCACATTATCCAACCGAGAAGCTTTTAAAATAGTTAATTTGTGAAAGAAAAGCGATCCAAAGGTTTTAACCTCTTTGTTTGTATGTATTAGCTAATTTAGTGTAGATTCAATATATCGAAATAACCAATTAATAGATGGAATTATTTATAAACCTTTTTTTCCGTTTCCCTCTACATATTCACTCTGTCAAAAGTTCCTCCGTTTCCATGAAACATTTGTCAATCAATAATAAATTGCATGGTCCACATAGAAACCCAACAATGAGATTTTCACTACAGAAATATTTATCTATACATTTAACATATTAATATATGAAATACAAATATACAAAAAATATTGTATCAGTCAATGAAATATTTAACGATCTACACAATTCAGAATTTAGAGTAAATAAAAAAAAAGAAACAAGATTTGTGCTTTTTTGTGAACTTAAATATAAAAAAGAAGCGAAAAAAAAAATCCATATATGGAACCCTGGAATGTTAAAAATTCGCTCGAAAATAGAAATCTATAATTCTTATGACCTAGTGATGAAATGCATACCGCGACGGGACTAGTGATCCGCTACACATTATTTTAAGAAAATATATATTGTATAGAGTATACAAGGTGTTGTTTTAAAGCCGCGTCATTTTCTAGGAGGTAACTCGGCTATCGAATCTGAGTCCAAATCAATAAAAAAATTGGTAGGTAATTTTTTTCATATTTCTCTAAATTACGCAAATCCGTAAGTGTGAACTACACGCCGCGCGCCGTCTTGTAACGAGCTTTATAACGCGGTATAACACACACAAACTCAAAAACGTAATTAATATTATTCCTAATTCCATGAAACTCAAATAAGAAGCATTGCTGTTGCTTTTTCTGAAATACTGTCGAACTTAAACGATTTATTATAGTCGTATTTTTAACTATTGCCCCGAAATTTTCTCTTACATTGAACCTTTATGACTTCTGTGACATGCCCCCGAGAAATGACACGGCTCCAAAACTACACCTTGTATAGGCGTTGGCAGTATATAAGGTGCTCTATAATTATTAGCCACGGCTTTAATGGGAGGTAGTGTTATGTTTACAGATTACAATTGTGAAGAAATTTCATACCCCGGCCCAGTTAATTACATAAAGTAATTAAGTAAACATTGACTACATTCTGCATAATGTGGTTCACAAATTACGCGCGATGCGTCGCTTAGTCAATGAAAACAATTGCTATCTCTTTCCACGTGTACTGAGAATGAAAACGGAAATCAGCTGACTAGTTCGTCACTATCTAATCGTAGTCCGCTCGGCGCCGGGCGGCTTGGAGCACGCTGCACACCCCCGCGCGCCCGCATCCTCTCCTGCACTCGTCGCACGCGCTGGTCAATGGCCGCCGGGCAGGCGAGGGTTGAGCTACTGATAAGGATGGCAACAGCGTATGACGGGGCGTTCAAGAACGAGACAGCACACCCCAGCAGAACACGTCGCACGCGCCGCCCGGCCGCCAGTAGCCCCGTCAACCCCCGCCTGCCCGGACGTGCGTTAGTTTCAATGTCGGAGATACGCGCGCGCTACGTAAAAATGCCTCCCAGGCGACGAAATTCAAATCAGAACTCGAAGAGGAAGTGTTAGAGTTCTTTCGGTGTCATCCTTTTGCGAGCACAAGGGATACTGTCGGAGTTTACGATGATAAAGACAATAACTTGTAGCGTCTTTTAAAATAAACGCGAAACAAAATAAAAGTGAGACGGACACATTAAATAATGTGATATGACATGTTTGGAAGCGTGCCTTCATTTGTGTGCAACGTGAAGGTGGGCTTGTGCAACAGTTTTGTAGATAAGGAGGTAGAGAGTGTGTAAATAACTGTAAAAGTGTGTAAAAAACTGTTTTAAGTGTGATGGGAAGTTTATAATCTTATTTACCTACAACAGCTTTTCGGAAGAATGCCGTACCTGGTAAGTAATTGCACTTTTAAAACCCTTGTTAGCCTACCTATTGAGTATCTAGTAGATTAGATAGTGACGAACTAGTCAGCTGATTTCCGTTTTCATTCTCAGTACACGTGGAAAGAGATAGCAATTGTTTTCATTGACTAAGCGACGCATCGCGCGTAATTTGTGAACCACATTATGCAGAATGTAGTCAATGATTACTTAATTACTTCATGTAATTAACTGGTCCGGGGTACGAAATTTCTTCACAATTGTAATCTGTAAACATAACACTACCTCCCATTAAAGCCGTGGCTGATAATTATAAAGCACCTTACATAATGTATATAAAGGTAATCTTAACGACTTTATACGTAGTGTCCTACCAACCGCTTAATTTTATTATTCTAAACTGTCGAGACATACCTATAGAGGTGCAGTGTTGTTAATATGCATGCTACATTTTGTTTTGTAATAGCATCGCGTTTCTGGAAATAAGTAGGAATTACTTACAAAGTCGACTCTAGCCATCTCTTACTTTACTTCTATTTACATTATTTCACTACCAACATCTGAATTTTTAGCACATAACATCAATAAACAAAAATTAAACAGAATTTTAGTACCTATTTTTCTATACTTAAAAATTATTATAAATCAGAATAATTTCAATAAAATAACGTGTAGACAGAAGTCGTCGCGATTATAATCTTTTCCATAATGACGAAATAATAAATGATTACAAATCTTTTCATTTTTTAATTTTATATGTAAACTATTAACTTTGAAACATCACGGTTACGCCAATTATATAAAAAAATGATTAACACTTACAAACAACATCTTGTTTTAATTATATTCAGTGCATTAATAATTATTTGTATTGAGTATCTATTCAAACAGTCTTCAGTAGTTCAGGTTTGGAATTTACTGGAAAACAAGATGGCTGACGATAATGTTTCGCAGAAACGGCTCTTAAAATGAGCAAGGACAGTTCAGGTAATGAGAACACGCCTTTGTGTCCTTCTGATAAAAAAAAGATGATAAGATATTTTTTGGTTACATCTCATTCTTCTACAAGTTGTCTTTTAAAGCTTGTGTAATATGCAATATAAAGTAGGTGTATAATACAGAAACCGCCATTTTATTCTCCAATAAATTCAAAACAATAATAATACGAACTTATTTCACAATGACCGATTACGTTGCAATTATGTTACATCAACACACACATATTTTGATAATTTTCTTATGGAAAATGCTTCAAATTATCGATTGTTAACTAAACGAAGACGTTAATAAGACATTGTGAAATAGGCCCTCAATATCAAGAAAATATTTTCTACAATATAGAGAAAAAAGAAGAAAAAAGCCAAGTCACATTCAATACTCAAAGTATTAATTAAGATCAAGTATTAAAAGATACATTTTGTTAGTAATTATTATTAATACACTGAATAATTATACTAACTCTATGGGCCAACGACCGGCTGATAGAGCAATCGGTACTGTATACAATTCCCTATAATTTATTTATAATAATTAATATTATTTTAAATCTTCCCAGCACGTTCACTCCCGCCGACGTTTCAAGGATTCTGATTCAACCTGCGTACAACGGAACGGGTAAGCGAATCGACCAATAGCGTGTCGAATCACCCCCCTCTTCCTGATCCGGCTCACTTTTATTGGCACATTTTATTTTTTAAACTGCCACTCGTTAGGATTGCCATGTCAGTTCAAACAATGTTGCAATGTTGACACATCCAAAAAATTTTTTTCGCAAAATCCTTTTTTATTAGGAAGTTTCAAAAATACACAATAAATGTTTGTATACACAAAAATAATGGCAATCCTATAAATGAATAAATTCTCGCGCCGCAACACAAGATGCACAATACTGAACGTAACTCCCTCCGTTAAAAAAAAGATTATCAGAAAAAAAAAACAAAAAAAAATTCGTATAAAATTCCGTCACGTCGCAATCAAAGGGTTGTGGAATAGACTAGAAAAGCGAAAAAACCGTAAAAACCGGTAGAGGTCGCGACCGTCGACGTTCGTTAGTAGAAGCGTACGGTTAGGTAAAAAATAAACGTCAAACGGGGGATGCACGAGAGATGTCATATACATTGTTTATTATTCTTTTTTTTAAATATTTTTTCCGTACACCTCTCTCAATGTCGACGAGGCACAAACCGTATACTTACTTAAAGTATTTTTTTATTTTTTCTATCGACAAAGCACTACTGACAACACTCAAAGCATGTAGGCATGTCTGTAGCCTTAGCACACACTTTTGTTTAGCAAAAAAATAAAAAAAAACTAAAGAAAAAAAGGGGAGTACATCATGCTTTGGTCTAAGAACTACTTGGTAAAAGGGGGAGGGGGGACTTGAGCGCGTTGACCGGTACTGAGTGCGAATTGAGACGAACGGGAGGTAGGTAGCATCGTGCATCCCCTGCGTTGACGCGAGTATCAAAAATAAAAAATAAAAAAGAGCTCGGAATCTTTAGAGGGAGACAATTTCATCTTAAGAAATAATAATAATAAAATAAAAAATGATAAATAAACACATATAATGATTCACACAGACGAGACATTACGAATGGGTTAATAGTGACAAGTTAGAAACAGTGTGCCTATGGTGTATTATAGAATTATTTACAACAACATAATTTATTAAATAATAAAAAGACGTAGAACGTGAACGGATACCTTGGAGCTTGTCTGATTGTGTTTTGTTTTAATTTAATTGTTAATGAAAGCGGTTGAAAATTAATATAAACAGTAGAAATGTTATTTTCAACATAAGTTGTTTTTAAAAATGTAACTAAAATGATAAAAAGTCATTTAACATCATCTCGAAGAGACTAAATGAAAAAAAAATTTTTTCAGAAAACAAATTTCACAATAAAACATAATCAAACGTGGCTCCAAAATCACTATTCAATAATAAATAGTTCTTTGAATAAGAAAACAATTTGTTAAACACGAGTCTTTACTCCACAACCCTTTTTTTTACAAAAAAATCTAAAAAAAAATAGTCCCTTGTTGGGCGCCAACATCTAAGATCACTATTTTAATATACTATTATGATATAGAGCTATAATTATATGAGATAATGAAATGTGGGGGTTGAATATACAGGTGTGCGTGGAAGCTATCGCTAACATCGATGCTTAGCGGGTGACATGAGGCAGCGAGTTTATAAGACAAATTTTGTGTCATTTTCCAAAAAATCCTTTAATTTTTTTCCCTTTAACCACCCAAATTCGTCAAAAACCATCATAAAACAGCAAGATATACTAAAATTGACTCTATTTTTTGAAGTCGTGTCGAAACATGACGAATCAGCTCATTTAAAATGACACAAAAATGCCTTTAGAAAACTCCCAAGTCTACTAGCGGGCTAGCATCAAGCTGTAGCTCATGGGGACTAATATAACGATAACGAAAAGTAATATAACATGTTACACCACCGATACAATATGTTATGTTGTGTTAGTTACAAGATGGAGTAGTGTGTGTGTGATGTGATTTGTTGTTAACATGGGCCCGTGTTTTTAAAATGGGTGTGGACTATCAAATGGCTGCTGTAACGAGTTATGGTAGATTTAATTGTATTTTAAAATTGTCTTGCATTCAAAACTATTAGAATTGAATAGATTTGACTGTTGGCAATGTTGGAATCACATTGCTGTTAAAATTTTAATATGTTATTTGACAAAATACTACAATCGTAACCAATATTGTTGACGATAACGTCGAGAAGATAAACAAATATATCGAATTATCGACGGTTGAAAGGCTAATTGATCGAAGCGACATTTATTTGTGATATTGTTAATTATACTTACATCACAACGAAGGAAAATTCGCTGATTTCGAACATGAATTTATTTAACTGAATATCACAAAAATGTCGCTTAGATCAATTTTATTAGCCTTTCAACCTTCGATAAATCGATATGTTGGTTTATGTTTCACGTCAACAAGAAGAATAAATTACGACTTTCGTCTTATTTTGTTTTTAGATAATCCTTTGTGAGAATAGGGTAGATGACTAATTTTTATTTTAATGTCCGTCTTGTAGATTATTTTAAATCTTAGACACGTATTTTTTATATTTCTTACAGAAACGAATACTTTCGACGATACATTGATTTGAAATGTCGCGTGACATCACTTCTATGTACATTTTATACGTAGAAATTGCGTTTTAGCCCCCACTCCTAAGTATTATTATACGACAAAATAAAAAAATACGTGTCTAAAATTTTTTCATTATCTAACTGACGGACTAATTAGATTTTCAATTTTCATACCCTGCCATCATCCATATTGAGAGGGAATGATCACGTTACTAAACGTTTATTCTTTCAAGAAGGTAATTTGTAGCTACAAGTCGGCATCAATCGTTACAGCAGCCACGTGTAGTGGTCCCGTCCCCCGGTGGTGCAGTGAGTGCGAGACTGACCGTTTGGAGAACCGTGAGGACAGCTTGGAGAAGAAAGATGGCCGCGCCTGGTGCGGGGAGCCACCGTCACCGTACGCGCCGCCGCTTGAACCGCGCGTGCGGTTCTGACCTGGAGGGATAAAAGAATATTAATTGTATTTTTTTTTTCAGGAGCTACAACGTTTATGACCCGCCTGAAGATAAACGATGCGCTGTAGTTTAACTACAACATGCAAAAACGAATAGTTTTTCTTTACATTTCTTTAAAAGATCATTCTGGAAGACCTGTAAGCTACTTGTATACTGGCCTGCTATGCCAGTTAGTTAGTTTTTTAATGCATTACAAAAATAAGATTATATTATTGTGCTACTGTTTCCAGATAGTATTTCCCGAAAATGATGACGCAATTAAACAGTGCGTTATTGAAAATTGTTGTTTGTTCGTTTTCTTACCTGAGTGAAAGGTGGACCGCGAGGGTACATTCCTGGGGAACACGAGGGGGTTGGGGAACTCCCTCCGCGCGCCCGTCGCACCACCGCCAGTCGACACTTGCGAGTTCAGGCTGAAATAAAAAACAAGTATAAAATTAAAAAAAAAACAAATGAAATCACTAAAAAAAATTCACGGACTACCTCTACTATTGTGTTCGAAAAAAACAAACAAAAATACAGTGCAATTTACGTAAAAAATAGGGATATATAAAAATAATATTATAAAAAATATTTAATATGTAATAACATATACTTTATACTATATATTTATTTATTATACGTATTAATAAAAATAATATTATAACAAACTACCACTACCGCTAACATTAAAAACATACTGCTATACAGTATTTGTATTATTAATGTATTAATGAACACAAATATAAAAAATAACCCATAAATAAATAGGAAAAAAATAGTTAACAGTGCGAAAAAACAAAAAAGGTGAATACTCCAACCAGCAAAATAGCCTTTAGATTAGTGCTGCGTTTAAGCTGATTAAAGCAAAGAAAAAAAAACAAAAAAAAGTCATGATAAAATAATCGATTTAAAAGTCATGATAAAATAATCGATTTAAAAGTCATGATAAAATAATCGATTTAAAAAAAGCGTCGTGTACAACCAAAACTCGCCATTTGTAAACTGCAAAGCGAAATCTGCGATCATGTGAAAAACGCGGATACTGCGATTTCTTCTCGCAAAGAAAAAAAGAACTAACGAGAAAAACACCAAAAAAAAAAAGAAAATTCGTTGGAAATATAACAAAAACTACTAGATTTACTAGCTGCAAGCCGAACCAAACAAAACCCAACTGGAGAACCGAAGCTTGATACCCGTAATGATCCTTCAAAGCTGTGTGCCCGGAATTACATTTGTAAGAAAGGTAATTTTATTATGTCATGTCAAAACCCACTAGTCTTTGTAGAGTCAAAATTATTTTTTCCACAGTATTTAAAAATAAAGAACAATATTCCTACTTTCGTGTGACATACTAAATTTATTATGTTTTCGGCTTGAGCCTCGAGCATGGCTTGAAACTAGTCGAGTTCCTTGTCAAATAATTACGTGAGTAAGCCGAAAACATAATAATTTATTTAATATTCCTACTCTTTAGTTGAGAGCTTTGCCTTTATAAATCACAGTAAGATAAGTTCAGTTAAATTGCCCTGATATTGATGAAAAAATATTCAAGACTCCTGCCTAAAATGGTCCCATCGATATTGTCTGTTGGTCTCATATTCATAGTAATAATGTCGACGGGACAATCTTGATAATAATTACCAGTCTCGATAACAATGACTAGTCTTATACCTCTAGCTTAGTTTACTATGCAACTGATGAAATATTATATATAAAACTGTTTCATGATATAATCCCGGGCGCACATAGTCGTAGGACATGACAGGGTAGTGAACCAGCGAGAAGCTATGCGGCGGCGGGTTGTACCTCGGGCGCGGCTGCGCGAGGTCCCTTGCGGACGCGTTGTGGGGCTGAGCGTCAGCCCCGAGGGGCGGAGCACCACTGGCGGACGATATCGACGCACTTTTCACATGGGTCTTCGCCCCGGCCGTAGTGCCCGTGGTAGAAGTCGCCCCGTTGGTAGCACTCCCCGTGCCGTTTTTAGTCTCGGCCGCCGGGGCACTGTTTTATGTGTCGGTCAAGCATGCTGTTAGTCCCTTCTCATGCGCGTATACATATATATCGGATATATACAAGGATACATACATAATTATATATAAAATGTTACATAACATATGATTTTACTTTACTTTTGATGACTTTAAAGGGGAAATTCACAGAAAAATACAGAATTTTATATGAGATATGTTTTAAGACAGTTAACCACATAAAGAGACAGGACAAACATATTGACAAATACTTTATTATCATAGTATAAAATGGACACAGTTGAGTAATTCATAAAGTATATAATTTTTTACTCTCACACCAAGGATTAAGTAAGGTACAAACGGTGTTGGAGGAAATATGGAGTATATAATTCTGGGATTAGTGATGAAGGAATTTATAAAGACAGTGAAGGAGAAGCAGGAAAGAAAGGAAGGTGTGCAGTAACCCTTTTAAGCTCTTGATCAACGACGCAATGAGTTTGTTCTACCTAGATGGCGCCACTTTTGAATTAAGGTCCAATACTCCCAATAACATAAGTCACAACCAATGTTACACTTATTAAAAGTAAAACAAGTGTGTACTAGGTATCCCTCACTTTGTTACTAGCCCGTCATTGAATTTTGTGTTTCCTTATGTAAAAATCATGTAGTTTGTGGTTAAAAGTATAGCTGACCTAAGTAATAGTCAATGATTACACAATTGTGTAACTTTATGACAGTTTTTAACAATTTTTTTTGTAGAAAAAGTGTCTTATTACTATAACCCCCCAATGCGCAATATGTTTTTCCCGTATGGAATGACTAGTACCTGGCTAATTTAGACATTATTTTATGTAAGACAGTTACATATATGTCTCAACTGCCAACTGTTCTCCCGTAAGTATAATAATGTTATAACAAGTAGAATTACCTGGGCGCGTCATGTGGCGGCGACAGTTTGGGGGGCTGCGGCGGCGGCGCGTCGTAGGCCTGCGCCCGGCGCGCGCCGCCCGTCAGCGTGCGCGACCGGGGCTCCAGCTTCGGGGCCGCGCTGCTGGGCCGCGGCGTGCTCGCCACCTGCACGGGGCCATAGCGACGTTACTCGATGTTCACGTGATGGTTCATGTGGGTGCTATGTACTTATTTTATAGATAACATTTACATTAGGTAATCTAGTTTAAGTATCTTAGCGAAAATGTATAATTGGGTACTTAGCAACTAGTCAAATTAAATACTTTTTTCGATCTGTCAAAAACGACAGTTTCCTATGATTTTTTTACGAGATTGTGTATTGTGACGTCACGTTTTTTTAGCGTCAAACAGCGTACTTATATCTGAAAAATTTGCTGGCAATATAATATTAAGTTGATCATAAAATCAAATAATGAAAGTGTGATTATTTTTTAAATATTTTATTGTATTGAACAGTTGAAATAATTTATTTTTGATAAAGGAAAGTACCCAATTACTTCGATCGCCAGTATACACATTCGCTATGCTATAATGAGGTGTTATTATTATTCATCTCATCTATCGGTACGCACTGTACGTATCAATACAAGTAAACAGTTACTTTTTGAGTAAGAACTAAACGTGTAAGAGAATATCTATTTTACACAAAATACAAAATGTTAACTACAATGTTAATAATATTTACTCTTATTTATTTACTTTACCGGAAATACAAATATTACATACAACTAAAAACTGCACTACAAATGTAGATTTTGCAAGTTTTCTATTAAATAGCTCACTAAGTTGTACTGGGTTGTAAGTAATATGTAGATCATGTGTTGCTGTACCTTTCGTACCTGCATTTGAGCGATCCGCGCCGTGTTCTCCTTGATCGATGCAGAGTCAATTGTATTCTGAAATTATTAATACAAATTTATGAAATATAAACCATTTAATTCTTTGACTGCCTCGCTGGCCGAGTGGTCGCAAGTGCGACTGCCGGGCAAGGGGTTTCGGGTTCGATTCCCGGGTCGGGCGAAGTATTACTGGGTTTTAAAATTCTCAGTAGTAGCACGGAGTCTGGAATTGTGCCCAGTATATGGCAATAGGCTCACCCCCTATTACATGGGACTCATAACATAAATAGTGAAATGTGGGTGTTACATTGTACAGTGGTATAATGTACACCTCTGCCTACCATTTCGGGGATAAAATGCGTGATGTGTTATGTAGTTAATTCTTTGATTGCTTATTTCCTCTTTGGCAGTTAAACGTTAAAAATTCAGATAGACCTTTTTATATTCCACCATTCCACTAAGGCGATGAATTTATGAACAAAACTTGACGCAACTCTGGACATAAATCAACAAGCCATCTAATTCAGTATACGTGAAACTCGCATTAAGATTTATTCCTGCCAAACCAATAAAATATTTGATATATTACAATCAGATTAATTACACAAGACAATATTCTATTATTTTAATGTTGCCCCACACTAGAATTTTCTCCTGTGTCGTGAGTGCGTTTACAAACATACAAGTTCACATACACATGACACCCAGACCCGAAACAACAATCTGCGAACCACACAAAGAGTTGTTCCGTGCGAAAATCGAACCGTGCAGTTAAACTGTCAAATAAATGGCAATATAAAAGTATGTCTGTTGGTCCTTTGTTATGTGATGTCAAAGTATGACTGAAGATCCATCCAAATTGTAGATTCCTCTTAAAGAAGGAGCCAAAAACTCCATGGTGACTTTTTTACTAGTATCCAAATAGTAAATTCTTACCTGTCTTTTGAAATTGGACGTTGTCGTGGTAGCCGTTGATGTGGTGTTGTTCGCTGCCGTCGTCGTCGTACCCACTGGAATACAAGCGTTTAATATTTCAATATTTCAGACAAACACATTACAATACAGCATTATATTAATAAAATGATACAATGTCACCTTATAACAACAACGACATCTATCGAACGAAATGGTGAAGGTTTGTGCAATTATCATTTTGTAATTTACAAATCGTGATTTTTTTTAAAATTTCACCCATTTGACGTGCAATTTGAATTTGGTTGTATAATATTTACTCTTGATACATATATTTAAGGACCAAATTGATATATAAACCTAAATAATGCCATAAATGAACAAAAATTAAATGGAACTATAATTTGTGTTTCATGTTCCAAAAAAACGTAATATTTCAAGAGTAAACATATAATATTCTGCCTGAATTTCAATAAAACAACAATAATAAATATGTACCAAATTATAATTTTGTTAGCTTTTAAATTTTGAAAGCGAATACTTATGTTATTTGATTACTTAGCAATAAAAATGCCCAATCACCGATATTTATTGGCATTATCATGAAAAACATTGCCAAGATGAAAAAACTAAACAAAATTCTCAGATTTAAGAAGAATCTATTGGCAATATTTTTTATGATACATTTTTTTGTTGTGAGTGAGAAAAATGTCTGAAAATTAGTTACGATAATTTCACGCTCAACATAAGCGACATCGATTAAACTAAGTTCACAGTACTTTATCAACGTTACAATATTATTTTAAATACGTATAAAATCAAATGTAGGTAAGGTATCATTGTTAACTATAAATTGTTTTTTTTTTGTCGATGCTTGTGTAAATACTGTTGTACTAGTAATGTTTGTCAATTGAAAGCTCTAATCATAATGTAATGATAATAATATGTCCTTTAAGTTGACCTATGTATACTGCTTGGTACCTTTGGCGTCAAGCTGTCAGCATCAATTTTGTATGTAAAATTAAATTGTCTCGCCTGTATAATGCCTTCAAAGTAACGTTGAATAAGCGACTGTAGAACAAAACTACTTACTGATATTGTATTTCTTGTTTGTTTTCTGTATCAAAGTACTTAGAGTAATGTGTTGAAGTAATGTATGCGTTTATATCGACACTATTGTGTTGACTGAGGTCTGTATGATGTAAGATTTAGGTGGGTCTGTTCTCGGCCGAGTAGTGTGAGGTACCTTGCGTGCGCAGCCCCTCGGCGCCGGAGGAGGCGCGGCGCGAGGCGGCGGGGCGCGCGGACGCGGAGATACTGCGCTGCACGCCGCGGTGCGCCGGCGACCCGCCCGCCGCGCCCGCGCCTACACCAGCCCGTGTCAGCCAGCCCGGACCGATCACAACCGAACTAGTAACGCTCTACCCCCTAATCTATTCCATTTCTCATAAACCCAACATATTGATATTGTGTCCAGCCTTATACAGTAAATTGACATTTTCAATAGACACTAACCACGTTATATTTAGTCATTTGGTACTGTCAGCTCTTTTCTCCTATCCCCGTTCCAACCAATTTTGTGTCAAACACCGAATATTAACCTAATTTAGGTGAATGTCAACAGTATACACGAAGACTATCGTCAGACCCACCCCTGTAATCCAAATGGTGATACCGAAATTGTTGTCTTTTGGTTATAACGACTAGTATATCTATATATATTCGTAGTTATGACGTGTCAATAAAACTTTATAGTATCCATTTTTATGCAATGATTTAAGTACACAATTGGTTACCCATCTGCATATTTTCCATTAACAATGTTACTCATATATGAATCCCAAGTTAGAGTTAATGATTATTCCCAATATGAATGATTCCTAGACATACAAAAACACTCGGTTGTGATCGGTTCCCAGTACGTAAAGCACACGATACACAATAATAATAAGAAGCAATAGGTATTACAGAATGACCCTAATTTATTATAATAGGAGCAGATATATTAAGACACTGATCATGAACAAGAAACATCGATAGTAATTTTTGCATAACTGTATAGGAATTTATAGTAAAATTGTATTTGTGTCAAAATATCTATGCTCGGACAATACAAATGATAAATAAAGACGCGCTTTAAAAACAGTAGAATGATGACAATGATATAACCCAGTTAGAATTAAGCTAAGCTGAATAGCTGAATAGTATCAGTATAGTGTAAGCGCTTTAAAGCGTCTTCAGCTTACTTTCCGGTCTACTAAACTAACCAGATACAGCTGAATGAAGCGCTTTATTTACCCTTGACATTAATATTTTAATTTTTCAGTAGTAGGTGATCCTTCCACTTTGCTGATAGTACTTTTTGTGTTACCATTAATAAATAAAATATACGTCCCATTGTAAAATATTATAAAGGCGTATTTAAAGAGAGCCTAATAATGTTATAGGAAAGCAAATATTTTTTTTTAAATATTGCTCTTATATTGCTTATTTACACAGCTTTTTCCTTTCTATTTCAAGATCCAAAACATGTCATTTTAACCTCGAATTCACTCGACAGGAACCTACAATCATCAGTGATCATCAGCGAACCTACAATTGTCGTGTCGATATATACTCCTTTAGCAGAATTTTAACAGAGAAAATCAAGTTATCTAGGATACATATTAGCATATTAGTATAAAATGGTAAGATATATAAATATAGTGTACCTGCGTGTGCGGCGGAGTTGTTGTTGGCGGGCGGCTGGGCGCCGGCCGCGGCCGCGCGCAGCGACAGGGACGACCCCGACCGGCTGCCGTCCGACTCCGGCTGCGGCACGAACCGATACATCACTTGTGGACGTCGCACGTAACATTTACACAGACTAAATATTAGCCAATATTTATTGGTAGGTATGGAAATCTAAGCATTTCATTAACGGCGTTGACATACATACATAACATCACGCCTTTTATCCCCGAAGTGCAGAGGTGCACACGGCAGTAACACCCACTTTTCACTATTTATGTTATGAGTCCCATGTAATAGGGAGTGAGCCTATTGCTATATACCAGGCACATTTCGTGACTCCGTGCTACTACTGAGAATTTTTTAAAAACCCAGTACTACTTTATTATAATAATAGTAATAATTAACGGCGTTGAAATATCAGAAAAATATTATCTCTTTGCAAACAATTCCTAATTCAGAATATAGATGATGACTATAGTTACAAGAGGTCTTCAAGAGGTGCTCTTTGTCCCAATACTACGTGCTTGCACATCAAACCCACGGTTAACAAACACAAGATGTTTATGCATTTTGTCACAGTCAAAGCACTTATTTCAATTGATCCTTAATTAGGCACTTTTGAAACGTCAAAACTAGAATAGTCCGTCCGTCTGTCTGTCAGTGAAGCTAGGCGCTTGTTCCAAACTGTACATTTTATATTAGGTGCAGATTTTTTTAACTTTTTTTTAAATACAACAAATAATTACGGCGATGGTATGTTGATATTTTATACAAAGCCTTAATAGTATCTTATACTAATTCAAAATATAACTTTCACTAAAACGTCATCACTTTACACAATCATAAAACTCATACACAAACAGACAGACACAAAAACGTCACAAAACGGTGTTACACACTTCAAAAAATATAAAATTTACAAGTACGACCAACATATAGGTACATTTAAACACACCATTCGATGATGTAGGCCGTAAAACAACAACACAGTGTTACCACATTAAAAAATAACAAACAAATAATCCAAAGGGGTTGCCAACGTAACAAAAGAAATACACACCGTTCGATGATTTAAGAGGTACAATAATAACCTTCGTACTCACGTCCGTGCTCTTTCTGCCAAGTAGTAAATAAGTGGCGAAAACATCGTCGTACTTCGCTTCAGCGAGTGAATACTCGATCTCTTGTCGGTTGTAGCCCACGCACACCAGCGCCTCTGTTGGAAGGGGACGGTACTAATTAGAATTCTTCGATTACATTATCCGTTTTTATTTAGCTAAAAAATGTATTGGAGCTGAATGAATGTCTATTTCGTAAGTCATTTTGAAAAAAGGTGTTTAAAAGATTTATATTATCGTTTAAACTATTCGTAAATATAACATCACGCCTGTTTTTTTTCAAGTGATAGGCAGATGTGTGTTAAAGATTAACGCAAATATAGACTCAAGTGTCAACAAATAATATCATTGTTTAAAAAATAAAGACTATATTCTAGTAAGATTTCCTAAAATTGTGGACTTTGGAGGACAAGAGACCCAAAATTCAAATATATTATAATATATTCAATTAAAAGAAATATAGAAGGTACAGATAAAATATTTAAAAATTTAAAAATGTTTATGTTTTTTTACAAGAATTAGATTTGTTAACAGGAATGGACTGGTTTTATGCTTAAACATGCGACATTTATGAATATCAATATAATAATATTTTTACATAACTATCTAAGACACAAACATGCAATTTGATAATATCAAAGAACAATACTACGCATTATTTTTGGAATTTTCTCTTTATTCATTTTTCTGCTAAAATTATTTTTCTTTTCTATTTGTTTTTGGTTTTAAAGTGTTAAATACAAACTAACACATATATCTAACATTTATTATTTTGTAAATACACACTTGACGTTTTTAAGCCAAATAAAAATATAATCTAAAAAAAGATATTTCTAGCAGACGAAAATCACGAGACACAAAGCTTGCGTGCATATACAAATGAAAGAAAGAAAGAAGAAAATAAAATAATAATTTTGTCTTGTACGTTGTCCACAACTTGAATTAAAACAGACGATAACTTTGTACCATATTTTTAAATATATGTATTCATACTAAATAGACATTGACACAATGTCTTTTAGGTATTTGACATAAGTGAAGTTATCCCCGCTCAACAAACATACCATTGATAAAATACAACTTGCAAGATGAAATTGTAAAAAAAAACTATTTCCCTTTAAAAGTCTTTTAAGTAATTACCACAATATCTTTGAATATCTACATGAAATTACCACAACAGCATTACAAAAAGTCATGCAACAAGACAAAAATATCCAGCAGATACGTAAATACGTAAAATAAGAAAAAAAAAACAACATATAAATAGAACACAGAACACATTCCCGATGCATCACGTACCAATTTGCGCTGTGCCGTTAGAACGCATGGAATAATAAAACATATAACATCTCCTTTGTAACCTCTATTATAACTCTCGTGGGATATATTAAATTATTTATGTCGAACTCACATAACTGTCTAAAAGACTAGCCTGCTGAGGCTAATCGAAACAGAACCGCTTTCAGCGTTTCTCTAATCCACCCATAGAATCTAGTTGCTTAATATGCGGTATGCTGTAAAAAATGAAGAGCTGACCAAACAGTGCCGAATGGCGTATTTGTTTCGAACACTTTAAAAACAAACTCATACTAAGCCCTCTGGTAGAATATGCGTCCCTAGTGTAGGTCGAAAGTTAAGAAAGGGGTGCAAATACTTCTACATTTATCAGATACATGCATCCTTTTCCAACTTTCCTTGAGCAAAGATCTCCACTTGAGTATCGTTCTGTAAGACATATGAGTCCCCAACGTGGCTTGAAACCAGTTTAATTACCTCGACCAACAGTGACGTGAGTTTGTAATACATAAATAATGTAATATCATCACATTAAAGCTTTGTTCCATCACTTTTAGTTAAGTCTCAGTTAGTCTAACTGATAGATAATTGCATGTATTGTTTTCTTCAACTATCTGTCAGTTGAGCTAACCGAAATCTTTTGATTATATGAGGGCTAACGTTGTTTTGTTTGATAGATGGCGTTAATGTACCGTGAGATTTGTTCGATATAGAATTAGATAGAGCCAAACCATTGAATGCTAAATTTTTTACTATTACAGAGACTGTACAAACAGATCTCACGCTGTCTACATTACTGCCATCTGGTGGACAAAAATAAGAGTAACTCTCATTAAGGCTTCGATATAGATTAGTAAAAATGTTAGTAGCTCATTTTAGCTCTTGTATAGCCGACCTGTGAAAGTGCTTTAAGGTCGAGAATCGCATGTGATGTCGCTTGTATTCAGTTCAGCAATGAAATGTATGCTGCATTAATATTGATAAGCAAAAATCAGCTTTATCGTTTCACGTGTAAGCGATGTTTGCCTTTATAAAGCAGTTTTATGGTCGACTATAGAGTGTGTGAATTAAAGAACTTCACTAATTACAAAGCATTTTGTTTTATAATGATCAAAAATAGTAATATACAAGTTAAAAACACCTCAAGCTATAAAAAGACTAAAGGCAAAATCAAGGTAATTAATATTTATTTATTAAGGCACGGACAAGAGTCAAGAGAAAAAGAAATCTAATATTTAGATAAAAAAAATATTTATTTATTTATTTAAGTTTTATACAAATGCATAAGGAGCACTTAATGCTAACAGCATTCTCTGCCAGTCATCTAATATATCCAATAGACTTTGAACTTCACAAAGCACAGAACTGGTGCAGCATAAGGTCTTTAGACTGATATGCTAATTTCATTCACCCATACAATCGTACCAAAGAACTAATCAGAGGCCTTAGTACGAGTTTCATTTACTTATAAAGTAATCGCATCGAGTTCGCGTTCGGCGCTCTGATTGGTTGTTTCATTGGCGCCGGCCAATCAGAGTGCCGAACGCGTACTCGTTTCGAATACAGTAAAAGCTCCCTATTCGCGCTTCCTTCATTCGCGTTTTCACTATTCGCGGATTAAAAAAATGCAACCCAATTTCTATATTCGCGGCAAAAAATTTCTTTATTCGCGGATCTAAAATTTCATACAAAATTCCAATAGGTGTTTAACGCAATCACTTTGACCTAAGCCGCCTTTGTCGCATTTGCCGCAAACACCGCGGTCGGCGTTTTTGAAAATGTAAACAAACAGAAGAAAGCAACCTTATTTCTGAAGGAATAAAGTATATTTTTAAATGTTGCTGTTCCGTTCTTTGGAAAAAGCCGCTTTGCCTATTTTATTCTTTAATCTTTCACATTCGTTACAAATATTGTGATCGAGTAACACGTCTCTACTGCTCTCGTCGTTCTTCGTAATTAATATCCATCCATCCATCTATGGAACGAAGTCTTAATTTTAAGAGGAAAATTGCTAATGCGACTGCTGAGTATCAGTCTGAATTGTCGGAGCTATTAAAAACTGCCAAGCAAGAGAAAATAACAAAATTCTTCAAACCATTGCCTAAGCCTGAGGATAATGATTAATTAAAATGTTCAATAACATCAATAAAATTGATTTTCTTATGTATTTGTGTTTTTTATTTTGGCACCTAGGAACGTATCCCCTATAAACCCATATAAATTACCATTCTGTATTCGCGGCATATTCATGGAACATATACCTCGCGAATAAAGAGATTTTACTGTACTTTAAACGTACATGCAACTCGTACTAAGGCCTCTGACTACACGAAATTTACGTTACAACGTCCAAAAACTCAACTAAGAATGAGAATTTAATATTAAATCCCCTTCTATTAATCTTGTACTATACATAATACACTACTGCCTATCCTATTAGGAAAATCAGACGTGATTATGCATGTAATATACTATTTAAATATTATTATTAAAATGCTTGTAGTAAGTAGATATCGATATTTCACACACTGTAATCATGTGCTGTGGCATGCTGTGAGCTCATTGTGTAGCTTACATAAGGTATTCAATTTCAAGCGTTAATCATTTTGGTTCAACACTCGTTACTTTAGTATTCATTCGTTTATTAATCAAGTGTTATAGTGTTTATAGCGGGCTTATACTAGATTGTATTCATATTAGTATCGATAGCAACAAAGCTAATCGCCATCCTGATTTGTCCCAGAATATATTATATCCCTTATGTTATATTGGTTTTTATTAAAAGTGAGACAAACAACCTAGCTGACATCGGTTGGAACTTAGATCAAGTAAGATTTTAATGATCAAATAGATCAAAAACTTCTGTAAATTTAGACATTTATTACATAGTTGTATTAAGATCATAATAAAAATGAATCAAATAAAAATCATCCTGGTCTTTTCAAAAATATCAAAAACACTGATTAAAAGAACATAGCTACGAATCAAAAATACTCGTGTTGCTTTTGAAAGACTTCAACTAAACATGATTTCATTGTTCTGAAACGTCCAAAATCAATGAATTTAAATTACAAACAAACAATTCTGGTTTAAAAATTAATCTCTTACTTTTATATTAAACATAACTCGACTAATTTAGTTGTAATTCGAATTTTAGTACTAAAAACGTAAAATATATTCTTACCTATCCGATTATGGTCCTTAAAGTCCTGCTGAGGTTCCACGTAGGGCCGGAGCTCGTCGTCATCATAGCCGGTGTTCATCCACTTATCCCTCATGATGCTCTCCAAAGAGGCTCGCTTCGCAGGGTTCAGGACTAAGAACTTCTTTAGAAGATTCTCGCAGTCCGTTGACATGTAGAAGGGTATTCTGGAAAGAGAAGAAATTGGCATTACTATTTGGTGATGTTCGTTTTGTACTGAAAGTTTTTAATTAGACATCCATTTAAGACTGCCTCGTTAGCCTAAATGGTCGCAAATGCGACGGCCAGGCAGGGCGTCTCGGGTTCGATTCCCGGGTCGGGCAAAGTATTACTAGGTTTTTTATAAAGTCTCAGTAGTAGCACGGAGTCCGGAATTGTGCCCGGTATATGGCTATAGGCTCACCCCCTATTACATGGGACTCATAACATAAATAGTGAAAAGTGGGTGTTACATTGTACAATGGCACAATGTACACCTCGGCTCGACCGGAGTGATACCACGGTCTCACAGAAAACCGACGTGAACCAACGCTTGCGTTATGTTTCGTCGTGTGGGTGAGGTTGCCGGAGGCCCAATTACCCTTCCCTTCCCCAATCTTCTCAATTCCTGAATTCCAACGATCCTCAAACTCCTAATCCCCAAAAGGCCGTTAAAGCACTTCGTCTCTGTTGTTCCAGGTGTGCATAGGCGACGCCGATTGCTTACCTTCAGGCAATCCGTCTGCTCGTATACCGGCTTATGCCATAAAAAAAAGCAAAGAGTACTATAAAAAAAAAATATGGCTCTCTAAGCCTTGCATTTACACGTAATGGTACCAAGAAGTCATAATTGTCATATTTATTTTATTAAACAGAAGTAAAGTAAGGTTTAAAGTGGTTGAGAGTGTGGTATACCTGTACTTCCCGCGCAGGACCCGCTCCCGCAGCTCACGCAGCGTGGACCCGTCGAAGGGCAGGCTGCCCGACACCAGCGTGTACAGGATCACGCCCAGCGACCACACGTCCACTTCGGGACCGTCGTATTTCTTGCCTGGAACATTACACCACAGTGTGTTACATTTTGTTTTTGGCTGAAGATTATGATTACCTTTCTAATAATAGTTAATTTATGGACTTAAGATTGATAACACTCCATAGTAATTTTCTAAAAATGCAATGTGGATTCAAGTATCTTTGCCTTTCTTGTGTGAGAAGAAGCTTTACTAAAAAGCCGGAGAACCACAGAGATCTAATTAAAATGACTCATAATGTTACTATTCTTGGTGCAGTTATAAACTAAACATTCTTACTGTATAGTTTTTTTTTTGTTAAGGTCATAAACATGTAATGTAAAATTGGAATCTATATAATACATAGGTTAATCGTCGTTTCTTTGTTTTACAGATGAGAGGATCCTTATTAATTTGTTCCTACATAATTAGTGTACCTAAATACTTAAGTATTTTATATGAAATAAAATCTTTGTTTTACAGAGTAACATGTGGCTTATTATTATTATTTCATAAATTTCCACAACAAACTTAACTATTACAAAGCGTTTTACAAACATGTAGACGGATCACTATATGTTAAGTAATTAGCACCACCTAAAGTAATATAAAGACAAAATGTTGTATCAATAAAAGCACTAATCAAGTAAGGGATACCTTGGAAGAGTTCAGGCGCGGCGTATGGCGGGCTGCCGCAGAAGGTGTCGAGTTTGGCGCCCGGCGTGAACTCGTTGGAGAAACCAAAGTCCGCAATCTTTATGTTCATCTCGCCGTCCAACAGCAGATTCTCCGCCTAGAATGTTCGAAGACAACTATTGTAATATACTTACAGGATTATTTTGATTTTTCGTTGGGGATCGTGACAAGATACCTGTGAAATCAAATAATTAGATATCAACGCTCGTCTTTCGAGTATTTTATGGATATTTTTAATTGGTGATCTGCACTAAATTACAGTTGTGATGATCGATGTTGTGATATCGCTGTTCCTTAAAACAAGTCCAATATAAACAGCGTTTGAAACAGATCGCATCCATAATACTGTGGTTTGCAGTGGTTTACCATGTTCAGAGAATTCCTTCATATATTTGCAAGAAACTGTATGTATCTAAGGTGTCACCTTGAGATCCCTGTGTATGATCCTCTTCTGATGGCAGTACTGGACGGCGGAGACGATCTGTCGGAACTTGGCGCGCGCCTCCTTCTCCTTCATGCGCCCGTGGAGCACGAGATAGTCAAACACCTGGAACAGATCACAATAACATTATAACAAGGCACTAGACATATTTCCGGTGACAACAGAATACATTTATCACAACCTCCATTTTTTTGTGGGACATGCCCACCACAACTCTCCAAAACCGCTGCAAATGCTGTAAGCCAGGAGATACAACCATGAGAATACCAACCAGAACACTGAAGTCTCAGGCGCGTCTCAGGGATTTGAATAACTGTCTTGGATATGGCAACGAAATAAATCAGAAGATATTATTAGAGGAGAAGAAAAAAAACGATAGTTTCCACTTCCCTCGGTGAATTTAATACAGGAGACAGAATGACTTAAACCTAAAGGTTCCTCTACTCTTCCCGCTGGTATCTTTAAGACCCGACTAAGAAACTACATATTGGACTGGACAGTAGTGCTTTTTGATAAACCTTAGCCCTTTTAACTGCGATCTCTAATCCGCTTGCCAAGCATTGAGATTTTGAGAAACCTTTTTCTGTAGGAAAGGCCTATATAGTCCATTTGTGGCCTCTTAAAGGCTGTTTATAATGACGATGATTATGAAGAAAAGGGATATATATATACCTCGCCTCCTGACGCGTACTCCATGACGAGGTACAACGTCTTCTCAGTCTCTATGACCTGGAACAGCTTCACTATGTTCGGATGGTCCAGCATCTTCATTATCCGGACCTGGAAATAAAAATAAAAGTTATTAGGATATGTACGAACATTATTGGTGCAGTAAGGAACTATAGAACTTTAGTGTGTGATTGCTTCGCATCAAATAATATTTAGCAGTCTGCCCCATAAACAGTTACTCTCAAAATGATATTCTTCATTAGAAAATAAACTTATGCTTTGACTCGTTTAATCACATTCATTAATTAGTGATAGTCTTCAAGTTAGTAGATATTCGGCCAATTTCTTTCACTGCGACTTGACTTTTTATTTTTAATATGCGATGGGTCGACATTTAACCACAATTCCGCCTGGTGGTAATCGATTAAGCTGTTTACGATGGAGTACGTTTACCCATAAGCAACTTATTTACTCGGGCCTTGAAAACACCCAGGTATACCCTTCAGGAAACACAGACTCTGACAAACAATTCCACTGCTTAGCAGTTCGCACAAGGAAGCCTTTATGGAACAGGAGGCAAACGAGCGGACGGATCACCTGATGGTAAGCGATCAGCGCCGCCCATGGACACCCGCAACACCAGAGGAGTCACAGGTGCGTTGCCGGCATTTTAAAAAGGAATACGCTCTTTGCCTGATTGACTATTACTGGTTTGATACTAGGAAATTCTCTATTGGACAAACAGAATCTCGCACTACACTCATATCATCTGTTGGTACATTCTCAAAATATGGCAGTCTATCTGTCTGTATAAACTCAACAATTAAAAAGTAGGTATTGAAAATGCGTTACCTCTCTGAACAGCTTCTGCAGTGATCCAGGATTGAGTTGTGTCTTATCAATGATCTTGATGGCGACCTCCTTGCCGGTCGGCACATGTTTCGCTAGCTTCACCTTAGCGAAGTTGCCTTTACCGATTGTCTTTAATAGCTTGTACTTTCCTGGAAACAAAAGAAAATTATACATAATTAATCTATCTTCTATTCATATAATAAAATCGTGGAAACGTCAAAACTGTACATTGATTTTTTTTAAATAATACTTGGGGGATGATCTATAGTCGACACTGAAGCCAAAAATATGGATTTTAGAATTTTTGTCTGTTTGTCTGTATGTATGTCCGGGATGATCTCAAAAAGTACTGCATGGATTTACTTCAAATACTGTATGATTATTACTAACAGGTCGGGTCAACATTCAGGCTAGTTATTATCACGCTATCACCTACGGAGTAAGCGCAGTAAATCATTATTCTACGCGAACGAAGTCGCGGGCACAGCTAGTATATTTAGACCTCTTGCCCGGCAGTCGCACAAGTGCTGGTTCGATTCGGCGGTCGGACAAAGTATTACTGGGTTTTAAAAAAATCTCAGTAGTAGCACGGAGTCTAGAAATGTGCCCGGTATATGGCAATAGGCTCACCCCCTATTACATGGGACTCATAACATAAATAGTGAAAAGTGGGTGTTACTTCTGTGTGTACCTCTGCCTACCACGTCGGGGATAAAACGCGTGATGATGTTATGATAACTAATTTTGACTAAACAGCAGCAACTTCGTTACAAGTTGAAGGGCTAACTAAAGTTCGAGGCTTATAGATATTATTTTCCTTCAGTTTCACAAGTACCCCGTACTCCAACTTCACAACGAAACTTACTATTTTCTAGAAAGTTCTAGAGCTTTCTAAGTTAGCTGGTTTCATTTTCTTCTAGGTTTTATGTTTGCAAGTTGAAGTTGGTAAGTTTCTCGAAGGCTTTAGAAGAAGCTTTTTAACTTAACAAAGTTGTTAAACAAGTGTTGTGTTGGGACAATTTAATATGGACCTTATAAGAATGGAGGAAGGTTAGTTTCAGGGAGACAGTTTTATTGATATTGTTAATATTATTTCTATTCTTTACATATCGACCTTAATATTTATTTGCACAAAAAAATCATGTAGTATAGTACTATTTTGTATCCTTTTTGAAACAAATAAATATTTTTTCATGCTTAACGCATTGTATCGCACAAAGTTATTCAGTTGAGGTAACTCGTCAAGCCTTTAAACATATTTAACTTGTGTCTTTGTCTTTTAATAGTTCTTATTATGTTGACTGAATAGATTGATGGACTACTGACCAATGTGTGGTTCCTCTGAAGCCCGCGAGCGCGACGAGACCCGGGCGCTGCCGCCCGATGTGCCCCCGCCGCCCGCTCCCGCCGACGACTCCGACGCACTCTGCAAAAACCAAACAATTACATATTAATATCAAGCAAAGACATAAAATAGAAACATCCAGGGAAGCTTCAAAGATTTTGTGAAGGTTCACTCTTTTATTGCTTATCTCTATAACGATCCATAGCACGCAATCTGTTACAATCAAAATATAGGACCTTTAAGTCATTGGGCGTAAAACAAATGGATTTGAAATGTGTTTTGTATCTGGTTTATAAATTACCTTGTTAATAGATTACATCAAAGTCTAGGTTAAATCGTATTTCTTTACTTTTAAAGTATTGGCAAAAAAACTTACGAATTCAAATCAATTACTTCATTCCAAAAATCGCGATAACTATCAACGACAATCAGATTCCTCTACAAACTTTATCACCTGCGTATTCCCCTACCTTGAAAAGATAATAATGCATCAAAAGATAAAGGAATTCCCAGCTACCGTGGGTACCATGGACGGGTAGCCACGGTGCCGGTGCGAGGGGTGAATGACCGCGCCGACTAGGGCTCCACACGAATGACGGAGTAACATAGGTACTGGGAAATAGGAGCCGTTCGCATTATGAGGAATGTGCAATTGTTTTACTTCGCTTTTTTGTGCGACCAGAGTCATATTGTAATTGACGTTTGGTACTAATTTTTTGTAGTTAAGGACGGAGGATTTATTATTCTACCACTCCCTATTCCCACGATATTCAGACGAATTTGAATGATCTTTAAATTGTGTGTGTGTGTGTAAAAATTGTATTTGTATGTACATTAACGACACTGGGGAACAGTGTGGAAAAAGAAAAATCCCTATATGCTTAAAAGAGAATGACTGTTTTCATACCAACCATAAAATACTTAATATTATTTCAAATTGGTAATTTATCATAAAAACATCGTGATTTTACTGCCTCAAATCACATGAACTTGAAATAAATAAGATCTATAAATAATATGCTCTGCCATTACAATTCGTAATAAGGGCATAACCATTCTTTGTGTAGCCCCAATTTATCACCAATGTGTACACATAAAATGGGTTATATTTAGTTAGAAATAAAAGCAAACTCTATTGTTTAGACAATAAAGTCAATATTTAATTATGTACCAAGGTCAGTTTATTACCATAATCGACTTGGGAACAGCATAATTACGTTGTGTTTGTCTCATTCTGAAGAGTTCCAACTCTCGAGTCCAGTCTAATCAAGTTACGTTAGCAGGTCTACCAGACCAGTGCGTATGGCGCATCGGGCATCAGCCCTACTAGGTCCCATCTGTCACTGTAGGACCTAGTAGGGCTGATGCCCGATACGAAGCCGCGAAAGGCCTTTTTTTTTTTTTTTTTTTTTTTAAGTGGGGAAAATCATCGAATGACTGCCCCCGCCTGGGTGAGGCGGGAGGGAGTGTCAGACTCTTACTGACTAAAAACCACCCCGTTCCTTCTCCTGCAGGTTGAGCCGGAGCCCCGGTTACCCGTTAGGTTCTCCGCGACTCCGAATCGGCATCGGCCCTATTGGGCCCCATCTGTGGTGGTCTGATGGCTCTTTGAGGCGCGCGCGGAACGCGACGCGCCGTACGCTCGGCCGCGGAAGGCCTAACGAGTTCCCGAGGCTCCGGCTCGAAGAGCAGGAATAGAAACAAGATGGTTTAGTCAGTAAGAGTCTGACACTCTCTATCGTCTCACCCGGGCGGGAGAAGTCATTGGATGATTTTCCCCCCTTAAAAAAAAAGCCTAATCAATTTACTTTAGCATGCCTAACACAATTTGCCTTCGGCTTCTCGAGAAGATTGTGATTGATTGCCAGATTCTGGATATGAAATGTATGAGAATAGACATGCCTCTATCAAAATAATATGGCAAAAAATGTGTAACAGATATTCGATAGAACGCATTGTAAACATCCAGTTTTTAATAATTAAGCATCCTTAGATAATGTTACAGTTTTATTATAAAATTAAATATTTTATGTAACACTCACTTTAATATAAATTTCAAAAGTCAACGGTACATAATTATTATAAATTGTAACGCTCTTAGTGCTTAGCTGTCTATTTAAAGGTAACTTTAGAAGGTAAACGCATGTTACTCGTATCCCAAGGGAGCATAAGTACTTGGTTTAAGTTAATCTTAATTTTACAAGTCTAGGTAAGCATTTTTAGCCTAGAATGATAATGACTAGTAGTAATAACGATTCATTTTAACCGAATAATATTAATAGCAAATTAATTAGCATTTACCGGACGGCTTTAAACACACATTTCTTAGAAATATGAAAGAAAAAGTAATTGCAGTTCAAAATCATTTGCAGGCCAGGAAAACAAAAGGTTTACATAAGTTTACTAGATACCTCCATAAAATGTCTCCGCCGCCTTCAGGAATACCTGCAAGGTTTGCCTACAAATAAGCTAAATATGGTTTACAAGCTACTTCCGCGCGGTTTCACTCGCTCTGCTCACCGCCTATTAATCGTAACGTGATATTTTATAGCCTATAACCTTCCTCGATAAATGGGCTATCCAACACAGAAATAATTTTTGAAATCGGACCAGTAGTTTCGGAGATTAGCGCGTTCAAACAAACAAACAAAAAAACAAAACTCTTTAGCTTTATAATATTAGTATAGATTATTCAAAATAATTTCTTAATCAATAAAAATCAGTGAACTGTAACACATGACTTATGAACAAACCACTCTATTAAAGGTACCCTTACATCATATACCCTAATACCCAGTTACCTACAATCCATTTATCATTCCCTATATTAAATTATCCGCTGCTAAAATATAGCTCTGGCCCGAATAAGGACGAACGTGAGTCGAGTGCTTAAAGACCTATCTTCGGCATAGTTCAATTAGATCTATTTAGGTTTGTAACGTGACCTCTTTGATAAAATACTAAACAGATTTTGGATGTAGATGAGTTTTTCAGTGCCCATTATTGATAGAAGTCTGGTATATCTTTTTAAAAGAGTAACGATGGAGTTTCTTGCTCGTTCTTCTCCATTCTAAACTACACTTTGGAACGAGCGCCTAGCTTCACTGACAGACAGACGGACGGACAATTCAATTTATGATATTTCTAGTGTGCCTAATTTCGGATTCCTTGAAATAAATGCTTTGACTTTGACATTTAAATATTTTTGTTTTATATGCAGAAAATATAAGGTGTTTAATTAAACAAACATTGAAGCACTACTTAAGGATTTTTTTTAAGGGGGGAAAATCATCGAATCACTGCTCCCGCCTGGGTGATGCGGGAGGGAGTGTCAGACTCTTACTGACTAAAAACCACCCCGTTCCTTCTCCTGCACGTCGAGCCGGAGCCCTGGTTACCCGTTAGGTTCTCCGCGACACTACTTAAGGGATAGGGACTGGTATAGATAATAATTATTGCCCTCGTTCTTCATAATTAACGCTTAGAGTGGTACGTCAGTTACCCGTGCCTGATATAACGCTAGTAAAGCTTTGACTTTGCTCATTCAAATCTGGCAGTTAAAGTGTAACGACTCCTTCGAAAAACGTTCGCAACTGCTGCTACAAGGATGTTCTCCTGTGTCGTGGTCGTGGGTGCGTTTACAAACATTACAATTTCACATACACCCTCAGACCTAAAACAACAATTTGTGGAATCACACAAAGAAGTTGGCCAGTTATTGATCCAACCGTGCAGTCATCAGTCAGTAAATAAATAACAAGGATCATACCAAACAGTCAAAAAACATTTCATTGAAGTATCAGTCACGTTAAAGATAACATGTTAACAGAGAATTCAATTACACTGTACTTGACTTATCAAATAACTACGAACAGTTAAGACGAACATAGTAGTTAAACTATGACAGTTATCTACGGTAACATAACTCAGTTAACTATGTACATAAATCTCTTCTAGCTTGCTAAATTTAACTTGGAAATTCGACATGGTATGATGGCAGTATAGAGAGTATTTGGGTCAGCGGTTTATAAGATTAAGCTGAACTTGGAACAAGAACGAACTACTTTGGGCTCTTGGGAGATACGTAGTATTGGGCGGACAGGACATGTATAGTATATACCTCTAGAATAGTCAGACGTTACTTTGCGGAAATCTATGCAACACAAACAATTGGGAAAATATTTCGATTTTATTCCGCTGAAGTAATAAATTTGCAGCATACAATGTGCAGCACCGCCTTCCTACCCGTAGATTAACGATCATGCAGCAGAAATGAAACACAAAACACTAAACACACACACGACACACAACAAACCACACTCGACGGTGGCTCCCGCGGAAGTTCCGTGGGGGAGCACAACAAATGTCGAGTGAGGAAATTGTAGTCTTATAAATGGAAGAGTCTTAAAAATCACAAATCTTAGTCAATTGATCATCAGTGTAGTCATTTGTATGATAACTGTAAGCTCGATGCTCGCTAGTCGTGAGATATATTCCAAACAGAACAGAACTACAGATGCTAAAAGTAACTATTCCTATCATTGACTGAAATCTACACTACCTCTAATATCTGAACATGAGATACACAGAAACCGAAATATCCCTTTAAAAAGTCATGTAAATTAAACTGTCAAACCCCAAGCGGTCACCGGTGACCGCAACCTATTGTTCTATAATTGTGTCTACAAAACCGGTACTCGACGAGTTAAAAAATACCTTTGAAAGACCTGGTATAGAACATGTGCTTTGCTAAAACAGGACAGGTCACGAATATGTCTTTTATTTTCTCCACGCAAGCATCACTTTGTTAGACCTCGCTGTTTGCCAGAGGCATCTCGTTACGGGAAACTCGGGCAGGTTAAAAAATACCCAGTACTTTCAGTCTTTTGTTCCATCCACCTTCATTTGCATAGTGATTTAGAAAAGATTTTAACTGCTTTTAATCTTCTGTCGAGTTTTTTGAATAATGCGAGGGTGAATTAGATTTTAGATGGAGATCATAAAGGTATTTGTGACTATTAAAAATGTACTAGGGCTTCAAGTTATACTTAGTATCATCATACCCGTTTTATCCCCAAATGAGTTACGTAGGATCCACAATACGTCCTAATTAACATTTTTTTTTATTAAAGGGACAAGCCCGCCGCAACCTCCCAAAACCGCTGCAACTCCTGTAAGCCAGGATCTACAGTAGATACAACCATGAAATCACCGGAACACTGAAGTCCGGCGCGTCCCAGTCATAATTAACATCTCGATTTTTTTCCTTATTTCTTTTTAATAACTACATGAGAGACAAAACCACCATACGTGGTATTAAACAACTACGACTCAATTTACATTGAAACAAAACGTAAGAATAATGAAAAGAAAGGTATATTTCAAGATATTCCTCAGTATCGAGGTTCACAATTAGTCGTGGCGAAAGCGATGTAAATTCACTATAAACGCCTGTTACAATTACCAGTCTATCTTTTATAGCCACTTTCGAAAATGACGAACAGGTCACACTCAAATACCAAATAAAAATAAAAGCGAATATTTTAAGTTGAAGATGACGCCTAATGAAATTAGAGATTCGAGTTGCTTCTTCAGTAGCTATTAATTTTTTTTGGTATTTAGGCACTGTTAGGTATTCTAGGCTTTTTATTTAATTCATTTAATTGTGTCAGTTACGGTAAATAGATAGAATTTTCATTAAAAGATCGAGATTTTGATATTAACTCGTCAAGTACCGTCATTATAGACACAATTATAGAACAATAGGTTGCGGTCACCGGTGACCGCTTGGTGTATGACAGTTTAAATTAGAATAAAGGCAGGTTAGTTTTTTTAATTTGTAACAGGCGTTTGACTAATTCATCAACAATTGTATGGGATTCCTATTATATTAAATTAAATTAAATATTATGCTATAGTGTAGGCGGTTGAAAATAGTCTAACACACAACTGAGTCTATCTACAACAGACTTTAAAACAGATTTAATCAAATTATCTACTCTTTGAAGACCATTAACTAGAACTTTCTAACTAGACGATAAAATTTCCAATCAGTCTTTGGACTGAAAACTTCTAAACCATATATAAAATTCTAAGAGATTTTCAGGAATTTAAAGTTTGTTATAAGCATTCAAAGATTGGAAGAAAATACTGTCATTTTAATAAAGATTAAGATTGAAATATTGTCCTAATTTGGTGAAGATCTCTGAAGTCAAATGTCCGAATTTAAGTTTGTAGTTAGGGCTGTTAAATAAGGCCCGGCAGGCCGGCATTGTGTAAGAGAAGTAATTTGTCTTACTAAAGAATACTTTCAGTCGGATGGAGTGGGAATACTAATAAACCGGGTATAAATTGCTGTCATTCCGTGTTGGGGTTGAATTTTAGGAACTTTGTAGTTTGTCCTTATTATAAAGTTTTGTATAAGTAACTATCAACTTGGTATTTTATTTATCCGGAAATTTATAGGAATCCGGAAAAAATTATGCTTAAAATTGTAACACTTTTGTCCACCCAGAATGTTTAATTATTTGTTTCTATTAGCTAATGGTCGATTATAGCACGATCACACCTGTTACTCCCCGGGTATAGGTATTTTTCATTGTTTTTATTTACGTAATGTAAATATGAAATATCTTTTACTTTATTATGATAGAGGCGAACCCAATAACGATTTCAAATAAATCCATACTATTACTCAAGCTTACTGATATTCTCATCATTATTGCTCTCTCATTTCACATCTTAAGACATAGATTTTAAGGTACAATATAGATTTCTTCGAAAGGGGTTCCTCAGGGAATCATTATTTACCCCATGCAGTTTTTCGATGGCCTTGGCACGCCTTCTTCTCCTCCATAGCTTGGATAAGAAAACTGGTGCCAATAATGGCAGCACACGGTGACGCATCGTTTGAGGATTTATTTTGACTGATTTCCTTTGCACTGGTTTGTGAAACACGGTCTAGCTTGGCTAGACCTTAAGGTGATTTGTTTTAGGTCCTTTTTTATACAGCACTAGATTTTGTATTGCACTGGCGGTTAATAGTTTTTAATACACGATATATTATTTAAAATTTATGGAGAAAACAAGGATTTCCGTTCCTATGTCTATAATAATTGTATTAAGCATACGATTTCTAATTACATCCTATAACCGTTATTCATGCAAATCATTAGACGGATAGATATTCATGAGACCAAAGTAATAAATGTAATGAATTTTTCGTATACAGACAAATGTAATGTGGATGTTAATTCTGTTGGTTTTCATATTGACAAATACGTCGAATATCAATCAAAACAGAGATAAATTTACATGAATATAAATGATGAATTGATATCAAAACACCAGGCTGTTGTTTTGTAGGCGAAAATTGCGAATTCACTACACACGATAACCTCGAACTGAACTTAATGAGATTGATTAATTACATTGAACTATTAAACTTTGAGATAAGAGGAGTCACTTCATAACATTACGTTATATCGAATTGTTGATAAACTGTATTATTTAATCAAAATAGTTTTATTGTTAACGAATTGTCACGTTTCTTACAATGTGGAAAAGCAATCAGTAGCAGTGCGACAGTCGCCACGTCGCGGGTCGCGGAATGCTGCACATGAACATGAACCTCTAGCATGGCTGAAACTAGTCGAATTCCTCGTCAATTTTAACCAATTATAACCATACTAATTTAATGTAAAAAAGAATGTATTATTGATTTCCAAACTTAATACAAAAAAGATATGTACCTATAGGCTGATTTAATGCTCTAGTCATTCTTTAACAGTTTATCTTAAACTGTCAAACACCAATCGGTCACCGGTGACCGCAACCTATTGTTCTATAACTGTGTCTATATTGACGGTACTCGACGAGTTAAGGTGATGCAAAGAGGAGATTTTGATCAACAAGAACCATTGAGAGATTAGAATTTAAACAGTCGGACAGACAAATCTAACATAACATCATTTACGTTGTCAACATCCCTATTGACGTAAATGTTATGTATGGAGGCGATAACATTACATTCTTTGGCGATAAGCTAATTTCACTTAACGGAGACATCTATTTGGTATGCCAAGTTTAAAACAAAGATTATAATGGAAGAAATAATTAGTGTTATGGGATAGTCAAAGCAAGTATTAAGTATAGACTTCGACTTCTTAATAAAAGTTCTTTAGTTAAAACAATTCAACTTCAAGAACAACTTAAACTTTAGACGATAATGTTCATGTCAAAATACTACTTTAGAGTATTTGCAAGGGGTGCGGTGCCAGAAGACCTCCCCGTGGTGCACCCTGGGTGCGGGCGACAGTTTCCCTAGCGGGGGTGATAGGGTTGGAGTGACTGTCGCCCGCAGCAGACTTCTGGACTGGGCGGGCGAACCCGATAGGGTTCTGGAGGCGGCGGGCTGTGTGCTCATGGCCCGCGCTTCCGTGGGGCGTTTCTCCGCCTGTCTCTCTGAACTTAGCAGAGAGCGTGGCGGAGAGGCAAGGGCGGTGCTCGTTGTGCACTCACCCTGCCAGCGAGCAGCATCGGGACACAAGCTGTCCCCGATTGCAGCCGTCGATATCGTAATCCGTAAGGAGGTCACGGTCATGTTTTGTGACTCTGAACGGGACGAGGGTCTTGGCTTGGTCGCCCGGACCGCGAGGAAGATAACCTCTATAAAAAATTCCTCCAATACTAAGTTCTGGTGCGCGGCGAGAGTATGCATGGCTGAGGAGTAGTGTCAGTCGCGAGCGCACCCCCAGCTAGGGGACCAGTGGACCCTCTAGTTGGGAGACAAATTTTCACTTACCCAGGTACAGGGGGCACTGCCTGGGTGGACCGTTTATTTCCCCCATACTCGTGGGAACTTTATGGAGTTGAACAACAAAAATAAAAAACCACAAGACGAGGAGGAGAGTGCGGGTGAGCTTGGCTCGCCTGCTGCGGAGGTAGGGGAGAGCCCAAGGGGCTCTGGCGCCCGTGGGGAGACGCTGGCTTTGTCTAGTGAGCCCCACACACGGGCATCAGTTCGGACGGGGTCGGACTCTGAGTCCGACACGTCATTAGCGGAGCGGCTGAGCGTGAGCTCGAAAGGCTCACGCCGCCGCGCTACGGGGACGTTTAAGCGTCCCAGATTGGAGGAGGACACTTTGTCCCCGTCCTCCGGCGCGCAGGAGGCGCCTCCCCTAAAGTCCCCACGGCGGCGCGGGGTAGGGGCGGGAAGAGCAGCGGTCGCCGAAAACTGGGAACTGCTGCCTGCGCGGAGTCAGCCGGGCAACTGGCTGCGGAGGGCAGGGCTCTTTCGAGCGCTGCCCGCTCAGAGTCCTCCGCAGCGGAGATGTCCGGCGTTGAGATGTCGGAGGGCGAGCGCGGTTACGGGAGCGAGGGCGATTCCGGGGGCTTCCTCCAAATCATCATGGAGGAGCTCCGTAGGCTGGCTATGACCAAATACCAGCCTGCTAGGACCGCCCTCCTCAAAACAGCAGAGGCCACCATAATGAAGGAGGCCTCACAGCGGTATGGTGTGCCCACCGCTGAGGGGGTGCACCGAGAGCTGGTGGAGATGCGGCGGGAGATGGCGCGCTTGGCGGCCTCCAATGCGGCTCTGGAGGCCGAGCTGCGGACGGCCAGGGCTGAGCTCGCCGCCGCTCGTGACGGTCGCTCCCACCCCCCGGCGGAGTCCGACGTTGTCGGACTATTGCGGCGCGAAATGGCTGCCTTCCAGCAGCGTTTTGACGCTCTGGAGGGTCGTCTTCTTCGCCCCCCGCTCGCAGTGAGTCAGGTCGCCCCTCCGACCCCGCGCTCGTACGCGGCCGCTGCGGCCAAACCTTCGACCTCGGGTCAGGCTAGCCGCAGCACCCAACCGCCGGCAAAGGCGCGACCGGCTGCCCCAGCGAGGGCCTCGGCGCCCCCGTCGACGCAGACCCCAGCTGCGCCGACGGCGCCTGCACCCGCGGGGCGAAAAAAGAGGAGAGGCACTCCAGCCCGGCAGGCTGGAGTTGCGACAGCGGTGGTGGAACCCGCCCCGCGAGCGAAGGACGGCGGCGGGTGGCAGATCGCCGGCGAGGCGAGGAGAGTCGCCAGGGAGGGCCGGAAGCGCCGCAAGAAGGCGCAGCGGCAGCGACGGCAGCAGCAGCGCAGGGAGAAACGCGCTGCTGCCTTGCTCCTCGCCCCTAAGACCGCGGCTGTGGTCATCACCCTACAGCCGGAAGCGGTCAATAGGGGCGTTACCTACGGCGACATCCTCGCCAAGCTCAAGGGGGCGGTGACTCCTGCGGAGTTCGGGGCCCCGGACGGGTTTGCAGTCAAAGTGACTGCCACTGGAGCCCGTCTCTTGGAGGTCCCCGGCGCGACCAGCGGCCCATCGGCCGACGCCCTGGCCGAGAGGCTTAGGGCGTGCCTCGGTGCGGACGAGGCCCGCGTGTCCAGGCCCACCAAATGCCTGGATGTCAGGATTTTGGGCCTGGACGACTCCGTAACGGAGAGCGAGGTGGTGGCCGCTGTGGCCAGGACGGGAGGGTGCCCTGCTGACCAGGTCAGGGTGGGCGCCATCCGTCCGGATAATTCGGGGCTGCGCACGGTGGTGGTCAGCTGCCCCGTTACAGCGGCCAAGAAGCTGAAGGAGGGCAAAAGGCTCTTGGTGGGATGGGTCTCGGCGCAGGTCAAGCTGCTCGAGACCCGGCCTCTGAGGTGCTACCGCTGTCACGTGGGGGAGCACGTGAGTGTCAAATGCACCTCGGAGGTGGACCGCAGCGACTGTTGCTTCCGCTGCGGTCGGCCCGGTCACAAGGCCGGCTCGTGCAATGCCCCGCTGCACTGCAACGCATGTGCGGCGGCTGGCAAGCCGGCCAATCACCGGGTCGGGAGCAAGGGCTGCTCCCCTCCTGCCAAATCCAAGGGCAAAAGTAGGCCCTCCGCCGCCCCCGTCGTTTCCGCCGCCCCCGTCGTTTCCGCCGCCGCCGCCACTGCCGCCGCAGTCGCCGCTGCCGCCACTGAGGAGGTCGGAATGGACTGTCAATAATGGCTCCATTCCGCCTCCTCCAGGCGAACATCAACCACTGCGCCGCTGCTCAGGATCTCCTGCTCCAGAGCATGGCGCAGTGGTCGATCAACGTCGCCGTGGTCTCCGAGCCGTACTTTGTCCCGCCCAGGGGTCACTGGGTGGCGGACCTGGACGGCTCGGTGACCATCATCTCGTCGGCCGCCGCCGGTACCCCGACTCTAGAGGCTGCTCAAAGAGGTCGGGGTTGTGTCGCAGCACGGTTCGGAGAGCTCGCTGTGGTGGGCGTGTACTTCTCTCCGAACCGAACTCTCGCCGAGTTCCACAACTCCTTGAGTGAGTTGGTCACCGTCGTCGTCGGGTTCCGTTCCCTCCCCGTGCTCGTCCTCGGGGACTTCAATGCCAAAAACTTGGCTTGGGGTTCTCGGTTCACCGACGTCCGGGGAAGGATGGTGGAAGACTGGGCCCTTGAGACAGGCCTAGTCGTCCTGAACCGGGGTTCTGTCCCCACGTGCGTACGGATGCAGGGCGAGTCGGTGGTGGACATTTCGTTCGCCAGCCCTGCTCTGTCACCGCGTATTGTTGACTGGCGCGTCATGGAGGAGGTGGAGACGTACTCTGACCACCGGTATATCCGGTTCGACGTCTCTGCCGAGTCCGCAGACCCGCCGGCCAGACAGGCCCCATGTGGTCCGCGTTGGGCGCTGAAACAGCTGGACCGGGAGCTGCTCCTGGAAGCCGCTATCGTGCAGGCCTGGGTGATACCACCGGTCAGGCCTGCCGACATCGACGATGAGGCTAAGTGGCTCCAGGACGCCATGTCCAGGATTTGTGACGTGGCGATGCCCCGGATCCGATCAAGGCAGCAAAAGCGCCAGGTGTACTGGTGGTCACAGGAGCTGGCGGCGTTACGCAAGGCGTGCACTGCTGCGCGACGCCAGTACACTAGGCACCGCAGGCGCCGCATCCGTCCTCCGAATGCGGAGGCGAGAGAGGCGGAGTTGTACGAGGGATACAGGGCGGCCAAGGCCCTCCTCAAGGTGGAGATATTGCGGGCCAAGGAGGTGGCCCGCCGAGAGATGCTGGGGACTCTGGACAGAGATACGTGGGGACGCCCGTACCGGATGGTACGCGACAAGCTCCGCGCTTGGGCTCCCCCGCTCACCCAGAGTCTCCGGCCAGAAGTCTTGGAGGAGGTGATTGGCACCCTGTTCCCTCGACTGTGGAGGGGGTTCACCCCTCCGTATATGACTCCGCCCCCTGCGGTGCCCGACGCGGGCTACAGCGACGACGACGACGACATCGTCCCAGAGGTGACCGAGGCAGAACTGAGAGCGGCGGTGCGCCGGATGGGCGCCAAGAACACCGCCCCAGGACCCGACGGCTTGCATGGCAAAGCATGGGTCCTGGCCTCAGAGGCTCTCGGGCCTCGATTAATCGGTCTCTACAGCGCATGCTTGGAGAGAGGCCAGTTCCCGTCTCTCTGGAAAGCGGGCAAACTGGTCCTCGTGCGGAAGACGGGGCGCCCTGCGGACTCTCCGTCCGCATACCGGCCCATAGTGCTGCTCGACGAGGTGGGGAAAGTCTTCGAAAGAGTCATTTCGAACCGCCTCGTCGCGCACCTGACGGACATTGGGCCGGACCTGTCGGACGGCCAGTTCGGCTTCCGCAGAGGGCGCTCCACGGTGGACGCCATCATGCGCGTTAGGGACCGGACGACGGGGACTGCAGTGTCCAGGGGTAAGGTCGTAGTGGCGGTGTCTCTGGACATCGCCAACGCCTTCAACTCCCTGCCCTGGAGCTGCATTTTGGAGGCACTCCGGTATCATCGGGTGCCTACCTACCTCCGTCGTGTAATCGAGGCATATCTGACGGACAGGTCCGTCATTTACCCCGGTCACCGGGGCGAGTGGAACCGGCGAGAGATGTCACGCGGTGTTCCACAGGGTTCGGTTCTGGGGCCGCTCCTGTGGAACATCGGATATGACTGGGTGCTGCGCACCGACCTCCCGAACGGCGTTAGCACAATATGCTACGCCGACGACACGCTGGTGCTAGCGCACGGGAGGTCGCACCAGGCGGCGGCCGACTTAATGGCGACAGCGGTTGCGACAGTCGTTGAGAGAATCCGGCATTTGGGACTCGAGGTGGCGCTCCACAAGTCCGAGGCCATGTGTTTTCATGGCCGCGGGAACGCGCCACCTCCGGGTGGGTCCCAAATAACGGCGGGAGGGGTTACCATCGGCGTCGAGACGACGATGAAGTACCTGGGACTCGTCCTCGACAGTCGGTGGAACTTCGTGGAGCACTTTCGACGTTTGGCTCCAAAGTTGGCGAGGGCGGGGGCTGCGTTTAAACGCATCCTCCCCAACCTCGGGGGGCCAAACGCCTCCTGCCGGAGGTTGTACGCCGGGGTCGTGCGGTCCATGGCCCTCTACGGCGCCCCTATTTGGGCGCCGAACTTGTTGCGGCGTCCTGCTCGGACGCTGCTCATGTCACAGAGGGTCATGGCGATCCGAATGATCCGCGGATACCGCACGATCTCTGGGGAGTCGGCGAACCTCCTTGCCGGATTACCGCCGTGGGATCTGGAGGCGAAGGTGCTCGCGCGCGTGCATAACATGCGCGCGGAGGCACGTCGCCGGGGCGAAACTCCGCTGCCGCGCCAAATAAGTGCGTGGCGGGATGAGCTCCGGCGCGATCTCATGGCGGAATGGCAGCAACGACTGTCGCAACCGGGGGCTGGGCTCGCTGCCATTGCAGCGGTAAGTCCACCTCTTTGAGGAGTGGCTTGAGAGACGCTACGGCGTCCTCACCTACCGCCTGACGCAGGTCCTCACCGGACATGGAAGTTTCGGGAGGTACCTGTGTCTGATGGGGCGGGAGGAAACGCCCGGGTGTCATCACTGCGAGGACCGCCCTGAGGACACGGTGGAACACACAGTGGGAGAATGCCCTGCGTGGGCTGAGCACCGCCGTGCCCTCAGGGAAGTGATCGGCGATGGCGACCTCTCGCGTCCGGGCCTAGTGCAGGCCATGATGCGGAGCGAGAGGGATTGGGAGGCCGTCTCCTCCTTTTGCGAAGCAGTCATGCTGGCTAAGGAGGAGGCGGGACGCGTGAGGCAGCGAAGCGCTGCCTCCTCGCAACCCAGCCATCGCGAAAGACACACCGGGCGTCGGGGATCGCGAGACGATCTCCGGCCACCGTAAGCGCGGGCCTGCGGACGGCGAGTATGGGTGGCTCCCCGTCCGACCAGAAACAGACCCGAGCGTACGGCGCGTCGCGTTCCGCGCGCGCCTCAAAGAGCCATCAGACCACCACAGATGGGGCCCAATAGGGCCGATGCCGATTCGGAGTCGCGGAGAACCTAACGGGTAACCGGGGCTCCGGCTCGACGTGCAGGAGAAGGAACGGGGTGGTTTTTAGTCAGTAAGAGTCTGACACTCCCTTCCGCCTCACCCAGGCGGGAGCAGTCATTCGATGATTTTCCCCCCTTAAAAAAAAAAAAAAAAAAAAAAGAGTATTTGCAAACGTAGCTTTAATTAATACACACTGGAGACTTGAATTTAAAGTGTTTGAGTAATCTGGCATCTGGTCTCGTCCATTTACTAAAATAATACTAAAAAGTATGTTTTCAGGGTGATGAAGATAGAAGTGCCAATGATGATGGACTATTAAAATGACAGACAGGTGATGTTATAACAGTATATTTTGGAGATAAATTCTTAACTACCAGTCAATCTACAAGCAAACCAGATATAAATAACTAGTTCTTTTCTCTACTTTCTGATCGAAATCCGTTCACAAATCCAAATGATTTACGATCCAACATTTAATATCCTAATTGCCTCAATTTTGATTTATTGAAACGGTACAAAAAAGTGATTTCTATTACGACTATAAATTAAAAAGTGATCGTTTATTTTTTGTAGTATGAAATGAATCCTGTTACTTTGGGTAGCTGTTTTATTGGGGTGTAATTAAATTTTATGGGTGTTGGTAGAGGTGCAAATATTAATCGAACCTCATTTTAATATTTTCTCCAATTATGTTATGACAATCATATGTAACATTATTTTATTGCCGTATTTCTCTGCCTTTCTGCTGCGTTTTAGAGTTTATTTTAATTTTACATTAAATTGTAGTAAGCATGACAGACGCTATCGCTATTTACTGACGAGCTGACTAACCGGACATTCTGTTCTAACGTCTCATAGGATGCCTGATGGAATAATTGAAATAAATGTTTTGGACTTTGAATTTCGAACACCGTTGCGCTTAAAACCAACAAAACTTCAAATAAACGTTTGAAATTATCACCATCAATCAAGTTTCTCCTAAAATTGTTTCCTATTTTCGCAACAAATATAACCCAGTCAACTACCAGCATATCACTTCAGCGTTGAATGACGGTAGAGTCGTTGACCCGAATGAAGCACCATTGTTTCAACGTCATTGTTTCACCGCACTGCACCAGCAGACCATTCGATTCAGAGAAATGGAATCGATTATGAGAATCGATGAATTAGGCAACGGTTTTGAATGTGGTGATGGGTATGGACATTCGAGAGGGCATTGAAAATCATTGAGAAGATTTTGACAGATATACATAGTTATATGTAATACATAGTTCTTGTAATAAGGTTTGAAAGTTGTAAAATTGTCATTTGAAAAGTTCTTTTTACTATAGTAAACTTGAGCATTAAAAAACATTACCCCTGACGGTCCATTTCCAAGACTGAATACAACAATCTAACCTACACCACACCTATTTTTCGCTAACTAATATTAACCCTAGAAGTTAATAAGCCTATGAGCTACACTGCACCGAAATCTATAAAATTCCCACAGTTCGGTTTAGTGGTCTATAAAAAGCATTAGATAATGTCCGAATACTGAAACGATTTTAAGTCACGCTTAAGAGAAGTCATTGGATGATTAAAAAATAAAAAATAAAATAAAATAAAATAAGCCTTTATTGCTGTAGTTACAATAACAAGAATTACAGTTGTAACCAAAGTTGCAATAGAGTTAAATAAACAAACTTAAAAACTAATCTAACATTATCTCAGCAATTGGTTTCTCTCCTCTTACAACAGCTTGTCTTTCGACAAAGGCCTCCTAAGGATTTCCACTTGTTTCTGTCCTTTGCTACACGTAACCATTCTGGCCCTGCTACTCGTTTCAAGTCGTCTTCCCATCGTTTATACTGTCTTCCTCTACTTCTCCTGCGGTCTCTAGGGTACCATTCCGTAATTATTCTGGTCCATTTCTCTCTCTCCTCTCTCAACATATGTCCTGTCCAGCGCCATTTCAGCGTTCTATATACTGATAGGACATTTCCGAACTTGGTATTTTCTTTGATTTCTTTAAGTTGTATCTTATCCTTTCTTCTTACCCCCAGTACACTTCTCTCGATTCCATTTTGGCATATCTTTAATTTATTCTGCTGGTGTTTAGTTAAGGCCCAAGTTTGGCATCCATATACAAGACATGGCAGTAAACAAACATTGAAGACTTTTCGTTTCTCTGTCATAGGCATTTCTTCATTTTTCATTATTTCGCTTAGTGACCAGAATTTTTTCCAAGTATTTGTTATTCTTCTTTCAATTTCCTTCTGCATACACTCTGTCGGTGATACTAATTGGCCTAAATAAATATATTCGCTTACATATTCCAGCTGCTGATTGTCGATTGTAATAGCAGGTTTTTGTAGGGAATTGCTCATTATTTTTGTTTTTGAGATGTTCATTGTGAGCCCTGCATTAGCGCTTTCATCTGACAATTGCTGTAGCATTCCTTCCAGGGTCCTGGGACATTCAGAGAAAATTATCAGATCGTCAGCGAATCTCAAATGACTCAGTTTTTCTCCGTTTACGTTAATACCGAAATTTTCCCAGTCCTGAAGATTAACTCCAACACAGCTGAGAATATCTTCGGTGAGATCGGGTCTCCTTGACGTACGCCTCTTTCTATCGAAAACTCTTCCCCTGACCTTTCTAATTTGATATGCGCTCTGCTTTTTCCATAAATTATTTTTAGGATGCGTATGTACTTTTTATGGACCCCTTGTTGTTCTAGTGATTCCCATATGTAGTGATGTTCCAAGGAGTCAAACGCCTTATTAAAGTCCACAAAACCCAAGTAATATGTTTTGTTGTATTCCCTATATTTCTGCAGTATCTGGCGCAGGACGTGAATGTGGTCAATGGTAGAAAAATTACTTCTGAATCCAGCTTGCTCCTTCGGCTGGTTCTCATCAAAGGTGTTAGTTAGTCTAAATAATAGTATTTTAGAAAATACCTTGTATATATTAGACATCAAGCTTATTGGCCTATAATTATTAATATTTCCCTTGTCTCCCTTTTTGTGCAACAAAACTATGACCGATGTCGTCCAATCTTCTGGGATTACTTCTGTTGTTATTATTTCATTGAACAAGCTAGTCAACCTTGGGGCAATTCCTGGCATGGATATTTTCAGCAGTTCGTTGGTGATTTGGTCGAGACCTGGTGCTTTGCCTAGCTTCTGTGTAGTGATAGCCCTTTCAGTTTCCTCTATTAGAATGGGTGGAATAGGGTCATTTCCATGCGTGTCCTCCATGATAGTCGCAATAGGTCTTTCATTTTTGCATTTATACAGCTCTTTATAATATTCCGTAGCAATATTTAATATATCTTTCCTTTTTGTAGTACTCCTGCCATGTTTATCCTTCATATTTGGCATCCACTTCTTTTTAGGTTCTAGTTCTTTGAATGCACTCTTCACTCCGCCTGTTTTATTGATGTGATACTGGAATGTGATTGCTCTTTTTTGTTTTCTTTCTTTCCTAATATTTTTGTTGATGTTTTTACTTATTTCTGCAATCTTTGTCCGTATTATTTTGTTTGTCTTGCTTTGCAAAAGTAATTTCCTTTCATTGAGTAATTGTAATGTTTCGGCGGATAGGGTGAGTTTATTGTTTGTATGCACTTTCCGGGTTTCTTTTTTGAGAGTATTCACAAAATCGCAGTATTTCGCTTCAATTGGCTTGTTGTATTCTTTGCCTTCACTTTCGAGCATTTTCTTTATACTGTTTATTAGGTCTTCATTATTTTTACTGTCTATATAGGGTATCGGTCCAGTGTGCAGCCTTCGACTTTTCTTAGTATGAGATCCTCGAAACGTAGCACGAACCATTTTGTGATCTGAATTGAAGTTAAAATTATGTAAAATTTCTAGATTTATAAAAAGTTTAGGTTTATTAGTCATAACATAGTCGATTTCGTTTTTGAAGAGTCCATTCGGGGAAGTCCACGTCCATTTCTTGTTCTTTTTCTTTTTATAGAAGCTGTTCAGAATACTAAGTTTATTTTCGATTCCAAAGTTAACCAATCTCCTTCCGTTTTTATTTCTAATACCACTACCGTATCTCCCAACCGTATACTCTTCACCACTTTGACATATTCCAATTTGTCCGTTGAAGTCACCCATTACTATTATATTTTTGTGAGCAGTATCAACTGTATTTTGTAATTTTTGATAAAATTCTTCAATTCGTTCATTACCTTGTTTGTTATCCGCTTCAGTTGGCGAGTAGGCTTGGATAATTGACCATAATTCATCTCTGTAATTTTTTACGGGAAGTTTGATATTAAGTATTGCTATTCTATCAGTTATTCCTTTAATTTCTTCTATTCGGTTAGTATGTTTCTTTTTTATCAAAAAGCCAACACCATATTGTCCTGGTGTTTCTCCTTTATAATATAGTATATAATTTCCATGGTCTTCTATTTCTTCTCCTAGTCTTCGTACTTCACTTATTCCTACAATGTCCCAGTTAATTTTGTTGAATTCTGTTTCTAGTTCGATAAGTTTCTCTGGGGTTCTAAGTGACCGAGTATTAAGCGTGGCTATGTGTATGTCGCCGCATTGGATGATTATCCCCCCTCAAAAAATAAAAAGTATAGTTCTGTCACTATAAATTCTTTGGGAAATGAACAGAAATGGCACGATATATGAGATCCCTCCTTATAAAAATAGTAACTGTCGTAAATTGGTGACGAACTGGGATCTTACTCTCATCTCTGTGGATCGACTCCATACATGCCAGAAAATGATCTTGGTTCAAAGACTGATGGAGATCAATGAATAATTTCAGCCTTATTTGGACAACGTAATATTAGGAGGTAGGTATCATAAATAGTTAATTAGGTTTAACTCCCTTTCTATTCAATTGAACTTGACCACGAAGGCAGTGGAGCATTCAAAGGCGATTACTACAAACTAGATTAGTAGTGGCGATTATGTATAGGAATAGAAAAACTATAGAAACGACAACGAAACAATGATTCAAGGACATGGCGTGCTAGTGAAATATTTAGACGCACGCTAACGCAATCGATACACAGATATGTGTTACTATTTAGTACGAATGTACATGCTTGTGACGTCATTAGTGATGCAGTAGTAGTCGCGTATCGGGGGTTCGATCGGGTGTATTTACGGTTGTTATTTTATACTTGTTATGTTGGAACATTTTCTAGTTACACGAGGTTTTATTTTATTAACTATTTTGATGATACTGATGTTATTGAAACATCAGTAATGTTAATAGTAGAGCAAAATATGTAGTAGTGTATCTAACGACAGGCTTGAGCAGCAAGTACGACTTCGTTTATCTCAAGAATCAAAATAGAAACCGGCGGGTTTAGAATTTTCAAAATCGTCTGGAATAGAGGACGAGCCTATTACCATATATTGAAAACTTTCAGGAGTTGAGTATCCTTTCTCAAAGGACTATTATGAGTTGTATTGCGTATAATGTAGATCGAAATGTTACGTGCATTTAGCGCTTTGATTGGTTAGTTCATTCGAGCAGGTCAATCTGAGAGATGGATGTCGTAGTAGCCCGGAGGTTTAAGACGCCCGCTTCTCATCCATGAGGATGCGGGTTCGGGTTCGAAACTTACCCAACAGCAAGTGACTTTTACCGAGTTATATGTACTTTCTAAAAATATTTAGACACCACTGGTGAAAGAAACCATCGTGAAGAAACCTGGATTTATAATTTCTAATTATAAGTTTGGAATCGGCAACCCGCATTGAACAAGCGTGGTGGTTAATGCTCAAGCCTTCTCCGTGTGAGAAGAGGCTTTGCTCAGCAGTGTGTTCCTGTTGATGATGATGATGATGATGATGATTCAGAGCGCCAAACGTCATAAATGTGACGATCACGTTCAACGTAAAACAAGTTCGTACAATACGCCAACGAGAGTCTACTTAATTTGTAAATATCTAACATTTTAGGTTAAACTTCCAAAGCTATAACGATTTAAAACGACAAAACATTAATAAAATGGAATTTTCTTGTCTCATTCTTTCAATATAGTTCGGACAGAGAAACATTGACGAATTATTTTTCCTATTCGAGAGAATTCTTCTCATTTTTCATAGTAATCGATTAATCAGGATTAGGGTAGGTAATTAATGGAGCAACTTGGAATATTGCGTGTGTGTGTGTGGGGATCTGAATTTGTTCTGACACGATAGCTTAATGATGACAGATTGGGAACAGATCTTACTCTTTATTGAGAAGAACTTTATTGCATTAACCTGGTTATTTCTCGTTGGAGATGATTTAGAAAGCATTGTGTACTTCTAATGTTCTCTATTTCATGGTCATTACGGATTAGGCTATGGTGCCTAAGGATCGTCTAAAGCATTTGCAATAATCTTCAAGTAGGTACGGCAGGCGGATTGGAATTAAAAAGGCTCAGGTTTATCAGAACGCTGCTGCCCGGTCTGTTTAGCACCATATTCGACTATTCCGACACCTGCGGAAAGACTGTTTCAAATAACTGTTATTCTCCACTTATCACCTTCTTGATCCGTACATAATATTAAATATCTAACACAATCAAGCCAGTAGGTACCTTACCTACATAGTTAACTAAACAACTTTTTTAAAAAACTGATTACGCGGTCTCAGGGGTGCGGCGCGAAAATAAATTAAATGTAAATTTCGCCAGTTATTAAAAAATCCTCCAAGGACGCTCGTAATTTCCTAAAAACAACAGCCTGGGGTATAGAAACATAGGTATAGCTAACATACATTGATACACATTAATGTAGATAGAATATGATGAAGTAATATTGTCCTGTTAAAACGAATCTTCGAGAATTTATTTTGTAACACTGGTGGATTATAATTCGGACAGAATAACGAACTCGTTTTTAATTTTTAAAGACTTTCTAGTACTTTCCTAATTAATAACAGCCATAAGTATCAATATTTTTGTCTTCTTTTTAATTACGTACTCGCTAAGAAAAACGTTTCCATTAATATTTAATTGATATAGCTACTTCAAACGTTTTTAGTAATTACAATTTTCATAATATACCAATTTTTGTTAATTAAAAAGTTAACACACGCAATAATTAACTTCGGATGAGAGCTACAATATTAACTTATTAAACGTTTTATGAAATGCTCGAAACAAATTAAAGTTGAAAATAATATTTTCTATTTAATTAAATCCACATTTAGTACGCTTCACTAGAACCGCAGACAAAATAATGGGAATAAAATTGTGTATCTGTGGTGGACATGACCAGCCACCGCACTCGTGTGTGTATCCGAATTAGTGTTTTCGCGCCAACAGTTTCACAATATGGCGTCCGATTATCGAGTTATTCGGATTGTAACATCGATATGTATCGATGTGTTGGCTACCGACGGTGTACTGGCATGGCTGAGGGTCGACAGGGCGATGCTATTAAAAGCATGGGACTAGTGAGGCTTAAAACCTCCGTCACGATGCAGCCAGCCCGTGAAAAAAGGTCTGATGGGCGTAATAACCCAGATACCTATTATGTATTGGCGATGATATAAATATAATGCGCGCTTCTGGCTGTTTGTTTACGCGGTAACATTATTTTATGTTAAATCTTTGCCAGACTAATGGGCTCGAGTTGAGCTAAGTGATGCGTTGGAAGAATTTTAAGTAGGTTGCCGTTGTCAGGTCTTATTATTTGGTTACTTATAAATAGACGTTACTTAACGAGTGCTTTGAAGAAAAAGACAGCATTAAAGGTCCAAACTTTAGCAAGTTCAGAAATGTACTATGTCAGTTAGTTTTGTTTAAGTGCTTATACTTATCCATACTGTCAGCATATACCAGTCACTACGTCATTGGTTCCGATGCTTACCTGCAAATAAAAAAAAAACATTATAAATAAAACGCATGACGTACATAGAAGCAAAGAACATCTTTATAATAGGTTTTTATACGAATACTAACGCTACATAATCAAACTAATTGCATTGCATTAAATACATTATTGTTTGTACACATGCAGCCAAAACTGCAGTTTAGAGCTTAGTCTAGTAATAAGCGCTCACTTTAGCCTTCATTTAAATTTGGTTAATCAATACCTATATGAGTTGATTCACCTGTTATACTAAACTAAACACTCGGATTTGCTTCGATATTTTAGGATGTTTTCCTCGGTGCAGAGTTCAGAATTGGAAATAACATATTTTAAAATATTTACGATTTTTAAGGGGATAATCATTTAATAACTTCTCCCGCCTTAGGTGCGGCGAGAGGGGATGTTCTTGCCACACTCTTACTGACTAAAACCACCTCATTCCTACTCCTACACTTCGAGTCGGAGCCGTGGCGTTAAGTCCTCCACGACTCCGCATCGGGCTATACTTACTACTAGTTAAGACCATTTCAATTTTTTTTTTTTAATGGGACAAGCCCGCCACAACCTCCCAAAACCGCTGCAACTCCTGTAAGCCAGGATCTACAGTAGATACAACCATGAAAACACCGGAACACTGAAGTCCTGCGCGTCCCAGGGACATGAGTAACTGTCTTGGTTCCCGCAACGAAGTGAATCAGAAGATATTATAAGAGGAGAAAAAGAAAAAACTATGGTTTTCACTTCCCTCGGTGAATTACTGCAGGAGACAGAATGAATTAAGCCTAAAGGCACAAAGAAGAGACTGTACAACTGGGTGAAGCCCAGTCGCCAAGCACCACGGAAATTTGACTAAAAACTAAGTGGGTCCTATGTGTGAGCTGTTATACTTGCTTCCAATAATAGGTATGGCAAAAACGCCTAAACGCACGGAAATTCGTTCTAGATTCCACAAGGTCCGTATAATAAACTACACCTGACGAAACACCATTAAACATACCATTTCTATTTACCTAAGATCATTCTTAAAATACGTTTTTCGTATTTTAATATACCACAACCATTACTCCGCCTCTGTTGACACAAAACTCAAATTCCAGACATTTGACGACAAATATTTAAAAAAGCGAAAACCCAAGTCATTTACTGTTTAATGAAAACATTTAACCCTTCCAGGGATACCCTTTTAATTTCGTCACAAGTTCACCATCGCCATTTTAACCGGGTGTACGCCGATCATAAAGGCGGCGTCACACTGTGACACCCGGATTTATCCCCCGGTTATCCGGCATCACGTCCGTCGGGAAATAACCTGGGAAGTAGGACGCAATACATGCGTGGTTTTTGCTACTCAACTTTAACGTAAAAATATGTATATTTCCTTTTCAAATCGGTAGGTTTTTGTGTAGGATTTGTATAGGCCTTGCCGTTGTAAAAACGATCCTTATTGCTGAATGAAAAGCAACTCAATGTTCAAACAAAGAGAAGCCATTATTCCACTTTTCAAAGCATACTCGTATTCATTTCTATACGAAGAAAATGCAGCATTTTACAGAAAAATAGTCATAAAACGAGTTCCACTCGCAATTTGCAATGATTCCTAATTGGCCGGTTCGACGTTTTCAATACGAATAACATCATGAAGTTTGAAATCTTTTCTACTGAGTTAAGCGCCGCTTTCACTGAAGACTAATTGCCTTCAAAGTGGATTTCTGCGAGCAATCTGCAGTGGATAACGAAGCTAGGAGACTGGTATTTGAGAAAATTGTTTCCTTAAATAAAAATTTTAATTTTAATTTTATAATGAAGATGGTTTAATAATGTGGGTTTATATTAAATATAAGTAATAAATACGTCATTCAAAAATATCCGGTTTATTGATCTACTGGAGGCAATGAAATCGGTAGATCGATACCCTTCAATCCGGTATTAAGGATTTTTTTTTTGTAAAACGTTGTCCACGACACAGGAGAAAACCCTAGTGTGGATTTTCTCCTGTGTCGTGGGTCCGTTTACAAACATGCAAGTTCACATACACAATGACACCCAGACCCGAAACAACAATTTGTGAATCACAATTATTCCGTGCGGGAATCGAACCCGCGACACGTTGCACGGCAGCCGGTTGCCCAGTCACCGCACCAATCGTGCAGTCGAATATTTATATTTTGTTAGGCAGGTGCATAACTACTAAGGCAATTTTGGGTGCAATACTAACGTTTTGAGTCCCATATAAAAGACATTCTAGAGAATATCCCCATAAAATCTACCTACCTACAGTATCCACTTTGCTCAACCCGGAAATCAAACACTTACAAGCACTCGATCATAATGGCAGTCTACCAAAATCACTTCTAAACGTTATTCTCGATTCAATTTTCATCGAATCGAAAGTGTGACGGGTGGGATTTGGTTCTACTCGAGACAATCGATACGTGACGATTCGATAACTCGTTTTCATTATTCCGTTTTAATTATTCGAGTCCCAGTTAAATGAGGTTCAATACAATTGTTTGTTTACTGTAACCGATTTCGGGATGTAAAATCGTTTTGATACCGATTGCATTGTAAGTTTTATCGATAGTAAAATTTTAGTTTTCGGTAATATGGATTAAAATAAAATTTTATTTTGTCTTTAAGATTAAGGATCAGCTGGATAAATGTTTCATTTAAATAAAAGCTGAATTTTCAGTATACACTGAAATAGGGTATATGCGTAATTTTTATTTTAATGTCCGTCCGGTAGATTATATTAAATCATTAAACACGTATTTTTTATTTTCTTACAGAAACCAATACTTTCGACAATATATTGATTTAAAATGTCGCGTTACGTCTCTTCTATGGATATTTTATACGTAGAAATGACGTTTTAGCCCCCACTCCTAAACTTTGATTCGTTATATCTAAGTATTGTTTTAAAATACGACCAAATAAAAAAATACGTGTATAATATTAATTATATTTTTAATTTTCATACCCTGTCATCATCCCAATTAGAGAAGTCCTCTTTATTTTGAAGACAAATTATATTGATTAATTTATTTAATGCTCAAGTTATTAGACTAGACATCTTATTACCATTTGAAGGGATTCTTAATTAACATTTAACATTTTTAATAGAAACTAGCACAGATTTTATCCTAACACTATCTACAGTATCAATTGTCCGGTCCTTTGTCACGATAGCAAAAGGAAACCGTTTAGTTAATGAGCCAAGATTTCTCAATTACACGGAACATCCATTAGTAAATTGTTAATGATCCTTCCCTAGAAAAAGTTCTGGTGTGAATCCATTGATATGAAACTATTTATAAAACTTTATTTGAATTGGTAAATCGCAACAAACATTGCCTTATTTTAATTAATATTAAAATCTACAAAATAACTTGTGAATATATCATTTCATACTACAAATAAACATACAATTAACAAACAAGAAAAATATTGAATCAAATATTTTCCACGCAAAACAACCTGGTTTCTTTTAAAAAAAAAAGTCCCACGTAACACCTTATTTAGGTCTCCTGCGGCTCAAAACAGGTCCTAACCTAGATTTCTATAAAAGAATCTGGGATAGGCTTTCAGCGAGTAGCTTGAAGCCTAAGGCTCTGACCCGTTCCACTTGGAATATGGCTCAAGTGAGATGTGGCAGAGATGCACACAAATAACTTGGTTTGAGAATGAAACCGGGTTTTTTAACATCAGGATAGGAACATATGGATCATTATTTTTTTTTGTACGGTAATTGATCTGGCATTACGTAGCGTAGCTGCTAATCACCCATCCATTAGGCAATCCTTGAAGTTCTAAAAGTCCGTAATTCGAAAATTAATAAGAACATCATCAAACAATTTCTCGGAAGAGAACTAGCAAAAATTAATCCAATTTCTGATGGTTCTTTCCAATAGAATTATAAAGAAGCAAATTAAAAATAACAGTAGCAGGAAAAGCTTATTAAAGCTACTAATACGAAATCAATACATATTTTTATCCCAACGGAAAATTAAACAAGCCTTGTGGAAAATTTGTGAAAATTTGAACAAAACCGTTCAATATTATGCACACAAATATCTAGTAGAAAGGGATTCAAAAATTCAGTAATACCAGCCTTTCGAATCCAGAAAGAAAACATCAAAACATAGCATTGAAAGTGATAAATAGCTTTAGCAAAGTTTACAAGATTTTCCTGCTATCAAAAAGCGGAAAAGTGGTGGGTTTAGGAGTCGATATAAAACAGAGTGGAGTGGGGTCGGGACGTCGGGATTCAGGATATCGGGTTCCCCGGTGGCTCAGCTATTACGATGAATAATGTACCTTGGAGGGTGAGCACACATTATTAGCCTCGAATGCAACATGAATTTAGATGAAAGTGTAAACAATTTAACGGTACGAGGGACTTTATTACTTTTGTATTATAGGCTGGGTGTTTTAAGGTAAATATTCGATGGAGTTTTGTGATGATAATGCACCTTGTAAAAATTTCGATAGCTTAATCTTATCTTATGCTCTTATACTATTATATAAAGCGGAAGAGTGTTTTTTTGTTTGAACGCGCTAATCTCCGTAACTACAAGTCTGATTTGAATAATTATTTTTGTGTTGGATAGCGCCTTTATCGAGGATGGCTATAGGCTATAATAAAACATCACGCTACGACCAATAGGAGCTGAGCAGAGCGTGTGAAACCGCGCGGAAGTAGCTAGTTATAATGTAAAACTAACTCAGTAGAACCACGCCTCTGTTTCCAAACTTCGGTAATCAGATCATGCATTTAAAAAGGAAAAACCTATTAGAATTATCTAATACTGAAACTTAACTATAACTGTACGTGGCATAACGATTATTATCCATTGCCCACCAAGGATTTTTTTAAGATATAAGGAATGTTCTTTTGTTAGCAAGAGGGGTTTGCTAGAAAATCAATGTAAGCGTTGCTAGTCGTTCTAAACCCGCGGCTGGTTCCGGCATTCGGCCGCGCCCTTGTAAGCACATCTTACATAATCGCTGAGGTACACAGGACAGGATATTGCAGACGATAAGTCGACGATATTGGAAGGATTCAAATCTTTTGTACTGCCTCGTTGGTGGCGTGGTCGCAAGTGCGACTGCCGGGCAAAGGGTCTCGGGTTCGATTCCCTGATAGGGCAAAGTATGACTGGGTTTTAAAAAAAATCTCAGTGGTAGCACGGAATCTGGAATTGTGCCCGGTATATGGCAATAAGCTCACCCCAATTATATGGGACTCATAACATAAAATAGTGAAAAGTGGGTGTTACATTTGTACAGTGGCATTAAGTGCCGTAATTTGCACCTATGCCTACCCCTTCGGGGATAAAAGGCGTGATCTTATGTTTAGTAGAGTGCCGTAAGGCATAAAAATGGCCAAACCTCGGAATCCAGGGCTAGTCAATGAATCTGTATATCAAGTATGAGGCTGTATTATTAAAACCTCAAATAAAAAAGTTAAAAAAAAGAATTGACCGATCTCGATTTACAACAATTTTTAACAACAATTTACTGAAAAATGAGAGACTGAAGAGGGAAAAAGTGTTTATAGTGAAAAATTTAATTTTATTTGTAATAAATTACCTCTATATGTGCGAGGTAGAGTAACTTCAATGTTAATTTATTAGATTACCGTAAAAAATAAGTTGCAAAAAAAATCATTAACTATACACATTGTTATATCATTGTACATTACTGTCGTCGTCGTCGATCTCGTTGATATAGATTGTAGGTGGAAGGATTAGTTCAGCTGTCACCATTGCATTCTAAGCAAGCTGCAGTGCAGTTTAATCCACTTTTCCTGCACCCACAAGATACTCCACATCCTGTTTTGCATGAGCAAAAAATATTTTTTTAAAAAGATTCTGGAGCTGGTCGTTGCGTCATTGTTTGCGGTGTCAATATTCCGCATTCATATTTCCAACCCCATTCTTCTGGTAATATTTTTCTTCTAAACCATGTTTGAACTTGCAAAAATACTCTATTAAAGTGTTCAAATGCGCCATCTGCAGTGGGTGGTAATGACGGCAGTTTAACGCGGGTATTTTTAGCAGTTGCTTTCAAAAAAGAGTTATATCTTAATGCATTAAGATCTTTTATTTTCTTGGGGGCACCGTATAAAGCAAGAGTGCATGTAACACCAAGCCTTAAAAATGTCATCAGTATTTTCGCATTCATTTTTGAATGCAGATGCAGCTTTTAATGATGATATGCCTCTAGTGACTTTTATAATATCTCCTAGTTCAGAGCTTAATTCAGAACTAGATTCGATTTTATCATAAATGAGGCAATCATTGCTTGTACTATCAATACTGGATGGTTCACCCATTGTGACACGTGGCTACAACAACAAATATTAGTAATATTAATAACTAACTTTTATATCATAATTAATGATTTATATTATTAAATTCTACTATTCTATTCTAACTTTTAACATTGATTTAATGATTTATTATATAATATTCATAACTGTTTTCAAAAGCATGTAATATAAATGAAAAACAAATACTTACAATCTATGCCACTATTTTCAAAGTTTTGAAAACTCAGTAATGTAGATGTACAGTAATTAACTTTTATTACACTCACTGCACAATAATATAAACATTAATTTTTAATAAACAAAAATCTGAAATAAATATTTTCCGGAACGAAAACAACAGCTACGTATTAAGTCTAGCAAGTTACAACGTGTACTATCCTGTGAGGGCCCGCCATGAACAATACCGAACAGCTGCTGTTATCCCCTCTTTTCTCCAACTAACTTACCCGACCTTCATCGGTATACCTGCAGTCCCTAAAGATCCAAGATCAAGTTTTCAAGTTTGTAATCGTTGTTCTTTTTAAAATATGAATTTTGACTAATATAAATCAATGAAAACTCCAAAAAATTAATATTTGTTTATAACAAGAAAAAAAATTGAGAGCGAGAAAAAAATTTTTTTTAACATTTTTCTGTATAGGTACTATTAAAAACATATTTTCAAGGTTTATATTAAGATTCATTTACTGGCCCTGGATTCCGAGGTATAAACCTTACGGCGCTCCACTAGTTATATGTTAACAAAACAGATAAGACACAAGTACCCCGTTTAAAGGTCTTTTCCAACGCTAAGTTAATTTTAACTGAGTAATAACTTTGAATATTTGACAATAGGGATGATGACAGAGAATTAGTCCGTAAGTTAGGTAATGAAAAAATATTATACACGTATTTTCTGAGTTTGTCGTATACGAAAATACTTAGATAAAATGAATCAAAGTTTAGGAGTGGGAGGTGTGGCTACGTCATTTTAAAAATACGTGTATAAAAATAATCTACCAGACGGACATTAAAATTAAAATTAATCATCTACCCTATACTTCCATACTAAAAACTGTCAAATGTAAATTTTATTATACAGTTAAGAATAAACTGATGCTTGACAAATCGGTCCTAAATATATTCCAGTGTCTAAAATTGTTGTTGATATATCCACAACCCGGAAAATCATCGTATACCTTAAATTACTGGGACGTAAGACCCGATTCTCATTATCAGAGTGAACAGGCGCTACCGGGTCATTAACCTGCCCATATCTTGGGAACACGGGGTAAGGAATCACCCAATCACCTGCCTCGGTAAGAATGCCTTTGTTCTTCCCTTTTGAAGTACATTATCCTCTCATAAGGAAATAATAAAGAAATTCATCGAAGTTTTTACAAGTTTCCGTAGGCTCATTTGGTTTTTAGTTTGGGTATTACTGGGGGTAATCTTTTTCGGTTTTGTTCGATAAAAATTAATGGTTATTTGTTTGAACAAAACGGAACCTTCTTCATTGTCATCAGAATGGTAGTACGGTAATGTAACCGAACCAAACGTAAGGAACTTTTCCAAATACTGAAATTTTTTGGCTACAATCAAAAATAGGTTTCAGAAATTCAGACAGAAGAGATATTCCTCGAAGTTAAAACACTAACCTCCTCGCCTCGTTGGCCGAGTGGTCGCAAGTATTACTGGGTTTTTAAAAAAAAATCTCAGTAGTAGCACGGAGTCTGGAATTGTGCCCGGTATATGGCAATAGGCTCACCCCCTATTACATGGGACTCATAACATAAATAGTGAAAAATGGGTGTAACTTCTGTGTGCACCTCTGCCTACCCCTTCGTGAATAAAAGGCGTGATGTTATGATGTTAAAACACTAACTGCCTCGTTAGCCGATTGGTCGCAAGTGCGACTGCTGGCCGCCGGGCAAGGGGTCTCTGGTTCGATTCCCGAGTCGGGCAAAGTATTACTGGATTTTTCAGTAGTAGCACGGAGTCTGGAATTGTGCCCGGTATATTGCAATAGGCTCACCTCCTATTACATGGGAATCATAACATAAAAGTGAGTGTTACATTGTTCATTGTACAGTTCATCATCTTATTTATTTATTTATGTACACACAGAATAGACAGTACAAATCATATATCCGATACTTATATTAAATTTTGTAATTTAACTTAACACTTTTACTAAATTCAAACTTAGTCTTTAAATTAGAATAAGTTAGCAATATTTGTATTTATATATATTAACTATATACGTCTTGTTGTGAAAGAGCGGAGTTTCCTAACACAGGCATATCTTGCTTAAAAGGAGGCTCCAATCACAATTTATAGGTTCCGTAATCTGTTTTTACAAATAAACGATTTTTATTTATTATTTACAGTGGCATTAAGTGCCGTAATGTACACCTGTACCTCATTGGGCATAAAAGGCGTGATGTTATGTTATGTGTTAACAAAACAGATAAAACACAAGCACAAGCACCCCGTTTAAACAGATACCCTTAACATAAGAAGTAAGTAAAGGGTAGACATTAAAAAAAGGTTTATATAAAAATTCCTTCTTTTTCCCATATTCCCAGGTACAGGATATGAGTAAAAAGGAATTCCTTATAAAACCGTCGAGTACTTAGGAATCTAAATTCTATGTTAAGCACGTCCCTAGGTAACATACTAGACATTTAGATAACGTTAACTTTAGTACATAGGGCATAAGGTATAAAACTGTGTGTACTTGAAATAGGTAGTGTATTTTTAGGACAAACGTAAGGAGAATAAATTGAATTAGGCCCTAATAAGGACTAGTGGTCGCTCAGTAGCCGAAATTCGACCGCAATTTATTTAATTAACCCGCCCTTTTCTGCAGTTTCTTCCGAATCCCGTATGCTTTATTCTTTTTAGTATTGTAGCCAACAAGTAGTTACTATAAGTACAAACATATTTAGACATGATCTCAAACTGTAATGCGTATCTTTTTGTATGATAATCTGCAGCATTGTACATAGGAAATCCCGACGTTTGTAACGAATAATTATAATGATAAGAAATACATAAATACATTCGCAACGTCTTACAATACATGAATACGATTCGTAAATACATAAAATACTACAACTAAAGTATCTACTTATTCTCTCAAAACACAAGGGCACTACAGGATAAAGTGCATTAAAGTATCTGAAGAATACCTAGGTACTATTTACGTCTAGTCTAGAATCTAGAACAGACAAGTTGAAAGTACCACCTGCAAACACTTTCAGAGACCGTCGCGTCGCCAGTAAACTAAAATGTAACATATGTTCAGTTTGTACTGACTTTCCAGTGTGGAGATTAAATGTGTGGTGCTAGTTGCAGCGGGAACGATAAGCTGATTTTACAGCGTTTTTTAATTAGGATATTATTGGGAATTTTAACTCTTGTAAGGTATTTTCTGTGTATGTAACTCCTTTTTTATGGGATAAGCAAATCAGCAGCCCGATCACCTGGTGGTAAGCAATCACCTAGTAAGTAAGCACCAGAGGCGTTACAAGTGCGTTACTTGCCTTGATACTTGAAAAGTCTCATAAAACAACTTTGATGTAATTGAACATCTGAGGGTTTGTAACAACGTAAGATAGGAGCAACAAATAGGTAATTCGGTATTTTTCCTTTCAAATAAACAGGTATATATATAGTAACAAAACTCAATAAAATATGACCATCGAATTTCTCCTAAATCTTTGCTTTCAACCTGATCAATACATATTTTCTCCTACATACTAGAGGTAATTAAACAGAACTCAAAAGGTCGTCTAGAAGAAATCAATTTGTGTAAGAAGGTGTACAATTTAAAATCAACTGTACCTACATACGTCTCTCGCTGCAACTGAGACCACAATACTCGCAAAATGTGTTGGGTCCTCTTTAATAAAGTTTGCGTCGAGCACACGACCGTCTCCGGTCCGGTGGGCAAACTGTCCGGGTGTACCACCGGGTGCATCTATTTACACGACCGGACCGGATCGTGTAGAATATTGAGGTTTTCATGTGGGATATAAAAAAATGCTTGAGGAAGTTTTGTCAGAGCGGATTTTGTGGTTAGAGTTTCGCACAATTACTGTAGATCATATATTATTGTCTATTTAGTACGTCTATTACAAAATAACAATAATACTTATCTACAATCACATTTCTACATCAATATATGATTAAAGTAACTACAAACTAAAGCATTTTAAATTCACTACTAAATCTACAAACTAAATACTACATTTCATTATGTATGTAATTCAAACTAGTTCACTACAACGACCAAACAAATTATAATATTCTGCCTTATCTTAAAATCAAATCTACTACACTTCACTCCATACATTTCTAAGCACAATCTACACTACACACAACATTCTCATCTACTAACTACAAAACTATAACTAAACAACTACCACCACTAAATAATAATACAAACTATTCACCAGAAACTGTCTGCCTTTGACACCCATCCTTGTTACCTCTTCAAGTCATTTAACACCATAAATAAAAGTCCATAGTTCCAGATGTACACGCATTTTTCACTTCATATTGTCATTATTACAAACTTATTCACATCGTTGAACACCCAGACTTTAATAGAAGAGATTTTAATAAACTTTAGTACTTAGGTAATATAAATCTGTTAAAGGCAAATTCTTCGCTAATGTTGGACAATGGAGCCCCTGGCGGTTAACGTGTTAATAGTAAACGAGCAGACGGATCACCTGGTGGTGATGACTACCACCCATAGATATTCGCAACACCAGTGAAGTTCCAAGTGCGTTGCCTTTTAGTTGTTTTCTATTGAAAATAATCCAACAATAACCCTTGTTAAAGGTCATACCTCTCAACAACTGAGTCTACAATTGAATGCCGTATTTACTTTGCGGAGACTTATCTGAACTATTTGAATGAGCTTTTGAACTGAGTAAATCCTATTTTAGGATTTCGTATCGTATTCTTATACAAAAAAAAAAACGAATTCTTTTTCTTATAAATAGAAAAACACTTATAAAGTCTTTGAGCATCCGTGTAAAAATAATTTTCGAAATTAAATAATTATTTTAAAAAATTCGTTTAAAAAACCGACTTTAACCGCCGCTTTTTTTTGAAGTCGGTTAATTAATATACTAAAACCTTCTCCTAAGTGTAACAAAACACTTTTCTGGAAACCGCATCAAAATTGTTTCAGCCAATCGCGAGATAATCGCACACAAACATACATACAGCTCAAAGTGAGAACCCTCTTTTTTATTTTGGAAATCGGTTAAAAAATACTTCCAAGTAACCGTAGCCTAAATAAGTATTTGTTTCTGTTCATATTCCAAAAACAGCTACTAGAAGCGCCTAGATGGTACTACATTTAGTAATGAATACTTTCACTGTGTCTCAATTTCTACATAAACAAGTACAATATGGCATCTTGCAGCGAAATCGTAAGATTACCAAACTGCCTACCCAGTTCCCACTCATGATAAATAGGTCTTCATTCATAATTGATACGATCTCCAAGGATTACAGCACTCTTGATGGATGGGAGTCAGCATCCTATCAACTGATTTCATCAGGTTTTCTTGGCCAGTCATGTGGAAAGATGAGAAATCTTCCTTAGCAAATGAAGTGTATCAAAATGTAAAGCTTTCTTAGGAAGGATGTTATGATCAGGGACTGAAAGCTAATGAATACAAGGACAAAAATTCGGTTCTAACAAAGTAAATATTATTTGTCCTTTTAATCGAAAGATTAAACTACGATTGACAACAATTAAATCGTAAAATCATTGCTGTTTGTTTGTCCTTAACATTTATACATACTGTTGTTTTATATTTGTATTTATAATATTTCTAGCATTCTAGACTTTCAGGTTTTATACAGCGCAAGACACCCAATACTGTTCGTCTTTATTTCGTAGACAAGACGGAGCCTTACGCCCGAATACTGAGAGGTTATCACTGTCATTTTACAAAAAAAAAAAAATCTATTTACAGAACTATATACTTAAGGGCGATTTATTTACTTACGACTTATAGTATTTATTTTACATATTTGTTGGGCCGAAGTTTGACTACTATCTCGCCAGGTGATAAGCCATGATGCGGTCCACCTTGGAGCACTATTTCGACATTAGAATGACAAATCCTGATCAAACTAAAAGTTGATAGTCAAAAAGCTCATTCCATGTTGTAGTCAGTAGCGAAAACCAATTATAAAATTAACCTATTAGCTTGCGAATATCAGAAATATCAAATTCCCACGGTATATACAATATCGTGTACATTATTCAGCAACGTTTAGGTAATCAATATAACTTCTAGTTTATGCAAGTTAGGCTGTCTGACCTGCGCGATACTAGCGATTAGTGAACTATTTTGAAATGTTACTACCTTAATTTAAGTCATTGAACGACTGGGTTTTAAGGAGTGGATTTATTAGTAAAGAATAATGCTATTGAATAAGTTGAGTACTAATTTAATTTACAAGTTTTGATATTAAACAGTATTAAAGTTAAACTTATGGAAATCGCAATTATTTATTTACTAGCGACCCGCCCCGGCTTCGCACGGGTGCAATATGCATGTATTATACATACAAACCTTCCTTAAGAATCACTCTATCCATTAAAAAAAACCGCATCAAAATCCGTTGCGTAGTTTTAAAGATCTAAGCATACATACGGACGTACAGCAAAAGCGACTTTGTTTTATCCTATGTATTGAAGTAATTAACTAATTAATAAATATAGTTTTACTTGCTGAATTTTAACATTTTAAAATTTATTTGGACTTACACGAACATTTCAAGACTAAAATTAGCCAAATCGGTTCAGCAGTTCTCGAGTTTTAGCGAGACTAACGAACGGAAATTAATTTTTATTTATGTACAGACTGATTGGGTTTTGGACACATTATCTTTTATTATCATATAGAGCGGAAGAGTTTGTTTGTTTGAACGCGCTAATCTCCGTAACTACAAGTCTGATTTGAATAATTATTTTTGTGTTGGATAGCGCTTTTATCGAGGATGGCTATAGGCTATAAAACTTCACTCTACGACCAATAGGAGCTGAGCAGAGCGTGTGAAACCGCGCGGCAGTAGCTAGTTAACATAATAAAGATTAAAATCCTCAGTTAGTTAAGAACTAAATATTATATTGTTCTGTCTAAACAATATCGATATACGGTTGTGTATCGAAATACTAACAACTGCTCCTTACTTTTGCCACTATTCTCACATTTTCCAAAAACACATTTACACAGTCCCAATATTTTACACATTTTACACAAAAGTACAACAAATATTTTTCTTTTAAAACAAGTGAATTGTTGCAGTAACATTAGCATTTTATGAAATCGTCGTCACGTTCCATATAAATCAGTGTTATATCTCTAGCGTACCTAGGAGGACTAGGTACAATACGAATTTGATATAATAAATGAATTTGTTACACGCAACTATGTACACTGGGTACAGTGTATAGAGTAGATTATGCAAGTTTCCTTTGTTGTTATTATTGCTGGAGCACTCGTGTATTCAAAAAATAGTTATTGTTAACATTTCTTTACTGTTTTGGGGTCAGGTCAAAATAGTTATAGTGTTGACTAAATTCTAGATTATACGTTGTTTCATACTCAGAAATGAAACTAGATATTCCTAATAGAAACAATGGAACCCTTTGGAAATAATGAAAGGTAGAAAAGAACTGCTCCTAATAAATATCAACATCCAATCAAATAGGGGTTAGATTTAACTTGTAAAAAGGCAAAGATAAACCAAACTTTAGCTAGGTAAGGTAAGGTATTTACCACCTTTATGGAATATAGGGGGCAAACGAGCAAATAGATCTCCTGATGATAAGCGAATAACTCTATCCATGGACACAAATGACACCAGAGTCAAAATCAAAGTAAAGTCAAAATCATTTATTTCAATTAGATCAGGAAGGCAGTTTTGAACGTCAAAAACAAAATATTTTAATAATAACAAAAAAGTCAGTCCTCTGGTGAAGCTATTTGCCCGTTCTAAAGTGTACTTTCCTTTGGAGAAGAACGAGCAAGAAACTCTATGGAGTTAATCTACTCTTTTTCAATCAGGTTTACAATACAATTTTTGGTTACATTCTTGATTTCTTCAGAAAACTTACAAATACATTGCTTGTGTTCTTTTCCACCACAAATCAATTTAAAACGTAACCTAAGAATACGAACTCATTATTTATTCACCCCCAAACAAAACGTTGATTGATTCAATCAAAAATTCAATCATGATACATTCGCTATTCCAAACAAAGGGTCTGAAATGAATGGATTGACTATTAAAAATAATTTCGCCACAGTATAGACTGGGTATTGTTTATTTGGTAATAACGATGAAATTTTAGGAAGCTAACGATTGGATAACACGGTAGAAAGTTTATGTGGAATCATCACGATACTATTTCAGGGCAACCTTTTTATTTTAATTCGCCCAATGTTAAAGATCATTATCATTCTGATTATAAAGGCTGCAAAGGCAGAGATGTAAATTATTCAATGTAATCTACAATTATTTTCTCGTCACCATTTCCGAGAACATTCAGAAACGGAAAAAACTCAATAGACATAAGAAGTAGAATAAGTTTATGTTTGAGAATATCCGACTATCGAGACTGTGATGTTTTCTTCATCACCATAAAAGAGGTAACATCACCGACTCGTGATAATCATCAATACCTCTAATGTCCTAATCTACACAAAGGTAAAGTCAAAGATGACCAACAGACTTTAGACCCGAGGGATAAAACTTTTGACAAACAAGAAACAATAAATTGGAACTGAAATGGACGACATAAAAGCCGATAATAGGTCTGTTGAAGATAATTTAAGTAGACTTTAAAGGGGGAATAGAGAGAATGCCGGGAGGACACAAGAGCATTAAGTCAACTGGATGCGAGGGAGGAATGACGTTCGACAGAAGGGAACTAGAGGCTGACTTTGAAAACGGCCTTGACCAGGCTATTGTAGTTAGTATTATCGTAGCTATTATAAAAGTAAACTAGAGATTGGTTGCAACAAATTAATTTTCAATTTCATAAACTCAAACTCAAATTGTTGAGGTAATACATACAGGTCTTATGAAATAACAGGCACAGCTTAACAACAACAACTAATAAAAACTAGATGTTTGCGTTATGCGTTTCCTAAAGATTTTATCGAACCGAAAATGATTTTTACAAGTTAACATTGCGGTATCCGTCTCATTCATAAGTCATTTGACAGCTGAGCAAGGAACATGGGCTCGATTTTGTACGGACATGTAGTTTCTAGTTTCATATTGTATCCTACGCCATAGAAACAACATAACAAAAATATGAAGAACACTTTTGTAATAAGATTCTACATTAGAATACCACAATGGTATAAACTTTTTAGATTACAAACATCTTATAACTTTATTATCATACGCATTATATTCAGGGCCGCTCCAGATTTGCGTACAAAACTTTTGGGACTTTAGTTTCTGAAGTTTGTGTTTCAATATCTATTTGTTCATACATATTCATATTTAGTGAAAATCTTTAAATTGGGTCGTAGACGTACTATTACAATAAACTAAGTATACTGTCAAAATGTTGTGGTGGCCCGAAGGTTTAAGACGCCCGCTTCTCATGCATGAAGGTGTGGGTTCGAAACCCACCAACGGTAAGTACCAATGTGACTTATTCCGAGTTATATGTACTTCCTAAGATTATCTAGACACCACTGACAAACGGTGAAGGAAAACATCGTGAGGAAACCTGGGCTTATAATTTCTAATTATAAGTAATAATTTGTAATCGCCAACCCGCATTAAACAAGCGTGGTGATTAATGCTTAAACCTTCTCAGTGTGAGAAGAGGCTTTGCTCAGCAGTGGGCATGTATAGACTGTTGATCAGTGTTGGGCAAAATTTAGTTAACTAATGATTGATGACTAATGATTGAATGTGTTAGTTATGATTGATGACTAATGATTATTTAGTTTAATCACGAGGTGATGACTAACGATTGATTAGTTTTAATCTTAATCAAATAATCATGATTATTTATTTATGATTGATATTTTTTAATACGAGGTAAGGTAAAATATTTTTTCTGCTTCTTAAAAAAATACTGAATTGGACACAAAACGTAACGTTTTGTGTCCGTGTAGGTTAGGTTAGACTTTAGTGTTTTAGTTTAAAATTCAGTATTTTTTGGTGGTCAGATAAATAGATGCCCTGGTAAAATCTTATGATACGGAGAAATGGTTTTCAGTATAACGGGGTTTTTTGTAACACCTTCTATAACTTTAGTAGTTTTTAGGGTCCCGTACCTCATCTGACTGTAATCATGTAATTTATTACTTGTTTTTCGAAAAGTAAATGATGTCATCGTATTGCTTTAACGATTATAAGACTAACTAAATTACACTTGTATTATTTTATTTATTTATTAATCATCTCAGTGTAACTGTATTGAACTTTATAAACACAAATAATATATTTAAGAAAGCTATATAATATAGGGTGTAAAGGATGGCTTACCAAAGTAAAACCATGGACTCAGATCATCATCCTAAGTAACGGACCGAAGGATTTTTTTCTCGGAAAAGAAAAAATTTTGGCCTTTCTATACATTATATTCTATTAGCAGCTGAATTTAATATTTTGTATGCAGAGTCAAAAATTTTTTTCATTTCCGTACCTAATTCCTTCAGTACTTTACTCAAGATAATGGTCTGAGACTTCGGTCAGCTGATCCTTATACCCTGTATGTGTAGTGTACCAACACCTGTGCATCGAGCTTAGTCATACATTCATGATTAGAACTAATGATTGGTGATTTGCGATTAACGAATTTAGTCATGACTAATGATTGTTCTCGTTAGTTATGATTAAATTAGTCATGACTAAATTAATCATGATTAGATCAATCATGATTGATCAATTGATTGAATAAATTAGTTGATTTGCCCAACACTGCTGTTGATGACTATCAAAATTCTTCAACGGTATTAACCTTTCTTCGTTTACTAATAGAGTCGAAAATAACAAACACTTCGAATTGGGAGAAGATACACTTAATTAATAAAGAAACCAAAACATCACCGAGAACTGTCCATAAAATCACTTTAATAGCATGTACTCGACATTGCAATTTAAACTAAAACTACAATTAAATACAGTAGCTAATTCCATGTACTATCTCGTAAAATAAAAATTCACCAAAAAAGTGCGCCCACCAAAAACTAATTTCTCCAGTCACACACGCAGTCGACAATGCAATTTGAACTAAAACTTCACCTAAATACAGTCGCTAATTCCATGTATGTGTGACGGTATTAGGTTCGACTGTAGCGGAGTAAGCTCGATCAATAGTCTGCATAAAGCAGACAACGTTTCCGAGCGGAAAACTTGTCGATTGTTTGTTTGTGGGATTTTTAGACTGTATTATAATGGGGTAAGGTTGAAAATTAATTAAACGAATAATATAGGAAGTTTGATGTGCTAGTGACTAATATTATTAAATTAGTATTCTGCTATTCTGTGGCTACAGATTTCACGGTATCACGTATCTGAAAAATACGTTTTTTATCACATTTATTATCATCATGCCGTTTACATGGTCTAATCTAATTGAATAAGGCACAATTCCAAAACATAAAGCTCTAATTAATGAGAATTTTCGTATGGCTTCCATACATTTATTGCTCCCCCAAAACACACACATACAGCAATAATTCATAATTATGATTTTATAAAACTGCAATGTTTCAAAAAGCCTCGACCTAACCATGGACACCGAAGGACATGTTACTTAATTATGCCCAGTAATGGTTACTTCATGGTCAAAATTCGGAATAATTTATTGTTTAATTCCTTGTTTAGTTTTATTTTCAATCTAAGCTTTACTCCGGCGCTAGGCATTTCAAAGTCAATTAATTAATTAAGCCTTTAACTGCCAAAAACTATTAGAGGCTAATCTTCCGCTAACGTCGGACATCATTGTCTGACACGGCATCCAAAGTGTTAATTAAAAATTTTCAAAATTGAATTTTTCGTCAGTAAAGCTATATGGTCGTTTCAAAGTTTAGTTAGTGCAATATGCAAAAAAAAAAATTAAAAGATTTTACACCGGAATACAATCTACCACAAAGAAATCCTGGGTATGACGTAATACGAACTTTATGTTTTAAGAAATCTAGACTTCTATATCACATTCTTATTTTAATAACCCTACAACGCCTCCACACACAATCCTCGGTTTTAATCCAAACCTCGCCTTATCGCGGATTACATCCACATATCGAGATTGCATTCAGAATGTTTCTGTATTCCCGAATCCGACCAGTGGGTGCCGGAATGGAGTAATAAAAGAATGGAAAAATCATAGTAATCCTCGTGGAAGAGGATTGGAAACGATTCAAATGGAACTCTGTTCTAAATCTGGGGAATGAAAGCTTAAATACAAGTAAATAAAGACTCGTTTCGTGCAACACTTTTGGGTATTCCATTATTTACATAATCTTGGATATAGAGATGTTTTGCGTAAACGTCCCGTGTTATTGCAGAGTTAGTATAAATCTACTTCCTGAAATCAAACATCTCTTTAAGTTTCCTTAATCTCATTCTTATAAAAATTTGAATTACTTTGGCCCTTTAGGTTCAGTTATCCTTTTAACCATACTATGATAAGCAAAAGAAAAAATCTCTTGGACAAATTGTACACTATAGACTTTCACAAGCAACCCAAGACGACATCTCACTCAATGTTATTGTTTTGTATCAAGACCCCAAACGATCCCACAATAAGACCCCAAAAGACCCCTGTACAGCATTTACAATATAATTTACACGGTGAACGCATTTTATGTAATTGGCGGCTACCAGAGGTACATAAACATAGGGGTAGTTTATGTGGACATTCGACAAATTCATTAATAGTCGTGTCTGTCATTCCCATACGTGTACATGTTTACTAAATACGCTGAGGGCGATTGAAATTAAACGAATTTGTGGTTCGATTCGACTGAGTAGAATAAACTAGATTACTAGAGTGAAAACCAATTACCAATAGAATAGAATCAATTAAAATGTAAGCTTACCACATTTGCTTATTACTTTAAACACACATCTTTGTCGCATGGGGGGCTAAACATTAGTTAGTCAATAAGGATTCTAAGTGAAGTAAAAGTATTGAGAATGCTTTTAAGATTTCGACATATCAGCCTACGACTGCGTTGTTTATTAGGAAATACAACAAGAGAACTAAATCCGTTCGACCACTATCCTGGTGGTAAGCGATGATGCGGTCTACGATGGAGCATTCGTCTCAAAAGCAACCTATTCACTCGGGCTTTGAAGACCCTTAGGTTATAGACTTCAGGAAATACAGACTCTGGCAAAGAATTCTATTCCTTAGCAGTACGCACAAGTAAGCTTGATGTGAAGCGCTTCGTGTCTGTGGGTAGGACATCTACCACGAATCGACATCAAAATCTACAATAAACTATTACTCCTAACCAGAGCGCAAACATAGGCAAACTATTTTTAAAAACACTCTCGAAACTCGATTAACATCAAACAAGAGCTATCGAGAATCGATACGGATCGGCATTGAACGCTGGACACACCTGGAACGGTTTGTTTATTTCACTGCCAATGTCAGACGTCTAACATTTAAGTAAACCACTGAATGACCTTGATTTTTAACCATTAAGTATTAATATCGGATAGGTAGATTAAGGACAGTTAGGCGTGACATTGTAGTCGAGTTTTCTTTACGACATAGAAGAGTTAAATTGATATTTATCAAAAAATATAAGTCAAAGAGGTTGATTTTAACTCCCATATTGGGGACCTGTTTATGGGCCATAATATGATAATAATACTTACGTGTAATATATTAAAATAGTGACATTCGCTCGGGTGCCATATGGAATACTTCCTATTGATGGCTAATGAAATAGGGCCGATTTTTCCAACGCCAGATAAATTTTAACAGAGGAATCACTGAGAGAGAGCAATATTTCACAATTCTTTCATACTAATAACTGTGAATAGTCAATTTTATTCTACAGTTAATAATTAACTGACTATTAAAAAAATCATATAACTAACTAACTAGGTAACTGATTCAAGAATTAGTAGTGTGTAGCTTAGGACAATCTAGCCACATCCGCAGCAGTCTCAAGAACTCCTTGGTGTAGTTAAGCGAATTTTCTATCGATTGAGATTAATTCCAGTTCTCAACAGTTAAATAACGAAGGTCTAACAAAAAACCAGGGTATCAGACACCCAAACATCCTTGTGAATGTAGTGATACTATTTTATCAAGGACGAGCTCAAACCAAAGTGGCTTACCTACTCCAGGCACTCTCCACTTCTCGGTAAAATACTGACAACTAGCTGAATCTGATTAATTCCTGGAGCTGACCTTAACCCCATTCAGATAAAGTCAAGGGTGAAATACATCTATACAAAACCAGTACATCATGGTCTCGCTTTATACGATCTTTCTGCGCATTCGCCGGTCAGCTTATACTGGTTTTGCGCAGCTTGATGTGCTGTTGAACAAAATGTGTAATTGTGTACTGATAATATACGTATTTTACTTTCTATCATTTCACTGTATTTTCAATAAATTGTAATCGTAGTTTCACAGAATTATTATATTTCACAGAGGTGCACATTACGGCACTTAATGCCTAGCTTCACTGACAGAAAGATTCAATTTTTGAAATTTCAAAAGTCCCTAATCAAGGATTATTTGAAATAAATGTTTTGACTTTGTATGATGTAATACCCACTTTTCACTATTTATGTTATAGGTCCCACGTAATAGGGAGTGAGGCTATTGCTGGGCACAATTCCACCAGACTCCGTGCTACTACTGAGATTTTATTTAAAAAAAAACCCAGTAATACGTTGCCCGACTCGGGAATCGAACCCGAGATCCCTTGCCCGGCAGTCGCAATTTGCGACCACTCGGCCAATGAGGCAGTCACAGAATTAATTTCAATAAAATCGAATACAAATTGTATGCGAATGTTTGCATACAAATATATGTGTTGTGCACTGCAGAGGACAAAGTTAGAACTTCGGTACCTATATGTAAAAATGAAAATTGCAACCACAACTTATAGTTTTTGGTCCAATGTTTGTTTATATTTGTTACAAACTGGCGTGTATTGGAAACCCGTTATTTCTTTTTTTTTATTTGTTACTTGAAGGGTGGCTATTGGTGTATTGTTAACACGCAAGGACTATAAAAAGAATTACGTTGTACATTTGTATAAGACGTCAGTTTTTTATATTTATTAGCCATAAAAACGAATTAGTTGTATTCACATAACGAGTAAGCTCAAGTAATTTTATTCCATTTAGTAATGTAATCGCATTTGTTTATTAAAATGCTTCAGTAAAATAAAGAGACAATATGTTTGATGCCTCGTTTACATTCACGTTTAAATACCTACTAGTAATCACAAAATAACGTTAAGTATTTCAAATTTATTAAATAATAGTGCTCATTCTTAAATAATAGTAATCATGCTCAGAATTCATAACGAACAGACGTTCAAGTACCAGAAGAAATTTTTATTTAACACTCAATCTAAACTAAATAAATTATAAAGAAATCCGTCGCTACGTGACTTGAAATCATTGACAAAGAAATCGCTATAATCAATTGAATATTTTTATAAGAATTTCTATCAATCTCTTTCGACATTTTCCCATAAAATAAACTGCGATACAACTTGAAATTCCATCCTAAAAATAACTATTATTATTTAAAGAAAGGGGGACAAACAAAGACCGTTTAGCGAAGGGTAGGGTCATGTCGAGTAACTTGAGCGAGTCGCATGCAAGTTGCCACAAACAATCGAATTATTTTCTCACTGAATATTAAATAGGTTCTCTTATAACGCATGATATCGTTTTATTAAAAAAAATTCAGTACTTAGTAACCTTGAGAATAATACGTGCATCTTTTACTTAACGTATGAAGTAAATAAACCTTTATGACGTACGTAATACGGCTTTGTTAATGTGTTGTTTATGAGTTGTTATTCGAGTTAAAACGATGTAGTTAATTATAATGTATACTTAGTGGCGCACTTTGATGCAATATTGATAAATAAAGCTAATGTGTTGTGGAGGGCATTAAACGAAGATGATCTGTTCATTATTGCAGTAGCATTATTGCGCTAGCATTTAATCCTTTGTGTTGTGTAATATTAAACATTTTACGAGAAACGAAAAGCAAGGATTTAATTCAAAGCTGTCTTCTCTAACATTGAAACTAACTTTACCGAGTAAGCAAATAAAGTTAAAACTAGAACGCTTGTAAGCATTTTCAAACGAAAACTTCAAGTCCTTGATTTACTCAGTTTGATTACGTCAAGATTTTCAACCTAATGAACCTTACTTGTCTTGATATTTGCTGGATTTATTGCCTAGGTTTCAAGCTCATCACGATTACTTACTGATAAATCAAGTACCAATCAAACTCAATCTGTGTGTTTGTATATAATCATATCTACAGATATGGTGATAAAATATTGAGCTTTTGGAGTACTTCTCAGTAATAGCACGGAGTTTGGAACTGTGCCCGAGTAATAGGTTCACCCTTATTGCATTAAGATCAATATTAAGCTGTTTGTGAACACTGTGTGAATTTCAGCTACAAATAACAACTATGCTGTGTTTATAATTCGAAGTTATGAACAGATAGAAAACAATAATAATTTACAAATGTTTATTTTTTGCATTTAGATTAGTTTAACATTATTGTACGTATCTTCAAGAATAACTTCAAATCATATGCTCCATTCTATTACTAAATCCAGCGGCAAGTCATGTATATCAAGATACGATCTAAACGCAGCATGAAAATAAAGTATTGTTATATCTGCAAATCGATTTCAGAGTGTTTAACGTTTCATCTATATCATGTAAATGGGATTTCGAATCAACGTTTACATTGCGAATCGCAAATACATACGCTGTTATTCGAATCACAAAATCACATGCTGCTAAAATTGCTACGGTGTGTCTTTGAATATTTCGACTGTGTAAAATTATCACTGGTCTATACTTAAACGATTTATTAATACACTATTTTCTTTGCAATTACATAATAGAATCTAATTATAACTAAGATTGTAATCACAAAGCGTGCGAGTTTATTTAAATTCGACTTGAATTTTAAAATGTTATTGAACAACGAGAATAGAGGCTCCCAAGAACAATTTACTACAGCGGCACTCTTAGATACAAGTACATGGTTGACCTGACCCGATATTATGCATACAGCTTTATACTCAAAATTTCAATATGAATAAGTTCATAAAACCACAAAAGAACGAAAAACAATTTATATATTAAATCCATAACAGATACACACGATACAAAAGATCGGGCTAAATGCAATGACTTAATAGCGAATCAAAAAAACGGGTCGACGTTCACACGACACTAGTACGAAATGTATTAAACATTTCTAGCGAATACTGACTAGCCCATTTTAATTCTGTTAAACCACTCCTTACCCGTTTCCGAGCCATATCACTATCACAGAAACTATGACAACACCATAATCCGTGACGTCAAACGCGTGCGTCTACCACGGCATTCGGAACACCACTGACGGAGCGGAAGTACTACAGTAGATGGGGTGGAGTACCCACCGCCCTATATTCGCTACCAAAAATTGAAACGTCTTAAACAACTGTGAATGTTAGGGGAATTTGTGCTTTATTTTTAGACATCAAAGGTTTCGGATTGAATATGTGTACGTTTGATTTTTATTTGCTATGCCATTTGGTGGTAGTATTGCATTTACCTTAGATATTACGTCAGTTGGTACTGCGTTTGATAATTTGGTTTTTTATTGGTTGAGGTGGTATAAGCTAAGGCATTAATTAATTTGACCGTGACAGCATCTGCAGGTATAACGTGAAATTAAATGGTCGGGTCTTGTTTTTCACGTCCCAACCTTTCTCGGTAATGAAACCATTGTTTGCTATTACAAGAGATGTTTTTGAACGCTTTATTTGTGTGTTAAATTCATATTTCTAGAAACGTAGTGCTAGAACATTCTAATCCAAACCTTATACCTAGTCGTGGAGAACCTAACGGGTAACCGGGGCTCCAGCTCGACGTGCAGGAGAAGGAACGGGGTAGTTTTTAGTCAGTAAGAGTCTGACACTCTCAATTTATGTATTTTCGAAGAAGCGTTCAACTTCGGAAACTAGAACCAACTGCTTAGATAGTTCCAAGTTTTAAAGATTCGTAATACTGAGACAGTATTAAAATCAAAATCAAAGCATTTGTTTCAATTAAACCATAATTTGGTAGGTACTTTTGAAACTTCAACAAATATGCAAAATAAATAATAGTCGGTCACTCTGTCCGTCAGTGAAGCTAGGTAATTCCATGTAGGTATAAGGTTTTTTTAAAGGGGGGAAATCATCGAATGACTGCTCCCGCCTGGGTGAGGCGGGAGGGAGTGTCAGACTCTTACGACTAAAAACCACCCCGTTCCTTCTCCTGCACTTAGAGCCGGAGCCCCGGTAGCCCGTTAGGTTCTCCGCGACAAGATTTAGGAATACCACCTGTTTTCAAATTTTGATGATATCAAACTTAGGAATGATAGCATAACATAATATCATGCCTTTTATTCGCGAAGGGTTAGGCATCGGTGCACATTATGACACTTAATGCCACTGTACAATATCACAACCACTTTTAACTATTTATGTTGTGAGTACCATGTAATAGGGTGTCAGCCTCTTGCCATATACCGGGCATATTTCCAGACTCCGTGCTACTACTGAGGGTTAAAAAAACAACAGTAATACTTTAGCAATAGGCACATAACTACCTTGAAGTGTCACAATAAGAACATTCGATTGATTGAATAGAATTATAATATGACTTGTCACCCCTTCAACAATGTTCAGAGATCCCCCATTTTTGTTTCAAAAACTACAACTTTAAAGACAATATCTAGAACCTAGACTATTTTAAACCCCAAGGTTTCTTACTTTCAGTCTTGTAGCTATATCGTACAAGAGACAGGTAAATATAATAACATCACAGTGATGCAGCGCTCGGGCTTCAGTCCCGTAGGGCTTCGCTAGCGTCATGCGCTGCGATTTACATGTATTTAGCTAGTTAGTGCATTGTGTATGTACTTTATTCTATGTTTTACATAGGTCTATGTAAGCAAACGTAGTGTATCGGGCAAGGGGTCTCGTATCGATTTCCGGGTCGGGCAAAGTACTAATGGGTTTTTTAAAAAATCTAAGTTGTTGCTACTACTGGAGTCTGGAATTCTGCACGATATATGGCAATAAGCTCACCCCCTATTACATGGGACTCAAAACATAAATAGTCAAAAGTAGGCGTTACATTGTAGTGGCATTAAGTGCCGTTAAGTGCACCTCTGTCTACCACTTTGGAGGTAAAAGACGTGATGTTATGTTGACATAACTTTTACATTTTTACATTAGTAACGCATTAGTTTAGGCCATGATAGGCATTGGAAAAAAACAACCTCAAAAAGTTACACAAGACGAAGTAAAACTTTCCGATCATGATGACCGAGATACAACCGAACTCCCATTTTTTACACTTGTACAGAGTAGGAATCGTACTACTATTTCTAAGTTAACAAGACTGCAAATAGTACTACTAGAAATTGTATAGAAAAGAGCTAAAAGTTTACGATCACAGACGTCGCAGGCAACGGTGGCTGGTAGCCAAATGGTCTTTCAAAGACATGTACCGATTTTATAGACCACAATGCAAGTCTTACTACGATGTTAGGGATATAGTCATTGTAGATTGAAAGTAGGTTATGGATCAGGTGACGAAAGCTCCACCACCACACATCAAATTGTTATTACATATTTACTTAATGAAACAAGTGACTCTGCAAATAGGCTACAAGGCAGCACTTTCACACGTCGATTTTATCAAGCGAGCGATGAGGCAGACATTTCTTGACTGACTACTCTAAGAAGAAATGCCGAAACACACTCAGAGTTCCGTCTCTTTTAAACTCCAGATTCTACTTATTGTTTTGTATTACGTGTTAGACATAGACATTGGACGGATTGGACCTATGTACATCCTAATCTTCCAATGATGGCCAGCAGCGTCTTTTAAAAGCTTTTACTGATAAGGACCGTCTACCAAGCATGGGGATTTTGAGAAATCCTTCTTAAATGACAGGCTTTTGTTTAGAAGTGAACTTTATCCGCTTGATAATGATATTATAGTTAGATATAGCTAGAAAATTTGACAGATAAGGCCAACTTGTACCTGTCTATTGTGATTTGTGAGACAAGGTGCGATAGCATTGAATTATGAACGAACCATGTATAGATAAAATCTCTTATACCTATAGAAATATCATGTCTATTTCTGATACAATTTTAATGGACTAAAATTGGTTTTAAGCTTAGGGTTATATTGAACTAATTGATGTTTAATGGCTGTATTGATTTGTGAAAATAGGTAATCTATCGTTTGATCATAGTAAATGCGCAAATATTCACAGTATTTTAATACTAAAATAAGTATATTAATCTAGCTGATATAGGGATTAATGTTCTTTATAGCACACAGATTTTTATTCCCTAAAAACATTTGTTTCTTTTATTTTTAGATTTTAGACAAAATGATTCCCTGTAGTCTGTTTTCGACACATCAGTACGAAAATTGCAATGCATTGAAAATAAAGTCTTTGAAAATAAGTTTTAAAGCTGAGACAAATTCTTTCTCGTATCTTCTTAGAATATTCTAGCAGTTAAATATTAAACCCCTCATCTATATTTATGAGTATAACATAACAATTTAACATTATCTTTTACGAAAAGTTAAAAAATAGAGAAAAAATCAATGCCTAAAAGAAATCTGTAGTCAATTCTGTCTAGTTGTAGATATTTAAATGTATTTTTAATAGGGATTATTGTATGTATGTATGTTGTCAATAATCTAAATCCGTACTACTGCAGAAAACTTCAACAGTTTAAATCCGTGCAAGAAACCAAACACTCAACATTTTACGACTACTACAACTTAACACACCGCGACGTAATCAATGACATGTGACGTCATAATGTAACTGTGACGTAACGTTATCTTGTATGCAGTTGTAATGATTATGGGCACGCCCACGCGTGGACGTGGGTAGGTAAGGTAATGCAGTGTCGTATGTTACGTCACGATTTAATTAATGAAAGATTTAAAATTACTGCTTTATTATGCTAGAGAATAATTAAGTGTTGATAATATGTTAATGTGTATTGTGAAATTAAAGTGAATCAATATGTGCAAGAGTAATTAATGAAAATTTAATAGAAATTCCACTTTGATTTAAGTTTCGCTAGGAAATAATTTTCTTACTTAAACACAACGCAAGCGTTGTTTCACGTCGGTTTTCTGTGAGGCCGTGGTATAACTACGGTCGAGCCGGCCCATTCGTGCCGAAGCATGTCTCTCCCACACTTGAATGTTTCGCAAACAATATCAACGATTTAACTAAAGAACGCATTTCAACACCATGTAGGTACTAAGAATTATATGCATTAGTTACTTAGCTTCATGTGCCGTGTGTACACTTATTACAAAATTAAGTAAAAGCAACATTAATAATAGTGAAGTATGACAGGCCTGAAGGTGGTTGTTACACGTTTTCTTAGTTTACCTAACCCTTGGTACAATTACTAAGTTCGATGTAAGACAAGTAATCAATGTTTGTGTTCAAGTAGTTGTTTGATATATTAGACCGTCTAGTCTGTCGCGGAGAACCTAACGGGTTACCGGGGCTCCGGCTCGAAGTGCAGGAGAAGGAACGGGGTGGTTTTTAGTCAGTAAGAGTCTGACACTCCCTTACGCCTCACCTAGGCGGGTTAAGTCATTCGATGATCTTCCCCCCATAAAAAAGACGGTATCAGAGTTAGGCTGTCAAGCATACTAAAAGGAGATATATTGACTGGTATATTAAACTAGTCAAGCATTGAAGACAAAGATTTTTAATCAAGCTACCATATAATTTAGACATAAGTATGAGTCACTCTTGATCCATAATGTGTTCATACTAAGTAGAAGATAATCTGAATTAAATATTATATTTATTCAGTAGATAAACCCAATTTTCTAATCCAAAAAAGGCATATCGAGTGTCCCCTTTAAAGTCAATATAAAATCCTCCCATTGATCACTTTCAAAGTCTTAATAAAAACAATTAATTGCTTTCAAAAGTTCCCCAGTCATTATCAGGTCCATAGAAAATTTATTGGTCGCCAAATAAGTCGATATAGCTTTAAAATTCTTTCCTTTATTGCCGTAATGCCCACCAATGTTCGGTACGGAACTTAAGTTCACTGAGCGTTGAAAATTAATAAACTGTTTCGTGGAAATCGACCCGGATATACTGGGGAAATTCTCGATGTTACCACTTATTTTCTATATCAACTTTTGGTAAACATGATGCTATTTTATTTATGTTTTAGAAACATCGTTTCTTTCGGATATTTTAACGGCTGTAAGCGAAAACTTGTTCATTGATTTTGGCATTACCTCGAACGACTTTTTTATTACTTAGATTCAATTTGTTAGTTTTAATTTTTTTTACTCTTAAACTGCTTAATCAAGAAGCACGTTATGGGCAGAAGTGATAGCAAAGATCCTTCTTTATCACATCGATGAAACTTATCAATCACAAATTAAGTTAAAAGCATAAAATAACGAAATAAGTACTGAAAGCAATTAGTAACAGAACTAGTATAATCAATGCATACTAACTGGCAAGATGTCAAGGTTCTAGGATTGATCGGTAGTGTATCGAGCGACCTAGTTCGATGTTTTTCACTATTATCATAACAAATACACTATCTTTCTTCAGCCTTCATTTCTTCATTGAGTGGCTGCAAGTTGCCATGAGAACGGAAAATTATAGAGCAAAACTTTATTAAACTCTAGATAAAAAGGATGCATAAAAATAAAGTTACAAAAAAAATTGCCAAGTTTAAGCACGAAAGATCTAAATATTTAGATTTTAAATACAAAAATGTTGAAAAAGTCCTCAAAAGAATTTAGTTTGATTTGCCTTGAAGCGAAGTCAGTGAGGTAAATAATGTTAGTATATTATGCAAAACGATTTATCAAACGGTGCACGCAACGGGAGCGAGCGCAATTTTTGCATGCTCCAACAACCACCCATCCGTATAGGAAGCCAGCAGACGCTATTTCCTTACTTTGACAAAGAAGCTTAAGATTTAGTAGATAAAAATCTTTGTAAGATACCTACACGTATACGTAAGATATATTTTCAAATCAATTTTCTACACGTGCATTGAATACGAATTCAGTCATACAAAGGAAAATATTATCAACATTCTGATTTTGACCCCAATTGCATTAACTTGTTACATCAAACTTTGACAATTTCTACCATTGAACAAGCAAACATAGTTATGCTAACATATAACATTACCACAAAAATAACTTTGCCTTGCAAAATAAGAATAGTCCTCATTACAAACGCCTCAATGTAAATAATTACTAATACATGCGCTAGCTAGACACTTCCTCAAAGCAATAAAAATGATAATTACGTAAACTACAGTTCGTTAGTACAAGCAGTGTTTCGACTCCGCATACCGAGTTATGCCGCTTGCGTTTTGCATTCCTCACTCATCATTCAATCGCTTTTAGTTTACAAATACTTTTAACCGACCTTGAAATAGCAAAGATTTCGTTTTTTATTAGAACTCTGGACAGATTTGTGTGTTAGCTCGTAAAACTGAATGGTTTCTCATAAAACATTATAACGTGCGATGTCCTTAAGGCATTGGCTGCCAATAAAAAACTGTTGAAGGCAAATCCTCCGCTAATGTCGGTCTCCGGTGACTGCCATGGCGTTTAACGTGTTAAACGGGCGTCACTCGATGTTCGGGTTCAAAATCGATGCTGAGGACATTAATTTTATTATTGTATGATAATATTTAGTATCTAGGAGGTGTAATGTTGTTAAATATTTGAGTTTTATTATTGTAAGCTGTATCTTGTAGACTTTATTGATGTTTAGAAGTTTACATAACGTTTACATAAAGATGATAGGTATACCTTAATAATTGAGCTCTTATGAAGTTATTCGTTAAAGTGGATACCGATAAGAAAGTGATTTTAATAAAAAGTAACAACGTACGACAATTTATGTTACTTTATTCTAGGTATAATAAGTTGTGTAATGTTTTCCTCCAATCTCAACCTCCCATTTCGAATCTAAATAAAATTTTCTTCATCGTAAAAGGATTTTAATTCTAGCATTCAACGCCAATCCAGTCAATTTATCGAGAGAAACAAAGTGCATACTTTACCTTACAATGCAATCAGTTACGTACGTAGACTTGGCCATGGAATCGTGTTTTTGTGCTTACCTGCGAAGAGAATAAAAGAAACCAATTAGTACAAATTGTTGAAGATTTAAACATGTACGAAACAAAAATATTACTCTAAATTAATTCTACCAGTTGTTGAAAAATGTCTTGTTTTGAATGGTTGTAACAATATTAACTTTTACGACATTTACATACACCTGCCAGCAGGTAAATCGACTTCAATTGCACAAAGTTTTCAACAGATTTTCGACCTAATTAACAAAACAATAATGTTGAAACTCTTTTACGAAGATAGGTTTAGGTTGACCTACGTAAGTAACACACAATAAAAATTAATCATATCTTCCATTAAACATTTTCGTGTACATATTTGGAGCTGGCAGCCGGTCGTGATATGAGTGTGACGTCATTGGGCCTGCGTCAGAGCCAAGCGCCAAGTGTTACAAATTGACTTTTTCGCAGCAGGTAGCAGAAATAAGGTTGTACATTTACTAAAACGTGACTGACTTATTTTAGGATAGATCTAAAAGAAATGTATCACATATAACCTACTAAGTATAACACGTATTTTCTATTACACTTACAATACATAAATAAAAATGAAAATTCAATACGCATCAATAAAGATAAACCTCTTCAATATAACACTAAACATTCTGATGACTTCTTTATGGTAAAAATCTTAATACAAATAGAAAATAAAGTAGGATTACTGTCTACCTCTCTTTTGTACTCATTACGCAAGCGAGTGGAATGAATTTAGGTAACAAGGTAAGCAAATATTACACAACACTTAATACAATTTGAGACGTCGCGTGTGGGTAGCTGAACATATTTAACGTCAAATAAAAACACGTCAAAACTGGTGATTTGAATTATGTCCGTTATAAAAATATTATAAATTCTAAGTTACGATCAATATCGATCGGTTTTTGAGAGAATCGGTGTTTTTATTAGCTAATTTTATCTAGGTATTAAACACGAATTGCCTGTAAAACGCTAGAGAACATTATTTTATATGCTGCTTTCTAAACTAAAATTAATTTCGTCAAAAGTGAAACGAACATTATTGTAAACATTGTTTTTAATGTTGAAGTGATATAGTTATGTTTAGTAGTATGGACATTCACAATATCTTAAAGAATCATCGTTACCTGTGACCTTGGAGAGATAGGGGACGTCGGTGTCCTTGGAGAAGGTGGATCCACCCTATGCTCAGCCAGAACCCTGTGCTCGTGTTTTCCAGTGACAGAGTTCTTGACACGCTCCATCCTCGCTTGTATCGCTTTTCGGGATATAACCTTAGATTTTTCATCTTTATTGCCATCAGCCAGTTTCTTCATGATCCTCGCAGTAGCTGCGACTGACTGTTGAGTATCAGAGTTTGTTCTGGCCAGTCGAGTGGCTGGTCTCGGTACTGGAGTAGCACCACCAGTACTGCTGCGGGTGCTTTCGTTTCTATTGAAAGGCACCACGTCGTGTTCTGTATCAGAATCAGCTGGAAGATAGCCTCCACCTCCGACTGAAGATACGCCAGTACGTAAGAGGTTCTCATGTTCAGCGTACCTGACTCTTTCGTCAACACCAACAGAACCATTCTGTGCCCTTTTCTCTAAACCTCTCTCCATTTCACCAATTTGCCGTTCGAGTTTTCGTAGAACATCATCTGAAGGCGGCATTGGTGCAGTGTCGTCTGGAGGTTCGGAGGATTGGAATGACTTGAGGTGAATAGGATGAGCTCTATTGATTTCAAGTCGTTTGGGAGCTATCCCCGAAGATGTTATCTCGTACTGGGTTCGTTGTGGCGGTTGCGAGTTTCTCTCCAACATGGCTAAAGATACCGGCGATGGTGGTGGCGCTCCGTTAACAGTAGGCTCCTGTCCCTCTGGGGCGGGCGACACCTTCGGTGCTCGAAAACTTTTCCTCATGAAATCTTCACGTGTCAGTTTCCTCTCCATTTTAGTAAGAAGACATTTCACTGATATTATCACTAGGTTTTAGAGCATACTAATTTAAACTTCTATCACAGTTATATCACTTTAAGTACTATTTTTAATTTTGTAAGCATGTAAAAATACCTGAAAAAAGAATTGAATGTGATTCACCTAAGTATAGACGTCCTTACCATATCAGATAAGATAGCGGCTATACGGAATTTAGTCATGACATCGAGACATGATATATGGATTCGGCCTAAATACCAGTATTGAACGAGCCATTAGAATGAGGTATGGAGACAAACAAAGATACGGATTAGTGGAAGACGATCAATAACCTGCTGACGTCAAATCAACAATCGCATATAAAATTAACTTACTGACGTATATCAACTGACCAATAACTGTCTAGTCTATTCAACCCAAAAGAAATAAAACCAATACTTAATTGGATAGGAACAGATTGAAGAAATTAAATTAATAATGTGGAAAAACGGACTCAACTCTAGGACCCTTTCTAATGATAATATTTAAAAAAAGAACCTGCTCAATAAAACCTAGAGAGTCTACACAAAAGCCTAACCGATAAAAAGAGAATTCGAAACGGCAATGTTACGTGATCGAATAATAGGATAATCAGATGAACAAAGACGAAAAGTGAAATCCCTGAACGATCGTACGTCGGTACTCGATAAGAATGGCTACCAAAACAAATAATAGCTGCAATTTACCAAACACACGAATTGATACTCTATTTCTAAAAGGATAGAGAAGAGAACCACAAATTAGGCTATCACCAACCTAATCAGTTACATGCAATAAATAAATTAACTAACTGTGAAATAAAGAGGCTAATGTTAATGGCTAATAAAAAAATCTTCGGAATAAAACTATGTGTTATTTATTGCAATCAGTGATAACTTTATCACTGATTACAAATACCTATCCTACTGACACATTTTGTTGGAATTGTTGATTGTGAAAAGAACTACAGTTAAGTTAGTTATTTCAGTATGTTACCTTTGAAGAAACGTGTAATGGCAGTTAGTGACAAGTAATCGATTATCGCCCAAAATAACCGATCCAAGGTCGGTCAAAGAACATTAAATATTCTAACAGCTCCTTAATTATTAAAGGAATCTAGCTACGAAAGACTATAAACATGATACAAATACAGTACAAGTTCTATAGCTCATGGCTAGCAAAAATGATCTGAACACAAATAACGCTACTGATCTCAATTTCATTTAAAATGTAGAAACAGTTTCCGAGAACCAAGAGGAATGCAAAACACTTCTATGATAGAAACATTCCGTTGCACGGCAGGCTGAGCGAGACAGGAACAAAGTCCATCTGGAAAGAGAGAGATGATACATTGTTAGTTATAGGAACACGGTGCACCGTTCACCATAACCCTGTAGCGACACAAAGCGGCAGCAGCGACATCTGTAAAAGAGAACCATCACCTGGACACTTGAATCAACATGTAACATGAAGCAAAGACGACACAATATGAATAATATCGATACCAATAAAGGGACATTCAACTTCAACGATAAATTCTTTCGAGTTGTAATTGGATTTTGTTACGATCGCAAGTTATTGGAGTTTAAAGTAGAAGGATAATAAAATGTTGGGGTTTTTTTAGAAACAGCTGAAGATTACGATTAAACTTTGAAGTTCTGAGTTATACGATTCAAGAACCGATATTGTGTAATAGACGAAATAGTTTTCATACCTCTAATTAATAGTTCAAGTGCGTATCAAATCCCTAATAGAAAGTAAACTACAAGTTAACAATATATCGTGATATTAAGAATACATTTCAATATAGCCGTGGCCCGAGGCCTTGGTTCGAATCACGACAATGCAACATATGGCACCGAAGACCTATGACTCAATGTTTTCGCAGTGTTAAATAATACAGACACAGTACACTATGTCAAATATTGCAAGTAAACATATGAGAGAGACTGTGATAAAATTAACATTCCAACAGGAAAACTAAACGGTGAGAAATAAACGAGGAAAATAGATACAAAAATTCAAATTCAAATTCAAAAATTATTTATTTGCGTAAATAAGGTACAGATAGTTGTAATTTTGTAATAACTTACGTCCTCTTATTTTGCCTTCAACATCGGCGTGCAAAAATAATGTAGATACTTTACAGACTTGTCAAAATTGTGTTATACTCTCAAAGAAAATTACAAATTTCTTTTCAAATAAGATAATAGTTTCAAAATTAAAATAATGAATTTTATAAAAGAGAAAATGTCACAAAATTAGCCCAAAATGTCATAAATGTCACACACAATATTCTATAAATGTCAATTTTACAGGAATGTCACACATATTATAAAAATATTACATTACAATTCACAAACCATTAAATATTACAATTTATAATCTAAATACTCAAGCACACTGTAAAAACATTTGTCAATTAGCAGGTTTCTTAAACCTCGTTTAAATTTATGAAAAGGTAGTGCCTTAATGGAATTTGGAACTTTGTTATATAATTTAATGCACATAATGTAACTGTTATTTGATGTGAGTGTGAGATTTGTTTTAGGTCGATATAATTTGTTGGCATTGTGAGACCGTGGAGCGTAATAACTTGCCGGATTCTCAAAGAGTTGCTTATGCTTAAAAACAAATATACACGACTCGAAGATGTAGAGGCAAGGCAAGGTTAAAATTTTGTATTTTCTAAAGAACGGGCGACAGGAATCTATTTGCTTCAACCCGAATATCGCTCTAATACACTTTTTTTGCATTATAAATGCTTGTTCTATCTCAACACATCGACCCCAAAGAATAACCCCATATCGCAATATGGAGGATATGTATCCGTGATACGCAGTCAATGCGGCCTCTCTTGATATTTCACGGCTGATACGTCTCAAGGGATAAACAAAACTATTAATTTTACCACAAACATCTTGCACTTGATTCTTCCAAGAGCAGAACTTGTCTAGTGTAATCCCAAGAAATTTTACTGACTCAGCTTCTGACAGAGCTATCCCTTTATACATCACATTTAATTCGGCGGGTTTATTCCTGTAGGTATGAAACTGAATGTATTTAGTTTTATCTATATTAACTTTTAGGTTGTTCCCTTCTAGCCACTGTATAGTTGTCTGGAGCACGGTGTTTATTTCTCTCTCATAAGTACTTTTATTCTTACATTTTACGACAATAGTAGTATCATCCGCAAATAACACACATTCGTGGTTTATGACATTTGGAAAGTCGTTAATGTATAGCAAAAACAGTGTAGGGCCCAAAATACTACCTTGAGGCACACCGTATTCATTTGTCAAAAAAGAAGAACGATATAGTTCACGTGTTTTGGATATCTCATTATAACTTGAGATCTCCACCGCCTGTGTCCGATACAATGCATGATTATGATAATGATATACGATAAGTTACTAATGTTATATTCTATTCTAGCTCATAGATACATTGGAATACAATTAAACACTTGGTAACAGATTCAATAAGAATGAAACTAGGATATTACTCTGCATTTGAATGCAAGTAGCAGTTAGAAAATGTTTTTCTCGCTTCCACGTTGTCACTAATAGCCAGAAACATAGCTGATATTATTCTTAATCGCACTTTAATATCGCAATTATAACGTTCTATAATGATGATTACGAAACGCAACAAAACAACACAAGATTTCCAACGCATTGTTAACAATAAAACTGTGTTGTTTTACGAACAAACTAGCCAAGTTTCACGTTTATGCAACGCAACAGTACAGTTTGTGAATCATACCTTTTTATACACTGTATATTGCCTAGATGCGAATATAATTGTAGTGTTTATGTCTATTTTGTGAGCTTCTGACTCAGTACTCAGTACACGTATAAACAAATAAAACTATTCTAAAACATCACATGTTATGATTAAATGACTAAATGCAATGAATCAATGTAAACGCAGTAATCAACTGGAATCTAGTGGTGCTAAACAGTCTGCTGTCGATTTTTTAGAAAAATGTATGATTACCTTTATTTACCGACATTCCTGAAGATGTACTAGCCACAACACAAATGTTACGTACAATAATATTATTCAACATCTTTTACGACATTGGTACTTAACATTAAATCATCCAATGCTAGTTGCTACACATTGTAATCCCTTGGGATGCCTCAAGGAAGTATATTGGGGCCACACGCACTTTGAATTAAGATCAATAATAATCGTGGCACAATTTCTTGTTAATCACGAAGTCAAAATTATTAAACAAACTATAGAAGCAGCTGAAACATGCGCAGAATTCACTGCGCTGTGTGCAAAAGTATTTGTAAAAGCAAACATTTCATTCAAGCTATATTATTATGCTGTAGTATGATGTTCTATTTACCGTGGCAAACGAAAATAGACCTAACGTAGCTAAAAATAGTTTCAATATTAATCTTAATCTATTTTAAGGTTCGTGTTGGTTTGGCCACGCAACCGCTATATTATGGAAGTTTTGGGGAAACCTTGAAACCTATTAACGTCGTTTGTGATAATGATTAGGCTAGCGACGATATCATCAACGGTATTTTGAAGTTTACTTTCATGTTTAACACCGGGTTAACGTGAGTAAAGCGGTAAAGAAGCGATATATTTCATCAAATGTTTCTGTCTTATTATTCTCATCACTCAGTACTGTATTATCATTTAAATGTTATACTCAATTCTACACTTTAAACTTTGAAATATGAAGTTAACGTGAGATGTTCCAGAACGTCAACTTCTAAGTATTTCTCGAGGTCACAACTTTGTTAGCTTTCTAAAGTTAATTACTAGAAGTTTCCAAGAAATAAGTTGTCTCACCTCAATTCTTATATTAATGAAACTGTAGTCAATACATAGCACCTTAGTACAAGTCCGACCATCTCAGGTTCCCCAGCTTGAAATAACTGTACGTAATTTAACTCTTTGTCAGAAAATGCAAATTTTACATTTGCTGTATGTTTGTCTTCTATGTCTTGGTTCTTAAGAGCCATTTTAGCTGATGTTGCTGTGGCTTTGTGTTTGTTTGCATGGACCGCAAGCTTCCGCCATTGTGCTAGTATCTGCTTGCATGGAACTATAGGATTCTATTCTTATTATGTGTAAAGTTGAACAATTGCTGCTGTTTTGATTTTCGCATCAGATTCAGCCGGGTGCTTTTTCAAGAGAAATTAATTTAATAATGGAAGGTGATGTTATCAGAAACGCAATCATTGAAAATAAACTATGAATAAAATTCTAAATGGATTCATTAATAAATTCTGTGGAACTGGCTCTTAAGTCGAGAATCAATATTTGTAACATCCTTGAGTCAGACGAAATTTACTTTTCCACTCTGTACCGGTAAAGTAAACAATTTAAGCCTACATTTCCCACACAAATTATGAAGAGTTAAAAACCTCACACCACAAACTTGACCAGAGGTTCTGACAAGGTCCTTTAGGTTCAAGGTCTTTTACAACATAGAACATTTGTAAGGCCTAGAGGGACTGAGGACTGGTTGCAAATGGCATATGCTAATGAATGCATTGTGAGGCGAGGGAAAACATCAGGACAAAGTTATGGCAGTTGGTAGACAGTTGAGAGCCGGCAAAGTTGGTTTTTATTCTGTTTGAAGCAGGAATGAGGTTATTTTTCGCGTTTTGCGCTTTTAAATGCCGCCGCTACATCTGTTTGTGAATAATTTCAGCGAGCAAATGAATATTCTAGTTGAATTTTTGAGTTCATTCAATGCTCCGTGAACTGGGTCAAAGTTTTTGTAAAATGAGCGAAACAAGATTATTTTGGTCTAAATTTGAATCGTCTAATAAATTACATTAGGTCGTAATTCATTAGACATAATCCAGATTAAGTCATAAGAATGGAACTAAACTGAAACCATTAGCCAACAGCACACATTAAGCTAACCAAACGAAGTTTCTAAACAGCGGTTAGTGTTGTAAATCCAACCTACGTAAACATAAGACCGTTTAGGGTAATGATTTTATATGTAGAAATTATCGCAACGACAAGAATATCCAAGTATTATTTCATCTGATGCCTTATTGTACACGATAAACTTAAGAGTATAATATTCAGATAAACAATAGGTACAATGTACCTCTCACTCACTTATTCACACAACCGATAAATTCCGAGCTACTTCCTCGAATATGTATAATTTATTATATGCAGTTGTTTCAGAGTATTTTTATTTGGTTTTCAATCCTTTATATCATCTGAGTGCTTTTAGTAATACTACTGAAACTAGTTGCAATGATAAGACAGTTTTATGGAGACCATTTGTTTCTTAAGTCATAAAAGTTGCACGACAGCCAACCCAATCAACGATGACTCACACCAAGATTGGTTTATCAGAGCTCCCACGAACGTAATTGAACATAACGATGCAAAAAAATGTATTGCGTGTGCATGAAAACAAAGTTTACAACGATTGAATTACATTAACGATTTCCATAATGATACTGTGACAAAGAAATGTCGTGACGAAGTTTAAACTTAAGCTGCCATTTATAATGGAAGCTGTAACAACATTGTGGTTCTAAACTCCTTAATTTTATTTAGGTACTTATACCTAAATAAAATTAAGGAGTTTTTGTATGTGACAAAACAAACAAAACTATGGTCGTTGCAAAAAGTACTGCAGAAGCACATGCACTTCATCCATTTGTGGAAGATAATGTTGACGGCTTTAAAAAACGATTACATCTTGACAATATAAAACATTGTCAACAGGATCTTAATACGGTAAGCATGCTGAAGAAAAAAAGATTAAAAAAATCATCACGACTGTAACAAAAAAGAGTACAAACCGGTCCGAAGCGTTTAAACTAAATAGTGGAGCGGTGGTGAGTCACCGCGTAACAAATTTGCGAGACGATCTGCCTGTGGAACACGTTTCATACTTATTTGGACAGAGTTTTAAAACTAACTAAACGGACAATTTGTACGAACATGGGACTCGATCCCATATGGATTTCAATTTAATTTGTCACACTTTAAAGGCCGTGTAGATTGATTTTACAATAAGATACTTGTTCAGTGTTTCTATATTCACAGAGCGTGTTTTTATTACTCTTATTTACAGACACATGTAGCAGATGTTTGAGCCAACTTAATCCATATGTGTCTAACAGCTGTAACTAGACAAAAAAGCTACGAATAAACTATACAACAAAATCCATATAACAAGATTAATTACCAGATGTAGACTTGACGTGAGAAGGTAATATTTTGACTAATACTCAAGTATGTACTTCTTAGTTTGGCACAAATGTTGGCGATTGAGAATCGACAGATGTTGTTACACCTGGCGTGGCGTTGGAAAAGTTGACCAATGACTATACTGAAGGCGATACATCAAGTTGCTTGACGACCCCGTCATAAGCGGTTGATGCTTTCGTCACAGCAGTGGACCAAACCACAAGATGAGAATAACAGATATTTAAAAAAAAATCATTCATTGACAAGTTATTCTCCACACTGAGACTATGAAATGTTTCATTAAAGTACGAAACTTGATTCACAATATGTACTAAATAATGATTTAATTTTGATATAAAAAAGTAATTGTTAATTGATTTCACAAGAAACTGAGTACTTTATCGCAGTTGTTTTGTTTCCAAGGATTGATAAAACTATGATTAACGTACACAACGAAGATAATAATATTGAAATAGAGCGACTGGATAAGTTGTTTTGAAATAAATTGGTAGCTGCGAATTATGAAACAATTTGTGTCTGTCTATTAGCTGACTAATATGCAATTTAGGCTACACAAAAAGATAAATACACAGCAATTAAAAGATATAAATGAAACCGCTAACTTCTGTGATTATAGACCACTACACCAGTCGTTGTATGCGCCGGAGCATGACTCATGAACGTCGAACCAAGAGTCGTGTTCCCTCTCTTTCTAAACCTGTATTTCGGTATCGCCGTCTCTTTCTACCGGCGCAAAGGCCTCGTGAAGTTAGTAATACATGCATTTGGTCGATTATATAAAACATTTTTACAGGTATATCGATACCAATTGCACTTTCCACGAATATGAAATTGAATAGTTCATAGTAACGTTGTAGGTAATTTGCAGTGAAATTACTAATTATATGTGGAATTGAGAATACTAAATTTAATTTCTACTAATAATAGATAGTTTTAAAGGTAACTATCATTATGTTTTTCCGTTGGAGACAATTTGTGCAATATGTCCTAGACTATAAAATAAAGCTTTTATATATCATATATATATATATGTTTTGATCATCACAACTACATTAATTATAGTCACACCTAATATTCCACCTCAATTATGAGACAGACATAAGTAGAAAACTACACGAAATAATGACGGGAAATTATGTACGGCGTACATCCCCTAATTAAGAGTATTTAGCCTACATAGCTGACAATACGTTTGACCCCACACACCGGACTGTAGACTAATTGGACGGTGCCGGGGACAAAATTATTCCTAGCGAACAACAATTTTACTTTCGCGTAATTCTAAATTTGGACGAGCAATTATTGTTATAAATTATAGCTGTAGGTTTGTCCACCTTTGAGCAGTAATATTTATACAGCTAAGTGAAAGCTAGACACAATAAATATTAAAGATTACAAAATTCGATGCTCACATAATAATACTTCTGAACCAAAACAGAATGACTTGCAAACATTTAATGTTTGTCAAAATGAAATCTCCTAAATGTTGCAAAGACGACACACATTTCCGTGTTATTTACGCAACGGAAAACGCGACTCATTCTATAAAAGAAATGTAATGGAAAGGCTGAAAAAGTACCCCCTCATGGCTGTTCTGTGCAGATAGTCGTGTTATGCTGTTATGCACTCAATTTCGTGAATGACTAAGCTTTATTTCCCCTAACGCGGGTTGGGGTGGTTAGGTACGATTTTTGACAATACGCCAACAACAATTTAATCGGACCTGCCACGATGCGTATTGTTGCAATGCTCACCACGTCCCGCATTGTAATTTTCTGTACAATTTAATATCATTGATATATGAAAAGATGCATCAATTTTATGAAGTTTGTGTTATTGTTCTCACGTAATACTTAGCGTTTCGGTGTCATTTATGTACATATAACGAATTTGAGATCAATGGACTGATGACTGTGACCTACAATTTGAATATGTTAAGGTTAAAATGAAGAATAGGTATAGTGCATTGCAAAATTTGGTACATACAAATTTCGATAAACAAAATATCTGACAGACAGAATAAATAAGGGGTTCCGTATTACTAACATTAAATAATTGTAAGGTAACACAAAACAGAAAGCGTGTAAATATACTAAAGCGCTAACAACCGTTACAATTAAACTAGACAAATTCTTTACTTGAATAAAATAAGCATTAAAAAACATCTTGTGAGGTCCCCTGTGCAGTTTTTTATTGTGAACTTAAAGTACTTTATAAGAGTGTAAATGGACGTTTTGTTGGTCGTAAAAACGAGAAATAATGATTCGTGAGACCGCCTGTCTCCATGAAAGAAAGCTGACAAAACAGCGGAGAAAACGGCCGTAGGTAAGAAAAAAAAAGATAATTTCTGAATGGAAGTGTGACGTAACTTACGTGGGACGTGCAGCGAAAGTTTAACGACATTGTATTTTGGGTAAGCAGTCTACTATTTGGACTATAAAAGATAATTAAGAGAACGTCATAATGCGTGATACTGTCGCATCATTCTTGGGTGAAACATGAGATATTTTATTGTCTCCTAATTGGCTGGTTCTGTTGAAATGAGTATAAATCATAATGTACAATTTTGTCCAACTTTTCCTCAAAGTGAAACAGAGTGCAGTTGAAGTTAAGTCGTTTGTTGAAAAGATTTCCTCTCATTTATTGGCTGACGTTATTACTTTAATTGTCGTGATTATAGTGAGATGAGGTTTTCTTGTGAAATGTATGCTACAGCTATAGAAAATAAATCGATAGAACTTGAGTGCAATGATGTTATTGCAAAGGGGAAAAGTACCACTCACAAGGCTATTTTAACTAGCGAACAAATAACCAGGCAGATACGACTTTCTTCTTTTCGTTCTGTTCTTGTATTTACTGCAATAACAAAGTTTATTTCGTTGTCTTTTAAGTAATGTTAATTTTGATCTGACTAACTCCTACATGCCAAAAGAGACCATTTATTTACGGAATCCTAATCTTAACTTACAAATTACAAAGCACAGATCATCAAAATGATAAACCAAGAAAATAATTGGATCAGTTTTTGCGACCTTGGAAAAAAACTGTCAAAATTTTTAAAAGTACTTGAAAAACTTTAACCTATTGAAGTCTAACGAGGCATCGTAGGTGTATCCGATGTGTGGGCCACACGTAAAATCTCAGAATAATGATTCTTATGAAGTAAGAAATAAAGTTCAATGTAAGGTAAGGAATGATATCATTTATCATATTTTTCTTCGGCAAGCCTAGTGAGCATTTTTTTCTGAGAAGCAGCGCCTTTGATATTTCTCTTAATGTCAACGAATGTGTATTAAGATATACGATAACCGTAAAAGGAACAAAACATTTTGTTGTGTCATTTATTTGGATGGAAACTATTAGCTGTGGGTGCTATACAGGTGTTGGATTTCTTTATAGCCGAGGAATGAACTGAATATGCGTCACGAAGTAAAATATTGAGCAGAGAAAAATTTTGTCATTTCCAGATCAGTTTTCAATCTTTAAAAACAATCTTTGACAAATCAATGAGGATACAAGAAATCATCATCAATACAACAGATCAGCACATAGATCCATTTACAATCTTGACAAAAATAACAGTCAGATTAGAATGAAAGCAATAATTTTACCTTGAAGTAGTGGTAAGTACCAGTGCTTGGGTGTGAAACAGGTTTCTCAGCAAACATAGAATATCTACATTGCATCCTATATCTAAAGCTGACCGACCCGGTGAACTAGTAAAAGTCGGACCGGCTGAGGCTAACCAGAAAACCAAAGGGAAAATAAATAATAAAAAAACGAAGCTAGGGAGATCACTGATACGTTAGATTGGCTGGCCACAATGGTTGGCTTTTAGTGTTTTATTCTATGAAAAGACCTTTGTACGACGAGAACAGTAAATTCTGTAAAAAATGTGGTAGTATTTATGTTTGAATTCAGAGCAGAGGAAAACCAAAGAAATTGAGATACGGACTGAGGTGAAACGGATGATAGTTGGAAAAATCATTTCAGAAGAGTGAAGCTAGTAGACGCAAAAACCAAAAACGTTAAAGCCACAAACTAATGTTATAGTATAGAATTAAACCATTTGTTATCTATTATGTTATATCAATAAGACAATGATAATGATTGATATTTTGATTATCCAATACGTGAGTAATATCGTGACATTGAATAGCAATATCGTACCTATAGTGAGCTACTTAAAGTCGCATTTGGTGAGATTCCACCACCAAATTTGGCTATACGTAGCCAAAAGATGTAATGAATCATTGAGCCTTAAAAGGCATTGAGACATTTCATACTTTAAAAAATCTTACGACTTTTATATTGTGAACATTTTTGTGTTAATTGGGGTATTAATGGCGTATATGGGTATTGGTATCTGCTGTAAAAACATTACATTTAACGTTAAATTTATTAAAATGAGGTAGTAGTCCTTGTCGTAAGCTTAGACCGTTTTAACTATAAATTTTGAAGCGATAAAGACTCATATGTAAGTTCCATTTGTTCTCAGCTGAAAAAACAAATATGGCACCCAACATATAATTGACTAGTTATCGGCTAACAATGTATCAACAAGAACTAGTCAAACTTGGTTAAATGAAAGAGAAAATATGTTGAGATGATGAGATGGTAATTTGTTTCAAATCTTCTTCATTTATAGGCTTAACAAGGTGCTTAATGAAGACTAGAAAGTATAATAGATAGTGAATAAACTTGACTAAGTTTCCGAGATGCCAACAACACAATTAAGAGACACATACATCTCCATGAAATCATTGCCATGGCCACCAATCCGCCCTCTCTTATCCGCTTCAAAATAAGACATTTTTCCTGAGCCTAGAGACCCCCAGAGACCGTATACCAACCACACGACCTTGTAAACAAAATGGAGACATAGAAAAACAATTACCACAATCTAAATTGAAACACAAATACGGTACAGCATCAATGCCAGCACCGGATTAAAAAGTCGCTTCGATCCCAACTAGGCAATTATAAAAAGCAATTTCCTGGAAACCGAGAGGCAAATGGGACTGAACATGTCGTCATTTAGAAAGCTAGATGTAATGGTACTCGTGTACTGGTTCTGTTTAACAGAAGTTGAAGGTGATTTTAACTGTCGCCATTATTATAAGTGTATAGTGGTACAGGTAGTCTTTTAGAAGCGGTTAAGACGAGTTTTCAGATGGTTTCTAGTCTTAATTTTGGCTTAATGCTCCTCATACATGTTGATATAGGCCCTACCGTGGTTTGAAACTGGTCGAGTAGCCTCGTTGAATTCTCACGACAGTTAAAAAATATTTCTGTGGTTATGTAAAAGTACTGTTTTGCAAAATATATTGTGGATGTAAACATCTATTCGCAAAAAAAGAAGAATCACTTTTCTCGAATGTCATACTCATTTGTTTGACGAAATATTCGATACATTCAACAACCTAGGAACGAATGCGAAAATCGCTAGACCGAATATGACAATGCTTGAGTGATCGACACAATACAAAAAGACAATTTCTACTGGCAGAATAAGAAATCATATTTTTCGCAATCTCAGATTCATCATTTAAGTCTCCTTCTTCAAAAACTTTCAATTAGCACCTACGTTATTATCTGTGAAATAAATCTAATGTCTCAATTAATCATGGAACCCTATCCAGCTCAGACTGAACACACCCTCCTACTGACTTGCTGGTAGGTTAAGCAACGTTCAATTCACTTGGTCAACACCTACAGAAGAGCTCATTAATGCTTTTAGATCACCTGTGGGCGAGACACAGTTACAACTCGTTTTATTAAGGCTCCTCGGTATAAATCATAATGCTTTGATGTTTTTGATTTATTTGTTTGATATAATAAAGGGATTTCGGAGTACTTGTGGTTTAAGAAAAGCCTTATTTGACTGTTTAATTATTCAACTTTACATGAACTGAAGTCCACTTAATTTTGGATGTAAAGATATTCTAAACTAAATCAAAATCTAGCCGTTAAGTACAGAAAAATGTGACTCTATTGTCAATCTTGAGGAACGCAATAGAGATAGGTAATGTATAAGATTTTGTAGTAGATTTAACACGTCGTTTATAAAATGAAAATAATGAACACACCTTTCAATGAAAACTCAATAGGGATCAATTCTCTAATGGATCTCAATTTCCTTGTAAAATCTGAGAGGGAAGTACCTGAAATCAACTATCGAAGTAATCGACTGTGAGACGTTCTCGTTTAATGAGTCCGTACCGCAATTAATGTCCAATTACCATCTCTCGTTAAACTTTATAAGTGAATAAGTCGGGTTTGATTATTTTAGTGTTATATTACGTTAATTTATCTAACGTTAATCATTATATTGCGTACAATCTGATCTAGCAATCAGAGATATATTCAAAACTAATTAGGATATTGCACAATAAATTCAAACCACAAAAATTGCTTAAAATTATCTTACAAGCGCTTATTTATGCAATCATAACTAAACTTCAGTGAAAAACTAACCTTGATTGCAAAAAAATAAAGTTCACTTCTAATAAAACTTACATTATCACCATATTAATCAAAGTACCCACATTAGGTACTCACAGTTCTGACCTATCTTAATGCGTTGTCAACGTATACAATATTCTACGTAGATTCATTATGCAAGGTATTTAATATAAATTAATTGCCTTATCCATCAACAAGACTGGGACATGTGGCAATTATTAAGTGTCTGCTTGTCATTGGCACACGTGTTGCATTATGGAAATAATCATAGATGACATTGGTAATGATCGTAACTTTAATACCACCATTACGTTTAAAGAAGAAATGATTGAGAAGTCAAGATTAAGGTATTTATTTGCAGATACATGCATACCAAGAAGAAATAACAACGAAGTCAATATTAGGGTATTACTTAAAGGGCTGAACTTGAAATCAAAGCGATCTTAAACATAATACTATTGACAGATTGGGCCCAAAAATCTAGTGTCATAATAAAATAAATTAGTCAATCATATAAACACAAAATATTTTAGCTAGAAACAGAACAAAAATGAAGATTAGGTAGGCCTTGTGAAGTGAGAAATCGTCTATTAGTGCTGCAGTATTATCTTACACAAATTAATACAAGCATCATCATGCAGAATCACGTGCTTTATAATCGTGATAGATGAGCATCTGGCGTCAAAATGAAGTCATACTATCGTTTGTGTTTCGGCCACAATTATTCCGGGCCTCCGGGCCGGCCAGTCGGAACATACCGTTACGGTAACCGTTAACAGACGGACAGGATGCTGCGGATGACGAGGCATCAGGGTTTAAGGTATTCAGATGGTATGAGGTTAGTATGTCCTAAATGGTAATGGTGAAGTAAATCGAGATAATGTATGTCCGAAAAACACTTCAATGGTACCGAAACCACGACACATTTTGATAATTTTTATTCTGAACCAAGATTCAAATTAATTACTGCTAATATTTATGATTACTGTCTGAACAAAACATCTATAAATCTGCAAAAGTATGTCATAATGGTAAATCCAGTTACATATCAGATCAGTTACATTACATATCAACAATAAGCTGCAGCAGACGCTTTCTTGTATCAAACAGTAACAATACAGATACCAATATCTAGACACGTCCGTGACTTTTGTCCGTGAGTCATTGTTGCAAGACACTGCTCACAGACAGTGGGTCAGTGGTAGGTTCACCAACTTTGATGTTTACGATGAAAGTTTTTGAAGACAACACGCAAAACATTAGTAGCAAAGAATACCAGTAACATAGTTATTAACATTACAAGTTGAAAGTCTACTTTGAACTAAACTAACTAGTAGCTATAGGATGTTAGGAACCATGCCTTGATGACTCCACAAAATCTAACATACAAAAAATTAATAATAAAGTATTTTTGTTGTATTCTTTTTTACTTTCGTTTTATTTAATAGTTTAGTTGTAGTTAATTTTAAGTTGTAAATATTTATGTAGTTATTAATTTCATTTATATATTTATTTAATGTGTCAATAAAAACATAACGTTATGTTTATGCGTAAAAATTTAATAAATAATAAAGTTGCCCAATATCAAAAACACTAGTTTTCAGTTTATCGTCAAGCTTAAAACAGCAAACAAGGCAAGTTTAATGTAAACTATGCAACTTTATACAGTCCATACGGTTGGTGACCTGCAAACAATGGCAACACTTTCGCATAGAGTCATATCTAAACGGAAGATCAAATGGCAACACAGAAGGACAATGGATGCTCTTTGCTCTCAGTCAAAGTCATGGCCTTATGGTGAAGAATGTATAGACAGGCGAGCTTGCCAACCATCCGGGTGCTAGACGAATTGAAAATAACGATTGACATTTCGTGGGATGGGATTGGCCTTCAGTGGTTTGTAAACAATACTGATAAATAAAGATGAACACCAATTACATCTAGAAGGCATAGGTAGAGATGTACATATGCATTGTACGTATTATGAAACCAATTTTCGACGTATTCAACGTCAAACATTTCTTGGACCTGTCAAAGGCTTTCGACTACATCAATGTGAAGAGGATGAACTAGCAAAACTTAACCCACACCCACAAATTTCTCCACAATCCTTATTAATGTAAACGTAACCACGTAACTACGTGCCTTTATCAACATTTCAACGTATGTAAGTAAGATAACCATTGCAGAATTTCCTTGTAGATAATTCGCGACACTATTTCTTATGTCAACAGAGATAGTGAGGCTTGAGTCAGGCTAAACTTGGAAATGAAGGTAAGGTGTGTTCCTACACTAATGTGTGTTTAAAATAACGACCTATTTTCTCTGCAGTCAGCAATGGTCTTGAGGATAACAATGCTTTAAATGGTAGAAGAGATTTATATTAGCTTTGAGCTGAAACTGCAACTATTTATAACTATGTTTTTATAATAACTATCGTGAGACATAATGAATTAACTAAACAAAATAAAAGTTACTCACGTGAATATACTGAGAAAAGATTTATCCATTTTTACAACTAGTTATCCCAAAGAACTTTGCATCGTCTATACAGTAGTATAGTATTTTTCGTAAGTACTTATTCCGCTGTTCCTGATGGAGACTAATTCAATAAAGCAACTAGATAATAAACAGAGCACTTACAGACCTGCATACGCCTGCAGAAGTATTTTTTTAGCTTCCATCACATTCAAAAATCTCATTATCAACATACTTTTGATGTCTAGTATTAAGTAACGAAGATTAAACTCACCTAAAATAATTATGCGTGTAATAATTATAAAGAAATCAATTACCTAGCTTTAGCTACGTCGCTATCGGACGACTGTTATCACGCGAGATAACGGACCAATAAGGACTGTATATTTTTATCGCAGCTATCTTATACTTATCTAATATTGTATTCATAGACTTATTATTACTTTGTTTTATAAATCGTTTATATTCATTCAAAGTTAGGCTTCAAGTGTAAGTACGATGTAGGCTATGATGTTTATACTATAATCGCAAAAACCAAATATAGACCTATCTTTATACCAAATTACGTTAAGATCTGTAAGTGATTCTCGCAAAAAAAAAATAACCACATTTTGATCACAAGCGAAACCGCTAGCAGTAGCTAGATTATCGTTGTAGTCAACCAATTAAATACTTTTCAAACCATGATATAATAAATTAGATCAACTCAAATTTCCGACTGACCGTGAAGTCAAATATTTTAATAATATAATTAAATTATTCGAGCGTTATTTGAAAATTTTTGGGGACACGCTTGTTAAATACTTAATCAATGGGTCCCTATATGGGTTGCCAATGGTCCCCGTGGGCGGAACCTAATTAAAATCGTTCCACAATCTGTTTTATTTGACAGTTCTATAATAAACATTAAAATTTTCGTATGAACATTAGTAATTTATCACTAAATATTATTACAAATCCTAGTAGATATATTAATGATCCTATTATATTGATATTAAAATGCCTAAACCAATATATATATATAGACAAAAATGTATTCAAATAATAAGATTACATTGTTTGACATCTAACCTTTTGATTGTATTCATATATCGTATCCTTACACAGATATATCCATTGTTTTGAGACTGAATACCATATATAGTTAACTTTAATGAGTATACGACAATAGGTATAGCAAAAAAGTATACGAATTATTTAGACTTTTCGAAAATCCTCAGGAGGAACACTGAGAATGGAATATAGTACGTTCAAATATTGATTGAATATAACAAGCGATTTATAACAAAAATGGCGGAAAGTAATGTTACATTTCATATGTCAAACTCATCGAAAACGTCACTCTGATCAATCCCCAAGCGGTTACCACTATGGACCTTATTTCGAATATTTACAGACTACTTTTGTATGAACAAATTTTGGGGATTTTCCGTACGAGTGTTCAGGTGTTAATCCATTGGGATAGGTAGATGCACATATCATTATGCATACTATAAAAGACAACTTAAAATGCTAAAATCAAATAGGTTTTCTCATCCAATAATAGCCCTATTAATTCTCTTTATCGTAATGTCAAACAAACAATAAAGCAATACACTTGTATGTATAACAAATGCATCGCGTGGTGTACGATCAATTGTAAGTATTGTAACACAAATCAAGGTTACCTATATAGACCGCCTATCCGTCTGCGGAGACCTAGCTAGACCGCATGCATTGTTACATTTGATACTGCTAGTGTTTGTGATATTGTATTCAGATGTAAGAAAACTATTATAGCGGTGTAATTTAAGTTGTTTTATTTGTTGGAGTTGTAAGTTAAAGTTGTCTACCAATACAAAACTGTTGAAGGCAAAATCTCCGCTAATGTCGGTCACCGGTGACCCCAGTGGCTTGTTAAGGATTTTAAGTGTGTTAAGGATAATACATATAGCATTATTCTATTGATGATGTGTGATTTAGTTTGAAGTTTATTTACAAAATTAACACACACATACACATAACATAACATCACGCCTTTTATCCCCGAAGGGCTAGGCAGAGGTTAGGCAGTGCACATTACGGCACTTAATGTCACTGTACAATGTAACACCCAGTTTTCACTATTTATGTTATGAGTCCCATGTAATAGGGGGTGAGCCTATTGCCACATATCGGGCACAATTCCAGACCCCGTGCTACTATTGAGATTTTGTTACAACACAGTAATACTTTGCCCGACCCAATCGAACCCAAGACCCCTTGTAGGGCAGTCGCACATGCGACCACTCGGCCAACGAGGCAGTCACATATATCTAGCTTTATTACTGTGAAATAAACTGCCCTACAACTTATTATAGTTACTTTACACATGATAAATAAACCGTTGTATACCTACATATAAAAACAAATACAATAAAACAACTTCTTCACCTAATTCCAGGGAGACATAAAACACGACTAATTTAGTAAGCAATTAACAAAAAATAAAAACAAAAGTCGTTTGTAAAATCAGTAAGTTTTACACAATTGTTAGTGGAACGCCGTTACGGTACAGAAACACAGTCACCTTGGCCGATACGCCGATAGATGAAACGGCATGAATTTTATGCATTTACTAAGGAGATAATTAATTTTAAGTTGTATGTTGGTTGGTAAATATCGCCTTATGTTATAAAGTACCTACGTTTCGGAGATAAAAAGTACCACATGTGTTATGCTAGACCGCATAGATATAATAGATTCGAATGTAATGCAATTTAGATAGAGAATTTATCTGTATACTCTAAATTGCATTCGAATTTATTCAGTAGTTTCGGCGTGAAAGAGCAACAATCATACATACATCATTACAAACTACTATCTACCATATTAGTAGGACTAACTTCTGCTAGTGACTTCGTAGTCACAAAGAGGTGAATCCCGTAGGCATTAGGGAAAATCCTCTCGCTTCCCTACACCATCCAAAACAACATAACTACATGTTAGGTTTCAGCTTCTTAGGTCCAGAAGAGTTGCCTATCAGACTAGAATTTTAGCTACAAAAACAATGTTTTTGAGAGTATTTTAAAGTTAGGTAGCATTTAAGTATTTCAACATTTAGAGTTATTCATTTCGCAAATAAGTATTCAGTTGCAGTAACTGTTAGCAGACTTGAGTGTGAAGTAATGAGTCATATTTTTAAGGAAACATTAATGCACTAAGCTTTGCTTATTTTGAATCATAAAGTCCTTTCTATTTGAGTTCTAGCTACTATTTTGAGTAACAAATGTACTTACATAAACCATGTTAAGTGTCACGCAAAATAATAAAAATCTATTTTGAAATTATCATCACTCCTCTGTTTAGGCAGAGATCCTTTTATCTGTTGAAACACCGGCTCCCGGTATAAAACACATTATACCTGCAACTTTCAACATACAAGAGGATATATTATATAATACTTTATCTATGATTGTGTTTATTTGAAGAATAAAATGTAATCAGTAGATATGTCAGTCGTTGAAAGTAAACATCGCGTTATATGTTCCGGCATATAAATTATGGAATAATCTTAATTAACAAGGTCGTTACAGAAAACTAAACAAACGAGACTGCTATAAATAAAATACTAATTCTTTTAACATAAGGAATATGAACACACACCTGTTATTCGTTTGATGTATTAAGTAACAGTTTAAACGAATAGACTTTGAACAAAGGCTTCTAAAATAGCAATCACTTTTTCTAGATCAAAAAAACTAGATCATTCATTGTCCATTTACCGATCACACTTTCTAGATTCTCTATTTTATAGCTAAAAATCAATTAACATTTTTGTTGATGACAAAAATTTAATTCAAGACCTCTTTCCAAACTATAAGGCAATACTTTGGAAGAATCCAAAAGAATCGACAGAACTATCAAAAAAACATATGTATAACCATTATACATATACATTACTTCTTGCATCGACCATTTTTTTGTCTCTGCACCACCCAAAGGTCTGGCTGGAAGAGAATACTCATGGCATTAAGCCGACCTTGTACTTACATTAATAAGTGCATGAAGTCGTGTCAATTTAAATTAAAAAATATAGCCAAATGACTATTAGGATACATCTAAATTACATAAATAAACCTTACATGGGTAATAACAGATTTAACTACGTGTATAGATAATAGACTTGTCTACATATGTTGGATAACAAAACACACATGCATTTGGCTCGTTTTTTACTAAGTTCTTTTGTATGTAGCAGACAAATATAATGATTAATATAGCCGATTACGTCACAACCATATGCATATCAGTATGCGCCAAGGATACTCATTATCATATTGATAATATAAATAAAGTTTCCAATAATATAATATTGTTAGCAATATTTATTGTTATCGAATGTCTACGTAAATAATTCCTAACTATGAGTACTTAATCTAAATCTTTTCCTGAAATCGTTAAGTTCGAAATTTATGAATAATACCCGTTTTTACAAATTTTGTGTCAGTCGTGATCGTCCCTCACATAACATAACACCTTTTATTCCCGAAGGGCTAGGCAGAGTTGCATATTACGGCATTTAATGCCACTGTACAATATAACACTTTTCACTATTTATGTTATGCGTCCCATGTAATAGGGGGTGAGCCTATTGCCATATACTGGGCACAATTCCAGACTTTATTTAAAAAACTCAGTAATATTTTGCTCGACCCGGGCATCGAATCCAAGACCCCTTGCCCGGCTGTCGCAGTATGCGACCACCCGACCAACGAGTAGTCAGCAGTTGTGTTTATAATCTCTTGTAATAGGGAAACAGCTTATTGCAATAAAAACCAAAATACTGCACTAAAAAATTTCAAAATCAACTGACCCAGTACTCAGTAATTTATTGTTTGAACACTTCTCCACTATAACTACTGCGGTTAACATAGAAGATAATGCAAATATTATAATACATATACACGTAATACAAACTGGCACAAGTACAACCAGTATGTATGTTTGTATGTCTGTTTAATTAATATTGTACGCTATGAGAGGAATACTAATGCCGAGTTATATTGCTCAGTTTTTGCACCGAATGGTGTAATATTAATTAAGGAATATGTCGGTTTCCGCGTTTTCGACGTTCGTAATTAATCTACCATTACGTTTTGAAATGAATTTGTGCCATTGAGAAATACGATGAGTATTGTATAGATACATTCATTTCAATTTATAAATACAAAATTTCACGATCTCAATTCACAAATACGATAGCGCTAGCTTCAAATAAACTCAAAAATATCATATCAGCAGACATGAGTATCACTCACAAATCATAAATCCACTTAAAAAGATAAAAACACGTCATCATACCATCCGACTATCAGCTGTTGAGTTTGCAACTCAAAATAAACAAGTATCAGTATAAAACACACCCTGTATAACAGTTCTTACTCCAGATGTCTGTGTGACCTCATCATCATAACCAGTCATTAAAAATCCAAGTTGCAATAATTATTTCATTGATAAGACTTATAGTGTAACACTTAAACACGACACAATTTCTTCTTAAGACGCTCTCAAGAAAGCTTCTGTCACTACAAACTCTTTATAAAATGACAGAGATAGAACAAGTTTAAGGACAATTAAAATTTGAGTAGCATTTCAGTATTCAAGCATTACTGATCAAAGGCCTTTACTAAAACCATACATAATGATAAAACACCACTTGCATTTAAAGTCTAGTCGCGACTATCGATGTCATCGGTCCACCTAGCGGGAGGCTTATTATCTGTCCCCCTCACAACAACAAACCAATGACGTCATACCCTCTATAGAAACAGGTGATACTCCAAATCCTCACAGACCACACACTGAGATAATTCTCTAACATTTGAGCTATAACCGACACGTGTCCGAGATAAAAGTTAAAAGGTCAATCCCAAAACATTCCCATAAGTTAAGCAGTTAAGCTTTTGCCCCCAATGACATGATATAAGAGGATTTAGCGATTTTTGATGGAATTTATTTTCTATTCCTGAAATAGAAATGTGTTTATGAACGTAAACTGGGAGAATGTTGAAAAGTTGGAGTTTTAAAAACGATCAAAGTGAGGTAGATAAATCAAGGGTATATATTGTGTGACATTTAAACCTCCTACATCTATTGTTACCGCTTTAAAAAATGTAAAATACTACCAGATACAGACAAAAACAGCAAAATTCAGTAAAGACTATGACAATTCGTATCCAAAACTCAAGGAAGTTGAACCTAATGACTACTTTTTGCATATGAAACTGGTTAAATGAGAGTTTGATAACACTAAACCCGTATCACTAGGCGTTTATATGTATATTAAAGCAAGTGTAAATAGCTATTGAGACCTCGGTTACATAATTACTTGCACAAAGTTTCCTGATTTTATAGAAAAAAAGACAAAATTTTTGCGGCTAAGACGACATGACCATGATGCGGTTCCAAAAAACCTAAACAAATTGATCCGACGGATGATCCTCAAATATTTAGTTTCTAATCCAGATTTAGAATTTAGAATTTCTAATCCGTTTATATGTATATTAAAGCAAGTGTAAATAGCTATTGAGACCTCGGTTACATAATTACTTGCACAAAGTTTCCTGATTTTATAGAAAAAAAGACAAAATTTTTGCGGCTAAGACGACATGACCATGATGCGGTTCCAAAAAACCTAAACAAATTGATCCGACGGATGATCCTCAAATATTTAGTTTCTAATCCAGATTAACACAAAAACTCAAGTAACTATTGAGTGTAAAATAAAGATTAAGATACAAATACGAAGATATTTACTGGTCTACTGGACAAATAGCATAGATATCGGTGTTAAGGTCACTGCGACCCGGAGTAGAGGTCGCGGGGTTGTCAATATATATTCTTTTATTTATATAACACGCCTTATAATCTGAGAAAAGTTGACAGAGGTGCTTAGATTTATATATGACCGCTAATTTTGACCAGTTATGTTTACATGTCCCGTGTCATTTACAAGTTTTATTTCTATTCACCAAGAGGAATTTGAACTCCGTCGAACCTATTACAAACTTGGAAAACCAAAGAACTGACTGAACTTTTCTTGACCTTGCAATTGAATCAGAAACTTCTAGCTGTAGCTTGCCTCAATTACCTCATCTTACTCAATTTAGTTGTATTTCTATAGGTATCAAAGTATTTCATTTGTTCACGAGTTTAAGCGTGATAGATGAATGAACTTAAAAAGATAAGTCGCCAGTTGTTTTCAGATTTGGCGAGTTTAACGCAAACATTGCGTTATCAGGTCATATCAATGAAAATAAAACTAGATAAATAAAGAAGGTAGTTACAAATAACGGTGTTTTTAATTAACTGCGGTATAATCTTTCATTCAATGGAGACTAACAATAGATAAATGATATTTGTACATGAATTAGGGACGTGAAAATAAGTATAAATAAAAATGTAATCCAATTTTGGTGTACCCAAATTGTAAAGATTAAGGGGATCTTCAAAGAAGTACTAAAATTAATATAATGTGTTTCAATGTTAGTCCAAATACAGTAAAATATAGAGGTATTAAAGAAACTTGACAGCAATAACTAAACAATTACTAAACTATATTGATTATAACTGATTACTAAATGAAGGTAAGACTGTCGATCGATTGACGGCCATCGAGCAAAAAACTGTCAATAACACAACTGCTTTGCACCATTTAAAATTACTGCTCGATCTATAATTAGATTCACTTATTGGTCATGCTAGGGTTATAAAGGACAATAATAACATTTAACATATTAAAACTGAATGAGAATACTTTTAGAGTTAGTATAATGCGAGAGAGATTTGTAAAGGCATCAATATCAATGAAAATATATATATTTTAAGTAACATATCACACCATTCTGTCACAAAGGCCAGTAAATTCCAACTACTAACCGCTACTTAAACTTATCAACGATTAAGTGACTCCTAGCATTTCTTGGAACACCAATGATTCTAAGCCAAGCTAACAAGCCTACAAAATAATCTGTAGAACATAAGTACATTATATTATCAATCTAATATACATAACATATAGATAGTAGACAGATATGTCGACAGTCACGTTTGCACTATCTCGGAACGAAACAATGGAGGTAATCGATGCTGGTTAGATTTGTGCAGGACACGTGATAATCGATGGAGACTGTAACTCGTTGATTATATGGAATGATTTATTAGAACGGGTCTACTAATTTTAAGTAAAGTTTTCAAAATATCTCTCCAAATGTTATTCTTTGCCTGATTAACCAAGGTAATACAGTTTAATCAAATGAGAATGAATTCTCAGTAAGCGCTGCACAAAACTACATTTGAAGTGATTACTATGACTTGGGAGAAAACATGCATAAGAATAGTAGACGACAGTACTCATTTAGTAAAACTCAAAACATGAGTCTTTTTTTTTTTAAGGGGGGAAATCATCGAATGACTGCTCCCGCCTGGGTGAGGCGGGAGGGAGTGTCAGACTCTTACTGACTAAAAACCACCCCGTTCCTTCTCCTGCACGTCGAGCCGGAGCCCCGGTTACCCGTTAGGTTCTCCGCGACTCCGAATCGGCATCGGCCGTATTGGGCCCCATCTGTGGTGGTCTGATGGCTCTTTGAGGTGCGCGCGGAACGCGAAGCGCCGTACGCTCGGGTCTGTTTTTGGTCGGACGGGGAGCCACCCATGCTCGCCGTCCGCAGGCCCGCGAAAACATGAGTCTACAGTAACCACTACACAAATAACTCAAACTTCCACATAGATACTGAACATTTCATGACAGACCCATCATCATAAACAATTCACGTAAACCAAAAAAGAAAGCAGCTTTAGTTTCAAAATAATTCAACATAAACACGCAATCTAAGAACATGGAGAAACTTCCAATACAAAAATTGATCAAAGCGAAAGAATGACATCACTGGTAAACATTTCCAGTCGTTATCTTAGCATATCAGTACTAATCTGATAACAAGTTCCTTAACTGTTTGATAACTATGTTTTCACACTAAGTTGGTCGGTGCGAAATCGGCACATAATAGACTATAAATGAACTAAATATAGGAGATAATGTTAAAAATGAATCATGCTATTAAAAGTTTTAAATTGGTAAAATAAGGCACGTAATGAAAGATAAAGAAAGGCAAAGAAGAGAAGCAGTTGCTTGAGGCAAAGAATATATTTATTTGTGGACATCTTGTGGTTGATGTGACAACGGTGATAAAGAAAATGAAGTTTTTGATATGACGTTTGAAACAGAAGAAGACATATTGTGTGAATACCAGTCTAAAACAAGGGCAGGAAGATGATAATTCTTCCTTAGTAATAAACATTTTGTTTAAAGACTAAGAAGCACTTAGATACAAATCTAATTTTTATCTGTTAATTGATAGCATTAATTAAAATGTAAACTAGCTGCGCCTTATTGAGATGTTTATTAATAAAGTGGAAGACATCAATAACATTACCACAAATGATTTATAGCAACAAACAATATGTAAAACATTGTTAATTAACGTTTACATAAAAGATACGATATACAATATGATTGTAAGAATTGTATTTACGTCAGAAAAATAATAAATAAGAATAAAATTTATTGTAAAAAACTATATATATCCGAATCAACTTCGAAAAATATAAGATAAAGACAAAAAAATGTACAAAATTATACAACCAACGATGTTTTAAACTGTCAAACACCAAGCGGTCACCGGTGACCGCGACCTATTGTTGTATAATTTGGGCTCGCTGCCATCGCAGCGGTAAGTCCCCTCTTTGAGGAGTGGCTTGAGAGACGCTACGGCGTCCTCACCTACCGCCTGACGCAGGTCCTCACCGGACATGGGAGTTTCGGGAGGTACCTGTGTCTGATGGGGCGGGAGGAAACGCCCGGGTGTCATCACTGCGAGGATCGCCCTGAGGACACGGTGGAACACACGGTGGGAGAATGCCCTGCGTGGGCTGAGCACCGCCGTGTCCTCAGGGAAGTGATCGGCGATGGCGACCTCTCGCGTCCGGGCCTAGTGCAGGCCATGATGCGGAGCGAGGGGGATTGGGATGCCGTCTCCTCCTTTTGCGAAGCAGTCATGCTAGCTAAGGAGGAGGCGGGACGCGTGAGGCAGCGAAGCGCTGCCTCCTCGCAACCCAGCCATCGCGAAGGACACACCGGGCGTCGGGGATCGCGGGACGATCTCCGGCCACCGTAAGCGCGGGCCTGCGGACGGCGAGCATGGGTGGCTCCCCGTCCGACCAGAAACAGACCCGAGCGTACGGCGCGTCGCGTTCCGCGCGCGCCTCAAAGAGCCATCAGACCACCACAGATGGGGCCCAATAGGGCCGATGCCGATTCGGAGTCGCGGAGAACCTAACGGGTAACCGGGGCTCCGGCTCGACGTGCAGGAGAAGGAACGGGGTGGTTTTTAGTCAGTAAGAGTCTGACACTCCCTCCCGCCTCACCCAGGCCGGAGCAGTCATTCGATGATTTTCCCCCTTAAAAAAAAAAATTGTTCTATAATTGTGTCTATAATGACGGTACTCGACGAGTTAAACACAGTAAGGATTATTATATCTGACAATACGTTTGAACATACTTATGCAAAAGGAGACTTAAAAGACGCAAGCAATAAATAGCAAGGTGATGTAAATAACTTAAGACCTTTTCATGGAAATACAAATATTCGGAAGGAAAGGGATAAGTAGATTCCATTGAAAATGTTGAAAGAGTGATTGTGTATACAAACTTAAATATTTTGTAAACAAGTGTTCAATAGCGGTCTTATACCATAGAACCCCTCTATTGTGCCACATAGTTGCAAACAAATCTATTCACCGAACTCCCATTTACCCCATAATTCAGCAAACCATGACGATTAGCCTTGAAAACACAAAAGCCGGATATCGAACCCAGTCATTAGAACTTCAAAAATCATTCTCTTTTCGCGTCATTAGTGAGTGGGTAGTCAAAAATCTAGGTCGTTGTAATTTCACAAATGTAGCAAGCGTGACTGCTTAGTTTGTTTGAAGTCTAAGACATTTCAAAATGCAAGATTTTGAACAAACAGAGCTCTAGTTAGAATTAGTCTTTCTTTATCCGTAATTAGTTTGCATAAGAACAGATTAAAATGTCACGATGGCATTTCAATTACGTGTGCCTTCCTCTTGGATACAAAGTTAACGTTAATTTCTGTGCACAATACTTGACAATACAATACATGCATGTCTAACAATGGTTAGCAAAATACGTCAGAGAGAAGTATTAAAACGGAACTTCAAGTTAAGTCCAGAATAGATTGCAACTTTCAAAATGTGTCCATGAATTAAAATTTCGATGTCACAGTAAATCTAGGTCGTCGTTAAGAAGGTTGCAATTGGTCTTCGTGTAACCAAAATGAAAGTTCGAAAGACAATGTAATTTTGAAGGTTTTATGCTGATAAGATTCATATTTATGTTTTTGGAAGTAATTTTGATTAAAACTACATAGTTCCCAACTTGCGCCGTACAAACCAATTGTGTTCTGTTGCAACTCCGGATATCAAGGTCCAATTGCCGCCGTTTCACTCAGTCGAAACAAAAACCAGCTCCGAACAACCGGTCGTCTATCAAGCGTGAAAATAATGAGAGAAAAAAAAACCTATCGTCTTTATCACACAAATGAAAGTTTATTAATTTTATGATCCAAATATAGTTATTTAGTTAGACAGTGTCCTAGTGGACACTGTCTCACATCTTCCATCCTTTCACATCTAAAGCTTTAGTAGAAACAAAAGACGCTAATCTGTGTCAATCGTGCTCAGAGTGTATTTACAACTTAATAAATAATAGCCGTAGTACTCGAAATTCTTTTAGAACCTTACAATCACTAGTGAGTCAGTACGACAGACCAGGCCAAAACTAGTTTTAAGATAAAAGAAAAAGGAAACATGATAAGCAACGACCAAAAAGAGCCTAGACAGATGACAACCTGTTTGGCAACGGAATCTAAACGAAAAAGATCAATATTAAGATTAATACGACGCGACGTCTAGACCTAGAATGTAAGAACTTTTTCAATGTCCGATCAAGGTAAGTGACCTTTTCACGGCATTAAATCTTAGCAAAGCCACTATAACACAGGCACTGTAGATCCACGAGTTATTAACCGAATCACCGAAGCGCGACGCAACGGTATCGGGTCGATCCGTGCACAGATAAAAACTCCACCTTATATCACATTAGCCAAACTGAAACTGTTATCAGTTTGAAATAACAAATCACTATCACAAACACATTCCACGTTCATATGTTACATCACTGAGATTTTTATTTTATAAAATAAAACGTGCGATACGTTCGCTCCGCGCGGGTGCCGAGGGGAGACTGAGGTGGCAGTGTGCGCAGGCGCCGCGCCGCTTGGTTATCAGCCTTCGGTGGGGCAAAGGGGGTGCAAGAAAGAAAAGTCAGCACGTGATACCAAAGATAAGACGCTTGAAGTTGTGCATTCGTTGAAGTTTGTTTAGTTTCAGATAGTATGTATACCTAATCATACACTCACTTCACTTTTGAGTATCCTATCCTCGACTAAGTTGTTGAGATCTTGTATTTTAAAAGAAACAAATATAAAAATTGTGAGAAAGGTGAATTTCAATAATACTTTTTACTTATATATCCTTATTTATAAATAAAACCTTGGCATCAGCCACCTTATTTAAAAATTTTGAGAGGTATTCGCAAAATTCGTTGTTGTCTTTTAATTTTTATTGTATCGGCAGATGGCGTCTGGCCAGGCTTGAGAACCGGCTTTTTGGGAATAGTTTCCGTTGTTTTTTAGGTTGGTTTTAAGAACCTCTGTGCTTATAGCTTTTTATTTGAGTAGGAATAAGCTAGTGCTTGGCAATTTACGTGACGTCGTTTATATGTCTGAGTAACTTAATACAAACGTTATAAATAAAAGAAACACGAAAGTTCAAAGTTTGAACAAACCACCTGGCAGAAATAAATGATGAACAGCTCATAAACTAAGATAAAATCGTTGAAGAAGATAACAAACAAGAGATTGAAGAAATGAATGAACATGTATTGGAATACACAAATCTTATAGACAACACACCTCGTGTCAAATGCAAACACATTTAACATTTATGAGTCATTTGACATTAAAACGGCTCATGTTGCCCCGAGACGTGTGTTCCACGGAGTTTATGTATTTACGATACTAACATATATTCCACGGGTTAGTATCGCTCGCGTTTATTAAATAACCGGTTGTGACGATGACGGTCGTAAGGGAAGGTAACGTAAGATGTTATTGGTTAAAGATGTTCAAAATATTTATAGTAAGGACGAAATTGTAGCAAAAATAAGAATTGGCTTTATTCATTAAAAGTTAGAGTTACATAGTTGAAATAGATCTCAAATAGATCTCTCAGATCACGTCTCCGAATATCGAGCTAAACTCAAGTGGCTGCCGATCCGCCTTCGCCGGAATACTCATATCCTATCCCTTCTCTACAATTTACTGTTTAATCCTATTACTCCCTATTATCTCAAAGAACGTTTCAAGTTCTACCATGACACACATTTTAGACCAGTACGGTCGTCGGGAGATCTGAGACTTGAGATGCCCCAGCATGAGAGCAAATCCTACGACAAATCCTTTACAGTTCGAGCTATTCGACTGTGGAATGCACTTCCCCCTTCCATAAAACAAGCAAAGTCACTTGTCACGTTCAAGGCACGTGTGAAGGAACATTATCTCTCCACTTTGTAGTTCATTGCTGTTTCTTCATCTAGTGTCACCTATCTGTCACTGTGTTTTTCTAAATGAACTTATGTATGTATGTGTATGTGTGTATGTATGTATATATGTATGTATGTATGTATGTGTGTATTTATGTAGGTATGTTTCAGTATGTATGTATATAATTATGTATTAAAAGTAAATAAATTAGTTATGAATACTTTCAATTTTACATAATAAATAAGCACCTCAGTTCACCAAGCTATAACTACCTCATTTAATATATTATTGTAATGTTCTATCCACCCAAAGCTTGCCTGGTAGAAATCGCTTTTAGCGATAAGGCCGCCTTTGTACCCTAATTTCTCTAATTTGTAGCTCGATATTCTATCTCAAATTGGTGTACAATAAAGACTATTATTATTATTATTATTATAGATCAACAGATTTTGCCACTAAAAGAAAACGGAAAGGGTCTAATAGAAGTTACATGATTCTCAGTTAAATTATAAAAGCCTTTGCGAGTAACTCAATTTCAGTAACATTTAAGGAATCCCTTCAACAAACAGTACAGAAAGAAACAAACGCCAGGCTTTAGTGAAAAGAATTTAATTGAACTAAAAAGGAATTGAACAACGAGCTAACAGCAGAGATTCCTTTAGCAGCAGATTAATTACAAAACTGCAGTTTCAACAAACGCTCATGAATAGTTTAAAACAATTTATAGTTGTTTTAGCAGTTACCTGTTGGAAACGGCGTAACCTGCAGGATGGATGAAAATACTTCTCAACTTTTAGCAAACATAGTTGCTAAGTAAATTCAGTTTTGCTAGTTTCACCGTTTTACAATTTTCCAGCTTGATCGGTGCTGGAATTTTGAACCATACTAACATCGTACATTTCAACTAGAGCAACTTTATCAGCAAGTGAATCATTTGGAAAATATGTTTTCCCATTTGTTTTATCTTTGAAATTAGATTCTACATGAGTTAATTCCTTATTATCATCATCTTAATAACATATTGTCTACTGCCTTCTAAGATATAATTATTGATAAAGATACATCATCATAATCACTAGTACTTGTGACAAAACTGGAAGAACTAAAATTAACTTCATTAAATGCTAAAATCTATATCAGACAAATTAAGTCGAAAACTTATACCTACTTTTACGCAAAACTAGTTTGGGCATGAGTGCAAACGATGACTCAACCGTTGCGCCAGGCACATGTTCAATTTGCATATAAAGCGCCATCTATACCTACCTCTATAAGTTTAACTAAAATGGTTTTAGTGCCATAATCGTTTTGATTGCCTATAGAACGACTTTTAAGGAGATGGTATAAGAAACAAAATCTTAATTAGTAGGTAGATGCTGTTAATTTTGTAATACGATAATAAATATAGATTTTTATTGGTGTCATAAATAGAATCAGTGTTTATCGTAAGTCATGATCATTCTGTATGCCAATTAAATTTTAATATGTCCAGTAGTTTTGGGTGACTGCACAAACATACACAATTATAAGTCGAGACAGATTATTATTGGAATTTTATTATCATTATATTAGATTTCACTAATATCAGACTGGCCGAGCCACCAGCGGAGTCGCAAGTGCGACTGCCAGACAAGGAGTATCGGGTTCGATTTCCGTGTCGGACAAAGTATTACTGGGTTTTGGGTACGAAGTCTACAATTGTGCCCGGTATATGGCAATAGGCTCAAAATTGAGTGTTGTACAGTGGCATTAAGTCCCGAATGATAACTGCAGCCTCCCCCTTTGGGCTTGATGTTATGTTATATAAGATTTCACTACCTATTGGAAACTCCTACTCTCCTAGGGAAATAAAACTTCTTTATAAAACGAACTACTTGGTTGATAATATTCATAACCTCAAAGGTACAAGTTAACGAGTTTGCAGCCATCTAGTTGGTAGCAATTTGTTGAGGTGGTGAGTCACCTCCGTTAGAGCGTATAATTGTTGATGGTATGCTCCAGTGGCGCTGGAGAAATCAGTTACTAGTGTATCTGGGCAAGACGTCCCATTGGATTAGACATGACCGCTGTGGAGGTATGGAATGGTGAATGATTGCCAAGCTGTTGACATTAAGCAAAGTGACTTCAAAGTTCTTTCAGATTGTACAAAACTGAGATGATGACAGGGTATGAAAATTAAAAACATAATTAGTTCGTAAGTTAGGTAATGAAATAATATTAGCCACGTATTTTTTTATTTTGTCGTATAAAAAAACAATACTTAGATAAAAAGAATCAAAGTTTAGGAGTAGGGGCTAAAACGTCATTTCTACCTATAAAATTACATAGAAGTGACGTCACGCGACATTTCGAATCAATATATCGTCGAAAGTATTCGTTTCTGTAAGAAATTAAAAAATACGTATCTAATGATTTAAAATAATCTACTAGACGGGCATTCAAATAAAAATTAGGCATCTACCCTATTGTCTGTATAATATTGGTTTGTAGTTTTATGTCTTTATTATAGGTCCGTAATGTGGTAGTGACTGCACGGTTGCCGCGGTGGCTGGGAATCGTCTGCCGCACAACGTGTAATGGTTTCGATCCCGCACGGAGCAACTCTTTGTGTGATCCACAAATTGTTGTTTCGGGTATAAGCGTAATGTGTGTGTGAAATTGTATGTTTGTAAACGCATCCACGACACGGGAGAGAATCCAAGTGTGTGGCAACGTTTTTAAAGAAAAAAACGTCTTGTTAGTCTCGAATTACCTTGTAACGTGTTCATTTATTACTTTACAGCTACATATTAAACTAAATATTATAGTCATCATTTTCTTTGTTGTAGTAAATAAATACTTGAGTTTGTTGTTGACATCAATATTGACTCCCAGTACAAACTCCCCATTTCCGAAATCACAGTTGTTGAACAAAACGGTAACAATAAAGTATGGTAGTGTACGGTCGGTCACTCGTACCAGTGACTCATAGCTACTAGAGCGTGCAGCCATTAGCCTGCTCGGGGAACCTCGGACTCTGTCGGTATTGCGAGAAAAGATTCGGTTTTGTACACAAATTGTATGTAGCGGTGCACTATTTATATTTAATAGCTATTTTGAAATGTTTACCAGAACATAGTTTTATGATAATTGAGAAATGAACATTGTTAACCATCATATTCGATTTTATTAATGTATCTATTGATGTTAACATTTATAGATTCCCGTATCGACAGGTGTTATAAAAGATTCAACATTACATTACGTAACGAAATTTGAACATACCACAACCTCCATCCCAAAAGTATCCTACAGTCTGCACTATACCAAAATAGATAAATGAAATGACAAGCCTGTCATTTTGAGTTCGAGTTGATATCTATCTTTATGCTAAACCTGACAAGCACAGGACACACGCAATCGAACGATGAACGTTAAAGAGAACAGTTAGTAGTTGGTGATTGAAAACCGTCTCGTTTCCGCAACGCAGCACAATTGCATGTCGTTTTACATTGCATGTAGTGCTACAGTTATCATTAGCTATCGTATCACGACACTAGTTTCACTTTTTAGTAAAAGAAAGATGGATGATTTTCTGAAAGAAGATTGAAGCAAATAGTAATTTGAACTCTTTCAAATGGTAAGCTTTGCTGGATAGATGAGTTTTGACAAGATAAACTGGTTGCTTCCGACCAGCTTATGTGGAAATAATTGGAAAACCCTATGTTCTGTATAAGCAGTGGATGTCTTATAGCCAATATGATGATGACAAAACAGATGAAGAGTTAAATAAAGGTAAACATAAAAAAATCCAGTGTGCACAGGCACTAAAGTAAATTATCATCAAACTATAATATTACGTATAATAGTAACATTTTCAACAGCTGAAGTAAACAAATCTATTTCAAATCAAAAATTACCAAATCCATAGAGACTAAACTTTTTTTGGGGAATAGAAGGCAAACGAGCAGACCGATCACCTGATGGTAAGCGATAAGCGCCGCCCATGGACACCCGCAACACCAGAGGCGTCACAGGTGCGTTGCCGGCCTTTAAAAAAGGAATACGTTCTTTTCTTGAAGGTTTGAAGGTCGTATCGGTTCGGAAATACCGCCGACGTCAGATCATTCCACTGTTTTGCTGTGTGAGGCAGAAAGCTTCATATGATAATCAATCACTAACTTTAATTAATTCAAAAGCAATCAAATAAAATCTGCAAAAACGTACGTACGTCAATCATAAAGAAATAAGGCCTAAAGTTATTCAAGTTATCAAACATGGCATCCTAATTAATTGGTGTCGCTATATAGAGCAGCTGATGTCATATAAACCGTAGCGTAGACAATATTCATTAGCTGTACAGTAATTACTATATTTATCTAACTTTGACATCTAAAACTTTGAGGCTACCATTAGGGTAATAAATTAATAATTGATTTGTAGACAATTAGTTGTTTGGTAATAAAACCTACAAAGTAGTATTTTTGTGGGATATCGTTTCAGCGATTAATTTTAATATCTATTATTTGAACCTAAAACATAGGAATGTGTTACGAAGACTGTTCCTGATTGACGACCACGACATCTCTCAACTACTAAAGAACCTAATCAGCAGCTGTAGCCAAATGCCACTTAGCGCTTGTCTACATGTAGAATAGAAAACCAAATCATATGGAATTGACGTAGATTTTGACACTTGTCAGTGTCATCTCCGTACATTTAGTTTTCTACTCTCTCTGTAGACAAGCGCTAAAGTGGCGTTTGGCTTTAGCCACTGATCAGGCAAAAGGCACTGATCTTCATTTTTGCATGTCTTAAAAACCTCATGTTGTTCGGTCTTGGTATGAAATTCAAATTTTAACCTAACAATAAGAAGACGTATGCTTAATCTGGCATTATTACGGATCAATCAAGTTTATAGTTCAATTCAATGGAAAAAAGCTACCAATAGGGTAGTTTCGTAAATTTCATTTTAATGTCCGTCTGGTAGATTTGTTTTAAAACATTACACACATATTTTTATCTCACATAATGAAATACTTTCGACGACATATTAATTTCAAATATACGACCTCCCTCTCCTAAACTCCATTTTATCTACGTATGGTAACTTTATAGGACAAAATAAAAATAATACGTGTCTAATATTTAATTATAAAACTGACGTACTAATTCGATTTTTAATTTTCATACCCTGGCAACTACCTTATAAATTTTGGCACTGCCTTCTACTCTAAATCGAGCCAGCTACAGTTAAGCCACTATATTTAAATGGAACAACAGCGAAAGGTTGCAAATACCTCGAGCCGAACATAAAGTTAAACCTTAAAGGTCGCATTCCGTTGGACTTGTATTTAATTCTGATTCAATAACAATAATAATGGAAACAATAATATATAAATGTATAAAATGATGAAATTCTACTATTGCTCCTAGTTTTTTCTTATCTATCTAGAACTAGGTTAAGAGACTAAACTGGAACATTCAGTTATATCAATTATAATAGGTGTCATGTGTATGTGATATTGTATGTTTGTAAACGCACCCACGACACAGGAGAAATCTCATCAATATGCCGATACTTCTTAAAATCCTTACCACACAAAAATCAACTCTATCGACATAATAATAGGATAGCAATAATTCAGAATTTAATCTCTACAATATTATAGTTCAATAACCTTCAAAGTACGTGGGCTGTTCAAATAGGACCAGTACAAAAACTAGATATACCGGCTCGCCTACAAACGTACTTATTATCCATATTTGTCTAGACCACTTATTTAGGATACTAGTTGCAATTACCATGGGAATCATATTAAATATAATTCAAAACACGATGGATTATATGTTATTGGTAGAACTACAATTTAACAATCACCATCTGAATTTAAGGGACCATTATATAGAACATCATTATCAACAGTTCGTGATCAGTCCACTTCTGGATTCCAAGTCTCTTTCACATAGGAGGTATGCCATATTCTCCAAGCTAAGAAGGCTATATTAAGGTTCTTACAAAAATTACAGGCAGGCAGAAAATTGTCCATCACATCATCATGGACAATTGAACATCCATAAAAGACCAAATCCAGCTTGACCCAATTTGAAATTACTTCCGCTATGTCGCACAGGAAAAATAGAAACGACAATTTTGTAAATCAATGGCTCCAAAAATGAGAAGACATGCAATCGTAAAAAAATAAGTTGGCGATCTTTTCGGACCATTCATTTCCTTTTTTTCTAATTCCGTTGTGCCATCAAAACTTTATTTTGCGTCAAAATATTTCCTTTAACTTTCCTTACAAAATTAATAAAAAACAAGTGTGGGAGAGCCAGGCTTCGGCACGAATGGGCCGGCTCGACTGGAGTGATACCACAGCCTCACCGAAAACCGACGTGAAACAACGCTTGCATCGTTTCATGTCGTGTAAGTGAGGTTACCGGAGGCTCAATTACCTTTCCCCTCCCCAATACCTAACAATCCTCAAATTCCTAATCCCTAAAATGTACTTGTAACACCTCCGTTCGTGTGTTCCAGGTGTCCATGGGCGACGCCGATTGCTTACCATCAGGTGAACCGTCAGCTCGTTTACCGTTTAATCCTATAAAAAACTACTTTAATATAATAACATACGGAACTAAAGCCTAAAAGGTTATACTTGAAAAATATTGCCAGTGCAGATATTTTTACATTGTCGTCAATGTTACCAGATGTCAAAAAAATTTGACATTGACATATTTAGCTCCTGAACTTGTATTTATTGATAAGAACAAGTTTTTTTTAATTAACCCGGCGTTCGCTGAATGCGTATGGTGAGTGTACCGAGGCCGATGGCCATACAAATTGGTATTACTCGGTATTACGTCATACTGTAATAATGTTATGCGTAATTATAGGTTTCGGAAGGGATATTATGTGAACTACGGGGTTAAGCTTGTGTTTTTATTAATAAGAAGTTTATTTTAAAATAAAACTAAGAAGGATCAAATACTTTTAAGTGGATTTTTGTTAGATATGGACGTTTTCTAGACATTATTACTACTATAATATCTTATGTCGTATAAACTTAAAGAATACATAATTATATTAATGAACATACCTACCAACAGATATTCTATAAGGAAGCCTTCAAGAAATCTTAGAAAATTTATGATCTCAATAAAAACAATCGCGTGCTGAAATTAACGTCAAATTAGGTCAACGTAAAAACTTTCCAAAGCAAACTAAATGGTTAACCATTTCACATTCGCAAAAGTTGTGTGAACTATCATCATCAACAACTTGAATCTTTATTTTCTAAATTGTTAGGTTAATAAAGGCTGCAGTGAACGAGCGATAAGTATTTGGCTTCAACAATACAAACCACCATGGCATTATAAATCAATAAACGCTGAGAGCAGCGCTAGAAACGCCGGCAGAGTTAAAACGAGTTTATAACTCGCAGCGCCATCTAGCGTGCAATAGCGACAACGAAGAGCGCCACTACAACTAAGTGAGCTGTTGAATTTAATATAAAAATAATTATCTCACGCATAATCATGCATGTGAGATATATCAATAAAATGTATTATTTTTGAAATGAACAACGTACTTTATAATGCAGCACAATCGTTTATTTTCCTTGAACCAGAGAATGTTTAGTACCACTACTCGCCGCTAGGTGTCGTTACATGTTCGTTGAAAAACTTTATTTATGTCTCACATATTGTTACTGCAAGTAAGGTTTTAGATATTTCCTACATGGTAGGTAAACAAAAAATAAATAAAAATAGTAGGTATTCAAGAATAAGCATTAACAGAGACCTACAAACATATTTTTTAAATATTTTTTTCAGCATCAAAGACTCAGATCGTTAGCCGGTCCGTCGCGTCTCTTGAACCACAATGACAAAACGTTCACCGAATGTTTTTTCGTCATCCATCACTTTCTAATCAATTGTGATCCGTGTGCAACAAGAACAAAAATTATCTTAGCTATTGCGAACTAGGTGAAAATTATGATCAGTCAAGCGTTTTGTGTAATTTTCGTGCAGTTTGACGAAACGCCATTACTTACACTGTTAATGTTAAATAAAGAGAAATAAAGCTGACGTTTGATACAAAATCATATTATTTTATCTTGAATTTATGATCAGAACATAACAACGGCCAGTCTCAGTAAACTATCAATTAGAATCTGCTGAGACGGTCACATACAATTTAATTTCATTCATGTTTTTTTACGTAGTCTGCCTCGTTGGTCGAGTGGTCGCAAGTGCGACTCGGGCAAGTTGTCTCTTTGTTGTTTTTTTATAAATTCTCAGTAGAAGAACTGTGTCTGGTATTGTGCCCGGTCATATAACGCAATAGGCTCACCCCCTATCACATGGGACTCATGAAATAATAAGTGGGTGTTACATTGTACAATGGCATTAAATGCCGTAATTTGCACCTCTGCCAACCCCTTCAAGGATTAAAAGGCGTGATGTTATGTTATGTTTTTTCTTACACACAAGTACACATGACACCACATCAATTTGGATATCACACAATCAAATATTCTGTCCGGCAACCCAAACCAACAACTATACCTGATGCCAATGCTCACAGGCATTAATTCAGGAGAGACCGACCCACAAATGCAGGATATCTAACAAATCACGCTGTGGTTACACTGGAGGTAGCCGGAGTGTGAACCACGGAAACGTATACAGTGGCCATAAATTTAGTTTAAACCATACACGTTAACGTCTGTAACTTCTGTTCTCCTAGCGCATTCGATGTCGTGTCATCTAATTATTGAGTGACAATAAAAATCTGATACGTTTACCGTACGCGTATGAAGTCATGAACTAAGTAAATTGACGCTAGCAGATGTCATAAATCCGCATTTATTAAAACACTAGCTCGCAACTTCGTACGCGCAATCCCGTTTTCTCCCGTTCCCAATGGATTTTATCTGTTTTAAGAACCTTCTCCTAATAACAACAAATACAAGAAAAAAAGAAATAGTGGAATCGGTTTAGCCATTCATGGGTGATGCCGTGACCAAGGGAAAAAAGGATAAATTTTTGTATATACATATATAGATTTTGGGTAAGTATTAAATTAATAATAATAAAACCAACAAATTAAATTTATTAAATCAACTACAAAATCCTATAAACATCCTTATATAAAGCCCAATAAGTCCTATATTCGCAACTCCAATAAATATTGTTACTTGAATGAACTGACTAAAGACTAAAAACTTAAGATAACACTAAACAATCCTTGCACCAAAATAATTAAGGACTATTTTCCTATGACGTGTATTTGTCCATATTCGCTAGGAGTCTGGTTTGCGTGCAACGTACGAGTTACTAAGTGGTCTGGAGCTATGACTGACTGTCAGTCTGTCGTGTGTCAGCATTGTTGATAAAACTGTCTGGCGTGGGATGAGCTTGTGTGCGAGACTAAAGAGAGTGTGTACTCACCATAAGTCAGGTTTTATTGATTGGATATATATTAATAGATATGCGTTGTTAGTTAATTAAATTGAAAAATAATAATTAAATTAATTAAATACGGTATGTTTAGAGATTATAATAACAAGGCTAGCTTTATACAGACAAAAATATGATAGAAATAATTGGCTCATTTATTACTGACGATTACACAACTTTTTTTTGAGGGGGGAAAATAATTCAACCACTTCTCTCGCCTTGGGCGAAGCGAGAGGAAGTGTCAGACTGTTACTGACTAAAAACCACCCCGTTCCTACTCCTGCACCTTGAGCCGGAAGCATAAACTACTTACTGAATGAATTAGCCAGCAGCATCCTTACCTATCAAATAAGTCAGATAGAGGCTCAAAATTTCGCGTTCGAGTTCACATCGCGCTAATTCTAAACACAGGTGGGTGGCATCGTGGCATCGTGGCATCGCGTGCAATACATCCATAAGTGAACAGGTCGCATGAAACTATCACTGCTCGCAATTATCTAGGTTAGCAATTAGGATGTTTGTTACATAGTATATTATGAAGTGGAACATTACATTTTGGTTTATAATTCGTTATAGATGGGTCTTTTATTTCTTGAAGGGATAGGCAGAAGTGCAGACTGCACATATTAGATATAACACTGTACGACTGCACGGTTGGCGCGGTGGCAAAGCAACGTGTCGCGGTTTCGATTCCCGCAAGGAACAACTCTTTGTGTAATCCATAGATTGTTGTTACGGGTCTGGGTGTCATGTTTGTAAACGCATCCACGACAAGAGAAAATCCTAGTGTGGGGGCAAAGGTTTGTTAAAAGAAAAAATCAAATACTTACTTACAACTGTTGTAACCATGTAATAGAAGATGAGCTTATAACCAATCACCGGCACAATATTACACGACCAGATCTTTGTATGATCCGAGAACCGAATACAAGAATATAAGTAATCTCTTCGAAGTAGTCCTTTCAAAATGATCACGATTTAAGGAAACAATTGTACATCCCTATTCAATAAATCGTTGAAATGTCTTTGACTTAAAAATACTTAAAAGAACTTCGGCTTATGGTAATCTGTGGCTTTGGTAAAGTTAAGTAAATGATGTCTGTGCATGCAACATGTTTATGCAAAACTGTCAAGCGATGTTTCGAGTTTAGATCATAAACTAACGATTTATCCTGACGACGTTTTGATATCATGTTTTACGATGTTGTTGTATGCAAAATGTATAAAACCACTTTCATAGGGTGGGACGTTAGAAAATACTTAGTACTTTATCTACACCAACAGCAAAAGAAAGTAAACATTAATATATAATATAAACCTATGTTAAAAGAACGACCAATGGTAAAAAAGAAGACAACACACCATAAAAATATGAAACGCAATGAAATTTTAAGACCGTAACTAATCAAAGTAAGTGGTTAATTCTGTATGGGCATTACCCTAAAATCCTACATATGCAAAACGTAAACACGTTAAGTTCAACACAAGTTAGATAAAAAATTGAGAACACATCGATTAGGATACGGGCCTCAAACGATGTATGAGGACCTTAACGAATAAAGTTTCGGAAAAAAACCTGGGATCGGAATCCTCTTAACTTTAGACTTGTATGACTGACATGAACGCGATGGAAGCTAAAGAAGTTTTATTATTGGAACAAACTCCGCTATAACTCCTGTGCACCAGGATTTACAGTAGATACAAATAAATATAAAAACACCGAAACTGAAGTCCAGCGCGTCCCGGTCGCAGAGCCATGAATAAGCGTCTTTGATCCCGCAATGAAGTCAATCAGAAGATGTTATAGCTAAAAAATGTACAGAAGAAGAAGTATGTACGGATCATAGTAGCTGGTGTAGTAGGTACCAATGCCTATGGGACAAAATTTATGAATGTATGTACGCCGATTAGGTAAAACGAACATACTAATATATGAATTTAGATAATTTATTGCTCCGACCTTTCCAAACTTTTGCCAACTTCGGAATCGAAGTTAGATTAAGATTGGAAGATTACGATGTTACTGAGTTTTACTAATGAAGGTAAATTGTATTGGAAAGTTGGGATTTAGATGTTGCAAACATTGAGAGATAGTTTTATCTTGGACTTCTTTGAAAATCTCCCGTAGAAGAAGAAATAACTGAGAAAATTGGACATAAAATGTACATACCTCACGATAGTTCGTACAAAAACATAAAATGTACAATACACACATGCAGCAAACCAAATGAAATGCATGAACATAGTGAAATAATTTTATTAATATTAACCGTGAGTTAGGCATAAACTCCTAATCTTCAGCACTGTAATATTGCTTAACTTTCAATGTCATTTAGACAACATAAGAAAAAAAACTCAATAAGTTTACAGAACATATTCGTCAGTTGAAACTCAAAAATTTCAACTAAACTAGACACAGCCAACCAATGAAAAGTTATAAGGCAGACAGACCTTAAAAGTATGTTCTTTAAAGCTCTCTTCACCAATTACACAGTGACACAGCCCAAGACTAACCAAGTCGAAAACTTTGCACATTTATCTTCATTATCCTTAGCAAGTCTCGAGAAACTTACCTGTGACCTTAGAATTATAATTTGACAATATCTTCGTGGAAGATTCACCACGGAAAAGTAGGAACCCAATTTAGGGTCCATTTTTCAATCAGCAGTTAATTCTCAAATGTAGAATATAATTGACAGTTGATAGTTTTTAGTATGGAAGAATTGTCAAATAATCAAATTTATTCCTATGATAAAATTTAACTGATGTTGGAAAAATCGGCCATTAGTAACAGATCTATTAATGTTTTCGATATTATCTTAACGTATACTATTGTTTATTTGAATTAGACCAATACAGCACTTACAATATTTGAGAATTAATAAAACTAACAAACTTCAACTCACAACATAATTGACGAAAAGTGGTTAACAATTAACACATCATATTACCCTATTGATTACTTATAGCACTCCTAGGATAATTTAAAAACCTTTTCGAATAGAAAAAAAACCAAACAATAGATGATATTGTAAATACGCGACTAGTGTTAATAAGAACGGGGAGCCCAAAGACAAAGACTGTCGTTATAGAACTCTCTCTATTCTTTGAAACCCAACTCCTTTTGTTCCCCGCAGCGAAGGCGTCGAGAATCGAGATACTGATTCAAGTATTTGATCTGGTACAACACAAGACGAAATATTGATAGATGATTAAATGTAAGTATAAGATATTTACTGAAAACGAGATGTGGTCACATTGTTATTGAAGTGGTCATAGTCACAATTGTTTTGAAGTCGAATGGTTCATGAGACTATTACATAAGAACCTTCCTTTTTTTTGAAAAGGGGTTTAGGCTTCAATAGCTGCCTAGCTATTTGGGGACAAAGACTAGGGAGTGTGGGATTTTTATCTTACTAACACCACCCCGGTGGTCACCCTCAACACCTGTAAGGGGCACCGGGTCCTCTAAAAGAGACCTGGCCCGGAGCCCCCCCGGTGCAAAGCCTGATACGGCACATCTCTAGGGAATAAGAACCTATCTACCTAAATTATGCTACAACATGTCATACCTACATCAATCTTGCTTTGAAAAACTGAATGCATGAAAACATGTCGCATAGCATAAAATAAAAGACCACTAATAAGTAACTATGTTACACAGCTTAAATAAATACAAAATTCACTAATAATCACACAAAGATTGTGAAAACAATGAACATAAATTAATGAAACGCAATTGATAAACCTTACATCATTGGCAATTAGAAAAAAAAAAACTCAAAACAAAATGTCATCATACAAATACATAGAAAAAAAAACAGCGCAAATATTAAAGATAAAACTTTATAGGGGTCATAAATATCATCTGTATGTATTTGTGTGTGTATCATCGGGCGTAGACAAAAAAACGCCGATTTTGCTCCCGTCAGAGATAGCGTTATCAGAGCATTTGATATGTATACCGATTGTGTTTATTTTTGTATAACAAATAAGTGTTTAATTATTTAGTTTTAGACGCCTGCGGTGTTTGCTTTAATTCTGTATGGAAACAAGATTCTTGTACAGTTACTGGTATTGTTCGGTTTTTATTTTAAGATTGGGAGGGGGAGGGGCGCAAACGAGCAGACGGATCACCTGATGGTAAACGATTGCATTGCAACGCAACTTCTGAAGTAAAAATACGTTCCTGGTATTTTAAAAGGAGTGGAATGGCTCCCGACATGAATGGTTGAAACCGGTATCAATTTCATTCTAATTCAACAATATTCACGATAATTTATTAGCAATAAATGTAAGTTAAATGTTATCAAAGACCAAGAAGTTCTGATGACATAAATAATAAGTACATGACGTCATATTTTTCCAAGAAGGGATAGACAGCACACATAAAATGTTCATCAGTGACAAAAATCCAAGAAATCAGCCAAATGACTATGAATTTTCTTACGACCTTTATAAAACCGACTTATAAACATAAGTGACATCATCGTTTTCCGCCATTTAATTAATATTTCGACGTACAATTCAACAATTAAAGTTTTACCGTATAATTTTAACATTGGCCGTGGGAACCAGACATTTTCAGTTATTATTAGGCATGTTTTGTTTAAGCAAACACCATTATAAGATAAATAAGAAGTTAGTAACTTGTTACACGAACACGACAAGATATAACAAAGAAGTCAAAACATACCTATTGCTATTTTCTAAGGGGTTGTTAAAAAGTGTATGTAGATACAGTACACTGACTTCGTCAAAAGTCGTATTTTGTCACCCTGTATTTTTTTTTAATGCGGAAAATCATCGAATCATTCCCGCCTGGGTGAAGCGGGAGTGGAGTGTTAGACTCTTACTGACTAAAAACCACCCCGTTCCTTCTCCTGCACGTCGAGCCGGAGCCCCGGTAACCCGTTAGGTTCTCCGCGACTCCGAATCGGCATCAGCACTGTTGGGCCCCATCCGTGGTAGTCTGTTACACCCTGTATATCATGTGAATACAGAATTATGATATAACTACAACATTATTATAAAAACTCCAAGCAAATAAACCAACCAAACTCCAATTCGTTTCACAATTTTTGTTGAAAATTCCCACACAAAACTAACGTTCATAGGTCACGAAAGCACTAAATTCGACCTAAGCAAGTCTATTCCGCAATAATTCTAGTGTCAACTCAACTTAGCAACCAAGTACCAACTCGTTATTACTTGGTACCATTATGTCAAAAGATATCCTCTGTCAAGCTGCCTTTATGAATAGCGAGACATAATCAACGACTTCCAACAATTATTCAAGTAGTTACACAAGATGAGGAGTTACTGTGTCGACTTTGTATAAGTAGGTACCAAGTTCGGTATTATTGTGTATTTCAATTTCAAATTGTCAATAACAACGTGTCTGTTGCTTTTGAAAACACTCTAAACTTGGTTGGTTATGTCTAATACGAGTCTTAGTTATATAGTAACTGTTTGGGCTGAATACAATAGCCTTGTATAAAATAAGTAACAAATATGAGAATACCAATTCATTTAACAAAACAACTAAATTTGACCCAAGAAAGAAAGAATAAAGAATAAAAAACGGGGTCAGCTAATTTAAATCTGTTTAAAAAGACGAAGAACTAGTTACATCTTCCTAACTTATTTTCTATTCACCCCAAAAAAGCACTTTTCAAAAATATAAAACAAAATCGTACAAGTCAATTCCATTATCTGACCGCCACCCTAACCTCAAATTTACCCAATTTAGATCCCCTTTTTACCCCTTGAAAGGTTATTTCCTATGCTGTGGCTTGACCCTAAAACGCTCGCATTTTAAATCAGTAGGCACTCAAAAATCCACATATCCTGAACCCATTTACATTAACTTAATGTTGATATAAGAAATTCTGTTTAAGTCAATTTAAAATTAAATTTATTAAACCTACACTCTGAAAAAAAACATTGTGGCTAGAAGCGTAGAAAGAAATAGTATCAACCAATTTTGTTAAACTCAAAGCAGCCTAAAAACCGTGTATCGCAAACAAGACTTAAATAAGACTATTTTGCAGAAGTTTCAATGCCATAAATTAAATATTAAATTAAAATAAATAGAGCACACACTATGCAACTGTCACGTCCTCGAATCAAATAACTCGACTCGTTCGTTATAAATCTGAGATTCGACAACGCGGCTAAAAATAATGGGCGGAACACACGTGCGGGTAAATATAGCCGATAGCCGTTCGGTCGCGTTCAAGGAACCCGCAATATTTGTTTACTAACCGGCTGATTGTGTAACTGAATCATAATGGCTGATTCGATCGAGGAACTTCAAGTTGACACAAGGTATACCGTAACGGATACGTTCATAGAAATATTTATAAGATTTCCCGAAGTTCCACAATGCATAACATTGAATTTCCATAGGACATCAGTATGTAAAGCTACCTGTAATTCCTACTTTATTATAAAATTATGAAGCTGAAAATCTATTAAAGAAAGTTTGGGCACGCCTTTGTCCCGTAATTACCAAAACAAACGAAACCGAATCTCATTTTATAATAAGCATACCTATTAAATTAAAGTATATCGGAAATCGAGCAGTTCGTATCAGAACTTAATTACTTTCGCTCATCCGTTATAAGCCGCACGAAATGAAGATAAAATAACCGCATATTAAACACCAACATTTGCATACGCGAATCAGAAATGTAAATGAGTAAATTAATGAATTACTCACTTTTTCTTTCACACGTTCTTGCTAAATTATGATAGTGGGGCAATTGTATTAAAATCCATTCCGATATCGAACTGATTAGTCATAGACTATCACTTTTAAACGCGTTAGTTACATTTCGTAATGCATCTAGCATGCAGGCTGAATGTAGGTATGTATGTCGATGTAAAAACTCCCGGTGGCCATTTTTGAAGTGTGCTAACGATCGACGCACACGACTGTACACTGAACGGTCGGGAAATATTTTGAATTTAAAGCTTAATCAAATGTAGGTGTAATTCATACGTAATTCAGGCACGCGAAAGTTATATATTACTAACGATTTGCGGATATATTATTGGTATATGCTTTCATTACGTTGTTCTATTTCGTGTTACATCAAATTATTTATAAAATCTATTCAATACTAAACATATCAAAACTAATTGATAATAAAACATCTGTATCGAACTGAACAGTAAACTGAAAACGTATAACACTAAAAATAAAGTCTATTTTTTGTTATAGCCAAACGATGCGTGTCTAAACGGCTATACGTTAGTGTACTACTAGTCTTACAATTAGGCCGCGCACATATTTTGTACTACCGGTATTGTTTTTTAATATTCTAGACTCGAATATAAAACGTACCACAACGTATTTGAATTATGCCACACGTGCTTAGGTTATAATCCATATAATAATAATAACTATTACAAGTTCATGGATAATGCAATGCGTAATAGCGTATAAAGTAGTATTTTTCATTTTCCCTATATTCATCTTTATGTAGGTACATGAACAAACCACAAAATGAACTATAGTACATAATAATAATGTATATATCATCCACAATTGTTCCCAGAACTAAAATATGTTGAGTTGCAATACATGTCTTGTTTTTCTGTAACCAGAGATCTATTCTCTGTTCTGTACTCTAAGCGTAAAGTTAATTAAGATAACGCACGTATGACGTAAGACACACGTTGAACAAATATGCAAATGTCTCCAGTTCAATTGTTTCATTATCTTCGCAGTTAACGCATATTTAGGAGAGTATTCAGTTATAAAATCAAAGATACAACTGTTAAAAACGCGTGCGTTTTATACGAACGGTCTAAATATGTCACAATTTCCTGTGTTTTGCGTATATCACGGCATACTTTTTTGTTCAATCGAATGAACCCGAAGAAATAAACTGCATCGATGTGCACACGATTATCAGTATTTACTCACCTTGTGTGTATGCCGATGGTGCGGAGTCACTGGCGGTGGATGCTGAGGCGGTTGTGGTACTTGGTTCTGTCCGGTTACGACAACCGGGAGACCGTCCACTATGGTCACCATCACTCTCTTGTCACCACTGCGCCGCCTCTCTGCTGAATTCCTCCTGCGACGCTGCTCATCAACCACAGGCCTCGCGAAAACCGTTCGGCGATCGAAGTTTCGTGGATCGCTTTGGTTTTCTGCAGCCCTGGTGGCTGGCGTGTGGCTTTTAGATCTCTTCAGGAGTCTCATGACATGGGACTTCAAAGCATCTGGCTTGCTGACAGGAGGTGGTAGCTCCTGCTTGTGTTTGTAAGACTGGGAGTGCGCATGGTGGCGCTGCACGGACACCGTGTGCCCCATGCCTGGTGGTATCACGTTCGAAAGGCTCTTGACTGCGTACGCAGCGTCTACTTTGTTGCCGGCGACGCACGACACCTCGTACATTCCGACACTACCGTTCCCGGCGGCTCCCCCTGGCACTTCCACTTACACAACCATGTTTTTCAACTTATCCTATAACACTGCAATCCTTTTGTACTATACTCGTTTACGCTTTCCGACAAAGCATCGTATAACATGCACTTTACACAGAATTGGTTGCTTCGCGCAGTTCGTTGCTTACATTTGAAAGAGTATTCGTTATGAATGTCGCACGTGATCGAAGGAAAATAACTTTAACAGGTCGGACCGGTTGTGAAGAATTTTCGCGTGGCGGACGATTGAGTCAATTTATTAATTAAGCGGTACGACGCAGATACGTCTTAACCGCGCGCGAGCCGCCGTCCAACTGAGCACGCATGGGGCGCGCGGTACTGCCGTATGATAGTGATAACGAATGATGCGTTCAGCTCGTCGAGGTCCATATAATCCGCGAAAAGGTCAATGTTTCGATGAAGTCAGCAGCAATTGGTGTAATTGGTGGATAATGTAACGTGAATTGGATAATGTGCGTGGTTGACGAAATACAACGGACTACATCGCCCTCTTGTGTGCGAAGTGTTATTGTGTTGAGGTGCATAAATCAGAATTATTCAAGAGTGTTTGCCAAACAAAGTTGAACAGCCTCTTTTGGCTGGAAAATGCTTGGAGCATTTATGCAATTTCTTTTTTAGGGCACATAACTAGCTAAATAAAAGTAGATAACACTGTTATTACAAAACAGAGCGGGTAACATTCAAAGTTGCAGTTTAATCCTCTCATTTATTTAGGCCAACAAACTTGTAAACTGCATCGGTCGTTTGCTAGTTTTATCGAATTCACAGTTTCGCTCATTCCCCCACAACTTGGACGGGGGATATCTGCAACACGTATACGAGACCGGAAACGGTGACGTGGGCAGAATTGACATTGGCTTTTGTTTGAAAATGGAACGATCTTCTCTAACTGGCATCCATGACAGTTATTTTTTTAAATTCAACCATTTTAGAATAGGATTTATATTACGGTTAACAAACAAAGACTTTATGGTCTCAGTATAGAAAATGTACAAATTCGAATTGAAACTTACGATTAATTAAACAGAATTTTGATTTCCAAACCCCCGGTAGTAAAATATAAGACATTTTGGAGCATTACCGCTAAAATAGCAAACGGAGTATAATAAGTAATTCAAAGAGGATACCGGAACATCACAAACATTTTGCTAAGAGGCAATTTATGAATTTTAAACAACATAATTGGTTGTAGGACAGGCGAAGGTATTGGGGTCCCTTTGCCTGTCCTTTTGCCGGCTAAACGAATACCTCGTTAGTTAGTTAAGCTATGGAATTTCCTTTGTGAGATAAGACACTGGTTTAATGTATTTCTTAACTGCAAAGCTATTTACAATTACTTTGTAGTTAGTCTTTTAAGTACTTAATTAACTGGGTGTTCGTTTGACGGTGGCATTATTGATTATTCGTCAAATCTTACGATATATTATTTTTGTCTTGTAAGATCTCTTGCACTAGGACCTCCCGTGTTAATAAGGTCTATAGAAATACTACCCTAAATAGGCCAAAAACTCCTTTTAACTTCGAAAAAATAAAAATCAAAACACAAGATCAACTAATTTTGAGGACAAAAAATCTTAAATTCAACAACCAAAAAAGGCCATTCGTGGAATGGAAACAATACGATAGTTAAGGCAGTATTTCACAATCTTTAAGACATGGATATTAAAAAGTCTAGCCCTGAATCTGATCTCAGTCGATTTCTTGTGAAATAAAATTCAATAGTTAAAAGTATTGAGTAATTTAAGCGACCTTAGTATTGAATTGATATTAGTGAACTCAATACGAATGTTATTGTAAAGGTCTTAATACTAAAGTGTAGTTATGGTAGACTGACTGCACGAAAAGATTCAGACATTGGTACAGATAATTTCGATAAATCGGAAATTGCAAATTATGGTTTTAACAAGATATCTAAGAACCAACACATCAAGTATAAAAGACAAAACAAAGTACATACAATAAGAAATGCCCTGAGATTGTAAAACGTGAATGCGATAACCATTTTGAGAGGAATCGTGTTGACAAAACTTAGCTATTAATCAGATTATTAATCATAAGATATGCCATCTTAAAAAAAATCCATAACGAATTTTGATTCTAACACACCTAAGACTATAAAACAACAATTTTTACCCATACAACACTATACAAATAACAACATAAAATTAACCTATTGAATATAATTAGCTAGAAGCCGGTTCCGTGTTTATAGTAGGTAGAACGTAAACTATAAATGTTAAGACTCTTAACCAACTATGAGTCATTATAAGTTAAACACCAGTCAATATGAGAGAGGTAGTGAAAGTTCATGACGCACCTTTGTTGATGGACGAGCCCTAGCAGTAGTTGAGTCTTGAAGTAAGGTTAGGATAGACTATATGGAATTCTAGACGGTTAGGAATATTTTTAAGTGGGTTTCTCGTTAAAAAGAAGTAATGTTTATGTTTTCTAAGTCTGTTTGGATGTGGTCTGTTTGAATTCATTGCAACACAAATATAAATATTGTGGAAAATCTAGTACATACCTGAACTGAAATATTTTTGAATCAGAAACTAGATTTTAAATAAGCAAAAGAAAACGGAGCAATTTCAAAACTATACAAGTTTAGTAATATCTGTCGATAAAGGAAAAACGAAATTTGAAAAGCTAATCTTTTAATCAGTCAATGACAATACTGTTCATATCAGAAGTAATAAAACCAATAGAGAAATCAAAGCCTTAGCGATTATCGACTAAATAATTGTGTTTTCTATGGCGCCAAAATCAACTCGATACCAAGTTACATTCGGGAAAAGAAGTCAAGAAACAGAAAAAGAAATATCAAAATCATAACTATTTCATACTATTATTTTAAACAGACATCTTTCAGAAAAAAGGCATCAAAAGATAAGCAACAAAAAATCTCATTCACCTAATATTAAATGAACCTCATTTTCCACCGCGTTTACGATTGCGTCAGATCGGCTGAGTAATGTTAATGTTCCAACCGTACTCGCAACGCACGTGGTAAGTTGTTACGATTATATTTTGTAACAACTACTAAAGGTACTTTAAGTACACGATGGGATATGAGAAAGGTGCGTTGCTACATTTGTTTGAAGTATGAGGGTGTCTTAGAATTGCAAAATGCTGAGACGAGAGTAAGGAGTTTAGATTTTACTTGAAAAGTGGCGTAGATATATAGAGGTATATTAGTTAGTGTAAGAATTAGAACCAAGGCTTCAGATAAAGAGAAATGAAAAACAACGCTAACGTTACTATTTGCTAAAGTTTATGTCGATAAGATACATAGATAGGTACCAGAACACTTCGAAAACATACCACTAATAGACAATTTTGGAAAATTATTAAAAGGTTCTTCGCTATTACCAAGAACAACCGTAAGCCATAGTGGTGAATTCAATACAATTCGTTTGACAAAACTATTTTCACATTGACTTTCGTTTAGCAAACGTACCGGTTTTTCCGACTTATACTATTCATCAAAGTCATTTTCAACCTTTAACGATTTGTTATCATGTTTAACCCGATTCTGAGTTTAATGTTAACTTGCTATACTGGTTAGATGTTAGATAATCACTTTCTTGTAGACCTGAATAGGGACATGATGAAATTAACTGACAATAAAATTGAAAGTTGTGACAATACATTGAACAACTTAATTTTTCTATCACAAAAGACACTTTTAACAATTATAAAAGGTTTGTTTTTCCGAAATCCATCACTTCAAAAACCTATACAAGATCTAATTGGCATTCCCTGTAAGTTTACCAGAGGTAATCTAACACCACAAGAATTAATTCCAAAAATTGGAGTTACCTTTTTACATGTCATATCTTGTATCCTTTTCTATGTAAACGTTTATTATTTTAACTAATGCACCGTTCTCATTAACCGAAATGATTACGAGTGCAACGTGTAAACAAACTCCAGCTTCGTTCGCCATGTTATTTCTTTCCAACCCAACCAATGTGTTTGGCCTAAAATGGTTGCGTAAACATGTTTTTTGGGAGCACTATTTTTGTTTTTGTATGCTTCTGTTTTCATAGTAGGATGTACTTATGCAATGGCTTTTCCAATGTGAATAAAATCTGTATTGAAAACATAAACATCTACCTCAATATTTCTGTTGTGTTTAATTACTAATTATAAACTCTTCTCTTTCTTTAGAATCTTGTGTCTCATTAATAAGTTTTCTTCCTGTATAAATTCCTGTATGAGCTGTTTTGGTTCAGGGAAAATCCAATGCATTTACACTATCTGGCTTTATCACTAACGAACATTCAATTTAGTCATCCGAATCTCCCATTACAACTCCCAAAATAGCAGCAGCCATGTTTTATGCAACGTTTCAAAAATTTAATTACAGGGCCTAACATAAAAATTCAGTAGGAGCAACATGGTTATGAACTTTTATTTTTATTGACCGTTCTTTCGAATTGTTTTTATTAAAACCACCCGATATGACGAAAATACTCGTTGTACCGAATAATATCAGAATATTCGTTAGAGTTAATAAAAGTGAAGCATAGTTTTTATCAGTTGTTTATCATTGTGTGGAGGAAATGGATTTGCCATGATCAAGTTGGCTGATAGGCAGTAGTTAATAAAGGCTTATCTATTTAGAGCTGTAATGGGATTTACACGAGACTTCATGATCAAATAATGTTGTGAGATTTTTTTTTTTATATTCGTGAACACAGGTTATACAGAAGGGTGTTCAACATACATTAATAGCATCTCTATGTTCTACCAATAAAATTGGTGTACAAATAGTTATTAAGTTAGGCAGGTACCAATGGATGACAGATTAGGAAAGGAAGCTAAAGAAGTATGTATGTACGTATTGTTGTTCATTACAGTTGATCCCCGACATAAGCTTTACAGAACTACAAGATCAAACGGTTAATTTTCACGACAGAATTCATCTTAATATTGATTACCTCACCAAGCTATTCCATATTATAATAAACATATTCCTACTAATTTCTAACCAGAAAATCAATACCAATTATACTTACGCTATACGCACACACGTGTCTCTCCCTTGTCAATCCGTTAACAAAACATCGACAGGCGAAGGAGAATCTTCACGTTTCCTAATGACGTTTGACAATGAACGATATATTGATGTATATCATATCATACTTCTTGGTAATCATGCTGCGTTTAGATTAAGTTAGTTTGTGAGATGAGTGGAATGGAGAGTAGAGAGGGTCTATAGAAACATTTTAAAGCAAAGACTTTGTTTATTTGAACGCGTTAATATCCAGAAGTCTACCAGTATTGGTTTGAATTGAATAGTTATTTTTGAGTTGGATAGTCCATTTATCAAGGAAGGCTATATATAAACATCACGCTACGATTAATAAGAGCTGAGCAGGTAAATCCAAGTAGGGGTAGCTAGTATAAAGTAATGAATGCAGAAGTTACTTTTTTTACCTCTGTCATAAAATAACATGTCATAACATAACATCACGCCTGTTATCCCCGAAGGAGTAGACAGAGGTGCACAATATGACAAATGTAACACCCACTGTTCACTATTTATGTTGTGAGTCCCATGTAACAGGGGGTGAGCCTATCGCCATATACCGGGCACGATTCTAAACTCCTCTACTATATGCCTTATTTATCTACTATTTGCCTATCTTAAAACATAACACTCATTTTGTTGTCCACGTTTCACTTTATGAGAGTAAAAATATTATATTTCATATTCCGTGATATTTATCGGTGTTATTTCGTAGAATAATTGTATAACTAATATCCGGTTCTAATGAAAGTGTGATACAATCGTTGTAATAACCAGTGTAAATTGTGTACTATTAAGATGTGATCGAAACTAACCGATTTCCTTATAACAATAAAAACATACATTACTTTTTATACATACGTTTGTTTTTAGAAGAAACATGTGTAATGTTCATAACAGTCATTATTTTAATGTTCAAAATAGTCTGTCTACGATTACGTTGTCTATAATTTCTCAAAAGTCCATCTGTTTTGAATCACTCGCCGCCAGTACTTGCACCATTAATGTAAACTTTCCCCAGGAAGCTTCGCAGTTAAAAGAGTTAGGTGTAGTGTAAACGTATCAAAGGATTTTACAATTTCTTGTGATGTCTTCATTTAAGTTAAAAGAAGACAAGGTATTCAAAAGAAATTAAAATGTACACAGTAGAAATCTTAAGAAAATGTATTAAAAGATTATTTTTACCTAAAATTACACGTAAGAAATTTCCACACTGATACTAGTATCACAAAAAAACCCTATAATCACATCATAAATCAACGTCAAGTATCAAAATTGTAGTTTCAACTATACCGAAGCTCCCTAAATACACAAGGCGCCTATTCGTGAGAATTTATCAAGGCAAACGAGGCACGGACGCGGCGCGGTGCGGCGTTACATTTCATTCCATTGTGCGACGCTCGACACATTCCAAGGTCCCCAAAGACAGATACAAACGGTAAACTGATAACGTCGGACTCTGGTCTGTGATGGCACTTTCCGGACCCAAAGGGTCTCGAATGTCTTTCAAGAAAGGTGGTAGCTGAAATATGTCACTATTGAGGCGTACAAGACTAAATTGGACACAATAGGAGATGGTATTATATAATACATGTTTAAATAGTCCTCCAAACTTAATATCCTGAGCTATGTGTAGTCAATTAGAGTAACAAAAGATGAATTCTCATTGGGTACAATTCGAATTAAAAGATAAACCATTTGTATGTCTATGCCTAAACCCTTTTTCGCTGAAAACGGATGAGCATAAAATTTTAAACCATCTAATTAACAAGGCGGAGTGTTTTAATGCAAACATTTGGTAAAAGACCAAAGTCGTACAGAAACACCAACTTAGCGTCTGATATACCCGTCTAATTTGGGTAGAATAGCACATAATTTAGATAACAAAACACAAACAAACGGGCAGGGAAAGTACTTCAGAAACAGCCCTAATACACTTCGCGAGCCCTCTGTAATTCAAAATGAATGCGAGGAGATTAAAAAAGATATCATGGACTGGGTTCACGTGTAGATGCGACTTAAAAATAAATAGAGGTAGAGGGGGAATTTGAAAAGGACAATGAAAGGATGAGAAACGCTAGTTGCAGCTATGAGGTTCACAATACACGCAGACACCAGCTAGGATAATGGAAGTTTTATTTTCGTTTTTCAGGAGGACAATAGTCCTTTTAATTATTGTTTACATGCCTTGGGCTTGTTCAACTCTACAGAAACCAATCGCTAAGGAATATAAATTAGTAAAGAACGAAATAAAAGTTTGCGAAATATTCTATAAATGGCCGAATTGTTGAGCAAGAGGAAATTTGAATCAGTCCCAGTGGAAAGCTAAAAATAAGGAAGTATTAAAGGAAAAGATAAGAATAGAAAACGCTGCGAGCTGTTTCACCCGAACTTAAGTTTTTATCTACGACGAAACTGCAGTTTATTGAAACTTTCCCAACAATATTCGGTAGCAGTATATCGTACAATTTTACGAGACAAACATTAATATTCGAAGCGAAATTATTCTGATAAATCCTTGGTAATACGTTGAATATAGTTAGTTTATTCTGGACGTAAAAAATGACTACTTTATCCCCAAAAGACCTAAGGCATTTATCTGAATCTTTACAAGACATTATGAAATCTCGAAAAATGTAAATTTATTATATTACCTAGAAAAAGTAATTAATTGCTCGGGGCTAAATTGCTAAAAAGGCTTGTTCTACTGGATGAGAAAGATTTCTAGGAATTAGGTAAAACGTGGCTACCTACTTTAATATCTAGACCTACTTTTAGATCTTAGACTAGATGTCTACCCACACAAAATGACGAATGAAATTCTCTTCATCGCTTTATAGTTATGAAATACTAAATAGAGTATGTTTTCATCACGAACTAAACACATAATCAAAAGAAAACAAAGAACTCGTTACTATTATATTAAACAATACAGCCCATATTAGACAGTACAAATAAATCATGATTCTATCCTGTTCTATCTTAGTATGTCAGAACGAGATAGATACAACGTTCGATTATAAGCTTGTCATTCACGAGGATCGCATGCGCACCTGCGATACACACGTTTAAGGTATTTGCATTTGATTACTGTTGCAAAGCATTCATTGCGTATAGGTGTATGAATGTATGGAAGCGGTTTATTAAAGGTTACATTTTATGAGTCAATAAAACAATTTGGAGATGATTGAAGCCAAATAGGCTAAATCCAATTGAATGAACAAAGGTTTAAAAAGCTATATTAGTACAAATAGAACCTCCTACGCAAGTTCATTAGACACAAGGACTCGATTGCTATTCAGTTCGTAACCCCTTAGTACGAGTACAATTTAACAACAGTACAATTGTTCTACATTCACAACTGAGTTACAAAGTTTACGCCCTGTAATTTCATTTACCACTTATTATAGAATAATGGAACTTTGTTGGTCAAATTGAGGGTCTGTCTGTGTAGTCTCTAAGTCTTGAAGTATTTAATGAAATAAACTTAGTATCTTATTGAGAGAATTCTAATCTATTTGAGGTAAATTGTTAACACCAAACCTAGTTTCGTATCAGTTTGAAGTTTGTGTTTAAGTTTGACAATAGAACTAAGAGAGTAGATGGCAGCACAATCGTATTAAAGGACCTTTTAAAGAAACTTGTTTATGTTACTATGAAACCTTAGTAGCAGAACTCAGTATATTTAAAACTTATAAAATGCCAGAGTCAATTGTGCATTCCATTACCGCATCCACTTTCCTTGGTCTTAGATTTATTGCATACACGGCAAAGTCGTCGGTAGGTGAACAAGAATCCACGACTCATTCAGTATTCACGCGCGTGTTAGAATATCTGTCTGTGACCGAGCGTCTCTAGATATTCTAGTTTATTCATTGCTTATTTTTGAGATGGAACAACTGAATAATTTTAGAAAACACTAAATAAAGTTTGTATAAGATAACTTCTGCAGGTAAACATTTGTTTGGAGGTGGTGTAAAATCACAAAGGTCGTGCACGTTTGCAATTTAGTCAGTACTGTATTATCAAATTCATTGAACAAATTTTTGCAACAGCGATAAATTGCAATCACTGTGTGATTAGCGTACAATCAAAAATAAACAAAAAGTATTGTATAATAATTAAGGAAAATACGGTGGATATAGATAAAAACGTCAATGATTTTCTCGTAACCGCAGATATAATTTTACGGATAAGATAGCTGCAGACAGCCGTGCTGCTAATACTTCAACGTCAAGTCCTGAGTACGTAGGTGGCATTTAATTAAGGTCATTATAAGTCTTCCTTGAGATATCCTTTAAGATAACAAAAGAATTTTAATAGTAACTTAAAAGAATTTACACTTGGATACTTGTTTTACAACATCAGCGAAAATTTTAGGCATCAATTACCTCTATATTGTTGATGGATGAAATTTGTTACAATTATGCGTCGATAAACAAGTTATAATATTAAGACAACAACCGTTAGGGAAAATTGAGCAAATGCTTAACCAAATTCCGTTTAGCTTCGTTTGCCTTTCTGAATCAGTTCACGTACCTTTTGAACGAAATTTAAACAAACCAATTTTACTACCAGGTTTGGACTTGTTAGATAAATTGTGGCAAAGTCTCATAAGAGCCCGGAGCGATGCCAAAATGGTAGTTAAGAGCGTATAAATTTCCCTCTGCCCTAGATTTTAGTTTTAAGTTCGAAATTTTTGGTGCTTCGAGATTAAAACCGACTGGAATTATTACTTGGCTGTATGTGTTACGTGATGCTAGAAAATACACAATGTATGTTTGCAAATGAATATACAAAGTAACTAGTGCCGTTTTCATTAGAGAGGGAGCAGAGTAAAAACAACATACACTTCTGAAGTTAAGGTTTACTCTTTTAATTACTCTGAAATCGACATCTTGTTAAATATTAACAAATACACTGCAATCCTGTACCTCTAGCAGGTGTAGACCTAGACATCCCTGCTTACAGTCTATTGACCCTAGGTCATCTATTTATGTCTTTCAGGTTCACGAAGCCGTATAATTCAGTGCACACCATGTTTACTATAACGTTCAGTTTTAACATGGGTGGATAATCAGGACAAAGACTTATTTTCTTAGCTGGGACAGGAGCCAAAGAAGATATTAGGACACTTTTAAATAACGTACAAACTTTCAGAGTTAGTTGCACGACGCTCAACTTATCGCCTGTGACTACTGCTCATGATTATGAACCCCTAATGTAACTCGAAACTAGTCCAGTTACAACTTAATTATCCTGCAAACTCATTGTATCTCTTATGTTATATCATTATTCATACTCTGTGGCCCATATATGGATTTAAAAGTTTTTTTTTTCTTTCTATATTTTTTTATCAATTACCTACGTGTTTTATTTGAAGAGACCTTGCAATCCTCAGTTGATAGGAATCCATGCACATTTCGTCGATGCGAAACTATGTTTCTATTATCCTTGAGAACAGCAGCGATTTTCCTCGCTCCGTGAATTGTAAATACATCTAAAAGGTCTTTTTCGGAATAGGTTTTTGTGTGACCTTTGATAGTATTAGGAGAACTGTAGAATAGAACTTTATTTTTCTTTAATTTGACTGTATGTACTTTTTGAATAAGGACTATTTTTTTTTCGAATATTTTGAAGAAGTCCCAACATCGGATTGTCTGTAAAGCCCTGTTTAGACATTTCCGAATTTATCAAAGCCAGTGTCACGGTGAATGCTGGGCCATATTTAGACAAACTTTTTGTTTTAGTTCAAGGTCGTATTTTTTCCGCAGCATTACTTCGTCATGGACTCGATTTAAAACAAATGTTCCGTGGCATACAGGATTTCCTTGATACAAGTTACTAAGTGGGTAGGGATATAATCTCTATAAATAGCTTTAGCTTTACCTGGATGAGTTAACTGTCATGGTGGTTCATGATTGTGAGTTTTGAAAGTAGGCCACATACTAAATCTATCTTGGTGTATAGCAATAGCCTCGATCCTACGTCACCAAAGAATAAAAATCGGTTTCGAATTTGATTACTTTACATAAAGGATATACTAGGACGTTGAAGAAAAAACTTATTTACGTAGCAGGCAATTCCTAGCATAATAGGCAAAAATGCAGTTATTTTAAGAATCGTTGACTGTAGAAGACTGCCTCGTTGGCCGAGTAGTCGCAAGTGCGACTGCCGGGCAAGGGGTCTCGGGTTCGATTCCCGGGTCGGGCAAAGTATTACTGGGTTTTTTAAAATTCTCAGTAGTAGCACGGAGTCTGGAAATATGCCCGGTATATGGCAATAGGCTCACCCCCTATTACATGGGACTCATAACAACTAGTGAAAAGTGGGTGTTACATTGTACTGTGGTAGAATGTGCACCTCTGCCTACCCCTTCGGGGTTAAAAGGCGTGATGTTATGTATGTATGTTTAAGAATCGTCGTCTTTGTTTTGGAAAATAAGTTGAATCTCACGGTTGAAATAAATAACGGATGCATCATGACTGTTTAATCTCTTTGCATAGAAGGATCTATGAATCAGTACGTAATTATGTTCCTAGTACTCGTGTGGTAACTATGACTAATTTTAACCTAACCTAGAACGAATGAAAATTCCATTACATATGCAGAAATTTTCAGAGTTTTTAAGTACTGAATAATGGTATAGAATTTTCGATAATGACTATAACAATGGCATAGATATCAAGTAATGTAGAAAATTAATCAATAGTTGCCAACTTAGGTAGTACAATACTCAATAGGAAAACTAAATACAAAAGCCAAACAAAACAAATGTTCCAAACCCAATAAAACCCTATAACATACAATATAAACCGCCATTGACACACAATTGATTAACGACCAATTAAATTTTTCCATAAACAACAACTGCCCATATAAACAGTAACCACGTGCGTTCAAATACCAAGGCAACATAATCGTATGGAGGTTGGCATGTAGCCAGTATTGCATAGTTACATTACTACTAACTGAGCCATAATATTACACGCTGGCTTCCTATCACCTTGTCTTTATACTGCGCTATTTTCATACTTAACACGATGATGATAAAGTTTATTTTGTTAAGTGGATTTTTTAGCTTTTAAAAGAGTATAGTCATGCATGATGTTATTCAAGTGGTTAAATCGAGGGATTATTGCCGGACAATGGTCGTCGCAAATGAACTCGTGTTGTAGATATAACACGCACAAGTAAATGAATTAATTACACACATTAAAAGCAAAAAGAAACTGATATCAGGTTTACAAGAGTGAGCAGCTGAGTATGTTGGTAAAGTTGAATGAAATGAGATTAAACAACAAATGGCTGATAAAAATAATTAAGCACCTTAACTCGTCGAGTACCGTCATTATAGACACAATTATAGAACAATAGGTTGCGGTCTCCGGTGTGCGCTTGGTGTTTGACAGTTTAAAATGACGATACGTTTGATACTAAACGTGGTATATTAGAAAAAAAAAACATTAAAACACAAAGTCCTTGTTAGAAAGTAGTACGGCAATAAAATATAAAGTACCAGGGAAGCATAAAGCGGCAGACGTGTGCTGGCAGAACGCCAGTGGGCGCGGTACCGAAGCCGATGTACCACGTGTCTACGTCGGTGTAGTTACGAGCAGTCCATTCATTGTTATCGAATACCACGTTACGAGTAACAAACTTGAGATGAACATCGAAACTTAGTACCTACATGGTATCTGTATCAGACATATTGTCATTCCTACTTCACAATGCAGATTACATTTGTTTTGTCTAACATTCTCTCTTTATTGGAGCATTTGTTTTTACGAAACTTCTTTGTTCATAAGTTTTGACTTGGTTAGCTGTATCAATTTGTTTATCAAGTACAAAAACATTGACGGTGTAATAAACTATACTGAGCCATTTATCCACTACAATAGCGATCAGTCAGTTGCGATTTTCGACAATTTGCGAGTCTAATTGAATAATGCGCGTGGTCATGTGCCCGTAACACTTTTGACCGACGAATGTTAGCTGTAAATGGTACTTATAAAACCTCTTTTTCTAGAAGGGGAAATAATAAAGACACTACAGAAGTAGAAGATATCAAGTTCAAAATTTTCTTTAAAGAAATTAATACCCGAAAAGCAACAGGGTCTTATGCGGTTGTTGAATTAAGCAAACAGCTAAAACATCCTCCCATGAATTTAAGTGGTTGATAACAAGATACACGTGTGTTCCATGACCATGACATTACACTTCAAGCACTTACCATGGTAATACAGAACCTAGTAGCCAACTAATGGAAGCAATTCGTAGAACTCGGAAGACCAAGTTAGTCATACCACAAAAGGCAGTACAACATAAAATGGGAGACAGTATGAGTTTGAATAACAAAATATCTAGACCAAAAACCCTTTACATCAAAGTTATTCATCATAGAACTAAAGTTAGAGCTATTGTTAGTTCAAAAAGCATACTATTAATTTAAATTCAACACCAATCCCAAAATCAACGTAACAAAGTAAAGGTTTAAATAAATTCAATTTCATTAGTGCTCACAACAGAATGTCACTGGCTGTCAATAAAATACACACGATTTTGCGCAGTGGCATGTGGCATTGTATCGTTTCGAATGACTGCATTTGTACGTGTCTTACAAAGCTGAATATAACCTTTAATTTGAAGTACGTAGGTACCGTGTAAAAAATATAAATACTTTCATTGACAATCGTAATACTATCGAACATAACAAAAGTGATGATGTTAATATCTTTGCACCTCTAGGAACAGGAGTTTGCGAGATTGCAGTCATGCATTTTAAATAAACATTAAATCAGTTTCTGAGAACCGAATCGCATCGAGCCAGAAATGGCAACAATGCCTGAACGACGTCCATGTAAGACCAGTCTCATTTGCAACTCACAACACTTGATTAAGTAGCCTGATATACCCGTTTTTCTCATTACTAGGTCAGGCTGTTTACAAAAAACTCTTGTAAAAACAAAATTCCAGTTACTGTATTAAATTATACAGTAGCCGCAAAAAATAATGTAATCAGAAAACCGTTTTCATCCCGGTAAAGATTTTAATTGAAAACATTGTGAATATTATGAAAAGTTGTCCAAATTTTAGACAATCTTTTCGTAAAGTTTAGAAGTTTCCTAATTGTTCGAGATCGGTACTTAACGTCCAAATCATCTATCTTTTCTTTCTCGTCTTTATACCTTTCAACGATTATTGAAGTCAGAATGAAATAAAACGTAACAGTTGTTTTAACTTTTAAAAGCTAAAAGGATCTAATAATATCTTCACCAAACTTATTTGTAGATCAGGTATCTTGGAATCCTTGTTTCAATTTTGGGTTTGTGTATACTTTCGTAGTTGTGATGTTTTGAAGATTCTTTCCCGTTTATTGGTGAAGGATAACATCATAATGAAACTATAATCGCCCTTACTATTAGAAAAGACGCTCTTGAATATATCTAATACAGTTTCTGTTCTATACTAACAAGTTTTCGACTTGTTTACATCCAACATCCAATCAGCTATTTTCGAACTCAATATGCAGCATCGGGTTTAACGATAAACCCTACGTTCTGAATTCAGACAATGTGTAATACATAGTTTTTGCCAAACAAATCTATGGAGCAGCACTCGTATAACTCCGATATCCACGTTCGGCGCGACATGGATGCCAAACAGAGCGTTAACGGCCGCACGTCCGATCAGAACGTATTGTCATCAGATACTTTTGGTGCTTGTGGGTTCTGCAAGGTATATAACAACCACCTTATTACTTCAGATAATAATTCTATTAAAAGATCTTGTTCAAGTCAAACCCAAGGAAAGCCAGATTGAGTCCAAGAACAAATTGATCTAATGGTAACCGCCACAAACAGTGATAAGCCAATCTTAAACCAAGACCACAATCGGAAAACACTAATTTTATTCAAGACCATTCGTATCTCAAGTACTATTAAGTCAAAAGGGAGGCACCCAATTTGAAATTCAAATCTTTGTCAGAACACGTTCTAAACAATGATAAATTAGTTCAATTTCTCTTTAGGAAAGCCTAGATTATTTTCGGTATGCTTTGTAAATTATTCGAAAGGTCTTATGAAATGGGAATTCTGTCAATAATTTGAAAATCTCTTATAAATTGTTTTGGACATCAAACTCGCATATTTCTTAAACATTGAGACCTTTAAGACACATTTGGTACGGGTACGGTTCGCCATTCCCATCTCACACTTGAAATCTCATGAAATATTTGATCGAGTCGAGGATTTTTATAAGGAGAACCCAAAACTTAATACGGATCGCGAGCTGGTCCTTTTATCCGCAGATATTTTCACATGAATAAATAGATATGAGTTTTCGAGACGAAATCACGCTATGCACATCACATGATACGAATAAACGATTTCATTGCTGAAATCTAGCATACAATTCAGGGAATTTTGATTATTCGTGTAGGTACGTTCTATTCGTACGAAGCTTCTTTACTCATGACGTAAATGGAAAAATATTTTATATAATTCAACAAACAATTTTCGTGCCAGCCTTACTCTTCACTTTGTAGACGTTTTATTACGTTGAGATTATAACATATTTAGGTGTGCCTGTATCAAATGGCTTTCATCAAAATGATGTTTGGAAACGTTCTTAATTTATCATGCCAACGTAAACGTTTATATTCATCTCGTTCAGTTTAGCAAATGGCAGTTCTGTACAACAAAATGGAGCAACTTTTTTACTGGTTTTTAACACTAACAATCGTTCGTGTCTGTGTAAAAATACGAGCAAGCTGCAAAACCAATTACTCTATTCCGTGTTTTCCAAGTTCATTTTGTGCAGTGTCTGTGGTGCGGTCGCGTTTGCAGACTAACTGCTGGACATTTGTTCCGTCGCTAGTTCTGTCGTTATAAACAAACAGTAGTATTTAATCGACATATACGTGAGAATTTCTGGCTTTATCCATTATCTAATGTTTTAGTCTAGACATACTAAGTTAGTCAACAAACAGCAAACTCATTTAAACATGGAGTTAGATTTTAGATTTTAATTCCGTAAAAACTTTCATTGTAGTTTGTTGCTACTAGCAGAAACTTGATTGAACCGGGAATTACACAAGACCTTTTGTCCTTTAAATGATTTTCTTCTAGCTTGTCCTGAACAGTTCTGGAACATTCCTAACCATTAGTTTGTGGAACCATTGTTCGAAATGATCACAAATTAAGTCTGCCTTTCAAATGTAAGACAAACGGTATCAGGACCCGAATCACTTGGCATCGACAGCTGTCTGTAACCTCATTATGTTCGGTGGAGTTGACGAAATTCCGAGTATCGATGTACTTATAAATCCGGAACTATCTTACGCTACCTTAATAATTATACATATTCTCCCACTTCCTAATTTTTTTTTCTGATAATAACGTTGCTTGGGAGTTTAACAACTGCTACTGTAAAGATAAGATGATTTGTTTGAATGCTGTCAATTACGACACACTAGTAAACAATGATAAACCTCTGGTTATAAATACATTAACTTCCATATACGTTCAGGCAAAAACTTGTACGAAACTGAAAGTTTCCTAGCAACCCGTATAAAATGTATACTTTGTAGTGTCATTTTTTCAGGTAGCACGCTTGACTTGCGTCCTCTGCGACGAGGCCAATCTACGGCCATTTCCTTGATGACGTGACCGCTTGTCACGTTGCTCACTTCCTTCGAACTATTTAGGAGTGGCAGAAGTTTTACTACGATCCAAGAAACTTCAATAATTTCCTTCAATAATTCTTTGTTACAAATTGTATGAGCGTCTTGGTCATAGCGGTGAACGGTCTCTATATCGCTTTGTGCCAACTCAAGCCCACCATTGCTACTACCGGTCTCAGGACAAACGTTCTTAGGGCAAACTAATAAAATCTATATTTAAACCGCTTATTTATTTCTGCTGCCAGTGTGGGATTGTGGGTGTGATACGTCTATGTTTTTGCAACAGAATTATGACCAAGGTCATTGAGTAATCTTACGACAAATTCCTCTATTTTTAATTTTACGTTCGTCACCTTCAAGTGTGCTATGCCTATGAGTAATGTGTTTGCTATCATATGTTACACACTTTCTTACTCTCTAAAATATCGATCAGTGTAGATGAAAATTGAATATTTCAATAACATCAGTTCACCATTATACTTCTTCAATCTAAGATCTCTAAAGATTGCAAGTTTTGAAACCTAATTATAAAATACCTATAATAAAATTTAAGTCTAACATCTTAAAATGTTTTTCAATCATTTTAGATTTAGCCACTTAAGATTGAAAATCCAAATAGAAAATTAAACGCAAGAATACTCTCAAGAATTTCTAGTAAAGTAAAATAAACAAACGGTTTATTTAGAATTCAATACAAGTCTGTCAAAATCGCTCGCTAACTAAATTAGACGTCAATCTAGACGAGTTGAAGATACTGTTAGATTAGCAAATTAACAATAACAGAAAGCTTGACGTTAAGTTTTGAATCAACACTGATTCCGCAACGAAACGTCGAGAGCCATACTGTTTATTGTTGTAGAACATAATTTGATTTAGATTTCATTACACAGACAAAAATAAAGGAACATAGAAAAAAATAAGTTATTGTGTAAAGTCAAAGTAAGTTTTTGTTGTTGACAAAACAATGTACGATATTTGTGAAGGTAAGGACTTCAATTACTTCACTTTTTACGATACGGGCAGAAACCTCCAAACACATTTAATACAATCCAGGAGCCATTCACAAAAGTAATAAAACAAACCCCATATGTTACGGTAAACAATTTATATAAATGTGAGATTTTCTCTCATGTTGCTTTCGTAGCTAGGGGTTACCGAACTATATGATTACGAGAGAAAAATCACGAAACATTTTAGAAAAGTAATGAATGTGCTTCAAGGGAAATATATTTTATCGGGTAATGACGACGGTACATGAAATAGAAAACATTGAGAATAACATACCTCTACGTGGATTTTTTTTTTTTTTTTTTAATGGGGGAAAATCATCGAATGACTTCTCCCGCCTGGGTGAGGCGGGAGGGAGTGTCAGACTCTTACTGACTAAAAACCACCCCGTTCCTTCTCCTGCACGTCGAGCCGGAGCCCCGGTTACCCGTTAGGTTCTCCGCGACTCCGAATCGGCATCGGCCGTATTGGGCCCCATCTGTGGTGGTCTGATGGCTCTTTGAGGCGCGCGCGGAACGCGACGCGCCGTACGCTCGGGTCTGTTTCTGGTCGGACGGGGAGCCACCCATGCTCGCCGTCCGCAGGCCCACCTCTACGTGGATAGAGAATGTAATAGTTCACCGTAAGTATTAATCGATCGATGTCATGTTACAATTTATTAGTGACACACGAGTGGAATAGGAAACAAACTTTCAAGATACAAATATTCCCAAAAGTTTGACCAACCGGTACTGCACACTGCTCAAAGCAAAAGTAGGAACGAGGTGGTTTTTAGCCGGTAAGACTCTGACACTCCCTCTCGTCTACACCAAAGCGGGTGAAGTCTCTGAAAAATTACCCGCGCCCCCCCTTAAAAAAACAGGTCATCTTCTCCGTTTTGCATAATTTAAAGTTGCAGAAATATTAATGTGACCTGATAACCCTACTGGAGCAGAAACACTTCTGCAAGACGTGGGTGGAAATTGTCAATATTCTAAACACTTGCGCTCCAACTTCGGTCGAATTGAGCAAGTTAGCGGTTGAATAAAATTACGTTTTTGCTCACAGCTGCTCGTGCAGAAGCTGAACTAAGTGTGAGAACGTGGTTTTAAGCAATTGCAGTTTCTAATGCTAATTGAGATAAAGCTTACATTATTGACCGTGTTAATTTCTTTACGTCACATCTTTGTATTAGAAGGTCAAACACCCATGCGCGTGGTAAATGATTTAGCGTTTTCATTTAACTTATCTTTACATTATCAAAATTTAGGATCATATTATTGAATAAACAAACAAACGACTTAGACCTAAAACTCATTAGCATAATCATTAAGTTTATAATTCAGTTTGGATAGTAAAACTGTAGGCACTAAAGTACATAATTTTATTAGCCTAATAAACACGGAGTTTATTTGTGCAAATGTTTATATTATAAGAAGTTATATAGTCTTAGTCAATTTTAATAGAAATAAAATCTAAGTTAAAGAGATGAGGGAACTTAGCAATGAGAGTGGTTCCTTTAGTATGCTAGACGGTAGTATCATAAAGTAAGCTTTTGAAACAGTGCAGTGCATACTGGATACAGGGAGCAAGTCTTTGTCTTTAAGTTTAAATTGCATAGAAATTAGTATTTTAAGAGCAAGTATTTGACTGTGCAAAGATATTCTTGAGTTTTATGACGATAATATAAAATAGTATGGTGTAGAACCAATTGGTAAAGATACTAGAAAAGTAAAATTTCGGAATGGTGAAATAAATTAATATAACATTAACATTGTAACTGATGATAACATCGAACTAAGATAAAACTAACGACCAGTAACTTGAAACTATAATAGACATAGGAACAATGGGTCAACCAAACTTTGAAATTCGCCAAAATTCAAAGGGCTCATCATTATAAAGACAATGACGGACAATTAGCACGCATAGGCTTTAATGCCATAAAATACCTTATTTTTACTGCACTAGTAATATCCTCTGGCAATGTCACCTAGCCTAAGGTCTTTCTGCGAGGCTGCGACATGACTATCATAAAGATCGTTAACGAAGGCTTATGATAACAGAGTAACGTATTCAATTACTATACCCACTCATGCGAGGTAATTATCCCGATATTAGAGTATACCTGCTCATGAATTTAAAACGACCGCTGTTACAGTTTTAATTAGAAACTTGATAGTGGTTTCAAATTGATGAATGTGATTCGTGTGGCTTTAATTCTGGCTGTATTTGCATGTGAGAGTTTTGTTTATTCATCATTTTCGCGTTAATGAGCAATAAACTTAATAGTCTTAGCAAAGATTTAGGGGTAACCAATATTGTTCTGGTTAGCATCAAAAACACGTACATTTTCCCTTAATTGGTAAAGTACACACACATTTCCCTCAACCCTCTCGTTATTTAAGCGTCTTGCTGTAGGAAATTGCCGACGCCGGTAACTAACAAATTTCATTGAATTACTTGAACGAACGATCCTAAACACGATTAGGGGGGGTCTCACTCACCATTCCCCTTTGGAAATTCATTTAGTCGATCAGACGTATTTACTAATTGTGTTTATACGTGGTGCAAATTAAATATATACTTAAATGGCCGTTACCAATAAACGTCGTTTATGGTTTTCCTCATACATTTTCATCATCATCATCAACAGCCTATAAATGCCCACTGCTGAGCAAAGCCTCTTCTCACACGGAGAAGGTTAGAGCATTAATCACCACGCTTGCTCAATGCGGGTTGGCGATTTCAAACTTATAATTAGAAATTATAAGTTCAGGTTTCCTCACGATGTTTTTCCTTCACCGTTTGTCAGTGGTGTCTAAATAATCTTAGAATGTACATATAACTCGGAAAAAGTCACATTGGTACTTGCCGTTGGTAGGTTTCGAACCCGAACCCTCATGCATGAGAAGTGGGCGTCTTAAACCTCCGGGACACCACGACACCACATTTTCATATGTCCTCAATATTACAACAAGAATCATTATATTGAATTTACTGTTCATTTCATTTATAATAGAAGTAGATTCGATTCCATCTTCATTCGCATTATTGCTCAATCGAATTTCGCAATCATTGGGATCTTCAATAACTTCACGAATACCTTTTAAGTGAGTTTACAATAGATTACTATCAGACAAAGTAACCATCGTGTCCAACAAGCCATTATGAACATTGTCAGCTTATCTAATATCTCTAACGTGAGCTATTGTTAGTTCCATTGCCGGCGCTGCGGTAGCACCATTGTCATGACGGAGATATTCCGAGCAATAGAATGCATATTATGACGTCCTTGCGATATTATCGAACATTATTAAGTAGTCTTTTAAGTTGACATTGAAGGAGAATTGAAAGATAATTGAGTTTACTTAAGTTATAGACTAGATTTAAGAGAATTGAAATTGAAGAGAGAATATAAAAGCGATGGAATTTTTAGTATCCGGTGAAGTTTACATAATTACACAAATGCCAGTAAAACGTTAACAAAAGTGACAAATCATTTTAAGCTAGTCATAAAATTAAGCGTATTACCGTTGAGAGAGTAAAAAAAGAATTTTAATTGGAGTCTCAAATTTTCCTCGCAATTCCGGAAATTACGGAATCGTGAGATCGATGACTTGAACACTCATCTCTCGGAGACAGTAAAACGTGGAAGTAAACGAATCTGAACACTGGTACTAAAGCACAAATATTTCAATAGACGTAAAAAGACAAGGGAATTGAAGTGAACGGAATGAAATGTAAAAACATGGCGTAGGGGTATTTGGATCTACAAAATACGAGAGAGGAATTGGAATTTTGGATCCGAAATATTCTAATGTAAATGCAGATCATTGAGTAGACGCAAATAAAACGCCAGTAGGAGAAGATAAAAATAAAAGGGAAGATTGTGTTAAAACAGCCTTTTATCCTTAAATATAGTAAGGAAAGATAGTCTTAATTCATCTTGAAAAATAAATACTTAATTTCCAGAAACATGAATTTCAGATTACACAAATATTCGGTTCACTTTTTCCCTAAACGAGAAAAATACTAAGTAAATCCCAGTCTTTATCAGTGATGCCAAAAGTGTTGCCAGTCCACGTCACTATAATGCAGGTGTATCACTTCTTTCCATTATTGAGGTCTCGCGACACCAAGACACATTATAAAAGAACAATTTTCGACAGTAACATTACGCGAATTACCCCAGTGGGGGACCACAAACAGGATACGATGGTCAACTTGCTAAATTCATATTTATGCGTCCGGTTGGTACGCTTCTCATGATCGCATGTACCCGTTTCATTGTTCATTACATTTTGATTATCTATAATAGAAGAATTTTGATGTCTTTTTGAATGCTTCATGCAGGAAAGTCTGTGCAATTTGTTGCAATGTAAAAAGTGTTTATTTGGTGAATCACCTTCCTTGACAATATAACATAACACACCTACTTTTCGGATTGTTCCAGCATTTTTAGCATTGCAGAACTCGATCTTAAGATAGACCTACCCAAACTCATTTTTGACGATGAACAATGCAGTTCAAATTGAGACACATTTCATTTGCTCTATGCGAAGTGGCTTACTTAACGTACTTTATAACGTGCCAAGCCAAAAACCTTTTGGAGCCAAAACTTTATTCCAACATTTAAAGTTGTACCGAGAATATTCTTATAAATTACCTTCGCGCACTGTCAAGGAGAGGACACAATAGTTAGCTTGACGTGCGTAATTATACCTACTTCGTTATTACTTTGTTCTGCTGACAGCCTTCTTACAAGCATGACTGTCGAGCATGGAAACTTTGGATTTAATCCCAGACTAGACCATTTTGCCGTCGAAACTTTGAACTATATGGTGCCCAAATTTAACATTGGGACTATTTCACACTGATTGCACATTTGTCTTTATCTACTTCATCTAGGAAATTGAAGGCATGTCAAATTACGTATGTAATAGTAGTACTGCATCTGATAAATAAATCAAATGACATCACCTTCCTACGTTAGGACTCGCGTAGTGATATGCATTAGCGATAAATATTAATGAACCAATCCGTGCTTGTATTAAAATGGATAGTAAGTTCAACCCACATCGTATTATTTTATTATAATTTGTATCTACACAGAATTCCTTTATTTCTAATGTTGCTTAATAGTATTTCGTATAATCTTCGTCATAAGGTTCAAAATCATCTCCCTATTCAAAGAAATAAAGCGAAACTATATTTGTTCCTGTATACTCCCATCTACAGACCAACAGACACTACTAAATGGATTAAAGTCATAGCCAAGAGTGTCTAATCTACACTAGTGTCAGCTGCCATCTTTTTAATATAACTAAGAGACTGCCCTGTCTCTTTCCATTTATATTCTGAGATTGAAAACAGTTGGGAACGCAGTGTCATGAAGCGGTGACGATGTCAGCTAACGGTGTTTAATTTCGTATTTTATTTATTTGTTAGTAGTTTATTTACAGAATTTTGTGAGTATTTCGGCAATGATTGCAAGACTGTAATATGTTTGTAAGTGTTTTTATTTGTGACGTGACACAAACTTCAAGATTGAAATTGATTTTATTTAGATTTTATAGGGAAAATCTTCACAGAAAACAAAGCGTAATCTTTAAAAGGAACGTGCTAGTAAAGTTCTTTGTCTCGATTTAATATTACCATGTTAACTTCAGAAGCTGACAAGGAGTAAAAACTTTAGCATAAAAGCAATTTTAAAAAGAACAGACAATCTGCAAACTGACCGAAGTTTTAACTAAAAATTTAATTTAAAATCTACGGTCTTTGTTAAGACATTATTCTTGTTATGGCTAGCAGACAGAACACAACACTGGTAAAATGGGAGAAAATTGTAAAGATGCAGAGACAAAGCGGTCAGATATTTTATAATGAGACTTGGAGGGGTACGATTGTGTTTGTGCTTAAGATGGGACAACGCCATTTGTTTTGGAATAAAATTTCTAAACATAGGAAAGAAAAACACTTTTAAAAGTCAACGCTTCCATTTAAAAGAACGAAGGAAAAAGCTAAGTTGCAATCTGCGCTAAGGATGACAATGATACATATGAAACGATCGGTGCACGCTCAAAGCAAGCAACTACCTCTATATTCTTCCTTTTCTAGCAGTAATAAAAGAAGCCCAAATCGCAGACATTTAACTAATAATAATTGAAACACTAGTAATCATAATCCGACCTATTAATCCCTATTAATGGACCGAATCCAACAAATATTGAACTAAGTGAACTAATCTCTTAGTAATTGGGTTGCGTAACTCCTCTACCGATAAATCCTTTGCGTTTTCGTTCAAATCGATTCTTACATTCACTTTGAAGACTGTCAATAGAGGATTGAATAGTTTAAACTGTCTAACATCATTAGTAAAGTACGAAACACACTACACCAAATAAAATTGCAAAACCACTGGAAACGCGCGCGCACCCGCTGGGTTTTGTAGTAAAGAGACTGTACTTAGGTGTCTAGCTCTTCGACTAAAACCGACAAGCGTGCGTCTCTCAGATAACGTTGGATTTTCTGTCCCGCTCATTCCAGTTGCGTTGGTAAGAGACGGTGGATGATAGACTATGCAAATAGTCTGGGTACTTGAGTCGCGCTTTAGTTTCGCTAACGATGTAGGGTGACGGTGTAAATTTGTGGGGGATGAATATACATAACTAAAGGCAAGTTTTTCTAAAGGTTGTAAGGGTGTGAAGATTAGCATAGCGCTATGGTATCGTCGGGGGGTGATTCTTGAGAGCTTATCATTATACCCACTGCTTCTATAAATCTGCTTTAAGATTTAAAAAAAATCACAGAAGATACGGATCTTGTAGAAAATTACAAAGGACTTTGGAACAATGTATTGTGTGTTATAACTAGAATGTAGCCCTGATCCACCCTTCTAGTTAAAACCAGTGGTCTGAAGTTCGCAAATGAGTTGTCAATCGATTGAACGAGTGAAGCGTTATATTGTGTTGGCGGCATCAGATCGTTGTAAAACAGTAAGACTTTGTCTTTGAAATATTTGTATACCTACATCTTTATATATCTTTATAAACATGATTTCTGTCTGTATTGTGAGAATCTTCTATAACTAGTTTTTGTCATAGTATCAGCTCTAGGTACTAGGTAATTTGATTTGACCTGATCAAGTTGGAATACATTAGAGGAACCTATGTTCAGCAATCAACATCTATCGGTTGATATGATAATGATGACTTTGATCATAGGAAATGATAATCTCAAAATGGTATTTCATTATTTACAATATATAATTATTTACCTGCGTATATTTGAAGATAGATAATAGAAGAAATAATAAGGGTCATGTCTATTATAACAATGTCTATTGATTTTATCTCGTAGACAACTAATCACAAACTAATGAGGTCTCTAGTCGATCTCATAAGATATTTGTAATAGAAAATTTTACTGAATACATTTAATTAGAGTCAGCCCGCAGGGGAGTTATTGAAAATTAAACCGCATTCGCTAGATGAATAAAGTCTAGATTTCGTCTTCGATATCAATAGCATAAGTAATTCTAGACCGATTGCACTCAGTAATTGGGAGGGGCGGGCGATGTGTGATTTTATTTTGATGCTGTTTGTAAAATAATATTATACAAAAAAATACTAATTTGATCGACTCGTAAATCACAAAACCAAACACAAGATATCAACTTCAGCATCCATTTCAAAGGTGGCACCTATTTAATGAAACTGAACATCCTTTATCATGTTCACCATAAAATAAATTATAAAATCACTAGTTTTACATTACGCACAGAGAATAGCACATCAAGCTACCATACTCCATTACATCTCTTCAATACATTTTCGACTTTATCACAAAACATTATAGTTCATTTTTGCCATTTACCTACATCTACATGCACCTACAGATGCACAATTATTTTACGAAACCGTCCATTCATTAAACGGCGAAGGTATTTAGGCGAGCAATGTCGGTACTCCGAGCTAGTAATTACTCTAATTGATACCCCAACGTATACTGAGAAATGTATGTTTAATAGGTCGTCTGTATATTTTATAATTATGCATGTATTTTCCTTAAGTTAATGAAATATACTAAAAACATTGCGGACAGGTTTACAATAACTGCAGCTTTTGTTTTATAAGAGAGATTTTATTACATATTGAATGTAAACAAAGTAAAACCTTTTTGTTATGTTTATGTTATAACTTTCGTGACACAGTATACTAAATTAATTACTAATATGTCTTTCAGCTTACTCACGTAATTATTTGACGAGGAACTCGACTAGTTTCAAGCCATCCATGCTAGAGGCTTATATCCATGAGCAGTATTCCGCGACCCGCGACGCGGCGACCGTCGCGCTGTGAGTCTATTTGTCATAGTTTTCGTAGCGTGCGTTATTTACAAGCATCCAACACGAAAGCTTGCGCAGTATATCTTTATATGGAGGTCTTCTTTATCACTTCTATTTTGGACATAAATTAAAAACCATACACGAATGGTTTGGCAACGTAACCTTTAAGAAAACTTTTACTCTTTAATTATTCTAGTACCTATTAATATTAACAGGCTACATCACACCCTGTCACTTCAATGTTTACGCCAAACGTCTGAACTATCAAGTTTGACATCGTAAATACGTTCTCCCATCTCATTAGGCTAAACCACCATGACATGGCATAGTACAGAGTATGTACAGTGAAACTTTTTAAATAATTCAGGGTAAGGAAGCCCTTGCTAATTGCCATGATAATTACATTGTCAATTAAAACCTTTTATGTTATATATATGAGCCGTGTTTCGCCCGCGGTGTTTTGACAACGTTACATTTTGTAATAGGATACGAGGAATTTTAGTCAGCTTCTTTTTCATTTGACAGGATTTCTGTCGGCAAATTTACCTGTGTTCTCGAAATAAAAAAGCTTATGTGATAGACCAGACTAAAATCAGTCGCTCAATCATTAGTTTTTGCGTCAGAGTAACAAAAATTTTCACACATATAAGTAAGATCAATCTTAAATATCTATTAAAGTCGGTAAACAGATCCCTGTAATTACATTGCATTTCCACCTCAGGCTATTAAATTCCCTCCCATACGCATACGCAATAAGCAGTAGAGTAAAGTAATAAGTCGTTGCGACCGTATTATTTACGCGCACCTGACTCATATTGCCTCAGCTACACTTACGATGGCTTATCCAGCTAAATTATCGCCGTAATGCACTCAGTTCTTTAAACAACTAGTTTTAAGAACTTACGAACGCATTTTGCAATGATCTCTTACATATTAGGTTTCATTATGGGACTAGGTACTTGTATCAATGTCTTGTTTCGAGTCTTTGATCTCACGTATTTGTAGTATCTCATCTTCTAATATACATTTAATTCATAGTTATTTATGTTAGCACTGGATTTCGTAAACAGTATAAATCACTCGACGACAACGAAACGAATGTAGCAGGAAAACGTGAATGAAAAAGAAACACACGCAGCAAAATTAGTTGCTCGTATTTTGCTAGATCATGGATATATTCTGTGGTTGATTCAGCATTAATATCAGTACTTACTTTCGTGATTTATTTGTATATGAACCACGTAAATCCTTGACATAATAACTAGATTGCAGTTGTAACATTTTACCATACTCAAGATTATAAAGACCTTACTCTGGAAAGTAGGAGTAAATCTATTAATCACCGTAATAACAAACTCCATTTTGAATTTAAATATTTATGTATGAACACCCTAGTAATGTCAGAAAGACGTTACCATTAACAAGATGAAGCCACAACCCGTTACGGCACATCATCAATTAAACTTCGGAGGTTGAACGAGAAATTAGCACAACTTATAACAGTAACAATAACGTGAATATCGGCATTCTGCTGTTTACACAATAAAGCCGTAGATAATATAGCCGTAAAATAGTATTAAAACCGACATACATTTAACAGAACAAGGCAATAACATGAACAGAGAACAGGTTTCCACAAGGGCGGCGTACGGTCGACCTTGCTTCCACGTGAAACGAGAGAATCGTCTGATATAACGAGTTCAAATTCATCTGAGCAACCCTAATTTATAAGGATGACATAGGATTATAAGAAATGTAGATAAAGTATGATAACATCACGCCTTTTTATCCCCGAAGGGTTAGGCAGAGGTGCACATTACGGCACTTAATGCCACTGTACAATGTAACACCCACTTTTCACTATTTATGTTACGAGTCCCATGTAATAGGGGGTGAGCCTATTGCCATATACCGGGCACATTTCCAGACTCCGTGCTACTACTGAGATTTTTTTAAAAAACCCAGTAATACTTTGCCCGACCCGGGATTCGAACCCGAGACCCCTTGCCCGGCAGTCGCACTTGCGACCACTCGGCCAACGAGGCAGTCAGAGCAGTCAGTCAGAGGTAGATAAAGTATGAGTAAAGACAAAGATGGGTCGACATGTCACAGGAGTAGGACCTTTTGTAATATATGGATCAGATGACACTATGAAGGAGAAACGAACAGGTGAATGAGCTGAGGGACTTAAAGATATAAAACCGAAAGGAGTCCAAGACATTAGTTCAACTAATGTCAATGATCCTGCAAATTTCGGATAATTCCAAATACAATTAATTATCCACATGTCAATTAAGTTCAGAATGGAAATAAATGGAACTGTTGTCATTACCGTTCCTCGTTTGAGCCTGTAAATTATCGTGAATTCACTGGCTCATTGTCTAAATAAGCTGTGTCACTTCCATATGGAATGATATTGGCGTTAATTTAATTATAATTCTGCTCCCTCAAATATCACCCCTAAATTGAGCGTGTGAGATGTGAAATTACTTTATCATCTGCAGGATGATGTAGAGATTCCAAAAATTCGGTGTGTACAAAAGGATTGTTACGTCCAAAATCCGAAATATTTAAAGTATTCGGTTTCGCTCTCGAGATATGACGACCTTTGTTCGTTTTAGCATCAACAGAGTCGAGCGAGCCACCAAACCGGTATTTATACTCCTGACATTTAACTGAGCTACATATGAAAATAATTTTGATGCGCAATTGTTTCAAGCGTGTTTGGAATGTTTTATTTTGAGTTATTTTAGTTTTAGTCAGCCCTAGTTTTCTCATTGGTCCTTAGTGTGAACTTGATTGCTAGTCTTATATCCTTTTATAGTTACGAAAGCTCACATTTTACATTGTGTTTCAAAAGGCTTTTATGTTATTTTAATATAAACAGTCTGTCTGTCTACTATTCATGTTCTTGGGTAAAGTAACATAAATACATTTACGCTTAGACTGAAATTAAAAACATACAAATTCAATTTCATCAAAAGTTTTTATATCACAGCCACAATATTAGCATTCGTCTGCTAAACTATGATTTGAATTTATCAGTGAATGCGAAATAAAAATATTATTGTCATCGCGTGCTGCCATGTTTCAATAAAATTGATTGCTTTTGCGAATTAGATTGTGAAAATCGGTGCCATTCAGCTGTTAAGATTTATGCAAATATTTTACAACGAACTTTCCACTAATACATCTTAGTTTAAGTAAATTCAGATCTCGGGACACTGGTAATATTTCCTCAACCAAATCGAATTCCATATAAGTCTTATTAAACAGACTACTGTGAGAACTTAGAAATTATTTTACACAAAATTGTTCCGCTTCTAATGTGTAAATCAGATTAATTAAACACGCAATTTGTACGAAGTAATTATGTAAAATTAACGTGTAGGTATACATTGGCCTAAAGAAGCCACTGCGGTTAGTCCAAAAATAAATTTTAAAGGTAGGTATGTAAAATTCAAAGTCACCTGTCAAGGAGGTTACCGCAGAAATACCTCTCCCGAGCAACGTCAAAAAGCTTTCACAGCATCTGACAACTAAAATGTGGTAACAAACGATAGCAGAAATATTGAAAACCATATTAAATGTAATATAGACGAAATTGGAATGTAAATTTTAGTCATTGACTGGGGTTTGAAACGAATATACTGAGAGTGCACAAAATTATATCTAATTATAAGAAAATTTTAAACGACTTTTTAAAATATATTTAAGTAAATTATTATGCATCAATTTTAACTGAACTGTCAAAACTTTATACGAGTTTTAACAGTCAGTGAACTTGAGTCTAAGCAGACTCAATAACTCAAAAATTAAACTTCTGAAAGCAAAATGTTCAATACGTTCTTACTACACTATACAATCATATTTTAAACAATAAAATATTTAATCAAAACGAATGAATGCCAATCAATGTTTAAAATAGTTAACGCGGATTATTTTCAACATGATTTTGTCAGACAGACAGAAAGACATACAGACATTTGATAATATCAAAATTGAGTCAGTGTAGCATTATGAAACGTTTACGGATAAAACATTAATCACGATTTCAAGCGTTTCAGGCTTAAAAGTCCTCTGAAAATTCATATCTCGCTGAAAATTTCCCGGTTCAACGCCAGAGACTTTTGTTCGCAACTAATTTGGAAGTTCGAAACGAATTGTTTCCCAATGCCAGTTGGTTATTGTTACGAACCTTTTTTGTCCAAAACTTATGTAATATTGCGTATTGTCTTTTTAGAGTGAAAGTTTCAAAAACTCTCGCAGATAGTCAATGGTCGATTAATTCTTCTTCAACTTCCAAAGGTGGACCTTAGATCCGTGAATTGTTGGCGTCGTTTGATAAAAAACAGACGTGGTCGAACACTGGGACTCACTGGCAATTCTTTAGAGGATAATAACAACTCCAAATAAACAATGTACGATCGTGTCTTGCAAAAAACGAACACTAACCAAAGCTAAGATTACTAAGAACTTGTGCCAAATGTTATAAATAAAAAAATGTTCTATAATTAGTAACAAAACATAAGAAATATTCTTCACATTACAAACAGGTGATACGTACTCGTCTAAAACTTCATTCACGCATCAATCTATCTCTTTCTTCGCACTTAATTTTGAACACTAAAGCGTGGGTGGCAAGTCATGAATCACATTGACAACATGCGTCACTTATTAAGAGAGCTAGTGGCATTACCTCATATTAGTTTACATTGTTAAAATCTTAAAATACGACCACTAACTGGCCTTTCGCTAAATCCAGTGAGTTAGCTTAGCTTATAGGATATCCGTAGCCAAGAACAGTAGTCTAAGGCCAGCGATTTATATTAATTTAAGTTCATCGCTAGAGTTTTATGAAAATGGAGATAAATGGTATGAGTGAACCTAGTTATTTACCGGCGTGGTTTATTAATTTGATATTTTCTCGTTCTAGAATTGGAGCAAGCTAATAACTTCACGGCTAGCTTTAACGAGAAGAGTTGCATATTATTGTTTTCGGCTTTCAATTGTTTATTGAGATGTACCTAATAACGAAAATGAATGGCATATTAATTCCCTACTCTGACTGATGGTAAGCAATCGACGCCGCTAAACCAGCAACACAAGAGGAGTGACAAATACGTTGCCGGCCTTTTGGGGGTTCCATCTAAACATCCTTAGAACTGTTTTTATAAAAACTATTGTGGGACCAACTAAATTAACTAATACCGCGGGTTACTCACGTGAATACACAGCGAGCTGCGCGACACGTCGCAGGGACCGCGCACGCTGCGCATAAGGAAGAACCCCTCTGTGGTTCGAAACTAGTAGACCTTTTCTCAGTACGAGTATATTCACGTGAGTAACCCGCGGTTTTAGTTAATCCTTAGAACTTTGTAATAAAACATGTTTAGTCCTAAAATCTCCCTATTATTGTTATCATTGCTATTTATCTAGAAAAAAACAAAAGCTATAACCATTTTTATCATCACACCTATCTCAAATAAAGGTCAGAAACCCGCCAACATAGTGCTTGCATTGTCTAGTATGCACAGAAAACTCGGTAAATGGATCAAGTTGTTGCAACTCGACACTAGCTTGGCTTTCGACGAGGCTTTTAGGATTAAAACGAAAGCTTTCATCACTAAATATGCTGGTAACAATGTTGTGGATTCGTATTGTCGTTTTTTTTTTGTTTCATGTATAGTATTGTAAAGAGTTAAAGGTTGCTTGTTTGATGGACGAGGTATTCCATCGTAGACCGCATCATCGCTTACCATCAGAGAGAGAGAGAGAGAGAGAGAGAGAGAGAGAGAGAGAGAGAGAGAGAGATCAAACGTCGGCACATCAAATATAAAAAAGAGAATTGATATATAGAATCGATTTATTTCATAATGTACAGATTAAAATGGGCTCATAATGTATTCCTTGGAAAGTAAACATTTTCTCGTGCTTTTGGCACGTAGTTTTATCATGGTGGTAGCCTAGAAAGTTTCGTGTAAATTTAAACTTGTATAAGTAAGATTCTACATAACATAACATCACGCCTTTTTATCCCCGAAGGGGTAGGCAGAGGTGCACATTTCGGCGCTTAATGCCACTGTATAATGTAACACCTACTTTTCACGATTTATGTTATAAGTCCCATGTAATAAGGGGTGAGTCTATTGCCATATACCGGGCACATTTCCAGACTCCGTGCTACTACTGAGATTTTTAAAAACCGAACCGAATCGAAGTCGAGACCATACCCGGCAGTCGCACTTGCGACCAACGAGGTAAGATTCTGAAATATTTATTTTCATATTTCCATTATCTTACCCGTATTAAATTAAACACATGTCCTATTACAGTGATAGTGTAACGAATATACATATAACATTCATCTTCTTCAATAAAAACCCACCAAATATAAGCAGAACACCGCCATATTACATTAACATTAAAACACCAACACATACTACATTTATACATAATCCTCCTTTGATGTAGACGTACAAAAACTCAATTTCTTACTCATAACATATTTGTTAATAGATCAAACAAATTCATTATTCTCTCTAAGACGATAACTTAATAACAAATTCTAAATTTACGACGCCTACTAAGCATCTAGTTATAAAACAATTTAATTTTACGTCACTAATCATGTGTGAAACCACGACCTAACAAAAACATGTATAAAAAGCGGTATGTTTGATTCAGACAGCCTGTTTGGTGATGACGTCATACGATGAGAAGACAGGTATCACGGATAGGGATGGCGTGTCAGAAATGTTAGGAGTACTGACATTCTATTATTGAACATGTTTCGATATAGAAACACGTGGAGAAACGTAGGAGGAAGAAATGTGAATGTCTGTTGTAACAGTGATTTTAGTCCCTTCTCGTTTACAGGGTTCCCTATTTTGATATTTTAGGGAACAGAGTGTAAGTTCCCTATGATCGGAAAAGGAGGATCCTCCGACCAGGCGAGGTGATCGTGCCTAACAAGTGTTTGTTGGGATTTTCTATCCGTGTTAATTTGCATGTAAACTTTGCATGTGCGATGTAGGATTTTTGTGACGTCATCCGTTGATTTGTGACATGTGTCGCCAATATCAATAACATCTATCTCACACCCATCCTTGAAGACGCAACAGATTTTATGAACAAATTTTTGTCTCTAGAACACCCCTTAATTCGACAAGACAACAACCAAAGCGCTATTGGCTGTCAGAACAATAGATATATATTCATACTAAAATTAACAACACATTTGCCTGCAGCAAAAAGCATCTAAAAATCCGATTTTGAAATAAGTATTACGGACAGGCTTTTAGTTAGTGTCTAACATCATTAATCACTGTTGCATAACACTTCAAATGCCAATAATGATCTTAAACAAATCTATAATGGTCGCTTGAACTATAAATAACAACATCAGAAAGAATATTATAAAAGAAACATTGTTTTATGTGTAAATACACAATTCTAAGTCGCGCTTGAGTATAGTTCTGTCACTACAAATTCTTTGTGATGCACGATAGCACGATCTTTAAGGACTACTTACAATAGGGTAGATGTTTTATTTTTATTTTAATGTCCGTCTGCATGTACATTTTATACGTGTGTTTCATGATGACGTTTTAGCGTTACGTTAGCGTTGTAACGTTTTATTCCTAAACTTTGATTTATTTTATATAAGTATTATTTTATTATACAACAAAATAAAAAAAATCTCGTCTAAAGTTTTTCATTACCCAACTCAGCAGCCTTTCAGTATTTGGACGTTAGTGTCTTTTTAATAATCGAATTACAAATTGATTCGAATTAATCAGAAGGGTACTAATAGAGGTAACGACAGGGTAAAATATATTGGCCATCATCGCTGACCTTCTTATGGGTGTGGGGAGAGCCTACTAACCTACAGAGCCCTCGTACTACGGCTTTTCGAACTACTATATATTTCCAGATTCAAGAGAGAAAATATGCCTCACTGAATACACCCAGAACTTTCCAGTCACTCGTGCGCGCACTCGATCAACAAAACACCATTATAAAATAAAACATAATAAGGTTATAGGATAAAAAGACAAAATTCCTGTAACACAATAAATTAACCAATTTCAGTGTATCACGAACGTAAATCTAATTTCCGAGAACCCCGTAGCTATTTCAAAACATTCATTATTTTGATAAAAAAAGAGGTTTTCATTCAACAATACTGTTAAGAGTTCAAAGACTGTTTATATAAGAATAAGTATGTGTAGCGTAGGATGGTTCAAACAAGATATTTATTTAATTAATTAGATTACTTGGCTAAATTGAAAGATGATACAATATTTTTATTGTTATGCTACTGAGCGTTAAATTCTACTTAGAATTTATAAATACTCATTTATAATATTAATGTAACATTTCTCTGAATCGAACGTATAATTAATAAATTAATTATGCCAGTATCCGAATTGGCGTATGTTAAATCGCAATATTAGAAATAAGACCTTCTCAATATCCCAATCGAGCTCGACTAGGGACCAATCAAACGCAGCTGTGCCCGACCACAGAACAACACGTAACCGCAATACGCAAATAAATTGGAATACAGAATACACCCTTAAAATAATAATTAAAACTTATACAAAAGCCATAAAGACATTAACCATGCAAATGTAAAGTCCCCAGCTTAAAATTATAAAAGGCACGGTGCCTTTTGACCCTCAGCTAAAGTTTTTTACAGTCCCATTACAAGGATTCATGAAAAGAGCGATTTCGCCTTATTTATCCTCGGGGCACGGAAACTTCTAGTAGGTCCTAACTCCCAACAAAGAGAAGTTTGACGCTCGTGTATAAATTATGCCATTCTTTGAGTGTCTGTGGATAACATAGGAGCCTTTTTATCATAACTGTACACGTATGACCATGTCTTTTATCGTTGAAGGGATAAGCAGAGGAATTTTAGGACACATTTCTGCTAAATTTTGGTCCTCATCACTTGCATACGAGTTCAGGAATAGACATTATGTGTCTCTTGACGATGATGAAAGCTCATTTCAGACTCAAGCTGAGGTGGTTTGATAGAAATTGCCATACAATATGTGTATTGTATGAAGTAAAATACTAACCAATACCGACTTCGCTGTACACATCAAACAGGACACGGTAAACATAGCAAAAAAAGAATGTCAAGAAAATGTCGAAAAAACATCCCGTTTTCCCAAAATAGCGACCAGAAAAAGGGACATAAATGTATACATCTCAATGATATTCCTTCCTGCAAACCGTTTGGAGATAGATAGTGTCAGAATACGACATTTCGTACACGTTGATATCATACGACATACGACACATTTGCGCGTATCGAACACCGACATGATATAAAAACTAACTGACTTTCGCTTCCGTAAGGAAAAGTGAGGTAAAATTGATGTACAGAAAAGAGAACACTATGTTTATAGAAATAGGTATAAGTTTTAATCAAGCACCGTTACTTTGTAGTCCATCCCTTTGGGGTTAATATTCATTCAAGCTACGAGAAATAAATTCAAGTCTTTTGAATGCACTGTCTACGGATCTTCATTTTGAGTAAAAAGAACCTTAAGACTTGCAGTTTAAAGTACATTATACTTGGTTTGTTTATATGTACATAGCATACACAGATACACCACATACCGACTACAAAATGGAAACTTCCCTGTAAACGTTAATGTTTACAAATAAGTACATTGAAACATTCAACACTTGCTTACGTACAAACCAGCACATAGACATCTTCATAAACTATTAAACTCCAAGAAATTATCAACTTTACATCAATAAGAATAAAGATGAAAACGTGTTATAGAAATTACTAATTGCTTGATGGGACATATCTATACAATAAGTATCAAATTACAAGAGATAATCAACTTTATCACAATAAGATAAAGTTTTAAGTTCTAAACAAATTAATACCATATAACTAAGTACCTAGGTATATTTAAATTGAAAGGCTTCATGTCACGTGTTTCGACCACAGAGGAGACATTACGATCAAATGATTAGATCGTACAGGCACAAGCCTAAGGTTATAAAGAGGGTATTAATAACCAAATAGCTACTCTCCTATTAATAGATTTAAGATGCAATATGTATTATTAACACAATATAGGAAGGTAATTTATAGGTTACTTAATTAATAACAATCTTATAGTAATAAATTACATTGTGTTTTTTGGATAAGATTAACTGAGAATAATTATATTAATCAAGTTCAACAACTGATTATAAGTAACAGGTTGAACGCCGCGGGGGACAGTATAAATATAAGCCACGAATTGACCTTCAATTTGCTACCGACAGCCAAGTACTACCAAAATAGTGATTAACTGTCAGTCCGAACGCGATAACTCAAAAACTGCCCAACATTCATACAGTTTTCTCTTCGCATCAGTTCGTTGTAAGATGTGTATTAGTATGTAGTTTATGTAGTGGGATACCTTTATATATACGTTCATATATCACCCTCGTTTTTTTTTTCAAAAGATACAAACTTCGTTTATAACCTACGGTAACACTTCTCTGCATCACCCTATGCATTTGCATTTATTAATAAAACGCAGTTTTTGAATTCACAGTAACGACTGACATATATTATATTCCATAGACAAGCATAGACTTAAAATTATACTATAAAAAAATAATAATAAAGCTGTCACATATTGTCGTCTATACTACTAGTTAATAATAAAAAGCCACAAACTAATATGCATTATTTTGTTATAATTAACACCTTCCCGTAACAAAATAATGTACAACTACTCAAAATAAAACAACAATTAATTAAACAACAAAAGACAAGTGTTTAAAATTAAATTTCTGAGATTCCCAACAATTTCAAAAATTTATAATGCTTGCTAGCACACAAACCCTTAGTTAGTATGTCTGCAGGCATTTCTGAGGTAGGTATGTATTGAATTTCAACCCTTTTATTTAGGACAACCTCTCTCACAAAATGGTGACGGATATCAATGTGCTTAGTTCGCTTGTGGAACAATGGATTACTAGACAATTTTATGGAACTCTGATTGTCACTATACAAAGCTATAGGTATTTTACTATCAAACACACCCATCTCACTTGTTAAATTTTGAAGATAAATAGCTTCCTTGCAAGCTTCAGATAAAGCCATATACTCGGCTTCGGTGCTAGACAAAGCCACAGTTCTTTGCTTTCTAGACTCAAAACTTATGACACATCCTGACAGTATAAAACTAAAACCGGTATATGACCTTCTGTCTACAGAACTGGAAGCCCAATCAGCATCAACATAGCCATGCAAATTACAATTAGTTCGCTTATAAACTAGGCCATACTTTTTAGTTTTCTGTAAATATCTAAGCAATCTTTTCAAATGATTCCAATGACTTTGATCAAAACATGTATTATATTGACTTAAGAAACTGAGACTAAAAGAAATATCTGGTCTTGTTAACACAGAAAGGTACATTAAACAACCAACTAATTGTTGATAGGGAAGTCTATCATCACACTGTTTACCTTTCTCTAATTTCAAGTTGTTTCTATTGGTGTTTCTGAGGGTTTACAATCACTCATGTTAAATCTAGCCAATACATTGTTTATAAATTGTTCTTGGTTAATAGCAATATAATCTTTACTTACTTTAACTTTCATGCCAAGACAATTTTTTATTTGACCTAAATCTTTAATTTTATACTCACACTCTAGTACATTTTTCAATTCTTTATATGTTGATTCACAATTATAAAACACAAAGAAGTCATCCACAAACAATGCAACATATACCTTAACATTGTTATAACATTTAATGAAAAGACATGGTTCATATTTTGATTTTACATAACTTAACTTTAACAAACTGTCCTCTACCCTAGAATACCAAGCTCTGGCAGACTGTTTCAAACCATATATTGCACGTTTTAACTTTAAAACTTTATTTTCACAATTGGCAAAGTTACAATTTTCTGGTATTTCTAAAAATACACTTTCATTAATATGACCATTAAGAAATGCAGTGGGTACATCTAAGTGATTCATTTGAAGATCAAACTGTACACTTAAAGCAAAAAGAAGTCTTAATGTAGAGTACCTTAGCACAGGTGAGAATGTCTCGTTAAAGTCCACTCCTTTCACTTGGGTAAAACCTTTAGCAACGAGCCTTGCTCTATAACGCACTTCACCATCACCTATTGTATTTCTTTTTGAACACCCATTTACACTGTACAACTCGAGCATCACTAGGTCTATCTACTAGTTCCCAGGCATCTCTATCACTAAACGATTGCAACTCTTCTTTAATTGCTTGCTGCCACTTTACACTATCTGGTCCGTTGATGGCATCATTTAATGATATCACATCACTAATCACTCCATCCTCTATGCACATGTTAGCGTAACCATAGTAATCTGGCTTCCTCCTGATACGTTTTTGTACATTTTCAGTACTAGTGGGAGAACAATCAATATCTATGTCATCTGACATAACTGAAATTGACTTGTAGGTACTCTCTGACTCTGAACTTACGTTTTGTGGTACATAGCTCTCATCATTATCAATGTTATCTGATGTATCTGAACTAGACTCATCTGACAGTTCATTTCCCACTGAATCCTTCTGTCCTTCACATGTATTCTGCACTGTCATCTGTGTTGTCATCATATCATTTTCAGGTTCCATGACCACAACATCTCTTGCCACTGTTACAGAATGTGATTCAGGATCATACAGTCTATACCCTTTGACGTTCTCAGAGTATCCGACCAAAAATAACCTTTTTGCCTTTTTATCCCATTTCAACCGTTTTTCTTTCGGTATGTGTGTCATTACTAAGCTGCCATAGACACGTATGTGGCTTACATCTGGTTTACTACCTGTCCACATTTCAAATGGGGTACTACGTTGAAGACCCGCAGCTGGAGACCTGTTCTTCAAGTAAACTGCAGTTTGAACTGCCTCTGCCCATAAATTCTTATCAAATTTGGCATCAAATAAGAGACATTTAGCTTTTTCTACAACTGATCTATTATATCTCTCACAAAGCCCATTCTGTTGTGGTGTGTATGGGTTTGTTTTCTGGTGTATAATTCCAGTCTGCTTTAAATAATTTTCCATTTGTGCTGAACAGAATTCTCCACCATTATCTGTTCTTAATATCTTTATTTTTGTAGACTTTTGGTTCTCAACTAAGTTTTTAAATTGTTTAAAGTAGGAAAAAGTCTCATCTTTAGATTTGAGGAAATATACAAAAATCAGCAGTAGAAAATATCTAGCCTGTCCGAGCGACTTATTCTCCATGGGTCCACAGAGGTCAGCGTGTACAATATTCAATACACTTTTACTCCGCGATGAACTAGCAGGAAAGGGAAGTTTAGTCTGCTTTCCCTCGCAGCACACTGTACAATTACTTCTGCTGATTTCTGCCTTGTCTTGGAATGATAAGCCTTCAACTGCTCCATCTCTCATGATCTTGAGGTCGTTACTATTTATGTGGCCAAGTCTTCTGTGCCATGTCCAGCTAGAAGTCACTGCCGTTGCCGCTAGCAGTTGTCCTGACTTCACAATGTTTAACTTATACACACCATTTATTAAATTTGCTTCACCAATGCATTCATTCCGTTGATTGTAAATATGACAAACATTCTGTTCGAATTTAACTCTATTTCCACTAGTTATCATCTTACTAACGGATAGAAGGTTCGTGGTGAGGTTACGTATGCATAAAACATTTTTGACATTTACATTGTATTGTTTATTTCGAACTTTTGTTGTAATTTCTATGTCACCTGAACATACAACTGGCACAATTTGTTTGTTTGCCACCACAATATCTCGAGGTTCTGTGTTATAAGTTACATTCTTCAACATATTTTTACTTGACTCGGAAATCATGTGCGTACTCGCACCCGAGTCGACATACCAATCATTGTCGTTAAATTCACCCGTCAGGAACATTGCACTAAAAGCATTTACTTGCTTTTCTTTTTCCATTTCTGCGGAGCGACACTGACTTTTGTAATGTCCTAGTTGCTTGCATTTATAACATTTAATGTTTTTTACCGGCTTTCCGTCACTTGAATGGCCGCCATTGTTTTTGGACGCTTGCGCTTGGTTTCGTTTCCCGCCAATTCGTTGACGTTGATGACTCCCTTTTGAAAAGAAAGCACCTTCAGTTTTTGTCTCGGTATCAACACTCATATCCAAAAGCTTTGTCTTTATTGCATCTGCACTTATTTTCATGCCGGAGTGCTCAATGGCCATTATCATGGGCGCGAACTTCTCGGGTAATCCGGCTAACAGAAGTGACCCCACCCACTCATCATTAATCTCGAAACCAGTGCCTTTCAACTTTTGAGACGTATCTACCACCTGGGTCACGTATGCAGTCATTGATTCCAAGTTTTCGAGGCGAATAGATATCAATGTCCTTAGTAGACTGATGCGTCGTGTGAACCCGGAATCGTCAAACAACGATTTTAACTTAGCCCACAAGTCTTGCACGTTCGTTTCGTTCTTGATGTGTACGTAGAGTGATGGATCGATGGTCATCACCATCTTAGCTTTAGCCTTCCGATCATCTTCCTTGCTTAATGATGCACAGTTCGCAATGTCGATGCCTTCGAGAATAAGAAAGTTCTCTACGGCGAATGCCCAATCGTCGTAATTATCCCTTCCCTTCAATTTGGGGACATTTACTGAATAATTTCCTGCCATTGTAACTGCACTAACTAATAAAAAACTTTTAATTTTTGCCTGGGCCCATAACCTAATAAAACGCAGTTTTTGAATTCACAGTAACGACTGACATATATTATATTCCATAGACAAGCATAGACTTAAAATTATACTATAAAAAAATAATAATAAAGCTGTCACATATTGTCGTCTATACTACTAGTTAATAATAAAAAGCCACAAACTAATATGCATTATTTTGTTATAATTAACAGTTGGCTGGTGGAGAATGTCATACGGCATTAAGCCCACCATTGTATACACATTTGTACATAAAGTGTTAAAATAAATAAATAAATAAAATGACATTTATCCTGTGGCTACACTACATACACTCGATAACACACTTGAAGCACATAAAATGTCATTACTAAAGTCAAATGTCAACATTTAAAACAGTTTAACACCCTCTAAAACGCCCGCAGGCAATCATCATAATAATAAGACGAAATGGTAGCATAATTCAACTGAAGTAACTATAAAAATAACTTATAACTAAGATTTAAAAGATGTAACCTTTTTTAAAATTCCTTTTTTGTTAACATCACGTTAATAAACCACTTAATGTATTTACTCTTTAACTAAATTGTTAAAAAAGTTTTTGTTACTGAAGAAAATTACGTAAGGTAAATAATAATTTTCTTGAGGCTTAATGTGATAAGACAAAATGATTGATTGCGGTTACATCAACTCTTTTTTGCTAATGATCTCCTTTACTGTTGAATAATAATAAACGAAACGAAAGTTTAACACGCACTAGCGCCACATGTGACAACAATCGGAAACTCAAGTGGTGTTCAGAAACTATAATAAACTAACATTAGTACGAGTGCATTTTACGTTTATCGAGCCCGAAACGTTACCGAGTCCAGCGATCTGATTGGCCTGTTCCAATGAACGCACCAATCAGAGCGCCAAACGCAGTCTCGTTCGATTACTTTAAACGTAAAAAAAAACTTGTACTAAGCTCGACGCTAATCTCGTACTGCTAATCACGACGCTTAAAACTATCCAAAACGTTAAGCTAATTTTTATCTTACTGCTCTTAATAGTAAGTTTAAAAATCTATAAGACAAAATGGTAGGAACATTAAAAATAGTGTACCTAATCTAACTTCAAACCTACATTAACATCATATTCAATTCCAGATCTTCAATCAAAGTAGATAAAACTCTTAATCAAATACACGTCAAAGCTAAAAATAAACCTTTATAGTGAAAAGTTAGTTTTAAAATCACTAAACCAATTAACAGAGCCTTGAAACTTTAAATAATTTACACTAAAACTGCTAATCCAAATCGTATCGGGACCTCTGAATATTCTATTTTCAAATCGACCTTTATCTATAGAACATAGTAAATACAGCCAATTAGGTAATTGGACCCACAGAGAATAGGAACAGAGTTAATCCCTACTAACCCCAATTTAGTTATGTAGCTAAATACGTAATTATTATACATAGTACTATTATATACTGTAACTGTAATATAATAGTAAATGGTCTTTAGATTTAAACGTATTATAGTGAATCAAACCACACACAGATCATAAAGTCACTTCTGAAGGGTTTATTACATCATTATCATGGTCAACTAAAAGATGTTCACTGTTAAACAACACCATCTTTTTTGTGCCTTGTTCGCACTATGCTTGTATTTTAAGCAAGTAGTGAGTATTTCAATACATCAAAATTATTCTCAGACTCAGGTCCGGACACTATCCATCAGCAAAATTTCCTTAATTAAAGAAAAAAAATAATTCACCGAACTGCACTATTTGCAACACAATAGAAGATATACAACATTTGCTGATGGAATGTGTCCGAAACAGGAATGAACGCAATTTGTTTTTACAAGAATTTAGACTTAATAGACTGGATGTAGGTCTGATACAAAGTATACTTGCACAGCCAACTTCAAAAGCGGCTAAACGATTATACAGACTGATAAAAATTGTCCAAGAGTAATCAGTAGTTATTTACTTAACGTGTTCAATTAATGTAATTAAAGTACCTACATAGATATATACATAAATACTTAATGTGAAATTAATTTAAGTCATGTGCTCACTTTAGAATAAGGTACGATGGGGTTGGCATATCCTTAATGGATAAAAACCCCAATACATTTATTTATATTTATGTAAATAAAGATAAAAAAAAAGTAGTGAGTATTTAGTAACTCTCTCTCGCTTCGATTTTGGGACAGAAGCAAAAAGGATATACTAAACACTAGCTGCTCGACTAAAATACTAGCAAAGTGCGAACAAAGCATTAGTGCGACATCGGTTGTTTTGTTATGCATGATGCATATGACTATGGGCTCCTGTCGTGGCATGAAATTTGTCGAGTAGACTCGTAAAGCAGTTTCACTAATAGATCATAATTTAACAATAAACTTTGTTGGAAAAAAGTTACTTAATGGCTATAATATTATGATAATAGAACTAAAACAATGAAGGCTAGACTAATCAGAGACTCATCTAGCCATTGACGGTCATCACCGAAATCTAATAAGATCATAAAGATCTTATTGACTTGTATATAGTACATATAAAATCCTTATTTATGGCATCATAAATTCTCGCACAGTATCTTTACACACGGTTTCACCTTCGTTCGTACTAGCTTTCCAGAGCTCATCATAAAATGTTTATAGAAATCAGTTTCAAAATAAAAATCGGAAAGACTTTAAAAGGGGAGATTGTGGTATAAAATGAGGAATCTTAGATACAAATTTAGAGTTAAAAACACAAAGGTTTCCTACACATTTCACAGTTAGAACGTTACCCAAATAGGATTACGTCGGACGTTGATGTATGCTCTTGGAAGTGGGACACTGAAATGCAAAGTAGGAAAGAAAATATCAAACGAAAGACTTCACAAAGGTTAGGTTCGTATGAATTATGAAAAAGATTTCATACTTCCGTAGGGTTATTAACATTTATAAATAAATTACTGGGAACTTAGCTAGGAAAATAGCGGAAATATTTTCTTTTAGCTAATATGAATAATGCTAGGAAGTAGAAAACAATTAGAGGAAAATAATTTCAATGAAAACTTTATAAAGAAAATGAATATTTTTCAAGTATTTTTTCTTAGCTACATTGTAAACTATCACTATCATACCTTTTACTTCTGCATTTTGTTCCTAAATAGAAATATTACTAAATTTCAGGTCAAATATCAGTGCACATACCATAATCAGTCGCCCGCATCAAATACTGCATACTTCTGCTATATTCGTGCAACAAACGTCAGAACTTCGAAATTCAACGTAATTTTTAATCTATTACAATAATAAGGCACTCATGTAGGTGGATAACAATTAAATAATACATATTAGCTTCTGGCGGCTTCGCCCGCAGCCTGTGCGTTATTCTAGACCATAATCTACCCTCAAATTTCATCCCGTTCTCTTCAGTCGTTTGGACATGATTAAGTAACAAATATACATACATACAAACACACAAATTTTTGCATTAATAATATTAGTAGGATAAGATAAGAAACATAACCTAAACGTAGTCTTAATTAATATTCATTGTTATCGTGTAGGAACAGATTTTATTAATGTATTGCATTGTAAATTTTTATCTTAATTGAATATTAAGTTAAGAAGTTATCGTTATTCATAACAATTGCAATGTTTACATTACTATACATACATAAACTCCCACATTGTAGGCAGAAATCACAGTTTATATTACATTATTTTTAGTAAGTATCTAGGATTCAATATAACATTTAGTTTTGTCAATTTTGTTATTGAGTTCTATACAATAATTAACTGTTTACTAAACTGTCTATTCATCTCAAAGACAGTTTGAAAACCACTGCACGGTTGGTGTTGACTGACGGCTGGACAACTGGTCGTGTCGCGGATTCGATTCCCGCACGGAACAACTCTTTGTGTGATCCACAGATTGTTGTTCCGGGTCTGGGTGTGATGTGTATGTGAACTTGTATGTTTGTAAACGCACCCACGACACAGGAGAAAATCCTAGCGTGGGGCAACATTATAAAAAAAGAGTTTCGCGATAAACTTAGGCAATACTGAGCTAAATTTGATACAGTTTGCACCTATAGTCCGGAACACTCTTTAGGAACTAGAGTTCGATTTGAGGACAGCTGACCAGGTTTATACAAATTAATATAAAACGAACTTACTCATAGCATTAATAAAGATCATTTTAAAAGATCACGAAACTCGTAAATGTATAGAGAGAAGTGGATCATAACAGTAGAGTACACCAATAGCCATTTATCCGGGCCCTCCTTAAACGTGATCTTACATAATTATTATGTCTTACAGGTCCATTCAAAGGTACCTATTTGGGGTTAAGCCCAGCTTACTCTAACCGAGTTGAAACACTTCATATCAAGGTATGCAAAACCAGTATAAACTGAACGTCGAATGTGCGGGAAGATCATACAAACCGAGACCATGTTAAACTGGTTTTGTATAGCCTTTATCCCCGAAGGGGTAGGCAGAGGTGCACATTACGGCACTTAATGCCATTGTACAATGCGACACTTTTCACTATTTATGTTATGAGTCTCATGTAGCAGAGGGTGAGCCTATTGCCATATACCGGGCACATTTCCAGACCCCGTGCTACTCTGAGATGTTTTTTTATCAAAATTCAGGGGGAAATCGAACCTGAGACCCCTTGCCCGCCAGTCGTACTGGCGAGCACTCGGCCAATGGGGCAGTCGAGGCCGTGTGTCCATACATATACTTTAGAAGTCACTGCGAGACTTCGAAACTCATTCAGTTTAAAACTAGCGAGTATTTCGTTTACTGTATACGAAGTTTTTACTCCTTAGAACAGTTTTAGTCGAGATTGTAAAACTTGAGTGCATTTTGGAACGAATTTCATTATACAGTGTAATATAAGTAAATCTTTCTGAAAGTATATCGTACTAGAGTATTTGTTTTCGTAGCTTAATAGCTTTCACTTAACAGGAAAAGGATTAGCCGTCAGCGATAGTAACCATTCAATTTTGCATAAAATTTTAGAACCTTTCGAGCTTTAATAAGAAGTCAACAAGAGTCTCATTACGGACAAACTGCTCTGATCCTGAAAAACTTATAGGGTAATATGTTGCTTATGGGACGACGTGGTCCATCGTAGACAGCATCATCGCTTACCATGCGAGATAGTGGTCAATCGTCGGCCCATCAAATATAAAAAATACCTATCAAACACAAATAGGCATCTTTAGGTGATGTAAGTACCTGAGTATGCCTAGAACCACCACTATCATTCAGTGCTCCATTCACCCAAAGGTAGACTGGTAGAGATCGCTTTTAACGATAAGGCCGCCTTTGTGCCCTACTATTCTTGGATACAATACATTTATGTTTATATTGCTTTAAGGTGTACAATAAAGATTATTATTATCATCTTAAGATATCTAAAGAATCCTAAAGACTAAAGAAACATCACAAACAGGATGTAGGACCATTTCCCAAACAATTTATTTGATATCAACAATGGTACGAATACGGTTACTTATCGAACTAAACACAGCCAACTTATTCTGGTCTTATTTCATAAGATCTCTCCGCAAATTCGACGGTCAGTTTATACTGGTAACGGATAGCTTGATGTGAACAACATCGAATGGAGTTATAACAAAAAGGCAATTGAAGGGGTCAGTGAACTGACATGGCACAATATATAAGCAACAATTATAACGTTATTTTCTTATATTCTTAGTAGTTACAAAACAATTACTAACTATATTTTTATTGAGAAGACAACAATTTATTCAAATTAAAGTTTGTCCTTTGTCCGACATCAATAACTATGCGCTGGAGAATTAGTGACAGTAATATAAACGGCTTTCGGTTTCACAAACGGTTTTTATAGTTTTTGATTTCATATGTGCGTAAGATTATCAAGAAGTTAACAATGATGAAGTATTCACAGAGCAATCTTGTCAAATCGTAGTTTTTTCGGAGTGTTATTGTTCCACAACTCATTAAAATAATTCTCGCTACCCACAAGCCATTTCGCTACCCAGATCACAGAGAAATACAACAAAACTATTGGATTTTTGTGGAACCCGTATCAAAGAGTGTCAAGTGGAACTTTAACTAAGCCTACTACACTACACGGCCGTCTGTCTGTCACGAACACAGAGGCTTGTCAAAACTCAAAGCCTACTATGAAATGTACAAAAGGTGAGCAAAAAAACTGTTGAAATTTCATGCCACCACTGGTAACACGTTTAATTCTATATTTTGACGAGCTTGCAACGTCGAGATTATGGCAAATCTTCATATTAAGAATCTACAGTGCACTGTCATATGCAGTTGATGATGATGACGTTGACGCACTTAATAGCTTGAATGCGATATGTGACACAATAGAAACTACATTGTGTCTCGCGTGGACCCGCGTTTAGACACACGACGGGTTAATGATCAGAGGCCTTAGTACGAGTTTGTTATACGTTTAAAATAATCGTAACGAGTACGCGTTCGGCGCTCTGATTGGTTGCTTCATTGGCGCCGACCAATCAGAGTGCCGAACGCGTAATCGTTTCGAATACTTTAAACGTAAATCAAACTCGTACTAAGTTACTTCGAGCATATAACGCCTTCTATTCATCTCAGGACCTTAATAAGTAAAGTATTTGTCCTGCCCATATTTTCGGTCGTATCTTATAATCCGAAATTACCGAATTGTCCAAAAGTTTATTCTTAAACAAAATCCGTAGATAATTCATATCTTAAAGCTAATTCACATGAAGAAACTTGCATAAATCCTTTTGATACATATTCACAAACTTGGCTTGTATATCAAAGATGTACCCAACCCTCGTGAAAATCCAATATTTATTCAAATGACCCTTGAAACATGAAAATTCAAAAAGTTCGTTGCGAACACCCATTCCCTTAGGATTAATTACAAGTTCCTTTTGCTATTTGCTTTAAAAGAGTGTTTTAGAAAATCCTGCTATTTTATTCTCTTTTATTCCTTTCCTATTATTTCAAATTCTCTAAAATTACATTTTTAGACATTACTCAGAATATAAAAAATAATATTTAAAAATATAGAAATAGCAGCTGAACAGTAGCGGGATCAATGATCCAAGCTATCGGCGGTTAGGGCTCCCGAGACATGTATGTTATTGTTATTAATATATTTTTATTACGATCTGTAAGTACTAAATAGTAAAAAAACTTAATATACCTCTATTATTTACTAATAATTTCTTTGGTAACACTGCATACCAATTTCGTCTTAAACCTAAAAATAGACCGTCTAACGTTCATGTTATGAAAAGCCATTAAAAAATAATAAAACTATCAACATATAAGTAGTATTTAGTAGACAATGGTTGACCATTTCACGTTTTAAGTATCTTAGATTCATGGCGATCCGTAAAATGGACGGAGGCTAGAGGGTCGCCGCGAACAGGCGATCTTATCCCACCAAATTCCCAACTAAATATAAACTATCAAATCCTTTATAACTTAACAAAAATACTGCTGCACTAGTGTTGCATATTTAATCATATTTCCTACTCGCGTATCGTTTAATCTTTCCGTCTTTCCTTTAAGCCCATCACTAACATATTCAAGAGCTACGAGTGCATGGAACTTGATATAAATTCCGACAGCGTACAGCCAACGTCGGGTAGATTCCTTGTATGTGAGTCGGTGCCATATTAGATGCGTTAGGCGTAGTAGACGAATTTTAGATATCCTGTGGTTTAGTTTTAGAGTGATTGCAGTCAAATATTTACGTTACAGACTTACAGAAGTAATATTGTTTGTTACAGCTTCATTTAGCAACAGAACTAGTTAACACCGTAATATATTATGTGTAATTTTATAACATTATATTGATAATGTAAATAGTGTAACATTTACACATTCATTGATAACTAAATTCACACAAAAACAACACTATAATATGAACGAAGGTCACACAAATTCCTATACACCTAAAAATCACTTTAAATCAATGAATACGCATACTTAAACTTGTATAGAGTATAGTCTATGGCTACTTAGTCACGTCAATGTCATAGACACCATAATGGGAGGAGTATTCGGTCATCCATGCATATTTATATTCCGCGCCCGCGCACCGTAAGTTTATAATCAGTTAAAGCCGTTACTGTGAACAATGGCGGTCTAAAACGTTTTGCTGTTAACTGCCAATTAAATTAGAAAGTTCTAGTTTAAGTACTTAAGTAAGATTTAATATAAACCTAAGTTATATTAAACTGTCAAACACCAAGCGGTCACCGGTGACCGCAACCTATTGTTCTATAATTGTGTCTATAATGACGGTACTCGACGAGTTAAGTTATGATCGATTTTCCTATCAATGTCCTGTCAATAGTTTTGTCAGAAGAATCATTGGAAATTAAACATTTAAACGTATTAAAAAATAAGGTTTAAAACAGAACACCTATTAGACATCTATTAGAACTTGGAACTTCAGAAATAAATTCGAGCTACTTAAGAAAACTTAGTTTGCAGTCTAATCACGCTTCACTTAGAACCTTTCAAAACATAATGTACCTGTGCAAATCTTGATAAATATAAATATTACATTTTGAAGACTACATTCGGCCTACATCCGAGGCTTTACAGGGCTTTCGTGACGTGACCAGGGTTCAGAATCCGCAACCCTTTCTTATAAGTACATGAAAATACACAGATACTGAAATATGTCTGGTAACACATCTGCCCTTGAGCTACGGTTCGTACCGGATTACATATGTTTCCAAAAAGTCAAAGAAAAAGAGATTTTCTGCCTTATAGAAAAAGGCACGAACTTAGCCTGAAGCCCATCTTCACAACACGAAACGAGGGGTTATTTAACAACGTTAATTATAACCAAAGTAAATGTTAGATATTGGGACAACTCGTTATTTACTTCAAAGATACATTGAGATAATTCTGATCGTACATCATTTTGATGTCAATTCGTTTCCGATACGTACTTTTATCTTTCATTCGATATCTTGGATTGTAAATGAGAATAAAAATGGATGTATGAGTGAGTACAAACGGTTTATAGGCAATCAGAGGCGTTGGGAAGAATACAAATATTGTAATACGGATTTAGACTCGACTGTATACAGTTTGAAAAGGGGAAATATAATGAAAAATGTTCAAGTTCCAGAACTTGTATATTGTATAGATTCGGGGCACGTTCCAACTTCGGAGCTCCAAGGTAAAATCTTGGCGATTTAACTCTACAGCGATAAATAAAATTTGTGAATTACAATTCTACAATTAGAACTTTAATCTAACAGTGTTAATTTGGCAAAACTGCCGTGAAATCGTTCGGATTACGACCTTTTGTGTAAAATAGAAGGTACTTGAATTACAAACGAAATGGTTTTTGTCATTAATGTTTGGTATGAATGAATCATTTTCAATAATTTGCCGCGGTAGTCACAGAATTGTGTTGTGACATAAAATAACTTACCTGCCTTACCAGCAATTACAACTTAATGAATATTTCATTACAATGCAAATTCGAATGAGACTGTTTCATTGAACCAAAACCCGAATACACTATAGGTAAGTACCTACTTAATTATAAAATGTAAATAAAAATAAAGAGCATGTCACCGGCCGACCTTGTTGCAGACAAGACGGTAGAATACTAAAGACAAAATAATAAATAAACATACAAATAATAATACCGGTGATCCGTGCGACACTCAATACAAACTACCCTCAAGATCAATCTCCTTCAAAGATTGACTGAGATATTTTCACTGCACACAAAAATCACAGTACACTGAAAGATTTTTAGTCGATTTGTCTTATATTGGCACAATAATTCACGAGCACGTGAATTTTTGAATTCGTTACGTAGGTGGTGACGTTCGGCGCGACGGGAGACCGAACCGAGACTGGCGACGAGGCGGCCGGCTTACGGCTAATTCACGCGGTGTATCTGTGAAGCCACGCCCTTATGTTTTGATGCTGCATTGCCTGATATCAACGTAATGCAGTAAAGCATTTGTAAATAAACATGTAAGCAGTAAGCACGCTTGTCGCTGCCAGGAGATTTATATGACCTACACGACGCGGCATAAATTTCATCCGCGTAAAAGGCCTGATTTATTGTTCTTGCTTTAAAATATTGCACGTAATTAATTTAAAGAGATAAATGAACGGATTAAACATTGGTTGGAGTTCATCTTTTTTTCTTTTTACATATAAATAACACATCCGATGCAAATATTTACATTCCCATCTGACCAGGTTTAAGTAAACATGTTATCTGATAATACAAGCAATAAGGGGCAGGATTGAGTCCTGAGATAAGGCCATAATGTAATGCAGTAAAACATATGTAAACAAGTAACTTGTGAGCTAATCATCAGCGTATCGTTCATCGACCATTATGTGGACATAGGGCTGCGCTAGGCGAAAGAGCAGACCAGTATAACTTGAACCTAAGTTTCATTAAATTATGTGTGTATAGGAAGTTCAGTTGATGCTGGATATACTTGTTCAAATTACTATAGTCGGTACTTCTAAAGTGAGTAGGTGTGATAATGACACTGAATAATGAATGGGAATTGGAATTAATGCTGTTTGCAACGGTTATTGTCGATACTGTTTAGTACGGTTGCGTGTGGGCTGTCGGTATGTGCAAACAAGGAACATTAGTAGGCGATCGTAAATAAATTCCATGATCAGGATCGTTTATTTTCCGTCATCTGCTAATAACTGCCACCTAACTATAAGCTACACATTTTACGTCACCAGTAAAATATTATAAAGCCACAATTTCACATAGAAAACACTCGCGTCACGTACAAAGCTAACTTAAGTCTTGCAATCTAATGAACGTACCTCCCAGGAACACAAGCAGACAACTTAATCTCATTTTGTAAGTAACGCCTAATTATTCTCCACTTCAGACTAATGGCACACACGCCGCAATCAAAACCAGAGAGGTTTGTTCAAAACCTTTATTATTCACTATCATAATAAACTTGATAGAAACACAAGGCTCTTGATTAAAACCCTAATAAATAAAGACTATCTAAAAGTTCCAGAAATGGAATCAAAAGGTAAACTTTGGATAAGTCTTTAAATAAAACGATAACTTTTCAAGTTAATAAGGATTTTGTATTCATTGAAGAAGCGAAAAGTGGGTTAGGTTTAGATAAACTAGTGCTTAAATAAACCATTTCGGAGATTAACAAATATTCAGAACTAAATTGTGCTTTATAAGTACTCATTATTAATTTGGACGAGTATATTTATGGTCCCGATAACGTTTGGATAAAAGAAAAAGCTAATAAATGATACTGTACACTTAAGGAAAATCATTCATACAACGCCAGGGCAAGCGGCTTATTATATTCATATTTCTGAGAATTCAAAAATCTGTTATACAACAGCAATGGACTAGAAACGTCAGTTGCAAATTCCAACGTACAACTTCGACTATAAGAAACAAAACAGTTGTAGCAAACTTATTGTGTTCTGACAAAAACTTCCAAACATTGTGCAAGTTTCGTTCCAGTAAATATTTTATATCCCTGGGGTATCTGGGTTCTAATAAACCCAGCGTTCATGTATGGGTAGCTTTGAGAATACATTTATGACCAATGAAATGCTGGAATTACGGTTCCATGAAATGAAAAGGCTTTGGATATCCCATGGGGATTACGCTTGAAAGAAATAGCGCTCGTTGTTCTGATGAATAGCAAGAAAATCATGAGGAACTGACAGAGGTCTGAGCTCAAAGTCATCAGGGTAAAGACTTATGTAGAACTCACTAAGGTCAAAATCCCTCTCACTGACACAGAAAGACCAAAAGTCAAAATTAGTCCAAATGAGGACAAAAGACTCACCGAATTTCAACTGCAGAATCTGTATTCTGCGTATCTGTATACGTATTCAGAATTTACAACCGCGGTTGCCGATTCACTAGCACAGAATAATGACGTTAAATGATGTCCATTTGTAACGAGACCACAGTTAAGTCCAGTGTGATGCACAGAAACCAATATACATTAGCACCTGAGCTCGCCGCGACCTAATTCCGTTGTGTGCATTGTATAATAATTGGACGTTTGCTGATAGCAAACGTCCGAGTCAAATTCAGAAAGAGCATTTATTTTTATCACTAAATGTTATACACGATTTCGTTGCAAATACACACAAACAGATCCTGTCAAAACAGTCTCACTGTAACATCAACAAAATATTATTCATCTGCATTGCGTGGGCAGGCCATTTTTTCCACAAAAGATTACGTTCCGATAATCGGTCGATGGAGCACCAAAACGATACATATTAAAATATGGACAGGCTTTTTCCGCACACGAACAAACAACGGAAGAATTTATAGACCCGAAGCGAGTCAAATCGATTCTTCATGTACGAGTACTCGTGGTACGCTTCCGAAATGTTTTTCAATCGAGTGCTAACTCGCACTAAAATTAGCACGACAACAATATTGTGTAAGTGAGAATCAAATTGTTAATCGACATAACAGTGTTATGCCAACATTCAATAAATTTAATGTTATGATTAACTTGAATGTTGAGGTTAAGATCAAAGGGAACACTGAATATAATAATGTACCTTAAATCTATACAACGGAAATCGATTATCGAAGAGCTATTTATGAAGAAAACTAATCGGATAAACTTTGTAATAACGTTTTCTCGAGCACCTTTTCTTAATTGAACTACTATTTGCAGGTCCTTAATCTAACTTTTCCAACGTTTACCTTTGCAGGCAATCTTGCTGTGCCAGCTAGCGGAGATTTACGCCCCCTTTTCCCAAAGGCATTGACCAATAAAAATGGCGGGATTCAATTTGAACAGGGCATCGAACCGGCACTGGTGGCCAGGAACGAGGGTTTACTAATCGACCACGTTTGTTCACACAGGAGGTGATTTGATTAGAAATTGTCGGTATGTGATTTGATTAACAAAGTTAAATAATATTACATCTGAGAAACTAAAGGATATATAGACACTATTTTATAAGTTCTTCTCGTTTACAACAACAGTCATTACCTAGAGATTACGATTATCTATAAATCGTTTACAAAAATGCTTACTCATTCAATCTTCGATATCGTGGAAATCGATATATATCTCGACCACATAATGTGTTAACAAAAAACCGTCAGAAAAAGGCAAAAAAAAATATACGTAATCCTTATGTGATCATAGTCAACTATGGAAGAAACTACATATTCAAAGAATACTAGAAAGACGCATTTCCTGATAACACAAACAAAAATAATACAAGTAAATGCATACACAATTCTGCAGAAAAGAGCTATTATCTGATATTTTAAAGATACAGAATCTAATCTTTATGATATTGTATCATTATCATTCAGTGAATATTCATCATTGCAGGCAGATCTTTTAGTATAAACAGCAGCACATCAATCTAACCTGAACGGTTAAACGGTTAATATAAATACGAGGTTATTGCTTTAAGTTATGGTCGAAAATCAATTGTCAGATAAGCATGCGTCAGTTTGTACATTGATATGAACATGAACTTGAAATTTTCCTGGCATCATAGTATACGAAGAAAGTTATGAAAGAAGAACTTGATATGAACTCGTTTTTTGTGAAACCCATCAGTGCGTAAATAATAAAAGAAATGGAAAATAATATGACAACAACGTACAATTTACGAAAACGTGATGTTTTCAAGATACTATATTTTATTACGTTACCATAATACCTATATCTGGCTTTGGCACATCTCATTTCGAATTATATTAAAGGAACTTGATATTTGTTGCCATTTCGAAACAATACCTAATAACTATGTTTTTGATTTAAAACCACTAATTACCTGGTGGTGTATGCAACAATATACGAGGCTTTTAATTATTAGCCATTAGTTTCTGGCGGTAACTTTGTCGTGTTAGAATAAAGGTAGTTTAGCAGTGATCCTTGCATAAAAGAGTAAAAAACTATCGCTCCATCCATCTTTAAAAACTTTCGCATTCTGCTCGATTTGTTTGCCAATCTTTTATCTCATGTCTTATGAAACATTAATAGCACTCTTGATTCTTCTCTACACTCAAGAGTAATTCTAGTATGTCCATCAAATAGATGCGTATATTCTGAACATGGATCACGAGGCTGTCTCATGAGTACTCTCTTCAGTGGATAATTGAGCCTGTCCGGTGCGACTGGCCTTGACAGTCGCTAGTTTAACGTCCACATCCAAGATGGGAGACGATGATGACGTAAGGAAAAAAATTCGCGGTCCGTACATTATTCCAAGAGAATATTTGGAGATGTAAGTCATGGTTAACTACTGTTTACTTAATGAAACTTGATACTAAATTTAAGAGATAAAACAGGTGGATTATTTGTATTCAATACGTATTTTATAGTCGGTAAAATCCATATTAAACTGACAATATTAGGCATTCGAAGTTAAATTGCTGATCCTAAGATTGCAATGTCCAATTACAACGTCCACTTAGATTATTATCAAAATCGAACCAATAATACTCATTTAGATTCTATCTTAACAAATTAATTTCATATTTCTGTGCAGTTCGCACTTCACCCACACACGTAGGAGCTTCTATTCTTAGAGCGGGACCCTCCTAACCTTGATATGTTAGTTAAGAGTGACGTTAGGGCGTTATAGATACGTAACACGACAGGGAACATGAATCAAGTGCGCCAGAACCTTTATTACATAACGGAGTCACACTTCATACAGAACCAAGTACGAAATTGAGGAGGCTTGATTTCACAAAGGCAAAAGCATCTATCATCAAGCACCCTCATTTGAATTTGAAAGATGAAATCAATAGGTATTGAATTTGAATCGAATGCTGCCGTTACAATCCAAACAAATGCAGAAAAAACGCCTCTAGATCAGTGATCTGTGCAAACCCTAAATCCAATTGAACATAAAAAATCTCGACTATTTCAAGCGAAGAATCAAAGGAACGTTTGTTCAAAGATTTGCACCGTGTCTGAAAGGTCTGACAGCATTTCAATAATGTAACATCTTAATTTTTTAAGCTCCGTCTGAGGAAAATTCGCTGGTAATTCCTTTTGCAAACTTTTACTGACTTGGCGTTTTCATATTCCCTTTTTCGTTACTCGTTATTTTCTTAGCAAACGTCTTTTTATTTAAATATTTCATATTTCGAATATAGTTCAGTGGTTCATTAACCATGTTTTACCTTCGTGGGTATGATCACACCACGATTTCCGACGTCACCTCACGTTATCCTATCTCGGCCACTATCTGTGTCTATCTGTAGTTGACAGTCGTCGACTTATACGTTCTATATTTACAATAGATAACCGTATTTACTAATTCTTGTATGGAAATTTCCCTGTATAAGTGGGCTTGTACTGGATCCCTGCAGGTTTACCACATATGTTCGGTTTTTCCATTTTAGAAACAAACAAATATAATCATGATCCCATTAATCATCGTTCAAGCGATTAGCTCCACAAATTCCGAACTGAAGTTTGTCGTAATCTTAGGAGACCTTTTCGGAAAAACGTTCTGTGGTTACTTGTACGTCTCGCTTCACCCATATCAGAAAAACCGTCACTTAAAAAGAAATCTGTAGACTACATTTATTCGTTTGTGACGGGATATCAACACGACCCGTATTGGGGACAGAGTGATGAATGTATAAGTCAATTAGTCCTACATGGCTGATTTGCGAAAGGGTTCTGTCGAATTGTTGAAAATTGGTTATTCGTTCTTTCAAATACAGATTCATAATATTTTCTCTCTGAATGCTGTGTAATCTTCAACGCGTGATCACAATCAACTGTGGCACACATATTCATTGACACCAGCAAAAATAATAGAAATAATGATTATATAGTGTCGAAATCAATATCTGTCAATTACTTTGTCACAATAAAAACAGTAATTCACTACTCCTACGTGCTCCATGTATAAAAAATCAATCTTTAATCTAAAACCTGTCATTTTAATACAATATTTTAATCATAATATTTCATTCACAACTCAATTGAGTGTTTTATATTATATATTACATTTTAATATTAAAACTTAAAGGTGTGGTGTTTGGTACTGTAATTATAATATGACTTTAGCTGGTGGAATAAAAATAGATAAGATCGACTAATTTACATACGGTGTTATAATAATGATTAAAGATGACAATAAGAAAACCGAAACAACAGAAGCTCAATAGATGCCTAATATGTAGTTAACAAAGCTATGTAGTTACTTAACCACGGGATTTTAGGGACTACCCTAAACCGATTGTGTTGCAACTAATCGATACCGATTACCGAATATTTTCCGTACCCAAATAAAGTACTGACGTTGATGGATCTAGAATATACACTGTTGAAGATAGATCTTGAATATTGTCTCTTAGTGCACTGATATAATTATTTAATTTGGTACCAAATTAACAATATTTGAACATATTGAGTAGATCACTGTCTCCAGTTGGAAACTTATCATTTGTATCATCACCTAATACAGGTTTCCTTTGTTTTCGTCCTATGTTATCGAATGTTTTCAATCTCAACTTCACCCATTGAATTGTAACGTTTTAAAATATTCCAGCAGAACAATATCTTTCGGTAAACAAAAATCAAAATATTACTGTATAAATTGAAACTTCGATGAACGTACGAGTGTACTTTTTACGGCTGCTGTTACCATCATGAAGATTTCATTGCATTATTATATTCAAAAGACTTGTCAAATTTTTCGGACGACCCTAGGGCGTCTCTTGTTCTTTAACTAACTCTAAACTTCTTTTCTTCTATCTTCTAGATTTGAGCCTTATAAATAGCGACCAGAAGAAAAGGAACATACCTACTGAAGTGAGGACATTACCTCTTTTGCCATTCTCTACAAACAATTAACGATAAAATTACAGCAATTATTACCTTCGACGTCTCGTCAGTAGCGATCAACAAGTCCAATGACGTCAATGAACGTGTTAGCTGATCCGTCACCAACTAATCCAATAAGGAACTCGACTTTCCGATGACACAGCGTTCAATTAAATTAACCAACCGACTATAATCGGTCCCGGAATCGATGTCTGCGAGTTAAAACACGAAAATCGATCACGAAGGGGACAACGCATCACTCGATTTCCGCGTGCCGGATCCAACTTTTAAATTGGAAACGAGATTTTACGATATCAGTAGGGGTTGGTCTTTTGATAACGATATTTCGAGTTAGGCAAGCGAAATTGTTATTTTTTATCGCCGCGTCATCGCGGTCTTTCATAACGTATTTTAATTAAAAACTTCAGTTACCTTGTATTAGCATACATAATTCTGTGTCAAATGAATATATTTTCCATTATTTAATTTTACAAACCCTTTGCAAAAGCAACTTTGCGTGTCGACTAATACAATTAAGTACGCTAATACTCTTTTACAACATGAAAACAAGCGAAACGGATGATTTGACATGCTATGTTTTATGTTATTTGAACAGAATTACAAGAAAACTAATCCAATTTAATTATAATAAGAATGATACACAACTAGCAAACGTGTAAATAATAATTATATCATAAATGTCTTTACCGTTCTTACTGCTAAACTGCATCACCTATCTCGATAACGTCACACATAAAGATAGTTTATTTTAGGAACAGGAAACTTTTAGGATACTTGTAGACACAAACCAAGGACCCAAATTATCTAATTAGACAATAATAAGCCCTAAAAGGGTGTTCTGAGAAAATAGGCTTAAAATTGTAACAAACATATTAGAACTACTTGTGAGTTTGTTTAGGCAAGAGGAATATGTATTTAGGTCGCAACACTTCGTAGGGTTTCGTATAGAATTAATCGTTTCAGTTTATTTTCTTTACTTACATGTAGTTGAGGGAGTACCTAAGTAATAATTGTTGTTTAAACTTAGGGACATATTCAGTAAACTTAGTAGTACATTTAGTAGTAATATTCCTTTATTACTTTTCTTGAACATCGCGTTTGGTAGCATCAGGTACCTATAGTCATTTATGTAAGAAATACTTTGTATGTAGGTCAAAATAAACGAAATATGTCTTTATACGAGAATACAAAACGTTTTATAATTATCGCTCATTATAAATTAATCTTAAAGTTCAACAGGATAGCCGAATTTGAGACATTTTAACCATAAGTTGCATTTAAATCGGTATGGAAAAGATATATATCGCCCGTATTCCGTGCAAAATGTAAAGTATTCGTAAAATATGACACAATTCGAGAAGAATTCGTAAAAAGAAAGAAGTTGTATTGTAGCGTGACTAAAATATGTTTTGTACGTGTTAAATTTTATAATTCAACGATTCTTTACACGTTTTCTGACAATGTGTTTATGATATAAGTACAGTCTTGGTATTTGGCATAAAGGACTAGCACCAAAAAATATAAGTAAGATATTTTGATATTGACAAAAAAGGTAATTTGATTTAGGTCCATATATAATACTATTAAAATGATGAAACACAGCAACACTTCTGATAATTCAAACGAGTTATTACAGTTAAATGACCTAAATCCATTTAGCTAATCATTTGAAAACAGAACGAGTTAACTTATTATCTTAAACCAATTTTATTAACAGAATTAGAACATCGGAAATCGTTTAAAATATTCATAAGCGACACATCAATTAGTTAATCTTCAAACCAATCAAACTATACCATTATAATGACGTAATTCCGATAGTTTATTACAAAACAATGAACGTCGATATTGTCACCTTGACACGAACATGGCGGCAATCCCGCGCAATCATTCAATTGGCGGGAAACCGGACAAGATGGCGGACTGAGACGTCAACGAGCAGTGTCATTGCGTGCGTTAGTTAGTTGCAAGTACGATGCAAGGCTTCTGGAAGTTTTATAAGAGTGTCAATGATACGAGTTATAAATATAACAACCGGTGATTTGTTTGTCAGAAGGGAACAGAACAGCTAGCACGACCTATGCAATGAATGTTTGTTTTTTTCATGAGCGTTCTACGTTCCAATAACGTTCAACGGTTTCATGTCTACAAGTGCGATTGTTGACTGTGCATGTTATTTAAACTTATACCTACTGCAAAACAAGGGAGATCGCTCATATTTTTACATTTTGAATTTAATTTTCATCAACAAAAGAGATCATGACTACGAATCAATTGCATCGAATGTACTTTTTGAACACACCCCTGCCTGTATTTGCCTGCTGAAAGCTAATTCTAATGCAGTTTCAAGATATATTAGTAATACCTACATAAGATAAGATTAGTACCTAAGATGTCTTTAGTGAGAGCTATTTGTATTTTTTCTGTCCATAAGCATAATTTCTCTATAGAAATGTATAACTATCAATTTCTTTTCACTCCAATTGATTGTCCAGGTCTACTTTGACAATTTCTTCGCAAGTAATAAAAAGAAAATCGTCCAATTTGTAGGCAATAACGTAACTCACGAAGAGTTACGCCCATTATTGTTATTGTAAGCATTATTAAGGCTACGTAGTATACTACAAGATACTTTTCTTACGCAAACCGTACAAGAAAACGATCATAACAGAAATGAAAACAATTCTAAATAATAAAACGAAAACACTACACTGAATATATCTGATAAGCTTAAACTTACAAGATAAAGGTTTTCAGTAAACACTAGTATCTCAAAACAATCAATATTTTATTTGAACGCGACCAGATACGGGTGAATCAATAACTAGGACCGTGCCAGCCACGAACGTAACTCCTAACGCCATCTATTATGTAGTAGCGGAACCGCGTAGCTTTAGTGTTAGCGGGCGCTGCCATCAGAGGTCGATGTATAGCTTAGTTTAAAAATTTCAAAACTTCTCAGTGCGGTACAGTTGCATTTAGTAAATTGAAACTGGTTCCATCTTACGCGAAATGAATGGGTTTATTGGCAATATTGTAGACCGGTTTTAAGACCTAGGATCCAGGAACGCACGTCGTGTTAAAGTTTCTAGTGATATTAAACGTTGTGGTTATGTTCTGCAACTTTATTAATAAATGTTGCAAAGCGCAAAGTAAACTACTAAAATCTATTCGTGCTTGAAGAGCAGAATAAATGAAATAGGTATTAGGTGCTTAGTTTACTATTTTTTGAAAGACAAAGCATCGTGGTTATAGTATATGTAATTGCCATCACAATTGCTATTGAAACTGACTAATAAATTAATCATACTCTAAAACAAAATCACTTACTAAAATCTAAAATTAAAAGTTCCGCTATTCCCCACTAGATGGCGCCACTGCGTAGCTAAATAAACTATGAGACAAGCCGCTCTTATCCTTCTTCAGTTGATAACAGGGGAAAGCTTTTAACCGGACACTTAATTGTATGGTAATGGTTATTCTAACATTACGCCAATACCAGTAAGGTGTAGTGTAGAAATATCTATGAAAATGATTAAATCGATGTTTATATTTGTTCGAAGTTTAGATCAGCGAACTGCGATATCTTCTTTGAATAGAGAAAACTATTTCTATTTTTCTAAATAAGGATATTGGCAAAAAGAATTCAGCCTAAGGCTGACACAAACAAGAGTTTTTTGTCCGCGAACGCTAAGGACCAAATTTCGTGAACTTTTTCAATTTCTCGTTCGGTCGCTTTCACTTTTTAAGACTTCGTAAACGTTATTGGATGCAATTCTAAGCTGTTTAACCTTTTAGTTCTTAAGAATTTTTCTACTACAAAAACTATTATCTTCAAATATTTTACAAAGAACCGACAAAGACGATTTAAAGTATGCCCAATATTATCATCGGTGGTCCAGAAACTTAACATTTTTAACTCATAAAAAATCTTCCTTGCCTTAGTATTGCAAGCAAGTTTACTTGTATGCGATTACTGTGTGTGGCTTAGTAGTAGCTCGGTAACCGCAACACGAGTCTCTGTATACCGACTGCTTACTAAGATGAGCCGGTATAATGTTACTGTACGACTTTTTTAGATGCAAGAAATAAATGCTTGCCAGTATTTTTTAACGTTGCCCCCACTAGGATTTTTCATATGCCGTGGGTGCGTTTACAAACACACATTATCACATACATATTACACCCAAACCCGGAACAACAATTTGTGGATCGCACAAAGAGTTGCTCCGTGCGGGAATCGAATCCGCTACACGTTGCGTGGCAGCCGGTTGCTCAGCCACCGCACCAACCGTGCAGTCAAAGTTTTTGACCATATCTGCCGATAAATAGCTACATAATAACTACAGTATCCTTTAAATGGTACGTGATCTTTAGTAACACATAACACTATACCTCTAATTCTATGGTTAAGATTTGGTGTTTTCCATAACGTCACTTATATCTACTTCATCATCACGCCACACCCTCAAATATTGGCAGACACACCTACAAACATTCCTTTCCCACCTAATAATAATATTATTAAATAATCTTTGGCAATTGTCAATAATGTCTTGCCCTTTTTAACGTAACGAATCTCTAATTTATTAGAGCTAAACAAAAATATAGTATATCCTAAAGAAAATACAATGCCTAATCTAAATACTAACCAATGACAGACCACTCAAAACAAACCACGCAAGCGAATGGCACAAGACACAAGACGCACGCTTAGCAATATGGCGGATCAAATTTCACAAGCGCGTGCAAGGAGTAAACTTACGTCCGGCGATCGTAAGAGTGATAAAACCTATATTGTTAATGATAGCATGCTCGTAATTCACAATGGAGTTAGTAGGATCATTCACCTATCGTTTACGCTATTGTTAGTCATAGTAGATACACCTAGTATGATACTCGATGATGAGACGATTAAAGATGTTTAAATATTTAACGAAACAATATTACAGAATAAGACTTGTAGTTCTATCATTTTCATTTATTTTATCAGGATTTTAAGTGTTTCTGACCTCTAACCTTTGGTGTTTATCTCTCAGAGTAGTCAGATTGGAAATTCGCAACTCGTTAAACTATCAACTTATAAAGGCATTTACAGTCTCCAATATAAAGGTGTTCCTCAAGGCACTAGCGGTAAAAGGCGTATTTCCAAAATTTCCTTCAAAAAGCTGGTCACTCGTTCGTCGATAGGCTGTTAATATCTATCTGTAGTATACCAGACCTCCCAAAGGCACTGTAGCGTTACATTTCGAAGCCATATTTAGACCAAACGAGTCTCCCTTCCTACGCTTAAAATAAACCGTATAGGTTACCTGTGCAGCTTTGTCTATTCAGTTAGAACTTTCATTTACATTTCTGTTCATTTTGAATACTAGTTTTTAGGGTATTTTGGCAGTGCAATCTGTTTTTTAATTTCAAAATATTACAATCTACAGATTCTAAGTCTATCATTGCATGTACCATAATCTTGCTTATTTCACCATACTTTGGATAACTTTGCTGATCCACATTTCTTTTCAAACTTGTCCTTACACCTTCAAAACAGAAGATCAGCATAAAACAATACCCTTATCTGTCACCATAGTCATCATTCTTTGAACTACAATCACAGCATAGCAAAACCAACCTTAGCAGAGAGAGAATAAAGACAACGCTATAATAATGATACAATTGTCGCACTAAGTAAGAGACTATACATATCCTATTACTACTGCTTACTATACCTTTGTAGGTATAGTAAGCAGTTATTGTTACTTGAATAAACAACGAGGGTTTGAAGGGCTAATCTCATTAGTAGAGAAGGTTTTTGGCAGGTTGACATTAATAGAGGTAGGTATGGAGAGTGGTTGGCTGATGTAACTAGTAACTAGACAGGTAATGGATGTATAGGATTACTATATCAAATTCTCGAAAGGTAAAATAATACTACACGTGTTACGTTGAAGAATGTAGTCATCTATCTGATCAGAGAGCTTAGTACCAGTACTTAGTACTTAGTACATTCAACGACATCGAAACGTTACCGTGTTCGGCGTTCTGATTGGCCTGCTTCAATGAACCAACCAATCAGAGTTGGACCAAACAGAGAAAATATACTTTGACCTCCGAGTATACCAATATGATGAAGATCATAATTCTGTATTGATGGTTATGTTTTTGAATCAGTACCGTGGCTGGACAACGACATAAGCTACTAAAAATTATAATAATTGCAATGTAAAGAAGTCGATAAGTCAAGAAATAATGATGCTAAATCAGTTTCAAACATTATTACAGTCGAACTATAAAATAAACACAAACGTATATTTTGATCATAAAACAACGTAGTTTAATTAATCAAAACAAACAGACTAGTTTTCTCTTATAATTGAATATATCCGATTTAGATACACGTTTGTATAAAATATGATTAAATAATAATAACTAACTGACTAGCGATTTCCGTTATATGTAGACAAAACAACGGTAAATTCAATCGATTTACTTCATACATTTTATATTCATAGTAAAACTGTTATTAATGACAGCAAAATATTTTAAATGAGTTGCAATATTCGAAACGGTTCGTTAGCTATTTAGAACTTTGTTCTAAATTAGAACTTAAACTAATGCGTAACCTTTTTAATGCTCTTTATAATTCTCGTAATAAAACGATGGCAAGGTATAAATTAATTTCGCGTAAAACATTTATCTTCACATGCAAAAATCCAAAACACAGATAAAATAAAACATCAAACGAAACAACATCGAATGATTGACAATAAAACACGGTTGACAGAACATTCAAAAGATGCGCACACGACGCCGACGTTCCAGCTCGACAACGGTGACGTCACCGCGGAAGCTAAGGACGTGCGCGCGCAGGTGACTAACCTTACTATTGTCATGTGGGCAGGAATCGCAACACGTTTACATACGCGTTGCGGCTGCTATATTTGAACGTTTACCGGTATTGGCTATGTCATATTATGGGTAACAGACTAAAATAAAGCTTAAAACATTATTTTAAAAGACAGCCCTTACAGAAAATGCTAGTTTAAAGACTGTAATTATTTAGTACTGACCTCAACCTGGTTGGGAAAAGGCCAGTAAAAAGATAAATACTTACAGTAAAATAGAGTTTCATACAAACATCTATAAATAAAGATCCGCGTAGCTAAGGTAGTGGAGATTAGTCACAAGTTCACAATGCATTGACATAATAATTACGTATCAGTTATAAATAGATGACCAATGTCAAACATTCCACGCGTAATGGCTATCTTACAGCTAACAATAGGTTAAAGAAAGTGATCATAAGGAAAAAGGAGATAATCTTATCTTACAAAACAGAAACATTGTGGAAACAGGATACGCTGACATAATTAGAAGTGACTGCTTTAGTCATTAAGGCTAATAAAAGAATGGCTTTAAAAAAAGGACTTCCTCAAAACATGAATACTGTTATAATCAGTAAGGTCGCTATTTGTTATAATAAACGAGGAAGTTCAATAGTTCCACAAAACAGTTCCAAGCAACATTTGTGTCAAATGAAGCTTGCAAACTAGCCACGAGAACAGTTCACCAACTAGAAGAAACCACAGAAGTTCTAAACCGTGCTAAACTACTTGTAAACCGCAAAACAGAACACGGGTTCCAGTCCAACGTTAGTTTAGGACTTAATATTAAATTAAATAACATTCAATTACGCACGTAAGCTGAAGGAGGTGAAGCTATTTGAGTATTCTTCTAACAATGACGATTGTTAGAAGAATACTGCAAAATGGCATTTCATAGCAATGACCTGGGTGTCATCGTGTCTAGTGAATAATTCAGTTGCCATGCAAAAACAGATCACTCAATAACAGTAAAGATATCAATAGAAAAAGCACTTGACAGACAATTAAAAGGCCCAAAACAATACGGCTAGTTGGCTAACGGAGCTATAAATATGTATAATGACCGTCAGGAATCGATCAATTCTGGCAACAGGCTTACCGTTGTCCGGAAGATCATGACATTGGCTCCGTTGGTATTCGCAAGACACCAGCAGTACCTGGCAACTTGCCACACACGCCCAGCACAATCGTAAAGAGATTTTTATCGTCTTCGCGGTGCGAATGCGACAAACTATGATTTGATATGGACGTTAATATCGTTTTCAAGTATGGACGAACTGTGTAGTGAACTGCTACTATAAAAAGTGAATATTGTTAAGGTTAAGCATTTCTTACACATAGGACATTGTTATTAAATACAGCGGACCAAATGGGCTCAGTACTCAGTAATTTGCTAGTTGCTATAAATACATTTTCTATCGCTATAACACAAAATAACAGTATCCAACTAGCACACCTATTTCTCAATTGCCACTCATAAACTAAACGATATATTAATTAGTATCTAATTATTACCAGTTCCACGAGGTTTGTGTTTAAATCAGATAGAACAAGACATGAGATTTATTTACATTTACATCAACTTTAATATTGGCATTATTGCAAGTAGGAACCGGTTCGAACAAATGCTGATTATAACGATACTAGCGATCATATCGTGTGAACTTATAACCTGTGTATTGAAGTAATATTCACACATTATCATTTAGATAGATGCGATTGGAGAACATTATGAATGTCTAGAACGTCATCATCAAAGGTCATTCTCCATTCAATTGAGAATTGCAGAAACTGCGAATTATGTCCGAGCTTAATTAAATATCTCTCAGAGAAAACTATTTAGTTTCCGCCATGAATAAGAAGGAGCAAATGAAAGGAATACATACTCCACATTTAGAAAATTTTATTCTAATTAAATAGAGAACATTGGCTTTGAAGATCTCGTAATCAAGAGATACGGCGTAGGTAACTCGATTCAAGTAATTCCACTCGATGAAATACAGGAGACGATAACTACAGCTTGTTACGCAAAGTTCTATTAGTTCCTAGTCATCTTGAAGCAGCAACTATGGCTCTGAATCAGATGATGTCCTTTGAGAAGTTACTCAATTATACAGACCAAGGCTGCTGCTTGAGTGGAACTTTCTTTCAATCGCATTTGCAAGTTAACAAGCAAAAGACCGCAGCGGTCTAAGAAAGTTTTATAGCGTCATCCATTTTAGTTATAAATTACGTTTCATTATTATCATTTCACTATAACTGGGAAGGACAAATATATAATTCTACTTACATTTTTATTGTCTAACTGTACAGTTACGACATATCTTAGATTTTTTAACTAGGGATAGAATTTTACCATATTTTGTGTGGGACTTACCTATATCTTTAGTAGCCACATTATCGACACATAGGTTACTGAGACTGGTTGAAGGTGCTTCATCATTATAATAAAATTATGACATATATATTACACAAAAGTTTGATCTCTTACTGACTTAAAACCATCATGCTTAAACAATGATATTAACACCACATTTCAAGAAATACAGTACAATTTAACTTACATACAACACAAAGAAGATCCATTGTGATAATTTAGCTGTTAGTATTTCGCCGTAATCTATATCTAACTAGTGCACGGCGGTAATTATAACAGTGTTACCATTACAAATGCGTCGCAACGCTAATGTTTTATGTAATGCGGCGCTGTTGCGTTTTGCGGTCACTCTGTGTGTGACATACTAATAGATTTTTAGATTTTTGTTAGTTTTCATCGGGTTAGCGACCTGATTTTTATTGTTGTAACATTTTTGGAAATAGTATTCTACTGAGCCCTTTTAACTTGTGAAGTGTCGGAATGCAGATCTCCGCGTGACACAATGTGTTTTCTATTATCTCATATATCGACAGACAAGAGGTTATTTTTTTAGGGGGGATTATCGTCGAATGACTGCTCCCACCTGGGTGAGGCGGGAGAGAGTGTCAGACTCTTACTGACTAAAAACCACCCCGTTCCTTCTCCTGCACGTCGAGCCGGAGCCCCGGTTACCCGTTAGGTTCTCCGCGACAGACCAAGAGGTTAATAGGAGGGCAAAAACGCACTCATTTATAGCCTTAAACCTAAGGCGGAATGTCTCATAATATTTAGTTTTGTCTTAGTTCTCTTTTGCTAAAGGTCTGGAAGAGTTTTTGATTCATACGTGGTTTAAACTTCAAGTTAAAAACAAAACGCGATAATCCAATTGATATTACTTTAATACATCATACCGAAATCTATTGCATAATTATCAGCTTTACAAGCAATGTAACGGCCTAATTCCAGTATACTTTACAGTGTCTTTCAATTTGACCTACATTTTCTCGACATTTTCCTATACATCTATTAATATCTAAGTAATGGCCTTGTCAAGATGAGACAATAACTTAGCCTATTCAATATATCTGTATAATATATACGTAGGTTTACATGTAACATAGGTATGTATATAGTTGTATTTATATCACATATCGTTGTTTCCTGTTAACCCGATGTAAGGACGTGGTAATGCAAGGTAACGTGTTATTTATTATAGTAATGTAACATCAGTTTTTCGCAAGTTATGTGTACGATGTACATCTAATAGGGGTTAATGAATGGTGGCTGGAGAAGTAATCACACTTTAAAACGCTCATCACATTTTAAAACGCTCAGAAGGATGATTGATCTTAATTAAAACTCAGACTTATTCAAAAATAGTTTGTATTCACTTGTTATAAGTTGTTTTACAAAAAAAATTATCTGTTGCCGTCAAAACAAAACCGCGCCAATGCCCGACAGATATAGTGTTGCCATGTTCGGAAACTAAATCAATCCACAATATTACTATTTGGCATTTTAGTGTTTGAAATACTTAGATAATATTGTTAGCCACAAGTATAAATATAGTGAGCGATAAAATTTGTGACAGTTACACTTAAAAAAAAATCGTGTACGCACATTTACCTATTGAGTTATTTGTCACCCATAGAAAATAACGGTTTTGCATTCAGCTCTCCTCGATTTACGGTAACCATAATTCCGAACTCCATTTCACTACTGAGATTTCTTTCAAAAATAATCAATAAATCAGCCTGTTCCAGTACTGTACTCGGCACCTCTTGCTCGATAGTTGTACGTACAGTAGACAGCAAAATTAGTAATTATATTCCTTGTCTTCGGCTATCCGTCCCTTATGAGAGGAAAACTTGAAGAGTGTCTATCATTTCAAGTGTAGGGGACGAACCCCAATAGGTTTTTGATACGCGTTAAACTAGAAATAGCTGATGTTTTATTTCTCACGTATTTGTAAATCACTTTACTATCTTTGCTCGAATATACAAGTGTCAATGCTGAAGTAAGTGGTCTTGAGTTCGATCCGAATATAATAGGGCTTTTTAATTTGTCAATACAGGGTGGAATTTTGTAATGTCACCTGGTACTATACTCGGAATTTTAATTCGATTCCAGATTTGACAATTTCAGTGTTGCAACGTTATGACAAGTACTAAATAGTGACGTTGCGAAATTATTCGATATGGAAATGCAATATTTCTGGATCGATTCTTCTTGTTTATAATTTTACTCTTGTAAACTAAGTATATCAGGAAATTTAAATATTTCTGAACCGATAATTTAGTTTTGACGGTTAATTAACGATCTGACACGTTTCTTTTATAATTGTGTGTGAAATAAATAAAAAAATGTAATCATGAAGGAACATGACAAATAAAACAGATAGACGTATTATGGTAATAAGTTGTTTTATAAATTTTCACCGTCATCGCTATCGCTATCCTGTCACTTTCTGTAACATTTATTATAAAACACACAAACTGATTGTTTATCGATTTTTGTGTTCATCACTACAGTATTATGTGTGGTATCATTATTTCACAAAATGACAGTAGCTATTGTCAAATCTGGAATCTAATTAAAATTCTGACTATAGGACCCACTCATAATACTTTACATAGAAAATTTTACACAAAGAAGATTTCATTGTTTCCCATTTCAATTGATGCTATTTAGCTCAAAGCACAGTACGGGTGATCTGGGGGCCTACCACCAGCTCATAAGCAGTATTATTTTAATATTACTTCAGTGGGAGAAAGAGATGGAGCTATACGTACTGTAGAGCTTCATCTCTTTCTCCCATGGAAGTAATATTAAAATAATACTGATTATGAGCTGGTGGTAGGCCCCCTGAACATGTTTAGGTACATACATAACATAACATCACGCCTTTTATCCCCGGAGGGGTAGGCAGAGGTGCACTTTTCGCTATTTATGTTATGAGTCCCATGTAATAGGGGGTGAGCCTATTGCCATATACCGGGCACAATTCCAGACTCCATGCTACTACTGATTTTTTTTTAAAACCCAGTAATACTCTGCCCGACCCGGGAATCGAAACCGAGACCCCCTGCCCGGCAGTCGCGCTTGCAACCACTCGGCCAACGAGGCAGTCAGCAGATACATACAATATTTATTAAAAATATTCATCCTACTGAAGAATTAATATATAATTCAATTGATTCTTTCCGATAAAGAAATCTAATCTTCATAGCTATTCACAAGGGGCGGGCCTCAATAGGAACATCCACAGATTAAATAACGTCCTTGGATTTTCTATTCGAAGCCATTTTCTATCGAGAACTTAGTTTTCTTAGGTAAGGAGGATTTAGGTAGATGCCTGTTCTAGAATGTAACGTAAATAGATGCCCTAAATTTCAGTACCTCAATCCTCCTTAAGATTATTTTCTAGAAGGTATAACAAAACAATTTAGTGTTAAGAAAATGTATGTCGTAAACTCGCTGGAGACATTTCTCTGATAAAAAACTATCAAAGGAAGTTACCAGAGAAGGCGATGGTACACGACTAACAGTAGGACTTTGCATGACTAGATAATCGAACTTGAGTCCTTATGTCGAGTTTGTATAATCTTAGAATAGGGACCTATAGCATTTAATCTACCATTAAATCGTAAAGAAATTCAACTTAGATCATATTTTTTTATTAAGCAGAAAGTCTTAACAAGACAGGAACCAACCAAGGATACTCAGTTGATAGTCATCCAAATCTACTAAAATCAGATATCTACTTGTGTTACAATCGGTTTATCGTTTATTAGAACTACATAACTAATAGTAATTCGTCTCTCTCGGTTGAATTTTACGAGTTCTTCAGAACAATAACGTTTATGACTACCAGAAGTATGATATTCAATAGTTATTTTATGATTACGTCATATATCTATTAGCAAATGTGTATCGGATGTTTACGATTTCGGATTATAACATTTAGTGACTTTGCCATCAACATCATTGGTCCGTTTCTGTTGTCTGTTCGATACAGGAACTGTTCAATACTTATGTACCTCCAAAGACTGTTGGACACCTGCAGGTGTACCATACAGTGTATGTATAATAATGCTTTTTAGACGATGACATTTTTTTTTGATAGTAATAATACATGATACATGTTTATTAGTTATTTACTATTAGATATAAAGCTACAAAAACTGATATCTTGTGATTAAGTACTACCTTTTTTATTACATTATGGCGTAATTAAAACCGTATGTTTATATAGGCAGTCTAAGGGATGTCAACAAAACTTTCTCTATACCATAGGCTGAACAAGAACCCTAGGTATCTCCTAAGTATCTAGTGCAACGCTAACGCTGACCTTTACAGATGAAAGTAATATAAATTGAAGAGATTTCTAACTTTGTAACAGCAGTTATTGGAAAAGTTATACATTATATACCATCACCTCTGTAACTTATTCCTCTAAAGATTTGAGAAGGATTCCATTTTTAATGCACTCAGTCAACTAACAAGGCAATCTATACATTAATATCGACATATTGCAGTTTGAATAAAATATCATGTAGATACAGTCTACCTACACACTGTAACACGAAATACATTTTAATTAAAAATACAAAATCGGGGAATAAAACACACACGGATGAACTTTTACTCATATATTGTAAAATGTCGTTCGAAAATTTTACTTTTTTATAACTTTTAACAGGCTTTCAAAAAGGGTGTAAATAATGTTCACATTTTTATATAAAACTCGATATTTTCTGAGCCGTTGAAGTAGAATGCCTACAGTTAAAGGGTTGTCAATCTAAATATCTATCAAAGCTATTGATTAAGGTTCAGTGTATTAGCAAAAATACATGAAATAGAAATATCGGACTATTGTGACTGCTTTTATGCGAAAGAAACTGTTACCATGATTAAATAACTACATTTAACATAAAATTATTACAATGTCATTGTGTAATTAAAAAAAGACATTAATATACTTCGTCTGATCAAGTTCATAGTTGCATAATCAACAAAGATGAAAATAGCTGGTCATTCAGGCCTGGAGTGAAGCCCAAACAGCTTCATAATAGCTACTCCAACTCCTATGGTGTATTGATCCTCATTGCTTTGCCAAAAACTGCTCCAACTTTTGACGTATTGAATGCAAACATCGTTAATTTGTGTTCAGCTTTAAACTTTATTACATGCATTACATAGCAAATTGTTTTGGCAACATTTTTGCTTTTTATGCACAATACAGGATAGTTAGTAACACAAGGTGTATTATTATGTGCTTTAATAAATTGAGAAACACAAAATTGTTTTGCGAAAACAATTAACAGTAGAGGTAGTAGCTATTCTCTAGTCACGATACGTAATACAATTAACTAAAGGTAGGTAACAAGTCTAAAATTGATATTGTATTACTTAAATTAATCAAAACACGGAGCACGGTACAAACAAGCCGTGAATGAAGCTTATTACATTACCTTTTAGCGTAATACTTTTATTTACCGTGTAAATACTACGTCACGTTTAAAAGGCCTACGCTACGCCCACGAGCATCGTATCGCATCTCTGAGACGCGAACTTGACCGTGCCGAGTGAGTCATCGGGCCTGTTTTGCTAAATCGATTCAATATTCTTTAATGATACGCGTACGATTTCATAGGGGACACTCGCGTTTCCAGTCTCGTGTACCTATAACCACACCTATCGCAAGAATCTTAGCTATTCGTTCCGAAGAATTTATTGGATGTCTTGAATCGATAATTTTGTGCATAACAGAATAGATGCGAAGATATTTTTAGACGATAATAAAACCAGTTCTAGGAAAATACGAGTAATTTTAAAATAACAAAATTAAACGCACCCTTTGAAATCTTTTACAAGTAAAACTCATTTTAAAATCATTTACATCGAAGCTGTATGAAAGGACAAGTCTCTTAGTTACTTAAACGAGTAACTGTAAGAGACTGGCCTACTTAATACTTCAAAGAAATCTTGAATCACAAGTATCAAAAGGTTGCCAACGTAAAAGTATGAATGAGAGAAGCTATAAAGTGGTTATAAGGTATAAATATAAACTGTCAAGTGAAATTTGAACAAATGGACGTGATATTTTGCAGGGAGGAACGAAGGCACCCATTTGAGAAAGGTACCTTTAAAAGTAGTGACGAAAAATGTTTCTACTTAACTATATTACTCGGTAAAAGAGGCACTTACTAAATGTCAAAACGACAGCGTTGCCGTTTTGTTGCTCGCTACGATAAAAGCTTGAGAGAAAATATTCAGAAATCAGAACTTTTTTGCAGAAAATGGCAAGTTTTTTTATGGGATAAGCCAGTAACCGAGCAGATGGTTCATTTGATGGTAAGCAATCGGCGTCGCCCATGGACACCAGAAAACCAGGGGCATTACAAGTGTGTTACCGGCCTTTTGGGATTAGGAATTTGAGGATTGTTGGAGATTCAGGGATTGGAGTAGGTGGTTTTTGATCCCTACATCAACATGTTATATTAAGTGCATTGATATTATAAATATAGTAACTGCTATATGAATCATTGCTTCAGCTGCTCCCCAAACCGTGATCAGCGAGCTGCTACAATAGCTGTACTACGGTACAGATAAGCCATTTCGCATTCAAATTAATGGACATAATTTTGAGTAATTTTTGCAATGCATGTTTTTGTCAAAACACTGCATAACCGCACATCATACTACCGGTAGTCTACCTATTGTAAGGTAAAATAATGTTATTAAATCAGCTACCAAATTTAATTTCACGGTCTTGTGCCTTCGTTTACCCTTAGTTTTATTAAACTTAGTAATAAAGGTATATCTTTAGTTAAATATACAGTACCCAATAGCGGTTTGCGTGGGTAGACTTACACTTGTAAGAAAATTACTGGTTTTTCTTATTACACGGTTGAGAGAAGTTTTCCTTATATTTCAATATTCATTTGACATAAAATCTCCCATAACATATTAACAATTATGTTTACGAACATCTTCAGTTTGTTTATTTGCTAAAACACACGATATAAAGTGTTTCGTTTACAAAATTGTCGCATAATCAAAATTTGCGGCCTCCTAAACAGTCAACCGCTTCAAAACACACAAATAAACAAACTAATAATGAATTTAAACTTTAGAAGCCCATTACTGGTTAAAAACTAATTAATATTCAATCGAGTAAAGCAAATGATCCGACCCTTAGTCCAGAAGACCTATTCAAATGAGTCCAGAGTTAATTTTAGATAATGTGATTGAGTCTCATTATTTGTCCACCCAGCGTTTCTATTAAAGCAAAGATCAGAATAATAAATGTACAAATCGCATTTGAATTTATAATTTTTCAATAAACATTTCTAATTATCATCTTCCCTTCCGTTTCACCTGGCACAGGAACGTAAACAGCTGTTCGTGGCTGTTCCTATGTTTTCTAAGTCCACAGACTAGCAAGATAAATAGAACATAAATACAAATAATCTATATTTATCTTTGTCTCGTGCAGACTTTAAAACCGGGTGTTGCGCTCTAGACGAGTGCCAAGTTTTCACTACAATTGCTAGATTAATTATGTATCCACTGATTTAACATAGCAACAATTTCTAGTTCTCATCTTCTACCATGTCTTGCTCTATTTGGACAGTGTGCTCAATAAAAATACCAAAGACAAATAGGATTGTCACTCAGCAGACGAAGAGAATGTGGGAGAGCCATGCTTCGGCACGAATAGGCCGGCTCGACCGGAGTGGTACCATGGCCTCACAGAAAACCGACGTGAAGCAACGCTTGCGTTGTGTTTCGTCGTGGAGTGAGGTTACCGGAGGCCCAATTACCTTCCCCTTCCCCACCAATCTCCCGAATCCCTGAATCCCCAACGGTCTTCAAACTCCTAATCCCCAAAAGGCCGGTAACGCACTTTTAACGCCTCTGGTGTTCATGGGCGACGCCGATTGCTTACCATCAGGTGATCCGTCTGCTCGTTTACCGGCTTATGCCATAAAAAAGAAGAACAAAAACAACAACTATTTGGTCATACTCATTTCCTTTCGTTGGCTTCCGCGAAATGCACTTCAGACAAGCAGCGAAGGGACGGGAAGCAAAGAGAAATAAAAGAATACAGAAACAGTTATCAATAATTTATTTTCATCGTTTTTCTTATTTTGCAGTCTAATCTATCCATCTATGTGTCACACAGTTAGCATATTACGAATTACGAACCAACCCGTTCCGCTAATTGTACCCCAGCATACCTCTTTAGGTATGACAACCTTATTACGTGTGGAATTCATCCAATTGAATGGTATACCAACTAATAGAGCGGTTTCGGGAGTCGTGCCGTACTCACAATGCCAATTGACCAATCGATTTATGCGCACAAATAAAATAGGTATAATACAATCGTCTCGAGTATATTTTGTTTGTGAATACGGCTCCTATTTTTGTGTTGGCTAATCTATAAGTACGACAACAAACAATATTATTCTTCCTTTTAGGGAAATTAGGATTAAGATGCCTCAATTTTTTCCTCTACTTCGTTTATTTTTCTTCAGATACACGTGTATAATTTTGTATTGTTAATTTTTTATTCCCATTAATACTGTTATCGGTACGATTTATTTCAACATGGATGCTTCTATACAGTTAGGTTAGAATCACCCTTACAAATTACATTCACCCAAAAAAGAACCTACACACGGAAAATATAAGCATTAAAATCTTTCAATTTTACAATTAACATTAACAGTAGCAATTTTAACATAGCCACGTTGGTCTATTAATTGACATATTTACAGAGGCATTTATAATTGGAAGTATTCGCTCCAGTATGATTAATGAGTGACGTCATATTTGTGGATCCCGATTATTTGTGCGTTGTTAGTACCTATAATGTTTGATTTCATGATAACACTTAATTTTGAAGGTATGTGTAAATATACTAATTATATTAATGTGCAATTCGTGTAGACGTCAGGAGATAGATAGACGAGTAAAAGGTAGAAATTACAAGTCATGTTTTACGTTCGGATTTTAATTTCAAAGTTTGTCTCCATGGTTTAATTAAACGATGACCAACAGTGGGTACCTAATACAATATAACCTAATTCAATGCTATTTGCAGACATCATTTATTTTCCTTTTAGGGCCTAAGTGACGTACCTATGTACGCAAGTACGTACCTATGTATTTTAATTTTGAGTACATCATAGTCACGTATCCTTGTTTAAAAACAGTACAGCATCCTCCTTTTTAATAAACACATTCTTACATTCATACGACAGTTCTAATTCTGGTAACAATGATTGTGTAGAGCTAATTATAATGCTGTAAACGTAGTTACTACAGAACATAGTATAGTATATGAGCGACACTTGTATATTTCCTTCGTCACACAGTGTTTATGTAGTTTAAAACTATTTATTACGAAAGTAGATGACGTGATAAATGTGATATATTTTTATTTTAAAAATATAAATTAAACCGCGGTCTCATTGAAAACCGCGAGTGAAACAACGCTTGCATTGTGCTTCGCCGTGTGAGTGAGTGGTCCCAGCGTTCTCCTCAAATGCACTTGTCTCACGTCTAATGTTGAGGGTATCCATGTGCAGCGCTAATAACCGTCACGAGATCTAGACCTGTTGATGTTTCTCAGTTTAAAACAAAAAGAAAATATTGAATAAATATTAAAAGACAGTTTGATAGATTAGTTGTTAACCTGCTACAGCCAAACAGAGCTTACTGTACACAAATTCTCTTAATCCTAGACTAAAGTAAGGGCTTAGCATTGGCACTAAATCTTAGACCGTAATCAATTAATTTCAACCACTTAGTCGAGGTCTAAACTAAGATATTTTAAGTCAAATGGACAACTTATATTAACATTCTGAAAGCACCTGTGGATATCTCATGGGTATTCAATTGTTCAATGTTTGATTATACCAGTAGATTGTTACGGAGATCGTAATCATATTAACTTACACATTGAACTTACTTTTTGCAATAAAAAAACGAGTTCTAGAGAACTAGAGGTAGAACTCGTATGATATTCGAGACCTATAAAATGTTTTTCACCAAAGAATATTTGACGACCAACAAATGACTAACTCGTTTTTCGAAGATTACAACTCCAACTTACTTTTTTCTGATAGGCCGACTTTTGACCACTATCTCGCCTGGTGGTAGGCGATGATGCCGTCTACGATGGAGCATGTCGTCCCAGAAGCAACCTATTCACTCGGGCCTTAAGACACATACAGGCGTGTCTCACTCTAGTTTTAAAAGTCTATCTCGTCTGGTAGCAAGCGATGATGCGGTCTACGATGTAGCACGTCGTCCTATTGCCATAAGCAACCTATTCACTCGAGCCTTAAGACACACACAGGCGTGTCTCACTCTAGTGTTAAAAGTCTGTGTTCATTTATCACTTAACTAGTCCAAAGACTCCAGCCTGCAATTTGTCCAATAGACGATATAAGTATCTTCTATCTGACTACATCTGGGGACGCAGGTGTAATGATGACGTAAGCAACTTGTAACTTTAATATTCACAGCGCTCACAAGACGGCGAACTTACGGCTCAGTACCGAAGCCACAGGTCGTTTAAGCACAAAGTTTTATCCATCAACTTTCCAAGATAGCTTTTCCTGTTTTGTTTAATGAATTTCCTAAGGTCTAAGTAATTTGTTTTACGGTTTTTAATCTCTGAACATTACGCAGCATGTTCTGCATAACTAAGTATGTTTTGAGTTCTATGGGTGCGATCCTATTGCCATAGAATCAAGATTTGAAATTGTACATCATTCCGACCCCCCTACTAAGACTTTTATAAAAAACCCGATAATACTTTATCTCATCCAAGAATAGTTCAAGAATCTTTGCTCTTGCAACTCTAGCAACAAGTTGAATCTACTTAAATGAAAAATTACTATACATAGATCCATCTTAAACCTGTGCTTTATTTTTTATTTTCTTATACAATATTTATTGATAAAATATTCATAGAATGTACATAACGTCACATCACGCATTTTATCCTCGCAAGGTAAGGCAGAGGTGCACATTATGACACAGCACTGTACCTCTATAATGTGACACCCACTTTTCACTATTTATGTTCACAGTACCATGTAATAGTGAGTGAGCCTTTTGCCATACACCGGGCACAATTCCAAACTCCGTGCTACTACTGAGATTTTTTTTAAAAACCCTGTAATACTTTGCCCAACCCCGGAATCGAACGCGAGACCCCTTGCCCAGCAGTCGAACTTGCGACCACTCGGCCAACGAGGCAGGTCTAAATAATAGAATGTAATGTAAACTAATCTTAACATAAATATATAGTATCTACTATATATATTTGATCTAATTGAATAACATTCGTGAAGTAATTACTTACTTTAATATGTTGTCTTCGATCTTTAATTAAATATATTTCTGTATAATGTGATGACACCATGCTAGTAGCTAGAGTTATTAACCCCATGTAGGTACCTATATCAATAACTTTAATAGGTTTAATGTAAACATTTTTATTCGACGTAATAAATTATAAGCTAAAGGAACTATAACTTTTATATTTACTATCAACTAACACGCTCAGTAGGCGTCCTTTTGTAAAAGTTTAAATTTTATCGACATAGGTTAAGTCATTCATTCTCAGATATTTTATGTTATAGAAAATTGAACATACCTTTGAATAATTTGTTAAAAACCTCAATTTAAATCACATTAGGGCCAATTTTGCAATCGTCAGTTAATTCTTAACTGTAGAATAAAATTGACATTTATTTAACAGTCTTTGGTCTGGAAGAATTGTCAAATATTCAAAGTTATTCCTCTGATAAAATTTAACTGAGCACTGAAAACTCGGCTCTTAATATTACATTATAAGTGTGAAAGTTTCTTTGTTTGGATGTTTGTCCGTCAATCATGCTAAAACTACTGAAAGGACAATTAAAGAACAATAGGTGTGCGGACACCGGTGTCCTCGCGGTGTTTGACGGTTTAAAGGAAACTACTGACTTAGGTGATAGGATATATTTTATCCCGATTAAATGCTCCCATGGGATAAAACAGCCTACATACCAACATACGTGGACAAAGCCGCGAGTAAAAGCTAGTCAAAGTCAAAGCATTTATTTCAATTAAACCATAATTTGGTACTTTTGAAACGTCAACAAATACAAAAAAAATAATAGTCTGACAGTCAGTCCGTCAGTGAAGCTAGGTGAAGTTAGGTGCTCATTCCAAAATGTAGATTCGAATGGAGAAGAACGAGCAAGAAACTCCATAAATCCACTAAACACTTTTTTAAGCATATTAATTGCTAATTTACTAGTTTAACTCATTTAGACGTTGTAGACATCCATCATTAGCACAGCTTCATCTCTGTGTTAAAAGTATTACGATTATTCAACATAACAAAATATTATCGCCCAATCAATGAATTCATTATTTCATCATTGATACGCCATAATTAACTACATATTACAGTATCCTAAGGAATGCCGACAGTCGGTGACCGTCGTGTTAATTATAGCTATTGAAACAATACAATGTCCTTACAACTTGTATGGACGCCAGCAGATCAATGTACACCCTTATGTAAATATTTTCAACTTTATAGTATTGGGGTAAAGTTGAAAATTGAATATAGAAGTATGACAGAAAGGCGTATGTTGATATGCTGTTCTGTAGTTAAGCTTAATAAGAAGTTATTAAAGGCAGTAGGGCGGACCAATTACATAGAAAAAAGTTATAGGAATTTGTGTTCATGTGATTCTCTGTCTGAACTAGAATAGGAGATAAAGATCGAAGTAAAAAAATATACATACATATGTAGGTACTTCTCTTCAGTGTGGAAAGAAAACAAGGAATAAATACTACGATCCTTTATGCACTCTAAATATGCACTCGCCAATATCAATGTATATTACGAAAAATCCCGTAGAAACAAACTCACTCTATTTTCCTCAATCGTAAGTAGGTACCTACATCAGATTACAAATCCAGCAATACTTTGTCCAACACGGGAATCGAAACCGAGGCCCCCGTGCCCGGCAGTCGCACTAGCGACCACTCGGCCAACGAGGCATAGATCGAGGAAATAGATCTATCTTTTTTGCTTAAGGATAGTTTTGATAAGGAGAATTAAAAAATAGCAGTTGCATTTGCGACCACAATAAGTGTGAATGTGAACTAGACAGTTTAATCTCCTATTGATATATTTCAGACGAGAACATCTTTGAATATATTATACAAATGTGTATCTTGGTCCATCTGGTAGTCTGCGGTTGCTTTAAGAGCAAACAGACCACTGCAAGGAGGAACACGAACAGCAAATATTTAAACATCCACTGAATTGCAAATTCAGGTCGTTTTATCGAATCTAACTAGACTAGACAACCTGTTAAACACATTATAGGTACTACTGCAGCTCAGAATTTCCTGAAGGCAAGCAAATTACGGCTAATCTCACTCTAAAATCCCGAACAGTAATCATTTATTCACTTCGTTAAATCTGTTTCCATCCCTTGCCTAATCAATTAGATCACAAAATACTAAATTCATGTAAATCTAAAGGAATGTTTAAAACAATTATCTGAATGCGTATCCAACCTGTGCCGGACTTATAAGCTGTCACCTCAATAAGCCTTTGTCAATTTGTCTTCGTTGGGTAGAATTAAAATTTGCATAATGTTATTAGGTTGGCTATATATAAAAGGTCTCAGTCGGTCGCAGATGCTGGCCGATAAAAGACTTGTCACTCGTGTCAGTTTGATCTACGACACTGTAATACCGGCAGTATAGATAAAATGCTTCTTTCAATTACGTTGCACAAGTCCATATTTCCATTTTTATTACTTTCTATCGACATTTTAAAATTTGTTACTATTTATTATTCTGAAACAGGCTTCTGTAGCAATATTTAGTCTATTCACTAAAATACCAAATTCAATCTTAGTTCATTGCCTAAATTAGTGTTTAAAATTCATGACATGCTGGTCCGTAAACTAGACGTGTTTTTATCGTAACAATTTTTTGTGAAACCATCAGATTTTAGTGTTAAAATTAAAATATTTTAGTGCTATACCGTGTATAGTCTAGTTGCAGGTTGGTGCTATAAATTTAATGCTTTAGAAAGTTTTACGTGCGTTTTAATGTGTAAAAACTTGTAAGTTGAGTGGTGGCTAATAAGGGAGATACTTCACAACTCTCTCGCCACGCCCTTAGATGGCGACTGTACAAGTAGTGGACACATCGCCAGTATTTTTTGCTTTGAAGTGCCACGAGGAATATCCCGACTAAAGAGTCACGTTTCGCTGATTCTGAACTAACACTTTATTTGGAGCTCGTCGAATATTGTCGTATGGACGAATGGTACAGTTAGTTTGAGCTTTCGCGACAGTTTCGGAATTTGTCTGTTAAAGGTGCAAGTTTTGCATTTGCTACATAAAATTCTTGTTCTATTTGGCATTTCATGATATACATTTTCTTTGGCACACTTTTTATTAGTGGATTTATCACACAAAACCATCAGTTTATCTCGAAATTTCAGATAAGGCAAGTTCTAAAGTTATTTATGAAGAAAATGTATTACAAGAACCATTTGTGCCATCAGTAAAGTCGTGCAGTATAACCAAGTATCTACCTATATTATGTAGCACATTAATACGGAAAAAATCCCCCTCCTACCCATTCACTGCACCATATAACAGTCATCAATCCCATAATTCTGCCCATGTTATGTCTACGAAAAATATCACAGCAAACCAGAGTCGACATCAAAACTTCACGCTAAAGATTTTAATGGACTAAACTGACTTATTTTCGTTAAATGAAAACACGCTATCATCTAAGGGGACAGCCGTAAGAGGATACGCAACGGAAAACGAAAAAATAAAACGGTTGCCCTATAAATAACCGTTTCTAAATTGAGATTATTTCCGGCAGGTTGAACAGCCGAGCATGTACGAAGTTATGTCAACGGAGAATCGATAAAATTCCTTTGAAATAGATGCCCTTACTGTGAATACGGTGTTGTATCTCATACTCTGATTACGCAGCGGTTTACGTACACCGCAAACATATTGTTTGAGGTGACCTTTCAAAATTTTCTGCTACCTGGTACGAATCGAACGTGGTATTCAAATATGTTTAGGGTGAAATTACTTGGTCATGTAATAAAATAAATGTGTAAAATTAAGGATAGCAGTAAGCATAAGTGCAATAATGTTGTGCTATGATTTTTCTGCGTACGGATGACGGACGCAAAAGCTAAGAAAAAAAATTATGGAAAATTAAAAACATAAATAATAATTAGCATTCTGACCTACTTTTTTCTAGAAAACTTGTCGTTTTTATCCTAAATGAGATACGAAAGTAACAACAGTATAAAGATATTAACTTCTAAGGAAGATATCATTAGAATTAACAAAGTCTCATACAACTTTTGTATTGGATTGAATTAAAAGCGTCACACAAGGAGTTTCGATGCTGAAGTCTCAATCAAATTGTGCTGTAATAATTAATTTATTTAAGAAGTTTGTAAGGAGTCGTGAACTCGTGAGTAATCGGTACGTGTAATATCTGACGACAGGCGCCATGTTAAAAGACTATAAGGAAGTGACAGATTTCGGGAAGCTTAAACTTCGACACGATGAATTTGTTTTAGCTATAAATATTTATCACTGGAGCCTTCTTTTTCTAGTTATTGTTCAAACACTAGCACATCGTTTTCTAATAGGGTTGCCACCCGTAAGTACTTTATAATTAATTATTGTACGTTATTTAAGGTAATTGTAGTCTATACTTTATAAGAATAATGAAGTACACGAAAATACTTTATTTTCGCAAACTTCATTTCTATTAAAGTCGTAAGTATTTGTCGGTTAACTTATCGATTCGATATCGATATTTATCGATTTATGTTGAATCGATTTCGCCACTCACCAGCGCCACTTTGACAATTTCTAGTAAAGATGCAATTGTTTAGTATTTCAATGCAATTGTTTAGTAAAGATACTAATTTAATACAAATTGCAAAAAGCAATAAATATATATTTTTAAATATAATACTAAATAAGAATAAATGGTACTTCATTTTTGTACTGTGTACTTTTTTCTTACCTATAATCGTCAATGTACTTTAAATACAAAAAAAAGGTGGCAACCCTAATTTCTAACCTTATAATTCGACAATAAAGTCCAAATTCTATTCAAAAAGTTTTGAGCATGCAGGAACATTTTACAGGTCCCGTTTTATGGACCTAAGACTATAATTGCAAATAGTGCATATCGTAAAATTATAGTGTGTGTATCGTCGAGGAAGGATCTGAGGGACGGTTGCCAATATGAGCATCAACTGCCGAGTTCCTCGCGAAATCTCTGGCTAAACGCCAACTAAACGACATGATCAAGAAGAGAATTATATGAATAATTGCCGTATCAATTAGGTTAACCTTATTTATCATTTCTTCAATACTGTTGCTAGTCGGATTATAACAATATTATTGTTACATAAATAAAATTAGAACCATATAAACCTGGCTTTATAAGGTCGAAGGGAGCCGCTGGATGTCGGTCACTTCCAACTGACCGATCTTGAAAGTCATTGGGGGAGGACTGTTCAGTGGTGAGTCTTGTAGCTGATGGAACCTCGTTCAGTAACAACTTTAGTTATAATTTTGTACCTATCTAGTGGTGAAAAGGCAAGGAAAAGCTTATTTACTGACATATATCCGACAAACCATTTCCATTTGGTGGCAACTTGGATATGTTCGCAACATCCTCTTTTTGCGTAATGCTGTTTGTATTATTATATTAACTACGCTTATACCGCCGGAAGAGATAGACAGAGGTGTGCATTACTGTATACGGTACTATCTATACTTATAACTTACTAATATTATAAAGCTCGAAGACTTTGTTTTTTTGACATCGCCCTAAGCTCCGGAACTGTCGCGGAGAACCTAACGGGGTGGTTTTTAGTCAGTAAGAGTCCGACACTCCCTCCTGCCTCACCCAGGCGGAGCAGTCATTAGATGATTTCCCCCCTTAAAAAAAAAGGTTTGGAACTACTGGTTCATAATCTATAATTCTTTTTGTGTAGGATGGTCCATTTATGGAGGAAGACAAATTATATAGACTTTAACTTCAGTCTACAATCAATACGAGCCGAGCAGTGTGGGTAATAAAACCGCACGGTTACAGCTAGTTGTATTAAACCGCGCGTACTAAACTTCGCAGTAATTTTACTCAATGAAAGTGTACTCGCAAAACGCTACTATGTAATATATTACTCAAGCATTTTTTCTACCGTAATCCGATCCTAAGACTTAGTTCCACCTTATTTAATATCAGTGTTGCGTGACCTTAGTTTTTTAATCGTGGCTAGCGCCGTGCAAGGCCCGTTCGCCTTGTTGCAATGGTCCCTACTTACTAGGCATATATTTAGAGGTATATAGCCTTACATTATAACGCACCACTTATAATACTTTACAAAGAAAATTGTTATGAGAACCATGCGTGTCCTTTTCAAAGGATTATAAGTTTTGAAACGGTTCAAAGTCAAAAAAAAATTATTTCAATTAAACCATAGTTTGGTACTTTTGAAACGTCAACAAATCCTTACTTAATATTATAAATCGGAAAGTGAGTTTGTTTGTTTGTTTGTTCCGCTTACAAGCCGTAACTACTAAACCGATTGCTTTGAATTTTTGCAGACGTAAAGTTAGAAGTCTGGATTAAATAATAGGGTACTTTTTATCCCGGAAAAATTTGACATTCTCGAGGGAAAAAGAAATTATTGGTATAGATGGCGCTGTGTGTATTGGTATATGTCACGTAGGCTACTTTTTATCCTTTTGTGACGCGAGCGAAGCTGCGGGTAAAAGCTAGTACAAAATAAATAACAGTCTGTCAGTCAGTCCGTCATTGAAACTAGGTGAAGCTAGGTGTTCATTCCAAAATGTAGATTCGAATGCAGAAGAACGAGCAAGAAACTCCATTCGTTACTCTTTTTAAAAAAGTATATTCTACAATGTCTCTGATACATATTGGTTCTTGAGTGGTAGGTAATATAGAAATATAGTTTAAAACATTTCTCATTCGTCATAACTACTTCTATATTGTAAAGGAGATATTATTTGGCATTTACAGGCACAAATCAGAGTCCAGACAGTATTGAAATCTATCTATTAATTCAGATTTTAAGATCAATATCCCTAGGACTTTACTCTCTCGACTACACTAAAAGCATTATGACTATGCTTGTTAGCTTAAGGTTTATTATTATACACATTTAAGGCGTAGACCAAGAGCCCAAGTCCTTGATGGAGGCCTAAAGCCAAATCAATACGCCCCACCTTCCCAAATCGCAAAATAGCATGTAAACAGTCCATAACCCTTTAGTCTAGGAACAAGGAAAGTCTAGGTCTTGTTTTAGAAATGTAAAATCCATTTGGATGTCTAGACTAAGTCACGGATTGGACGGCCGAGGTAGCATGTAAATTAGACGCGTGAAAGGAATCTACTACTCGTATTATCATTTAGACTAATTCAAGATATACGTGGTGTGAATTCGTCAAGCTGTGACGGTAGAACATATTTGTGCCCCTATTCCTCCAGTGGCGAAGAGCTGACTAAGGGCCTGCACGTTTGACTAAGACCAGGCAGCAATTGCTCTCTGACACAAATACCTGAAACCTTTGATCTATAACCTGGCTACCTATTTTGAAGATTATGGCAAACTCCTTTACATAGGGGAGGCTCATTACAGTCTAGTCTAACAGTCGAATTGTCATTGTTGACGTTGAATTCGTTTTGGTATTGAATTTGTTCAAAAATATCTTGTTCCTATTAAAAATAACGAGCACATTTCAAGTGAAACTCAATAGCATTAGAAATATATATTGTACTGAATTCTACTTGCAAGATATCAATAAGCAAGTTTTGGTTGAAATATTGAATATGCTTGGTTATTTTCGCATACACTAAAATGGATCGTACTCTTTTAGTTACAGTTAATTCTAAATTACATTTCCTATTTAAATTAAATGAACATTTTGTTTATATTTTATAATGCTACAAAAAAATACATTAAAATTCATCATTTTTAGATGCAAACAAGAGTATTTTTTACTTCACAGTTGTCAAATCAATCAGATAGATTTTAATTTGATTGGACGCCTGGCAAAAATCATTACCTATATAAGATGCGTGTTGACATATATAAAAAAAGTCTTAAACCATTCGGTCAATGGTATGGTAAAACCAAGGTTATCGGTTTGTGTATCCTGTTTCTTACTCTTAAACTACTTGAATGATTTTGGTGTAGTTCAATCCTACCTCTAGAGACGTATTGAATACAGGCTAGTTATAGAAAACGATATGCTGGTTATCAAAGTATAATTTCTAGCCACAATGGTGTAAGGTCTACTTTACAGGTAACCAATTATCCGTTACAACACAAAATAATTCTATTATTTTATACCACGTGAAGATTTAACACAGACCTATACCATATAAAGGGTATCCGTTTAGATCAAACGAAACATCATCCCTTTATCCGTTCATCGTTTTACAAAATATTATATTTATAAACGATAAAATTTATGTACAAAATTAGCGTTAAATAGGTGCTTACGTACTTCTTAGGAAAACATCGTGAGGAAACCTGGACTTATAATTTATATTTATAAGTTTGAAATCGCCTACCCACATTGAACAAGCGTGGCGATTAATTCTCAAACCTTCTCTGTGAGAAAAGAGGCTTTGCTCAGCAGTGGGCATTTATTGGCTGTTGATGGTGTACTTAAACGCTTAGATACATAGCAAACGAAAATAAATCGGTCGGAAGATTATACTAAAGTAAATTTCTATTTAATTAAACCATATTCGTCATGTCGTGGTACAAAATCTAATATTTTGATCTATTAATTCATCTATTTTCATTCAAATCATCGGTAGGTAGTTCTCCTAGTTATAAGATATTATAATGTTATCCTTATTACGAAAAAGCTTTAAGGAATAAGTTCGTAGACTTGTTAGTGAAAAATTCAATACCTACCTAACTAGAAGAAAATTCAGTCTTCATTTACAGTTTGTTAGAACGAAATCACAAAAGCAATTGTGTATAGTACTTTTGAGAAACTTTTCTCGTTGTACCCTAACTGCATTAGAAGAGGGATTTAAGACTGCAACTGCGAACCCTGTGAAGAACTTAGATTTCCTTGCAGCATCCATTTTACTTGTAAATGAGACGCAGCTGACTCTTTGTGCATATTTTTAATGAGAACTGGATGAAATCTTATTTAGATTTCCTGTTTAGATTTTTTCCAAATGTCGTTCGTTTAGCTTGACTTGAATTATACGTTTTTATTGAGGCACATGTGTATATGAACTTAAAACTTTTTAATTTTTAGTGGTTCATAGTAGATATTAATATTGAACCGATTTTCACCTAATAATTGGCGAAAGATAACATTAATCACTGCAGTCGTAAGTTTAACCTATCGTAGGTACATTGTTGTTTATTATAATTAATATAATATTAAAAATGAGAATAAAACATACAATCGCTACGCAAAATATCTTCGATCAACGTAAATATAGTCCAACAGCTGTACAAAAGCCATAAGCATAAATCTCTGTCTATTTTTATCTGTACCTAGATTTACGCAAAAAGAAGTAAAAAGTCGAAAGATTACACAGATTATAAATATTTTCGTTGTCACTGCGCCTACGCCGACCGTCCAATGTTTAAATTTAGATCTTGCATCGTACATGACATAATTTTATAAGATTTTGGAAATGCAGAAACAAATACAATTGTAACTAAAACTGCGTTGTAAATTGCAGAACGAGCATTGCCCTATTGTTGCAACATGCAACGTCAGCCCATGATGCAACAAGTTACGCATAACGTTGCAACAGTGTTACATAAATTCATGAAAGGATACGAATGTTTCTTTAGTTAATCGTGTTTATTTTTTACAAATCAGTGATTCAGTGATTCAGAGATGACTAATAAAATCTTCTTTTGATACTTCATATTGTTACATAATCGTAATCATTACTTATTATGAATTAAAGTAACGTCTGTTGCTATTTATTGTTAATTTATTTATTGGAGTATAAAATACTGGATATCACGATAAATAACGGTTCATGCAAATCGACAAACTTGCGGTATTTAACAACTTTTTCGTTAACTACTTTTATTAGTAGTTTCAAAGTAAAACCAATGTACAGGTTAATCTTCACTCTTAAACACACCCTTTGATATCGACATTGTCGGTAGATTAACAAAATTGAATCAAGAGAGGAGAACAGTCGAAAATTTTATCCAAATATTAACAAATTAAATCACGCACGCTTTTAAAGCTAAAATCTGCGAACGGTAAACAAACTGTTTACTGAACTGTGAAATTATTCAATGATGCGTAATTTTACGTGGATACATAACACATATGTTATTGGTAGGTATATAGGGTCAAAACTGGGGCAGTTGGAAGGCCAACCCTACACCCTATGGCTGATGCTTTATGCATGAGACGACGGGCTGTGTCGCGTAAACAGTTTCAGCACACCCCTACCTAATAACAAGATGTATTGGAACTTTTTCGAGGCGACAAAATGTACCTAAATATGAAATGTGTTGGTAAATAATTTATCGACGTTCATCAAGTGGTTCTATTAACTTTACCACGTGAATCCTCGTAAATAAATGTTCTGAAAAAATGTTCTGTATAAGATTGTCTTACAGTCTATATTAAAATGTTTTCTCTAGTTCATAATATGTATATTATAGGTAAATAAATTATTATTGTCGTAATATCTATCAAGTTTTTACACATGTATCCAATTTTAACCACCGTTTAATAAATAATTGTATAATTTTACGTTTTAAAGTATAAGATTTACAATACAATACCAATAATAAAACGGACAAAACAAACATGTTAAAATTAAGCACCACACTGGCGGAATTATCCTGTTATGAAGTAACACGTCATTGATAATACCAAAGACAATAATTTTAAGCTTTTAAAGACATTTTTCAACAACATGGCGTACATATAATACAAAATCACATTTAAAACGAAAAGAGCCCGAAAAGCTTGTACACAGAGCATAATAAATGGTTCCCCAATCATTATTAGTTTATTAACTACTGCTGAAATATAATTAGCTATAAGTAGGTATTTGTTTTCGCGTACATTACTGTATTATGACGTCATAAACTGTGAGGGCGTAATGAAAATATGGCTGGTGTTATTGTACCTATGTCAATATTTTCCTACACTATGTTAAAGGGCCTTAATGTAATCCTGGAGAAACTTGTTGGTTTTTTGATTAAGTAGGTATTTTTATTGTTTAAAAAATATTACTGAGAATAAACTAGATAGCTACATGTGTGTATTGTATTCAAAAAACTTAGGAATTTGTTCATTCTCTTCTGTTACATACCTACATATACCTAACTGGAATCTCTTTCAACATGCCTTTGCCTTCAAACAAGTTCTCAATATGCAAATTGCGTCAATTTTTTAAATCATAATGAATGAAAAATTTGAATAAATAAACAGTAATGCAGTGAATGCAAGGTCTATGAAAAACCATGGCTATTGCATTCTAGTAAATGCAAAATTATATCTTATTACATAGACAAAATAAGATACACAATTTGTTAACACGAAATGAAGCAATTCTACATTATTATTGTGAATTTATACCAAACAGATGTCTTATAACAGCTGTTATTTAATTTAATATTACTTATCAAATACAAGATGTCCTACTAAACTATTTTATTTTACAAAACACAACATATTGTCACACCTTTTACAATATAAACCCATTTTTCTTCAGTTACATTATATCCATTATAATAAAAAGATAGTTCTATTCCCAAACATCAAGCAAATTCCGTTCATATTTATTTACTTAACAAAATAATTGCAACTTCAGTCAAGATGCAAATAAAGTTACCTAAGAACTGTATTTATTTATTATTCAATTTTTTATTGAGCCTAATACTAAAACGAACAGCTCTTGATTCTAGATAAATATTTCTCAACCAGTGTTCATAGTCAATAAAAAGAGTTAAAAGAGTATGTTTTAGCTGTGTATTCAAAATTAACAGTAATGTTTGCTTATTAAATATGAGTCATAGCTAACATGGGACAATGGTCTAGTTTAAATATATTTTTATTATGATGATTATTACTTTTTCCAACACTTGTGTGTGGTTTGCAAACTTTTGACCTACCTATGAATATGTTTAATGTGTAATTGATGAGTTTGTACTTTAATATGAATATATGTAAGGTTGTTTTTCAAAGCATCATCAATTGACTACCTATTTTAAGTTGGATAAACAAAATTTTAAACTTGGATTAAATATCTACTTAGACATGTAGAATCTAACTTTATCATATTCAGTAAATTATTTACAAGTGCTACAGTGACTCAATGTATTGTCTAAAGCATTTAAAATCAAACAAAAGCCCTGGTTTTTATAACATCACAATGCAGAGATAAGTTGCATGAATGAGTAATCCTTCACAATATTATAGCTGCTTTTGTACAAGGAGTATTTTACTTACTGCTTACTTTTTCTTTCTTCATTTAAATATATCAAGTGGTTATTGCTGGCCAGTTTTATTATGCAATGAGATTTTACTGGCAGCAAGTTTGTTTATGGTATAAATTGGTGTTATCCTATGATTTTTATAAAACATATTCTTTTAATGTCTATAAAGTAGGTACATTTAGAATTAGATAGATATTATTAACTCGTCGAGTACCGGTTTTGTAGACACAATTATAGAACAATAGGTTGCGGTCACCGGTGACCGCTTGGTGTTTGACAGTTTCTAATAGGCATAATGAATAAATAATATTGTAAATATGAAAGCTGCATGTTGTCATCCATTAAAATTATGCAATGGTCATATGTAATTTAAAACTATAGTATCATTAAACTGTCAAACCGGTTGCGGTCACCGGTGACCGCAACCTATTGTTCTATAATTGTATCTATAATGACGGTATTCGACGAGTTAAACAGGTTGTCAATAGTTATTTTTATGCTCACAGAACATTGAAAAAAGGCTAATAAGATTTTCATGTAGGTAGTATTTTATAGTTAAGATGCCATGCTACGCTGACCACACTTTCTAGGCTAACTGGGTGACCATTGCCAGTTTACACACATTACTAATTCATGTCAGATACATTATACTCAAACACAATCTATAGATTACCTGTGTACCTACCATAAATTAATCCAATGTTATCTCTGTTTCAAATATTGAACTTCTGATAAGAATGTTGCAATGCTTGTGTGTATAATTAAAAAAAACAAAAGGTCCAGTTATTAGTTTGCTATCTAAACAATCTGTGCAAACAAGTTTCCAGTATGATAAAACTAGTTATGTAAGGCATTTAATGTTTGTTATCAGATATTTGTTTATCAGCAGTAGTTGAGTACAATGATTGAGGAACCAAAACAGAATTAGACACTTACCTTGAACATAGGCCTGGGATGCCTCGGCTGCGAGGGAGCAGCAGTGGTCGTGGTGGCCGCGGGGGCCGGCGCTGGCGCCGTCACGTGGTCCGCCGGCAACGACTCCGGGACAGTTTGGAGAGTAGGCCTCATAGTCGTCGACATTTTCACAATAACACTTAGTTCAAACACTTAACACCTTGCTAGCCCACCCTCGCCGTTCGCATCCTCTGCGGCGGCCGCGCGCTCAGCCCGCCAGACCGGCCCAGGCCTTCACCAGGACGCCGACACAGGCCCCGACTTAGCTCCACCGATTGCCGACCAACAACGCCCATCTAACCGCATTTTCGACCAGAAAAAAACATCGCGAAGCCCTATAACGAAAACTGTGGAACGATACGCGATACCTATTTCACTTTCACGTATATGTTAACGATCGTCGAGATGGAAAACGGAAATAGACACGCAAAAAACTATTAGAAAGCTTACGGTGTCTTCTCCTGTCACATAAACACTATCAAGGAATTCGGCATTTAAGCTTTATAATGACGCGCAAACTGTTTCCGTTAACGCCACCGGCTCGAATACAGGTTATGAAATCGCGTGGTGGACAAATATAAATCCATTTAATAATAAAATTACTAAAGAAATTCACTTAACTCCGCTAAAAGTCCTCACATTCTTGAATTCACTCTCAAGATGGCGGATTTTACCTACTCCTCGTAAATGGGCACAAGGCTGACACGAAAACATCAACCGGCTCTCTATCAATCCCTTTCTTTTGGCAGCACATGAAAAGAGATAGTGATATGTGAACGAGTTCAACGGAGTTTTGTGATTCGTCACTGAAAAAACTGCCAATGGAGCATGCGCAAAAGTAGCGAGTATTTGAAACTTTGAACGCACCCGTAGACGTTTCGTTAACGGGTTAAACTTATTTATCGGAACTATTTTCTAATTTTATAAATGAAAAATCTGATTAGTTTTAACAGTCCCATTATATTATTCCAGTATTTTTTAACTAAACCGAAAAAAATACGCAGTCTTGAGAGATTATGTAAAAATATTTTTGAATGGGCCAACTCTGTAGGCATTTATTTTATGCTGGCAAGTAACTTTGCCGCCATGTTCATAAATATGGCTGCCTTGTTGTTGGCGACTGTTGGGTGCTTGTTTAGAAATTAATGTTTGTTTCTTTCGTTTATTATGATTTCAATTAACTGCATTTGTAAAATATTGCAGCTTAGGGCGGATAACATAATTTATTGGTGAGTGAGTAATATTCAATTAATGTTGAGACCGTTTAAAGTGTTCGTTAACGTAATAACAATCTGCTTGGAACAACGTGAGCTTTTCTAATGCGTATTCGTTTTCTTTATGTTATTCATGATAAGTGTTGAGATAATGTATCGAAATGGTTTGTTTGCGAATATGTATTATAATTCAAGGTTCGGATGCAAGTGAGGGTCATATTTACATAAGTTGTGACCTTAGTACATGCAGACAACAAAAGAATACTTCCATGGATCTGTTGTCAGCAAGTAATGTTCTTAATGTTTTCTTATTTTAATAACGGTTATTCATGCGTTCCAAGTATAAAATGTTTTTGGAATAAGTAGCGTGTGTGCTATGTCGGTAAACTAAGCAGATAATAAAAAGTAGGTGAACGAACCCCGTTTTGTATCCACAAATAGTATAGTGCTTTCTAAAGTTCGATTTTTGCTTACGCATCATAGCGGCTTCTTCGAATCCGATTCACAACGTTGCACACAGCTTCGTAGTAAGATTTTGAGCGAAATGCATCATTATTTATTTATCGACAAAATATTTACATTTGCAAAGTGAATGAAACATCTTAGTTCCGGGAGATCGGGGCTCTTTTTTATTTATGTTGATAAATTAGACGAATCAACAATATTTACAGTTAGTTTCCGATGGTGTTGGTGATAACAGTATGTATCTTGATGTTAACAATTTGTTCTTATCAGAAGACTGTCAATATACTTCATAAAATCTATGAAAATTTCTAGTAAATGTTACAAGTATTGAAAAAAAAGTCATGATTCCTTCATTACAGTGAGACAAACATGAAGTTTGTTTTTTAAAGAGTTCAGTTATTTAAGTACATTTATACAAGACTTTTACTTCTATCTGTAACTATAATTACTTAGGTATTATGAGAAGTAAAAATTTCTACCCTTCTGAATTTTATGGCTGATGCAAGATTGTGAAAAATATACATGTTTATGTTCATAACATGCAAACCTAATATCTTTGAATAACATGTGATATATGCAAGAAGATAATTTATTAAATAAATAAAACAGTTTTCACATACTATTTTGCTTTTCACTCACTTACTCGCACTCAAACAATACCAATGACTTCTTAATTTATTATTTATTTATTACTTTCAGTCATGATTGTCCCACTGCAGGGAAAACTCCCACTTATTTAAATGCTGTAAATAAACTTACCTAACTTTTTATAAAAAAAATGCCTTTTTATTCCCATTCCTATAAGAAGATCAATATTATCACGGCACATCTCTAGGGCATTTTCCTATTGCATAGTTGTTGCAAAGTCACACTAAAAATTTATGAACATTGTAGTTACTTGTTATGAGATATGTGGCGAGGAATATGAAAAGAAGCTACTTGAGTTCACAATAAGGTTGGTATTCGAAACAGATTAACAGGATGCAACAGCTGATACTGCCCACCCCCCCTCACCACATGCACACTTAAGATGTGGTATGACTTGTACACCTGTATTGGTAATAATGTGATCAGTAAATAATCATGTACAAATGGTGTTGCCTTTTAAAATAATTTTTCATATTAATTATTCTTTCTCATGCTAAAACTTACCTGAGGCGATTCATTTTTGCTGCCCTAACAAAAACTTGCCTGGGGTGGGCTGATACAATTAATTTTAGTCCCCTATCAGGTACCAAAAGATTGATTTTGGATGAAATTATTATGTGAAGCACCTACTTACCAATATTTTTTTTATGTACTTTTTTTTCATCCACCGTCTATTAAACTGTCAAACACCAAGCGGTCACCGGTATTGTTCTATAACTGTGTCTACAATGACGGTACTTGACGAGTTAAATTACTTGAGTTATCATTCAATGTTCAATTCTTATACTACATCAGTCATTCGTCCGTTTTTTGATCCAGTCATTACGTTAACGGTTGAGTCACCACATCTCTACTCTTATTTTTTTCTCCTTATACTCTTATCAGGTTGAATCAATTTACTTGTTACAATGGGTAAAAAATTAGAGTATAAAAAATGCAAAAGTGGGATCGTTCAATATGTAGTACACATAATAATTTAACGTCACGCCTGTCTCCCATGGGGGTAGGCAGAGATTAAGGAATGCCACTTGCCACAATTCCTGCATACCTCTTTCGCTTCATCAACCGTTATCAATCTTTACATGCATGCTTGTCGGTTAAACTGTCAAACACCAAGCGGTCACCGGTGACCGCAACCTATTGTTCTATAATTGTGTCTATAATGACGGTACTCGACGAGTAAAGGGTACTTTTAATTTAAGCCTTATTCAATATATCCCCAACATATACATAATATACTGGACAAAGGAGCAATATTTGCCTCTTATTATGTGAAGGTTGACTTGTAAAATATTCAGAGAATTGGAACAAGGTTTGCACACAATTTTAATGTTACAATGAAGTATTTTCAGAACAAAAGGGCCTTTTTTGTGCTTAGTGATTTCAAATGATCTATAATAATGTTTCTCTGAAAAGAAGTTATTCTAGTGAAAATATTGTTTTATCTTTACTGTCGATTGCCAGCTGTGCTGAACGTAAACATTGAACTTTTTAACATTTTTAAATCACAATTTGTGAGTTTTAGTGGAAATTCCCCGAAAAACTTACTAAGTGTTGTTTCCTTAGGATTAATAGATTTAGCTGTGCATTTTGTAACGTTGTCACTAGTAAAATAGAGTGTAATTTATATTTAGTTTTAATAAGCAAACAATGACACCCACACAGTCATTACACATAATAATTAATGATTTTGTTTAATTAAGTATTAAACTAAGCAAATTACAAAAATATAGAATTATTATTACTAATCAAGTAATTATATTACGAAAATTAAAAATAGGATACCTATGTTTTAACACTACAAATTCTTGACAATTTTAGTTAAACTGGGAAAAGAGCACAGGTGGATAATTCCATAATAGCCAAGACTTGCACTAGTCGAGATAAACGTTATGTTGGTATTAGTAATGAACATAATTATTAAAAAAAAGTTAAAAAAACATTAATATTTGTTTCAGATTTTATTTAACCGAGAGACCCACAGTTGTCCGAGAGGAGAGCTTTTTTTTTTATAAATGAGCCCCACCTAGTAATATAAGCTTGTAGCTATCATAAGCAGTTCTATTTGTAGAGGAGTTGGATAATTTTATTATGTCCAAGATGTGGCCGGCGTCGCAGTATTCCCATAGCAATGCGCCCATCCCCAACAATGCAGGAAAACCGAATGAACATCAGAACCAACAAAATTTGAAGACCTTGGGCATGACCTCAGCCATTTCCATGGCAGGTAAGTTACCTACATTTATCCTTCTTAAATAAAACATTGATAAAGTATATTTATAAAAGTTTACCAAGGTCAGGGTCGGTTTAATTTTGCCTATATAACTTTATCTTAGTAATGACCTTGATATAAATAAAAACTGTCTGTTGTGCGAAACCACATCTTAATTCTGAGAATTGTTTGTTATTAGTCTAGCTTAGTGTGTCAGTTAATCTCGAATGTTTTGCGTAATTGTGAAAACCTAGATTAGTAATACTAAACTATGACCTCTATAGCTGTTAATATTTATAAACAATATGGTTTCCAGTGATTAGAAAATTTCCTCATATAAATAATTAACTTTAATCACATAACCCTCACTGCAGTGTTAGTTTCTGAAGTGTAGCGATCTTATGTTTATATTACTTACATTATGATTGCAGGTCCGAAGCCCATTGATATAGAAAAAACCACAGAACTAAAACAATCCCTGATTCCATATGGAGTCTTTGAATCTGAGCAAGAGATGCATCATAGGATGGAAGTGCTGGGTGCCCTGCACAGACTTGTGAGACAATGGATCAGAGAGGAATCTATGCGGAAGAATATGCCTCCTACCGTAGCTGATACCGTCGGAGGAAATATTTATACATTTGGATCTTATAGGCTTGGAGTAAGTTGGTTTAGAGATTTTATTTATTTTCTATTTATATTTTACATGTAAGACATGAATGGTTCGCATTCATGTCTCACATGTATTCTCGCAAGGCATAGAATTTGTAAAGCATTGTAGTCAGTATTAGTGCTGCTAAATGCCAATTTTACCTCTAATGCGTATTAACAAGGTTTATTTTACAATAACATTATTTCTTCACAGTATATTGACTTGTGAATGTTTTTTTTTTGACAGGTGCACCATAGAGGTGCCGATATTGACGCGCTGTGCGTTGCCCCGCGTCACATAGACAGGATTGACTATTTTGCGTCGTTCTACGAGTTATTGAAGGCGCAACCTCAGGTTAGTAAAACGTTCAGAATGCAAATTGATGCATTGAGGCTAGGTTGGCGCAGGTAGACCAATCAGCTACTACCTGTGTCACGAGGTCGGAGCGGAACAACATTCTCTGTGATCCCCAAAATATTGTTCTGAGTTTAGGTGTGATTTTTTTATGGGGTAAGCCGGTAAACGAGCATACGTTTCACCTAATGGTAAGCAAATTGCATCGCCCATGGACACCCAGAACACCAGAGGTGTTACAAGTACGTTACCGGCCTTTTGAGGAATAAAAATTTGAGGATTGTTGGAGATTTAGGCATTGGGGAGATTGGGGAAGGGGGGTAATTGGGCATCCAGTAACGTCATTCACATGACGAAACACCACGCAAGTATTATTTCACGTCGGTTTCCTGCTCGGCCGTGGTATCACTCCGGTCGAGCCGGCCCATTCGTGCCGAAGCATGGCTCTCCCACACTTGTAAATGATGAGTCTTATGTTTATAGACGAACATACTGTGTATTTGGAAATTGATATCTTCGTTTGATGTAAAGTTTCATTAATACTAGTGTAGGTACTGACTATTGTGACAAAGTGTAACAAATATACAATTATACATATCTTGGACTTTGTCCTTTTCCCAGTTCTCTACCCGATACTGATTAAGGGCTCGTACACACGCAAGAACTTGCGAATTGATTCGCATCGCGCATCAAAGTCTTATCTTCCCATAATCTTCTTTGTTTCTTTTTCCTGTATCTCCTAAGCAATAACAGAAGTGCATACTTCTTTTTACGATCCATGTCACGACCTAGTATTCAATTTAAAATACGTTTAGTACGGTTGACGGTTGTCTAAGGAATGGTCACCCTGGGGGACGCCTTGTCGCACGAAATTGCATCGCAGCAATGCATGCATCGTATTTTTTTGGGCTGCGAATTCGCATCGCATCGCAGTTTTGTGTACGGGCCCTAACTGGTAACCATATGACATGGCACTATATCGAAATACTCTCACTACCACTCAATTTTAAGTCCCGTTAAATATAGTTCTATGACTATTAGTTCTTTGTAAACGATATAGATGGCACGATATTTAAGTTCAACTAAAAATTTTGTAGCCTTTCAGTATTCGGGTGTAAGAGTCCTGGTGGCGTATTATGACATCTTAAAGCCAGTGTGGCTCCGTTGAGGGAACGAGATCTCGCTAGACGACTTGTATAGCTCTGTTTCTTTCCCTCAATGAAACCATTCTGACTTTAGTACGTCCTAATAACCCTGCTGGGCGGTATTCCGTCAAATCATATGTGAACAAGTTGCTTTTTTGTAGATATGCTAAATCATTTATATTTTGTTTAGGTGAAGGATCTGCGAGCTGTAGAGGACGCATTCGTGCCCGTCATCAAGATGAATTTCGATGGAATTGAGATTGACTTGCTTTTTGCCAGGCTGGCACTTAAGGAAATACCTGGTAAGATTTCTCTTATTGCATATGGCTCATAGTCGTAGTTGAAAATAGTAGTATTTGTAGAGATAATTACAATGAAGCTATTTTTCACTGGGTTCTTACATATTATTAAAAATTATTTGTGTATTACTGGGTTGTTAAAAAAAAATCTCAGTAGTAACACAGAGTCTGGAATTGTACCCGGTATATGGGAATAGGCTTGCCCCCTATTACATGGGATTTATAACATAAATAGTAAAAAGAGGGTGATATATTCTACACTGGCATTAAGTCCCGGAATGTGCACCTCTGCATATCCCTTCGGGAATTAAACGCCGTGATGCTATGTTATGTCTATTTTTCACGTTTTTGAGTTACAATTTCAAAATATTTTAGTAAGTTATTTAGAGTCGACGCAATATATTCCATTTTCCACTATGGGGGCTACCGTTTTTTTTTCAAACACTAGATGGCGCTAATTTAAGAAAGGTTGTTTTTCCCAATCACTGTAGCTGTTCAAAATTGAATGACCAATGATGTCACACTAGCTAATTTGTGACATCATTGGGCGAAAAGAATAGAGGTACACTGTGCCATCTGGTGAGAAAAATAAAACGTTAGACATAACGTCACATTACTAACTCCCATTTCTTCATATTTTAATGATTTTATTACTCCATCAGACAAACTTGTAAGAATTACTTAAAATTGCAACCTTTTTTTTCATACTTACACTATTTTAACCGACTTCCCAAAAAGGAGGTTATCAATTTCGTCTGTATATTTTTTTATTATGTTTCTTTTTGTTATGAGTCTACATCTTCCAGAAACAAAACGCGCGATGCTTTGATATGTCTATTGCACAATAATTCTACTAATCGATAGCTCTTATATGTACAACATTAATAAACATTGATTCACGTCTTATCTTAATGTCAATGAAAAATAAACATAACATAACATAACATCACGCCTTTTATCCCCGAAGGGGTAGGCTGAGGTGCACACAGAAGTAACACCCACTTTTCACTATTTATGTTTAGAGTCCCATGTAATAGGGGGTTAGCGTATTGCCATATACCGGGCACATTTCCAGACTCCGTGCTACTACTGAGATTTTTTTAAAAACCCAGTAATACTTTGCCCGACCCGGGAATCGAACCCGAGACCCTTGCCCGGCAGTCGCACTCGCGACCACTCGGCCAACGAGGCAAAACGAGAGAAAAATAAACATAGTCGAGTTATAAAGGGGAAAACCAGATCTAAACTTTAAATAGTTCATATTGTTATAAGTTAATTTTAAAACTGTAAGATTTTAGATAGAATATCCAATTAAATTAGTCAGATAATGTTATGTCTAAAGTAACCCTTTGACCTACCTAGTACCTAGTTACTGTGTAGACTCAACATAGAACTATGTTTGTGTAATGAATATTGGTATGTTTTTCAACAGATTCCTTTGATCTTCGCGATGATATGCTCTTGAAAAACTTAGATCAGAAATGTGTGCGTTCGCTAAACGGATGCAGAGTAACCGACGAGATTCTCCGCCTCGTACCCAATATAAACAACTTCAGGCTTACTCTACGCGCCATCAAGCTGTGGGCTAAACGTATGTATCTAATAATACAAAGATTTAAAGAATTAGTGTATCAACGAGACAGTAAAACATTTTTATAATATTAACTAAAATCGTGGGTTACTCACGTGAATGTACTGACAAAAGCTCTACTAGTTTCGAACCACATAGGGGTTCGTCCTCATGAGCAGCGTGCGCGGTCGCGGCGACGTCGCGCAGCTCACTGGCTGGCATTGGCGCCCGCGTCGGTGGTGATACTTGCGCTGCGACTAGTAGAAAGTAGAAGAGCTTTTCTCAGTTTATCCACGTGAGGAACCCGCGATTTTTGTTAATTTAGTCTCACGATATTTATTATAAAAACATTTTTCATCATTTTTATAATAGAGTAATTTTTTTTTTCTTAATATCAGCAATCAGTCGCAAGACTATAAGCAGATGAGTTGAGTGCAATCTTGACTGGAAGACGACGAGGCCATCGCCTCATCTGCCTTTTTAGAAGACATCCCTCCTCTTCAGTCTCCTTTCCATGGATGAAGGATATAAGAGTTGAGTTGCCAGGTCATTGGGATGAACAGCTAGGCGTTCCGCATACTTTTTCTTGTATTTGTCTATCTCTGATTGAATTGTTGGAACGTTCAGATGATTGTGTATCTCGTCATTTCTGGAGAACGGAGCATTTGCAATGGTTCGTAGGATTTTGTTTTGTACTCGTTGTAGGCACATTATATTGCTCTTGCTGGCGGAGCCCCAGAGTGGAATACCGTAGGTCCATATGGGTTTCAGGACTGAGTTATAAATCAAGAGCTTATTGTCAACAGACAAGACTGAGTTTCTGCCCATGAGCCAGAGGAGATTTCTAAATTTGATGTTGATTTCATCTCTTTTCTTCTTTATGTGATAGTTCCAGGTAAGTCTTCTATCCAGATGAAAACCCAAGTACTTTATATATTCTGTGTCTGGTAGAGGATCGGCGCCAAGTTTGACAGGTGGACAGTTTTCCCTTCTTAACGTGAATGTAATGTGGATTGATTTTTGGGCGCTTGCTCGGATACGCCACTTTTTCATCCATGAATACGTGTCGTCCAGGAGATGTTGAAGCTTGGAACTGGCCACACTGGGAACTTCATCACTAGCGAGGTAGGCTACGTCATCAGCGTAAGTTGCAACGACTACGTCGTGAGATGTCGGTAAGTCAGAGGTGAAGATATTGTACAACACAGGACCAAGTACGGAACCTTGTGGTACACCAGCAGTAGTTTTGCGCAAAGTAGATCTAGCGTCTCTCTGTTTTACTTGAAAAAGTCTATCCCCGAGATACGATTTAATGATCGAGTAGAAAGGATGTGGCAGTTTCTCTTTTACTTTGCACAGCAAACCCTTGTGCCAGACCCCGTCAAAGGCTTGCTGCACATCCAGGAATGCCGCCGAGCAGTATAGTTTACCCTCAAAGCAACGTCTAATTTCTTGGTGAACTCTGTGCATTTGCTCAACAGTAGAGTGCTTCTTACGAAATCCAAACTGGTGGGTGGGAATAATGTCACAAAGTTCCATGTGATCTTTCAGACGAGCCATGAAGATTTTTTCCCATACCTACGAAAGAACCGGAGTTAGGCTTATAGGGCGGTACGATGAAGCTTCGTGTGGCGATTTACCAGGTTTGTGAATCATATTAATTTGAGATACTTTCCAAAGTTTGGGAAAGTACGATAGTCTAAGGGTTGCGTTGAAAAGTGAGGCAATCAGAATTACGCATTTTCTGGGGAGATTCTTCAGAACTGTAGGACTGATTAGGTCAAAACCAGGCGCTTTTTTGGGGTCCATTTGTCTGATTTCTCGTGCTATTTCTTTTGGTGACGTGGGTTTTATTGGTAGGCACAATTGGAAGTCCTGTTCTAGTGTTTCATCCACCTCAGACTCATCATCACCACCCGTGTTTGGCTGGAATACCTTCTCAAGATGGTCTGCAAATACTTCTGCTTTCTCTGCATCTGTTCTCATCCATGAAGATGAGGACCTAAGGGGATGGAGGTGTTGTTGCGGTTTATCGATTGTTTTTATTGCCTTCCACAGTGAAGTCGTCGAAACATGTCGCCAAAGGGTAAAGGCGACCTTTACCCTTTGGCGACATGTTTTCTAGGAGACTACGGAACCTTGAGTTTGCTGATTCATGTAGGATCTCTTTCAGTTGTTTTACAGCTTGATTAAATGCAGTTTTATCAGCTGGGTGCTGAAATTGGTGCCAGATTCTTCTTAGTCGGCGTTTATTATAATAGAGTAATGATGGAGTTTTTTACTCGTTCTTCTCCATTCGAAACTTCTCCATTGGAACGAACGCCTAGCTTCACTGACAGATTGATGGACAATTTAATTTTTGACGTTACAAAAGTTCCTAATTAAGGATCAATTGAAATAAATGCGTTGACTTTGACTTTACAGCAGTCTTCAAAATGTAGTCGTAAGTGCAACTAATGATGAGATTTGGTTCTCCCTTGGAGCAGGACCTAACATCACTCAAAACCCCTTCAAGCACCATGCACCTTGAGACTTTTTGGTGTCAGATTTATAAATCAGTTGCCAGATTTATCAATCAGTTGCCAGATTTAGGCTACACTGTTTTATATTTTTTTATGTGGTCAGAAAATCATCAAATGACTCCCTCCTGGGCGAGGCGGCATCTGCACATACATGACGACCTGTGCCTATTCGTGACCTCGGCAGATTACAACTACAGGAGACAATTTCGATAATATTCAAATGATTGTTCAACAGGTCACGGCATATATTCAAACACTTTAGGATACCTGGGCGGCGTGTCATGGGCCATGTTGGTAGCCAGGACCTGTCAGTTGTACCCCAACGCACTGCCTGCGACATTGGTGCACAAGTTCTTCCTGGTGTTCAGCCAGTGGAAGTGGCCACAACCAGTTCTCCTGAAGCAACCTGATTCCGTCAACCTTGGGTTCCCCGTGTGGGATCCTAGAGTGAGTATTCAATTCCTATTGAGTTTCATGTGTATGCTGCATTCAGTACCGTCTACCATAGGGGTACTCAGGGTCCGTTCCCAGTGCCCCCATCATCCTCAGGGGGCCCCGAAGGACCGACAATTTTTATGACGGACACACACCCGCTACATGTTGCGCAACTTGTAGGTTCGATTCCCACACGGAGCAAATCTAGTACTTGTGTTGTTTCGTGTTTGTAAATGCACCCACGGTACAGGAGAAAATCATAGTGTGTGGCAACGGTAAAAAACAAAAACAAAAAAGCGTTCCAAAAGGGGCCCGAAATATTGTGCCCAAGGGCCTCAGCATAGTCTAAGACGGCCCTGGGTGAATTAGTATTTTATAGTCATTGCTTCTGTCTCGTAAACACACTGTTAAAACCAAACAACTAGCTAGGTCAAATTAATTTATCTTTTATATAAAATAGTGCCAGTCAGTCAGTCATTACTAAATTTGCGGAAATATGTACTTAAACAGAAAACTAAATATTACGGTAAAAAGGTCAATTACCTTTTTTAATTGTACGTATTTATTTCCAGGTAAACATTTCCGACCGCTTCCACCTTATGCCTATCATCACACCAGCGTACCCGCAGCAGAATTCCACTTTCAACGTATGTGCTTCCACCAGGACTGTTATTATGGAGGAGTTTAGAATTGGTAAGAATTAAGAGTAACTTGGGTGTGATAAAAATTCCCAGTAGAAAACTGAGGGATATTGTCTTGTAAGTTGTTTTTTAAGGTACACGAGCAGGCTGTTCATCTGATATTAATTAGTAAGCCGCCCATGGACACCCGCAACACCAGAGTAATTTCAAGTGCGTTGCCGGCCTTTAGAGGAATGGGGGATTAGGCCTCATACGACGACATTGACTGCATGGTTGGTGTGGTAGCAGGGCAACTGGCTGCCCCGCAACGTGTCGCGGGTTCGATTCCCGTACGGAACAACTCTTTGTGTGATCCACAGATTGTTGTTCCGGGTCTGGGTGTCATGTGTATGTGAACTTGTATGTTTGTAAACGCACCCACGACACAGGAGAAACTCCTAGTGTGGGCCAACATATACTTACTCAGCCAAACATACACTTTGTTTCACGTTATTTAACTCCCTATTTATTTATTTATTTATAAGCACATGTATAATTTTACAGCACAAGCCAAAACATTATACAGTTAAACAATAAAAAATGTTACTTATTTACTATTTTACACTTATGTGGTAGGTATCTTATATAAAAAGTAGAAAGAAAGAAGAAAGGAACTGTCGCGTTACTGGGACAGCCAGTAAGGGGTGCCTACGTGGCCTAAGCTGATGCTTCAGCCCTATGAACCAGCCCGTGAGTGGTGGCGAAATATGTCTCTCTCACGCAGAAGTATTCCATTATACTAGTCATTCTGTACATTTTAATTAATATTAAATATTGTCCTCAGGTCTAGCCATAACTGATGAAATAATGCTGGGCAAATGTGGATGGGAGCGTCTTGTTTGAGGCCCCCAACTTTTTCTCGCGGTACAAGCATTTTATAGTGCTCCTGGCTTCCTCGGCCAGTCCAGATGACCAGCTACAGTGGTGTGGACTTATTGAAAGCAAGATCCGACATCTAATCAGTCATGTATATCATATTTTTAAAATTATATTCATGCATGATTTTAATTAAAATCGGTCAAGTCGTTTGTATGCAAATGTTTAACGCTTTAACACTACATGGGATAGTTGCCAGCGGTATAACTTACTCTTTACTATCTTTCTTTACTATATTTCCAACTTTACCGTCCTGGGAGCATACTCTTGAATCCAATTCCGATCGATCGATATTGATATTGTGAAACTTCGTGTACTCTTGAGTTGCAATACTAGCACCCATTGCATCCGTATTGCGTGGATATTGAATGAACTAAATGGTATTGAGTTTGTCTTTATATTCCGTACTTTGAATGCTATTGTAACAGCTACGATAGGGGTTGTACAGTTTTGGCATTGAATAATTATTGGATTGAAATTGCATTGAGATTGGTTTCAAGAGTAAGATTTAAGATAACAAATCCTATAAAAAAATTGAAAGGAGTAAGTTCACTTTATAATGACTGTACAGTTTTCTAGCACGTAAATATAGAACATAATAAAACGCTATGCTGGTTTGCAATCAACTGAATTTTTTATTTAAATATATTTGAACATCACTCAGCCGTTCATCCGGTCCGTTCATTCTAATGTAAGTAGTAGTTGTTTAACATAAAGGATACTAGATGGCGTTGACAGTAGCTATAGTTGGGTATTTTCCTCGGTCAAAAATAAATTATTTTCATTTTTCAGTCCAATTACATATTGTAAAATAGTTACACTTTCATTCATTGATTTGCCGATATACTTAATATTTGATTTATTCTAACATTTTTTTTAGATGTAAGTGTGCTATTTGACCCGAAAATATGATGACGTCATAAGATGGTATTTCGTACAAAATTCGTTTCGATGAAAGTATTGAGTTTGACTTTGTTATATTTATTTCACAAAACATTGTAATATTCCAGACGTAGATAATGTATGGTAATATACTTTTGTTTATAATAACTGTACTTTACGTTATGTAGGTACAGCACGAGATGGGTCAATAACTCGTAATTAACACATTAAACGCCATGGGGGTCGTTGGTGACTGACGTTAGCGGAGGGTCTGCCTTCAACAGTTTTATATTGGCAGTCAAAACCTTAACATTAATACATGTGGATAGTAAAATGTTCTTAGTCTCACTACACACATAGATAAAATTTCATTTGCTTTTGTTTTTTTTTATCATCATCTGTGGTCTGCCATCAGCCGTTCCAGCCATAATCAGATTGTTTGGTGAATTAATGGTTTTATATCAATGCCACGTATTTGAATGTATGTTTTTTTTAATCCCTAATCTTTTTGCCGGTACTAAGAGCCGATTGCAGGACCCAATTTTTAATAGAGACCAGGTGGCAGCGCTCGGATAGACTTCGTCCTTTTGGACAGCCATCTGCAACCTGCCAACCAAACATGGAGATCGTTCCACCTCTCTGGCGTAATGAACGGTTTTTCTTTCTTTTTCGCTGCTGCCTCGTTGACTGAGTGATCGCAAGTGCGACTGCCAGGCAAGGGTCTCGGGTTCGATTCCCGTGTCGGGCAAAATGTTACTGGGTTTTAAAAAAAAATAAGCACGTAGTCTGGAAATATGGCAATAGGTGCACCCTCTATTACATGGGACTCGTAACATAAATAGTGAAAAGTGGGTGTTACTTTGTATAGTGGCATTAAGTGCCGTAATGTGCACCTCTGCCTGCCCCTTCGGGGATAAAAACCGTGATGTTATGTATGATCTTTCTTGTGTTTTTTCTTATAGAGGCTCAAAGTTCAGTAGTGCCATCTCATAAGCTGTTGATGATGGTGATTTTATTGCATATAGCTTACAATGATGTTTACTCGTTACAGCAACACTGGAGCGTAACACGCACATCACGATTGCACACGTCAACCCGGAGTGTTACAACTCGGTGCCGCTGAACACAAACAACGGGCAGCCTCTAGCCTTGCCGCCAGGTATGAATTCAACTTGAAATTATAACTTGCTAATATGTATAAAAATTGCAAAATTTTTACCGGAGACGTATTTCACCGTACGCGCGTACTTAATATCTGGGGCATTATGTACGCCAATTGGGTACTTTCCTTAGTCAAAACTAAATAATTTCGACTGTTCAATACAATAAAATATTAAAATATAATCACACTTTCATTAATTGATTTTATGACCAACTTAATTTTGGTATTTTTCCAGTAAATTTTAAAGAAATAACTATGCTGTTTGACGCTAAAAAACGGGACGTCACAATACACAATCTCGTACAAAATTCATAGAAAACTGTCATTTTGACAGTTCGAAAAAAGTATTGAACATTGACAAGTAGGTACTCAATTTACTGTATGTAAACATGCAATGAATATTAATAAGTTCTGGAAGTCACACTTTAACCTATGATTTACCCAAACTACTTTTCAGTAATACATAATTACTAGCGGACCCAACAGACGTTGTCCTGCATATCCACTTGAATGTAAAAACAAAAATTCATTTAAATTAGTTCAGCTGTTTAGGATAAATAACCTAAACATCGACTGATTTGTGAATCTAAACCATTCCCAGATCCCCTTGAACACACACAAAAAATTTCATCAAAATCGGTCCAGTCGTTTGAGAGAAGTTCAGTGACATACACACTCACAGAAGAATTATATATATAAAGATAAATATTATTTGTCTGTCTCAGGAGCACCAATGCCAGCAGAGCCATCGCCAGAAGTTAAAAAGAATGAAAATGTAAGTATAGCAAACAATTAGATTTCAGTTCACTCCTTATTTTATAAAATAACGGGATAAGCTATCTATCTATATATAAGCTATAAGACTGCTTCGTTGGCCGAGTGGTCGCAAGTGCGACTGCCGGGCTAGGGGTCTGGGGTTAGATTCCTGGGTCATGCAAAGTATTACTGGGTTTTAAAAAAATTTGCAGTTGTAGCACAGAGTCTGGAATTGTGCCCGATATATGGTAATAGGCTCACCCCCTATTACATGGATCTCGTAACATAAATAGTGAAAAATTGATGTTACATTGTACAGTGGCATAATGTGTACCTCTGCCTACCCCATTAGGGTTTTTTTTTTAAGGGGGGAAAATCATCGAATGACTGCTCCCGCCTGCGTGAGGCGGGAGGGAGTGTCAGACTCTTACTGACTAAAAACCACCCCGTTCCTTCTCCTGCACGTCGAGCCGGAGCCCCGGTTACCCGTTAGGTTCTCCGCGACTCCGAATCGGCATCGGCCGTATTGGGCCCCATCTGTGGTGGTCTGATGGCTCTTTGAGGCGCGCGCGGAACGCTCGGCGCCGTACGCTCGGGTCTGTTTCTGGTCGGACGGGGAGCCACCCATGCTCGCCGTCCGCAGGCCCGCGCTTACGGTGGCCGGAGATCGTCTCGCGATCCCCGACGCCCGGTGTGTCCTTCGCGATGGCTGGGTTGCGAGGACGCGTCCCGCCTCCTCCTTAGCTAGCATGACTGCTTCGCAAAAGGAGGAGACGGCATCCCAGTCCCCCTCGCTCCGCATCATGGCCTGCACTAGGCCCGGACGCGAGAGGTCGCCATCGCCGATCACTTCCCTGAGGGCACGGCGGTGCTCAGCCCACGAAGGGTATTCTCCCACTGTGTGTTCCACCGTGTCCTCAGGGCGGTCCTCGCAGTGATGACACCCGGGCGTTTCCTCCCGCCCCATCAGACACAGGTACCTCCCGAACCTTCCATGTCCGGTGAGGACCTGCGTCAGGCGGTAGGTGAGGACGCCGTAGCGTCTCTCAAGCCACTCCTCAAAGAGGGGACTTACCGCTGCAATGGCAGCAAGCCCAACCCCATTAGGGATGATGTTATGTTAAGATACTATCGACGGCATCCACTGTCATCAGCAACACTAAATAAACTTGTAATAAACTTGTAATCCTTTGCATAACCAAAGGAAATTAAAAAAGAGTAATTTGTTTTGTTGAAATTCTCTTCTGTACTATTTCTGGCAATGCAAATTCAACTTCATTGTTGGACCGGCTAAGATTCAAATATTAATATTTACTTCTATTTCTATTTCAGGGTGAAGTAATAGCGAATTATTGCTCAATGTGGTTTATTGGGCTAGTTTTTGAAAAGACCAACCTGAATGTAGACCTGACGTGTGATATACAGACATTTACTGAAGCCGTCAACTATCAGGCAGAGAACACTAACATGTTGCGAGAAGGCATGACTATCGAGGTAATTGGATTTTTCCTTTAAAGTAAAGAATCTTTTATAATTTATTACTGTAAAACGGGGCGAATAGATACAGGAATGGTGTGGATAAGTGTTAGAATATTTTCCCAACATTTATTCCCTTTTCTGTATCTATTCAAACCTCGAATTCTATTCACCCCGTTTTACTGTATATCATTGTCACCAACCCATATCCCATGAACAGTATATAAAAACCGTATTGTGTTATCATTGCTACAGACTTGGTAATGTACTGTGAATCCTTTTAAACGATTTATGCTAAACTTAACTCACAATAGAACTCCAGGATCGTGATCGAGTAAACATCATTGTGACCTGTGGTCCTATTTAAAATAAAAAAAAATTTGAAATACGAACGAATTTTTCATAACAGTGCTTAAACTATTTTCAAAGCAATTTTTCTATATGAATGTATAAAACTTAAAGTTAGAGAGTATGCCATATTTTTTGATACAATTTTATCTTTTTTTATTATAGGATGTTGGTTATTTTGTATGGATTGTGATCCTTCTGCTTTGCAATGTTATTACAGGCGCGCCATGTCCGACGTAAGCAGCTGCACCAGTACCTCTCCGCCTCCTTACTGCGTCGCGAGCGGACCTCCTCCGGCAATAAGCGCAAGATACACGACCGTCCGCCACCACCGCCTGGACCTCAAAAGAAGACCAAACGACTCTCCGAGAGCAGCGTAACTACTTTTTTTAATAATTATAACAATTTGCAACCATTTTCTTATTTTATATAAATATTATTGACATGACCAGTTGTTAGAAAGAAGAAAGAAAGAAAGAAAAATAATTTATTCGCCATGGACAAACATTAAAACACAAAAATAAAAAACATAAAATAACAAAAAAACAACAACAATGAAGGAAAAAAAAAACATTATAAAAAAAAACAAAATAAAAGAAACAGGGTGGCAGCATGTCCACGACGAAAGGGCTCGCCAACTCAGTCTAAGCTGGGCACAGTAAGTACCCAACACTGATTTTCAGTTGGCACCCCTTGTTGACCTTAGCTCGATCTGTAGCTCTTCACATCCAACCACTGCCAGTGTATGGCTTTTAACACGTTAAACGCCATGGCAGTCACCGGTGACCGACATTAGCGGAGGATTTGCCTTCAACAATTTTTTGTCGGCAGCCAATGCCTTAATCTCTGTAATTTCTTTCTTCTGTCAATGTTTCAGATTGGTTCAATAACCAATTGGGTAGTTTGCTGGGTGAAAAATAAATTAATTTCATTTTTCAGTACAATTGACTGCACGGTTGGTGCGGTGGCTGGGCAACCGGCTGCCGTGCAACGTGTCGCGGGTTCGATTCCCGCACGGGACAACACTTTGTGTGATTCACAAATTGTTTGTTTCGGGTCTGGGTGTCATGTGTAGTATGTGAACTTGTATGTTTGTAAACGCACCCAAGACACAGGAGAAAATCCTAGTGTGGGGTAAAGTTTTAAAAAAAAAAATTAAACATTGAAAAATAGTTACACTTTCATTCATTGATTTGCCGATATACTTATATTTCATGGCACAGAGGGTCATGGATGGCACAGAGGGTCATGGCGATCCGAATGATCCGCGGATACCGCACGATCTCTGGGGAGTCGGCGAACCTCCTTGCCGGATTACCGCCGTGGGATCTGGAGGCGAAGGTGCTCGCGCGCATGTATAACATGCGCGCGGAGGCACGTCGCCGGGGCGACACTCCGCTGCCGCGCCAAATAGGTGCGTGGCGGGATGAGCTCCGGCGCGATCTCATGGCGGAATGGCAGCAACGACTGTCGCAACCGAGGGCTGGGCTCGCTGCCATCGCAGCGGTAAGTCCCCTCTTTGAGGAGTGGCTTGAGAGACGCTACGGCGTCCTCACCTACCGCCTGACGCAGGTCCTCATCGGACATGGAAGTTTCGGGAGGTACCTGTGTCTGATGGGGCGGGAGGAAACGCCCAGGTGTCATCACTGCGAGGACCGCCCTGAGGACACGGTGGAACACACGGTGGGAGAATGCCCTTCGTGGGCTGAGCACCGCCGTGTCCTCAGGGAAGTGATCGGCGATGGCGACCTCTGGCGTCCGGGCCTAGTGCAGGCCATGATGCGGAGCGAGGGGGACTGGGATGCCGTCTCCACCTTTTGCGAAGCAGTCATGCTAGCTAAGGAGGAGGCGGGACGCGTGAGGCAGCGAAGCGCTGCCTCCTCGCAACCCAGCCATCGCGAAGGACACACCGGGCGTCGGGGATCGCGGGACGATCTCCGGCCACCGTAAGCGCGGGCCTGCGGACGGCGAGCATGGGTGGCTCCCCGTCCGACCAGAAACAGACCCGAGCGTACGGCGCCGAGCGTTCCGCGCGCGCCTCAAAGAGCCATCAGACCACCACAGATGGGGCCCAATACGGCCGATGCCGATTCGGAGCCCCGGTTACCCACCGGGGCTCCGGCTCGACGTGCAGGAGAAGGAACGGGGTGGTTTTTAGTCAGTAAGAGTCTGACACTCCCTCCCGCCTCACCCAGGCGGGAGCAGATATTCGATGATTTTCCCCCCTTAAAAAAAAAATACTTATATTTCGATTTATTCTCGCAATTTTTTTAGATTTAAATGTGCTATTTGACCCGAAAATATGATGACGTCATAGGATGGTATTTCGTACAAAATTCATAAGAGCAGTATCGTTTTTGACGTTTCGATAAAAGTATTGAATTTGACTAGTTGTCAACTACTATCTATATCTATTATCTATCTAATAGGTAGATATCTAATAGGCAAATGAAAATACTTTCCCATTATAAGTTGTAATAAATTGCCAGTGTCGGTTAAACGGTTATGTTACTAAACCAATCACAATCATCCACAGACGGAGGAAGTCGGCGTATTATCATACAATGAGGACTCCAACTCGTCTAACGTATACGAAGTGAACTTACACAACGGAGCTGCGCAACATGCAGGGACAGAGGCGGAGATCGCGCGACCGAAGCCCGCCGCAGACAAGGCCGAGCATCCACCTTCCACATCAAACTCCATCGCCTGTACGTAGCAGTACGAGGAATGGCGTACCAGGTTCATTTATGGAACCGCCAACGTCAAGCTCACCAAAAAACGTGTGTAAATGTTAGACAGTGAACTAAGTGATCAACAGACTTATGTGATTATAGTGTGTAAGAACTTGTGATAGTTAAGATTCGAACAATTATTGCAATTTTTATGGTGCAAGTATGTGACGTTTTGGTGTTGCCCTGCTGATTAGGACTGACGGTTTCATAATGGTGAGTATTTGATCTATTGCTGTGATTGACTATTAACCTCTTGAGTGCCAGTATAAGAGGCACAATAGAAAACACATTGTGTCTCGCATAGATCTACGTTCCGGCATTCCACGGGTTAATAAATTTATACAAATACAGAGCAGTTAGCAAATGGAGTGCCAATATATAAGGTACTCTATAATTATCAGCCACGGCTTTAATGGGAGGTAGTGTTATGTTTACAGATTACAATTGTGAAGAAATTTCATACCCCGGCCCAGTTAATTACATAAAGTAATTAAGTAAACATTGACTACATTCTGCATAATGTGGTTCACAAATTACGCGCGATGCGTCGCTTAGTCAATGAAAACAATTGCAATCTCTTTCCACGTGTACTGAGAATGAAAACGGAAATCAGCTGACTAGTTCGTCACTATCTAATCTACTAGATACTCAATAGGCAGGCTAACAAGGGTTTTAAAAGTGCAATTACTTACCAGGTACGGCATTCTTCCGAAAAGCTGATGTAGGTAAATACGATTATAAACTTCCCATCACACTTGAAAACAGTTTGTTACACACTTTTACAGTTATTTACACACTCTCTACCTACTTATCTACAAAACTGTTGCACAAGTCCACCTTCGCGTTGCACACAAATGAAGGCACGCTTCCAAACATGTCATATCACATTATTTAATGTGTCCGTTTCACTTTTACTTTGTTTCGCGTTTGATTTAAAAGACGCCACAAGTTATTGTCTCTATCATCGTAAACTCCGGCAGTATCCCTTGTGCTCGCAAGAGGATGACACCGAAAGAACTAACACTTCCTCTTCGAGTTCTGATTTGAATTTCGTCGCCTGGGAGGCATTTTTACGTAGCGCGCGCGTATCTCCGACATTGAAACTAACGCACGTCCGGGCAGGCGGGGGTTGACGGGGCTACTGGCGGCCGGGCGGCGCGTGCGACGTGTTCTGCTGGGGTGAGCTGTCTCGTTCTTGAACGCCCCGTCATACGCTGTTGCCATCCTTATCAGTAGCTCAACCCTCGCCTGCCCGGCGGCCATTGACCAGCGCGTGCGACGAGTGCAGGAGAGGATGCGGGCGCGCGGGGGTGTGCAGCGTGCTCCAAGCCGCCCGGCGCTGAGCGGTCTGATATCTGCCCGGACGTTCGTTAGTTTCAATGTCGGAGATACGCGCGCGCTACGTAAAAATGCCTCACAGGCGACGAAATCCAAGCCGTACCTGGTAAGTAATTGCACTTTTAAAACCCTTGTTAGCCTGCCTATTGAGTATCTAGCAGATTAGATAGTGACGAACTAGTCAGCTGATTTCCGTTTTCATTCTCAGTACACGTGGAAAGAGATAGCAATTGTTTTCATTGACTAAGCGACGCATCGCGCGTAATTTGTGAACCACATTATGCAGAATGTAGTCAATGTTTACTTAATTACTTTATGTAATTAATTGGGCCGGGGTACGAAATTTCTTCACAATTGTAATCTGTAAACATAACACTACCTCCCATTAAAGCCGTGGCTAATAATTATAGAGCACCTTATAGAGGTATATAGATTAAGATTTTGATACACATTATAGGGAATTTGGCATTTTGAAATATTCCTTTTTTTTTCTACTTAAGGCTAGTCAGATTTGATCAGATATTTGTAACATATTATTCGCGTAAGCCCCACCATAGTCGCACTTCATTTGTTACCAACTCTTACCTTAAATAAGCAATGAAGTAGAAGAGTTAACACAATCGGACAGAACCTAATTCGATACTTTACATATCTGTTTAGGTGTACGTCTTGGAATGACTTGCCAACTGGGAATTTTAAGTGAAACACAATTTTAGATTTAGTATAATTCAAATGGTATAAGCTGAGTATTGGGCTCTCCACACTGACCCCTGCGGTATCCAGCCGCGATTGGTCGGGCTAGCGTGAAACTTAGTTCGACGTAAGTTTTACAGGCTTTAAACTTTTACAATTACCGGTTTAATCACGTAGAGTAGAGAGTTTGTTTAATCGCCTAGTTATCGTAGTCTCATCCTGTTCTTTGAAGCATGTAGCTTGCAATACTTATGCACTTTGATATTACTAGTGCCAGAGTGTGAGCTCATGAACTGTAGGTTCGATACCTACTCTTAAATGTGTGATTGTGTGTAACAATATTGTCGTGTCTATAAGTATTTATCAAGTCTAGCTATTCTCAAATAATTTTGTATGCTCCATAGATGTGATACGGGGACAACGCATCGTGGCTGCGTAAGTTATCAAAATATCATTAGACATTATAAAGTAAAAAAAAATGTTTTAGAGGTATAAAGTGATATGATGAAGGTCCGTATTATTGTACGAGATATTCGGGTGTTGTTTATTTGCAGATGGCGCGAGGGCGGGACGGCGTCATGTAAGTCTGGCACTGTCACACGTAGGGCTAGGGTGTCAGGCCGTTTGCAAGGAACTACACAAATGTATTATTGTCGCGGTTGCGACAACATGACTGCCGAAGCTTTACCAATACGGAGTAGTGACGAACGGAGTGCTGATTGGTATATTTTTTTGTAGATGCACTCGCGTCGTACGAAGGAGATGGCACGGATTATCGTTCGCCAGGACGCGACGGAGCGGTGATGCGTATCCATTAACGGATGTTCCACTGTAAGGCGACGTAGACCTTAGCGCTCCATTTATTTACTAATCCTTAGTGTTAAGTCTCTTATAGCATATTATTTTCGTACATTATTTATGATCTAGCCCGCCAGTCATGTTGGTCGCATAACGTAAGATTTTTTGTGCCTAATATTTTTAAGAACAAATATCTGTGGGTTAGTTCTATGGTAAAACTAAATAGATTTCTGGTGCAAGTGCCGCCATTTTATTTGTAGGCTTTTACCGTAGTTTTGTTAAGAAGAGTAGACTTACGAAATAGATGATTAACACAATTTTAACTGACAGTCAAACCGCAATGAAATGCGTCGGGCATTTTGCGTTACATTATACGATTTTGCATGATACAATATTTTGATATCGATATAACTTGAATTTAGAAGAATTATTCAAATATTTTGTTTTGCTAAATTACCTATCTAAATATTTTCCAAGTATTTGCTCAGAGAAAGTATTCCATTTTATGTTAATCTTCATATCCGCTAGTAATATTATATTTTCACGATTTTGACAAAGAATAGGTACACGTACACGGGTATTGTCGTGGATTTTCATTGCAGTGAATGCGGTCACAAGCAGACTCGACTATTTTAAGTTCCTAAAAACCCACCCGATCTGTATAATAACCACTAAAACCTAGTTTGACGAACTAACATATTTTGAAGGGTTTCATAATTAAATAAAGATAGATTTAACGGCTCTGGGTCAAAGATTTTTGGACAAATCGCCTTCAAGTATGAGCTGTGTGCTACCCAAAAGCGTGTAAGAACTTTGTAGGCAAGTTACTTAGTAAGACCTTTCAAAATACCAATTTCTTGCAAACGGTCAGTGATAGTACAAAGTGGAAGAAATGATCAGTATAATATTGCAGCTTTTTTGTTTTCAAACCCTTTATAACTCGACAACTGTAATGTGAGTAATTCAGTACAGTTTTGAAAGAAAGACATTTAAAATATTGACTAATAGAATCGAATTGAAATGGCTTCGAATTTTCGTGGATTAACCAACCGGGATATTGTTGTGAAATAAAAAGTCTGAATTAAACTAATTATGTATAACAGATAGTTTTATCACATCTTGTGAAATGACCTGTGATTATATTGTATTTAACCTCTTGTCTGTCGATATATGAGACGCAATAGAAAACACATTGTGTCGCGTATTCTGCGTTCCGAAACTTCTCAGGTTAATTTATTTTTAACAAAAACTGCACTACATACTTGTTTAAAATGTCTTTAACATTAAATCATTGACATTGATTATCCGATCTCCAAATTAACATTCAAACAATACTGGACATTAGCTTATTATAGAGGTAATTATCAATCGAAACTTTCTTCCAAAGACAACCACATTGATATTGTCGAGTTGTAAATGTTAATAAACAATTTACAAAATAATAAATCATAGTACTTGCAATACACTTTCTTCTACTTGAAATTCAGGGTAAAATATTAATTTTGCAGTTTTAAGTTTTAATATAATTTGCCGTTCATCAGACTCGTTCGTTTAGTGTGTGAAAATTGCATTTTTCACGTTCAAATAGATATAACGAAATGATTCCACCTAGATTATAAGACTCAATGTAGTTGTTCATAAGGACCTTCAGGTATTTAAGTTGTATATATTCTATAGACAATTGATAATTATATATGAAAGTATATATCTGGTAAACAATAACTTAAAATTGAAAAAAAAAAATAAAAATAAATGTATATACAAAAGGGATTACTGTTGTTTTATTATTTATCCAACTCCATACCCCAATAGTTTGACTGGGATGCCGTCTCCTCCTTTTGCGAGGCAGTCATGCTAGCTAAGGAGGAGGCGGGACGCGTGAGGCAGCGAAGCGCTGCCTCCTCGCAACCCAGCCATCGCGAAGGACACACCGGGCGTCGGGGATCGCGGGACGATCTCCGGCCACCGTAAGCGCGGGCCTGCGGACGGCGAGCATGGGTGGCTCCCCGTCCGACCAGAAACAGACCCGAGCGTACGGCGCCGAGCGTTCCGCGCGCGCCTCAAAGAGCCATCAGACCACCACAGATGAGGCCCAATAGGCCCGATGCCGATTCGGAGTCGCGGAGAACCTAACGGGTAACCGGGGCTCCGGCTCGACGTGCAGGAGAAGGAACGGGGTGGTTTTTAATCAATAAGAGTCTGACACTCCCTCCCGCCTCGCCCAGGCGGGAGCAGTCATTCGATGATTTTCCCCCCTTAAAAAAAAAAATACCCCAATAGTTTATTTTTAACATTAAATTCATACAATAAGTACTTGAAAAGATATACATAAGCCACGCCTTTGTCTCATGGGGCGCAGGAACTACAAAGCGCCAGTTACTAAACTCTTTACGTTTGTAAAGAGTTTAGTAACTGGCGCTTTGTAGTTCTTTAGTTTCCATCATTGTCTAATGCTTGAGAATGAATTGAGAGCTTCTTGTTTGTTTTGTATTTTTTGCGAGACTCATCCCTCGCGCCGGCAGTGTATTCAGGTAGGCGTGGTTTCTACATAATTAAATTGAGATAATACAGTGGTAAAATCTGCCATCCCGATACGCGACGGGTCGCGGTGCAGTGGGTGGAGCGCCTAACTGACAGTTATAAGTGGCCTAAGTACCATATTTCATAATGGTCTAGTGGTGGTGGTTTTTGTATAAAATCACTATAAACACTAATTTCAAAATTCCGCAACAAATATCAAAATAAATATGAAGTTCAGGTATTTTGGAGGCATATCCATTATCCATATTATCCTCTACGTTTGACGACAACATTTGCAACTGCTTTTTTGGTACCTACCTAGTATAATTCGAAATAGGGTCAAAATAATAAAAGGTGTTACGAGTAATATTTAAAAGATTGGGTCGAAAAGCAATGATTAATTGATTAGGTTATTTATAAGATATTGGAACCCTATTGATAAGATGTTGGAATTGGATTTGTAGGTATTTGCTCTGAATTTGTGGCTCGGCTTAGGAGGGCCGGCGATGCTTTTACGCTCTGGTGGACAAAAGATTAATGGAAACAGTCCGATATTGTGGCTTGTACAGTAGGTATCTTTAATTGGCCAAAAAACAAAATTAACTGTTGATTCGCAAAATTTTCCAAAGTTGTATAGATAATCCTTAAAATTATAGTTCTGTTAACACCAAACAAAACGCCTAGAACCGAAAATGTCACCAAAATTTAGTTTTATTAAAAAAATTGAGAAGTATTTCGTCTTTAGAAGTATTGTATTTATGAGTATCTAGTTGCTTACATGTTTAAAAAGTATCGAAAATTGTTGAATGTTATACCAGCGAGGTCTAGAGGAGGAGAGGAGAGGAGACGTCGGTGGCGTGTTTGGCACGATTTCGTTAGACGTCTATAAACGTCCATGGCGTTCAAAAGGTTAAGGATTCTCTTGTATCGTTATTTTGAACTGATGAAATTTTATCTTTATCTTGCATAGAAAGCTATGCAGATTTCAAACGATTCTTTCAATAAAGTAAATTTCTCACAAATCACTTAAAGTAACTTAGCCTGCACGTGTATTTTTAAAAACGATGTTGTACACTACTCTGTATCTCGAATACTGGCTAACGGTCTTTACAGCTGCTACGAAATAGCAGGTATGTAGTAAGGCCCAGACCCTCCTAGGTCCGTCCCCACTTCTCAATGAAATAACTTACAATGGCCTTAAATTCACCGAAGGTCACACAGGTATATAAATTATTTTAAAACAGCAATAAATATGCATCTACAAATATTATTTAAAGAACATTCTACAACTTTATAAAAATATTGTAGATGTCTTATTAAATATTAACTTTATTAACTTATTTGTTTGTTAATTATAGTATATTATAATTTTAATTTGTTATTTTTTCATTTATCAATAAAACATGAAATCATACCTTTTTTGGAGTAATTAAAATGTAAATTTTAATAAATACCTCAAAATTGTACTTAATGAGTAAAAAAAATTTTCGAATTTGAGGTTTTTTCAATTTTTTGCATTTTCTAAGAATATTTCCTATAGTAATGTATATTTTTCTTTACACCATCAGAAAGTAGATAAGTATTTCAACTAACAAAAACCCCCCAAACTTTTTGAAAAAAGCTGATATTTTGACGTCAGAATTTTCGATTGAAAATTAGGGTGGTTTTTTGATATTAAATTAAAATGAAGCGAAAAAATAAATATTTTTAATCAAATAAATTACAGTGTATTTGGGACATAGTAAGGTAAGATTTCACCAAATTTCGTAGAAAAAAAATTTTTTTTGGAAATGTTATAATTAAAAAACCAAAAACTTGGTTTTTTGAATTTTTAACCTAAATTTTGAGGTTATGTGAAAAATCTGCAAATTCAAAAGTTGTAGATCTATTTATTGCCTACAACTTTGCCATTAACTTTTTTCCATAGGACTTGAGTTTTGCCGGAAATCAAGATAAACCATTTTTTACCCTTAAAAGCTCACCCCCTCCCACTTCCCGAACTCGGATCGACCGTAATTTATTTTTCCTCTCATTTTGATCATATTCCCCTGCTTTTCTAATGGGTTTCATCCTACTGTAATTTTTTTTCATTTTTTACCATTTTTGTAGGCTTTGACCCTGGTCTATATCTATATATGATTTTTGAGAAGTATTGCATACTTCGTCCTACATTTCGTTGTAATTTTTAATATAAATAGGTGAGTAGTCTAATTCTGTTTGTATTTCAGCATCACACACTTGGTTATAAATATATCTAATAAAAAGTAAAAGTATTTCCTGCATTATTGCGAAAATAATTATGACAACTTGACATTTTGAGCACTTAAAGTCATATCTAATTCGTATTAGGTTTCTAATGAGTGAATAACGGTTGGTTGTTCGGTTGCCAAAGAGAAAATAAATAACGGTTGGTTGTTCAGTTGCTAAAGAGAAAATAAATAACGGTTGGTTGTTCAGTTGCTAAAGAGAAAATAAATAACGGTTGGTTGTTCGGTTGCCAAAGAGAAAATAAATAACGGTTGGTTGTTCGGTTGCCAAAGAGAAAATAAATAAGGGTTGGTTGTTCAGCTGCTAAAGAGAAAAGAAAGGGTTGGTTGAGACATCCGTTGGTAGCGGTGAAGGTTACGCACGTGCTTTTGTCGTTTTCCTACGTTCGTTGTCAAATTTTAGTGATTTCACTCATCACTATGAGTGAAATTGAATTTAAACCTTTTAATTAGGTATTGGTAATTTTAAGTAAGTTTAACCACTTGTTACCTACATCTTCCCACAACTTTTTAATCTCCAAAATAGACTAGAAACCACCTCCTGACAAATCTCCGGAATATGACATGGAAGCAATTCTAACAATTACCCTTCCTCCCAACACCCCGGAATTTGAAACAAAGGACTTGGAAACCACTAACAATCGGAAATGACCTGCAGGCTTCCCTCCCTATCTCCCAGAATAATCCTTCAAAATTGGCAAAACGTGCTCACGGAAGACAGTGCTACACGGCCAGGGATAACCCGGTTATATAGTTTACGTTTCCTTTAAGGACTCAGACATCTGGCACCACGCTACACCCAGTCAAATTCAGAATGTTTTTATTTATTTATATTAACAACGTTAAAATCGATGGCGTCAAACGGCTGGGAAGGAATAGTTTTGGTCAAGTTTGTGTCGCACTCAAAGCTGGAGTAGGAACGGGATGGTCATCCACGCCTGATTTGGTGATACTCTATTCTATGAAGGTAATATTCGATATTCTAAATTTTCTGATTTAAGACCAAATTTAACTAAACAAATTATAGCTTATGTGAACCCATACTTAAAAGATCTAAAAACAGCCCTTGATAAAATATCACCTTTAGTCATTCAAGGGCGTAATACATGCAGATAAAAAACCACAAAGAGAACACAGACAGATTTAATGCACCAACAGCACATGAAGTGGCTGTTGTATTAGTAGATCAGCAGTTTGACCGAAGAGATATCATCCTCGAAAGCCGGGGTAACTCACTTCAGCGTATCAGTGAGATACATCGAGCTTATGACGCGCTGCTGTACCCATAAATATTTTGCTGGGGGGGATGATGACTATTCAATAAACATATCACAATGCGATCCTACAACTAAATTGCCCTTGAAAAATTGCTCAGTTTCTGCTGTACATTTTTATTATAATGATCAGAGAAGAAGATAACTTTTTCGTTATATATCGCGCCCTTTTTAGTCAATATTTGGTAGATGAATATGCAAAAATAGACTCTGAAAGACTAAACTATATAAAAAAACAATCAAGCCAATTTGCGCACAGATAATTTATTACATTCATCTAAAAGATGCAATTGGATGGCAAGATAAGCAAGTCAACTGAGACAAATGGTACTTAGTGCTTCCCTCAGTTCCATCATCTTTTACTGGTGTGCCAAGATATATACACGAAAAAACGTAAGACGCCATGACCTATGTTAGACATTACGGTCGTCCCAACCCTTTTTATAACTTTTACATGTAACTCACACTGGAGCGACTTAAACGAGCACGTACTTTCAGGACAAAAATCTCACGATCGATACGATACTATTTCGCATGTCTTTCGATTAAAGGTAAAAAAGGTCATGAATTTGTTGATAAAAGGGAAAATATTAGATGAAGTGAGATATGTTGTATTATTTAACGGAATAGCAAAAGCGAGGTCTTCCGCATATTCATTTACTTTTAAGGCTTCAACATCGCATCACTCCGGATCGAATTGACAATAGTATTTGTGCTGAAATACGTAACCCTGATCGTGATCTTCAGCTTTACAAAATTGTTAAAAGTAGGGGAACATGGGGCTCAATGGATCTTTATAGGTTAGTTTATTTTATAATGTTTTTTTTTCTCATACACTGAAATGATCCATTGTGGCTCACGAGTGGGTCACATTGGATCAGAGTTTGAGGCACACTGGATCAAATGGGGTACTATGAATCATAACTATTTAAAATCAAAAACACATAATATATTAATTAAACTCTTTACCTATTTATTAAAAACCAATACAATTATCAGTCATTGTTCCAATCAGCCTTGGGTACAAAATCAACAAAATATTTGTTAAGGTTAATGATATAACAAATGAAACAAAATAAAATCTACTTTCGTTTAGTTTTATAACATAATACACCTTCTTGAACTTGTTTAACAACATAAACCAATTAAACAATCTACAATAACAAAATTGCACTTCTAAAATGTGCTAAAATATAAAAAATAAAGAAAAAATCTTTAATTAAAAACTGTCTTACGAGCTATCAGTGCTTTGAACATAGTAAATTGGATACTTATCAACCTATCCTAAATCAATATTTGAAAAATTAACATCGAAATAATATAAACCTTGTGTCCTTTTCGTGCTTCCTGTAAAACCTGGTTTAGGTAAAATCATTTTAATGTCATACAACGGGACTGTGGTAATATCGGGAATGACGGGCAGGTGAAATTTGTTTGGATTTTTAACAGATTTGCGAAGAAAACTAACCTCGGTCTCTTTATCTTTTTCGCCTATGACTCTTGCAATATAATAAATATGTTTGCTTTTTACTTTAAATGTTATTAATACAAAGTCTCCTTCTTTTGTTCGGTAAACTATTCAGTGGGATAAAATTGTCTGGATTAATTGGCAAAACATCAGCTTCCTCTTCAAACATTGGTTCTTCTTCAGAATAGATGCTAATTTGGTCGTCGTCTTCACTGGAACTGTCATTACTTAACACCTTTCTTTTCACAGAAGTTTTAGTCTGCATCTTAGTCTTTTTATTCTTTAATAGTTCAGCTCTTCTTTCTATTTCGGCCTTTTCTGGCGTATCTGTCGCAATCATGGTTTTACCTTTTCGTCTGTCTGTTCTGCCACCTTTTCTAGGAGCAGCTTTTGGCAATCCACGAAACTCTAATGGACTAATAAATGTTCTTGTCTGCGTATTTAGACCTCCAGATGTCGAAGGTTTTGGCGTTTGATCGCAGCATGAAGCAAAAGATGGGTTTACAGATTATTGAAATCTGGGACAGAATGGGATAATTTTACTGGCGTGCAAGGTGGTCCATTAAGATCTTAATTTTGAGGCGCGATTGAAGATATGAATTGTTCTGGCTGAGTGTCATTTATAATTTGAATAGGGAGTTGATCGCAGTTTTCAAGAAATGTATTGTTAGATGGTTAGCAAAGAAGATTAGGTCATCTTCGATTGCCGATGGTGTTTGTAAAGGTGACAATATAGATGGTGGATGGACTTCTCGTTCTGTTCTTGTCATCGTTCTCATCGTTGAAGAAATTAATTACTTGTTCTATCTCTAATTGGCTCGTATTGCCTGTCAGTAATTTCGCTTGGTGCGAAGTCAACCTCAGTAAAAACATCTCTATTAAATGGAAAGATTCCCGTAGCCTGAAATGCATTACATATGTTACTCGGTGTCATGGATTTCAAGTGCGCTTCTTTAACGCAACCAGCTACATCATAGATAGAGAATGTTTTACCTGGGTTGCGCATCATCCAGCCATCAACCGCTTTGTTGTATGCCGTTTTGAAAGGCCCAAAAACACCAACATCTAAAGGTTGCATCTTTCCCGTTGAATGCGGTGGGACGGTAATAATTGTGACTCCATTTCCTTTTGCTAAATTAAGTGCCTCAATGAAAATGTGAGACTCATGATTGTCTAATATTAGAAGACTAGGGTTATTTTTATTGCTATTTGTGTGAGATATAAAGTGTTGTAATGTTTTAACGAACAGTTCTCCATTTATCCATCCAGATTGTGTAGCGAGACCTAGGGTCCCAGGCGGTGCCTCATTTATCATGTGTTGTTTGAAATGAACCCTTGGAAAAATCATAACTGGTGGCAAAGTATTGCCCAATGCACTCACTATGTAACATGTAGTTACCAGTGTTCCTCTTTCAGCACTAGTCACTTTGAATACCGGTTTCTGCCCTTTTACTGCGAGCACTTTGGCCGACTTTTGTACAGTCATTGTGTTGGTTTCATCTAGATTAAATACTTTAGTACCGTTGCCAAACACAATCTCCCTCGACGTAACATTTTCTAGAGGTAAATTATCAAAAAATAATTTACGTTATGGTGGTTAAAAGATGTTGCGCGACTTAAACTGCAACCTTCTGGTGTTCTAAGGCTCAAAATGGTGTCTTTTTCTAAAGCCATATAGCCACTCTACACCGGCAAGTTTAGTATCATGCCACTTTTGTGGCACTTGAATGTTGTTCAGAATTGCCATCTCGTATCCAAGTTTACAGCAGTCAATTGTAGAGGTAGACAGACCGTAAAACATCTGACTACATTTAATAATATAGTCAACTATTGCCTTTTCTTGAGTGTAAGTAAATATTTTGCGTACAGCATAGTTCGGTGTTAGTGAAATTGAGCTAGTAGGATCCTGAGCTAAAGAATTTGACAGTTTTTCGTAATATACCTTTGCAGAGTGGTGAACGGAATCTTGGTTAATTTTGAAACGGCTCTTATAGTTTAACCCTCCACTATCATGTTTAAAGCGTTTCGCATTTTTTCTTCTGTATGAAGACCAATCTCTGTTTTTCTTTGCCTATCACGTGGCATGTTGACCTGTAAACAATTAAGAATAACTGAAACTCAAACCTTTTCGGGAAACAGTGGATCATGATCCAACGAACCCCTTTAGCACTTGATTCACTGTAACCCATTTACCAATAACGGAAATAATAATTTTAGCCAAACATACATAGTATGCGTGAGTACAATAGGTATAGAGTTTTAACAAACGATTCACTGTTCCCCGTGATCCACTGTTGCACATGTTCCTCTAAAGTTCTTTCACTATAAATTATATATTTTGTTGCAAATTTGGAAAAACTTGTAGTAATGAGTGCATCTTGTGAATCTATGACATTACAAAATTGGGTAATGAAAAGTATCATACCTTCTTCGTCAGTTTCGATTCGCCCTTCACCTACAACCAACACACGCAGTTTAACAGCGTACGTGCTCGACTGATATCACTACTACTACTAGATCACTGAATAATTGGACACGCATATTGGTGGCGAGGTGCAGCTTTTCCCCTTTGGTCCATTAATATGAGGCTTCAGACGTGCATTAATTTCGTCGCTCGAAGACAGGTAAAGTTTGTATAAAGTCTCCGGCCAGTGAAACAACTACTCCACCCATAATTGTTTGTCTGCCGTGTAAATCTTGTAAACAACGATCAAGAGCTTTGATGGCGCGTTTGTGTGATATTGTGCACTCATCCCATACGATTAGTTTGCACTGTTGCAACAGAAGATTACGGGCGTTGCTCTTGCTGATACCGTTACATGATGGGCTTTCTTCGCTCGCCATATTAAGAGGTAATTTAAAAACCAAATGTGCCGTCCGTCCACTACTTAGCAACATTGCAGCAATTCCAGACGAAGCCACAGCTAATGCCACCTTATGACCGCTGGAAATTTTGGAAAAAGTAAATTAAGCAAAAACGTTTTTCCTGTACCACCTGGAGCATCAAGGAAAAAAAGTCCGCCTTGACCATTCTCAACTCGTCCTACTAAATAGTGGTAAATCTCTCTTTGATCAGGTAACAAACGTGGTTCAGTTTCGCACACGTAATCATCTAACTGATTGGTATCATAGCTTAGCTCTTTTATTAACTCGTTCGACAGAGAGGAGAGCCCTCTACGCTGCGGTGAGGGTAAACCAAAATCGGACTATAATTTTCCAGAAATTGTTAATACTTTGTCCTCGATAAGCCCCAATGCTTCATTGAAACAGAGATCATCGTTAATCTGATTCATTCTTTCAAATCTTTGCCTTATATCCTCTTATTATATACCTAACGCAGCTTTACAGTTGTGCCAGAGTTGTAGAGGATTGGATAAACCGCAAGTACAAATTAATATGACAAACAACTATCTTATTTGCACTGGAGAACGACAGAGCACGGCTTCTTCTAAGGTGGTATCTCAATGGTTAACATCTTTTTGGAGATCAGTTGTTATTAGTGAAACAACTTGTTGTCGTAGAACGAATGAATTTATTAGCCGGAGGTGGTTGTTTTTATACAAAAATTGGTACTAGTGCTACTTACAACTAATTCTGTACATTAACCAATTAAAACTATTAAATTAAAAATAAATAAAATTTAGAAATTTGTACACCAATAACATCACCTAAATTATAGCCAATAGCGTTACACTATTTAGGACAGAACTTTGTTTACGTGAACAATAGAAAGAAAAGGATAGCCGATAAAAGAGCGAGATAGTCGATGAGTGAGAGGTTCGTGCCAAGAGGACGCGCCTCCGCAGCGCCGCGCGCTGAGTTTCGCGCCGCTATAAATATTGCGTAACGCGTGCCTCTGTCCTTTCCTCCTGCGACCGTCGAGCCGTGAAGATGTAAACGCCGTGCGCCGTGCCGCGCTGCGATACCTACGCGCGATGGTCGGCGCGTGATACTGGCAGCGGCGTCGGCGAGTTACTTCGTCTCTTGTAGACAGAGGATCAAAAACGTTCAGCAAAATAGCTCTTTTCAGAGCTTTCTGTGTTAACAGAGCATATCAAAAACGTGAAATAAAATAGCTCTTCTCAGAGCTGTCTGTGTTTACAGAGGTGGTCAAAAACGTTGAATAATATAGCTCTTTTCAGAGCTGTCTGCTTCTTGGTTTCTGTTAACCGATGGTCTAAATCCTTGTAGCTTGTGCTATGGCTAGTGTGGCTACATCTTCTTATAACCCTATCTTGTCACACATCTCTCGAAATGTTGCAAGTTCTTGGCCTTCAAATGTTTTTAAATCCGAGAAGTTACTTGGACCCATTATTACGTTCAGTAGCATATGCAAGCAATAACATTCAAAGTTGCTAACGTATACCGTGTAAATGTGACCTAGACCGTCTCCTGCCTTTACCCCTGGCCAGCCATCGACACATGTTCCTTGTAAATGATGTGCCAAATTCCAAATATAGTAGCGACACACCTCTATGTAAAGTAATGTCTTGCAAACGTATCAGTTTGGCACAACGGGAAAAATGCAATTAGTGTAGTAGTGGTGATGCTAATCTTTCTCTAATATTATTTTCCGTAAAGTAAACCCTCTCACCATTGGGTAAATGAATCGCGAGATGAGTGACGGTTGGGTGTACCTATCTCGAGCAAAGACAGGCTTAAGATCCGCCAGGCTACTTCATTACTATTAGCATATCGGCCAGTTCTAAAGGTTTGCACCTCATCTCTTGGGTCAATATTAACATTCCTGTTGGTGGATGTTAAAAATAGCCTGGTCACTTCCCTTATTGATGTATTTACAAAATATTTTATCGCCTGTACCGTATTACAGAATTTTATATTTAAATGTGAGTTAAATTTTTTTGATAAAAGTGGTGAATTTCCTGTTCCTCCACGGGTTTTTGTAATCGTTGTGCGTCCACCATCATCTGGCTCTGCACCTGTACAAAAGATAACCTTTGTCATTGGTTTGAGTATCTTTTAAAAGCTTCCTCGGATATTTCTTATTACATTTTCCCTCTTTCATGTTCGGCGATGAAGAATTTATTGTACCACATGGCCTGAGAATAAAATCTTTGCCACACATCATACACCTTTTGATCAATTTCTGGGTTAGGTATTTCAGCACATATTATTTCATCAATTTGATTTGGACGCAATTTTTCTTTCCACAGCAGTAAGTGCACACGAGTTGCCTCACCCCTCTTTTGCCACTCGATCGAGTACATGAAGCATTGCATATCACCAAATACCTTTTGTGAGTACAGCTACCAAATTCTGTACTTTTAATCTGAATACTCGCGCTGTTAAATCATGCTTGTCAGTTAAATTTTGACCAGGGATGAGCTCTTTGGTGATTTCTGGCCAAGCGGAACCCCGCTTGGCCAGCCCTTGCAACCGCAAGTCATAGTTATGAATAAATGAGGCCTTCCATAATTTCGTACGTATGTGAACGCATCTTGTGAGTACTCATGAAGGTGCCTAAGCACCTTTGGCTATTAACCTATTTACAAAAGATGACGGGAGAATCACTATATGACCTAAGTTATTAGGATCCAAATTCGTATAATTTCTTATAGCATCATGCAAATGTTTATAAGTGCAGTTTTTAAGCGAAATAAATCTTAAGCGTTCACTTTCCATCTTCACATACATATCGACCAGAAACAGATGAAGGAGCAGTCTACACCTTAACATCAAATTGAAATCGTTGTGACGGACCATCATGTGAAAGGCATAAAAATCATAAAATTGTTTAGCATTGCTAGTTTGGTTATTAGATTTACCTGAGAAATGTTAATGCTATAGCCCTCTCGTCCTTTCCAAAAAATATAGGGTACTCGAGAGCGTCATAAAACCTATGTGTATCGGGAACCCTAGTGAGCTGGCCATCGCTTGCCTGCACAACGATGTCCCGTGAGATAGTTCGTTACTAACCATGACAACAGCTATTTCATTGGTAGCCGGGGCATTGAAACGTCTATCATGTTCACCACGTGGTACACAGTCCGGATGAATCACTAATCTCAAGCAAACATAAATAGTGAAAAGTGGGTGTTACATTGTACAGTGGCATAATGTGCACCTCTGCCTACCCCATCGGGGATAAAAGGCGTGATGTTATGTTATATGTTATGTGTCTATGTATACATTCTGTGTGTTTACTACTTACTTTCTATGCTATAGTGTCTATCTCCGTTCCGTTTCGTGCTATGACTGTTTGTGCTATTGTTTTAGAAAATTCTAGGAACTTTGGCCTGCTTTTGTTGTTTTGCATGTTACGTATCGGTGCCGACACATGTACCTACACCGTGATCAACGCCGTGTCACCAGGCCCAGATCTGCTGAATCAGAACATTACACCTACTTTGATGCAACGAAGGTTCTACGGAGTATTGCAACATTCGAACTGCTGAGTCGTCTCCTCTTGTCGTCGCCTTGTGCCCAGCTACGAATCGCTGCATCATCGTTCACCCCTCTAGATTTAACCTCAATAAAACCTTCATACCAATTTTATAATAAAGAATTTTAAGATAAGAAAGCAGTGTTGTTCTAACATCGAATGCATTCGCTCTTAGGTTAGTTAGACTTTAGGAATTATCATGTAATTTTAATTATAATAAATTTAGTAAAATGATCATAGTTCCCATTTGCACCCTCTGTCGCTGGCAGAAACATAACTTGCATCATTTTCGTTATTTTGTTCTCTGTTTAAAAGGAAATATTTGTCAAAAATTAGACGTAGCGTCTAAGTTTTGCTCTATGACAAATATTTCCTTCGTGTGTACTGGGCATCCAAGGATTATGTCGGGTATTGTTACTTCCACTTCTAGGTCACAGATGCACGATGAGCTACCCTTACACCGGAAGCGATTCAGGTATTTTTTATTTATTTATTTATATTTAAACATTACATTTATCATCACAGGCACACCTAATACAATAAATGCAGGTACACATTATAAGTAAACTTATTACACAATATCCCCTAATAACCGTAAAATAATTTAGACAAAGAAAAACAAAAGAACATAAGCACATAGAACATTAATTAAACTTACAGGCTAATACATTTTCATAACACTATCCCTAATAAACGTAAATAACTTTAGTAATAACAAATATGTACTTATATTTTTTAAAATATATGTACCTAGGTACTAACAACATAAATTATATAAATAGAATCACATAAGTACAAATCTTAGGAACTTAAGTTATTATTTACAACAGCCTCATATGCTACCTTTGTGAACTCGTTGAGTGTACACGAGAATATATCCGTACTGTCCGCTATTGCATTCAATATGCGCAACGCTCGCGTCATTGGTGCCTTCTGCAAGAGGTTCGTGCGTGCGCACGGTACCACCAGCAGTCGCGGCCGCCGCCTTCGCCGCACGTACTCGTCCGGAACACACAGCCGTAATTCCTCCAGTATGGCAGGTTGGTGCGTTATACCTCGCAACACCTTAAATATATAAGTAGCTAGAGCTACTTCACGCCTCACCTCCAGTTTGTAGTATCCTACCATACCCAGTACAAACAAAGTTGGATATGGTATTGGGTATCCAGGGTATATACCGTACGATTTTGAATACATGAATCTGGCAAACTTATTTTGGATACGTTCTATCATGAACTTATATTTGTCCTCATGTGGACTCCAGATACCAGAGTTACACTCCAAGTGACTTTTAACTAAGGCTTCATAGAGCGCCCTTAAAGCTGCGTTGTTATTGAACTCGTTTGCCTGACGTAAAATAAAACCTAGATTGCGGTATGCCTTCTTGCAGATATACATAATGTGTTTCCTGAAGTGTAACTCTGATACAAAATGGACTCCTAAATCTTTCACCTCCGTAACGCGTTGTAACAGTTCACCTTCCATGCAGTATCGGTGGTAACGGGGACTGCTTGCACGAGTGAAAGACAGAACTGAGCATTTAGCAACGTTGAAATACAACTTGAATTCCCGGCTCCACTCAATGACTCTGTCAATATTGTGTTGTAAACTAACATGGTCCTCGTTATCCCTTATTTCGTGTATAAGTTTTAGGTCATCGGCAAAAAGTAGGCATATCGACCCTTTTATTATGCTTGGTAGGTCATTTATCATTAAATTAAACAGTAAAGGACCTAAGTTACTGCCCTGGCTCACCCCGGACCTCGTGTAATACGGCTCAGAATAGTACCCGCCACAGTCCACGTATTGGCGCCTATGTCTAAAGTATGTGGAAAAGAATTGCAGAGTGTGTAGTGTAAAGCCTATTCCAGCAAGTTTCCTAAGGAGGACATCGTGATCAACTGTATCAAATGCTTTTTGAAATCTAGGTAAGCTACGTCCACCTGCCGACCAGCATCAACTGCAGGCACCACTTGCGTCATCAACTGCATTAAGTTGCCCGTTGTACCCCGACCGGGGCGAAAGCCATGCTGAGCATCAGTCAGGTGGGCGCTTACCTGAGAATATAGATGGTTATGGATCATTGACTCGAAAACCTTAGCTGGAGCACATAGGACTGCCACAGGCCTATAGTCGCTGGCATTTGTACCTCCACCACCTTTCGGTACGGGTACGACTCGAGAAAGTTTCCATGGGTCAGGAAACCTCCCAGCTGCAATAAAGATGTTAAATAAATGTAGTAATGGTTCGACTAAAACCATGCGACAATCCCTGAGTATGAAAGGCGGTATACCATCCGGCCCCACTGATCGCTTAGGTGGTAGACGAGCGAGCGCACGACTCACCGCCGCCCGCTCCAGCGTGCCGAGATGCGCCCACGCGCCACCTGACGATGCGGTGCAACTCGCCGCTTCTGCGCTCAGTGTAGCCGGCTCTGTGTTATATACAGTTTGAAAGTATCGGGCATACTCCTCCGCGCATTCTCCCCCGATAGCACCTGTCCATTTTTTAATATCGTGTTTTGACCTGAGTTTCCCCTTTTCAGTCGTATATAGTTCCAAAAAGCTTTAGGGTCATTGGCCAGATGGTTCTGTACGCGGTCCCTATACCGATTGTGGGCTAGCTCTGTTTCCATCTTAATCTTCGCTCTGTACCGAGAGAACTGCTCATAATCACTGGAATTTTTACTGGCCTTATATTTTTTGTGTAGTAAATACTTTGTTTTAATATCCCTAATAATATCCGATGTGTACCATACAGGGTAATTATATCTATTGTTACGATTATTCTGTTTTTTAATAGGTGCGCAGGTATCAAAGACTTCGTTCATCTTTGTATAGAAGAAATTTAAAACCTCTTCAGGAACTTGCATACTATACATTTTTTCCCAGTGTATTCTACCTATCAAATAATATAAATAATTGAAGTCTACCTTGTGAAAGTTCCAACGTCTATATGGGTTAAGGTGTTGTGAGTCCTGCGCATGCGCCAAGTCGGCCGCAGCCGAATGGAGAATCGGCGAAGACTGCGCTTGCGTGGCGACGTCTACGGCGACCGCGAGCGGCGGGTGATACGCGTCCACAGGCTGCAACCCCTCCTCCGCCGCACACACCTCTGTACCGCTGCGCCCGCTCAATACTAAATCCAACTGTCTACCACTACAATTAGGTACATTATTGCACTGAACGAGTTCACAAAAGGCAACAAAATATTCAAAATAATTTTTAACATTGTTATTGCACGAAAACATATTAAAATCTCCAAGTATAACTACATTACTCTTATATCTAATACAAATTTGCTCTAATAAGTTAAATAGTAACATATATTCAGACTCTTCACAGTTTGGTGGAATATAGATTACACAACACGCGAATAAAAATCTACTCTTTAGATGTATGGTAGCACAAAGTATTTCAAAGTTATAATTGTCAATATTGATATCACTGGGTATCGGTACCTGCCGTAACTCGAAGCGCGGTGTGGCCGCTAAAAGTACACCGCCTTGCTTGCGGCCGTCCGCTCGATCACATCGCAACATCTGATAATTTGGTAAAGTTATTTCCGCATTATGTATTGACACATTACACCCCGTCTCAGTTATTGCAAATAAATCCGAACTCGACGATTGTAACAAAGAAAGGAACTTAGTTGTCTTCGTCCTTAGCCCACGAACATTTTGGTATAAAATGTCGATTCTTCGACTACGCTGATTGAGGTTCTTTTTCTGAGGCGGGTGGGCGACGAAACCAAATCCATTCGCTGAATTCAACGTTAACTGGCCATATATCTGGATGAGATAGTTTCTCATAGTTTTCCTCTGATAATCCTATTTTAAATGAAGCGTAGTCTCTTTCGATCCTGGGTATTATTTTCTGTATTTTTAATTCTATGTTATTTCCTAGAACATTCTTTATGTATTCACTCAAGCTCTCCTCAGTAGTACTTTTATCCAAGCTCCATACATGAAGAAATTTTTTACGCTCCACAGCCTTTAACAATAAAGTTGACTTGTTGCCGCCTCGTTTTATTGGATTATTTCTTTTCGTATTTGTCACTTCTATCCATTTGTGGTTTGTACTATCACTGTTTCCTGTAATCGCCGTACTTCGTGCCATAGTCGCGTAGCTAACAATAGGTGGCCCCTGCGGTGACAGCAGCGGCGGTGACTGCGACGGTGGTAGCGGCAGCGGCGGCGGCAGCGGCGCGCGATCCGCGCGCGGTCTGCATGCTGCGTAAAGTAGGGCCCAGCATACGACGACGACGGTGCGGGCGCCCGTGGCAGCTGCGGTGACGGATTTCGGTCACTGGCCGTGTTATCGATATTATTTGGTCCTAGTTTATCACTGTTCACCAAATTTAGAGACTTTCCAGTTTTTATTTTTAGAACCTTAATCTCTTCTGTTAAGTAAATACATTTATCATTGGCCACTCTCAACTCCTCTCTCAATTTGCTGTTTTCGAGAGCCAATGATGTTACAGATCTTTTAAATTCAGTTATAATCTTTTCTTCAAAGATCTTGAATCTCTCCGTCATAACTTCCTTTACCATATCAACAATATTCTCTTCTTCGTACCGTATACTAGCTTCGGTAATGACACCGCGTACTGGGGTCTCATCGGTTACTCGTACACGGTTAGTCATATTCAAGCATGAATCACATTTGAATTTAGCTTCCAATTCCGTTTTTTGCTCCATAAACACAGCAGAAGTAATATTTACACAGCTATAATGAAATCCTTTCTTGCACCCTGTACATCTAAGCGATTCGCCTAGTGCAATTCTTTTCTTGCAAAGTAGACACAACATTTTGAATTGCAAGTTCACTGTGCGAACAGGCTAGCAAGAGTCCCTTTTGGTGAGAGTGAGCGAGCTAGATGCACGGCTCAAAATTTCGCGCCATACGACGGTTAATCACTGTTAATTGTGCAAACTTTGGTCCAAATATCCAATAAATCACTGTATTAACACTGTCCCACACTATCCATATATGTAATAACAATGATAATCCACATCAAACACATTTTTACCACAATAATATCCAAAATTACCAATTTTATGAAATTAAAACCGGGAGCGCTGGCAGATGACCTCACGACCGAATCTCGCGCATGCGAATCATTGTAGAAGCCACCGTGCCTGGTGAAGATTTGTGTTAGCACGCCTGTTGGCTGCACCTGTCTTATAATACGGAAAGCGGTGATGGCATCAGGGAAAAACATTTTCGTTACCCAGGCTGTACAGCCAAACACGTATCTCCGATTCCATTCCATTATTTGGCGCCTGATGAATAAAATAGGGCAGCAGTCGACAGTCCAGTGTTGGGCCATTGGATTAGACTGCACGTGACTGTAAAGTGAAATTAGTTTTACTTATTCATATTATATTGAATTACTAAGAATAGGTTAAGATCATTGTTACTAACATTTTAATAGACTCTTGGTCTGAAATGAATAATTATTAATAATATTGTTTACAACTAGTGTCCCTGTACTTCAATACTTATTGTTTACGTAATTGAGTTTAAAATAACTTTTTTTAAAAGTAAGAACTTTTTTTTAATTGCGTAACGAACTGAGTTTCTTGCTCGTTCTTCTCCACTCGAATCGACATTTTGGAACGAGCTTCACTGACTGACAGACTATTATTTATTTAATATTTGTTGACGTTTTAAAAGTACCAAATTATGGTTTATTGAAGTACTTAAATGCTTTTGAGTTTGAGTGTTATGTTTGTTCATTTTTCAAAGTGTTGAACACATTTGATGCCGTGTCGGACAATGACGACTGACGCTAGCGGAGTATTAGCCTTTAACAGTTTTTGTCGGCAGTTAACGGCTTACATTTTGGAGACGTGTAGGTATGTACCTATACAAGTTAGTTTTTCAGGCGATTTAAGAATAATACTTTATTGTTTCATCTGTACCTATAGATATCTGATAATTAAGTGAACTGTCAATATGTACCTAAGTATGTGAACTTCGAATAAAACATGAGATTTTGTAATTTGAGATGTCACTGAATGAAATTTTAAGCTCTAAAGCTTCTTGCATTCAAGGGAATGTTCACACGCGTAAAGAAAATACCATATTTACAGAATAATTAGGTACTATTTATAATTAAGAAGTAATACCTAATACATTTACAGTCTACATTGGGTGCATTTCCATAGTGCGCCAGTTGACAGGTACTGGTACAGCTGATGACGTCCCACTTGATCTGACTGCAACATCATACATTGTTAATATATTATGCTATCAAACTGTTTTACGTAAACCTAATCGCAGACTTACATATGTACATATGTATATGTCAAGCTGAGAACGTCCTTCTCTGTTTTGAAGTCGTTTAAAAATAGACAAAATGGGGACGGTAATAAACTACTGTCTTTTGTAAAAAAAAAACAAAACGATCGACAAATTCGACAAGTTTAGAAAAAGATACAATAGGAAGTATTAATGATTTAAGTGGATGTATGGGGTATACTTACGCATGAGGTTTGGTATTTGGGTCTCCACGAGCTCTTTACATTTTGGCTGGTCGTCCGGGGTGGCAGTGAATGCTATCAGTACCAAGTAATGTTGGTACTTATCAAAGAACCTTGTGCTTGCAAATAGATGGCTCCAAGAATTTCTGTACAACATTGTGTTCACTGTCGTCATCAGACCTGTGTACAATAACAATATTAATTAAACATGTTACAATTCTTGGTGTTACGCATATACGGCGAGGACTTTTGCCACTATGCTCATCTGCTAACTCTTCTAGCAGGTGTATAGAAATTCCGCTTTATGTAGTTATCAACTGCAGTAATTCTGGTGCCACCAGGCGAATGAGAAATAAACTTCGTCACACGAATCGCCGGATTATTGGCACCAATAGTAGGAGCTAATGGCCCAACCATATTAAAGTTGTTATTTATTGTGTTAAGCCATCCCTGCGGTATAGCGCCATTAAATTTCACATTTTGTACCGCCCTCTAAGTTCAAATAGAATGGTATTAACTCTATTCATAAGTTCTAGACATATGCGTAATCGAGCAGCGGTTGTATCGCCATTCCAAAATTCGAACCCCTCAATTCAAGGTTTTGCTTCAGCCGGTAAAACGTCAGCTGGTCCATGTCCGAGTGGGTGTCGCTCCGGGGGAAATGAGTCCTAGGGGTAGGGGCGGAATTTCCTGCTCACCTTGCTGTCTTCAGGAATTGAGCACTCTATTAGATGTAACTAGCGGGGAGATATAACATTCATAAACATTGTGATTCTCAGGCGTAAGGGCTCCAAAGGACCCTGCTGGTATATCCCTGTCTGCTTCTTGAGGTATGCAACGTCGGGAAGATTAAACTTAATTTACTCACCTCCGACTGTAGTTGTGTTGCCGACACTTGCTATATAGTGGAACAGATTGTCAGGTATACATAGATCTTCTGGTAATGAATCTTGACACTTAGCTAAATCTATTTTCCTTTCCCCGTTGTCTAAAGTTAAGTCCATGAGAGAGATCCGTTGTCTAAAGTGACTGCACGGTTGGTGCGGTGGCTGGGCAACCGGCTGCCGTGCAACGTGTCGCGGGTTCGATTCCCGAACGGGACAACACTTTGTGTGATCCACAAAGTGTTGTTTCGGGTCTGGGTGTCATTGTGTATGTGAACTTGTATGTTTGTAAACGCGCCCACGACACAGGAGAAAATCCTAGTGTGGGGCAACGTTTTTTTTAAAAAAAGAAAAAAGAAAAAAAAAGAAAAGTTAAGAACAATTCTAGCCTAGGGTCTAGAAATAATAGCCTAGGGTCAATGCCGCGCAGAGCCTCGTAAGTCCGCACCACCTGATCGACATATCCACCGAACTCAAAGTTCTGAGAGTATGTCTCCTATACAGGGATCAAGCTTGTATGTGGACCAAGGTTGTACAGCGACAAGCGCGGTCTCTTCCTTCGCTCGGAAATCATAAGCGGCGGCGGTATTATTCATATTCATAGTCTCCTGGTTAGCTTCAAGATTCTTTGGTTGTTGTTTCTGTTTCCAGGCCGTGCTCCTATTAGTCGGTTCTCTCTGTTGTTGAGGCCGCTCTTCAAATTCGCGAACTTGATTCCAATCGCGTTGAAAATGTTGCCTTTGTTGGTATTCATATGCTCTCCATTGATTACGGGTACCTTGTTTCTCACCGTCAGCGGGCTGTCCACGCGATATTGGTTGAGTTTTACTTCCGTAAATACGGATATCGGCCATCCTGGCTGCGAAAATTGCAAAAAGAGGAATAGGTATACGTTTGTGGGATATTTTACGTACAGATTACAAAATCTTTGTTGTATTCCTCAGTGTAAGTACAGATCTTATAGTAAAATAGAAGTAGGAAACAATTAAGAAACCTTTCGGGTACAGTAACTTGAGTAGATTTGGAACAGGGATAGACTATGGTCCGGAATAACACGTAGGCTACTCTTTATCCCTCTGTAGACGTGAATGCATTATACTTACCAGTTGTTATCTCTTCTGATACGATATTGCGATGTTTTTATGTTTTTATGCCTTGCTGTTTAGATTTTTATGATATACAAATTTCGAAATTCGTTATCAACTTACCTGTGTGCTCTCTTCCTCGTTAAGAAGTCGAAATTATACTAGTAACTTTGAAAATGATGAAATAACTAAAAAAATAAGGAAAAATACGTAAGAATATTAGAGGTAGGAACACTTACTCGCATCTTGTAAGAACCAAAAGGACAAAATATATGACCTTCTACAAAATGGGCCACATAAGCAGGCAGGCATGAGGAAACGTGTATGCAGACACATGTAGAAATAGAAAATAACCTATTGACTTTGGACTATTGTAAGCTTTATTGGAATCGGCCAACGTGGCAAGGGTTGAGGCGTCATGCATACATAAATGACCTTCAGTCGGTGGCGCTGTCTGTTGGGTTGTTCCGTTCCCAATAAAAAAGGTTGACCGGACCAATTGCTGACACACACGTCATACTCGTGAACGGGTGCCTTCTGCTGGGTCAGGTCACTCTTTTGGTAATAATTATAGATGTAGTTAATTGTAGTGTGTAACTAGGTACCCTCTTTACTTTATCAAAATTGACTAGATGTATTATAATAAAAAAAAATTGTATGACAAGGGCACGGATCTCGAGTCCGTGGAGAATTAATCTGTAATATTATAAAAAAAAAGCAGGCAGGCCCTTCTTCATTGTTTCTTCCAGGGTCCACGGACCAAAACGTTTATGGCTCCGATCGCATCATCTCGACGACGGCCAGCTTCAGACTTTGATTCATAGGCTCCGAATGGACAAAGAGTATAGTGATGCACCATGCATTATAGAGGTACTTACCAGTTCTTCTTATCTCTTCTAACATGATACTGCGACTTGAGTCATTCACGTTGAACGAGCTGTGGTGCTCGGGGAATATCGGTGTAATTATACGCATCTTCTGAAAGAATTCTGGTACATTCACCTGGAATAAAATGTTAGTGTGGGAGAGCCATGCTTTGGTATGAATGGGCCGGCTCGACCGGAGTGATACCACGGCCTCACGAAAAACCGACGTGAAGCAACACTTGCGTTGTGTTTCGTCGTGTCCCCAATCCCTCAATCCCCAACGATCCTCAAACTCCTAATCCCCAAAAAGCCGTAAAGCACCTGTAACGCCTTTGGTGTCCATGGGCGACACCGATTCTTGACGGCGAGCTTCCGACTTTGATTCGTACGCCATTTGTCCATTGGGAGCAAATAGCCTCTTTTGGTTCTCACCTCCAAGTATAGTGATGAACCTGTAAACATAATGTTACTTAATACAAGTAAATGAGTAAATAGACTGTAAAAGATATAGTTATCAGGACAAATACGTATTAAAAGATGTAGTGACGATAATAATTTAAAAAGAAATGCTAAAGTAGTTTACATGGTTTGGTCATAATGTTGGATTACTATTATAATATATAGGTAATAATGTAATAACTGGCAAAACTTGGGTGTTAGATTTTAAATGTAAAACTCTCGACTGTCTGTACAACTTCGAACTAATAGAGATCCTCGTTCAAATAAACAAAGAAACTCTTCGGCTTTGTATATTATAGAGGTAGATAAATGTATAAATAGATTTACTGACAAAACAGCCAAGTTCAAGTTGTATTGTGTGACGGTGCACGGACTACCAAACCTGAGCACAACCTTAGACGCTCAGCACTACGTGAGCCCTCCCCTTCATTTGATGACATCTGAGATATTATGGGGAATATTGCTATGTTCCTTTTGTCTTTGTTGGTCTCTGTCACTCGATCGACACCCAGTCTGGAATACAGATTTGTTACCTTAGATGTCATTAAAGTAGCACTCATTTGATGCCATTTTCTATGCCTTTCACCCATTTCTTTTACCACTCTAAAATCATATAAACCTGTTTCGTGTATTATCTTGTCGAATTTGTCCTTTTTTTGTTTATGTAATAAGGATCTGTTGATACTGTGTACCAAGTTATTCCAAACTACCTAAAAACCAACCTTACATACTTATACAAACAATGAACATATTCCAAAGCCTAGCTAATATCAAATTTCATTCATCTAATTTATTTATTTCATAAGACAAAACCAAAGTGCAGTTGTTATTGTTAATCGGTGTCAAGTAACACGATTCTTTCAATACATTCTGACACTCGGTATGAGATCAGATCACTTATCTATATGGGCATGGCAACATTCCTTTAAATCCTATTACCGATTCACGTACTTTATAATTACATTTATTAAATTTTACCAAAATAATAAATATTATAACAAAATTTCAGCAAATAAAAAGTATTGGATTAAACAGGCGTAAGCTATAGGTACAAAATGTTTTAACTACAAATATTATTCTAAGAAAAAAACACAATGATACGTATATAATACTAGCTTTTACCCGCGGCTTCGCTCGCGTCACAAAAAGATAAAAAGTAGCTTATGTGTCTATCAATCCCTTCAACTACAGTCAGTTAAAAATCATGTTAAGTACCTCCGTTTTCGACCACCAAATAAGCGCTATAGATTAAAGCGTGAAATTTCAATTAGTACGTAATTCGTTGAAATGTTTTAAATGGCATACGGCGCCATCTATATGTATACACACAGCGCCATCTATTCTAATATGTTTGTTTCCCTCGGGAATATCACATTTTTCCGGGATAAAAAGTACCTATTATTTAATCTGGACTTCGAACTTTACGTCTGCAAAATTTCAAAGCAATCGGTTTAGTAGTTACGGCGCGAAAGTAGAACAAACAACAAACTCACTAAACAAAAATATCATCTTAACATTGTTTCTTAACTTACTTATTCCTATTTCTTAAACTATCCGTTCGGTGGCCACTCACACACATTATCACTAAAACACTTAACACTATTGGAGTCCAGTATCTCCATGCTGCGTTGCCAGTATCTCCATGCTGCGTTGCCAGGGTAGCGGAGACAACATCTCCCGGCTCCATCAATTCGGACACCATTAACTCTCTGCAGCTCCACATCTCGCTGCCTCGAAATTGTACGACAGCCGACAGATTTTAAAAATTTTAAGCACTGATGCACTTTTAGTCCCATTAATTTTCATTAGTTTTTAATAGACAATATCCATAACTCCGTACTCGTGCTCAGCGCTGCCCATGTGGCAGCACTGGCAAGGTCGCCATGCAATGTTGAGCAATGAGGGAGACGTGTTATTGTTAGGGACAACTTTATTAAGTGTCTTAAGAACTGAAGAATAAGAGTCTAAAGAAAGTCGTTGGCCGAGTGGTCGCAAGTGCGACTGCCGAGCAAGGGGTCCCGGGTTCGATTCCCGGGTCGGGCAAAGTATGACTGGGTTTTTAAAAAATTCTCAGTAGTAGCACGGAGTCTGGAATTGTGCCCGGTAAATGACAATAGGCTCACCCCTTATTACATGGGACTCGTAACATAAATAGTGAAAAGTGGGTGTTACATTGTACAGTGGCATAATGTGCACGTCTGCCTACCCCTTCGGGATAAAAGGCATGATGTTATGTTTATGTTAAGTCTTAAGAACTAACTACTTACTTATAGGGCTGCAATGTGGAGCAATGAGGGAGACGTGTTAGTGTTAGGAACAACTTTAATTGAGTGCCCTCATAACTAACTTACACTACCTCTACTTACTTATAGGGCGAGGTGTCACACACACTACAAAGTAAGTATTACTAACCCCATGGTGGGATTTCAACAGTTCATAGAACGACGTGAAGAAATCTTTCCTATCAACATACGGCGGTGCAACTTTATGCGGCGGTCGGACTTTTCCGAACCTTTGGTGAACCTGTTGAACGACAGTATATATCTGTGTTAATTTGAAAGTAAATAGTACACCGATATTAATAAAAATAGCATTTGAAGTTTGTCTTGTGGTTGCAATTAATCACCGATCTCAATCCCAAGGTATTGGATCAAGATCGCACATTCATTTCAGATGTTAGAAAATAATATTGAAACATCCTAAAAACGTAAGAATATTAGGTACACTTACTCGCATCTTGTAAGAACCAAAAGGACAAATATTCCGGCAGGCCCTTCTTCATTGTTTCTTTTAGAGTCTACTGGTGGACCAAAACGTTTATGGCTGCTTGGCATCCTCTCGATGGCGAACTTTCGACTTTGATTCATAGGCTCCGAATGGACAAATAGCCTCTTTTATAGTGAGAGTATAGTGATGAACCATGCACTATACTCTTCTAACACGATACTGCGAGTTGAGTCAGTCATGTTGAACAAGCTGTGGTGCTCGGGGAATATCGGTGTGATTATACGCATCTTCTGAAAGAATTCTGGTACATTCACTTGGAATAAAATGTTAGTGTGGGAGAGCCATGCTTTGGCACGAATGGGCCGGCTCGACCGGAGTGATACCATGGCCTCACGAAAAAAAAGACGTGAAGCAACGCTTGCGTTGTGTTTCGTCGTGTCTCCAATCCCTCAATGCCCAACGATCCTCAAACTCCTAATCCCCAAAAGGCCGGTAACGCATTTGTAACGCTCCTGGCGTTCCAGGTGTCCATGGGCGACGCCGATTGCTTACCATCAGGTGATCCGTCTGTTCGTTTACTGAAAAATATACTAAAATGTCATGTTACAGTCACTTTTTACAAATTATACTTTTACTAAGGTAAATAAATATGTATTAGGAAGCTTTATCTGTTGAAATATTTTCATAAAACTTTATAAAATATACTAACATTCATTAGGTATATAGCTAAACTTCTTGCTAAAATACGTTAATTCAGAATCACTACTTGTAAAGAACACAATCTTCACAATATGTATCATAAAACTGAACAACAGAAGGATATACTCACAGAAGGATCCCAGAAAGGAAATTCGGAGACAGGAGCAGCGCACTGCTGCCCACCTATTTCTGGCCACTTCCATTGCACTATGACGCAGAAAAATCTGTACATCAACGTAGATGCCTGGGGATCAGGGTATAGGATAGATGTATACCAACTTCAATGGGAGATAGGCGTGAATTTGTGTATGTATGTACATGTATGTGAAACTTACAGTGTAAAACCATTTTAATAATATGGAACTGAATAACTTACCAATAATAAATTTATGGCGGAGGCTCACTCTTTCCAGCTTTTGTATCCAAGACGTAGATATATCTTTATCCTTTCTCGACTTTCTTCGACCAAAATTTCTTACGGTAGCTTCTACACTACTATTGCTCACGATAGCTAAAATCTAGAACAAATAAAAACACGTATTTGTTAATGTTATTGTCATTCATCAACAGACCTTTTTGCAAAATGGTATAACTTTTGTTTTTATGCCTTGCTGTTTAGATTTTTATCATATACAAATTTTGAAATTAGTCATCGATTTACCTGTGTGCTCTCTTCCTCTGAAGTCAAAATGATACAAGCAGCGTTAAAAATGATGAAATAACTAAAAAAATCATAGAAAAAAAAACGTAAGAATATTAGGAACACTTACTCTCGCATCTTGTAAGAACCAAAAGGACAAATATGACCTCCTACAAAATAAGCAGGCTGGCACTTCTTCATTGTTTCTCCCAGGGTCCACTGGCGGACCAAAACGTTTATGGCTTAGGAGCCATCGACTTACTCGCATCCTCTCGACGGCGAGCTTCCGACTTTGATTCGTACACCAGTTATCCATTCGGAACAAATAGCCTCTTTTAATTCATTGGTTCTCACCTCCGAGTATAGTGATGCACCTGTAAACATAATGTTACTTAATACAAATGTAAATGAGTAAATAGACTGTAAAAGATTTAGTGATCAGGAAAAATACGCATTGAAAGATGTAATAACGATCATAATTGAAAAAGAAATGTCTAAGTAGTTAACATGGTTTGGTCATATTGTTGAGTTACTATTAGAATATATAAGTTATGAAATAACTTGCAAAAAGTGTTAGATTTGTAATGTACAACTCTCTGCCTATCCTTTTGGGAAATAATAATATAAAATACTAAAATTGTTCTATGCAATACACAAACTAAATATAAATCCTGTGACGCGCGTTGTTCAACTTTACTCAGCGTTAAACGCTTACCGCTTTGTGAGTAGTCATCACTACTTAGTTATTCTTCAATATCAGAAGAGGTGAGACTTCTGTCTCTTTGGCGTTGGAGGAATGGTGCGTCCCTCTGCTGGCCGTTTTGTTCGCAGGGACGAGACGTGGTCGTCGGATTGATCCTCGGTGCCGGGAGCCGGTCTGTCGAGCATCACGCCAGTTGACAGGTACTGGTACAGCTGATGACGTCCCACTTGATCTGACTGCAACATCAAACATCGTTAACTTATTGTTATATCAAGATGGGCAGACCAACTAAAGCAGCCGCTCGCATGAGGGCAAATAGAATTAAATAAACTAATACTGCTAACATATAGAATCTATCGGCTTAATCGTATTCAAAATCGATTGAGCGATGAGTCGCTTGAACAGCGTGAGCATCGTCTTAATGTTATACGAAATCGGGTGGACAACGAGACACCCAGTCAACGTGAAAATCGACTTGGTATTATTCGAGATCGGTTGGACAATGAAACACCCGGTGAATACGTACGTCGACTTTTTATTATACGAATTGAATAATGAGACTCCCAGTCAACGCGAACGCCGACTTGGTATTATACGAGATCGATTGAACAATGAGACTCCCGATCAACGTGAACATCGAGTTTGTGTTATACGATATCGGTTGAGCAATGAGACTTCCAATCAATATGAGCACCGATTAGGTGTTATACACGAACGGCTAAGAACTGAAACTGATGAACATAGACGTAATCGCTTAGAGACGCAGGGGGAATTAAATCATAGACATTGATTTATTAAGAGGATACTTTTCAATCGACTACGAGTATCAACATTTTTGCAGATGTAGCATGTAGCATCTGTAAAAAGTTATTGTATCCCAAGCAGCGATGCAATCTGGAAACGTCGAACAATCGTGGTTTACTACCGATTGAGTTGTTAGAAATGCCGAAAATTGTGACATGTTCTAGATGGTTCACCAATCTGAGAAAATGCAAAGTTCCCGCTCAAGCGTATTGGCACAAAATGAATGTAGCGACGATACCATCAGAAATAGCTTGTTTGTCAGAGGTAGAGCAACGGCTACTTAGCCGAATGATCCCTTTTTTAAAAATCATTAAAGTGCAAAATAGGTTTAGCCAAAGCTGGTGCAAAAGACAAGTGGTGTTGTTTGCACAAGATGTTGTTGAAGTTGCTGAACAAATACCACTTCCTCTCTAGTGCTGACTTGGTTATCGTTATAGAAACAAGAGAGAACATACAACAGCAAAGCCAATCCAATATCAATACAGAAAGAATAGTTATTTTAGCAGTATAGAAGAGTTATTTTAACGACAAGTTTATTGTATTCGTTTGACAAAGATGTGCCAAATTTAAACATAGTTAATATGAATAACCAAAACGAATTGAATGATTTTGTCAGAATTGTTGATGTTCAAAGGATGACTGCACCACCAATCAACATAGAAAGAGAAAGAAGAATGGAAGAGCTGTGCTGGTATTTTCGCTTTCCTGATGGGTAAAATGGATTTGGAGAAATCAGAGAAATACCTATAACTGCATTAGATTATTTTCAGGCTCGTATTATGGGCAAAGACAACCGATTCCAACGAAATGATTACCTTTTTTTTTTGCATTATCAGTTGTGGAATATTACAAAGCCAAAGCCTTGTTGATAACATGCATTTAACAATGAGAAACCTAAGAGGATCAGCTTCATATTGGAAAAGATGTTGCGCTGAGCGCATTGCAATGGTGCGGAGCCTTGGTCCTCCAACCTGGTTTGTTACATTTTCGTGCAATGATCTTAATTGGCCGGACATAATTAAGGCATTACTTATTGCAGACGGACGTCCCGAGGCAATGCCGCAAGCAGCTGAAGATCTACGGTTCGAGGAAAGACTTGAACTAGTTGAAAAATACCCAGTTATAGTAGCTAGACAGTTTACAATAAGGGTGAACGCGTTGATGAGATTTTTAAAATAAATCCTGTATGTTTAGGTGGGGCCATTAATGATCACTGGTACAGAATAGAATTTCAAAACCGAGGAAGTCCACATTTACACATGCTTTTATGGTGCAGCTCTGTTCCCGATTTTCAGACTCCTGAAGGGCTTAGAGTAATCGATGAAGTTGTATCATGCTCACTTGAAGGTGATAATTCGGAGCTGGTAAAGAGGTTACAAACCCACTAACACTCCACAACGTGCTACAAAGATCGAAATAATGGTTGCTGTCGTTTTGAATTCCCAAGAGTTGTAAGTACGATAACAAAATGACGCGCTTCGCAATAATGGACGTTTTTGTCAAATACGAAGAACCGCAGATGAAGTCATGATCAACAATTATAATTCCATTTTACTAAAAATCTGGGGAGCGAATATGGACATACAGCCTTGTGGGAGTGTAAAGCGGTCTACCGTCTATGTCATTTGCCTCTAAAGATGTGTTCCAGAAAAACTGTTTTCGTAAATAGTTGTCGTCCAGAGCATACAGACTTTTGCAATTTAGTGAAGACGAAACTTCAATTTTTAATAACATTTTTGATCGCTACCAACTAAGATATAAGCCTGATGATTTAGAAGCGTTAAGTCTGGCTGAATTCGCAGTCAGATACGAAACCGTATCAAGTACGTTGTGGAATGACGATGACGGTGACATTGAAACAAGAGATCAAGAGAACGAAAGTAATAGATTCATCCAATTGAGTGATAACACAAGAATGCGAATCAGAAATCAGGCTGCAATTTTACGGACTCGATATTACACATTAAATAGTGACCGAGAAGGATTTTTTACAACTTGATTGTATGGCATATTCCATTTCGTTGCGAAAGTGAGCTTGTTCTAGAAAACGAAACAGCTGAAGCTTGTTTCTTACGCCGTCAGTCAGAATTAAGGCCTCTTACATACATACATACATAACTTGTAACATAAAAAAAAATATGTTAACCCAAAATAGGGGAAAATGGATAAATTATTAAATACCGCCATCTGTCATCGCTTTTGCGAATTAACATAGACGTTAGCAATATAATCAACAACCTTGGATCTTGCCTTTCATATCGACCAAGTGTTAGTAGTACTATCTCTGTGACATAGATGGCACTAGTTCCACACTAATATTCTTTTAATAACACTTTTTGACAGTAGGGGTCTCACGGATCGTAATCTGGAACAATCTAGAGATTTCTTCGGATTAGGAAGTGGATCGTGCAAAATATTACCAAATATGGTTATGGTTGGTGCTTCGATCAGTAGTGGAATCGAAAGATAGGGGGTATAAATGTAGGAGTTTTGTAGAAATCGTCCTTTTTCGAAATCGATATCTACAACAAGGAAGATCAGACTGAAGAAGTGCTGTGTCTTATAATTTTATTAAAAAGTTGTCGTGCAGGTCCAGTGAAAGACCTGAATTCATTAATATTTGTGTGTATTTCGTCCCAGATTCTGGGTAAGTTTCTAAAACAAAATATTAAATAGATATTCGTTTCTTCGCGATGAGAATATAGGTTATATTGTGTTCTTACGATGTACCCATTGTTATAGGTTCTTTATATCAGGAGAAAATTCTTTATATCAGGAGAAAACTCTTTGTATCGGGAGAAAGTTTATCCATGTCTACCCCATTGTAGACAATCAATTGATTCATCGTTTTGCCCATGAAGTCAGACTGGAGCATCATAATACGGCTTCAGATACTCATGCCTTCATGAGTTTTATTCGATGTCACCGGATGAAGGCAGATCCTTACAGCCGTACACCAGATCCTCTGTTGTAGTGCTGGCACGCCGGAAATCTGTCTCATAAGTTAAGTAACATAGCTTATTAAGTGTATGTTCTTATAAGGGTATTGACAATCATCCTGCGAAGGTGATATGTTTGTTACAGATTAGCTATTTTTGCTGTCTTTAATCCAAATTTAGTAGTAGAATTTTGCCATTCATGTATATTTGGAATTTTTGATACATATATGTAATTACCCACTTACTCCCAGATAAAATTGTATTAAAATTAACAAAAATAAGTGGGTAATGTGTAATAATTGTTCTATATTTAAAGGTGCATGATTTGATGATCAGATGATCATCGTCTGAATGTATGTTATTTGTACCGCTATTTGGCTTTGTTGGTAATTTAATTACATGAATAAGTGTGTGTTAGATTAAGTATAATCTAGTAAATTTATATTGTATAATTTTGTGTCGTTTAAATTTATTTATACCCCACGGAGAGAATCATGGCGCCCTGGGATTACAAATAAAAAAATTTTTATTTAAGAGTTTCTTGTTCTGCCCTGACGCTTGGTCCGGTGGTAGCTGAAATAAAGGTTACAAACTTCACGCCTGTCTCCCATGGGGGTAGGCAGAGACTAAGGAACGCCAATTACTACGATTCTTACATACCTCTTTCGCTTCATTAACACTATGCACTACAAGCGCCTTTAAGTATACAAACATTACGTACAGTCTATTTTGCTCTAGTCGAATCGTTGATAGGTTACGGACTAAGTGTCTATGGACGCACTTTTAAGACTTATTTAGACAGCATTAAATCCCTACAAATCCGCTTCCTTAAGTTTCTAGTATCACCTAAAGTTAGACGTAAATGTGAAGAAAACTATGAGAGACTATACATTCCATGCAAAATACTTCCTGTACACGACCGGGCCAGATACTTGTTGATTCTTGAGCAATTTTATAGTGAACAAAAAAAAGAAAAAGTTGCAAACAAATATAACACAAGACGTGTGAGAGAAAATAAGTTAGTCCGGCCGACGATAAACAATTATTATGGAAAAAGAACCAACAGGTACATGGTTCCGACGTTGTACAACGATATTGATTTGTTAAGGCACATAAACAATACAATTAGTAAACAATCCCTAAAATATAAGCTAAAGACTGTGTTACTTACCGAATTTGCCAAAAATTTTAGTTAATGTTAATCTGCTTGTTAGCTGTTTATATAAATTATTTCACATAATTATGTTTGTTAGTATAAGATAACACCGTTTTTGTTAAGGACAAGTTTGATCCGAGGTTTTGTTTGTTTAGTATGTAGGTATAGTAGTAAGTATAGTTAGTGTAAGGTAGTTATGAATATCGAGCGCTATTCCCGCCGACAAACTGTCATAGCAGTTTGGTGGGTATATGTATTGTATTTTTTTTTGTATAAAACCAATAAAGGATTAATTATTATTATTATTATTATTAAACAGTGTGTAGTCCCCATTTATTCTGACACAGGCACTCGAGTCCTTACATAAGGATTTAAGTGCCCGAATCAGGTGGCCATCCACCCCATACATGGACAGAGTTGACCACAATTCATCCCTCACCACTCTGTCATAAGCCTTTTCTAGGTCTATAAAGGCATAAAATACCTTTTGGTGCTTTGATAACACTTTCTCTGAAATGCACCGTAACGAAAAGACTTGATCCGTACACCCCATTCCCTTTCGAAATCCCGCTTGCACATCCCAGATTTTACGCTCAGTTACATCCATCACTCTTTCGATCAATACCTTGGCATACAACTTTCCTACTACGCTTAGGAGGCTTATACCGCGATAATTTTTGCACTCCTGCTGTGATCCGTTTCCTTTATACAGTGGCACAATTACGGCCTTGGCCCAGTCTCCAGGGACACGACCGCATCGCCAACACTTATTAAAAAGTAGATACAGCAGGCTTGCAATTACACCTCCACCCTCTGTTAGCATTTCAGTAGGGCCTCTTTTATTAAGGCCTCTTTTACCTAATTTATCAGTAGAACAATTTGGCCACACTAAGTAAATCATACAACAGGCATTAGTTCAGGCTGTAGCATTAAACACTGTTAACAATGGTAATGATCATATGAAGCTGAAGATCAAATCAATGTGTACAACCAGAATGATTTCATTATAGACCATGACCCTACAGCCATGCCTGATGAAGTTTTCATAAGTGGAATTAGGAGCTTAAATGTTCAACAAAAGAATTTGTGACATCAGGTTCAATGATAATCTACAGCCCTTACTATTGTTTATAACGGGTGGAGCAGGCAGCGGGAAATCGTTCTTGCTAAAGTTAATCGTTGAGCATATCAAGCGATGTTATGCCCCAACGGTAGATATTTTATTGAAAACATCTTTTGTGGAAGTGGCTTCTTTGACGGGTGTAGTGGCACGTCAAATTTCTGGTAGGACCCTCCACTCGGTATTTAGATGAAATATCCATGGTTTTTTTACGATAACTTGCGCATTCATTTACGCTTACAAGAGTTTAAAAACAATAATTTGTTATTTGGTGGTATAAATGTGCTATCATTTGGCGATATCATGCAATTACTACCAGTTAAAGGCCATTGGTGCTTTGAACAACCACTGTGGGCAAATGCAGAAATTTATTTGTGGCAACAATTTTCCTTCTGCGAACTCACCATCAATATGCGTCAAAGCAGTGATGTAGAATTTGTTGATTTATTAAATGATTTGCGGTTTAGTGAGCTCACGCTCTCGTAATTGCAACTTTTGTGTGAAAGAAGGCAAGTGGAACAGAGTGGTGAATTTGCAGACGGTGCCGCAGTTCGAATATTCCCAACACTGAAACTAGTTGACAGTTATCATTGCAAAATGACGGACCAACTACTTCAACATAATCGTATATACACCATAAGAGCTATTGATGAATCACGCGAGGCAGCCACTTATGGTAAACGACCACCGTCAAACGTCATTCCAGCTGATGTAAATGTGTAGCTGTGGTGGACTGATGCATGACTTGAAATTGGGCGTAGGTTCCAGAGTTATGTTGAGGCGCAATATTTCAGTCACAGAGGGTCGGTTGGAAAACCAACAGCTACACATGGCAAACAAATTGATATTAAAATAACACCAGAATGCCAATTACAGGTTTTCACGAATAGATTTTACATTATTCAATTCGTAAAAACACTTGTAGTCCAAACAAAATACAATCATTTAGGGAAAAAAATCATACAAAAAAGAAAATAACAAAACAACAAGAGCACATACCAACTAAATAAAATATAAAAACGAACACACACCAACCATACTACCAACAATAACAAATTAATAACGGATCTATTGGATAATCTTTATACAGGTTGTTTAAGTCTCTACTTGCATGCATAATAAAGTAATTCTGCCTATACATCGTTGAGGAATTTCGAATTAAAAGTGGGGGATTTGTAACGAGTAGATCTGCATGGGACATTGAAGGAGAGTGTGAACAAGAGATCGGGACAGTTAATTTCATTTGAGATGATTTTTAGCAGTGTGGTACAATCCGCTATCCGACGGCGATAAGTAAGGGGCAGAATATGAAACTGCCTACAAAATTCTAGATATTTGTCTGAGCTATATGGAACATGAATTTTGGAGGAAAGAAATTTAATAAAGACTGCCTCGTTGGCCAAGTGGTCGCAAGTGCGACTGCTGGGCAAGGGGTTTCGGGTTTGATTCCCGGGTCGGGCAAAGATTTACTGGGGTTTTTAAAAATTCTCAGTATTAGCACGGAGTCTGGAATTGTGCCCGGTATATGGCAATAGGCTCAACCCCTATTACATGGGACTTATAACATAAATAGTGAAAAGTAGGTGTTACATTGTACAATGGCATAATGTTCACCTTTAACTACCCCTTCGGGGATAAAAGGCGTGATGTTATGTTATGTTGAATTTAATAAAGCGCTGTTGAATTGCCTCTAATCGCTGGATGTAAGTACTGTAACAGGGATTTGATATTTGCGATCCATATTCCAAGTGGCTTCTTACATAAATCTTTTGAGACCCTCATAATAAAGCCAAGTGCTCTTATAATATGCCTTCTCAATATGCCTTACCAACTATCTCTTCAATATGGTCATCAAACAAAAGTTTACGGTCGTGGTTAACGCCCAAGTCCCTCACTACATCTACCCAACCTTCCCGTTCATTCATAACTAATTCATGAGATAGGTATTTCATCCAATTAAAACCTAAACTGAATTATTTTAGTAACCATACGTGACTACTGTCGCGAGAACAAACTGAAGTATAAGTGTTCATAGCTCCATATCAGCTTGAATGGACCGATAAGTGACACTATAGAAAATACATTGTGTCTCGCGTCATCGCGTGGATCCACGTTTAGACACACGACGGGTTAATGATTACCTCCATAGCTTAGTTGTTGTTATAAATGAAACAGTGGACTGTATACATAAAATAATTTAAGTAATCCTTACTAATATTATAAATCGGAAAGTGAGCTTGTTTGTTTGTTTGTTCGTTTCCGCTTTCACGCCGTAACTACTAAACTTTTGAATTTGCTTTGAATTTTTGCAGACGTTAATTTAGAGGTCCGGATTAAATAATGAGGTACTTTTTATTCCGGAAAAATTTTATATTCCCGAAGGACAACAAAAGTATTGGTATAGATGACACTGTGTGTATTCGTATATGTCTACTTTACTGTAGGCTACTTTTTATCCTTTTGTGACGCGAGCGAAGGCGCGGGGAAAAGCTAGTTATTTATAACAAAATACATTATACCTCTATAAAAGGATAGTACATGTCGGATGCTGTTGAAGGAGACCGGAGTTTTGAGTGCCTTGTTACCTGTACTTGACAGGTCACGTAGCTCTTGACCCCTGCCAGGAACACGCACATCTCCTTGGTTGGATTTCTAACAGCTCCCATCGTCATCCCAACCAACAGAATATACAAGCCCATTGCTGAGCAAAGCCAAGAATACACGGAGAAGATTTGAGCATTAATCGCCACGCTTGCTCAATGCGGGTTGGCGATTACAAATTTATGATAAGAAATTATAAGCCCAGATATTTTTCTTCACCATTTGTCAGTGGTATCTACATAGTACATATAACTAGTCGCATCGGTACTTGCAGGATTTCGAACTCGCATTCTTTTATACCATGTTTACTGCAAATAAATGTTTTTATTATTATTATTTATTATGAGAAGCCGACGGAACAGCTCCCTAGAGGTATATCGTAATAATGTGTGTCCATTACATTTAGATTAAAGTTGTCTAAAGGGCCTCTGCGTAGTTGTCTTCGGCCCCTCGTACGCCTTCCAAATGACCGGGACCCTGTGGTCCCGTGAATGGTAAAGACACACATAATAATAATAGTTTATTTCCCACCAAACATTCATAGATACCTATATATCTATGCGCAGACAACGTAACCTCTGTCTCGTACACTAGGGAAACCTGTATTATAAGAGACAGTGATTGTTATTCGGCCAATATTATGTGTATTGTGTGGTATAGTTATTAGGCACTACAGCTTTGTCTTGGCGACTATTTATCCCTACTTTAAAAACTTCCATAGCTAAAAATGCTTTACTTTCTTTCAACAATTATTATTTGTTTGGACTATTGTAATTTCTTTAAAGATTTAAAGTTATTTGTTAACATCAGTGGTGTTTTGTTTACAATGAGTGTAAACCTAGTAGTCGAAACCTTCGGCCCATTTCAAATGACCTTTTTACAAGATGTTTAGTAAAATAATGGGTCCCGGTTATTATCCCTTCTATTCTAAACTACTGGGGTTTGTTATTGTCTTCATGTTTTTTATTATGAAAGTTGGTCTTTTTATGTTTTTGTATTTTTATATATTTTTCTTTTATGGCCCTTTTAACTTTTAATGGAATAGAGAAGTAATATTGGGAGGAATTGTAATCAACATCAATCCTTTGTCCGCTACCAGGATTTTAGTTATATCAACATAGATAGCCTGAAATATTATAATTAATATAGACATAATTCAGACATAAAAGCTCTTATTTATGATAATGGCCGCCTCTTTGGCCCTGCCTCTCAAACCCCGCCTCTGCCCGCTTGGGCCCATAAGCTGTCGACGGAATGCATGCCTCCATTATAATTTTAACTCTGCTACGATTCAGCGTAGCAATTGCTACGAAGATGATATTAATGTTATATTTTTGTTTTGGGTATTAAAATGAAATGTTCTTTAAAAGGACGCATTTACCTGCAACGCTTAGCAACAAAAAAAAAATACCACACGTTAATATGGGAACTATGAACACCTAAGTATTAACAATTATTTATTTTGTTTTCTTATCAGTAACGGTGTCACTATGACCATTGTCTCTTTGTTCTACTGTGGCTTGAAACTAAGTCGACTTCTCCGAATAGTTTACTGCTAGTTATCTATTCATCTTTTTTTACAATAACAATGACCCGAGCCTTTCAGCCCTGTCCCGACTTGCTCCCCCTCCCTTCCTACACTTCAAAGAGCCATCAAACCACTACACATGGGGCCCATAAGGCTGATGCCCGATACGGAGCCGCGGAGAACTTAGCGGGCTGCGTGGAGCTCCGGCTCGAACAGCAAGTGACTAAGTTGAGGTTTTTAGTCAGTGAGAGTCTGCCACTCCCTCTCGCCTACCCAAGAAAAAATACTTCATCACACGATTTTATTCGTTGGTAGTAAATATATAAATATATATACAGATATAGTTCGATTTTCACATGTATAATCTTCAAGTACAATCTTTAATGAATCTTAAAATTAAACTAATATTTCTGTAGTAGTTCGTAGCGTATCGGTAATTTATTAAAGTATTTTAAGTTGACGGAATATAATATGACGGCACGGTTGGCGGTGGCCGCGCAACATATCGCTGGTTCGATTCCCACACGGAGCAAATCATTATGTGATCAACGATTTGTTGTTTCGGGTCTGGGTGTCATGTGTATGTGAACTTGTATGTTTGTAAACGCACCCACGATACAGGAGAAATGTACATTTACCTTACGATTACAAATTATTTTGTTATTTCGGTTTAGGTACGAGGTTTCAAAGACATACTAGTTAAGGTTTAGTAAAGTCTGGGACGCATGAGTTCTTCTGTTTTTTGTTTCTAATTTCTTTATTCGACATAAAAACACTACAGTCACGTTATAAAACAGACACTGTTAATTTATAAGAATTATGGTACACGTATGACTATATAGGCTAACACTTCTATATTATAACATAACATAACATCACGCCTTTTATCCCTGAAGGGGTAGGCAGAGGTGCACATTATACCACTGTACAATGTAACACCCACTTTTCACTATTTATGTTATGAGTCCCATGTAATAGGGGTGAGCCTATTGCCATATACCGAACAAAATTCCAGACTCCGTGCTACTACGTACAACTACGTACTACTCCGTACTACGTGCTACGCTCACAATTTTTTCTTTACAATGTAGGTACAAAGCACTGTTCCACAAATAATCCAGTAAATTAACAATAACGCGTCTTATGAACCAGATATACCTACTTTTAAAACAGTAATTCACCACAAATGTATGCTAATTAACAAATAATTTATTTTAAAAAGTTTAATCTATTCTAACAAGCAACATTGACTTCAACGCCTCAACGGCATTAGCAAGAAACTATCTCAGATACCCTCCACATATGAATATATTTATTGCACCGGCGCAAGCGCGTCATCACGGTAATATTATCATACAGTAGTATGTGTCTCCAGCATTTTAATTACATTTGCCTATGTACGGTTCGTACACTTGCAGATTGTAATTAGTTGTTGGAGTGTGAAGAGAAAAGAACACGAAGTTGTGGTTGAAGAAGTATAGTTGTATTACTGCCTGATAGTAATGCCCGGTCAAGTGATTAGTGTTAAGTGATACATGCGATTAGCACTTATTGATTAGTGCGAGTGAATAGAATCAAGGTCTATTTTTGTTGTTAAGTGACTACCCCCTCTCAACTATTCTACTACCCTCTCTCGCAATTTGCCTGCACTAATCAGTGTGTAAATACGTGTGTGTTAAGTGCGCAGTGTCAAGTTCCAGTGGCCTCATACTGAGAACGTCTGGTAATCCATTTTCTTTGCCATAATCTCTTACACTAGTTCGATATTGACTATTCCTTCCTCTTAACTCGTCGAGTACCGTCATTATAGAACACAATAGGTTGCGGTCACCGGTGACCGCTTGGTGTTTGATAGTTTAAGTAGTTTGTGTTATAATTGTCAAATACACACTGGTACGTGTGTGTCGCAAAGCAACCGTGTATTTATAATGTTAAAAAAAACGGGTGTTGATTTTTGATTGGTAGATTTAATTTAAAAAAAAACATGCTTTTGTTTAAAAAACAAATCAAGTTTATAAATTGCGACCGATAAATATTTGCAAAGAAAATACAATCAAAAACAACACAATATATATCGTTGTTTTTAATATATTTTGTTGCACTCGAAGAATTATTATATCTACTTTTAGTTAAAATTAAAAGATAGTCATTCAGTAAAACAGTTAAGCTTTAAAAATCTAACAGTATAGTATAATTGATTTAGTTGATGAGCAAATTTAGTGTGCAATTGAGTAGTTTTGGTGGTAATTTCGAATATTTTGATTGAAAAAAGGGAATTTACAGTTAAAGTATTAAATACCACCCAATAAAAAATACATTGTGTCTGGCGTGGATCCGCGTTTAGACACACGAAAGGTTAAAAGAACACAAACAGTTTTAACATTATTTATCTTTTCTCTTTTCTTTGTTTAAAAACGTTGTCCCACACTAGGATCTTCTCCTGTGTCGTGGGTGCGTTTACAAACATACAATATCACATACACACCACACCCAGACCCGAAACAACAATTGCTGGATCACACAAAGTGTTGTCCCATGTGGGAATCGAACCCGCGACACGTTGCACGGCAGCAGGTTGCCCAATTATTTATCTTATAACAGTTGAAGTATATTGCTTTGTGACTAACGACAAAAACAACTTATAGTTGCAACTAGCTACTACCGCGCGGTTTCACACGCACTGCTCAGCTCCTATTGGTCGTAGCGTGATGTTTTAAATAGCGCCTATAGCCATTCTCGATAAATGCGCTATCCAACACAAAAAGAATTATTCAAATCAGACTTGTAGTTACGGAGATTAGCGCGATCAAACAAACAAAAATAAAAACTCTTCCGCTTTATACATATAATAGTATAAGATAAGTAGCAATAAGCTTATTGATTATCGACCATTTAACTTTAACTTTTAACAGTAATCGATAAGCATTCATTCGTTGGATATTGATCAGTGTTCATACTCATGACCTCGTACAAAATATTCGAAAGCACAAAAGATTCACAAACCAATTTTTCAAATTACTCTAAATACAGCCAATCCACCCATGCATTGAGTCTAGGACTAGGCTTTTGATTTTTATCAGTTGCCTATGTAAAACATAACACATAACATAACATAACATCACGCCTTTTATCCCCGAAAGGGTAGGCAGAGGTGCACATTATACCACTGTACAATGTAACACCCACTTTTCACTATTTATGTTATGATTCCCATGTAATAGGGGGTGAGTCTATTGCCATATACCGGGCACAATTCCAGACTCCGTGCTACTACTGAGAATATTTAAAAACCCAGTAATGCTTTGCCCGACTCGGGAATCGAACCCTTGCCCGGAGTCGCACTTGCGACCACTCGGCCAAAGAGGCAGTCAGGTACTTATTATCATTTCAATAGTTGAAACTTTAAATTCTTGGTACCCAACTGCTTCATACCACGGTCTGGTGTATATATCGCTGATCAAAATAGCGAATGGATAAATAATATAAAAAGTAAGATTATACCTCACCAGCCTGTTCATTCAATGTATTGCATCTAGGACACGGTCAATCAAGCTTGCATTGCAGTCCAGGTAACGTCGATTCAACAGAACCTTGACCTTCTGCCACCAACCGCCGATGCTCAGCCACTGCCGCAGTCGCCAACCGAAGCTGTGGCGACGTCAGCACAGGCGCATCGCTCCTCCATGCAGTCAAAAAAAAAACAATTTAGTGCTTCTGTTCACTTAACTTTACACAAGCCATGTTGGCAGAATCGCCTAGGAATATTAGCAGAATCATTTCTGTACGTGACATTCGTTCTCTTTTCCTTACTATTCGTAACAGTAAAGAACGTAAATATAACATTTTACAATGAAAAAACTTGAGTCACTCACTGTTTAGGATTCTTTAGTTTAAAAGAAAATTTAGTTAGGAACATTTTGAACATTTTGTTTAGAATTTAATTTATTTATAGGCTTTTTTTTAATAATAATAATCATTTATTTCAGACCATGTCAATATTCTTGTTAGTAACATAACATAACATAACATACATAACATCACGCCTTTTTATCCCCGAAGGGGTAGGCAGAGGTGCACATTACGGCATTTAATGCCACTGTACAATGTAACACCCACTTTTCACTATTTATGTTATGAGTCCCATGTAATAGGGGGTGAGCCTATTGCCATATACCGAGCACATTTCCAGACTCCGTGCTACTACTGAGGTTTTTACAAACCCAGTAATACTTTGCCCGACCCGGGAATCGAACCCGAGACCCCTTGCCCGGCAGTCGCACTTGCTACCACTCGGCCAATGAGGCAGTCATTGTTAGTAACATTGAACTTAAAAACTAAGGTACAAATTACTTTGTACCTTATTATTGCTCGTCAGCGGGTATGTTTTATAGGTCTGTGCCAAGCTGCTATTATCTCGGATCAAGTTGTCATTTTTTGTTAGCTTTAAACGATGTTATTATCGGTTTGTATAACGGACTTCAGTGTTCCGGTGTTTTCATGGTTTTTTTTAATCAATAATAAATTGAATTTCTCCACGGACTCGTGTCCGCGCCCTTGTCATATTACAAGTACATAATTTTCATGGTCAAATAATACATAACATAACATATCGTCACGCCTTTTTATCCCCGAAGGGGTTTTTTTTTTTTTTTTTAAGGGGGGAAAATCATCGAATGACTTCTCCCGCCTGGGTGAGGCGGAAGGGAGTGTCAGACTCTTACTGACTAAAAACCACCCCGTTCCTTCTCCTGCACGTCGAGCCGGAGCCCCGGTTACCCGTTAGGTTCTCCGCGGCTCCGAATCGGCATCGGCCGTATTGGGCCCCATCTGTGGTGGTCTGATGGCTCTTTGAGGCGCGCGCGGAACGCGACGCGCCGTACGCTCGGGTCTGTTTCTGGTCGGACGGGGAGCCACCCATGCTCGCCGTCCGCAGGCCCGCGCTTACGGTGGCCGGAGATCGTCTCGCGATCCCCGACGCCCGGTGTGTCCTTCGCGATGGCTGGGTTGCGAGGAGGCAGCGCTTCGCTGCCTCACGCGTCCCGCCTCCTCCTTAGCTAGCATCACTGCTTCGCAAAAGGAGGAGACGGCATCCCAGTCCCCCTCGCTCCGCATCATGGCCTGCACTAGGCCCGGACGCGAGAGGTCGCCATCGCCGATCACTTCCCTGAGGACACGGCGGTGCTCAGCCCACGAAGGGCATTCTCCCACCGTGTGTTCCACCGTGTCCTCAGGGCGGTCCTCGCAGTGATGACACCCGGGCGTTTCCTCCCGCCCCATCAGACACAGGTACCTCCCGAAACTTCCATGTCCGGTGAGGACCTGCGTCAGGCGGTAGGTGAGGACGCCGTAGCGTCTCTCAAGCCACTCCTCAAAGAGGGGACTTACCGCTGCGATGGCAGCGAGCCCAGCCCTCGGTTGCGACAGTCGTTGCTGCCATTCCGCCATGAGATCGCGCCGGAGCTCATCCCGCCACGCACCTATTTGGCGCGGCAGCGGGGTTTCGCCCCGGCGACGTGCCTCCGCGCGCATGCCGTACACGCGCGCGAGCACCTTCGCCTCCAGATCCCACGGCGGTAATCCGGCAAGGAGGTTCGCCGACTCCCCAGAGATCGTGCGGTATCCGCGGATCATTCGGATCGCCATGACCCTCTGTGCCATGAGCAGCGTCCGAGCGGGACGCCGCAACAGGTTTGGCGCCCAAACAGGGGCGCCGTAGAGGGCCATGGACCGCACGACCCCGGCGTATAACCTCCGGATCCCCGAAGGGGTAGGCAGAGGTGCACATTACGGCACTTAATGCCACTGTCATGGTCAAATATTTTTTATAAACATCTTACATGCTACGCCAACCACTATACCTCTGCTACACACAATACTTTATGTTGTTACCTAATTATTATAATCTTATTATCTTAGACTAACCCTACTGAATCAGCCCACCAGCACGATGAGCGAGCCGACCTGTTCCAGCAGAAGGCACCCGTACACGGGTATGACGTGTAGGCCAGCAATCGGTCCGATCAACCATTTCGTAGGGAACGAAACGACCCAGCCCACAGCGCCACCGACTGTAGAACATTTACGAATGCATGACGTCCCTGCCCACGCGGCAGTAAGCCAACTGCAGTAGTGCTAGTGGTTTTTATTAGTCTTATTAATAAACTTATATTACTTTACATTAATTACATTATTATGTGTTTTCATGGTTGTATCTACTGTAGATGCTGGCTTACAGGAGTTGCAGCGGTTTTGGGAGGCTGTGGCGGGCTTGTCACATTAAAAAAAAAAATTATATTAAAACAGTGTTTGTTATTGTCAGGAGAAGATTCTTATGATAGAAAAAAATCCCGTATCCCCTTATGGGATCGAAAGAAAACGGGATTGCGCGTACGAATTCGCGGGTAGAAACTAGTTATATTATACACTGGACAAACGCATCGCCGGCCGTGCTCATGTCTTTGAATTGACCTTGGTATAATGCACCGGCGTCGCCCACACTTTTATAATATTTTATTTTTTCACCAGTCGCGACCTATCTATGACGCCGGACACTCGCTCGTGCTTGAACTACCGTGTGTAAGTACCCGCGCTTAACCGATAAATAAATTTATCGAATTTTATCTCTTGCTTATGCTCGCTCTCTTGTTCTTCTAGACTTTGTTCTTTATACAAATTTGGTGGAGACTATTGTGTGTAGTGTTGGTCAAAATATATACCGTGATAGTAAAGAGTGGACTACTTCCTATTATAATGAACCGTAAGTCACCTTTCTAACCAACGCACACGGACCAACCCGCAAATTGTAAAATTTTATAAGAAAAATGTATTAAATTCTTTATATGGTTTTTATGTAAAACTACTGTTACATTTCATATTAAAGCTAAAATATTCTAATGTGTTTCTCTGCAGGATAAAGACTTGAGTGCAGTGGAAGCCGCATATGTACCTGTAATGAAAATGGACTTCGATGGCATCTATACCGACGTTGTAAGAGACTTCTGCTGCGGCAAATCCCAGGTTTGATTTACTTAACTTAAAGTCCACTTACTTAACTTAAACTATAATGTCCCCTAGATAAGTTAGAAGGCGTATACAGAGACTCTAAGATAAAGAAGAAAGATATTTAATCTTCTTGATTTTTTTTTAAAACGTCAGTTAAATCTCATTTATATCACACTAGTATTATAAAAGTGAAAGTTTCTTTGTTTAGAATCTAAACAGTTTCATCGTGATCGACGCACAAACATCTAAAGTTTAGATGAAACTACTGAACGGATTATAATGAAATCTGGTACACAAGGTATGGGCTGACTTATGTGATAGGATACTTTTTATCCCTATTAAATGCTCCCATGGGATAAAACAGGAATACGCGAACAAAGCCGCGGGTAAAAGCTACTTTTTTTCACATCAATTAAGTCTTCAGGATATGATAAATTATGTTTGCACACATTCGTTGCACCTTGATAACGTAGGTAATGTTGCTGAAAAATTTGTGACCGAAGATTTTTCTACGTTTTTTAAACTCTGTGAAACACAGTTTTAAAAACTTGCAGTTACCCTCATCAACACTCCTGTCTACCCTCACCAAAATTATAAAAAATATTTTCCTTCGTTAATATTTACAGATGTACGTAATTGTGCACATGCTTATGTATATGTAATTTGTTTCAGGTAAACGAGGCGGATCGCGATCACGTGATGCCCATCATAACTCCTGCCTACCCACAACAAATTTCTACGTTCAACGTGTCCGCTGCCACCAGGTCGGTCATGGTAGAGGAATTAAAGATTGGTAAGTACATCATCCAACAAGTAACAATTCAAACTAAATGTCATTTGTATCTTGATTGCCTTCGTTGTGTAATTGTGAGAAAGTATTTAAAATGAATATTGTACTTGTGCACAGGTCTGGCCACGACTGAAGAGATAATAAAGGGCAGGTGTGGGTGGCAGCATTTGTTCGAGGTGCCTGCGTTTTTTAATACATTTAAACATTTCGCGGTAGTGCTGGCCTCCTCCGCTAGCCAGGACGACCAGCTGAAGTGGTGCGAGCAGGATTCGACATCTAGTCGGTCAGTATTCACTATAAGTCTATATACTAATATATTTGACTTAGCTTCGTAATGCAAGCTCACGGCCTCTTAACGGCAATATATCTAACGGTGTATATTTGTTACAGAATCACTTCAAAAGGACGAACCAGTGACATTAGCGCGGGTGCACCCAAAGTGTTACAACTGTCCACCCGTTAATGCAACCACTGGGCAGGCTCCAGCCAACTGCTGCTCAATGTGGTTCATCGGGTTGGAGTTTCAGAAGACCTCTGCCAACTTAAACATGTGTGAATGTCACGGAGAACGTCAGCAATGTTGGGAGGAGAGCTTCCATGCTTCGGGAAGGCATAGTTATACAGGTAATTCATTACTACTAACCTGTAGAAATTGTTCCCCTAATTAAAACAGTGTTTTAATATATTTTCGCTTTTAAGTCTCCCATATAAGTTTCTTCTGCTATAAGTTTGTCAGCAGTAAGTAATATTTGATGTTTTGTCAGGTCCGGTATGTCCGTCGAGACGAGATGAACCTGTACCTGCCCGACTCCCTGCTGCGCTGCTGCTGCTCAGCTGCGTTCGCGCCACCCGCGCTACCGATGGTCACAACATCGCCTCGTTACTTTGACCCCAAATAACATAAAGAGGTTATAAAATAAATTTGTCCTCGCTTGTATTATATGATATTGTATTTTATTTGTATAATACATTGTTAGTTTTAGTTCTTACATTTCATTTTCTTTGTTTGTAATTTGTATATAATCTTAATCATTTATTTGTAACATAGTTGGTTTGTTATTACATAGATATTAGATGTTCTTAAGTTAAAAAAGAAACACTATGTTTCGCCTAGCTTGGCGTACAAATATTAATACCTATAGCATAAATTTTAATTGAATGAATACAAACAAATAAAAGCTATTTAAAGTTAAGAATTTCAGTTTAAAAATCAAGGTCATGTAAAAAAAAAATTTAATATATGTAAAAAGAATAATATTTTTTTTTCAAACAATTGAAATCAATATTAGGAGTAACTAATTTTAGTAAGTGATACCAAGTGAATAGTATATTATTTTTAACAATAACAGTTATAGCTAAATTAACTATTACTCAAGTGAATATACTGAGAAAAGCTGTATTAGTTTCAGATGAGTTCTTCCTCGCGATATTGTTAATTTAGTATGTCTCACGATAGTTATACATCTAATGAGATCAACATCTTATAAGACTATTTAACTTTATCTATTTATTCCACTCAACATAATTATACAACCAGAATATAATCTAATTAATGTACTTATATTATGTATTATAATATTTAACACGAACTGTTCTTGAGTATGTATCAGATATTAAGTTGTGCTGACTAAATGGTCATCGAAAAACTCATTGATAAGTGTAGCAACATTTATCAATGAGGAACCGTTTTTATTTATTTATAAACATGTTAATTTTTTCTGCCTCCTTTGTGTGTTTCGGTAGTGCGTTATAATCTTTATAGACATAAATAGAATGCCAGATGCCTATGAAGGAGCTTGGTAAGTTTAATCTGTTTTTGTATCTACCTAAAGTTTATAGTCTGTTTTATTGTCACGTGTATAAAAAACATATACCAACATATTTTATATATCAATGTATATATTCTGGGCGGTTTCTAACACATTTGCATATTTCCAAGATGTAAGTGCATATGAGGGTGAGTATTTTGTGTTTTCTAAAAAGTGGTCTACAGCTATCGGTTTGGTCTATATTTGTCGTTCGGATTTTTTTTTTGTAGGGTAAATATGGTCTGTGAATCATAGCTTATCTACGCTTGGGCATAAGTATAACATGTGGCAAGTGCAGTTTTAAAGGTAGTGGATTTTTTTATTTCTTTTAAGGCCTAGAAGAATTGTGATAGTTGTCATTTATTTTTTATACAGAGGCTCATTTACTCAAGATGCTAAAAAAAAGATACGTAAATTATGCAGAGCTTACTAGGCATTGATTTGATTTTTTTACTAATTGATCAACTTGATAACTCCATAGCAAGTTTCGATCCCACCTGAGTCCTAAAAATGTCTCAATTCAGTGTGATCGGTGTCAGTGATAATTTTGTTGCAATATCGGATTTTGAGGTCAATGGCATCCATTCGTTTTGAAGAATTTCTTGTATTTTTCTAATTGTCTTTGGGAGTTATTGTTGTTTAGCCAGTCTATTATCTCTGTATATATCTATATATATCCTTATATATCTTTATATATATCCATATGTATGTCTCTATATTCTCAAAACTGATTGATATCGTTATTTCGAATGGCGATATATTTTGGTTCGTAAAGGTTACTGTTATATCATCTGCAAAAAATGTTGTGGGATGTTTAAGTCTACTGAACATGTCGTTAATTGAAATTAGAAACAGAAGTGGTCCTAGTACGCTGCCTTGTGGCACACCGTATCGTACCTTTATCACCTTTTCGCCAGCTCAGTCTTGATGCGTGGATATATTTTTTAAAATATGTTATTTCTCGTCTACTCATTAAATGTGACATAAACTCAATATATTACCCCTTATTCCGTAACGTTGTCGCTTTAACAAAAGTAGTATAAAATTTACATAACATATGTCTAAGAAAACACACACACGCCGGATTCCTGTTATCTACATTCGTAACATTATATTCAAAAAGTACCTATATAAATAGCAGTATTAATATTTATGTATTTCCTGAAACCGTATTGTTCTTCCCTGAAAATGTATTTATGGTCCAGGAACGCATACAAATTGTTGTATACAACATGTTGTACCTTCTCTATAACTTTTGAAAATATTATCTAATGCAACAGGTCTATATTTTTTTGGTTCGTCTCTATTACCTTTTTTATATAGGGGTTTTTAAAATTGAAATTTTAACGCATTTGGGAATACACCATTCTCAATAATTATACAATTTAAGGCTGAACTTTTTCACATGCAACAATTTTCACGACTGGTGGACATTGGACTTATTTTATCATATCCAGCACTATCGGTATTTTTAAGTATGTCAACAATTTTGCAAACGACCAGTGGAACAGTGGCCACATTATGTGTTTAGTCTGTATCTGCAAAAATCTACGATAGGTCAGGATATTCAATGGCGGTCATCGGTTTTACTTGATGTATGTACCTCTATATAAAAATATTGAATATTTGATCAATCTCCATGTTGACGTCCACATATTTATTATTTATATTTTTAGGGATTCGTGTGTTGGGTTAAATCCTTAATTTGAGTTACGCTCCTTCCGATGGATAATTGGTATATAGAGGTATATTTTACACATTTTAATCTACATGTCCCATTTATTAGGAAAAATTTACAAAAAAATTACTTTAAATAATCATTTATAGATCCAGCTTAATCACAGACAAATTCTTATTAAACTTTGAACGCCAGATCAAAAACACATGAATCTGCCCTCAACACCAAGCTACAAATTCCTCGCAAATTTCTACGAAAGAATTAGGGATTCCAATAGAGAATCAAATTGTTGATTTCATGTTTCCGGTTCCGCTTATTCTGCCATCTATTTGTGTCGTTTTCGCTTGTCACATATATGTGACATTGGCGCTCAAAAGGTTAATACAAACTAAAAATCACTTTTAAGTCACAAATCCGTCTTCCTAAAAATAACATCAACTAGTCCGATTCTGTCGGTTACTCCTTTCACGTATGTCAAGAACGCTGGAGTCCGTTCCACAACTGCCGGTCGCTTCCTACTCGAGCTGCTCGCTAGTCGAGTACATTGACGCCAGTTGTATCCATCGTTTTCCAGTACCCGTTTAAAATGGTGAAATTAGTCGGCAATATACTGAGGATCGCATAGACTCAGCGTCCGGTTTATCAAAGTCCGGAGAACAGCGGCTAGGTAGGAGGGACGATAGTGTGAGTCAGCTCGTAATTACCGGTCTGTATGTGTCGGTCAGTGGGGAGCTGACAGTTCGACGAGACAGCCGTGTTAAAAGTGCTCTCGAGATTAAATAAATTTCTCGTTTAATAAGTCGTCTAAAGTGCAAAAATTTTAGTGCATCGGTGTAATAAAGTATTGGGTGAACTTGGATGATGTTGCTTGGCGCATCTGTGATGTGATTTACACGATAATTTAACAAGGGAACGAATCCAGTGTTTGTACTTTTTTTTGGTTTACCCAGATTGAGTGGATATACGGATAGCGCCTGAAAATTTTGTGTTAGCAGCTTGTGGCACCCTTGCTAAACTTATTTTGTCTGTGTGCTCATCATTGCTATTGTGTTTTACTGGGCGATTGCAATTTACTTTGGTTAATGAGCCACAAATAGTAAAGTAACAATAAATGTCGCACTGACAGCGTCGCGATCGCCAAGTTCGACTACTTTTACTCGCCATGGATGAAATAAAACAAATGTTACTAAAAATGCAACAAGATATGGCACAACAGAAGCAAGATATGTTAGATATGAAGGAGGATATAAAGAACACGATTAACAATAACATAAACGAGAAATTCAACGTTTTGGATCAAAAAAATGCTATCTTGGAGAAAAAATTAGAAGAACAAAACACTAAAATAAACAAATTAGATAGACAGGCTAGATGCAAAAATTTGGTCATGTTTGGGGTGGAAGAATGCGAGAAATCCTACCATGAATTGGAGGATATATTGATTGATATACTAAACAAGTACTTCAAACTCCCATATGATCGATCTCATATCGAAGCAATCAGAAGACTAGGAAAAAAAGGTGAAAAAGTCAGACCAATTGTAATAACATTTGCTACATTAGGTTTTAAACTAAAGGTTTTGAAAAACAAGACATGTCTGCAGAATACGCTATACTATGTAAAGGAAGACTACCCCATAGAAGTCCTGAATAAGCGCAAGGAATTACAAGCTCAGTTACAAAAAGAAAAAGAAGCAGGCAATACCGGTTTCATAAAATATGATAAACTTATAGTGTTGACTACTAATAAGAGCAACTATCGCCAGCCAATGAGCAAGAGAAATCTGTCCGAATCCCCGGAGATATTACCGCATTCCGATAACCAAAAAAGTCAACAAAGCTACAATAGACAACCACTGAAGAAAAATAGAGCTTCCAATATGAGAGATTATATGATTAAAAAACCGAAACTGATCTACAATCAGACCGATACCCCACAAAAACAAACACAAACATCAGATACCAATATAGCATACCAATTTAGCATAGCAACAGCAAACTGGCCCCCTACTCCACACCCACCTCCCACCACGGCTGGTCACCGCGGGAGTGTTAGACCACAACCCCCCAAAGAATAATCATTCAGAAAACCAAATTTCGGTAAATATTTGTACCCTAAATGTCAGATCGTTGTCAACACCTGAAAAATTATTAGAACTGAAGACAGCCCTTAAAAACATAAAACACGATATCCTGGGTCTGTGCGAGGTGCGCCGGTTAGGTGAAAATATAATAGAAGACGAAAACTATATTATGTACTACATAGGACAAACAAAAGGTCTGTATGGCGTTGGTTTCCTTATCAAAAGGGAGTACAAAGAAAACATCATAAACTTTTCCGGAATATCTGAAAGAGTTTGCATGTTGGAAATAAACCTAGAGAGCTTGCACTTCGCAATTATACAGGCATACGCGCCAACAGAAGGCTCAACCCAAGAAGACTTGGATAGATCCCACGCAGACTTAGAAGAGACTCATGATTCGATCTCTACACAATATATAATAGTCATGGGCGATTTTAATGCACAGATCGGCAAACCGAAGCACTATGCTGTCTGTTTGGTGACTTGTTCGTCCGCGAGTCACTTAAGGGGCCAGTAGAATACCAGCGCACCGCAGACTTGGGATATAAACGTATGTGTAAAATCTGTACGTGTCACCTGTTTTTTTAGCGTGTGAAATAAAGTGTTTCTTCCTTTCTTTCTTACTATGAGAGCGGAATAGCGGGCATTCACGGTTTTGGAAACAGAACCAAGAGAGGAGAACGTCTGGTTCAGTACGCATACCAACATAATCTGAAAATAATCAATACAATGTATAAATTAAAAGTTAACCAACGATGGACCTGGATTTCACCCGACAAAAATACCTTACTAAAAAAGAAATTGATTATATAACAACAACAAAACCTAAATTGTTCACAAAATTTGAAGTATTGAATTCTTTCTTCTTTGGCTCTGATCATAGACTCCTGCGAGCAACATTAACCTTAGGTAGAGACAAACGCAGCAGAAGAAATTACACTTGTCCCAGAAACCCATTAAAAACTGAGGATGAGGTAGACAGGTATTTAAAAACCTTAAACGAACTTATACCTAAACTATTAGAAAACCAAGAAGAATATACAGCCGCTGAATATTATAAGAAAATAGAAAGCTCCATATTAACAGGTCATAAAAATCAAAAAAAGCCAAATAAAAGAAAAATTCTCTCAGATAACGCAATTCAATTATTGAAAAAAAGAAGCACTCTGCAAAATAAAATAAATCTTACTAAAAAGGATAAGGAAGTATTAAAAGAGTTATATAAAGAAACAAATAAAGAAATCAGAAAATGTTACGAAAACCACAGACTGCACATACTGGAAAAGTGCATAGAAAGTACAAGATCAGCTAAAAGGGCGTACAAGGAACTAGACAAGTCAAAAAAATGGATCCCGTCTCTTCAGCGAGGCTCATATAGCTACAAACTTCTATGAAAGCCTTTATAGCTGTACACAGGTCGCAGTGGAAAATACAAAACAAGATCAACTAAGGATCACATCGACGGTGGAAGATTTTACTGGAATTGAAATCCTGAACCAAATAAATAATCTAAAACCAGATAAGAGCCCAGGACCGGACAGTTTAAGTAATGAATCTATAAAGATCTTTTTTTAAAAAAAAAAAAATCGTTGCCCCACACTAGGATTATCTCCTGTGTCGTGGGTGCGTTTACAAACATACAAGTTCACATACACATGACACCCAGACCCGAAACAACAATTTGTGAATCGCACAAAGCGTTGTTCCGTGCGGGAATCGAACCCGCGACACGTTGCACGGCAGCCGGTTGCCCAGCCACCGCACCAACCGTGCAGTCGGTAAAATACTTTTATTAAGACCCCTTACAATACTCTTCAATAAAATACTGGAAGAAGAAACTGTGCCAGGGCAATGGAGAGAGTCGGAAATCATTTTATTATATAAAAAGGGCAACCCCAAAGACATAGAAAACTACCGACCGATAAGCTTAATGTCTTGCGTGTACAAGCACTTTGCGTCCTGTTTACTGCATAGAATATCTCCACAAATAGACTCCTACCAACCTATGGAACAAGCGGGATTCAGAAGTGGGTTTAGCACAACAGATCATATTCACACCGTAGACCAGGTTATCGAAAAATACATGGAATACAGAAAACCACTCTATATAGCTTTTGTCGACTATAAGAAAGCTTTTGACACTATCTCTCATAATAGCATCTGGGAAGCATTAAACAAGCAAAATATAAACGCAAAGTACATAAATGTCATCAAAAACATATACCTTAATTGTACTAGTAGAGTCAGACTAGATAGAGTGGGCACCCGAATCAACATCAATCGAGGAGTCCGACAAGGCGACCCTATATCATCAAAACTATTTATAGCTGTCTTACAAAAGGTGATGGAAGACTTACCGTGGTCAAAGCAGGGAATAAATGTGAATGGGAAATATCTAAGCCATCTACGCTTTGCAGACGACATCGTAGTTTTTCTGAAAGTTCAAACAACCTCGACACGATGATTAACCAACTTCAGACACGCAGTGCTCAAGTAGGCCTGGAAATGAACTTAGGAAAAACTAAAGTCATGACAAACAGCGAGATGACGCCCGTACTAGTTAACCAAAAGCCACTTGAGTACGTAGAAACCTATATTTACCTTGGGAAACAAATTTCATTTAGAAAAAATCGAAACATCGAGGAAATAGACAGGAGAGTAGCTATTACATGGAGAAAATACTGGGCCGAGAAGGAGATTTTCAAATCGAAACTACCAATGAAAGTGAAGCGAATACTTTTAGACCCAACAATCCTACCCTGTCTAACCTATGGGTGCCAAACGTGGATCTATGATCACAGGGCAAGACATAAAATACAAACAACTCAAAGGGCAATGGAAAGAAGCTGTTTAAATATAAAACTAAGAGATAGAATAAGAAACATAAAAATTCGTAAAATAACCAAGGTAAAGGACGCTCTACGCTTCTCTCAAAGCCAAAAGTGGAGATGGGCTGGCCACGTTGGGAGATACGATGATAATAGATGGACAGTTACTGTCACAGAATGGAAAGGACCGCACGGTGTGAGAAGTAGAGGTCGCCCAGGCGCCCGGTGGCAGGATGAGGTTGTATCCGTGGCAGGAAGAGACTGGATGAACGTTGCGAAGGATAGATATAGATGGAATTCATTGGCGGAGGCTTTTACCCTAAGGGGGTCCGCAATAGAAGAAGATGCATGAATAGAAATAAAAATAATTGATTTAATAGAAGAAATCGGTTGAGTAATGTGATTTTAATTAGATGAATCGCAAAATAAAACAAAATTAGATTTGATTAAATTTAATGAATTAATTTGATTATATGATTGATATAATAGTAAAAATAAATTAATTGAGTTATGTAAATTTATTCAAGCGTAATGTGGAATTAAATAAAGCTTTATTATTATTATTATATAGGTGTCGGTTTACGATACACTGTGTGTGACAATCGACCAACTTCTTCTCGTCTTACGAACGGCAACATCCCTTCTCTCTCTTCTTTAGTGGTGAATTGTATAATACCGAGCATTGAGTTCAAGTGTCCCACAAATTCAGCCACATGTTTCTGGTTGATGATCGCGAACACGTCATCAACGTATTTGTCACCAATATGAAAATCGTACGGGGGCGAATGCCAAGGCTTGACCCTCAAACCACTCGGTTGAGTGTCTCTTAAAATTCTTTTTTGTTTAAGAAATGTAGATGTTAGCCACCACCGGTGCTAGTGGCGACCCCATAGCCACTCCGTGCACCTGCAGATAGTATTCCCGTCTCCACAGGAAGAAACCCGTAGTGAGACAATGATTCACACACGCAATGTATCCAGTAGGTAAATCAGTATCCTTAAGCATCTTGGTAATCATAGATGTCATTTCATCTACTGGAACACTTGTGAATAACGATGTTATGTCGAAACTTATCATCATCACTGTATCTTGTAGGTGAACATCCGCCAATAAGGTGACGAAATGGCGGGAGTCCTTTACGTTGGTGATCGTTTTACCTAAATGTAAGGTAAATCGGTTGCACTATATTAGCCAAATGATGAGACTGTTTGTAAGTAGGTGCGTCTATCTGACTAAATATAGGTCTTAGGGGCTTATAGTTTGGCTTGTGAATTTTTGGCAACGTGTAACTATATCTTTGGTGGTGTTTGGTTTGAGGGCGCAGATGTGCCGCCACCGCCAGTTCTTTGTCACCAAGGCAGTTGCAGTAACTTAATGGTTTCCGTAGTTACCCTCGCTGTCGGATCACATGATACCTTCTTATATATATTTTTTTTAAGCGGGAAATCATCGAATGACTACTCCCGCCTAGGTGAGGCGGGACGGAGTGTCAGACTCTTACTGACTAAAAACCACCCCGTTCCTTCTCCTACACGTCGAGCCGGAGCCCCGGTTACCCGTTAGGTTCTCCGCGACATACCTTCTTATATACCGTGGTGTCACTTAGCATTTGCGTGATTTTATGCTTATACGCTTCCGTGTCGACCACCACAGTCGCATTGCCTTTGTCGGCTGGTAGCACTAGGATTTTCGAATCATTACGCAAATCACGGAGTGCTGACATCTCCTTCACCGGTATGTTAGATTTAGGTGGCGATGATTTGCCTATTATCATTGATTACAATGTTGGGATGGAATCTGCGGCCCGTCATCGTAAATCTCATGCGGTAACTACTGCGCCAAGCTTGCAATTATGGCATGGGTATAGTATGTTACTTCTCTGTAAAATAATAATGAACACCGAGTCAATGTGTGATTCAACTAAATTATTAATATTAAGTTCACATGTACTTCCCGATGAAGACTCGATCTGTCCTATTTTCTGTTTATTTCAACAGTTCTTCAATCATCTCCTTCCTGTTTTTTGACAATATATTGCCGTTGTATTGTATCAGCTGTTATTGTATCAACAATGACGACACGTCTTGCCGCAGGCACTCGGCGTCGCTGCGAAGTATCTTATTCCGGAAGATCGTATTTTCGATGTTTGTCCTCCACAGCTAATTTCCGAGGTGCCGGCGCGTAATTTAGGCCTCGGGTAAGTACTTACGTTGAGCAGCAGATAGTTGTTTTGATGATAAATTGACAACCGTGTTTGACCCATTTCCTTTGTTCGGCAATTAGGTGTGTCAATTTATCATGTTGCCCCTTACTTCTACTTTTTCCAATGTTCTTCGTGCGATTGTACGTCATTGTGTACAGAACCCTCCATAATTCGGCATCCAACATCCGCGATAATTGTAGGTGTAGCTCGTACATACCGTTGTAGATGAACACTAAGTTGCACCGATAGTCGGATACTGTTCGACACAGTTATTTTTTACTCGCGACGCGGAAGAACCAATCGCAATCTCGAATGCATTTGATAGGTTTGATTTGCGCGAACTTCGGCACTACACCATTATCACGACACTGCACTATAAAATCCAATCCACATTCGAGTTTCTCGTCTCAACCTCATTCGCATACCGCCTGATGCCTGGATGTCCATCTTCTTCACGCTGCGTATATGTTCCTTTAGCCTAGTTGTGATGTTGTGACGAGTTTCCCCGATGTTACTCGAGCCACAGTCGCACGGTATTATCTACACGCACCGCGCACCGACCGTTGCTCATGAGGAAGAACCCCTCTGTGGTTCGAAACTAGTAAAGCTTTTCTCAGTATATTCACGTGAGTAACCCGCGATGTTTAGTTAATAGTCACAGTTCTGAATAAAGATTATAGTTCCCTAAGATCGGAAAAGGAGGATATTTATATATAATAGATATAGATAGATGTATGTATAAGCATAGAATAGTGTTCGACGTGATTCTTTAATTTGACATAACTTTTTTATTTATGAACCGATTGACATGAAACAAACACTAAAGCATAACTGAAGCATACAGCAATATATTCGTGAAAACCGCATGCAACTCGGATCAGCCGTTTCTGAGATTAGCGTGAACAGACAAACAGACAAACAGACAAAAAAAAGTTAGTTACATTTTTGGTTCGACATCGACATAACAATAGCCCCTGCTATTTTTTTATTTTTATTTTCAATGTACAGACAGCACTTTTCTACAATTTTATTATATGTATATGAGTAGATTACGTTTGTCTTTTGCAAGGAATCAGAGCAGTGACACTGCTCTCCGAGGGTCGTTTGCCTCCCTGGCCGCGGTGCAGCAAGGAGCTCGAGAGGTACTGGTGTAGATATCGCGTCGCGCGTACCGCACATGTAATACCAATTATGTTATATCTTGTTGCTTGCAATATTAAGTCGGGTAATCTATAAAAAATCTTACTAACAATGCCACAGAAATGTCGATTTGATTCTAAAGAGAGCTTACTTTGATACAAAAGTATTTATAAAATACAAAATGTGACTTATGTTTATTATTACAACATTTTCTAGCAAACTAGAAGCAGAAAAAGGTAGTTACGGAAAGACAGTAGTCTTTCCTTCGCCACGTATATTTGAATGCGCTGCCTAAGTGAGGACGACGTCTCAGATTCAAACTTTACATTTACTGTTAATGCAGTTTCATCAAAATATAACCCCACAAACCACACTGCCAGGACAAACGTAGTAACGGTCTGACGAATCTCGAACAAAAAGGGGCGGTTAAGCATTCGACATGCCTTTCATATCGATCAAAATTTTCTTCTACCTTCAAAGATTCCCACACTATAATGTCATTATATAATATTGTTATAATAATGTTCGATAATGGGGATGATGATAGTAAACAAAAGTCACTCAAGTTATGCACCTATGTAATGAATTATAATAATAATAATAATAAGCCCGCAGGGCACCTTGAGGCGAGGTGACGGGCATTAGCGATCCCGCGGGCTACCATCATCCCGAGTGCTCCAGGGAGAAGTCACCGTTCCTTCTTCTCCGGCTTGCCTTAATTGGCTGGCTCGAGTGAACGATGACAAGGAACAGGTCTCCCACCTCTGGCTTGCCTTCATTGGCCGTCCAGAGTGGAGTCGCTAGAGCAGTGATCCTGCTTGGAGGGTAAGAAACTATTCGTAAGTCGCGAGTGGGCCAGGGATGCAGGAGGCTTCGGCTGGAGCAGATGATCTGAGTAGAAAGCGGTGGTAGTTTCTTAACCCTTCAGCCACTCACATTCTCGTTGCCCCTATGTTGCTATATCTAGCAACCATTCCCGGGGCCCGGTCGGTGAGTTGGCGAGTCTCCGCCTGCCATTTTTACGTGTAAAAATTACATTGTTTCGGCAGGTGCCATAGTCATCCATAGTTCCCAATTTACCAGTCCACAGCAACCCATCCATAGCCCTACCTTTTTTTTTTCTTTTCTATTATTCACAATAGTCCTACACTAACCGGGGACTGTCCTTGGGTGCATTTCTATAGTGCATACAGGGATAGTCGCCGGTTTGTGTCTCCATTACATTTAGATTAAAGTTATGTAAAGGGCCTCTGCGCAGTTGGCTTCGGCCCCTCGTACGCCTCCCAAATGACCGGGACCCTGTGGTTCCGTGAATGGTAAAGACATACAATAATAATAATAAATTTATTTATTATCTCTCTACACAAAGGATAATTTACAGAAATAAGATACAATAATCAGATGCAAACAATGTACTCCTTTGTGAGAGACTGGAGTCCATACTAGGATTCCCTGTGTGACGGATCTCCAGGCTCCCACCTCGGACCAGTTACAGATTACAGATATCCATCATAAATTCGCAGAAGGACAAACCCCTCGATGTAGCAGATATGAAAAATAAAAGAAAATAAACAAACTCAGAGATACACTGCATACTAGTTACAAAACAAAGAGAAGGAGATTACGTAAACAATCTTTTACATTTTCAAAATTGCATGTTGCGTGTGAAGTAGTGTGTGTAGTGATCACACTACACACACTACTCACGCATCAGCGTGTGAAGTGTGTGTGTGATGCGTGCATGGAGTGTGTAGGTGTGGTAAACGAGATAAGGGAGAAATCATATACAAATAGTGGTTATTACGGTCTGAGTCTGGAAATACCTTTTTAAATTGATTATGTAATATATGTATATTTTTCCCTTTTCTATATTAAGACGGTGTACTTAGTAACAGCTCCGTCGTGTTGTAGTCTAGCTTCTGTAACCACTTTGAAATTTTGATTTTACATTGGGTTTTAGGTAAAGAATAGATAGATAGAATTTCATTTATCTTATTATACAAATGGTTCCCGAGAAAACAATAATTACGATGTGAGAAGGCGGTATGGAATTTAGTAGTCGGGCATACGTCGTGCTTGCGCCGTCGATTTTCAAACATGCTTGGATTAAAGGTAGTTTGGGAGTGTTTACGAAGAATAACATTCAGCACGTATAGTTGGCGGACGGTTAGTACACCAACACGCTCATAAAGTTCCTTGGTTGGAAATAAGAATGGTAAGGAATTACCGACCTTGAGAACCGCTCTTTGCGCGCGTTCCACCCGTAGCACTGCCGTTTTTGCTGTTCCGCCCCACACGGTTATGCAATAAGAGAGAAGAGACTGGCACAAAGCAAAATATATTGTCTTCATTATACTGGCGTCAGCCACATGTCGAAGATTTTTGAATACATACATCAATTTACGAACTCTACTGGAGAGAGCATCAATGTGTAAATGAAAGTTTAGAGTGCTGTCTAGTGTAACTCCCAGATACTTAATGGATTCCGTTCGTGATAGTTCGGGGCACAAGCAACAACCGTTCCCAGTAGATCTGCATTTGGGGGAATGGGCAACGATCTTGTAACCACCCAGGGAGCCAGAAGGTCGTTTTAAGAAAAACGGAATATATTTAGTCTTGTCAACATTAAGGGCAAGCTTATTGCTAGCCAACCATGCCAGCACCCTATTAAGACCCTTTTGCGCGTATTCATAAACCTCGGACCAGGAATCCGCCTCAAACAGTAGCGCAGTGTCATCAGCGAAGGTTACAATTCTCCCATTAGGCAGCTCCAGCTCACAGAGATCGTTAATGTAGGTCAGAAATAATGAAGGACCAAGTATACTACCCTGTGGCACACCATGAATCACAGGCAGATCGCTGCTAGTCCATTCGTTTATCCTAACTCTGCAATCTATTTGTGAGGTAGTCGGAGAACAACTCAAGCTGAACGTCCCTGACGCCAATACCCTCCAATTTACTGATTAATAGTGGGACGGAGACTGTGTCGAAAGCCTTGGCAAGGTCCATGAAAGTGACAATCACTTTCTTGTTTGTATCAAGATTATCTATAATAAATTGAGTCAAATCATGAACAGCGTCACTAGTTGATACACCAGATCGAAAACCATATTGAGAAGGAGATAAGAGCTTCCTTTTCTCCAGGTAATCGACCAGGCGCCTCTTCATGATCCTCTCCAGTATTTTGGACAGAGCTGGATGGATTGAAATTGGCCTATAATTGTTGACACAGGCTCCGTCCCCACTTTTGAAAATAGGTCGTATTTCTGCTATTTTCCAGGCATCAGGAAACCTGCCTGTGTCAATAGCAAGATTACAGAGGAAGGTAATAGGAGAAGCAATCTCGCGGCAATATCTTTTTAGGAAGTTAGTAGGGATGTTATCGTAGCCAACAGCGCAATTGGACTTTAAGCTGAGTATAATGCTGCGCACCTCTTCCATATCAGTAGATAGAAATACCATCGAATGGGAATGGCTGGGCTGGGTGGGTTTACTAGAAAGTGTGGTGATGTCAATACGGGTAGAATGGTTGTCTGCGATGTTTTTACCAATGCTAGCAAAAAAATTGTTTATGTTATTGACAGAGGAAATAGGATCCTGCGGGTTAATCAATTGAACAGCATCGGAGTTAGTTTTATTTGTGCATGTGATATCTTTTATTTTAGTCCACAATTCTTTGTTACTAGTTTTAGATGCTGTAAGTAGCTCAGTTTTATCATAATCTTTCTTTATTTTCTTTAATAAGTCGTTACAAAAATTTCTATACCTTTTATAGACTATTAGTGCAGTGAGGTCATTTGGATACTTTTTAGCCTTTTGGTGTAGTCTGTCGCGGTTTCTCACACAGCGTAATAGCCCGGTCGTGATCCAAGGTTTTGTAATCCTTTTCCGATTTGAGACTTTAATAATTTGAGTGCTGGATTGGATAAAACAGCCAATAGTATCAACAAAGTACTGAACAGCCAGATTTACATCTGTCATTGCATATAGTTTATCAAACTTTTCATTTGAGATCATATAATCAAGGTTTTCATAGTTAAGACATTTGATTAATTTTATTGTTTTCCTGTTACGTGTGCCTGTGTTTAAAACAAGGATAGTTGCATCGTGGTCAGTAATAGACGCCTCAACCACGTAACAAAAAGCCGGAAGAAGAGTTTTTAATAGAATATGATCTAAGCAAGCTTTCTTATGTGTAGGGAAGGTGTAAGCCGGTAGTATTCCATGGGATGCAAGAAGGTTGAGGTAGTGGGCCGTGTTTGGATCTATGCAGGACTCGGTTATGTCAATATTGAGATCCCCTATAATAATTAAGTTTTTTATATTGGAGGTGGAGGTTAAAAAGTTATCAAGAGAGGTAAAGAAATTAAGCAGGTTTTTGTAGCCTGTTGGTCGGTAGACAGCTAATATGGCTGTATTTTTGTTAATATTAATTAGCAAACAGTTACTGTCAGATATATTGGGTTCCTCTATAGATACAGGTATATTGCATTTGGAGTAAACAACAACCCCCTCGTTTTGAGTTATCGTATTATTAGTTTGATAGTTATTATAACCTTCCATCCTGGGAATATGACGAGTGCCAGGCAACCAACTATCTGTCAGCACAATGAGATCCCAGTCAATACGAGATCTTTGCAATAATGTATACAAGCTTGGTAAGTTACGATTGATACTTCTAATATTCTGATGAATGACCTTCAATGACAGTTCAGGGTTAGTTACAAAATCAAAACAATCCTCAATATTACAAGTGTACGACTGCGCGACAGAAACACGATCCAGGTCTGATATTATGTCTTTAGTACTGTGGAATTTTAATATCTAAGGATATTATCATCGTATCCAAATAAGTTATCCTTGTTATTAAAACCAGAAATGAATCGATGCACTTCTGCCGCACATTGCAGGTAGTCGTTTGAATTCTGTTATACGAAATTGAACCATAATGCCCTGGTAAAAAAGTATTAAGAGTCAGGTAGCTATCAATAAAAATAAGTTGACAAGTGCGATACGATTTAAAACGTGAGATATATTGATAATGTTTTAGTAGTTGTTGTCTATTATTTTGTTTTGAATCGAAGCACCAATGATACAATGGGTAAAAGTGACAATAATATATTATGTATAACGATCCGCCTACACTATCATTAGTTACTTCAGTTACCATGTCACAAAAAATTATCTTAAGGTATATACTTTGACCAATTGCATCACAATATGTGCATGACATGACATCTGTTTGAGAGTTAAATACGTTGAATACCGGTTTTGTTTGTTTACTGTTAAATGAGATGATCGGTTCACCTTGAGTGTTTTTATGCGTTTGGATAGTACCGAGTACAATGTATTTGTTGTGAATTGTGAGTGTGTGAGTTGTGTTTTTTGTTGTGAATGTTGTGTTTTTTAGTTGTATAAGTAACAAAATAAGAAAATTTAAACAAAGAAAGCCGAAACTAAGAAAAGTCGATAAAATTACACCTCCAATATGTTCTCTGCACAGTAGTACACGTTTAAGAACTTTATAAAAAAAAGTTAATATGCTTATACGAAACTTACAGTTCTCGAATAGTCACTTCGCACATTTGTTCAAGTCGGCTGGACAGAGAATCCGTATAGGTTTATCATGTTTACCACTCCGCAGATAAACAAATCCATGGGCTGTCCATGGTTTAGGCAATTGATTGTCTCCAGCGAATTGTTTTGCGTGGTAGAATAGTTTGCGGGTTTTACGTGTAAGAGTTTCTGATATATAAATTTGAGTCTCCTGGCCCTTCAACCCAAAATATGCCGAGTTAAGGACCTGCCCATTCTTCTGTTTATATATCCGTTTGGTGGCTTTGACCAATTCATTTTGCACCAATACACTTAAAAACTCCACTGTAACTGGTTTTGTACCGTTTGCTTTGTTGATTCTGTAAACATTCCTAATGTCGGCCCTGTTGATGGGCACTTCTATTGAATTTCCGATGTGGACAACTGAAGCAGCCAATGTTTCTAAGTTTTCACCCTCATTTATCGGGAGATTAACTTCGACATTTGATGATATAGATTTTTTTTTCCAGAAGTTCAAACTTTTCCTCCATGGATCTTGCATAGTCTTGATACATTTTCTTTTCCTTCTCCAGTTGCCGCACAGTTTCCTTCATTTCATCATACTTCTCCGACACTAATTCCAATGCCTTAATTGTTTCTTGCTGTTGTGTTGTAATTAATGATAAAAATGCATCTAATTTATTTTCCTGTTTTGTTTGCCAGGTAGCAAACATGTTTTCCATTTTTGTCATGAAGTCCTCAAACTCCTCCCCTTGCTTGCGCTTCGGGTTTCTTTGAGTAATAAACTCAGTATCTGATAAGTCTGGCGTCGATGTAGATGTATTAGGAAGCATGTTCCGACTGAAATTTAGCACCTTCTTCACGACTTTTGTGGGCGTCTCTTGAGGGTTCATAGTAAGTCACAGTTGTTTACGTGTCCGTGACGTCTTGTTATGTTTGTAATTGTAAATTATAGATTGCAAAAAACGTATTTATTTTAAAAATAATCGATACATTTATTTCAATAAAAAACTTAAATAACAACTATTACATAAATAAAATTAAAACTAAATATTACTAAATTAAATATATACAACTTATGATTAAAATTAATTATAGGAAAAATAAACTATTTATAAGGCATCGAAAAACTCGTCCGCATCGACGTCAGTGGGGAAAGTACCCAGAAGGCTGGCAGCATTGCCACGTTGTATGGCAATGCTTAACCTCTGACCGAGAAAAAGACCAGCCCTCTGGTCACGAGATGTGTCGACCAGGCGTTTCGAAATGTTTTGAACAATTTAAGCGCACTCGGACCCTACGGAAATAATGTCTCAACCCCAAACGGCTCAAAGATATAACTACCAGCAAGGTTGTTATACTTGCGCCGCTTGAGGTTTTCTGCAGAGGCAGCAGCCGAACCAGCACAACTCGCCGTTACTGGAAGATGAGAAGGTGCAAGGGTGTCGACACAGGTTGCGTCTCACACCAAAGACTTTCCCAGCTTCCAGGGCATAATGGACATACCGTCGGGTCTCTAACCATCGTCGCGTGCCAAACCCTTTGGTTCCAGAACAGCTGGTACACCGGCGATGACAAGAGCTCGACGGATGATGTCGTTAATGCTGGCGTGTCGGGCTATCCGGCCCGCGCTTCTGCTACACGATAGGCCGTGGTGGCTGAGGTGGTCGACCATCTCACCGCATTGACACAGGGTGCACCTACACGCAAGCAAGCAGCAAGCCGAAAAGTTGAGTCATTCAACATCGTGCCAATATTGAATGACGGAAGTGCCTGAAGCCAGAGACCTGATTCCCACTCACCCACAGCCAATAGGCGAGCTAACTCCGCAGGATTGGTGCTGGTATTAATTAGATTATTATGCACCAACCTGCAAAGCGGCTCGTCCCATTGTCTCTGGGAGGAAGGGTTGTCAGGCAAGGCTGTATTGGGACAAGTTTCTGTCCAGGCGTTCATCGCGTCGGTCAGACACGGCACATCGGGTTCAACGTCAACACCGGCTAAAATATTTTTTGTTAAAGTACTAGTGCTGTGGACAGAAGAGATGAACGCCGGTAAACTAACACTGGAAATTTTGCGGACGCCTAAACCACCAAAACGAATTGGTAGTGTGGCTTGAAGCCAAACACGATCGTCCATAGAAGCATTCAAAAGTGAAGTTAAGGTGTCACGGATAATTTGATCAATTTGGTCCAGAATATGCGGATGCTTCCACAGAGGGGAAGCACGCAGAAAATACATAAATTTTGGGCCGAAACAACAATAGCGAATTAAAGTAAAGGCACAATGTAGATTAATTTTGGAAAGTCTATCGGAAATGTCACAGAAATTTTTAATTTTCTCGTTTATGAAATCAGAGAAACTGTTTTCGAAAATTGGGGAACCCAGGAGAAGAAGAGAGTTTAAAATTCGTTGTCTGTCAATAATTTTCTCCGGAAGGTAAATTTCGCATTTAGAAATATTTAATTCTAATCCGATGGATTTAAATTTAGAGATCAGAAGCTGTAAGTCATGGAAAACAGTATCTGCGTCACCTCCTAAGGTTCCATCGTCCAAATACCAAACATTAAATTTAGATTTAAGTTGCCGAATAATAGGGTGAATGGCCAGACTGAAAATGACTGGACCAAGAGGATCACCTTGTTGGCAGCCTACCGCAGAATCCAAAACTTTGTCTTTATATAATAATTTTGAATGTTGTCTATAGCACTGCCAAATAAAACTGTAAATTTCAGGTAATTATTTTTTAACTTCAGCCAACAAAGTGTCCCTATTGATGGAATTGAATGCATTTTTTACATCAACCTTCAGGATGACCTCACTTTCGTTTGTATTCAAGAAAGATGATAGGGCGTGTACGGCAGCCTCACAACCCCCTTTTGAGCCGAAGCCTAGTTGGAGGGGTTGAAAGTGCGACATGAGCGCATCTTTATGATAGCTGCAACACAACTTGGCTGCCAAACGCCTGTAAGTACAACCTACGGCAATGGGACGTATGCCGCCATCTTTTTTGCGTAGGGCACATAGATTGGCCCCGTACAAAATGTCGATAACGGCATCCGTCACATTACCGGAGAGCATTAAATTAACCAAAACCGTTAGCTCCTTCAGAAGAGACTCACCGGCTTCCCCGACGTCTGGCCCCGTCAAATCCTTAAGATGTTGAGGAGTCAGACCATCAAGTCCACCAGCAGAGCCACTGCGGAAGGAGCCAACGGCTGCGGCTACTTGCTGGACAGTTGCGGTGAAAATATGAATTGGTTCAGGAGGATCGGGAAAAGTGAGGTCAGCCCTAGCAGGCGGGTGTTTACTCTTCAGAGCTTCAAAAGTTTCTGAAGAGTAGGGAGCAACCATGTCACTACTGAATAAAAGCCTGGCGGCTCCACTTATATCACCTTCACCTAATTTAAATTCTACGTAGTCAAAACGAGTTTTTTTAATATTATTAAAGGAGTTAGGAAATTTTGGATCTAAAATGGGGTTCAAAATACTACAATTACTTTTAATTTGTGAGGTTAAGTTTTTTTTAACAGCCAAATTTTTTTTCACGTGTAGAATCCTGTAGGGGAAGGTGAGTAACTGCTCCCAAGCCGAGAAAGAGTTCTCCCGAGTTGCAAGACGAATGCAATTTCCTAAATTAAGAGCCACGGACCGTCTTGCACCACGAGGAACTCTTTTTAAAACAGGTGTTGAATTTTTGAATTTGGATAAAGTTTCCCATAAAGGCTGATTTGAAACCGGAAAAGAATTTTGTAGAGGAGTAGTGTTAGAGGGGGATAAGGACACACTATGAGATTTGTGGATTTTTCCATAATGTATTCTTAACCCGCGTTCTCCTTTAAAAAATCGAGGCACAAAGAACATCTTACCAGGCTCTCTAGAGGTTGATGGGCACATTGAGGAGCACTTTCAGACTCAACGGCTGCATCACATGGATGCATGTAGGTCGAAAACCTTCAAAAATGTACCAAAAATTCTAAAATTAAACTAATTAAACAATAATGATTAATAATTAAACTTATAAAAAAGAAAAATTGGTCAAGGACGCCGGGCTGCCGCGCTGTCTTGCAGCGCCGCGCTGTCGCGGTGTTCCGCGCCTCCACGCCGTCCATATCTTAAGAAAGACTGTTCGCCCAAGCGGCAATGTTGGAAGAAATGCTCGGAGACGGTTAGAATCGTTTTTCGACAATGTGTCAAATTTGTCAGCACGTCGAAGCAGATAAAAGTCAACGCATAGAAAGATTTAAAGTATGCAGCAGACAGGCCACTTGTATTTCGCCTTTAAATTCATTTTTAATAAACAAAATCACGTCTCGATGAAAATAATACACACTTTCGAGTACAAATTAAACAATAATTCACTTTTTATTTAAAAATAGGAATTTTTTTAGAAAATTTTGATAGGAATAAATAATTAGTTGTTTACGCGTTGCTTGGCAACCAAACCAATTTATTTTTAATTACAACGCTGGGATCGAACATGCGACCCGTCATCGTAAATCTAATGTGGTAACCATTGCGCCAAGCTAGCAGTTATGGCATGGGTATAGTGTGTTAATTCTTTGTAAAATAATAATGAACACCGAGTCAATGTGTGATTCAACAAAATTATTAATATTAAGTTCACATGTACTTCCCGATGAAGACTCTATCTGTCCTATTTTCTGTTTATTTCAGCAGTTCTTCAATCATCTCCTTCCTTTGTTTTTTGACAATATATTGCCGTTGTATTGTATCAGCTGTTATTTTTTTTTTCTATCTGGTTGACAAGCTAATTTTGAAGCAATTCACCGTTCTTTTATGCCTGTCTATGACACCGATCCCATCCAGTGATATTGCATATGGTTTTCATATCATTCGGTAACTGAAATTTAAATAAAACTATTATATATTCTGTGATAAAACATAGAAGAAAATATTACAGGTGAAACCTAACCTCAAAGTTAAATATTGAACAGCGTTATAATTATAACCTGTCGTGTGTCTAAATATAGATGCATGCGAGACACAATGTATTTTCTATTGTGTCTTATTTCTATTGGCATTCAAGCTGTTAATGGTTTGGTAACTATGTAGAATTTACAAATATAAGTAAATACTTACGCCAAAGTTATCTTCACAGAAATAAAGCTGAGTTTATGGCAATATTCCTTTTATACCAAGTCTTGCAAGTTTAAACCATTTATCTCGTGTCAAGGAACGAATATAAATAACTTTTTCGGGTTTTTTACAATTGTATTAGTACACAGAGGCATTGCACAACACCTATACGGTCTCGATCTCATATTTCATAACTTTTAAATGTTCCAGTGGTACGGTTACCGCTTCGCTACTTTATCCTACCTAACCTAGGCAGGGGTATAACATTTAGTTGGGTATTTATTTTAACTTGAGTAGGTATCTGCAAAAATGAAGTCTCCGGAGGCTGAGACCAGTACACACAACTGCATTCCAGGTTATTTGTTAATGATTCATACCTTTCTGCGTTGTACTTCACCATGTCCATCAGCTCAGAGGCGCAAGCAAGCAGGCGTTCACCCAATTGTTGTTGGGAATATAATATTTAATATTTAGTCGTCAAATATAAAAAAATAAATAAATTAATATCTCCCTCAACATACCTTCCTTATCCAGTAAATCATTATGAAGGCTCGTTACGTCTGAATCATATTTCAATCTACAGCGGTTGAGCTCATCTTTTGTTAAATTAATTTTATCTTTTCTTAGACTCAGGTTCACTTTTCTTAATTTATGTTTTTTAAGTGATTTCTGAGTTCGTTTTATTAATTTATTATTTTTTATATACTTTTTTAATTTATTGTGTGATTTGAAGGGGCATATGTGTATAGTGCCATCACCAGTCAGGTCTAATGTCACTGGCTTTGGAAACTCCAACCCGATGAACCACATCGAGCAGCAGTTGGCTGGGGCCTGCCTAGTGGTTGCATTAACGGGTGAACAGTTGTAACACTTTGGGTGCACCCGCGCTAATGTCACTGGTTCGTCCTTTTAAAGTGATTCTGTAACATATATACACCGTTAGATATGTTGCCGTTAAGAGGCCGTGCATTACGAAGCTAAGTGAAATATATTAGTAGACTTACAGTGAATGCTGACCGACTAGATGTCGATTCCTGCTCTCAACGAGCCCGCACCACTTCAGCTGGTCGTCCTGGCTGGCGGAGGAGGCCAGCACCACCGCGAAATGTTTAAATGTATTAAAAAACGCAGGCATCATGAACAAGCGCTGCCACCCACACCAGCCCTTCACTATGTCTTTAGTGGTGGCCAGATCTGTGCACAAGTACAATATTAATTTAAAATACTTCCCTACAATTACACAACGAAGGCAATCAAGATACAAATGACATTAAGTGTGAAATGTTACTTGTTGGATGGTCTACTCACCAATCTTTAATTCCTCTATCATGACGGACCTGGTGGAAGCGGACACGTTAAATGTAGAGTTTTGGTGAGGGTAAGCAGGAGTGATGATGGGCATCACGTGTTCTCGATCCGCCCCGTTAATATTAAATTATAGAATGATTTTCTATTGAAATATAAATAAAATACAGAGTGTATAATTTTGTTAAAACTGAAAAAAATACTTAACTTTGTTTCAACAGTTATTATTGTTTCGGTCGTAGTAATCATTTTATTAAAGTTCTTTTTTAAAGTAAAAATGCTTTGTTGAAAATGTACATTACAAGAAGATTATTTTACCTGCCTCGATGGCCACGCCTTGCAAGCCCCCCCCCCCCTCAGCGCACGCCAAGCTCCGCCTCAGAGGCGGACGTGGCCGCACTGTACAACGCCTTATCTGAATATGTCTGCTACGATACGGTATGACACCGCGCCCTAATAACCAAGCGTAATAATTTAAAGAAAATAAAAGGTAACGTTTATCTTTAAATACTACTACCTCAAATTAAGCGAGATATTAATATAAATAAGAAACAAGAACGGGCCTAGTATCAGTCCTTGTGGAACACCCATTTCAACTAAGGTCTGGGTGACAGTTTTTCATTAGCTTCAAGATCATAAATTCTAAGACTGCTTAAGAATGAGATAAGAAGATTCATAGAGGAATCGCGCATTCCATCATAAGAGGGATTGATAAATGTATTATAAAGAACGTAGTCGAATGCTTAGGACAAGGCATGTGCTTTGTCCTAAGCCTAATATTTCTCAAGATTCCGGAAATCAGATTGATTGTAATCATATTACTAGTCAATGTCACATTTTATCATCTGTCCGATACAATTTACTACATGCATAAGAATATACATACGATACCAGACCTATACAGAATAACATTTTTTTTTAATTTTTGTCCTTGTTTGTACTGGCTAATTTCTGTAATGGCTGGACCGATTGTAATAGGACTTTTACTGGCAGGTAATGTACTAAGGAGCAACATAGGCTATTTTTAAACGTTCCCCACACTAGGATTTTCTTCTGTGTCGTGGGTGCTTTTACAAACATACAAGTTCACTTACACATCACACCCAGCCCCGAAACAATCATTTGTGGATCACACAAAGTGTTGTTCCGTGCGGGAATCGAACCCGCGACACGTTGCACGGCAGCCGGTTGCCCAGCCACCGCACCAACCGTGCTTGCGAATAGGAGATTAAACCTTATTCCTTTGATGGTGAATTTTACTAACGGCACGTATGCCTCCTCCGTAGCACATAAACTTCCGACCTGCACAAAGACACATTATGTTAGTTAGGACCAATGTTTATCAACACGTTACCCTTGTTTCATCTTCAACTAGCTGCTCAAGAAGCCTTGCTTGATAAATGAACTATCCAACACAAAAATAATTAATCGAAACGAACTAGTAAAGATCCTCGTACAAATAAACAAAGAATTCCTTCAGCTTTGTATATTATAGATATATGAATAAATAGATTTACTGACAAAACAAGTTCAAGTGAGTATTATTACTAACCCCATGGTGGGATTTCAACAGTTCATAGAACGACATGAAGAAATCTTTCCTATCAACATACGGCGGTGCAACGCACAGGGCGTCGACTTTTCCGAACCTTTGGTGAACCTGTTGAACGACAGTGCATATCTGTGTTCAGAAGCTTAGGGAGTTGTAGAAATAAAGTGGACTGTATTTTAGATTTAAATTTATATTACAAAGTAACAAAAAGAAAGTAGCGATGTAAAAACGGTGACGTAAGGAAACAAGTGTTGGTCAAACCGTCTGCAGGTGAAGTGGCCCCCACCAGGGCTGCTCGCCGCTCGCCGCTCCCGCTCGCCGCCCGCCGCCTGCCGCCCGCGCGCAGATCTTCTACCCCGCGCCCGCGCCTCAGCCCAGTTCACATGATCACGCGGTTGATGCGTGAACATCCTTCCGCCTGTTGACATCTTCGAAGGCAAGAGGGCAAAGATTGTTGAACGCTCTTGTTATGACTCCTCTCATTGTCTTCACGTCTTCCACGCGTGTGATTCCTTCGACGCCCGCATAGGTTCTCACTACACGACCTAATGCCCAAACAAGTGGTGGAAGCGCCTTGTCTCGGATGAGCACAAGAGTTCCTTCTATGAGTTTCCTGTCTGAAGCAACTGACCATTTGGTTTTCTGTTGGAGTAAGGAAACAAGTGTTGATCAAGCCGTCTGCAGGTGAAGTGGCCCCCACCGGGGCTGCTCGCCGCTCGCCGCTCCCGACAAATATGACCTCCTACAAAAAAAGCAGGCTGGCCCTTCTTCATAGTTTCTTCCAGGGTCTACTGGCGGACCAAAACGATTATGGCTCCGATCGCGTCCTCTCGACGGCGAGCTTCCGACTTTGATTCGTACACCAGTTGTCCATTCGGAACAAATAGCCTCATTTAACTCATTGGTTCTCACCTCCGAGTATAGTGATGCACCTGTAAACATAATGTTACTTAATACAAATGTAAATGAGTAGATAGACTGTAAAAGATATATCAGGAAAAATAGGCATTGAAAGATGTAGTGACGATCATAATTGAAAAAGGAATGTCAAAGTAGTTAACATCGTACAAAGTAGATAACAACATAACAGGAATCGCGCATTCTATCATATGTAAGAGGGATTGATAAATGTATTATAAAGAACGTAGTCCGATGCTTAGGACACGGCACAGAATATTTCTCAAGATTCCGGAAATCAGATTGATTGTAAATCATATTACTAGTCAAATAGAATTTCATTTATAATGTCACATTTTACCATCAGTCCCATACAATTTACTACATGCATAAAAATATACATACGATACCTATATAGAAATATATTTTGTTTTAAATTATTGTCCTTGTTTGTACTGGTTAATTTCTGTAATGGTTGACATTGTGACATTGTGACAGCGTATCAGTGTTAACTTTGGGGGGCTCATGAAACTGTTTAAGCCTAGACTGAATATTTTCATAGTTCCTGCACACTTTTTGCAATTTTTCGACATCTGACATAACATAACATAACATCACGCCTTTTATCCCCGAAGGGGTAGGCAGAGGTGCACATTATACCACTGTACAATGTAACACCCACTTTTCACTATTTATGTCATGAGTCCCATGTAATAGGGGGTGAGTCTATTGCCATATACCGGGCACAATTCCAGACTCCGTGCTTTTTTATATTCTACTGAGAATATTTATAAACCCAGTAATGCTTTGCCCGACCCGGGAATCGAACCCGAGACCCCTTGCCCGGCAGTCGCACTTGCGACCACTCGGCCAATGAGGCAGTCCTGAGATGTCCGGAGGAAATGCGAGAGTACTAGCATAGCGGGTCTAATATTGTGTAACAATATTTCTAGTTGGTACTCTTCAGACAAGGGTTTACCCAGACGTGAAAACATATCCCGCATTATAGAAATATATATTATTATAGTAATATTTTCAAGCTAACCCTACGATTTCCGATAATAACCTATATAGTCGTAACCATCTTGACTAAAATCCTGCTTGAGTAAAATGAAAACATCATCCCAGTTTTTAAACTTAACTTTTACACAGCGATAGCAATATAGGGCATCATCTGTAAAAATGTCGTAAACGAAAGAAAGTATCTTTTCCTGAGGAATACTCCTACTCAGAATAAATTCATCTACCCTCTGGATAAACTAACGTACACAAGTTTTTCCCGAGTATTTGAGTTCTCCTATTTCCGATATAAGCTTGCGCTCGCAACTGACCGACACGTTAACAGGTTCTCGAATAGGGTCTGGTGAACCATCTGTGACTTGAGGCACTTGTGAGGTTTGTGTCTTAATTAATTCTCTGTATTGAGAATTAAAATTAGAACGGCAGTTTTTATAAGCATCAGCAAAGTCATCCGACGAGTAGTTTGTTCTATTCAAGCGATGATATATGTGATGGAGTAAGGTCTGCGTGCGTATAAAAAGGTTTTTATCCAGTTTAGCTTTATGGGAAATTATAATATATATATGGATGTTGGAGGGAAAGATTTCCCCTTCAGATTTCAGCCTTCAGATCGTCTATAGGCTCTAGGTGAGATTCTAGAATGTCTTCTGAAGGCAAGACTGAAGATAATTTTACTATTTACCTCCTGAGATCATTAACTGAATCAGCAGCTACCCCTCCACGCACAGCAACCTCATACTCTAATTCAGATTTTCAAGTGATAAAAATTTAATAGGATAAATCATGATAAAAATTTTAAAAAGAAACAGTAGCGAAATGTGTGTTGCAAAACGAAAAAGAGAAATTTAAAAAGGCACAATATAAATGGCTTTACCATTTAAAACACAAAAATATGTAATATCAATCAGGGTGGTTTTAAGAATAAAACGGGCAGAGTAACGGCTTATTCTGTTTTATGTTAAGAACTGAGCTAATAATTCTAAAACATGGACTTTTATACATTCGGCTTAACAAAGAAAACAAAATATATCCTGACTTGCGGGTAACATCAACTCAATTCTTATATTTCAAACACTGACTTCCGGTTGTGCTATTTTATAAAATATTAATTAAATTAGGTTCCAAAAGATGGCACTGTCCTAATAATTACAAAATAATATTTTAGCAATTGAATACAATACTACAAATAGTAACACTATTGACTTCCTATTGCAAGGTAATATCAATCAGATTAGGTTCCGGAAGTCATAAGTGTTGTAACATCTAATAACATTAGGGTAAATAGCTAACATATGCAAAAACAGCAGAATCCTGCTCTCAACGAGCCCGCACTACTTCAGCTGATCGCCCTGGCTGGCGAAGGAGGCCAGCACCACCGCGAAATAATTGAATGTATTAAAAAAACGCGGGTATCTTGAATAAGCTCTGCCTCCCACACCTGCCCTTCATGATCTCGTCAGTGGTGGGCAGTCCTATGCACAAATACAATATTCATTTGAAATATTACTTGTTAGATGATGTGCTCACCAATCTTTAATTCCTCTATCATGACGGACCTGGTGGAAGCGGATATGATAAACGTAGAATTTTGGTAAGGTTAGGCAGGAGTGATGATGGGCACCACGTGATCTCGATCCGCCTCGTTTATATTAAATTCTTTAACAATTTTCAAGATGCAGCATGTTGGTTTTCCTCCCGATATTGTTAACGTTCTCCGTGAACGTCTTTAAGTGACACGTCATGTCCAAGTTGACAGAGGTCTTCTCAAACTCCAACACATGTACACAACACAAGTGTGTACACTTTCGTTTCACAACCTTCTTATTTTATTAGGGTACATTGTCGCGACGTACCGGATGAACTCTGGACTCGACCACAGCGGCACGTCGGTGTGGTCGCCGCCGTCGGCGGGCCGCTTGGTGGCGTTGAGTGGCGCGGCCGGGGGCTCTAGCAGGGGCGCGGCCTGAGGCACAAAGCTATGATGTAGCTTTGCGTCGGGGGAGGTGAGCTCGCGGCGCAGCAGGGAGTCGGGCAGGTACAGGTTCAACTCCTCTCGACGCACATACCGGACCTGACAGAACATCAAATGTTACTTACTGCTGACAAACTCATAGCAGAAGAAACTTATATGGGGAGTAATTAATTTATTAATTAGGCGACCAATTTCTATAAAATTTAGAAGTAATAAATTACCTGTATAGCCATGCCGTCCTGAAGCATGTTGGTTTTCTCCCGATATTGTTGAAGTTCTCCGTGAACGTCTGTATGTGACACGTCATATCCAAGTTGACAGAGGTCTTCCGAAACTACAACCCGATGAACCACATCGAGCAGCAGTTGGCTGGGGCCTGCCTAGTGGTTGCACTAACGGGTGGACAGTTGTAGCACTTTGGGTGCACCCGCGCTAATGCCACTGGTTCGTCCTTTTGAAGTGATTCTGTAACAAATATACACAGTTAGATATATTGCCGTTAAGAGGCCTTGAGCTTGCATTACGAAGCTAAGTGAAATATATTAGTAGAGTTATAGTGAATACTGACCGACTAGATGTCGAATCCTGCTCTCATCGTGCCCGCACCACTTCAGCTGGTCGTCCTGGCTGGCGGAGGAGGCCAGCACTACCGCGAAATGATTGAATGTATTAAAAAACGCAGGCACCTCGAACAAGCGCTGCCACCCACACCTGCCCTTCATTATCGCTTCAGTGGTGGCCAGACCTGTGCACAAGTACAATATTCATTTGAAATACTTTCTTACAATTTGAAGTTTGTCTTGTGGTTGCAATTAATCACCGATCTCAATCCCCATCTCAATTGAATCAAGATCACATATTCATTTCAGATGTTGGAAGATAATGTTGAAAAGTCCTAGAAACGTAAGATTATTAGGAACACTTACTCCGCATCTTGTAAAAACCAAAAGGACAAATATGACCTCCTATAAAAAAGCAGGCTGGCCCTTCTTCATAGTTTCTTCCAGGGTCCACTGGCGGACCAAAACGATTATGGCTCCGATCGCGTCCTCTCGACGGCGAGCTTCCGACTTTGCTTCGTATACCAGTTCTCCATTCAGAACAAATAGCCTCATTTAACTCATTGGTCCTCACCTCCGAGTATAGTGATGCACCTGTAAACATAATGTTACTTAATACAAATGCAAATGAGTAGATAGACTGTAAAAGATATAGTTATCAGGAAAAATACGCATTGAGAGATGTAGTGACGATACGCATTGAGAGATGTAGTGACAATAATTATTTATTAAAAAGGAAATACTAAAGTAGTTAACATGGTTTGGTCATATTGTTGAGTTTCTATTATCTTATACTATTATATAAAGCGGAAGAGATTGTTTTTTGTTTGTTTGTTTGAACGCACTAATCTCCGTAACTACAAGTCTGATTTGAATAATTATTCTTGTGTTGGATAGCGCATTTATCGAGGATGGCTATAGGCTGTAAAACATCACGCTACGACCAATAGGAGCTGAGCAGTGCGTGTGAAACCGCGCGGAAGTAGCTAGTAATATATAATAATGAAATAACTGGCAAAAATAGGTGTTAGATTTTAAATGTACAACTCTCGATTCTCTGTACAACTTCGAACTAATAGAGATCCTCGTTCAAATAAACAAAAAAACTGTTCAGCTTTGTATATTATAGATAAATCTATTAAAAAGATTTACTGACAAAACAGCCAAGTTCAAGTACGTATTATTACTAACCCCATGGTGGGATTTCATAGAACGACGTGAAGAAATCTTTCCTATCAACATACGGCGGTGCAACGCACAGGGCGTCGACTTTTCCGACCCTTTGGTGAACCTGTTGAACGACAGTGCATATCTGTGTTCAGAAGCTTAGGGAGTTGTAGAAATAAAGTGGACTGTATTTTAGATTTAAATTTATATTACAAAGTAACAAAAAGAAAGTAGCGATGTAAAAACGGTGACGTAAGGAAACAAGTGTTGGTCAAACCGTCTGCAGGTGAAGTGGCCCCCACCAGGGCTGCTCGCCGCTCGCCGCTCCCGCTCGCCGCCCGCCGCCTGCCGCCCGCGCGCAGATCTTCTACCCCGCGCCCGCGCCTCAGCCCAGTTCACATGATCACGCGGTTGATGATTGAACATCCTTCCGCCTGTTGACATCTTCGAAGGCAAGAGGGCAAAGATTGTTGAACGCTCTTGTTATGACTCCTCTCATTGTCTTCACGTCTTCCACGCGTGTGATTCCTTCGACGCCCGCATAGGTTCTCACTACACGACCTAATGCCCAAACAAGTGGTGGAAGCGCCTTGTCTCGGATGAGCACAAGAGTTCCTTCTATGAGTTTCCTGTCTGAAGCAACTGACCATTTGGTTTTCTGTTGGAGTAAGGAAACAAGTGTTGATCAAGCCGTCTGCAGGTGAAGTGGCCCCCACCGGGGCTGCTCGCCGCTCGCCGCTCCCGACAAATATGACCTCCTACAAAAAAAGCAGGCTGGCCCTTCTTCATAGTTTCTTCCAGGGTCTACTGGCGGACCAAAACGATTATGGCTCCGATCGCGTCCTCTCGACGGCGAGCTTCCGACTTTGATTCGTACACCAGTTGTCCATTCGGAACAAATAGCCTCATTTAACTCATTGGTTCTCACCTCCGAGTATAGTGATGCACCTGTAAACATAATGTTACTTAATACAAATGTAAATGAGTAGATAGACTGTAAAAGATATATCAGGAAAAATAGGCATTGAAAGATGTAGTGACGATCATAATTGAAAAAGGAATGTCAAAGTAGTTAACATCGTACAAAGTAGATAACAACATAACAGGAATCGCGCATTCTATCATATGTAAGAGGGATTGATAAATGTATTATAAAGAACGTAGTCCGATGCTTAGGACACGGCACAGAATATTTCTCAAGATTCCGGAAATCAGATTGATTGTAAATCATATTACTAGTCAAATAGAATTTCATTTATAATGTCACATTTTACCATCAGTCCCATACAATTTACTACATGCATAAAAATATACATACGATACCTATATAGAAATATATTTTGTTTTAAATTATTGTCCTTGTTTGTACTGGTTAATTTCTGTAATGGTTGACATTGTGACATTGTGACAGCGTATCAGTGTTAACTTTGGGGGGCTCATGAAACTGTTTAAGCCTAGACTGAATATTTTCATAGTTCCTGCACACTTTTTGCAATTTTTCGACATCTGACATAACATAACATAACATCACGCCTTTTATCCCCGAAGGGGTAGGCAGAGGTGCACATTATACCACTGTACAATGTAACACCCACTTTTCACTATTTATGTCATGAGTCCCATGTAATAGGGGGTGAGTCTATTGCCATATACCGGGCACAATTCCAGACTCCGTGCTTTTTTATATTCTACTGAGAATATTTACAAACCCAGTAATGCTTTGCCCGACCCGGGAATCGAACCCGAGACCCCTTGCCCGGCAGTCGCACTTGCGACCACTCGGCCAATGAGGCAGTCCTGAGATGTCCGGAGGAAATGCGAGAGTACTAGCATAGCGGGTCTAATATTGTGTAACAATATTTCTAGTTGGTACTCTTCAGACAAGGGTTTACCCAGACGTGAAAACATATCCCGCATTATAGAAATATATATTATTATAGTAATATTTTCAAGCTAACCCTACGATTTCCGATAATAACCTATATAGTCGTAACCATCTTGACTAAAATCCTGCTTGAGTAAAATGAAAACATCATCCCAGTTTTTAAACTTAACTTTTACACAGCGATAGCAATATAGGGCATCATCTGTAAAAATGTCGTAAACGAAAGAAAGTATCTTTTCCTGAGGAATACTCCTACTCAGAATAAATTCATCTACCCTCTGGATAAACTAACGTACACAAGTTTTTCCCGAGTATTTGAGTTCTCCTATTTCCGATATAAGCTTGCGCTCGCAACTGACCGACACGTTAACAGGTTCTCGAATAGGGTCTGGTGAACCATCTGTGACTTGAGGCACTTGTGAGGTTTGTGTCTTAATTAATTCTCTGTATTGAGAATTAAAATTAGAACGGCAGTTTTTATAAGCATCAGCAAAGTCATCCGACGAGTAGTTTGTTCTATTCAAGCGATGATATATGTGATGGAGTAAGGTCTGCGTGCGTATAAAAAGGTTTTTATCCAGTTTAGCTTTATGGGAAATTATAATATATATATGGATGTTGGAGGGAAAGATTTCCCCTTCAGATTTCAGCCTTCAGATCGTCTATAGGCTCTAGGTGAGATTCTAGAATGTCTTCTGAAGGCAAGACTGAAGATAATTTTACTATTTACCTCCTGAGATCATTAACTGAATCAGCAGCTACCCCTCCACGCACAGCAACCTCATACTCTAATTCAGATTTTCAAGTGATAAAAATTTAATAGGATAAATCATGATAAAAATTTTAAAAAGAAACAGTAGCGAAATGTGTGTTGCAAAACGAAAAAGAGAAATTTAAAAAGGCACAATATAAATGGCTTTACCATTTAAAACACAAAAATATGTAATATCAATCAGGGTGGTTTTAAGAATAAAACGGGCAGAGTAACGGCTTATTCTGTTTAATGTTAAGAACTGAGCTAATAATTCTAAAACATGGACTTTTATACATTCGGCTTAACAAAGAAAACAAAATATATCCTGACTTGCGGGTAACATCAACTCAATTCTTATATTTCAAACACTGACTTCCGGTTGTGCTATTTTATAAAATATTAATTAAATTAGGTTCCAAAAGATGGCACTGTCCTAATAATTACAAAATAATATTTTAGCAATTGAATACAATACTACAAATAGTAACACTATTGACTTCCTATTGCAAGGTAATATCAATCAGATTAGGTTCCGGAAGTCATAAGTGTTGTAACATCTAATAACATTAGGGTAAATAGCTAACATATGCAAAAACAGCAGAATCCTGCTCTCAACGAGCCCGCACTACTTCAGCTGATCGCCCTGGCTGGCGAAGGAGGCCAGCACCACCGCGAAATAATTGAATGTATTAAAAAAACGCGGGTATCTTGAATAAGCTCTGCCTCCCACACCTGCCCTTCATGATCTCGTCAGTGGTGGGCAGTCCTATGCACAAATACAATATTCATTTGAAATATTACTTGTTAGATGATGTGCTCACCAATCTTTAATTCCTCTATCATGACGGACCTGGTGGAAGCGGATATGATAAACGTAGAATTTTGGTAAGGTTAGGCAGGAGTGATGATGGGCACCACGTGATCTCGATCCGCCTCGTTTATATTAAATTCTTTAACAATTTTCAAGATGCAGCATGTTGGTTTTCCTCCCGATATTGTTAACGTTCTCCGTGAACGTCTTTAAGTGACACGTCATGTCCAAGTTGACAGAGGTCTTCTCAAACTCCAACACATGTACACAACACAAGTGTGTACACTTTCGTTTCACAACCTTCTTATTTTATTAGGGTACATTGTCGCGACGTACCGGATGAACTCTGGACTCGACCACAGCGGCACGTCGGTGTGGTCGCCGCCGTCGGCGGGCCGCTTGGTGGCGTTGAGTGGCGCGGCCGGGGGCTCTAGCAGGGGCGCGGCCTGAGGCGCAAAGCTATGATGTAGCTTTGCGTCGGGGGAGGTGAGCTCGCGGCGCAGCAGGGAGTCGGGCAGGTACAGGTTCAACTCCTCTCGACGCACATACCGGACCTGACAGAACATCAAATGTTACTTACTGCTGACAAACTCATAGCAGAAGAAACTTATATGGGGAGTAATTAATTTATTAATTAGGCGACCAATTTCTATAAAATTTAGAAGTAATAAATTACCTGTATAGCCATGCCGTCCTGAAGCATGTTGGTTTTCTCCCGATATTGTTGAAGTTCTCCGTGAACGTCTGTATGTGACACGTCATATCCAAGTTGACAGAGGTCTTCCGAAACTACAACCCGATGAACCACATCGAGCAGCAGTTGGCTGGGGCCTGCCTAGTGGTTGCACTAACGGGTGGACAGTTGTAGCACTTTGGGTGCACCCGCGCTAATGCCACTGGTTCGTCCTTTTGAAGTGATTCTGTAACAAATATACACAGTTAGATATATTGCCGTTAACTCGTCGAATACCGGTTTTGTAGACACAATTATAGAACAATAGGTTGCGGTCACCGGTGACCGCTTGGTGTTTGACAGTTTAAGAGGCCTTGAGCTTGCATTACGAAGCTAAGTGAAATATATTAGTAGAGTTATAGTGAATACTGACCGACTAGATGTCGAATCCTGCTCTCATCGTGCCCGCACCACTTCAGCTGGTCGTCCTGGCTGGCGGAGGAGGCCAGCACTACCGCGAAATGATTGAATGTATTAAAAAACGCAGGCACCTCGAACAAGCGCTGCCACCCACACCTGCCCTTCATTATCGCTTCAGTGGTGGCCAGACCTGTGCACAAGTACAATATTCATTTGAAATACTTTCTTACAATTTGAAGTTTGTCTTGTGGTTGCAATTAATCACCGATCTCAATCCCCATCTCAATTGAATCAAGATCACATATTCATTTCAGATGTTGGAAGATAATGTTGAAAAGTCCTAGAAACGTAAGATTATTAGGAACACTTACTCCGCATCTTGTAAAAACCAAAAGGACAAATATGACCTCCTATAAAAAAGCAGGCTGGCCCTTCTTCATAGTTTCTTCCAGGGTCCACTGGCGGACCAAAACGATTATGGCTCCGATCGCGTCCTCTCGACGGCGAGCTTCCGACTTTGCTTCGTATACCAGTTCTCCATTCAGAACAAATAGCCTCATTTAACTCATTGGTCCTCACCTCCGAGTATAGTGATGCACCTGTAAACATAATGTTACTTAATACAAATGCAAATGAGTAGATAGACTGTAAAAGATATAGTTATCAGGAAAAATACGCATTGAGAGATGTAGTGACGATACGCATTGAGAGATGTAGTGACAATAATTATTTATTAAAAAGGAAATACTAAAGTAGTTAACATGGTTTGGTCATATTGTTGAGTTTCTATTATCTTATACTATTATATAAAGCGGAAGAGATTGTTTTTTGTTTGTTTGTTTGAACGCACTAATCTCCGTAACTACAAGTCTGATTTGAATAATTATTCTTGTGTTGGATAGCGCATTTATCGAGGATGGCTATAGGCTGTAAAACATCACGCTACGACCAATAGGAGCTGAGCAGTGCGTGTGAAACCGCGCGGAAGTAGCTAGTAATATATAATAATGAAATAACTGGCAAAAATAGGTGTTAGATTTTAAATGTACAACTCTCGATTCTCTGTACAACTTCGAACTAATAGAGATCCTCGTTCAAATAAACAAAAAAACTGTTCAGCTTTGTATATTATAGATAAATCTATTAAAAAGATTTACTGACAAAACAGCCAAGTTCAAGTACGTATTATTACTAACCCCATGGTGGGATTTCATAGAACGACGTGAAGAAATCTTTCCTATCAACATACGGCGGTGCAACGCACAGGGCGTCGACTTTTCCGACCCTTTGGTGAACCTGTTGAACGACAGTGCATATCTGTGTTCAGAAGCTTAGGGAGTTGTAGAAATAAAGTGGACTGTATTTTAGATTTAAATTTATATTACAAAGTAACAAAAAGAAAGTAGCGATGTAAAAACGGTGACGTAAGGAAACAAGTGTTGGTCAAACCGTCTGCAGGTGAAGTGGCCCCCACCAGGGCTGCTCGCCGCTCGCCGCTCCCGCTCGCCGCCCGCCGCCTGCCGCCCGCGCGCAGATCTTCTACCCCGCGCCCGCGCCTCAGCCCAGTTCACATGATCACGCGGTTGATGATTGAACATCCTTCCGCCTGTTGACATCTTCGAAGGCAAGAGGGCAAAGATTGTTGAACGCTCTTGTTATGACTCCTCTCATTGTCTTCACGTCTTCCACGCGTGTGATTCCTTCGACGCCCGCATAGGTTCTCACTACACGACCTAATGCCCAAACAAGTGGTGGAAGCGCCTTGTCTCGGATGAGCACAAGAGTTCCTTCTATGAGTTTCCTGTCTGAAGCAACTGACCATTTGGTTTTCTGTTGGAGTAAGGAAACAAGTGTTGATCAAGCCGTCTGCAGGTGAAGTGGCCCCCACCGGGGCTGCTCGCCGCTCGCCGCTCCCGACAAATATGACCTCCTACAAAAAAAGCAGGCTGGCCCTTCTTCATAGTTTCTTCCAGGGTCTACTGGCGGACCAAAACGATTATGGCTCCGATCGCGTCCTCTCGACGGCGAGCTTCCGACTTTGATTCGTACACCAGTTGTCCATTCGGAACAAATAGCCTCATTTAACTCATTGGTTCTCACCTCCGAGTATAGTGATGCACCTGTAAACATAATGTTACTTAATACAAATGTAAATGAGTAGATAGACTGTAAAAGATATATCAGGAAAAATAGGCATTGAAAGATGTAGTGACGATCATAATTGAAAAAGGAATGTCAAAGTAGTTAACATCGTACAAAGTAGATAACAACATAACAGGAATCGCGCATTCTATCATATGTAAGAGGGATTGATAAATGTATTATAAAGAACGTAGTCCGATGCTTAGGACACGGCACAGAATATTTCTCAAGATTCCGGAAATCAGATTGATTGTAAATCATATTACTAGTCAAATAGAATTTCATTTATAATGTCACATTTTACCATCAGTCCCATACAATTTACTACATGCATAAAAATATACATACGATACCTATATAGAAATATATTTTGTTTTAAATTATTGTCCTTGTTTGTACTGGTTAATTTCTGTAATGGTTGACATTGTGACATTGTGACAGCGTATCAGTGTTAACTTTGGGGGGCTCATGAAACTGTTTAAGCCTAGACTGAATATTTTCATAGTTCCTGCACACTTTTTGCAATTTTTCGACATCTGACATAACATAACATAACATCACGCCTTTTATCCCCGAAGGGGTAGGCAGAGGTGCACATTATACCACTGTACAATGTAACACCCACTTTTCACTATTTATGTCATGAGTCCCATGTAATAGGGGGTGAGTCTATTGCCATATACCGGGCACAATTCCAGACTCCGTGCTTTTTTATATTCTACTGAGAATATTTACAAACCCAGTAATGCTTTGCCCGACCCGGGAATCGAACCCGAGACCCCTTGCCCGGCAGTCGCACTTGCGACCACTCGGCCAATGAGGCAGTCCTGAGATGTCCGGAGGAAATGCGAGAGTACTAGCATAGCGGGTCTAATATTGTGTAACAATATTTCTAGTTGGTACTCTTCAGACAAGGGTTTACCCAGACGTGAAAACATATCCCGCATTATAGAAATATATATTATTATAGTAATATTTTCAAGCTAACCCTACGATTTCCGATAATAACCTATATAGTCGTAACCATCTTGACTAAAATCCTGCTTGAGTAAAATGAAAACATCATCCCAGTTTTTAAACTTAACTTTTACACAGCGATAGCAATATAGGGCATCATCTGTAAAAATGTCGTAAACGAAAGAAAGTATCTTTTCCTGAGGAATACTCCTACTCAGAATAAATTCATCTACCCTCTGGATAAACTAACGTACACAAGTTTTTCCCGAGTATTTGAGTTCTCCTATTTCCGATATAAGCTTGCGCTCGCAACTGACCGACACGTTAACAGGTTCTCGAATAGGGTCTGGTGAACCATCTGTGACTTGAGGCACTTGTGAGGTTTGTGTCTTAATTAATTCTCTGTATTGAGAATTAAAATTAGAACGGCAGTTTTTATAAGCATCAGCAAAGTCATCCGACGAGTAGTTTGTTCTATTCAAGCGATGATATATGTGATGGAGTAAGGTCTGCGTGCGTATAAAAGGGTTTTTATCCAGTTTAGCTTTATGGGAAATTATAATATATATATGGATGTTGGAGGGAAAGATTTCCCCTTCAGATTTCAGCCTTCAGATCGTCTATAGGCTCTAGGTGAGATTCTAGAATGTCTTCTGAAGGCAAGACTGAAGATAATTTTACTATTTACCTCCTGAGATCATTAACTGAATCAGCAGCTACCCCTCCACGCACAGCAACCTCATACTCTAATTCAGATTTTCAAGTGATAAAAATTTAATAGGATAAATCATGATAAAAATTTTAAAAAGAAACAGTAGCGAAATGTGTGTTGCAAAACGAAAAAGAGAAATTTAAAAAGGCACAATATAAATGGCTTTACCATTTAAAACACAAAAATATGTAATATCAATCAGGGTGGTTTTAAGAATAAAACGGGCAGAGTAACGGCTTATTCTGTTTAATGTTAAGAACTGAGCTAATAATTCTAAAACATGGACTTTTATACATTCGGCTTAACAAAGAAAACAAAATATATCCTGACTTGCGGGTAACATCAACTCAATTCTTATATTTCAAACACTGACTTCCGGTTGTGCTATTTTATAAAATATTAATTAAATTAGGTTCCAAAAGATGGCACTGTCCTAATAATTACAAAATAATATTTTAGCAATTGAATACAATACTACAAATAGTAACACTATTGACTTCCTATTGCAAGGTAATATCAATCAGATTAGGTTCCGGAAGTCATAAGTGTTGTAACATCTAATAACATTAGGGTAAATAGCTAACATATGCAAAAACAGCAGAATCCTGCTCTCAACGAGCCCGCACTACTTCAGCTGATCGCCCTGGCTGGCGAAGGAGGCCAGCACCACCGCGAAATAATTGAATGTATTAAAAAAACGCGGGTATCTTGAATAAGCTCTGCCTCCCACACCTGCCCTTCATGATCTCGTCAGTGGTGGGCAGTCCTATGCACAAATACAATATTCATTTGAAATATTACTTGTTAGATGATGTGCTCACCAATCTTTAATTCCTCTATCATGACGGACCTGGTGGAAGCGGATATGATAAACGTAGAATTTTGGTAAGGTTAGGCAGGAGTGATGATGGGCACCACGTGATCTCGATCCGCCTCGTTTATATTAAATTCTTTAACAATTTTCAAGATGCAGCATGTTGGTTTTCCTCCCGATATTGTTAACGTTCTCCGTGAACGTCTTTAAGTGACACGTCATGTCCAAGTTGACAGAGGTCTTCTCAAACTCCAACACATGTACACAACACAAGTGTGTACACTTTCGTTTCACAACCTTCTTATTTTATTAGGGTACATTGTCGCGACGTACCGGATGAACTCTGGACTCGACCACAGCGGCACGTCGGTGTGGTCGCCGCCGTCGGCGGGCCGCTTGGTGGCGTTGAGTGGCGCGGCCGGGGGCTCTAGCAGGGGCGCGGCCTGAGGCGCAAAGCTATGATGTAGCTTTGCGTCGGGGGAGGTGAGCTCGCGGCGCAGCAGGGAGTCGGGCAGGTACAGGTTCAACTCCTCTCGACGCACATACCGGACCTGACAGAACATCAAATGTTACTTACTGCTGACAAACTCATAGCAGAAGAAACTTATATGGGGAGTAATTAATTTATTAATTAGGCGACCAATTTCTATAAAATTTAGAAGTAATAAATTACCTGTATAGCCATGCCGTCCTGAAGCATGTTGGTTTTCTCCCGATATTGTTGAAGTTCTCCGTGAACGTCTGTATGTGACACGTCATATCCAAGTTGACAGAGGTCTTCCGAAACTACAACCCGATGAACCACATCGAGCAGCAGTTGGCTGGGGCCTGCCTAGTGGTTGCACTAACGGGTGGACAGTTGTAGCACTTTGGGTGCACCCGCGCTAATGCCACTGGTTCGTCCTTTTGAAGTGATTCTGTAACAAATATACACAGTTAGATATATTGCCGTTAAGAGGCCTTGAGCTTGCATTACGAAGCTAAGTGAAATATATTAGTAGAGTTATAGTGAATACTGACCGACTAGATGTCGAATCCTGCTCTCATCGTGCCCGCACCACTTCAGCTGGTCGTCCTGGCTGGCGGAGGAGGCCAGCACTACCGCGAAATGATTGAATGTATTAAAAAACGCAGGCACCTCGAACAAGCGCTGCCACCCACACCTGCCCTTCATTATCGCTTCAGTGGTGGCCAGACCTGTGCACAAGTACAATATTCATTTGAAATACTTTCTTACAATTTGAAGTTTGTCTTGTGGTTGCAATTAATCACCGATCTCAATCCCCATCTCAATTGAATCAAGATCACATATTCATTTCAGATGTTGGAAGATAATGTTGAAAAGTCCTAGAAACGTAAGATTATTAGGAACACTTACTCCGCATCTTGTAAAAACCAAAAGGACAAATATGACCTCCTATAAAAAAGCAGGCTGGCCCTTCTTCATAGTTTCTTCCAGGGTCCACTGGCGGACCAAAACGATTATGGCTCCGATCGCGTCCTCTCGACGGCGAGCTTCCGACTTTGCTTCGTATACCAGTTCTCCATTCAGAACAAATAGCCTCATTTAACTCATTGGTCCTCACCTCCGAGTATAGTGATGCACCTGTAAACATAATGTTACTTAATACAAATGCAAATGAGTAGATAGACTGTAAAAGATATAGTTATCAGGAAAAATACGCATTGAGAGATGTAGTGACGATACGCATTGAGAGATGTAGTGACAATAATTATTTATTAAAAAGGAAATACTAAAGTAGTTAACATGGTTTGGTCATATTGTTGAGTTTCTATTATCTTATACTATTATATAAAGCGGAAGAGATTGTTTTTTGTTTGTTTGTTTGAACGCACTAATCTCCGTAACTACAAGTCTGATTTGAATAATTATTCTTGTGTTGGATAGCGCATTTATCGAGGATGGCTATAGGCTGTAAAACATCACGCTACGACCAATAGGAGCTGAGCAGTGCGTGTGAAACCGCGCGGAAGTAGCTAGTAATATATAATAATGAAATAACTGGCAAAAATAGGTGTTAGATTTTAAATGTACAACTCTCGATTCTCTGTACAACTTCGAACTAATAGAGATCCTCGTTCAAATAAACAAAAAAACTGTTCAGCTTTGTATATTATAGATAAATCTATTAAAAAGATTTACTGACAAAACAGCCAAGTTCAAGTACGTATTATTACTAACCCCATGGTGGGATTTCATAGAACGACGTGAAGAAATCTTTCCTATCAACATACGGCGGTGCAACGCACAGGGCGTCGACTTTTCCGACCCTTTGGTGAACCTGTTGAACGACAGTGCATATCTGTGTTCAGAAGCTTAGGGAGTTGTAGAAATAAAGTGGACTGTATTTTAGATTTAAATTTATATTACAAAGTAACAAAAAGAAAGTAGCGATGTAAAAACGGTGACGTAAGGAAACAAGTGTTGGTCAAACCGTCTGCAGGTGAAGTGGCCCCCACCAGGGCTGCTCGCCGCTCGCCGCTCCCGCTCGCCGCCCGCCGCCTGCCGCCCGCGCGCAGATCTTCTACCCCGCGCCCGCGCCTCAGCCCAGTTCACATGATCACGCGGTTGATGATTGAACATCCTTCCGCCTGTTGACATCTTCGAAGGCAAGAGGGCAAAGATTGTTGAACGCTCTTGTTATGACTCCTCTCATTGTCTTCACGTCTTCCACGCGTGTGATTCCTTCGACGCCCGCATAGGTTCTCACTACACGACCTAATGCCCAAACAAGTGGTGGAAGCGCCTTGTCTCGGATGAGCACAAGAGTTCCTTCTATGAGTTTCCTGTCTGAAGCAACTGACCATTTGGTTTTCTGTTGGAGTAAGGAAACAAGTGTTGATCAAGCCGTCTGCAGGTGAAGTGGCCCCCACCGGGGCTGCTCGCCGCTCGCCGCTCCCGACAAATATGACCTCCTACAAAAAAAGCAGGCTGGCCCTTCTTCATAGTTTCTTCCAGGGTCTACTGGCGGACCAAAACGATTATGGCTCCGATCGCGTCCTCTCGACGGCGAGCTTCCGACTTTGATTCGTACACCAGTTGTCCATTCGGAACAAATAGCCTCATTTAACTCATTGGTTCTCACCTCCGAGTATAGTGATGCACCTGTAAACATAATGTTACTTAATACAAATGTAAATGAGTAGATAGACTGTAAAAGATATATCAGGAAAAATAGGCATTGAAAGATGTAGTGACGATCATAATTGAAAAAGGAATGTCAAAGTAGTTAACATCGTACAAAGTAGATAACAACATAACAGGAATCGCGCATTCTATCATATGTAAGAGGGATTGATAAATGTATTATAAAGAACGTAGTCCGATGCTTAGGACACGGCACAGAATATTTCTCAAGATTCCGGAAATCAGATTGATTGTAAATCATATTACTAGTCAAATAGAATTTCATTTATAATGTCACATTTTACCATCAGTCCCATACAATTTACTACATGCATAAAAATATACATACGATACCTATATAGAAATATATTTTGTTTTAAATTATTGTCCTTGTTTGTACTGGTTAATTTCTGTAATGGTTGACATTGTGACATTGTGACAGCGTATCAGTGTTAACTTTGGGGGGCTCATGAAACTGTTTAAGCCTAGACTGAATATTTTCATAGTTCCTGCACACTTTTTGCAATTTTTCGACATCTGACATAACATAACATAACATCACGCCTTTTATCCCCGAAGGGGTAGGCAGAGGTGCACATTATACCACTGTACAATGTAACACCCACTTTTCACTATTTATGTCATGAGTCCCATGTAATAGGGGGTGAGTCTATTGCCATATACCGGGCACAATTCCAGACTCCGTGCTTTTTTATATTCTACTGAGAATATTTACAAACCCAGTAATGCTTTGCCCGACCCGGGAATCGAACCCGAGACCCCTTGCCCGGCAGTCGCACTTGCGACCACTCGGCCAATGAGGCAGTCCTGAGATGTCCGGAGGAAATGCGAGAGTACTAGCATAGCGGGTCTAATATTGTGTAACAATATTTCTAGTTGGTACTCTTCAGACAAGGGTTTACCCAGACGTGAAAACATATCCCGCATTATAGAAATATATATTATTATAGTAATATTTTCAAGCTAACCCTACGATTTCCGATAATAACCTATATAGTCGTAACCATCTTGACTAAAATCCTGCTTGAGTAAAATGAAAACATCATCCCAGTTTTTAAACTTAACTTTTACACAGCGATAGCAATATAGGGCATCATCTGTAAAAATGTCGTAAACGAAAGAAAGTATCTTTTCCTGAGGAATACTCCTACTCAGAATAAATTCATCTACCCTCTGGATAAACTAACGTACACAAGTTTTTCCCGAGTATTTGAGTTCTCCTATTTCCGATATAAGCTTGCGCTCGCAACTGACCGACACGTTAACAGGTTCTCGAATAGGGTCTGGTGAACCATCTGTGACTTGAGGCACTTGTGAGGTTTGTGTCTTAATTAATTCTCTGTATTGAGAATTAAAATTAGAACGGCAGTTTTTATAAGCATCAGCAAAGTCATCCGACGAGTAGTTTGTTCTATTCAAGCGATGATATATGTGATGGAGTAAGGTCTGCGTGCGTATAAAAGGGTTTTTATCCAGTTTAGCTTTATGGGAAATTATAATATATATATGGATGTTGGAGGGAAAGATTTCCCCTTCAGATTTCAGCCTTCAGATCGTCTATAGGCTCTAGGTGAGATTCTAGAATGTCTTCTGAAGGCAAGACTGAAGATAATTTTACTATTTACCTCCTGAGATCATTAACTGAATCAGCAGCTACCCCTCCACGCACAGCAACCTCATACTCTAATTCAGATTTTCAAGTGATAAAAATTTAATAGGATAAATCATGATAAAAATTTTAAAAAGAAACAGTAGCGAAATGTGTGTTGCAAAACGAAAAAGAGAAATTTAAAAAGGCACAATATAAATGGCTTTACCATTTAAAACACAAAAATATGTAATATCAATCAGGGTGGTTTTAAGAATAAAACGGGCAGAGTAACGGCTTATTCTGTTTAATGTTAAGAACTGAGCTAATAATTCTAAAACATGGACTTTTATACATTCGGCTTAACAAAGAAAACAAAATATATCCTGACTTGCGGGTAACATCAACTCAATTCTTATATTTCAAACACTGACTTCCGGTTGTGCTATTTTATAAAATATTAATTAAATTAGGTTCCAAAAGATGGCACTGTCCTAATAATTACAAAATAATATTTTAGCAATTGAATACAATACTACAAATAGTAACACTATTGACTTCCTATTGCAAGGTAATATCAATCAGATTAGGTTCCGGAAGTCATAAGTGTTGTAACATCTAATAACATTAGGGTAAATAGCTAACATATGCAAAAACAGCAGAATCCTGCTCTCAACGAGCCCGCACTACTTCAGCTGATCGCCCTGGCTGGCGAAGGAGGCCAGCACCACCGCGAAATAATTGAATGTATTAAAAAAACGCGGGTATCTTGAATAAGCTCTGCCTCCCACACCTGCCCTTCATGATCTCGTCAGTGGTGGGCAGTCCTATGCACAAATACAATATTCATTTGAAATATTACTTGTTAGATGATGTGCTCACCAATCTTTAATTCCTCTATCATGACGGACCTGGTGGAAGCGGATATGATAAACGTAGAATTTTGGTAAGGTTAGGCAGGAGTGATGATGGGCACCACGTGATCTCGATCCGCCTCGTTTATATTAAATTCTTTAACAATTTTCAAGATGCAGCATGTTGGTTTTCCTCCCGATATTGTTAACGTTCTCCGTGAACGTCTTTAAGTGACACGTCATGTCCAAGTTGACAGAGGTCTTCTCAAACTCCAACACATGTACACAACACAAGTGTGTACACTTTCGTTTCACAACCTTCTTATTTTATTAGGGTACATTGTCGCGACGTACCGGATGAACTCTGGACTCGACCACAGCGGCACGTCGGTGTGGTCGCCGCCGTCGGCGGGCCGCTTGGTGGCGTTGAGTGGCGCGGCCGGGGGCTCTAGCAGGGGCGCGGCCTGAGGCGCAAAGCTATGATGTAGCTTTGCGTCGGGGGAGGTGAGCTCGCGGCGCAGCAGGGAGTCGGGCAGGTACAGGTTCAACTCCTCTCGACGCACATACCGGACCTGACAGAACATCAAATGTTACTTACTGCTGACAAACTCATAGCAGAAGAAACTTATATGGGGAGTAATTAATTTATTAATTAGGCGACCAATTTCTATAAAATTTAGAAGTAATAAATTACCTGTATAGCCATGCCGTCCTGAAGCATGTTGGTTTTCTCCCGATATTGTTGAAGTTCTCCGTGAACGTCTGTATGTGACACGTCATATCCAAGTTGACAGAGGTCTTCCGAAACTACAACCCGATGAACCACATCGAGCAGCAGTTGGCTGGGGCCTGCCTAGTGGTTGCACTAACGGGTGGACAGTTGTAGCACTTTGGGTGCACCCGCGCTAATGCCACTGGTTCGTCCTTTTGAAGTGATTCTGTAACAAATATACACAGTTAGATATATTGCCGTTAAGAGGCCTTGAGCTTGCATTACGAAGCTAAGTGAAATATATTAGTAGAGTTATAGTGAATACTGACCGACTAGATGTCGAATCCTGCTCTCATCGTGCCCGCACCACTTCAGCTGGTCGTCCTGGCTGGCGGAGGAGGCCAGCATTACCGCGAAATGATTGAATGTATTAAAAAACGCAGGCACCTCGAACAAGCGCTGCCACCCACACCTGCCCTTCATTATCGCTTCAGTGGTGGCCAGACCTGTGCACAAGTACAATATTCATTTGAAATACTTTCTTACAATTACACAACGAAGGCAATCAAGACATAATGACATTAAGTTTGATATGTTACTTGTTGGATCATGTACTCACCAATCTTTAATTCTTCTACCATGACCGACCTGGTGGCAGCGGACACGTTGAACGTAGAATATTGTTGTGGGTAGGCAGGAGTTATGATGGGCATCACGTGATCGCGATCCGCCTCGTTTACCTGAAACAAATTACATATACATAAGCATGTGCACAATTACATCTGTAAGTATTAACGAAGGAAAATAACTATTGAGGTGTACGAAGATCGGTGAGGCTGTGTCTGCGCATACAGATGTATTGTATGAGTGTTTAGATGAATGTATATGTGTGAGTGCCGAGTGCTAGCCGCGTGTAAACTGTTTATGTACAAATCGTAATAAATCCTATTTAAAGTGATTAAAACCTGCGTGTTCATTTATACCCTTTGCCCTAACAATAACTATTTTATTTAAGACATAATAATCAAAGAGAAATGTCCAATTCTCACTCTGGGATCCCACACGAGGAACCCAAAGTCGACATAATCAGGTCGTTTCAGCAGAACTGGCTGGGGCCACTTCCACTGGCTGAATACGAGGAAGAACTTGTGAAATGATCTAAAAAAAATGTCCGCGGCAGTATATGTCTATCATTTAAGTTTTACTCATTAGAACCGTTGTAATCAAATTTGGTCGAAATTAATGCATTATTACGAATTATCTATTTGTTAGAGTTGTATTAACATAATAATATTAATCTTTATCGAAGTAAAAGTATTGATTAAGCTTATTTAATTGTGAACAATGTAATGCGATGATTTTATAGTTTAACAGCGACACGGTTCGACTTTTAATTATTGACTGCAACATACCTCCAAGCAATGTTGACGCTGCACTTTATATGTAATTAGTTTTAACGTGTATTACTTTGGCATTCAATAAACGACACTTGAACGAAATGGTTTTCTTTTAAACTCCGAACATTACATGGCGACCCTGCCATCGAACCTTACAACCCGTAGGAAGATAAACTAACACGAAGAGCAATTAAGAAGAAAATCAATAAAGAAGTGAAACAAAGGTTATCTAATGGGGAAGTCATACAGCAAAGACGAAGTCGTGATAGCGCAAACTGCGAGTGGTGATGCCCAAGCCACGCAGAAGCATTCCTCACTGCTGAACACCGGCGAAATTTTGATGATTGTGGTCCTTGTCCTCGTCGCCTCTTCGCTCATTTACTACTTAAGCAAGAAGTGCCACCATCATATAGTTAAAACACTGCGTCGTGAGTTGAATCGGCACCTATTGCAAACAACCACCTCTACCCTACAATTGACGCCGTCCTCGTCATTACCGTCGTCTTCACCAGCCTAAGAAAAAAGAAGCCAGGCCAGGGAAATCCCGGCCATCCAGCGGAGTCCAGGGTTATCCCGGCCCAAGCAGCAAGACCGACCCAGTTCCAGCCAAGTAGCGTCGAGTCGAGGTCCTGCCGAGTAACGCCAAGGGAAAGAAAATTTTGCGACGCCAGCCTCCATCAATTTGAGAAGATGCAACTTTGTTCGGTATCCTTTTATTAAGTAATATGATAAATGAGTTAATAGCAATTCAAACAACGTTGAAAGCCATTTATGACTATTTAATTAAGATAGGTCGAGAGCGCAGACAAAAAGAGATAGGATACAAGAAAATAAATGAAGCTAAGTGTGCCTATGAAAAATTAAATAATACTTTGTCTCGAGTGTACGAACAGTTAAATAAATCAGAAATAAAGTCTACAGACATAGACATAATAAATAAAACTGTAGACGAAATTACTAAGATCTATAGTAAAATAATTTCTTTAGTTCCAACGCTAACTGTAATTTCACAATCCACTACCATGACATTAGATAATTTCGATATGAAAACAGCCATCTCCCTGTTACCTGTTATGACAGGAGCAGAAAAAATTACCAAACAACTAATAGATGGCATAGATCTCTATAGCTCTATGATTACAACTGACGCGAACAATCAATTAATTAAATTTGTTTTGAAAACTAGATTATCAGCTAGTGCAAAGTTAAGAATGAATACGTCATACTCCTGTGTACAAGATTTGCTCACAGACATGAAAAAACATTTATTACAAAAAAAATCATCCGTCGCCCTTCAGGCACAGTTACATAGAGCAAACCAAGGGCATCGTTCTATAAAGTCTTTCGGATCCGAATTAGAAGAACTTTTTGTTAATTTGACAGTTTCTCAAGCCGACGATGACAGTGAGAAATATAATATTCTTCGCCCCATTAATGAAAAATTAGCTATTAAGCGTTTCGCCGATGGCCTTGCGGATACTCGATTAAGTACAATAATAGCGTCAAGACAATTTCAGTCACTTTCAGATGCTATTCGTGCCGCTATTGATGAGAGTTCTATGGCTCCTGAAAGTGAAGTCATGCAGGTAAGAAATAGCCAAAACTCTCGGTCTCGTCCCAACAACTCAAACTATAGGCGGAATTCGCAGAACTTTAATCGCGGTCCCAATTTCATTAATAAACGATTACCCAATAATAATTCAAATAACAACAGCTGCAAAAACTCAGACACCAACAATGACAACAATAACAATACGGATAATTATTTGCGCAATAATACACAAGTGTGGAGGAACAACAATTGGAATCCGCGAAGACGTTTCGCAAGATACAATCCGCGGAATATTTCTTATAATCAATCATCAATGACTCACATGGAAGATAATGCACAAATCCAAAGTGAGGCAACTTCAAATAATTTCGAAACCGAGAATGAGTGTTTTCGTGGCGAAACAAATTGAACATTTTGTTTATAACTATAATAGTAATAGCATTATAACATGTAGATTATTTAATAGACTTATTAATTTACTTGCAGATAGCGGGGCAAGTCTTTGTGTAATTAAGTTTGAATGGTTAGAAAACAAATTACCTGAAATATTAAAATTTATAATTAAGGAGCAAATAGTAATAAAAGGGGTAACCGGTAATTTAGTTTCTCAAGGATATATTGATTTAAACTTAGAATGTCAAGGAACTTTTTTCTCGGATAGATTTTATGTTTTTAGAAGCTTATCTTGCGCAGCAGATGCGATATTAGGGAGAAACTTTTTAGAAAAATATAAAGCAGTTATAAATTTTCATAACTGCACACTGTCTTTGAAAAACAGAGATATGTTAGTTACAACAAATATCTTAGGTAACGGTACCTACACACATGTTATACCACCTCGTTGTGAAATAGTACGCTATATTCCAACTTCATTATGTAGTGACTGTGTGGTGTTAGCTAAAAAAATAGCCTCACATCCAGGCATTTTTGTCGCGGGCATGATTGCAAAACCAAAAAATGGACAAATTCCATTACGGATATTAAATATAACCAATAAGGAAATAAACGTGAACTTTCATAACATTGAAATATATAGTTTAAATTATTTTCATGCGTGTTCTTTTGATGAAGAACGAGTCTCGGTAAAACGCGTAAAGACGTTATTTGGTTTATTACAGTTGAGTTCGTATTTGAATAAAGAGGAACAAATATGCATAGAAAATATTTGCGCAAAATACGCAGACGTTTTTGATTTACCCGGCGATAAACTTTCGGTCACAAACTTATTGGAACATTCAATTAAGTTAAAGGATAATGTTACACCTGTTTATAAAAAGCCATATAGATTACCTCACGCATTAAAGTCTGAAATTAAAAAACAAATTAAAGAAATGCTAGATAACGATATAATCGAGGAAACAACGTCTGAGTGGTCCAGTCCGGTACTTTTAGTGCCCAAAAAGGCAGATAAATCAGGGGAAAAGAAATGGACACTTGTCATTGACTATAGGCAGTTAAATAATGTTATTCAAGATGACAAATTTCCATTGCCTAATATTACAGAAATCCTAAATTCGTTATCAGGTAGTATTTACTTTACCAAATTAGACCTTTCTCAAAGTTACTTTCAACTAAATCTAGATAAAAATTCGAGAAAATATACAGCGTTACTATGGACAAAATGTATCAAATGAAAAGATGTCCCATGGGTTTAAAAACTAGCCTCAGCGTTTTTTCGAGATTAATGACAATAGCAATGTCTGGAATTAATTACAATCAAGCATTTATTTATTTGGATGACTGCATAGTAATTGGATCCTCTCTAGAAAATCATAATAAGAATCTTATAAAAGTACTTGAGAGGTTGCGGCAGGTCAATCTAAAACTGAACCCAACAAAATGCGAATTTTTACGTACTGAAATTATGTATCTTGGCCATAAAATAACTTCAAATGGAATTTATCCTGACCCAACAAAAATAGATACGTTACAAAACTATCCTAGACCAACAAAAGTGGATGAAGTTAAGAGATTTGTCGCATTCGCAAATTATTATCGACGCTTCATTCCACAATTTGCAAATTGTGCGTATCCATTAAATCAACTATGTAAGAAAAATGCAATTTTTAATTGGACGGCGGAATGTGAATTTGCTTTCCAAGCACTTAAAAAATCACTTATTAGCCCTAATGTTCTACAATATCCCGATTTTTCAGAGACAAATATGTTCTTACTTCAAACTGACGCATCCAAAACAGGATTGGGCGCTGTTTTGTCCAACAGTAATGGTCGCGTCGTAGCGTATGCGAGTAGGAGTTTGAAACCAGCAGAAACTAGATATCCAATAATTGAATTGGAATTATTAGCAATCGTATGGGCAATTAGGCATTTTCGACCGTATTTATATGGAAGAAAATTTAGGATTCTTACAGATCACAAACCATTGGTTTATTTGTTTGGAATGTCTGATCCATCTAGCCGATTAACTAAATTTAGATTATACCTTGAGGAATACGAATTTGATATAGAGCATGTACCAGGTCGCCTTAATGCAGCCGCAGATGCATTAAGTCGAATCCCATTAAGCTGTAAAGATTTAAAAGAAATGCGACAGCAAGTGATATCGGTTTATGACGCGCGCGCAATATAGAAAGTTGTTAGAACCCGAAGTAGATAACAGACACACGGACTTGACGCTAGGAGACTCCACTACTACGCGGCCTGATCAACCAAAGGTGGTGGAAATTCTCAAAAAACCCAATGACGTAATTGAACTGATAATAAGTTCTAATGACAATTTTAAAAGACAATTATTAAAATTAGAAACGGTATCTGAAGAGTCTGGTAATTGTCTATACGTACCTTCGCAATGCTGTATTATTCTATTTTCTCGATCGTTATCAACTATTAAAGTGTTAGCGAGAGAACTAGAATATTTATGCTCAAAATTAAACATTTGTAAGCTCGTAGTTGTAAAGAATGAAAGTAATAAAATATTACTTCAATATTTATTAAAGGAAATGAAAGCATCGAAGGTACCACGTTTTCTTGTTACTAGAGATGTGAAACGTATAATTGATAAAGATGAAAAACGTATTATTTTAAATGATTTTCATCTATTACCTACTAGCGGCCATGCGGGGGTAAATAGGATGTTAAATAATATTAAAAAATATTATTTTTGGACAGGAATGTCCAGTGACGTCACTAACTTCGTGAAAACCTGTAAACAATGTCAGGTTCAAAAGTTTACGAATAAACAAATTCGAGAACCAATGTTTATTACCACCACACCAAACTCAACTTTCGAGAGATTAAGTTTAGATTTAATGGACCCAATAGAAGTAGATAGTTTTAATTATAAATATATTCTAACGTTACAATGCAATTTGTCAAAGTATGTGGAAGCGTATCCTCTAAAAACAAAAGATGCGGAGACAGTTGCGAAATCTATTGTGAATAATTTTATCTTGCGTTATGGGGTACCTAAAGAAATAATAACTGATCAGGGGACAGAATTTATGTCGTCGATCATGACAGGAATCTGCAGTTTGTTAGGAATCAAAAAATACAATAGCACGGCTTATCACCATCAAACACTTGGTGCTTTAGAAAATACCCATAAAAATTTAGGAGCATTTCTTAGAATGCAGTGCGAAAGTACTAGTATAGATTGGAGCACATGGTTGCCATACTGGTGCTTCTCATATAATACTACCGTACACACTGAGACAAGGTATACGCCTTATGAGCTCGTCTTTGGAAAACTATGTCACTTGCCAACAAATTTGCAAACTAATTCAGTAGATCCTGTTTATAATGATGAAAATTATCCTATAGAGTTAAAATTTCGATTACAAAAGGCACAATTAGATGCAAAATCAAACCTTGTTCAAAGTAAACAAATTAGAAAAAAATCTTATGACAAAAAACTTAATACTATAACTTACAAAGAAGGAGACTTAATTTTATTAAAAAATCAAGTAGGTAGCAAATTAGAAAAAAATTATAGTGGACCATATAAAGTCATTGAGGATCTTGCACCAAATGTGAAAATTATAAAAAATAATAAGGAATATGTAACGCATAAAAATAATACAAAGTTATTTCATACTTGATTTTATTTTGTAATTTACTTATAAGCTTAGTTTAAGTAGGTGTAACAATCTAATAAGGTTTAAAAAAAAAAATGTAGTCAACATTGTTTGCAGTCTTCATTTTTTTTTCCTTTTATAAGGGGGATGAAGTGTGTACTTTTTCGAGGGAGTTGTAATGCGATGATTTTATAGTTTAACAGCGACACGGTTCGACTTTTAATTATTGACTGCAACATACCTCCAAGCAATGTTGACGCTGCACTTTATATGTAATTAGTTTTAACGTGTATTACTTTGGCATTCAATAAACGACACTTGAACGAAATGGTTTTCTTTTAAACTCCGAACATTACACAAAATTATCTTTGACATCAATTCATTTCAATGAACAACTTAAAAGCAAAAGCTAAGCTTATGCCATTGAGTTAATACTACTAGCGTAAGTAATAATAGTTCAATGGCTTATGCACATTTGGGGGCAGGTAGTGTAACTTTTCCTTTAGAGTTTTAATAGGAGACGGGAAAGTACCTCATTTTGAAAATAAAATTGAAATTGATCGCGATTTAGGAGAAAGAGTGAGTAACATTGAGGACTGACTGAACGAGGTTAGCTCTTTGTCCTTTAAATAGCGAATATTTAGATAATCATATTTGCAGTTTTTTACACAATACAACTTTTGACCCTTTTGTCTAGAGGTATAATCCCTTTATCTTAATTGCTACCTTACTGGTGCGGCCTAAACCTATTGTATTGTATGTATCGGTACCGTGGGACTTTTTATGTAAACAGACAAGTATTTATGTAAAGTTCGGAGAATGTGGTGCACAGCGATACTGCGTTGTGAAGTAATAATAATAATTAATCTTTTTTTATTTCTTCACTTGTTCTAGTTCAAAATCCTTGTGACTGTAATGTTTTCATTAAACTTTTAATTATTTTGTCCTTGTTTTTCTCGTTAGATAAAAATTTTTCTTGCGAAAATGGTATTTTTGTATGGTTTTGATAATTGAACTCTGGAATATTGTCTGAGGTTGTTCTACGATTACGTTCTCCTCTTTTAGTTGAAGTAGCTGCTGGTACTGTTGTGACAGTACCTGATTTCTTAATCTCGGGGTACCCATCAAACACAATATAACTGCTTGCTGCGTAATGTCTTTGTACGTAGCGCAAATATTTATTAATGATCTCTTCCACCGTTTCATTTTTCTGCCAAATTACTTTGTGCAGTAAAAATCCACCGTCGACGACATGCATTATGCTTTCAGAATGCATTGGTTGATTCACACTCACAAATAATTCGAGAGAGAGAGAGAGAGAGAAGATTTTACATTTTTCCTGAGGCCATTTTCTGTAAAAAGTGACAGTGGAAAAGGTGCAAGCTCGTATTGTAAGTAAGTTTCCATATCTTTTTTACTGGCGATCGTTAACGATATCCTTTGAAATAGCAATAATGGATCGATGGCTATAATATCTTCGTTTACTTTAACGGAAGATTGAACTGCTTTGAGAGACAAAACTTTGTTTTTCCTTTTAAATTTTACACTGCCATAATTCATTCCAACAATAGCTTGCAAAGATTTTTTTCCTTCTTCATATGCTTTGTGGCAATTTACATTTACAGAATCATTGCCAATAATTCCAGAAAAAATAGACATAATGTTATCAGACTGTGGAAAAGGATCGTACCCACAGAACATATAAAGGAGGATAGAACGGCCTTGTGGGCGGTACACGCGTGCCGCGGTTATGAGCAAATACTCCAAATCTACCAAAATGTCAAAAACCGGCCATCAAACGCAATGTTGTTGTGACAGCGTACGAAACTCCGCAAATAATATTAAATTATGCCGTCTTGGACTATTGTAATGTGTCGGAAAAGAAGACAGGTGTGCAATGTAGCACGAGAAGGGATTTCTTTCCACCAGTGACTCCAAAAACATTAATATACTTGTGATATTTGTAATTATAAGATTAATATTATGACGTTTCTAGACAAAAACGACATTATCGCAAGCAGTATACATTGCTTGCAATAGATATGTACCGTTTTGCACTACATAAACGATCGCGCAATGTATTACGTTCACAACGAGAGTCCCGAGTATCAAATCAAAGCGTCATTTCCTCAAATCGATATAGAGAAGTGTCAATTTGTAAACAATGTCGATAATTATGTAAAGTACATAAAAAAAATATAAAAAAAAATATAAATAATATCAAATTATACACATTATAACTAAAGTAATTTTATTTATTACGACTAATTATGAAATAGGTTTTAAGTGAGGCATTTTTTTCGTATTTCAGTTTTATATAATTTTTTTATGTGTTCGTTATGTTTTGTTCAGTAAGTAGACTGATTTAGGAAATTTTGTTTTACATTTCTACCTTGATATCATCTAAGCGACATCTAAATCATTTTTCGTAAGATGGATACTCTTTCATACATGCTTAGGCCCAAATTGTAAATAGTTGAAACTATGAGAAATTCTTAAAACTCAGCCGAAATTTTAGTCAATAATTTGAAATAGTTGTTGAGGTTTTCTACGAATACCTTTTTTAAGAATAGCTATGTACACCTGATGACTTTTTAGTTTTCAGAGCTTTTAGAGCTGACTTAATTTACGTGAGCTAAAATATTGTGTTGGCCTGGAAGTTGCAGCGCTGTTTCATACAACTTATACGTACTTTCTAAGTTAATATGCACACCGCTCACATTCAGTAAAGGAAATTATGTAACCGAAACTATATAATAATTCCTATTTATATTAACTATTAAGGAAATACGAACGACTATTATCGGTTGTCATCATACGAATGTCATGATGATATCTAACAGAGACAATAACAGAGTTTTGAACACAGATTAGATATATCATGATATGGTTACGTTATGATAATTCTCAATATTTCATTATTTTATGATTTTTCATTCCTTAGGGAGAAATTACGCTATTTTTTAAATATTTTGAATTAAGTAAAAATCTTTTATTTTTGACCCCATGACTTCCCAGACTCCTTTTATCTTTATAAAACTTACAGTTGAAAACAAAACAAAATCGAAATAATACCTTTTCGGTTTTTTATACTTTTTTGATTACTACCAATCAACAATTTACTTATAATTACCTCTATATTCCATGTCAAATTATTTTAATGTTAATAATGTAATAGATTTTAAAAATCAGTTATGTATTTTTCTATGTATAGTTATTTACATTAACGTAAATACATGTACACAATATGCCTTATACAAATCCGCATAGTCCGCAATACACGTGAATTAAGAAGCTAGATGCCATTAATTTTATCGATATCAATAATCGACCTTTCGCTCCCCCTACCATATATGATTTTTTTACGCCTGTATTAGTGTATGTCAAACGAAGTGATTGCGTCAGTGTGACGACCAATAACAAATCTTTTAACCTAGTGCGTGTTGTTCATTTGTGTGCATTTTCCGCGTAGGTATTGGTCTCTTGCTTGTAGTAAAGTTAAAGAGTGGGGGACAAACGGCGACGCGTGTTTTAATACAAATCAGGAACTATTTCCTTTCTAGCCTTCTTTATATGTTCTGTGATCGTACCTGTTAAAAAAATTTTGTAATATTTGTAAATCAGCTACATCTCTTTTTATTCGATATTCCATTGAATCAATATGTTGCTCTGTACTTGTAAAAGAAACATTACAAAAATCTTCCATTTCATTGCAAATTTATTTATTTATTTAATACAATTACTTTGCCATTACAGATAACTTAACCTAATTCGACATAGTAACTTAAAATATGTTTCCTAAACTATTAACTATGAACTATATTTAACTATAAACTTATTAAAATTTTAACTGCAAACTATATTTCCTTACACACTATAGAATAAGTGGTCCTTGTGAACTCGCTCAGTGTACAGTTAAATATGTCTACGACATCAGCCACCGTGTTAAGATTGCGCAAAGCACGAGTGAGCGGCGCGCGCCCCAGCAGGTTGGTGCGCGCCCGCGGCACCACCAGCAGCCGCGGCCGGCGCCGCCGCGCCACATAGTCGTCCGGCATACAAAAACCTATCTTTGAAAGTATACCAGAGTTTTGTATGTTACCTCTTAAAACCTTCAGAAGATAAGTTGCCGATGCCACTACACGCCTGACTTCCAATTTGTAGTACCCCACCATACCGAGACAGACTAAGGTGGGATACAGTAACGGGTATCCCGGATATATCCCATATATTTTTAAATACATAAATCTGATGTATTTATTTTGTATCCGCTCGAGCATTGTTTTATATTTTATTTCGCTCGGACTCCAGATGGTCGCACTGTATTCCAGATGACTCCTCACAAGAGCCTCGTACAAAGCCCTTAATGCGCTGATATTCGTGAAATCATTTGCCTGACGCAGCACAAATCTCAGATTCCTGTACGCCTTCTTACAAACATATACCACCGTATATGTTTACGAAACCGTAAGTCGCTGGAGAAATGGATGCCTAAATCCTTTACCTCCGTGACACGCTGCAGCAGCTCCCCGTTCATGCTGTACTGGTGGTGTTGTTGGTTTAGTGTGCGGGCAAATGAAAGCACCGAGCACTTTGAAATATTGAAATATAGTTTATTACAGTGACTCCATTCAGTGACTTTGTCCAAGTCGTGCTGCAGCATGTCACGATCAGCTGTGTCTATAACTACTACTGACAACTTAAGGTCATCAGCAAATAGAAGACATCTTGATCTGACCACCGTTGGTAAATCATTTACCATGATAATAAATAATAAGGGTCCTAAATTACTACCCTGACTGACGCCCGATCTGGTGTAGTAGGGCTCCGAAAAGTGTCCGCCACAGTCCACATACTGACGTCTATCCCGAAGATAACTGGCGAAGAACTTTACAGTATGGTATGTGCAACCCATACCAGCCAGCTTCGACAAGAGTATGTCGTGGTCGACTGTGTCGAACGCCTTCTTGAAGTCAAGGTAAGCTACGTCAACCTGAAGCCCAGCGTCAACAGCTGGTACCAACAGCGTCATCAGGTGTAACAAGTTTCCCGTTGTACTGCATCCAGGACGGTAGCCGTGCTGAGCGTCAGGCAAATGAGCCCCAACCTGCGCATAAAGGCTATTGTGAACAGCCATCTCAAATACTTTGGCTGGTGCACACAGCACCGCAATTGGTCTGAAACCACTGACATCTGTGCCACCTCGCCCTTTTGGTATAGGTACCACCCGAGTCAGTTTCCAGCGAGTCGGAAAGTGTGCTGTCGATAAGCAAATATTAAATATGTGTTGTAAAGGTCCAGTTAATACTATGCGGCAATCCCTCAAGATGAAGGGTGGAATCCCATCAGGGCCCACCGAGCGCTTAGGCGGCAGACAAGTGAGCGCGCGCCGAACGGCCGCTCGCTCGAGGCAGACAAGGTGTGCGTACGCGCTGCTCGGCGCCGCCCCCCCGCACGCCGCCTCCGCGCTCAGAGTGCCCGCCGCCTCGCTATACACAGAATGGAAGAATCGTGCATACTCCTTAGCAGACTCATCAGCTGATAAAACTCGTCCCTCTTTAATTAATTTAAACTGACTAGAAGTGTCTTTATTTGACCTTACGTAATTCCATAATGACTTAGGGTCAGTAGCTAGATTATAATATTAATCTTTATCGAAGTAAAAGTATTGATTAAACTTATTTAATTAATAAAAAAAAAAAATTTTATTCATATTAACACTGGTCAACATAGGTACAAAATATATCTTAATTAAACGACAAGATCTTAAAAATACTATGCCTATACTAGGAATATTCCTGTGTCACAGGCGATAGTAGCTCTAAAAATATGTTAATGTAAGATAACTTATTTATAGTATATTTAAAATATTTAACACAATTTGCAGAAGTAAGGTTGGATTTTTTAATATACTACACTACATACATACATATAATATCACGTTATTTATTCCCTGAAGGAGAATAAAAAGTTAACCTAGGTACATAATACAATAATATAAAATTAAATAAATATCGTAAGCTATATTCATAGAGGTATATAAACTAGATAATATTACATGTTACTATGCTATCAATTATTTTAGATCGTCTGCAGAAACACAAAAAAACTAGGTCAGAGTCCACACGGTCACTCACTTGTTACAGTTTGATCAAATGTGCTTGGACAGCAATAAATTGCTAAGTAACCCGTAAGTAAGTTGCCTGTTAATATCCAATTGTTGTACAAATGAACTAAACTAAACGTAATGACTAATCGAATTGGAATTTCTACTTAGCATATGTCACTTTATGCGCCTTCATAATCAATGGAATTGATATATCTGTGTTCGGCTATCTTCCTGGCTGGGCACTCTGCGTTTCCTGTCTTATGACTGTTGGGCTTGTTAAAGCGAGAGCATGTTGAACATTTAGGGATGTCGATTTTCTTCGTGCAAACGGATGTCATGTGTCCTGTTTCTCCACAATGGCCACACACTGAGTGGAGTTCCCGGCATGTCTTTGTCGCGTGGCCATACTGCTGACATTTATAGCAACGCGTTACCAACGTAAAGTCTCTGACAGGGCAAGACGTCCAGTTTATATAGAGTCTCTCTTGCGATATAAGCACTTTACGGATGTTGGCCGGAACTTCAATAATGTAATTACAAGTCGGCGCATCTTTTCTGCCAGATTTGTGACTTAACTTCACAGTCGTTAGGAAAGACTCTATAGTCAACTCTTGGACCTTACCAGCTATGTTTTGCTCGAATATGCACCTGAGGACATCAGCATCGGATAAAGTAGACGGCACTCCTACGACAGTGATTCTTGGTTTTCGTTTCTTTGCTTCATCGGCAATAAGTCCAGATGATGATAGGGCTAGTGCTTCTTTAACTTTCTTAGCATCTTCTTTGGACTCAGTGCTGATTATAACGCCTCCATTATGGATTTTACGAACACCACGTACATGTAGCTGCAATTGGTCAGGGCGTATGATTTTTTGGACGAGAGATTTTGTTTCATCGCTAGATTTTGATTTATTTGCTGGGTAAATTGCAATAGAAGTCAGTTTTGTAGGTCGCACGTAGTCAGTTCCCTTCTTTACCATGTCAGCAAATGACACATTTCCCGTTGATGTTGAATCCTTGATAGTCTGCTTGATGTCCGAAATTTGTTCCACAAGGTCCTGCTTTTCTCTCATCTCATCTATAATGTTAACGGCTATACGGGCTTGCTGCTTCAGAGCTTGATATAAGACAGCCATTTGCGAGACATCAGCACCTATTTTTCGGCTCAGATTTGATATCTTAAGTTTTTGTTCCGAATTAAGTTTGCCCTCTGTGGCAATAGTGCAAACTTCATGTAACAGGTCTTCAATGTTTGACATCCAATTTTGAATATCGGGCGTCGACACAGCTTCTATCGAGAAGTCAGAATTACGGCTGCTCTTTAATGGTGAAGTGCAGGAAGCCAGCTTACTCGGGTTTAAATCCATCTTTGAGACAACTAAGTTTGTATTTCCATTATTTATAACGAGGTATCACAATAGCAAACAGCGGAGTTGAGTAATGCAATAATGGAAAAAATAGAAGAGAAATTAAAACCCATTGTAGAAGAAAATAAAAATTTGAAAATCAAAGTTGGAAACTTGGAGAAAAAACTAGATTACTTACAAAGAGAGAAGAAAAGCAACAATATTATAATTCACGGGATACTAGAAGAAGAAAAGTCTACATTGGAGTTATTCGAAAAGCTGAAAAAAGTGTTTCGAAACGAATTAGGTATATCAATGGAAGAATATGATGTGAAAAAAATCTCACGCATTGGAAAATCAATCAAAGGCGACAAACCAAGACCTTGGCTTGAATAGTGCATGGAAAAGAACTGAAATACTGAAAAAGAAAAAGAATCTTAAAAATATTTACGTAACAGAAGACTATTCAAAAGAAACTATAGAAAAAAGGAAAGCACTACAACCCAAACTCGCGGAAGAAAGGAAAAAAGGAAACATTGCCTACATAAAATACGATAAACTCGTCGTCAAAGAAAACACAAATGCCAACGATAAAAGAAAAAGAGAAGATTCTAATTCTCCTCAAGCTGATATACAACCAAAAAAACAGCAGACACTAATGGCATCCAAAAATAACAGGGTAAACGCATTTGATATAATGAGGCGATCAAACTCTCTCTCAACCATCATAACAGAGGGAAAACAATAACAACGAAACAAATGCGATCGGAAACTGGAAACGAAAACTAAACTACACAAAACAGTAAATAGAACTAAACATCCTCCCCCAAGCCGACTGGTCCTCGTGGGGGATGTAGACCACGACCCTCTAAGGATAAATAAAACCCTGGATATACACATAGCTACTCTCAATGTAAGAACACTACGAACTACTGAAAAACTCCATGAACTCGAATTAGCCATAGCAGACTTGAATTGGGACATCATAGGCATTAGCGAAATGAGAAGATATGGGGAAGGTATAGAAGATTATGGAAACTATATCCTACATTATAAAGGCGAGACACCAGGTTTATACGGTGTGGGCTTTTTGATTAAAAAATCACTAGCCCACAGAATCGAAGAAATAAGAGGCACATCGGAGAGAATAGCAATTTTAAATATCGTACTACCATTAAACAAAATCTATCTATTAAACAAAATCTATTAAACAAAATCATTAAATGGACTATCATACAAGCTTACTCACCAACTGAATCAAACAAAACGGAGGAAAGTAAAGATATTGAAAAATTTTACGAAAGTTTACAGGCGACTATTCAAACCGCACATAAAAACATTATCGTAATGGGTGACTTTAATGGACAAGTAGGAAAGCGTAACAGTTATGGGGAAGAACATACGGTAGGGCAATACAGTTCTGGTACAAGAAGTAAAAACGGAGACAGATTGGTCAGTTTTGCTTTAGAAAACAAACTAAGTATTCTCAATAGCTTCTATAAGAAAAAACAAAAAAAGAAATGTACATGGATCTCGCCTAACGGACTATATAAAAATGAAATCGACTTTATCATGACTAACAAGCCAAGGAACTTTCAAGATGTATCGGTTATTCACAATTTAAACTTCTATTCAGACCACAAAATGGTACGCGCACGGCTAACAGGTGCGCCTATAAAGAAAAACAGGAAATTTCAAGACAGGAAAGTAGCCATAGCGTGTACTGGAGACAGTGACCGACTCATGACTAACCTACAAGCCACAATGGGGAAAAGAGAAGACATACAACTTCAGATAAGGTATGATACATTTATTAACTTGTTAGCAACAGAAACAAAGAAAATTAACTCGGAGAAGACTAAGATGATTTCTGATGAGACATATCGATTACTACAGGAAAGGAAAGAACTAATACAAAGAAAGAAAAACAAGGATAACCGCTCTAAGATAGCTGCAGTTAGTAAAAAGATTAATGAACAAATAAGGAAAGATAAGAAAATAAAAAGACAAGCAACGTTGAAAGAGCACATTGAGAAAACTGGTGGAATTAAAAAGGCCTTAAAGGAACTAAATATTAAAAAGGATTGGATGCTACAAACAAAAACATTCGACGGAAAATATACAAACAAAAGACAACAAATATTAAAAGTAGCTACAGATTATTACCGAAACCTATACCAAAGAAAAAAACCTAAATTGAAGACTAGCCATAAAATCGGAACAGAAGATGAGCCAGTACCAGAAATACTACTACAAGAAACAATAAGAGCAATTAATTCACAAAAAAGGGGTAAGACTCCTGGAACCGACCAGATAACTAATGAACTATTAATAACGACCGCACCAGTGATCGCTCCCATATTAACGAGCTTATTTAATGATATTATGGAGACTGAAAATATCCCGGCCGACTGGTCTACTTCCACTATAATATTACTGCATAAAAAAGGAGATAAAGGCGAAATAGGTAATTATCGACCAATCAGTCTAATGTCCAACATTTATAAAGTTTTTTCAAAAATTATTTTATCTCGAATATCACCAACACTCGATTTCAATCAACCAAAAAAGCAAGCTGGCTTCCGAAGCAAATATTCAACCGTGGATCATATACATGTACTAAGACAAGTCCTTCAAAAATATAAAGAATACAAGAAAGTCTACTATCTGGGATTTGTCGATTATAATAAGGCTTTTGACTCATTGGAACACGATTCAATCTGGGAAGCGTTGCATACGCAGGGAATACCCAGAAAATATATACAAATACTTAAAAATATCTATTCCAACAGCAAGGCACGAGTTAGGCTAGAGGCAACAGGAGAGGAGTTTCCCATAGAGCGAGGGGTCCGGCAAGGCGACCCTGTCTCACCCAAACTATTTTCGTCGACCCTCGAGATGGTATTTAGGAAGTTGGAGTGGGAGGAAAATGGACTCAACATAAACGGTGAACCTTTAAACCACCTCCGTTTTGCAGATGACTTGATCCTATTTTCTGAGTGCCCAAAAAGGCTAGAGCAAATGCTACAACAGCTATCAGATGAAAGTGCGAAGGCAGGACTTTCAATGAACACAAATAAAACTAAAATTATGACTAACGGCTCTAAGACATATAATATCAGAGTTAACACGGAGGAGATAATGTACGTGGAAGAATATATATACCTTGGACAGTTGATAGCCCCAAGCGACACAATGCAAAAGGAAATCGATAGAAGAATAGCCAATACTTGGAAAAGATATTGGTCTCTAAGCGAGGTTATGAAAAATCGAGACATGCCAATGAAAGAGAAAAGAAAACTGTACAACACCTGTATTCTGCCATGTTTGACATACGGGTGCCAAACATGGGCACTAACGGAAAATTTAAAAAGAAAAGTAAATGTATGCCAGAACGGAATAGAGAGAAGTGTAATTGAAGTAAAAAGACAAGATAAGGTAAGACTAGAGAAAATTAAGGAAATAACTAAATTTAAAGATGCAGGGAAAGTGTGTAAAACACTAAAATGGCAATGGGCAGGGCATATGATAAGAGAGAGGAATATGAAATGGACAAAGACAATATCAGAATGGTACCCCAGAGATGGGAAAAGGAGCAAAGGGCGACAACCAAAACGCCAACGTTTTGGTTGTCGCCCTTTGCTCCTTTTCCAACGTTTTCCCAAGAAGATGACCTAAGGAAAATTGCTGGACCAGAGTGGATGAGAATTGCGAGGGATAGGGAAAACTGGAAATCCTAGGAGGAGGCCTATGTCGAAGGACAAGCTGGGGATAAAACTACTGATGTATGTGTATGATGTATGGTGATATAGACTAAATTGTAAATGTGTAACCTCAGTAATAAAGGCTTATTTTATTTATTTTATTTTTTATCACAATAGGCAGAATAATAATGTAGGTCACTATTATTGCTTTGATTCAATATTTCTAGTATGCACGTCTGTTCACATCGAACGTCAAGAATCTAATTGTGAACAAAATTATCTTTGACATCAATTCATTTCAATGAACAACTTAAAAGCAAATATAAAAGCTAAGCTTATGCCATTGAGTTAATACTACTAGCGTAAGTAATAATAGTTCAATGGCTTATGCACATTTGGGGGCAGGTAGTGTAACTTTTCCTTTAGAATTTTAATAGGAGACGGGAAAGTACCTCATTTTGAAAATGAAATTTAAATTGATCGCGATTTAGGAGAAAGAGTGAGTAACATTGAGGACTGACTGCAAACGAGGTTAGCTCTTTGTCCTTTAACTCGTCGAGTACCGGTTTTGTAGACACAATTATAGAACAATAGGTTGCGGTCACCGGTGACCGCTTGGTGTTTGACAGTTTAAATAGCGAATATTTAGATAATCATATTTGCAGTTTTTTACACAATACAACTTTTGACCCTTTTGTCTAAAATCCCTTTATCTTAATTGCTACCTTACTGGTGCGGCCTAAACCTATTGTATTGTATGTATCGGTACCGTGGGACTTTTTATGTAAACAGACAAATATTTAAATGTAAAGTTCGGAGAATGCGCTGCCGAAACTATTAGCGATAGAACAAAATAATGTACAACAATATTGAAGAACATCATAATGTCTACAAAAAACTCCGCGGTAGCATATTATATCCAACTTTTGTAGTTATGTCACTACAACAATCCAAATTTCCAAAAATAAATAATTGTCTACCCCGTGCGAAGCCGGGACGGGCTGCTAGTTATGCTAAAATTTCAAAGTCTTGATATAATACGAGAATTAATTCATCTTATTCAATGAACACCTAATCAAAGGTTACCCGCAGTGGACTTAACCGTGTAACTATAGGGCCGATGGTTGGAATTAGCTTGAGCCGATATTATAAATATGAAAATGTGTGAGTTAGTGTTACATACACAGTAACAATCATTTATTACTCAGACACATCTAAACGACTGAAGGGACCGGGATGATATTCGGAACATGTAGTAGATATAGATACGGTCTGAAGTATTACATAGGCTACTTTAAGCCCCTGAATAAAAAAGCATTGGATTGGAATTGGCTATTAATTTTGACTACAGATAGATTGTTTAGCTAGGGACCAAAATCGAGATCCAAACGGCAATGGATTTTTTACTTGTTCTGTAACAAATGTACAAAAAATGAAATATTTTGAATTGCGTACTTACTTTAAATGTTTAAATTATGCTAATGGAATTATTCATTATCGTTCATATCACGCAGTTCAATTTATCAAAGTTTAGTAAATTCAAGTGAATACTCATTGTGATATTCATTTCACTGATAGTACTTTCGGTTAATTGGAGGTCAATATACAGCTATAACATAAGTTTTATAGGCCACAAAGACAAAATCAAACTACTGGCAGTAGTGCAACGTGTTTCGGGTTCGATTCCCGCACGGAACAATTCTTTGTGTAATCCAAATATTCTTGTTCTGGATCTGGGAGGGAGTCATGTAGTTATATGCGAATATATAATATGTTTCTAAACGCACCCACGACACACGAAAACATCTTAGTGTGGGACAACGTTAATAAAACTTTTTTTTACATTTTACATCAAGATACGCCGTAGTATACTAGAGTGCTACATTTCGCTACGCCGTGGTAAATTAAACTGCTACGTACGTTTGCTACGCCATATTACACGGCTACACGGTGCTACCTCTATGTTAGACTACGCCATACCAATATTAAATTGAAATCATTGATTTCCCTTAGAATACTAGTTCTATTGAAGGTTTTCTTATTTTCACAATTTACCGTTACAAGGTGTGGAAATGAAAATACTCGTAAGTAAAATGTAATTAACGTTCCATTAGTGTTGGCCATTCTGTCTGATTCCTGGAATATATTGAATATGGTAGCGGCGCGTAAGTAAGGTGTAGTTTACAATGTGAGTGAGCGAGACGGGTATATAAGAGAGGGAGATAGTGCACCTTATTAAAATCTGTAACCGAGTTGGTGTTTCTGAGAAAATAGCGTTTATTCATGAATACCACTGCGGTAATATTGCAGATACAGGCAAAATACCTCCCAATGGTAGACGGTGAAAGTATCAGTCACTAGCTGTTACCCACGACTTTGTCCGCTGAAATTTCTGTTATTTTCCTAGGCAATTTAGTTTTAAGTTTTTAAAAGAAACAACAACAACAACAACATCACGCCTTTTTATCCCCGAAGGGGTAGGCAGAGGTGCACATTACGGCACTTAATGCCACTTTACAATGTAACACCCACTTTTCACTATATATGTTACGAGTCCCATGTAATAGGGGGATGTTTTTAAAAGAACATAATTATTTTAAAGTACTTCTGCGTAAATTATATTTTTAGTTTTATTTTTTTGTGGCAGAAGAACATATTGGTTTTCTCCGCTATCCAATCTTGACAACGCGACATATAGCTGGCTGTGTAAAAAGCAGTGCTGTAATTTATTAATTGTAACAGTGAAAGACAGCTTAACGGGAAATCGAATTCTTTTAAAATTCAAAAGGTAAATCATTTGAAATCATTGAGATGCGAGGTACAAGCACTGTTTGACCAATTGCTGAACCAGTCATAACTATTGCAACGGTCACTTTATTGCGAAGAAATTTGATTTGAAGTCGGGTCCCGTTACATAAATTTGGTAGATTAAGATTTTTAAGTAAAATTATTGGGGCACCTACACTTCCGGACACTTGAATCGAGCCACATTACATTCCTGGGCCTAAAAGCCCATTACACAAAATATATGCAATATAACGAAAAAGTTTTTATCCATTTTTAATGCTGGCATAGTGTCGTGGTGGCCTGGAGGTTTAAGACGCTCGCTTCTCATGCATGAGGGTGCGGGTTCGAAACCTACCAACGGCAAGTACCACTGTGACTTTTTCCGAGTTATATGTACTTTCTAAGATTATTTAGACACCACTGACAAAGGGTGAAGGAAAAACATCGTGAGGAAACCTGGACTTATAATTTCTAATTATAAGTTTGAAATCGCCAACCCGCATTAAGCAAGCGTGGTGATTAACGCTCTAACCTTCTCCGTGTGAGAAGAGGCTTTGCTCAGCAGTGGGCATTTATAGGCTGTTGATGATGAATGCTGGCATATTTCATCGTCTTTCCCGTATGTATTCTTCCAGATTTGAAATTAAGATTTTAAAATAAAGAACAAAAGCCGAGCTTGGTCACTGATTTGAAAAAAATAATGGCTGTAGAAAGTTACTTTTGAAGCAATTTAATTTCGATTTTGTTTGAATTTTCGCTATTTTTGTTAACCAAAGTTTAGTTTATTTTTCTTTAATTTGAATCGCTTTTGGCTATAAAATTATGGATACTTCACCTGAAGTAGCCGCGCAAGCTGTAGCACTTCTTCAATCTGGGCTAAGTCAGCGAGATGTGAGTTCACAACTTCTCATAAGTCGTTCCGCTGTCCAAAGACTGTACCATCGATACCTGGAGACTGGCGGCTTCGTTCATCGAACAAGAGGACCTCGTTACCGGGTGACAACGGCGAGACAAGATCAATACATTGTCACTACCAGCTTACGCAATCGACGCCTTACCTCTGTTCAAATACAAGAACAGCTCAGGGACTTTCACGGAGTGGCTGTAAGTGCTCGGACCGCTAGAAGGCGACTCAATGAACGTGGTTTAAAGCCCCATAAGCCAGCCAATGGACCCAAATTGACACGAGCACACCGAATAGCCCGTTTAGAGTTTGCACGCGAACATCTAAATTGCACTCGACATCAATGGAGCCAGGTTCTCTTCACAGATGAGTCCAAGATAATGCTATACAGTAATGACGGAAGGAGTAAGGTGTACCGAAGAGAGAACGAGCGTTTCGCGCAATGTTGTATTGACGAAAGAGTGAGATATGGTGGAGGATCATGGACTGTCTGGGGAGGAATCTGTATGGAAGGCAAAACTTAACTAGAGGTAGTAACGGGACCACGACTGCCGCCCCTAGATGGCAATAGATACATTCGCCAATGTTTAGAAAACCACGTGATGCCATATGCTGGATTTATTGGCCAAGATTTTGTTTGAATGCATGATAATGCAAGGGCCCATACTGCGAGAATCGTCAGGCAGTACTTAAATGACATTAGTATCAATGTTATGAGATGGCCAGCGCGAAGTCCTGATATGAATCCTATAGAGCATCTATGGGATGAGCTGAAGAGGCGTGTTCGAGCTCATCACCCTGCCCCGCAAACCACGGAGGAGCTCAAAAATGTAATTTTGGAAGAATGGGAGGACATTCCTCAACATATCATAACGACATTGATTAATTCTATGCCAAACCGTATGAGAGCTGTCATAAATGCACGGGGAGGCAATACAAGCTACTATGTAAATAAATATTGTTTTAACGTAACTCGACTTTTTTAATATACTGTAGTTCAAATTTAGAACAGTGGCACTCTAAATGAATGTTGATTAAACCAGCTCCAAAACTGCATCAAAACATTTTCCTTCTACCTACCTACATAGATTTTTTACAAGTTACAGTACTCCAAACCAAAAAAATCAAGGTGGCTCGATTTAGGTGTCCGGAAGTGTATTTTAACTGGAGGGAATATGAGGGAAGGCCACTTCGGTTCAAAGAATGAAGAAACTCCTGTGGGTAATGGACCGCATCTTCATGATTGATGATATTATTATATGATGATATTGTAGGTAAAGTTAGGTCGTTAATTTCGTCCACGCTACTATTTCTCGCCGCCAATATTGCCCTTCGACCTTCTAAGTTGTTCATTGAAATGAAGTGATGTTAAAGATAATTTTGTTCACAATTATTTATTTATTTATTTATTTAAAATGCTTCATGCACAAAATGTACAAAAAGGTGGACTTAATGCCGCAGGCATTTTCTACCAGTCTGACCTTTGGGTGATGCAGAGAAGAGTAAATGGTAGGTGCAAGAGGCAAGCAGAGATTTTATTAAACAATGAAAGATAAACTAATATATTTAGGAGATATACATACATAAATAAATTTAATTATAATGTATACCTACACATGAGTACAATATGCCTACATACATACATATATACGTAATATATAAATATATACTTGCTTACTAATACACAGTGGATAGTTAGCGCGACAATTAAATACGTTTAATCAATAATACCTTTATTTGAATAAAGATTAATATTATTATGTTACTACAACTCTAACAAATAGATAATTCGTAATAATGCATTAATTTCGTTCAAATTTGATTACCATAAAAACGGTTCTAATGAGTTAAACTTAAAAGATAAACTTCTGTTTATCTTTTAAGTTTAACCCATTAGAAACACATACTGCCGCGAACATTTTTTTAGATCATTTCAAGAAGAATAATTATTTCATACATATTTTCTTGGTATCTTGAACCGTTCTCGCAGCGCACGCAACGGAAGCCTTCAAAGATGAATAATTTTCCCCATTATTTCCACATTTTCCATTATTTCTTCGCACCTATTACTCACAGCGTGATATTATGTAGCCTAAAGCCTTCCAATGGTCTATTCAATAAAAAAAATGTTTCAATTCGAACCAGGAGTTCCTGAAATTTGCGCGTTCAAACAAACAAACTTCCCAGCTTTATAATATTAGTATTGATTAAGTCCACTTATACTTAGGTATATGTTGTATGTAGTATTATCATCATATTCCAAAATGAGTCGTGACATATTGAGTCAAAAGAAGAAGAGGCAGACAGGAGAAAAGATGAATGGACGATTTACGAAAAGTCGGAGAGGCTACGTGACCAAGAACAGCTAAACAGAGACGAATGGAAAAAGCTGGAAGAGGCCTACGTGTCACAGGACACGCTGATCACTAATGTGTTAGTTTATAAGTTAGATTGATGTTACTTAATGTCTAGTATTGAGTAATAAAAGCTTATAATTCCTATCATCGTATTATGAGCCATAAGATCTCCACTGCTGAACATAGGCCTCCTCTTATAACTTCTAGATAAGCTTAATTAATCTTCTTCTAATAACTTATAAGCCGGTTGGAATAGACCTGCATCCAGCGGATCACTGTGACTATAACTAGGTGTTCATTAAATAAAATAAATGAATACTCGTATTATAACAAGACTTCTATATTTCATACATTATTTTCTTTTTTCTCCTATTGCTTGGTTTTAATGTCTTTGCAAATAAAAATGTAATACATCACACATTTATAAGGTAAAGCTTCCTGTTCTTCCGTGAGGCGGGGACTTGTAATACAGATATCTTACGCCTAACAGAAACTCCAACCTGTCGCATTGCTATAAAAATTAGATTATAAATAACTTGTAAAACTAGAATAAGTGTCATAATTGTGAGGGGAAATAAAGAAGTTTATTATTATTACTTCACAACGCAGTATCGCTGTGCACCACATTCCCCGAACTTTACATAAATACTTGTCTGTTTACATAAAAAATCCCACGGTACCGATACATACAATACAATAGGTTTAGGCCGCACCAGTAAGGTAGCAATTAAGATAAAGGGATTATACCTCTAGACAAAAGGGTCAAAAGTTGTATTGTGTAAAAAACTGTAAATATGACCTGATATTTGCAGCTATATCACCTGAATATTCGCTATTTAAAGGACGAGGAGCTAACATCGGTCAGTCAGTTTACCTCGGATCGCGGTAACGTACGGTTGTCTGGTGACCAGGAGATACTGACGTCTTAACCCTGAGTTATTTATTGATCGCTGAGATGCCTACGACTGGTGTTAGTGAAGCTACAAATTATCTCAGAAACATGTCGAAGTATTCGCACAGGAATACTCACAAACCCTTCCCTGCTGGAGGAATAGACCAGCAGAGAACGAATACATTCGGGGTGACCTCCGCTATATCTTACGATGGTGAGTTATCTTCAGTTGTCCTGTTCTCTAGTAAAATTTTCAATTATTTTGTGAAGGTTTTGTATTAATTAACATTATGTGTACAGGTCCAACATTCGCGGATAGCGAGAAAAGCAGGCAACTGCAAGAATACCTCGGCTCGTTTGGGGTGTTTGAGACGGAACAAGAGACCCAGCATCGGTGCTCGGTGCTCAGCGCCCTGCATAACCTCGTTCTGAAGTGGATCAGGGAGGAGTCTCTTAGACAGAACATGCCTCCTGCTGTAGCCAGTTCTGTGGGAGGAAAGGTGCTTTGCTTTGGCTCATACAGGCTAGGGGTAAGTGTTTATTTTTAAGATTTTTTAATTGTTTTTAGTTTTAATGAATTTATATTAACACATGGATATGTATCGTTTAACAGGTTCACAACCGCGGCGCTGACATCGACGCGCTGTGCGTTGCGCCGCGTCATATTCAGAGGAGAAGTTTTTTCTCTGCATTTTATAAACTCTTGCAGTCACATTCGGAGGTTGGTATAACGCACCTGAGCGTGCTCGACTTTTATCAGTTGGGTAATAGATACGTATTCCAATACTATGTTACATTTTATAGTAAAACTAACATATCTACTGTTTGTTTTGCAGGTTAAAGATTTGAGGGCGGTGGAGGCTGCTTATGTACCGTGCATCAAAATGTCGTTTCGCGGCATTGAGATGGACGTATTGTTCGCTAGGCTGCCATTACCGAAAATCCCAGGTAAGATATTTAATCTTGTCACACTTTATAAGAAAAGTCTGTTAAATTGGTTGGTCTATTATTGGTTTACATAAATTACCTACCTCTTCAGGAAATAATGAATAATGTTTGTGCACAGATTCCTTGGACCTCGATGGTGATGTACTGCTGCAACATATGTACCCGAAGTGTGTGCGCTCGCTGAACGGCTGCAGAGTGACGGACGAGGTCCTGCGCCTCGTGCCTAATGTGGACACCTGTTCGATACATTATCCACGATCGAACACGTTTTGCTGATCTAGCGACCCAAACACGACACGCTAAGTGCAGCGTGGCTTCAGTACATATTCGGACAGCAAACCGGGTGCGGTCGTACTCATTAGCATTTCATTTAGCGTAATTTTATCGATTTTTGCAATAAATCTTTGAAGTTATTTAAGTATTTAATTTATCAGCATAACAAGTCTATATCACTTCGGTCGCGACTCCTATATTTTGGTCCTTCGAGCCGGATCCAAGTACTTTGCGGTCGTTTATTTAGTTTTTCGGGACTTACGACAGTGAAGTGAACTTGTACCGAACTTGTGAAACTATTGATTACAGTATTCGCTAGCTTAGCAGTGACTGTAGTGGTAACGACTTTAGCAGCAGTGTAGTGAGTGAAGTGCTCGTTACATCGTACCGAGTAACACCTCACACCAACAACAATACCAGCGGATCACTGACTTGGGGAGCAACCCTCGTCGGGCTAACAGCAACCAGAACTTTCTCAAGTAAGATCGTTCACTTTTACTTATTTTAGCAGCAGCAGTGAGATGGAGACTCTGTATTTCAATCAATCCGAGATTTCGGAGTGTTTGGGGAAGCTTCTCAGTAATTTTAAAAAGGATAGCGTTGAGCGTAAAACTTTTGACTATTGTAAGCGTAAAATCGAGCTACTTGAGAAGTATTGGGAGGAATTCCAAGTAAATCATGAGAAGATTCTTCCTTTTGAAAAAACAAATCATAAGTACTTCGTCAACTCGGAATTTGAGCGTACAGAAGAAATTTACATGACAGCCAGAAGACTGATCCTTCAACATCAAAATGAGTTGAGTCAACGGGGTCAGCAATCAGCATACTCAGAACCAGCACAGCAAGGAGTGGCGGGGTCTTCAGTGAGCCAGCCGGAGCCTAACACAATGGCATCCGCGCCTCCGAAGTTTGAGTCGAGAGGATCCAACAGCAAGCTTGATGATATGCTTCATAAGCAATCGGTTAACTTTATGGCATTCGTAAGAGCTGTCGACAATATTGATGTTGAGTCATTAGTCGACAAATGGGAGTTCGAAGATGCTCTTCTAACTCTCCAAAACCGTTGGAGCACCATTGATAACCTTCACTGGGAAATCATTAGCGAGTCGGGTGAGGAGCTGGTAAAGGACTATGATTTCCAATTTAGCAAACACGAGCGAACTTTCAACAGGATGAAAAAATCTATCAACTCTAAAATGTGGTCAACGTCCTATCGTGAAAAATCAACTCCAAAAATGGAAATTCCCGTCTTCACGGGCAATTATCAGCAGTGGGTGTCATTCAAAGACCTTTTTTGCGAAGCTATCCACAAAAATACAGCATTATCTAACGCTCAGAAAATGCAATTCCTAAAAAGTAAGGTTAGAGGAGAAGCCGAGCGTTTGATCCAGCACTTGCCTATTAGCTCTGAAAATTATATTGTCTGTTGGGATATTCTAAACCATAGATTTGACAATAAGAAACTCATTTTTACTTCCCATGTTAATGTGTTCTTGAATCTTCCCACTATACAGCAGCAATCATTTTCAGCTATTAAAAAATTACATGACGTTACATTAGAGAGTATACACGCTATCAAAAACCTAGGTGTGGATATTAGAACGTGGGACCCTCTGCTCGTCCATATTTTATCAAACAAGCTAGATAGTGAGTCTTATTCCGAATACATAGAGTCGTTAAAGAACGCCAGAGAGCTACCTGTGCTACAAGACTTCTTAGATTTCTTAGAAAATAAATTTACTAGCTTAGAATCAGCTCGTCGACGTCAAGATGTCCCACCAAAATTACAGTCCTCTCATCAGCAAACCGGTTCGTCAACTTCATTTACAAATAATCGAAAATATGATAATTACAAGGCGAATCGATCTACTACGAAATCGATGCACGTGTCGGGAGTTAAATGCCCTCTTTGTTCTGCTGAGCATGGACTATACAAATGCGAAAGGTTTCTTCAATTGCCTAATGAAATGAAACTTAAAACCGTCAAACAAAATAACATTTGTATTAATTGCATTTTTAATCATAACGGCAATAAATGCTACTCAACAAAACGATGTCGCAAGTGTTCGGAAAATCACCATACTATATTACATGAATGCTTTGTGCAGCAAAAATCGCATTCAACGTCCGGTCAATTAAAACAAAAATCAAATAACAATAAGCAAGAAGAAAATATGTCTCAAACAAACAATAACGTTCATGCATCTCAGCAACATCATATTGAGGTCCTCTTAGCTACGGCCTTAGTGAAGGTTAAGTCAGCAGACAACACGCCGCTGATACTGAGAGCTCTTATTGATCAGGGTTCACAAATATCACTAATTAGTGAGAAGGCAGCTCAACAGTTAGGTTTGAAGCGACAACAATTTGATGGAGTCATTTTTGGAATCGGAGAAAAAGATGCTAACTGTAAGGGCAAACTTAACATTGTATGTCAATCGATATACAATAGCTTTGAATTTCATACGGATGTTTTGATTATGAAAAATCTTATCAAAAACCTACCAAATCGTTCATTTGAAAGGCCTTCATGGTCGTATTTGGAAAACATTAACTTGGCAGATCCGGAATTTTACGTAAGCCGTCCAGTAGACTTGTTACTCGGAGCAGACGCCTATGCTCTTATCATGTTAGACGGCTTGATAAGAAACTCGGATTCATGTTCGCCTCTAGCTCAGCAAAGCCAGCTAGGATGGATACTATGCGGCAGTTTAAAGCCACACTTTCATTGTAATGTCATCTTAAACAATACAGCGGACATTCATCAATTTTGGAAAATTGAGGATATTTATGAGCAAAATGAAATATCAGCAGAAGACGAACAATGTGTCAAGTACTACTTATCAACGACTAAACGTCTTGAAAGCGGTCGCTATGAAGTAAGGTTACCGATGAAGCAGCATGCCGTGGAAAAATTAGGATCTTCCCAGGAGATAGCACTAGCCCAATTTAGAAATCTAGAGAAAAAATTTGGCAAACAAGAAAATTTTTCACAGCAGTACAAGCAATTTTTAAAGGAATATGAGCAATTGGGACACATGAAATTAGCAACTTCCACCAGCCAGCAAATGGAATGTTATTTGCCCCATCATGGTGTTCAGAGAGCAGATTCATCGACCACGAAGCTACGTGTCGTATTTAATGCGTCCGCGAAAACCTCATCAGGAGGTAGTCTAAATGATGGCATGCATCGGGGTCCCAACTTGCAGCGAGACCTTCAGGCATTGTTACTCAAGTGGAGGCAATATCGATATGTATTTACCGCCGACATTGAGAAAATGTTTCGGCAAATTGTTGTTAACGAAGTAGATCAAAAACTACAACTAATCTTTTGGCGATCGAATCCCATGCTACCAATAAAGGCATACCAGTTAACTACGGTTACCTACGGCACAAAATCCGCACCTTTCTTGGCGATGATGACCCTTCGGCAACTAGCTACAGATGAGCAGCATAACTTCCCCAACGCAGCTAAAATAATTCGGGAAGATTTTTACATGGACGATTTAGTTTCGGGGTCAGATTCTATCGATGAAGGAAAAAGAATTATAGCAGAATTAAATTCGTGTCTAAACAGCGGAGGATTTCTACTTAGAAAATGGTCAGGAAACAATAAGAGATTAATGGAAGGTATAAATTCATCACACCAAAATATTCAAGCAACATCCTTCATTTTTAAAACGGAGGAAACAGCAAAAACTTTAGGTTTAAGATGGGATCCTACAACGGATGAATTTTCCTTTCAAAATAACTCAGCATCAGCAGATACCACAAAGCTTACGAAAAGAAAACTCCTGTCAGAAATATCAAGGCTATTTGATCCCTTAGGTTGGCTAGCACCGCTGACGACTAAATTCAAATTACTGTTTCAAAAGGTTTGGCTGGATGACATTCAGTGGAGTGATGAAGTCTCGGCAGAAATTAAAAACGAATGGATCAGGTTAACTGAAGACATGGAGTGTATCAGCCAGTTTAAAATACCTCGTTGGTTAAAAAGCAAGCGCGGAGATATTATCCAATTACACGGCTTTTGTGATGCGTCCATAAAAGCATACGCATCTGTTGTATATGCCAGAATATTGACAGGAGATAAGGTTTCAGTGGTACTAGTAGCAGCAAAAACTAGATTAGTACCAAACAGCAAGACAGTTTCGCTACCGAGATTGGAACTTTGCGGAGCGGAGCTTTTAACCAGATTGTTAGAAAAAATAGTCTCTAGCTTAGTAAATATAAATCACGAAATCATCGCTTGGAGTGACTCAAAGGTTACCATTAGCTGGATACAAGGCAACCCAGATCGATGGAAGCCATTCGTAGCAAATAGAGTTAAGAAAATAACTAGCATATTGCCACCTGACGTTTGGCGTTACGTGTCAACAAAGGAAAATCCAGCGGATTCAGCAAGCAGAGGACTATCAGCTACACAATTAAAGGAGCATACATTGTGGTGGCAAGGACCAGCCTGGTTGAACACATGTGAGTTCAAGTCGCAACAGGATCAAACAAAGTTTACGACGGAGGAAGAGATACGGAAACAAGTCCTCATCATTCGAAATAAAAGCTCTGGAAATAGCCTTATCGAAGATTTGTTGAATCGCTATAGTTCCTTCATAAAAATAAATCGCATAGTAGCATGGTTATTGCGTGCAATTGCACCGACAATTAAACAAAGCCCAACATATCTCACGTTACAAGAACTGAAGAAAGCAAAATTAGTTATAATTAAACACATACAGCGCAAGGAATTTGCATCGGATATCGACGATTTATTGCATAACCGACTCAGTTGCGATAGCAAGCTATTAAATCTGAATCCATTTCTAGACGACAGCGGCATTTTAAGAGTCGGAGGACGTCTTAAAAATGCAAATATTAGCACTGACATGAAATATCCCATGATCATCCCTTATAACGGACGACTGACGGAGCTCCTTATCCAGCAAGCACATGAAAATACCTTTCATGGGGGGGCTCGACTAACCTTGTCTTTGTTGAGACAACAATATTGGATAATCAAGGGAAATAGAGCCACCAAGAAACAACTTCGTAATTGCGTGACCTGCAAAAAACAAGAACCCAAACGACTACACCAAATAATGGGACAACTGCCTGATTTTAGGACTAATCCAGCTCCTCCATTTTATCATACTGGAATAGACTACACAGGATCTATTAAAGTAAAATCAAACAAAGGCAGAGGAATCAAAACCTCTAAAGGATACGTTGCCCTGTTTGTTTGCATGGTTACGAAAGCAGTACACATAGAGTTAGTTTCCGACCTCAGCAGTTTATCGTTCTTAGCTGCTTTACGTCGCTTCTCGGCTCGACGAGGAACTCCAAAGCATATATATTCTGATAATGGAACTAACTTTGTGGGAGCCAATAAGATACTTCAAGAAGAGCAACAACATTTTGAGAACATTTTTAGCGAGAGCTTTTATAAAGAAATAGCAGAACTAAACATAGAATGGCATTGGAATTGTCCATCTTGGCCGAGTGCTGGAGGGATCTGGGAGCGATCAATCAGAAGTCTTAAGCAACATATGAAAAGAGTAATTGGAGATCAAGCCTTAACATTCGAAGAATATTCTACTATTCTGTCTCAAATTGAAGCGAGCCTTAACTCAAGACCACTGTGTTCAATGTCAGAAGACATAGAGGACATTGATTTTCTTACACCAGCACATTTTTTAACTAGCCGTGCGGGTCTTACTGTCATAGAAACAGCACAAGATGCGAGGACAAGATGGTATTTGGTGAACAAAACGTTCCAAGATATATGGAAACGATGGAAAACCGAATATCTTAGCCAACTATCGATGCGTAGCAAGTGGTTCAGGGAACAAAAGAATATAGAGATAGGAAACATGGTTACTATTCATGATGACAACATGCCTGCCGGAAAATGGCCAGTTGGTCGGGTGGTAGAGGTCCACGCAGGAAAGGATGGACTCGTCAGGGTAGTAACTTTAAAAACTAAAAATGGTTATATGAAGCGTCCAATTACTAAACTATCGATTTTGCCAATATCGGACAAGATTACAGACAAACAAGGAAAAATCGAAGCTACAGAACAGCAAAGCCAAGAAAGAAAGATAGAAATAAGGAAACGGACTAACAGTTGTCCTAAGATCTATAGCATTGCACTATCATTATTATTTTTTATGAACCTTCTTATACCTTCTGAAGCGTCTTATAAACTAACAGCGTTCGACAACAATCAAACTATTTATTTCGACTCTCTAGGACAAATGCATCTCATTCGTGATGAGTGGAAAATTGTCACTTATTATAACATGTCTCCCTACTGGCAAGGAGACACAGCGATTACAAAGTATATGGAATATCTCGAACAAACATGCGGAAAGATTCAAGCACAGAGCCATTGTCGAATCATCATTTTGCAAGTACAGCATGAGTATAATGAATTAAAATTTTACAATCAGCTATTGCTTAATCAGCATTTTGGAGCGCACTTGCGAACCCGACGCGGGTTGATTAACGCTGTCGGTTCTATTGCAAGTTCATTGTTCGGAGTACTCGACCAGGAATTCGCAGAAAAGTACAAGAACGACATTGACCTCGTGCGTAGTAATATAAACCATCTTAGTCAGCTTTATAAGAATCAGACATCGGTCATTGAAGCGGAATATAATATCTTAAAGAGAACAGAGGATACAATTTCAAAACAACATAAAATTATCAATAAGCACTTGAATTATTTAGACAGCGAAACCAACACATTACAGAAGGAAATCGACGTAATATCTACCCATCAAGATTTCACCTTGACAGCATTAGCAACCATCAATATGATCCAAAACTTAAAACGAATTCAAGATGCCTTTCTTGACACAATGACTGAAGTATATCACGGTCAAATCAACTTGCATCTGTTGACACCACAACAGCTTCGTAGGGAGTTACAAATTGTGTCTGGCCAAATATCCAAAGAGCTAGCAATACCTGTAGACGACATCCAATTCAACCTGTATAAGATCTATAAATTATTGAAAGTCAAAGCCAGGATGATGGAGGAATATTTCATATTTGAAATTACTTTACCCTTAATCAGCAGAGACACATTCCAGCTTTATAATTTGATTCCAGTTCCAGTTCAAATCAATAAAAGTATGATCACCATTGAACCAATAGCAGAATATGTTGCGATCAACTTAAGAAGAGATGCTTATTTGACAGCAAGCATTAAAGATCTTCAAAACTGTGAATATCAAGCAGAAACTTACCTTTGCCATTTGCAGGGACCTATTAGGAGCTTAGGTCCTGATGAAAAATTCTGTAAAAGGGAGAAGCTAGCCATTTGCCGAATGAAAAAATCTAACTGTGAAAACAAGTGGATTCCACTACACGACTTTTCTACCTATTTATTCTTCTGTTGTGACTCATACTCTTTGCGAATCATATGTGAAGACGGCCTACAAGTTCACCGAGTCAACAAGGCCGGACGCATTCAGCTTACTCAGCAGTGTATTGCAAAGGGTCATGACGTGACGCTTTACGCTTATCAACAATTCGAAAATACGCTCAAACTTAAGCCAGCCGTTCTCGACACTGAATTGACTCCGATAAATCACTTTATTAACAACCTCACGCTGCCTATCCAACATTTTAACGACTTTGAAACTGACGACGAAAGCATGATGATAAATAGCTCCCTAAAACATCTCCATGAACAAATTAAGTCGTTGAAAGAATCAGCTCAGCCGCCGGACCTCCTGACGACACATGATATACACCAATACACGGTGTTTTATGGACTACTAGCAGCAGCCATCGCAGGGACCACGATCTGGTTACTGAGGAGAAGGTGCCAGCGTGCCGGATGTTTGCCCCGCCCGGGGCGGACCGAGAGCGTACCAGCAAGTGTGAGTGTGTGTATAAATCAATCCGAGCCAAAAATGAGCTCAAGTGTCAGTGCGCGAAACCTGCCTCCATCCGAGGAGTCGAGTGTAAGTGATAGTGCACGCGTATCTCACTTTTCAAAACGGTGGTCTAGCTTACGTTCGAAAAAGCGAGACATATCAACCTCACCTATTGCCAAAAGACGATCTGTAAATTTCATTGACGACTCAACTGTTTGAGTCATTAGCTATATTTTGTTATTGTTTTGTCACCTTGTAAATCATCATCCAACACTGTTCTAACCTTCCTTAGAATATAAGCCATCAATCATTATTAAGCATTTAACGTTTATCTTTGTATAAGTTCATCTCATTTCTTCCCCTCGGGAGCATGTTCGATACATTATCCACGATCGAACACGTTTTGCTGATCTAGCGACCCAAACACGACACGCTAAGTGCAGCGTGGCTTCAGTACATATTCGGACAGCAAACCGGGTGCGGTCGTACTCATTAGCATTTCATTTAGCGTAATTTTATCGATTTTTGCAATAAATCTTTGAAGTTATTTAAGTATTTAATTTATCAGCATAACAAGTCTATATCACTTCGGTCGCGACTCCTACAACACCTTCAGGGTCACACTGCGCGCCATCAAACTATGGGCTAAACGTGAGTGATTAAAATAATTTCAATTAATTTTTTTTTGTGCACCTTCGTCTTAGAAGTATATAATAATAAATTTATTTTCAACAGGTCACGGCATATACTCAAACGCACTCGGCTACCTGGGCGGCGTGTCATGGGCCATGTTGGTAGCCAGGACCTGTCAGTTGTACCCCGACGCACTGCCTGCGACATTGGTGCACAAGTTCTTCCTGGTGTTCAGCCAGTGGAAGTGGCCACAACCAGTTTTGCTGAAACGACCTGATTGTATCGACCTTGGGTTCCCCGTGTGGGATCCTAGAGTAAGTATTGGAAATTGTTCTATGATTATTATGTCTTAAATAAAATAGTTACTTTCCTTCGTTAATATTTACAGATGTACGTAATTGTGCACATGCTTATGTATATGTAATTTGTTTCAGGTAAACGAGGCGGATCGCGATCACGTGATGCCCATCATAACTCCTGCCTACCCACAACAAAATTCTACGTTCAACGTGTCCGCTGCCACCAGGTCGGTCATGGTAGAAGAATTAAAGATCGGTGAGTACATCATCCACCAAGTAACATTTCAATCAAGATACAATGTCATTACATTGTATCTTGATTGCCTTTGTTGTGTAATTGTTAGAAAGTATTTGAAATGAATATTGTATTGGTGCACAGGTCTGGCCACCACTGAAGAGATCATGAAGGGCAGGTGTGGGTGGCAGCGCTTGTTCGAGATGCCCACGTTTTTTAATAAATTTAATCATTTCGCGGTGGTGCTGGCCTCCTCCGCCGGCCAGGACGACCAGCTGAAGTGGTGCGGGCTCGTTGAGAGCAGGATTCGACATCTAGTCGGTCAGTATTCACTATAAGTCTACTAATATATTTCACTTAGCTTCGTAATGCAAGCTCACGGCCTCTTAACGGCAACATATCTAACGGTGTATATATGTTACAGAATCACTTCAAAAGGACGAACCAGTGGCATTAGCGCGGGTGCACCCAAAGTGCTACAATTGTGCACCCGTTAGTGCAACCACTGGGCAGGCCCCAGCCAACTGCTGCTCGATGTGGTTCATCGGGTTGGAGTTTGCGAAGACCTCTGTCAACTTAGATATGACGTGTCACATACAGACGTTCACGGAGAACGTCAACAATATCGGGAGGAAAACTAACATGCTTCAGGACGGCATGGCTATACAGGTAATTTATTACTTCTAAACTTTATAGACATTTGTCCCCCCTAATTAACAAATCAATTAGTCCCCATTTACGTTTCTTCTGCTATAAGTTTGTCAGCAGTAAGTAACATTTGATGTTTTCTTAGGTCCGGTATGTGCGTCGAGAGGAGTTGAACCTGTACCTGCCCGACTCCCTGCTGCGCCGCGAGCTCACCTCCCCCGACGCAAAGCTACATCAAAGCTTTGCGCCTCAGGCCGCGCCCCTGCTAGAGCCCCCGGCCGCGCCACTCAACGCCACCAAGCGGCCCGCCGACGGCGGCGACCACACCGACGTGCCGCTGTGGTCGGGTCCAGAGTTCATCCGGTACGTCGCGACAATGTACCCTAATAAAATAAGGAGGTTGTGAAACGAAAGTGTACACACTTGTGTACATGTGTATGTGACACGTCATGTCTAAGTTGACAGAGGTCTTCGCAAACTCCAACCCGATGTTCCACGTCGAGCAGCAGTTGGCTGCTCTGTGGTCAGCTCCATTTTTATTTGGTACATGTCGCGACGAAAATTTTGCAATTTATGGTTTTAATAAAATTGTGCACTCTGTGTTTTATTAATTTTGACAGAAAATTGTTAAATGATTTCATATAATTGAGGCGGATCGAGATCACGTGATGCCCATCATCACTCTTGCTTATCCTCAGCAAAACTCTACATTTAACATGACCGTTTCCACCAGTTCCGTCATGGTAGAAGAACTTAAGATTGGTGAGTACATCATTCAACAAGTAACATTTCAAACTTAATGTCATTTGTACCTTGATTGCCTTCGTTGTGTAATTGTAGGAAAGTATTTCAAATGAATATTGTATTTGTGTACAGGTCTGGCCACCACTCACGAGATCATGAAGGGCAAGTGTGGGTGGCAGCACTTGTTCGAGATGCCCACATTTTTTAAGAATTACAAACATTGCGGTAGTCCTGGCCTCCTACGCCTGCAAGAACGACCAGCTGAAGTGGTGCCGGCTCGTTGAGAGCAGGATTCGACATCTAGTCGGTCAGTATTCCCTATAAATCTGTTTTTTTTTGAGGGGGTAATGTACGGTAGGCGTAAGGGAACGAAGTGAAACGAATGACTGCTGAGAATATACTGTGTTTTATTAATGAAATATAATTAATTTATACACTATTAGGATACAAAGATTATGATAATAGAGGGGACACTACACCTCCCCCCTGAAAAAAAGGGAAAATGCTTATTATATTAGCATTTTTCTTGCATACCATAGATAACGTACAATACATGATAATTATGATTACTTAACTAGAGTGATACAATTTAGTTCGGTTTTTGTGTATTACATCGGGCTTATTATTTCGCATAATTTCAACATTCGGTGACATATCTTTTATCACAACATATGGTCCAGAATAAATACAATTTAATTTGTTTCCAACCTCATTTTTAACAAGAATCAGATCATTTGGTTTATACACAACTGGATTCATATTTTTATCGTATATTTCTTTTCTTTTAATTTTACTAGATAGTAAATTTTCTCTAGCCTCCTTTTGTGCCAATTGCAAACGAAACTTGAGTTCTAAAGGGTAGTTATCAAAAGTGTATAGGGGATCTATTATATTACTTAACAAATTACTAGGGAGAGAGCATTTCTTCCCAAAAACAAGCTCATACGGTGTAAATTTTGTTTCACTATGCACGGACGTGTTGAAGGAAAAGCACCAAAATGGAAGCCATTGACTCCACATTTCGGGATGGTTATCACATTGAATTCTGAGGAAGGAACCAAGGTTTTTATGCGAATTTTCTAATGCACCTATTGACTGGTGGTGATAGGCGGTAGAATTAGTTTTTGTAATGTGTAAAAGTTTACATACCTCATTCATGGTTGAAGACATGAATTCTGCTCCTCTATCGGTTGCGATCTCTTTCGGAATTCCATATCGCAATATAAAATTATTTACTAGAGTTCTAGCTACCTCTGTTGTGCTTTTAGAAATAAGTGGATAAGCTTCAACGTATTTTGAAAGTTCGCACTGTAGAGTCAAAATATATGAATAATTATTATTATCTCGCTCTAATGGACCAACGATATCCAAATATATTTTTTCAAAGGCAGTGTTTGCGGTTGACGTTATTACCATAGGCTCTTTTACGTATGTCGAATACTTATGTCGCTGGCATTTGTCACAGCGTTTTACAAAATTAATCACATCTTTTTCTAATCCTGGCCAAAAATAATATTTTTTAATATTAGATAACATCCGTCTCATACCCGCGTGGCCACTTGTGGGCAAGAGATGGAAGTCATTCAATATTACCTTTTGATCATCTTTATTTTCTATTCTAATAATGTCCTTTAATATACATAACCTAGGCATAGTAGCACTTCCGTATATTTTTACTTCATTTAATAATATTTCCACGAAAACATTATTTCTTTTAGTCATTACAAAATATAGTTCATTAATTCCATTTTTTAAACATGCTTCATCAAGTTCTCTCACAAATTCCGCTGGGGTAATTTGCGATTGAGAATCCATATATTTAATATAAATTGAGTTCCTATCAGGAACATAACAAAATGTTTTAGTTTCAAAACGTACGTCATTTAATTGTTTTATTGAGTTTAATTTCCTTTTTTCAATAAATACTAATTCTATGTGGTCCTTAGGTTTAATATGCGCCTCTACGACTTTTGGTTGATCAGACCAATCGTCGGTAAAGTCGATATTAGCCGAAGGATCTGGCATAGTTTGCGCTATCTTTCTCTTTTGCGTTCTTGTCATGACATTTATTATTTTATTAGACATTTCCTTTAAATCTTGTATGTTGATACGAGACAAAGCATCTGCAGCTGCATTATCTGTACCTTTTACATACTCGATACTAAAGTTGTATTCTTCTAATAATAGCCGAAACTTCATCTGCCGGCTCGACGGATCCCTCATATTAAACAAATAAACTAGAGGCCTATGATCAGTTTGAATTTTGAATTCTTTACCGTATAAATAGGGTCGAAAGTGTTTGACCGCCCAAACAATTGCCAAAAGTTCCTTTTCTATAGTTGGATAATTTTTCTCCGCTTTATTTAGACTCCTACTGGCAAACGCAACGGGTCTCATATTTTTATTCATCATCACGGCACCGATCGCGTGGTTTGACGCGTCTGTTTGAATTATAAACTGATTATTTGGGGAAAAATCCGGGTAAGCTAAGACAGGTGGTGAAGTAATACTTTCTTTTAGAGTTTCAAATGCTTTTTGACATTGATCGTCCCACTTAAAACGAATATTTTTCTTACATAATCTATTTAATGGGCTAGCTTTCTCGGCAAAAGGAGAATGTTCACGTAACTATGGAATTTCGTCTTATGTTGTTGCACAATAAATCTTTATTTATTATAGACCATGCTTATTATATTATCGAATAAAAGCGTTAATTTTCCCATAAATATCCGGGTTTTTAAGTAATTAGACAAAAACGAAAATAACCTAAAATTATGTTTAAAAAAACTGTCAAACACCGTGCGGTCACCGGTGACCGTAACCTATTGTTCTTTTTGTGTCTATACTAGCGCAGTGACTGTTATCAATCTCAAAAAACACAAACAGTGAGTGACTGATGTCTGCCGCTAGCCTAGAGATGGGCGATATGTATCGCACGCGACGCGTATCGATACAACGCTATGTGATAAACCGTTATTTTGTTTTGGTACACCACCATACGATATACCTACACCGATAGGTAGGTACGTATCGTACTTTTCATCGTATGTCGTATCGCATTTTAATTCACATCACCAAATTCGGGTTAAGTTTATATATCTTAACCGCACAGGTCTTTTATTACATTGAAACAATACAGGCCTGACATGACATGATTTGTATTTAACTATAATTCATTTGTTATAACGGCCAAATAATTTTTCCAGGACGACAAACAATTCAAACAAACAGTACAATTGTACCTACTACTAGCAACGCGATAAGCGGGAACATATTCATATATGTATATGCTTGGATACCTACGTTTCAGTTTTAACCCTTAGGGAGCTAATATTTTCTTTGAAATCATACCGATGTTTTTTTTTTAAATATCGATATTGGTATATTTTTAAAACATGGATACGACATCCCTAGCCGTCGCATCCAAATGCCGCCGCTCTGTCTGTCACATGTCATGCATGACAGTTGCTTCTGCGTGAGACGGAATACAAAAATAATTATAATTGTAACAATACTACAAAATACTAAATAAATACTTTGTAAAATGTATTGATATTACAAATTATTTAGCTATTTATTGAAGTTGACATATTTCTTGTGATGATTTTGCCGAAAGGTTCTACTTATGTGATTCGTAAACACGAAGTTTTATTCGTAAGTTAGCATGGAACGTCAATGTCCTTGAAACGGAAATTCCATAGCAATTTTTATGTTACTATTAATCTTATCATCATAATTCCGGATACGAAAATACAATTCCTGAAGTGAAAAGGTTGTAAAAAATAAGAAAATTATTTCTATATTATTTTGATTTTTCAACTTGAAACTTTGCTAGACTGCTTTTGGTCAATCTCCTTTGGAACAAACTTCCTATAATAATTTACAAAGGCTGTAAATCTCTTGACCTCATCGGTAGTTTTGGGCTGTGGGTAATTTCTAACTACTTCAATTTTTGACGGATCCGGTAGTATTCCTTTATCAGAGACTACATGTCCTAAATATAATATCTGTTTCTTTAGAAAATCGCATTTCTGCGGGTTCAATTTCAAGTTCACCTTACGAAGACGTTCAAAAACATCTTGTAAGTTTTTGTTGTGGTTATCTAATGAAAAACCATAAATAATTAGATCATCCATGTAAACAAAACATTTTTCGTAGGTAAGACCCGACATGGCCATATTCATCATGCGTGAGAACGATCCGGGACTTGTTTTCAGTCCCATAGGCATCCTCACCATTTGGTATTGTCCCGAGTCAAATGCGGTGTATTTTCTACTGTCTTTATGTAATTTAACATTATAAAACCCATTATATAAATCTAAATGACTGAAATATACACTACCTGCCAATGCGTCTAATATTTCAGACATATTAGGTAGTGGAAATTTGTCATCTTCGATTAAATTATTCAATTTCCGGTAATCTATCACTAATCTTAATTTCTTTTTACCACTATCATCGGACTTTTTCGGTACTAAGAGTAATGGACTTGACCAACTGCTATTGCATTTTTCTATTATATTTTCTTGTAGTAATTTGTCAATTTGAGACTTAATTTCTTGTTTTTGTGAGTGAGGTAAACGATATGGTTTCGTAAATACCGGACTAACGTTTTGTTTTAAAGTAATAGTGTGTTCATAAATATCCGTGGTTGACAACTTATCACCTTGTAAATAAAATATATCCGAATATTTAGCGCATAAGTTCTCAATAGAAATTTGTTCCTCCTCATTTAAGTGTCCCAATTTCAATAAAGAAAATAATTGCTTTACCCTATTTGCGTTGCTATTAGGCTTATTGAATGTACATATCGAGTAATCGCTTAGTTTGTGAACTTCTGGTTCAATATTTTCTAATGTTAACGTATTTTCGGTAGTATTTAGTATTCTTATTGGTATTAAACCATTTAAAGGTTTGACTATAGAACTAGCTAAATAAAGACCTTCGCATAATTCCATACAAATTACTACGCATTCTTCAGTATAATTAGTTTTAATATAATGAATTGATTCACATCTGGGGGCTACATTCCAGATGTATTTATCATTACGTTGTATACGCAAATTACATTTTATGTTATTTCCTACTACTAATGTTAAATAATCGTTCTTTAAATCAATAATCGCACTATACGTGTTTAAAAAATCTTGGCCGATGATACCGCTTGCCTTACATGGTAGCGAATCAAAAACATAAAATTTGTGCCTAAATAATTTATCATCACTTCGTAATTGTAGATAGGTGTATCCAATTGCATGGACTTTGCCACCAATTCCATTTATAATAATCTTCTCATTATGGATTGGAAGATTATGCTCGAGTGCATGTTTATATTTAAGAGCCGAAATGGTAGCGCCCGTATCAAGTAACCAAGAATGAATCACGTTGTTTAGAGATAATCTGATGCAACAATTACTACTAGTAGTTAAGATAAAATTATTAGCCTCGAAAAAACTTATTTTCCGCAACATCGCTATTATTTTCCGTTTCAGTTATTACGCGCATATGTTGATTGCGAATCCACCTATTTCCACGACGGTTATTATTATTATACATACCTCTATTCTGCCAGGGTCTTCGTACTGGTCGAGAAACAGACATAGGGACTTGATTTTGACCTCTAAAATTAGGATTATAATTAGTTCGCTGCGAAAACACTCTGCTATTAAAGTGCTGACCTCCACGATGGTAATTTTGCCTTCTAGGGGAAGAAAAATTATGACTGGTAGGTTTATTATAATTTTGATGGGACATACCTAAGACTTCACCAGCTGTGGAAGCAGACCCGATATCCTCCTCCATTGCAGCCTGGATTGCGTCTTTCAACGAGGTGTAATTCCTGGATGTAATGACAGTACTAAGCCTGCGATTACGCAACCCATCGGCGAATTTTTTAATGGCATACTTTTCGTTTAGAGATTTTAAAATGTTGTAACAATCTGAATTTCCATTGGATTGCGCAATCGTCAGCTCCACAAACATCTCGGTAATTTCCTTACCATAATCCTGAATATTTAAATTATTTTGTCTACATTTTTGCAATTTATCTTGTATGGCAGGGGCTGATTTTTGGGGCAAAAGCTCTTTCCGCATATCATTGATCAAATCAGTTACAGTTGAATAACTACACTTTAGTTTCAATTTTGCACCTTGTGACAATCTGCTTTTTAATACAAACTGAATCAATTTATGCTTACATTCATCCTTTTCCAATACAGACGCATAGTATTCAATGTTATCAATCAGTTGTTTACTATTAAATTCATCGTCATTCATTTGAGCAAGTAAGGACAAAGCAGTTTTTAAATTGAATGTTTCCGCCATGTTTACATTAGTTTCGGTCATATCAGAAAAAATATCTTTAAAATCACTAGATTTATTTTTTGTACATAGAAACTCTATGTCAGTATACAAGGACTGAAAATCGGAGGACAATTTGATAACTAAATCTGTCCTGTGTAGATAATCTTCCTTCCTTTATATCTTTGTTTAACTCGTCGAATACCGGTTTTGCAGACACAATTATAGAACAATAGGTTGCGGTCACCGGTGACCGCTTGGTATTTGACAGTTTAATTCACTTATAAGTAACGAATACTCGCTATAAAATATTTTTGCCTCCTCTAACTTATTAATAACAATTTGTCCTTGACGCCTTTTAGGACCAATTTTAATCAAATAAGTCTTTATATTTTTCAGTGTATCATACAATTCCTTTAATTGTAAAATCATAACTTACCAAGCATTGCTGTCACATGGAGTATTAAACTTACAGATCATAACACACACATTATATTATTATTACATTTGGTTTTTATATCTTAGAGTCCACTAAATTAGTTTTTTATAACTTAGCGTCCACTAGAGAGGAATATAGTCAGTAGTCCTACCCGATTTGCAAGTAAGAATTATTTAATACGCACTTATCTGCACTGCACTTTCACTTCCTTTTTTTTTTGACGTAATTATTTCACTTTTATTTTACCCGCACATCACTATTTTTTTTCACATTTTTACTTCACTGATGCCGTAGATTATGTTGCACCGTCATACGATGTCCTCGCTTTTTGCATCACGGCGGCCGCGACGAAAAATGGAAGAGCGCAGGTTTTGCCGATGTATTTCCTGCTGCATCCAGCGCCTATGACACTTCCTATACATTCGGTACAGGAAAGCAAGTAGACCAACTCCCAGAACCAATGCGATTACCGTCAGAATTATGCTAGCGGTGCTTAGATGAAACTTTATTTCCTCAAATGATGCCTGGTTGGACCCACCGATCGCGTTTTGGACGACAACTTTTTCTTCATATTTTGACTTTGAGGATCCCATATTGACAATTTTCGATGTATACGACAGCACTCAAGTGTACTACGATTGAGTCTAAATTGTTCATCTTGGTAACAACTAAAGTTCACTTATTGTTTTACATTCTTATACCAAAACAGTTCAGACTTCTGCGCGATAGGTATCACATACGCGACACTCGTATGACACCTTCTTTTGGCAGGGTCGCCATGTACGGTAGGCGTAAGGGAACGAAGTGAAACGAATGACTGCTGAGAATATACTGTGTTTTATTAATGAAATATAATTAATTTATACACTATTAGGATACAAAGATTATGATAATAGAGGGGACACTACAGTAAATCATCCATTGACTTCTCCCGCCTTGGGTTGACGAGTAGGAGTGTCGGACTCTTACTGACTAAAAACCATCCCGTTCCTACTCCTGCTCTTCGAGCCGGAGCAACGACAACCCGTTAGGCTTTCCGCGGCTCCTTTAGGCCGTCCGTGGCTCCATTCACTGTAATTTTATTAATATATTTTACATAGCTTCGTAAAGCAAGCTCAAGGCCTCTTAACGGCAATATATCCACAATATTGTATATTTGTTACAGAATCACTTCAAAAGGACGAACCAGTGACATTAGCGCGGGTGCACCCAAAGTGTTACAACTGTCCACCCGTTAATGCAACCACTGGGCAGGCCCCAGCCAACTGCTGCTCAATGTGGTTCATTGGGTTGGAGTTCCAGAAGACCTCTGCCTATGTTGGCACATGACGTGTCATGAAGAACGTCAACAATATCGGGAGGAAAACCAACATGCTTCAGGACGGAATGGCTATACCTACAGGTAATTTATTACTTCTAAACTTTATAGACATTGGTCGCCTAATTAAAATAGTGTTTTTACATGTATTTATGCTTTTGAGAGTCTCCCATATAAGTTTGTTCTGCTATAAGTTTGTCAGCAGTAAATAACTTTTGATGTTTTGTCAGATCCAGTATGTGCGTCGAGACGAGGTGCAAAAATACCTGCCCGACTCCCTGTTGCGCCACGAGCTCATCTCTCCCGACACCAAGCGCGAGTTATACCACAGCGTAGCGAAGGGAATCAAGTTGTGCTATCCAATAAACAGAAAATTATAAAAGGTTAAAACGTGTCTCGAGGCGCAAGGGGTGGAATGCGTGGGGGATATGGGCCTCGCGGTCTATAGGACCTTACATGTTCGCCTCGTGTTTGCAAATGCTCAGACACAACTTTCCCAATATGCCGACTGTAACCACGTGCCTGCTCAGATCAGAGGACCGCGTGTTCATATCACGCAGTTCATCGTATCAGAGTTTAGTAAATTCTAATGAATACCCACTGTGATACTCATTTCACTGTTAGGACTTTCGGTTAATTAGAGGTCAATACAGAGAACAGTGTGGTTATAACATAAGTTTTATAGGTCATTAAGACAACATCAGGCAACTGCTGCCGTGCAACAGGTCACGGGTTCGATTCCCATACGGAACAACTTTTTGTGTAACGTTAATTACATATTGTGAAAATAAGAAAATGTTCCTAGAACTATTTACTATTTTAAAAGAAATCAATCATTTTAATTTAATTTTGGTATGGCGTAGTCTAACGTAGCACTGTTACTCATTCGTTTTTGTCTCTTTGGAGGCATTTCTTCATCGTCAGATTCGACAAATCTTTCCAACTCTAGTTGATCGTCGAAATCTTCAAGACCATCTTCTTCGTCTTCAATGTTATTTCCAGTCTCATTGGTTCTTCATCCATAATTTCATCTGAATCATTTACTTCCTCGTAGATTTTTTCTTCCATATTGGAGCACTTTTCAGAACCATGACAATTAGTGCATAAATTTGTACATTTTAAACCATGTTTTCGGCAGCCACATTTTAAACTGTTGCATTCAGTTTCACAGCTGCAGCAAATAGTTTTGAGCAATACTTCCGGAATTAAATCCTTTTCTGTAAATTTGGGCATAATGCCATGCTGATGTTGCTTCCATCCCCAATCTGTTGCTGTCAATTCGTTACCCAACCAAGTTTGAAGCTGATAATATGCTCTGTAACAATGTTGTTCTGCTGCTCCTTCTGTGGGTGGGAGGTTTGCCAAAACGAAGGATGATTTAATTTTTGCCAATTGATATTTTTGAAACCTTAATTGATTTAGTGTTATTTTTTCTTTTTTCATTTATAAATAGATTTGATTAATTGTAATCCATTTTTTTTATATTTTCTTTACTTTCATCTTTTTTGTAAAAAACATTGGCCAAATTTGACAAATTTTTCGCGTCTAATATAGAATTAACGATACTTTTCTTAACTTGATTTATTTTCTTCTTGTTTTATTGTTAATCTTGCATGTTTACATTATAAAAAACATGGTTAAGGGGAAATCGCCGGGGCATGACAACCTCAGCATCGAGCACCTGCGGTATGCGGGAGTTCATCTACCCAGGGTGCTGGCGATGTTCTTCTCACTCTGTCTAAGCCACGCTCATCTGCCAAGCGATCTAATGAAAACTTTAATTGTACCTATTTTAAAGAATAAGACTGGAGACACGTCAGATCTAGAAAATTATAGGCCTATATCTCTTGCTACTATCATGGCTAAGGTGCTGGACGGTTTGCTTGATAGGCATATGTCAACCCGTATAGATTTGCATGACGCGCAGTTTGGTTTCCGACCAGGACTTTCCACAGAAAGTGCCATACTGTCTCTCAAGCATACTGTTCAGTATTATACGTCTAGGAAAACGCCTGTTAATGCGTGTTTCCTGGACCTTTCCAAAGCTTTTGATCTGGTGTCGTATGACTTGCTGTGGCAAAAATTGTTAAATGATACAACGGTGGATAGGGGAGTTATATCAATGCTAAGATATTGGTATAGGAATCAGATCAATAGTGTTAGGTGGGCCGGCTCGTTATCGGACGAGTATGGGCTGGAGTGTGGAATGAGACAGGGCGGATTGACCTCGCCTCGCCTCTTCAGTCTGTACATAAACCGGTTGATCGCCGAGCTCAGCAGCACCTATCAAGGTTGTTATATAGGCGGAACATGTGTCAACAATATTAGTTATGCAGACGATATGGTGCTGCTGAGCCCATCGATCAGCTCAATGATGAGCCTGCTAAATATTTGTGAAAAGTATACGGAGGCCCATGGGCTCAGATACAATGTAAGGAAAAGTGAAGTATTGGTATTTAAGGCAGGCACTAAAACATACCCGATTGCAACACAGCTGAAACTTTGCGGAAGTCCTCTAAAGCAAGTCACATCGTTCAAGTATCTGGGCCACTGGGTTTCCGAAGATCTAAGAGACGGCTTAGACATAGAGCGTGAACGCAGGGCGTTGGCTGTCCGCTGCAATATGTTGGCCCGCAGGTTTGCAAAATGCTCGACTGACGTTAAGATAACGTTGTTTAAAACGTACTGTCAGTCGTTCTATACGTGCGGTCTGTGGGTCGACTACACGCGGAGGGCATACAACGCTCTGCGAGTTCAATACAATAACGCATTCAGGGTGCTGGTGGGGTTGCCGCGGTACTGCAGTGCTTCTGGCATGTTCGCAGAGGCAGGTGTTGATGGTTTTCATGCCATCATACGAAAACGTTGTGCCTCAATTATGCATAGGGTGCGTATCAGCCCCAATAGCATCCTGAAGGCTATAGCAGACAAATGGGACAGCCCTATACTGGGGCATTGGATACGCCTGCATGCTATTGTGGCGTAAGTCATGTTTTAATTGTAACTGGTAATTTTAAGTACTAACACTAGTTTTATAAGTTGTTTGTTTACTAACCAAATGGATTTAAGTTGTCCGAAATAAAATAAAATTTATTTATTTATTATCTACATTGTAACTTCAATTACTTTAGAATGTCATGTGGAAGTGCGGAGTCTCCTAGCACAAGCAATCCATTGCTTAAAAGGAGATCTCCAATAATTTTATGTAATGCCTGTTGTAATTGAAATAAACTTTTTTTTTTTATTATTTATTTTCTTTCCTTTTCCGGCAAATCCAGATGTTTTATCGCAACCAGAAAAACAATGCAGAAATGCAACAAAATTTTTGAAGGATTCGTGTTTGAAACTATTAGACGTGAAAAATAGATCCTTTCCATTTCCAGAGCCTGGTTTGAGAAAATAAATGTCATAATTATTTGAATTTAATTGATTTAAAAGAACCAAAAGATCAATATCTTAACCCACAACTATAACAGTTTTATTGGTATCTCTCGCAACTTCTATCGAGGTCTTAATTATGTCGGCATCAGCATCTTCTTCAACTTGTTTACAGGAAAATCCTTGTGACTGTAATGTTTTCATTAAACTTTTAATTATTTTGTCCTTGTTTTTCTCGTTAGATAAAAATTTTTCTTGCGAAAATGGTATTTTTGTATCTATGGTTTTGATAATTGAACTCTGGAATATTGTCTGAGGTTTTTCTACGATTACGTTCTGCTCTTTTAGTTGAAGTAGCTGCTGGTACTGTTGTGACAGTACCTGATTTCTTAATCTCGGGGTACCCATCAAACACAATATAACTGCTTGCTGCGTAATGTTTTTGTACGTAGCGCAAATATTTATTAATGATCTCTTCCACCGTTTCATTTTTCTGCCAAATTACTTTGTGCAGTAGCAGTCCACCGTCGACGACATGCATTATGCTTTCAGACTGCATTAGTTGATTCACTCACAAATAATTCGTAGAGTTGAGATTTTACATTTTTCCTGAGGCCATTTTCTGAAAAAGTGACAGTGGAAAAGGTGCAAGCTCGTATTGTAAGTAAGTTTCCATATCTTTTTTACTGTCGATCGTTAACGATATCCTTTGAAATAGCAATAATGGATCGATAGCTATAATATCTTCGTTTACTTTAACGGAAGATTGAACTGTTTTGAGAGACAAAACTTTGTTTTTCCTTTTAAATTTTACACTGCCAAAATTCATTCCAACAATAGCTTGCAAAGATTTTTTTCCTTCTACATACGCTTCGTGGCAATTTACAGAATCATTGCCAATAATTCCAGAAAAAATGGACATAATGTTATCAGACTGTGGAAAAGTGTTAAAAAAATTTTGTAATATTTGTAAATCAGCTAATTCAGCTAAAAATTTCGTAGAAAAAAAAATTATTTGAAAAAGATATAAATAAAAAACCAAAAATTTGGTTTTTTGAATTTTTCACCAAAATTTTGAGGTTATGTGAAAAATCTGCAATTACAAAAGTTGTAGATCTTTTTATTGCCTACAACTTTGCCATTAAACTTTTTTCCATAGGACTTGTAGTTTTGCCGGAAATCAAGATAAACCATTTTTTACCCTTAACCACCCCCCCCCCCCTCCCACTTCCCGAACTCGGATCGACCGTAATTTATTTTTCCTTTCATTTTGATCATATTCCCCTCCTTTTCTAATGGGTTTCATCCTACTGTAATTTTTTTTCACTTTTTACAATTTTTGTAGGCTTTGACCCTGGTGTAAATGTCGTCGATCAATTGTTCAAAGTCCGAATTCAGTTTTGCTAACTGAGCGTCCGATGAATTTAAAAATAAGATAGAATTAAGGTTGTGGGGAAATAAACCGAATTTACGCCAAAAATCCATGCCCAGAATTAAATACTTTTTTATTTCTGATACGATGTAAACATTTAAATTATATGTTTGATTATTAAAAGTAAAGGGTATCTAATGATATGGAGCCTATACATATCAAGTATTTGTCCACCCGCAGCAACGAAAGTAAAAGCTTGACAAATATTCCTTTACCTAACTTTTTATGATCATTGTTTCCCATTATAGTGACACTGAAACCTGTATCTAGAAGGCCGATTAGATACATAAGGTCGTGAGAAATTATTATTAGTGTTGCGGATTGAAGAGACAGAATAAAAGTTAAAAAGTTTGGTGACGGTTTGAAGCCAATTGTTTCACTCGGTTTTATTAAAATTTGTTTTTGTGGCGGAGAACCTAACGGGATACTGGGGCTCCGGCTCGACGTGCAGGAGAATGAACGGGGTGGTTTTTAGTCAATAAGAGTGTGACACTCCCTCCTGCCTCACGGAGGCGGGAGAAGTCAATCGATGATTAACCACCCTTAAAAAAATCACCTATTTTTTTTGAAGTCTTAAAATTACAATTAGGACATTCTGGAAATTTGACATCTTTTCTTCCGCATTTAAAACAAATTGGAAAGTGAGGTTTACATGCTCGTAAAGAGTTCGAGGCAGTTCTGCACCTGGGGCTGGGGGAATATACCTCTACATATCTGGTATCGTGGTTATTTGTTTAAGCTACAGTATTCACATGTAGATTTGAATTTAAAGGTCTATGTTTATCAAAATTATGGCTGCTAGTAGGATAGTTTTTAGAATAGTTAGATTTATAGTTATTATTATGTGATTGTTTATTTCGTTTATAATCATTATTATTATAGTTATAAATGTAATTATTTTTATACCTCTAGGTATTGTTGTTACTTGCTTGTTTTGTGTATACGAACTCTGGTGACAGCGTATCAACGTTAACTTTGGGGGGCTCATGAAACTGATTAAGCCTAGACTGAATATTTTCATAGTTGCCGCACACTTTTTGCAATTATTCGATATCTGACATAACATTACATCACGCCTTTTATCCCCGAAGGGGTAGACAGAGGTGCACATTATACCACTGTACAATGTAACACCCACTTTTCACTATTTATGTTATGAGTCCCATGTAATAGGGGGTGAGTCTATTGCCATATGTATACCGGGCACATTTCCAGACTCCGTGCTTTTTTATATTCTACTGAGAATATTTAAAAACCCAGCAATACTTTGCCCAACCCGGGAATCGAACCCGAGACCCATTGCCCGGCAGTCGCACTTGCGACCACACGGCCAATGAGGCAGTCCTGACATGTCCGGAGGAAATGCGAGAGTACTAGCATAGCGGGTCTAATATTGTGTAACAATATTTCTAATTGATACTCTTCAGACAAGGGTTTACCCAGACGTGAAAACATATCCCGCATTATAGAAATATATATTATTATAGTAATATTTTTAAGCTAACCCTACGTACGCGCACGGATTTCCGATAATAAACCTATAGTCGTAATCATCTTGACTAAAATCCTGCATGAGTAAAATGAAAACATCATCCCAGATTTTAACCTTATCTTTTACACAGCGATAGCAATGTAGGGCATCATCTGTGAAAATGTCGTAAGCGAAAGGAATACTTCTACTCAGAATAAATTCATCTACCCTCTGAATAAACGAATCGAACGTACACAAGTTTTTCCCGAGTGTTTGATTTCTCCTATTTCCGATATAAGCTTGCGCTCGCAACTGACCGACACGTTAACAGGTTCTCGAATAGGGTCTGGTGAACCATGTGACTTGAGGTACTTGTGAGGTTTGTGTCTTAATTAATTCTCTGTATTGAGAATTAAAATTAGAACGGCAGTTTTTCTAAGCATCAGTAACGTCATCCAACTAGAAGTTTGTTCTATTCAAGCGATGATATATGTGATGGAGTAAGGTCTGCGTGCGTATAAAAAGGTTTTTATCCAGTTTAGCTTTATGGGAAATTATAATATATATGGATGTTGGAGGGAAAGATTCCCTCACTGCCTTCAGATCGTCTATAGGCTCTAGGAGAGATTCTAGAATGTCTTCTGAAGGTAAGGCTGAAGATAATTTTACTATTTACCTCCTGAGTTCATTAATTGAATCAGCAGCTAGCCCTCCACGCACAGCAACCTCATACTCTAATTCAGATTTTCAAGTGATAAAAATTTAATAGGGTAAATCATGATAAAATTTTTAAAAAGAAACAGTAGCGAAATGTGTGTTGCAAAACGAAAAAAAAAAATTTAAAAAGGCACAATATAAATGGCTTTACCATTTAAAACACAAAAATATGCAAAAACAGCAGAATCCTGATCTCAACGAGCCCGCACCGCCGCGAAATGATTGAATGTATTAAAAAAACGCGGGCATCTTGAATAAGCTCTGCCACCCACACCTGCCCTTCATGATCTCGTCAGTGGTGGGCAGTCCTATGCACAAATACAATATTCATTTGAAATATTACTTGTTGGATGATGTACTCACCAATCTTTAATTCCTCTATCATGACGGACCTGGTGGAAGCAGATATGATAAACGTAGAATTTTGGTAAGGGTAGGCAGGAGTGATGATGGGCACCACGTGATCTCGATCCGCCTCGTTTATATTAAATTCTTTAACAATTTTCAACAGTTTTCAAGATGCAGCATGTTGGTTTTCCTCCCGATATTGTTAACGTTCTCCGTGAACGTCTTTAAGTGACACGTCATGTCCAAGTTGACAGAGGTCTTCTCAAACTCCAACACATGTACACAACACAAGTGTGTACACTTTCGTTTCACAACCTTCTTATTTTATTAGGGTACATTGTCACGACGTACCGGATGGACTCTGGACCCGACCACAGCGGCACGTCGGTGTGGTCGCCGCCGTCGGCGGGCCGCTTGGTGGCGTTGAGTGGCGCGGCCGGGGGCTCTAGCAGGGGCGCGGCCTGAGGCGCAAAGCTATGATGTAGCTTTGCGTCGGGGGAGGTGAGCTCGCGGCGCAGCAGGGAGTCGGGCAGGTACAGGTTCAACTCCTCTCGACGCACATACCGGACCTGACAGAACATCAAATGTTACTTACTGCTGACAAACTCATAGCAGAAGAAACTTATATGGGGAGTAATTAATGTATTAATTAGGCGACCAATTTCTATAAAATTTAGAAGTAATAAATTACCTGTATAGCCATGCCGTCCTGAAGCATGTTGGTTTTCTCCCGATATTGTTGAAGTTCTCCGTGAACGTCTGTATGTGACACGTCATATCCAAGTTGATAGAGGTCTTCCGAAACTACAACCCGATGAACCACATCGAGCAGCAGTTGGCTGGGGCCTGCCTAGTGGTTGCACTAACGGGTGGACAGTTGTAGCACTTTGGGTGCACCCGCGCTAATGCCACTGGTTCGTCCTTTTGAAGTGATTCTGTAACAAATATACACAGTTAGATATATTGCCGTTAAGAGGCCTTGAGCTTGCATTACGAAGCTAAGTGAAATATATTAGTAGAGTTATAGTGAATACTGACCGACTAGATGTCGAATCCTGCTCTCATCGTGCCCGCACCACTTCAGCTGGTCGTCCTGGCTGGCGGAGGAGGCCAGCACTACAGCGAAATGATTGAATGTATTAAAAAACGCAGGCACCTCGAACAAGCGCTGCCACCCACACCTGCCCTTCATTATCGCTTCAGTGGTGGCCAGACCTGTGCACAAGTACAATATTCATTTGTAATACTTTCTTACAATTACACAACGAAGGCAATCAAGACATAATGACATTAAGTTTGATATGTTACTTGTTGGATCATGTACTCAGCAATCTTTAATTCTTCTACCATGACCGACCTGGTGGCAGCGGACACGTTGAACGTTGAATTTTGCTGAGGGTAGGCAGGAGTAATGATAGGAATATGTGATCTCGATCTGCCTCGTTTACCTGAAACAAATTACATATACATAAGCATGTGCACAATTACATCTGTAAGTATTAACGAAGGAAAATAACTATTGAGGTGTACGAAGATCGGTGAGGCTGTGTCTGCGCATACAGATGTATTGTATGAGTGTTTAGATGAATGTATATGTGTGAGTGCCGAGTGCTAACCGCGTGTAAACTGTTTCCCTCTTATTAATAAACATAGAATAGAGTAAGAATAACTTTACTCCATGGTATAAACTCAGAATAGTCAAATTCGGTATTAATAAACAAGGAGTAACGTCGGAGTAAGCTATTCCAACGTTAGTCTGGGAGTAAAAGTTAGTCCATGGTGCCACATGGTTTAGCGACGGTGTAAGGGGTGTAAGCTTGGATTAGTGTCATTGACATTTTTTTGATAGATATTTTTTTCTTCTTTATTGACAACCGAGTTTCCATCGAGTTTCCAATATGGTTTTGATGACCAGTATCGAGTGGTGTACGGCATTATCAGATAAAACCTATTTTATTATAACCTATTTCCTTGCGTTGCGGCATTACTAAGTATATAGGTACGAGACTAGCTATACCCCACGACTTCGTCCGCGTATTATAATGCCTTCTGGCAGAATGTGGATTTTTGAATAAATCTTTTCCGAGGTTAATTCTTTAGATTTAGGAGAAAGAGTGAGTAACATTGAGGACTGACTGAACGAGGTTAGCTCTTTGTCCTTTAAATAGCGAATATTTGCAGTTTTTTACACAATACAACTTTTGACCCTTTTGTCTAAAATCCCTTTATCTTAATTGCTACCTTACTGGTGCGGCCTAAACCTATTGTATTGTATGTATCGGTACCGTGGGACTTTTTATGTAAACAGACAAGTATTTAAATGTAAAGTTCGGAGAATGTGGTGCATAGCGATACTGCGTTGTGAAGTAATAATAATAATTAATCTTTTTTTATTTCTTCACTTGTTCTAGTTCTATTTATTCTTATTTATTTATAATCTACTTTTTATTATTTAGTCTGTGTTAGGCGTAAAATACCTGTATTACAAGTCTCCAGTAAGTCTACAAAGACATTAAAACAAAGTAATAGGAGAAAGAAAAACATCTATATCTATACTAAAAGATTTGTACCTATTTTTATATGTAATGAATAGGCTCAAAAAGTACTAGGGCGATTTAAAAAATTCTTTCACCAATAGAATGCTACAACCTTCCAATTTAACATAGGCAACATTTCATTTTGAAAAAAATTAGGGATCCTTGGTAAAATTTTAACAATGTAACCGAAGGTGTAGAAAAATGAGTCTTAAAATGTCTTTCGTCGAATGCGCTGCCGAAACTATTAGCGATAGAACAAAATAATGTACAACAATATTGAAGAACATCATAATGTCTACAAAAAACTCCGCGATAGCATATTATGTCCAACTATTGTAGTTATGTCACTACAACAATCCAAATTTCCAAAAATAAATAATTGTCTACCCCGTGCGAAGCCGGGACGGGCTGCTAGGTATGCTAAAATTTCGAAGTCTTGATATAATACGAGAATTAATTTATTTTATTTAATGAACACTGAGTCAAAGGTTACCCGCAGTGGACTAAACGCTGTAACTATAGGGCCGATGGTTGGAATTAGCTTGAACCGATATTATAAATATGAAAATGTGTGAGTTAGTGTTACATACACAGTAACAATCATTTATTACTCAGACACATCTAAACGACTGAAGGGACCGGGATGATATTCGGAACATGTAGTAGATGTAGATGCGGTCTGAAGTATTACGTAGGCTACTTTAAGCCCCTGAAAAAAACCATTGGTATGGAAGTGGCTATTAATTTTGACTACAGATAAGTAGATTGTTTAGCTAGGGACAAAACTCGAGATCTAAACGGCAATGGATTTTTTACTTATTTTTTCTGTAACAAATGTACAAATAAATGAAATATTTTGAATTGTGTACTTACTTTGAATGTTTAAATTATGCTAATGGAATTATTCATTACTTGCTTTCACCCGCGGCTTTGCTCGCGTCACAAAAGGATAAAAATAGCCTATGTGACATATACCGATACACACAGCGCCATCTATACCAATACTTTTATTTTCTCTCGGGAAAATAAAATTGTTCCGGGATAAAAAGTACCCTATTATTTAATCCAGACTTCTAACTTTACGTCTGCAAAAATTCAAAGCAATCGGTTTAGTAGTTACGGCGTGAAAGCGGAACAAAGAAACAAAGAAACAAACTCACTTTCCGATTTATAATATTAGTAAGGATTGTTCATATCACGCAGTCCAATTTATCAAAGTTTAGTAAATTCAAGTGAATACTCATTGTGATATCCATTTCGCTGATAGTACTTTCGGTTAATTGGAGGTCAATACGGCTATAACATAAGTTTTATAGGCCACAAAGACAAAATCAAACTACTGGCAGTAGTGCAACGTGTTTCGGGTTCGATTCCCGCACGGAACAATTCTTTGTGTAATCCAAATATTCTTGTTCTGGATTCGGGAGGGTGTCATGTAGTTATATACGAATACTAGCTGTTGCCCGCGACTTCGTCCGCGCAGAATGACTTCTGGCAGAATTTAGGCTTTTAAATTAGACTTTACCAAGGGACATTCCACGGTAGCAAAAAAATTTCGTCAAACTGCAGTCAGTACTTAGGTTATACTTATTGTGAAATGAATTTATTTTCGTGATTTCAAAAAATAAACAATCAAAACAATCAGGTTCCAACCCGTGTAGCGCTCCCCTCGTGAGTTTTCAGTGATTAAAACTATTCTATCAAATGGATTTCAATCAAATGGATTCAGTGATTTAAAAGATACAGAGTGCCGGAATTTTAATGCATATCCTCATTGCCTTGTGATTTTCGGAATAAAGACTATCACACTTCGTTTCCTAGGTGTCAAACTATCGTTGTACCGAATATTTACCCATTTAAAAAAAAGGAGGAGGCACTATATTCATACGATTATTTTTTTTTTGTTTGTTCACCAATTACTCCGCCATTTATGAACCGTTTTGTTTTGTTTGATTTTCATTAAGTTCGGATCTGATGATGGAATCCTAGGAAAAAACCTTAATAGATGCCTAATATTAAGCTGTTGACAATTATGTGACTATTAAGTTATATCACCTAGCCTATATGCTAACCCGATGTGTCAGTAATAATCATACAAAATTTGAAGTAGATCCAAGCAGTAATTTTTGAGATCATCCCGGACATATGTACATACATACAGACAAACAGGTAAAAATTCTAAAGTTCATATTTTGGCTTCAGTATCGACTGTAGATCACACCCAAGTATTCTAAAAAAAAAAATTTAATGTAGGTACGATTTTGACTTTTCTACGATTTTATTAAGTATATGTTGTGAAATGAATTTATCGTGGTTTAAAAAAATATAGTGCCTATTCCCGTAAGGTTTTAGTAATAAAATGCATTCTATCGACTATTGTTGTACTGAATCACTCTAAAATAAGATCAGCGGTTAAGAGATAGAGAGTCTGGCTTTAACGCTTAGTTCCCATTCACGTGGGACTTCTGTGATAAAAACTCGTTTCTCAGGTCTCAAATTATCGTTTTACCGAATCTAACTCAAAAAGATTCAATGATTTTAGATTCATTCGCTAAGAAGATTTATACAAACTATCATGTCCTATTTTATTCTATTGGGGGTGGAATAAATTTATCAAATTCCTTTCTTAGGAGATGCCCACGTCATAGTAGCTTTATGCATGCAAAGTCTCAGCCCAATCAGTTTAAAATTTCATACAAACTTTCATCCCCAATTTTGTCTTCTTGGGGTTAGAAATGATCAAAATCTTATCTTATGGGATGCATACACCAACACATTAACTGCATGCAGAATTTCAACCTGGTCGTTGCAAAACTGACAAAGCTTCATACAATCTTTCATCCCCTATTTTACCCCATTGGGGTGGAAATTATCAAAATCCTTTCTTAGCGGATACCTACGTCATAACATCTATCTGCATGCCAAATTTTAGCCTAATCTGTCTAGCGGTTTGGGCTGTGCGTTGATGGATCACAATGTCAGTCAGTCAGTCAGTCAGTCACCTTTAATTATATATCTATAGATATATGTTTCTAAATGCACCCACGACACACGAGAACATCTTAGTGTGGGACAACGTTTATAAAACTTATTTTTTTTACATTGTACATCAAGCTACGCCGTAGTATACTAGAGTGCTACATTTCGCTACGCCGTGGTATATTAAACTGCTACATACGTTTGCTACGCCATATTACACGGCTACACTGTGCTACGTTAGACTACGCCATACCAAAATTAAATTGAAATCATTGATTTCCCTTAGAATACTAGTTCTATGAAGGTTTTCTTATTTTCACAATTTACCTTTAGAAGGTGTGGAAATAAAAATAAGACGTTCCATTAGTGTTGGCCACAGTCTGTATGATTCCTGGAATATATTGAATGGTAGCGGCGCGTAAGCAAGGTGTAGTTTACAATGTGAGTGAGCGAGACGGGTATATAAGAGAGGGAGATAGTGCACCTTATTAAAATCTGTAACCGAGGTGTTTCTGAGAAAATAGCGTTTATTCATGAATACCACTGCGGTAATATTGCAGATACAGGCAAAATACCTCCTAATGGTAGACGGAGAAAATATCAGTCACTAGCTGTTACCCACGACTATGTCCGCAGAAATTTCTGTTATTTTCTTAGACAAATTAGTTTTATGTTTTTAAAAGAACATAATTATTTTAAAGTACTTCTGCGTAAATTATATTTTTGTTTTATTTTTTTGTGGCAGAAGAACATATTGGTTTTCTCCGCTATCCAATCTTGACAACGCGACATATAGCTGGCTGTGTAAAAAGCAGTGCTGTATTTTATTAATTGTAACAGCGAAAGATAGCTTAACATGAAATTGAATTCTTGTAAAATTCAAAAGGTAAATCATTTGAAATCATTGAGATGCGAGGTACAAGCACTGTTTGACCAATAGCTGAACCAGTCATAACTATTGCAACGGTCACTTTATTGCGAAGAAATTTGATTTGAATTCGGATCCCGTTACATAAATTTGGTGGATTAAGATTTCTAAGTAATATTATTGGAGCACGTATTTTAACTGGAGGGAATATGAGGGAAGGCCACTTCGGTTCAAAGAATTAAGAAACTCCTGTGGGTAATGGACCGCATCTTCATGATTGATGATATTATTATATGATGATATTGTAGGTAAAGTTAGGTCGTTAATTTCGTCCACGCTACTATTCCTCGCCGCCAATATTGCCCTTCGACCTTCTAAGTTGTTCATTGAAATGAATTGATGTTAAAGATAATTTTTGATGTTAACAAATTTTATTAGTATGAACCTGGATAACGGCTTGTATACCTTAGGGATATTTTTAGACCTAGCAAAAGCTTTTGACACAATATCGTGTCCCCTACTCTTAAATAAGCTTGAAAGATGGGGCATTCGAGGAACACAACTACAACTTTTTAGTGATTACCTTAACGATCGCTACCAGTGTGTTAAAATCGATAAATATCAAAGCTCAGAACAAAAAAGCAGTTGCTACGGTATCCCACAAGGAAGTATCCTTGGCCCTACACTCTTCTTAATATATATAAATGACTTGTGTTGTTTATCACTTAATAAGGGTATTGTATTGTCATATGCAGATGACACGGCGTTACTGTTCGCAGCTAAATCAAAGTCTGAAGTCTTCGAGCTAGCTCAAAATGGCTTTAGCACTGTAACAAATTGGCTTCATAAAAATCTTTTAACTTTAAATACTGATAAGACTAAGTACTTATTATTCACTATAAGAAATACTAATCCACCTCCTACTAATTTCCATATTCGCGCACACAGCAATTGCAACTTACATGTAAATGCTAACAGTGCGTGTACCTGCCCTACCTTAACAAAAACGGATCATATTAAATATCTTGGCGTCACGATTGACACAAACCTAAATTTCTGCAAACACATAGACTTATTGTGCGGTAGGATTCGCAAACTAATTTACATTTTTAAATTTTTACGTAACATAGCTGACTTTAAACTAATTAGACAGGTATATTTGGCTTTGTGTCAGTCTATTATTACGTATTGCATTACAGCTTGGGGTGGTGCCGCTAAATCAATGATACTGCATCTTGAACGAGCCCAAAGAGCAGTCTTAAAGGTCGCTACTTTTCGGCCGTTTAGATTTCCCACCCATAAGCTTTATCTGGCATGTAAGGTACTAACAGTCCGACAACTATTTATTTTAAATATTGTATTACTGCAACACACTGAACTTGATTATAATCCTCTCCTTGCAGTTAGAAGAAGAAAAGATTTGGTTTGTGATAACGCCCAGACTAAACATGCTTTTGCTAAACGTTTCTATTTATTTCTAGGACCTTACTTGTATAACAGAATCAATAGAACGGTAAATATTTATAGCTTAAGTTATAATAAGTGTAAAGTAATAGTATCAGAATATTTAGATAATCTTGATTACACAGACACCGAAAAACTACTAGAAACTATGAAATAGATCTAATAGGTATATGTATTAAACTTGTTTTAATATTATTTATGCTAGATATAAAAAAAATAAAATATTGTTACTTAGTCGTAAAAACATTTTTCTTTTCTGCTTGGTATATAAATAACTTCGTTTATAAATTGTGTAGATTGTACGTTCTCACATTGACATCTTAATCTCATCTTAAGTGGAGTGATGGCCTGAAACACAGGTTTTTACTGAAACCTACCTCAGGCGGGACGCTACAGTTCAAAAAAAAAACCTAATTGTACTCATCCTAAATTTATCTTTGATTATTTCAATGTAAGTTGTTTTTTATATTTTTTTAGTATTTATAATTTACAATAATTGTATAATAATTAGACTACTGTTACATCTTTTGGAAGTTTTTGTGTTTAATAAACGATTTTTATTTTTTTTTCATTTATTTAATTTTGTTCACAATTAAATACGTTTAATCAATAATACCTTTATTTGAATAAAGATTAACACGTTAAACGCCATGGCAGTCACCGGTGACCGACATTAGCGGAGGATTTGCCTTCAACAGTTTTTTATTGGCAGCCAATGCCTTAATATTATTATGTTACTACAACTCTAACAAATAGATAATTCGTAATAATGCATTAATTTCGACCAAATATGATTACCATAAAAACGGTTCTATTGAGTTAAACTTAAAAGATAAACACATACTGTCACGGACATTTTTTTAGATCATTTCAAGAAGAATAATTCTTTCATACATATTTTTTTGGTATCTTGAACCGTTCTCGCAGCGCACGCAACGGAAGCCCTCAAAGATGAATAATTTTCCCCATTATTTCCACATTTTCCATTATTTCTTCGCTCCTATTACTCACAGCGTGATATTATGTAGCCTAAAGCCTTCCTCGATAAATGGTCTATTCAATAAAAAAAATGTTTCAATTCGAACCAGGAGTTCCTGAGATTTGCGCGTTCAAACAAACGAACTTCCCAGCTTTATAATATTAGTATTGATTAAGTCCACTTATACTTAGGTATATGTTGTATGTAGTATTATCATCATATTCCAAAATAGTCGTGACATATTGAGTCAAAAGAAGAAGAGGCAGACAGGAGAAAAGATGAATGGACGATTTACGAAAAGTCGGAGAGGCTACGTGACCAAGAACAGCTAAACAGAGACGAGTGGAAAAAGCTGGAAGAGGCCTACGTGTCACAGGACACGCTGATCACTAATGTGTTAGTTTATAAGTTAGATTGATGTTACTTAATGTCTAGTATTGAGTAATAAAAGCTTATAATTCCTATCATCGTATTATGAGCCATAAGATCTCCACTGCTGAACATAGGCCTCCTCTTATAACTTCTAGATAAGCTTAATTAATCTTCTTCTAATAACTTATAAGCCGGTTGGAATAGACCTGCATCCAGCGGATCACTGTGATTATAACTAGGTGTTCATTAAATAAAATAAATGAATACTCGTATTATAACAAGACTTCTATATTTCATACATTATGTTCTTTTTTCTCCTATTGCTTGGTTTTAATGTCTTTGCAAATAAAAATGTAATACATCACACATTTATAAGGTAAAGCTTCCTGTTCTTCCGTGGGGCGGGGTCTTGTAATACAGATATCTTACGCCTAACAGAAACTCCAACCTCTCGCATTGCTATAAAAATTAGATTATAAATAACTTGTAAAACTAGAATAAATGTCATAATTGAGAGGGGAAATAAAGAAGTTTATTATTATTCACAACGCAGTATCGCTGTGTACCACATTCCCCGAACTTTACATAAATACTTGTCTGTTTACATAAAAAATCCCACGGTACCGATACATACAATACAATAGGTTTAGGCCGCACCAGTAAGGTAGCAATTAAGATAAAGGGATTATACCTCTAGACAAAAGGGTCAAAAGTTGTATTGTGTAAAAAACTGTAAATATGACCTGATATTTACAGCTATATCACCTGAATATTCGCTATTTAACTCGTCGAGTACCGGTTTAGCAGACACAATTATAGAACAATAGGTTGCGGTCACCGGTGACCGCTTGGTATTTGACAGTTTAAAGGACGAGGAGAGAACATCGGTCAGTCAGTTTACCTCGGATCGCGGTAACGTACGGTTGTCTGGTGACCAGGAGATACTGACGTCTTAACCCTGAGTTATTTATTGATCGCTGAGATGCCTACGACTGGTGTTAGTGAAGCTACAAATTATCTCAGAAACATGTCGAAGTATTCGCACAGGAATACTCACAAACCCTTCCCTGCTGGAGGAATAGACCAGCAGAGAACGAATACATTCGGGGTGACCTCCGCTATATCTTACGATGGTGAGTTATCTTCAGTTGTCCTGTTCTCTAGTAAAATTTTCAATTATTTTGTGAAGGTTTTGTATTAATTAACATTATGTGTACAGGTCCAACATTTGCGGATAGCGAGAAAAGCAGGCAACTGCAAGAATACCTCGGCTCGTTTGGGGTGTTTGAGACGGAACAAGAGACCCAGCATCGGTGCTCGGTGCTCAGCGCCCTGCATAACCTCGTTCTGAAGTGGATCAGGGAGGAGTCTCTTAGACAGAACATGCCTCCTGCTGTAGCCAGTTCTGTGGGAGGAAAGGTGCTTTGCTTTGGCTCATACAGGCTAGGGGTAAGTGTTTATTATTAAGATTTTTTAATAGTTTTTAGTTTTAATGAATTTATATTAACACATGGATATGTATCGTTTAACAGGTTCACAACCGCGGCGCTGACATCGACGCGCTGTGCGTTGCGCCGCGTCATATTCAGAGGAGAAGTTTTTTCTCTGCATTTTATAAACTCTTGCAGTCACATCCGGAGGTTGGTATAACGCACCTGAGCGTGCTCGACTTTTATCAGTTGGGTAATAGATACGTATTCCAATACTATGTTACATTTTATAGTAAAACTAACATATCTACTGTTTGTTTTGCAGGTTAAAGATTTGAGGGCGGTGGAGGCTGCTTATGTACCGTGCATCAAAATGTCGTTTCGCGGCATTGAGATGGACGTATTGTTCGCTAGGCTGCCATTACCGAAAATCCCAGGTAAGATATTTAATCTTGTCACACTTTATAAGAAAAGTCTGTTAAATTGGTTGGTCTATTATTGGTTTACATAAATTACCTACCTCTTCAGGAAATAATGAATAATGTTTGTGCACAGATTCCTTGGACCTCGATGGTGATGTACTGCTGCAACATATGTACCCGAAGTGTGTGCGCTCGCTGAACGGCTGCAGAGTGACGGACGAGATCCTGCGCCTCGTGCCTAATGTGGACACGTTCAGAGTCACACTGCGCGCCATCAAACTATGGGCTAAACGTGAGTGATTAAAATAATTTCAATTAATTTTTTTTTGTGCACCTTCGTCTTAGAAGTATATAATAATAAATTTATTTTCAACAGGTCACGGCATATACTCAAACGCACTCGGCTACCTGGGCGGCGTGTCATGGGCCATGTTGGTAGCCAGGACCTGTCAGTTGTACCCCAACGCACTGCCTGCGACATTGGTGCACAAGTTCTTCCTGGTGTTCAGCCAGTGGAAGTGGCCACAACCAGTTTTGCTGAAACGACCTGATTGTATCGACCTTGGGTTCCCCGTGTGGGATCCTAGAGTAAGTATTGGAAATTGTTCTATGATTATTATGTCTTAAATAAAATAGTTATTTTCCTTCGTTAATATTTACAGATGTACGTAATTGTGCACATGCTTATGTATATGTAATTTGTTTCAGGTAAACGAGGCGGATCGCGATCACGTGATGCCCATCATAACTCCTGCCTACCCACAACAAAATTCTACGTTCAACGTGTCCGCTGCCACCAGGTCGGTCATGGTAGAAGAATTAAAGATCGGTGAGTACATCATCCACCAAGTAACATTTCAATCAAGATACAATGTCATTACATTGTATCTTGATTGTCTTTGTTGTGTAATTGTTAGAAAGAATTTGAAATGAATATTGTATTGGTGCACAGGTCTGGCCACCACTGAAGAGATCATGAAGGGCAGGTGTGGGTGGCAGCGCTTGTTCGAGATGCCCGCGTTTTTTAGTAAATTTAATCATTTCGCGGTGGTGCTGGCCTCCTCCGCCAGCCAGGACGACCAGCTGAAGTGGTGCGGGCTCGTTGAGAGCAGGATTCGACATCTAGTCGGTCAGTATTCACTATAAGTCTACTAATATATTTCACTTAGCTTCGTAATGCAAGCTCACGGCCTCTTAACGGCAACATATCTAACGGTGTATATATGTTACAGAATCACTTCAAAAGGACGAACCAGTGGCATTAGCGCGGGTGCACCCAAAGTGCTACAATTGTGCACCCGTTAGTGCAACCACTGGGCAGGCCCCAGCCAACTGCTGCTCGATGTGGTTCATCGGGTTGGAGTTTGCGAAGACCTCTGTCAACTTAGATATGACGTGTCACATACTGACGTTCACGGAGAACGTCAATAATATCGGGAGGAAAACTAACATGCTTCAGGACGGCATGGCTATACAGGTAATTTATTACTTCTAAACTTTATAGACATCTGTCTCCCCTAATTAACAAATCAATTAGTCCCCATTCACGTTTCTTCTGCTAAGTTTGTCAGCAGTAAGTAACATTTGATGTTTTGTTAGGTCCGGTATGTGCGTCGAGAGGAGTTGAACCTGTACCTGCCCGACTCCCTGCTGCGCCGCGAGCTCACCTCCCCCGACGCAAAGCTACATCAAAGCTTTGCGCCTCAGGCCGCGCCCCTGCTAGAGCCCCCGGCCGCGCCACTCAACGCCACCAAGCGGCCCGCCGACGGCGGCGACCACACCGACGTGCCGCTGTGGTCGGGTCCAGAGTTCATCCGGTACGTCGCGACAATGTACCCTAATAAAATAAGGAGGTTGTGAAACGAAAGTGTACACACTTGTGTACATGTGTATGTGACACGTCATGTCTAAGTTGACAGAGGTCTTCGCAAACTCCAACCCGATGTTCCACGTCGAGCAGCAGTTGGCTGCTCTGTGGTCAGCTCCATTTTTATTTGGTACATGTCGCGACGAAAATTTTGCAATTTATGGTTTTAATAAAATTGTGCACTCTGTGTTTTATTAATTTTGACAGAAAATTGTTAAATGATTTCATATAATTGAGGCGGATCGAGATCACATGATGCCCATCATCACTCTTGCTTATCCTCTCCAAACTTCCACGTTTAACGTGACTATTTCGACCAGGTCCATCATGGTAGAAGAACTTAAGATTGGTGAGTACATCATCCAACAATTAACATTTCAAACTTAATGTCAATTGTATCTTGATTGCCTTCGTTGTGTAATTGTAGGAAAGTATTTCAAATGAATATTGTATTTGTGTACAGGTCTGGCCACCACTCACGAGATCATGAAGGGCAAGTGTGGGTGGCAGCACTTGTTCGATATGCCCACATTTTTTAAGAATTACAAACATTGCAGTAGTCCTGGCCTCCTACGCCTGCAAGAACGACCAGCTGAAGTGGTGCCGGCTCGTTGAGAGCAGGATTCGACATCTAGTCGGTCAGTATTCCCTATAAATCTGTTTTTTTTTTTGAGGGGGTAAATCATCCATTGACTTCTCCCGCCTTGGGTTGACGAGTAGGAGTGTCGGACTCTTACTGACTAAAAACCATCCCGTTCCTACTCCTGCTCTTCGAGCCGGAGCAACGACAACCCGTTAGGCTTTCCGCGGCTCCTTTAGGCCGTCCGCGGCTCCATTCACTGTAATTTTATTAATATATTTTACATAGCTTCGTAAAGCAAGCTCAAGGCCTCTTAACGGCAATATATATCCACAATAGTGTATATTTGTTACAGAATCACTTCAAAAGGACGAACCAGTAACATTAGCGCGGGTGCACCCAAAGTGTTACAACTGTCCACTCGTTAATGCAACCACAGGGCAGGCCCCAGCCAACTGCTGCTCAATGTGGTTCATCGGGTTGGAGTTCCAGAAGACCTCTGCCTATGTTGGCACATGACGTGTCACGGAGAACGTCAACAATATCGGGAGGAAAACCAACATGCTTCAGGACGGCATGGCTATACCTACAGGTAATTTATTACTTCTAAACTTTATAGACATTGGTCGCCTAATTAAAATAGTGTTTTAATATATGTATTTATGCTTTTGAGAGTCTCCCATATAAGTTTGTCAGCAGTAAATAAGTTTTGAAGTTTTGTCAGATCCAGTATGTGCGTCGAGACGAGGTGCAAAAATACCTGCCCGACTCCCTGTTGCGCCACGAGCTCATCTCTCCCGACACCAAGCGCGAGTTATACCACAGCGTAGCGAAGGGAATCAAGTTGTGCTATCCAATAAACAGAAAATTATAAAAGGTTAAAACGTATCTCGAGGCGCAAGGGGTGGAATGCGTGGGGGATATGGATGGGCCTCGCGGTCTATAGGACCTTACACGTTCGCCTCGTGTTTGCAAATGCTCAGACACAACTTTCCCAATATGCCGACTGTCACCACGTGCCTGCTCAGATCAGAGGACCGCGTGTTCATATCACGCAGTTCATTTTATCAAAGTTTAGTAAATTCTAATGAATACTCATTGTGATACTCATTTCACTGTTAGGACTTTCGGTTATCATTATAAACCTTAATAGGCGCAACAGACACGTTATAATCTCTTATAAAAAGAAAATAAAGAAAATATATAATATATTTTTATCAAAATATATACGTAAAAAACAGTACTTAAACAACTAGATAATATAATTGTAAACTTAAACTTGAACGTTACAGAAAACTTTAATCAACCTCAGTAATAAGTAGTTAATAACAATAATCAGTCAAAACAGTAATTTTTATTATTTGGCGTTATTATTCTTTATTCTAAATCTTTAAATGTAACGTTATGAAATGAGATCAAGCCACGTCTGGAATATTCAGGTTCACTTAAGACACGTTCTACGTCCTTAAAATCAACTTCTGCCACATCCGGTACTTGTGGTTTTACAAAGCTAACGATGTTATCAGATACAGATTTTTTTCTAAGAAAATCTATCTTATATTTTTGTTCTTCATCGTTCACCATAAGAACTCTACCTATATAATGACGTATTCTTTTGTCTGTCTTGAACCTTACCATAACATATTTCCCGTACAAATCCTTCGACGGTATAGACTCATCAATTTCATCGTTTGGCTTAGCTTTTTTTACCTGATTTTTATATTCTGTGTTATTCTCAGAGTTTTCTTCGTGCTTGTTAGTTTTACGCTTTCGTAAAAGCTTTTCTTCTTCTTTACTTTTCTTTTTGTTTTCTTTGTCTTCCTGTTTTCTTTTTTTCTCATTTTCTTTCGCCTCTAATTTCCTTTTCTTTTCATTTTTTTTCTCTTCTTCTTTTGTTCTCTTTTCCTCTTCAATCATTTCAATATGTTTTTGTACCTTTGACCGGTTAATCCAAATGGCATAGGATTCGATTTCTTTGTGTATGTTTTCTTCTTTGAAGTGATTCTAGGTAAGCTCAAAAATGTTTCGATTTTATTGGTATCCATTCCTTGTTGTGTTTCTTCTTCATTGATTACACACTCGCCCATAGCTGGAATATTATTATCAATTTCTGGATGCTCTTCAGTAAAAATCTCAGGTGCGAAAGGTGTAGAAAACGCATCACTAAGGGAAGATTCGGGACATACTGTTGTTGTTTCAATAAAACCAGTGTTCTCTGATATTGTGCCAGGTAACGGAGTATCGTACCATGGAAGAGGAATCACAGTTGGCAGGTTTAAATCGCTGTCAATTATTAGGTCCACTATATCACTTGTCTCATTAAAATTCCACGTAGACTCTCGAAAATATTCAGAAAAATTTGTAATGTTATTTAAATCAATTAAATCAGTCGTAGTAGGAACAATTAAAGCAATATTTTGATTATTATCGACTAAATCATTATTTTGTTTATCTGCAACCTGGATTACTATTTCGGAATTACTTTCGGGCTCTATACTTTCTTGAGGCAGATCTCCGTTTATGTCAGTTAAGGACGGTCTGAAAGAACTAGATGTGTTAGATAAATCAAGAGGGACATCAGACGAAGTATTGGTTGCTATAGTCGTGTCTCTAGTACCATCTATTACTTTTCTACATTTAACCCATAAAGAAAAGTATGGATGCTGATGTATTTGCTTCAATAAATAAGTCTGAACGAACTCATTTCTTAAAGTTTGTCCAACTTCTGTTTCAATAACTTTAATTGCACTTCTCACATTATTTCTTCTCTCTTCCAAAATTTCGTTTTGTTGATTTCTTAAACTTTGTTCATTGATTTCCTCTCTTCTAGTACTTATACATTTTGAATAGTTAACAGCATCAGCATTCATAGGAAACAATCCGCATGCTCTAAAAGCATTCTTTATAGTTTCAACTTTTAAGCCAGCGGAATAAGCTTCTTGAAACTTTTTAGCGAAATTTTGTTTCGTTATTGAAGATGTAGAGGATTGCTTATTATTCGTACTACTTTCCTCCAACTCTTCTTTAAAGGTCCGAAAATGGCCACGTCACAAGGTTGCAAGATGCACATCATTAGGATATAATCATAGCATTAGGATATAAACAATATATAAAGATTAGCTTTTCTCGACAAAATTCAAACATTTCCTGATTAATGTGAGATTTATGCCCATCAAGAAAGAGTATTACCGGAAGTTGAATTTCATTTTGTACAAGCCAATCGTAGAATAATTTAATATATGAAAAGAATGTGTTCGATACCATCCATCCGCTATCTGATCGACCAATATACCAAGAATCCGGAAAATTTTGAATTACAGCCGGGGGCATTCGCTTGTATGGATATACTACAAATGGAGGTACATCCTTTCCATCCGCAGCAAAAGTGCAAAGAACCGTTATAGATTCTTTTTCCTTTCCACTAGCGATTTCATACGTATTCCTATAATTTTTAGGTCCTAATATGATTCCAGTTTTAGGACAGGTCATAACACCTGTTTCGTCAGCATTAAATATTCGACTAGGATTGTTTTTAATATCTAAAGCATCTTCTTCGATCAAAAACTGATCTAGTTCCTTAAACCAAGCCCTGATAGCTGATTCAGTGACTGTGGCTCTGCCTTTAGAAATTACTTCCGCATTTCTTTTAGTAATTTCGGGATGTCTGTTTAAAAACAACTTGAGCCACTTTTTTCCTGGTCTGTTTCCGGTAAATTTGCTTTTTTCTATTATTGGCAGTTAAAAAATTTTCTACCGTATCAAAAACTTCTTCTGGGTGCATCGGAAAACCTAATTTTGCTTTATTTGCAATCTTAGCCTCTTCATCTACAGTGAGTTCCGATGAAGGACCCATTTTTCTTTGTAAGGGTACCTTATTAGTTAATTTATTATGAAGGGTGGATTTTGGTATACTAAAAACATTACTTGCTTTGTTAATAGTAATTTCTCCTTTAGCAATTGCCGTAACAGCTCTTTCCAAAGTTTCTTGGGTATATCGAAACCTTTCATATTTTTTTTTATTGGAATCCATGGTATTCTAAATAGACAATGATAAAAAAATTAATGTAATACTAAATTTTAGGATTTAAAAGTATTTTTTATTCAACTAAATATGTTGTGTTCATTCATTGGTTGCATCCTCATGACGAAAGCTAATATTTGAACATAAAGAAAAATGTTAGTTCATTCAATAGATTTTATGAACCAGTAAATGAACACACCTGTCCCAATACTGGCCTAAAGATCGGTAATCTATTGTTCAAACTACTCCCAAAACATAAACAATATGGCATAAAAATAAATTAGATATTTTAATAAAAATGTGAAATTCACGTTTGTCCAGTGAATGAACAGTCGTTCATTCACTAGGTTTCAAACGATTTTTGCTTCCAATGCTGGGACATCGAAAAATTTACGCAAAACTGGCTAGAATGGAAGTTTAATTGACTTCAGATAAATATTTAAACTATCCATTGTTCGAAAAAACAAATAACTTACAGCGGATACTTAAATTACGGCTACAATGTTATATCAAAAATTTTGCGTCTTACCCGAGTTCTTAATTCTTGCTCGAACAAATACACCGTTACACTAACCTGCAAACTTTAAATGCTTCGCTTTTTGAAAGGAACAGTGACATAAGAAAGAAATATTGTCATTTTATTAGAAAATAGAGTTGCAATTACGAAAAAAAAAACTGCGTTTGGTAGAAATATCTCAATTTTTTATTTTTTTAAAAAAACTTCGTTTTGATCATTCACTGGGGTGTGTTCATTCACTGGAGCACCTACCCTAGACCGCGAGGCCCATATCCCCCACGCATTCCACCCCTTGCGCCTCGAGACACGCTTTAACCTTTTATATTTTCTGATTATTGAATAGCACAATTTGCTTCCCTTCGCTACGCTGTCCATTCCGTCACCGTACCATAACATAATCGGCGAAGCGCTACCGCTTCATGGTGGATATCCCACCCACTCGCACGAAGCGCTTCGCTTTAAGTTTTCTTATGCGTACTGCTAAGAAATGGAATTCTTTGCCAGTCTGTTTCCTGAAGAGTATAAACCTGGGTGTCTTCAAGGCCCGAGTATTGTTTAACAATTTTTTTTTTAACTATTTAATATGTATTTTTAGCCATGGTCATCCCACTGCAAAGCACAGGCCTCCCTACGCTCCTTCCACTCGTCTCTTCTTATAACTTTCTGTGGCTAATCCTTTTCATTGGCGTCCAGTTCATTCCGCCATCTCCTACCGCGACGTCCGTTTGAATAATAATTATACAAGGTGTTGTTTTAAATCCGCGTCATTTTCTAGGAGGTAACTCGGCTATCGATTCTGAGTCCGAATCAATAAAAAAAAATATAGGTAAATATTTTTATTTTTTTGTAAATTACGGAAATCCGTAAGCTTTATTTCGCGGCTCAACACACACAAACTCAAACACGTAATTGATATTATTACTAATTCCATAAAACTCCAATAAGAAACATGGCTGTCGATTATTCTGAAATACTGTCGAACTTAAACGATTTATTATAGCCGTATTTTTAACTATTGGCCCGAAACTTTCTCTTACATTGAACCTTTATGACCTCTGTGACATGCCCTCGAGAAATGCCACGGTTTCATAACGACACCTTGTATATCTGTATGTACTCTTCTGCCCACTCCTTCAAGAAATAAAAGACGTGGTTTTATTTAACGGTCAATCTTTATTGTCATAAATATAATTACATTGTATGGTATTCACACAATAATTCCATTAACATAATTTAAAACTTTTCAACGTACTTACACAATTTAAAATCTTTTATATTTGTACATTTGCTACACAACAAATAAGTGTAAATGTTAAAATCCATTGCCGTTTGGATCTCGAGTTTTGTCCCTAGCTAAAAAATCTATCTATAGTCGAAATTGATAATCAATTCCGATCCAATGAGGCTCATCAATATGAACCTCTAGCATGGCTTGGAACTAGTCGAGTTCCTCGTCAAGTAATTACTTGAGTAAGCCGAAAACAATAATTAATTTAGTATGTCTCACGAATGATGATTTACGAAGGTTCTAGGTGTACTCCGAATTTAAAACGTACCAAGCCGCGGTCAAAAGAAGGCTATATCTATATTTGAATGAATTATTTCTATTCTACGACTTTCACCTTTAATTGTTTTAATTTTCCGTATTTAGACCAATGTCGATAATTTTTGAAACTAATAATAATTACAGTAGAATGAGACCCATTAGAAAAGGAAGGGAATATGATTAAAATGAAAAGAAAAATAAATTACGGTCGATTCGAGATCGGGAAGTGGGAGGTGGAAGCTTTTAAGGGTTAAAATGGTTTATCTTGACTTCCGGCAGACCTACAGGTCCCATGGAAAAAATTTAATGGCGAAGTTGTACCTAGGTAATAAAAAGATCTACAATTTTTGTATTCTGAAATTTTTCACATATTTTTTTTCTAATGGATTTCATCCTACTGTATTTTTTTACTTATTACCATTTTTGAACGCTTCGGCTCCAGTCTAATTGTACGGTGTTTGAATATAAAGACAATAGGCTCATCCCCTACACGGCACTCGTGAGCGTGGGAAAAGTGAATTTTAAAACAATGGCCAAAAATTACTGATAGGAAACGCACTTTCTTGTCTCCCTCTCTCATATACCCATTTCGCTCACTCACATTGTAAACTACACCTTGCTTACGTGCCGCTACCATTCGTTGAATTCCAGGAATCACACAGACTGGGCCCAATACTAATGGAATGTACTACTTTCACTTTTTTCATGTTCTTTTTAACAACAATGAAATTTTTAAAAACAATCTTAATCCCCGATTATGAAAAATCCACAACATTTGTTTATACAAAAGTAGTCTCTAAATATTGGAAATAAGGTCTATAATGGAGTAAGTGGAGAGCGGTCATCAGTGACCGCTTGGGGACTGGGCAGTTAATATTTCAATATACAGCATCTTTCCCATGCTATTGAACAACAGAGTGTGACATCTCAAGTTAACACGAGGTATACAAAGTGCAAAACTATAAAATTGAAAATATTTTACTAATAAACAAATTCCTCAGCTGCATATACACTTGCGAACAACGAAACAGAGCCACTATCGTTTTCTCATTTTCATTTCTTGATAAATATTTTCTCACACAAGTATTTTATTAATTGGTAACGTACGTAGGTCGTATAAAATACAATTTACGCCGGAATACTGAAAGCCTACTCAATTTTAAGTCTCGCTTACTGTCTCTTCTGTGCCTAAAGTGGCGCTTGTCTACCGTGGGAGTAGAAAACTAAATGTATGTGGATGACACTAACAAGTGTCAAAATTTACGTCAATTCCATATAATTTGGTTTTCTATTCTACAAGTAGACAAACGCTAAATTGCATTTGGCTACAGCTGCTGTTCTGTCACTACAATTTCTTTGTGACATGACAGAGATGGCACGATATTTCAGTAGATCTAAAAATTGGATAGCCTTTCAGTATTCGGGCGTTGCTTGGTTAGGTTTAAAATGATATAATTTTGCTGTAAAGTTAGTTTTTATGGAATAGGAGGCTAACGAGCAGACGGATCACCTAATGTTAAGCGATTAGCGCCGCCCATGGATACTCGCAACATTAGAAGAGTCACAGGTGCATTGCCGGCTATTTAAAAACGAATACGCTCTTTATCTTTAAATTATAGACGATGCGATAAAATGAAGAATAAAAACGACAGTGGCTCCGCTTCTTGGCTCCGAAGTGTAGTAAATAGATGAATTGAATTCAATTAAGTATTTTTTTTATATTTGATAGGCCGACGTTTGACACTATCTCGCCTGTTGGTAAGCGATGATGCCGTCTACGATGGAGCACGTCGTCCCACAAGCAACCTATTCACTCAAGCCTTGAAGACTCCCAGGGCCTTTAGCCAAACGCCACTTTAGCGCTTGTCTACAGTGAGAGTAGAAATCAAAATGTATGCGGATGACACTGACAAATGTCAAAATTTACGTCAATTCGATATAATTTGGGTTTCTATTCTACATGTAGACAAGCGCTAAATGGCATTTGGCTACAGCTGCTGGTTATACCCGAGTATAAAGTTGTACATTGATCTACATCCAAGCTTGTCGCCGCAGCTTCCTGTCGGCGGCGCGCTGTCGCTCAAACTTGTAACACCGCTTTGGTCACATACTCTCCATTTCTAGCGAATGTGAGCTGTCTTCATATGTCTGCAAACAACAGAGGTACATTTGAATAACTAATTAACTATAACCTAGAAGTCGTAAATAAAAGATCGAGACAAAAATAATAATTTTCGATTTTATTGTAACTGATTGACATGATTCTTTTATAACTACGTTTCTTTTTTATGGAATAGGAGGCAAACGAGCGGACGGATCACCTGATGGTAAGCGATCAGCGCCGCCCATGGACGCCCGCAACACCAGAGAAGTCCCAGGTGCGTTGCCGGCCTTTTAAAAAGGAATACGCTCTCTTCTTGAAGGTTTGAAGGTCGTATCGGTTCGAAAATACCGCCGACGACAGATCATTCCACAGTTTTGCTGTGCGAGGCAGGAAGCTGCGTGAGAAGCGCACAGTAGTGGCCTGCCAACCATCTGTATGGTGGGGATGTGTATGCTGTCGTAAGGGTCGATGGCGAAAAGATGCGGCAGGTATCAGGTCACGTTAAAAAACTAACTTCAACTCCCTCTTTTTTGAAATCCATTAATTGGGTACTATACTAAAATCTTCTCCTAAGTACGCTTAAAAAACCGCAACAAAATCGGTTCCGCCAATTTTTTTTTGAAGTCGGTTTGAATAACCTTGAAATCCCGCAAGCTTTTCGGTTTTCTAAATCGGAAATTACGTAGCCGAGCTACTACTACATTTGGGTAATTACCAACTAGTCAAATTCAATACTTTTTCCGAACAGCCAAAAATGACAGTTTTCTATGAATTTTGTACGAGATTGTGTATCGTCACGTTTTTTTAGCGTCAAATTGTTGGAAAAATACTAAAATTGGTCATGAAATCAATTAATATGAAAGTTAATTTTTTAATATTCTATTGTATTGAATAGTTTAAATAATTTATTTTTTATTAATTAACATTGAAATGACATTATTATTGTGTATTTGATAATTAGAACTGCTTATATATAAATTAAGATAATAAAAAAAAAGAAATTTAGGTCAAGTGCGTTTGTTTTTTGTTTTTTTTTTTAGTTTTAAGGAGATCCCACATTTAAAAAGCACGGCTCCAACCCAGGCATTAAGTTGTCATTTCATTTTTTGTTCTTGTTTAAGAAAACGTTGCTCACACTACGATTTTCTCCTGTGTCGTGGGTCCAGACCCGGAACAACGATCTGTGGATCACACAGATCGTGTTCTTCGATCTGTTCCGTGCGGGAATCGAGCCTGCGACACGTTGCGCGGCAGTCAGTTGCCCAACCACCGCGTCAACCGTGTAGTCTTATGAACTTTAAATCGTATGTCGTATGATACATTTCGTAACGTCAATACAAAAGCCGACGACGGGCGGTCCACTCGAGGTGTAGTCGAGGCGTCCGCGTGATCACGGCGCGCTGCCCGCACTTGGTCGGCGCGGAGGTTGCGAGGTGTCGGCGCGGCGTCGGCGCGGCGTCGGCGCGGTGTCGGCGAGTCCAGAAAAACAACGTCGCATCGTAGGTAGGTATTGTAATGCTACATTTACACTCTCGCGCGAGATGACACGAGGTTGAAGTACACTGCAGTCTTATAGTGCGAGAAAGACTACAACTATTTTTGAATAACGTCTATGTATCTCGGCCTCGTCTCGACTCGCGGGAGTGTGTAAATGTAGCATTAAAAGCTTTCACCTCGCGGTCACCGCGCCGACGCAGCGCCGACGCCACGCCGGAGCCGTACTTTTTAAATGTGGGATTACCTTTAGATTTACCATGGGCGTCATATTGAATTTAACACTAAATGTTAAATATTTTAATAACCGTTCAATTCCGCCTATCTTTTTGTTTGACAAAAATATTGGAGTTGATCTGTTCTATAACCCCATACGAGATCGTGGTCGAATTACAAATCACTTTGTATAATTATCTAAATATCTTACCCAATCCTGAGTGTTAGCATGCGCAGCCTGTAGCTCCAGTATATCGTTCTGTATGTCGACGCTGAGCTCCTGTATGGGGACGGGCGCGGTCCGCCACGGCACGTTGCGGTGCTTGTTCACCCGGTTACGACGCTTGTGTTCTCTTAAATGGACCTTTAATGAGAAAATTTATATTATTTTTGGTCATAAACTTCCCATTGCAAAACAAATGCCTACATACTGCCTACAAATATGATATTCAGAATTCTTTTGCCCAATTAAGTGCTGTCATGCTGTTAAAAATGTCTCGCATGTTGGATTTACGTTGTGGAGGCTTCCAAGATTTACGTATTAACTTTGATAAATAAAAAATCGTTTTTATATGTAGATATTATCCGTAGCGAGGGCTCAGGGCCACCGAGTTCTGTATCATTCAGCCGTTCAAGTAAAAAGTTTCTCTTGGTGCACTTGGGTATAGACTAATAGGGTAATATCCTGAATTTTATTTTAATGTCCGCCTGGTAGATTATTTAAAACATTAGACACGTATTTTTTCTTTTCTTACGCAATTAAACACTTTCGACGTTTTATACATTTTATAGGGTATCGTGACGTAACGACCTCCCACTCCTGAACTTAACTCCGTTTTACCTAAGTATTATTATCTTTTACGACGAAATAAAAAAAAACGTGTCTAATATTTTTTCATTATCTAGCTGACGGACTAATTACATTTTTTAATTTTCATACACTGTCTACTACCCTATTCCCAGGTAGTGAAATCGACTGATTTCACTTAGTTGACAGGCTCTGAGGGTTTACTCCAATTCCGATCGATCGATATTGACTTGTGAAACGTACTCTTGAATTGTAATACGAATATGTAACTGCCTCGCTGGCCGACTGGTCGCAAGTGCGACTGCCGGGCAGGAGGTCTCGGGTTCAATTCCCGGGTCGGCAAAGTATGTATTACTGGGTTTTTAAAAAATTCTCAGTATAGTAGCACGGAGTCTGGAATTGTGCCCGGTATATGGCAATAGGCTCACCCCCTATTACATGGGAATGGGACTCATAACATAAATAGTGAAAAGTGGGTGTTACATTATACACAATGTGCACCTCTGCCTACCCCTTCGAGGATAAAAGGCGAGATGTTATGTTATGAATAATTAACATGAGCGCCCTTTGCACCCGTATTGCGTGAATATTGAATAAACTAAATGGTGTTGAATTTAACTTTATAATCTGTACCCTGATTGCTATTTTAACAGCGACGATTTTTTTTTTTTTTTTTTTTAAGGGGGGAAAATCATCGAATGACTGCTCCCGCCTGGGTGAGGCGGGAGGGAGTGTCAGACTCTTACTGACTAAAAACCACCCCGTTCCTTCTCCTGCACGTCGAGCCGGAGCCCCGGTTACCCGTTAGGTTCTCCGCGGCTCCGAATCGGCATCGGCCGTATTGGGCCCCATCTGTGGTGGTCTGATGGCTCTTTGAGGCGCGCGCGGAACGCTCGGCGCCGTACGCTCGGGTCTGTTTCTGGTCGGACGGGGAGCCACCCATGCTCGCCGTCCGCAGGCCCGCGCTGACGGTGGCCGGAGATCGTCTCGCGATCCCCGACGCCCGGTGTGTCCTTCGCGATGGCTGGGTTGCGAGGAGGCAGCGCTTCGCTGCCTCACGCGTCCCGCCTCCTCCTTAGCTAGCATGACTGCTTCGCAAAAGGAGGAGACGGCATCCCAATCCCTCTCGCTCCGCATCATGGCCTGCACTAGGCCCGGACGCGAGAGGTCGCCATCGCCGATCACTTCCCTGAGGGCACGGCGGTGCTCACCCCACGCAGGGCATTCTCCCACTGTGTGTTCCACCGTGTCCTCAGGGCGGTCCTCGCAGTGATGACACCCGGGCGTTTCCTCCCGCCCCATCAGATACAGGTACCTCCCGAAACTTCCATGTCCGGTGAGGACCTGCGTCAGGCGGTAGGTGAGGACGCCGTAGCGTCTCTCAAGCCACTCCTCAAAGAGGGGACTTACCGCTGCAATGGCAGCGAGCCCAGCCCCCGGTTGCGACAGTCGCTGCTGCCATTCCGCCATGAGATCGCGCCGGAGCTCATCCCGCCACGCACCTATTTGGCGCGGCAGCGGAGTGTCGCCCCGGCGACGTGCCTCCGCGCGCATGTTATACATGCGCGCGAGCACCTTCGCCTCCAGATCCCACGGCGGTAATCCGGCAAGGAGGTTCGCCGACTCCCCAGAGATCGTGCGGTATCCGCGGATCATTCGGATCGCCATGACCCTCTGTGACATGAGCAGCGTCCGAGCAGGACGCCGCAACAAGTTCGGCGCCCAAACAGGGGCGCCGTAGAGGGCCATGGACCGCACGACCCCGGCGTACAACCTCCGGCAGGAGGCGTTTGGCCCCCCGAGGTTGGGGAGGATGCGTTTAAACGCAGCCCCCGCCCTCGCCAACTTTGGAGCCAAACGTCGGAAGTGCTCCACGAAGTTCCACCGACTGTCGAGGACGAGTCCCAGGTACTTCATCGTCGTCTCGACGCCGATGGTAACCCCTCCCGCCATTATTTGGGACCCACCCGGAGGTGGCGCGTTCCCGCGGCCATGAAAACACATGGCCTCGGACTTGTGGAGCGCCACCTCGAGTCCCAACTGCCGGATTTTTTCAACGACTGTCGCAACCGCTGTCGCCATTAAATCGGCCGCCGCCTGGTGCGACCTCCCGTGCGCTAGCACCAGCGTGTCGTCGGCGTAGCATATTGTGCTAACGCCGTTCGGGAGGTCGGTGCGCAGCACCCAGTCATAGCCGATGTTCCACAGGAGCGGCCCCAGAACCGAACCCTGTGGAACACCGCGTGACATTTCTCGCCGGTTCCACTCGCCCCGGTGACCGGGGTAGCTGACGGACCTGTCCGTCAGGTAGGCCTCGATCACACGACGGAGGTAGGTAGGCACCCCATGATATCGGAGTGCCTCCAAGATGCAGCTCCAGGGCAGGGAGTTGAAGGCGTTGGCGATGTCTAAAGACACCGCCACTACGACCTTACCCCCGGACACTGCAGTCCCCGTCGTGAGGTCCCTAACGCGCATGACGGCGTCCACCGTGGAGCGCCCTCTGCGGAAGCCGAACTGGCCGTCCGACAGGTCCGGCCCAATGTTCGTCAGGTGCGCGACGAGGCGGTTCGAGATGATTCTCTCCGTCAGGTGCGCGACGAGGTAACAGCGACGATAGGGGATAGTTTTGACATTGAATAATTATTGAGATTTTATTGGATTGAAATTGCATTGACATTGAGATAGGTTTCAAGAGTAACCGTCCTGGGTGAAATGAGGACACCGAGAAGTCTACTTTGTTCACAAAGTAAAGTAATGCTAAAATTAAATTGGTCACAAAATCAATTAATAAAAATCTTTAATATTTTATTGTATTGTACAGTTGAAATAATTTATTTTTGATTTAGGTAAGTACCCAATTAAATAGGTTGAATAAGCAGTGAGTGGGTGTTTACCTTCTTAACATGCGAGTTGACCATGGACCGCAGATGGAACAGCGCGGGACACAGCGGACAGCGCCGCGTGGGGGCCGTGTGCGCGCACAGAGCGTGCTGGTTGCGGCGGTTCAGGGACACGAAGCTACGTCCGCACTCCTGCGGCGGGAAATAATATGTACATAAATAAAAATAAATTTCCGTTCATTAGTCTCGCTAAAACTCGAGAACAGCTGAACCAATTTGGCTACTTTTGGTCTTGAAATGTTCGTGGAAGCCCAAGGCAGGTTTAAAAGGTAAGAAAAATATTTTTAGGCTGTACGAACTTTGCCGTGTCAGCTTATCAGTCGCCTGATGGCTTATGCTGAAAATAGGCCTACCCCAACGATTTCTAGATAAGTTAGTTAGAAGCGACTTGCATCCAACGGCTGCAGCAGGATTCAATATCATCATCAACAGCCGAAAGACATCCACTGCTGGACAAAGGCCTCCCCCTTGGTCATACACGTCGAACGACAACTCGCCACTTCCATCCACTAGCTTCTCACAACTCTGTCGATGTCGTCGGTCCACCTAGCGGGAGGCCTGCCCACGCTTCGTCTTCTGGTCCGTGGTCTCCAAGGTCCTCAAGGACTTTCCTGGCCCATCTGCCGTCAGTCCGTTGAGCGACGTGGCCTGCCCATTGCCACTTCAGTCTGCAGATTTTGCGAGCTATATCGGTACTTCCAGTTCTTTGGCGAATTTCCATATTTCGTATTTTGTCGCGCAAAGAAATCCCGAGCATAGCTCTTAGCGACTTTGAGCTTCTCCAGGAGGCCAGCGGTCAGGGACCACGTTTCGGTACCATACGTCATCAACGACAACACACACTGATTAAAGATCTTGGTTTTCAGACACTGAGGGATTTTCGATGAGAAGATTTCGCGTAACTTTCCGAACGCTGCCCATCCGAGTCGGATTCTTCGGGCGACCTCTTTGTCAAAGTTGGACTTAAGCTGAATAATCTGCCTTAAATATGTGTAATGGTTCACAACTTCGAGGATATCGTTCCCAACGATGACCGGTACAGGTGCAACATGGATGTTTGAAATGATTTTAGTCTTGTCCATGTCCATTTTAAGACCCACCTGTTGGGAGACGGTATTGAGGTCGCTGAGCATGGTGTTTAGGTCCTCCAGCGACTCCGCCATGATGACTATCAGCGAACCGAAGGTTTGTTATGTATTCGTCATTGATATTGATGCCCAGTCTGCTTCAGTTCAAGAGCATGAAAACGTTCTACAATGCGTTAGTGAACAGTTTCGGAGAAATCGCGTCTTCATGTCTCACGCCTTTCTCCAATTGGATTGGTTACGTGCTCGCTTTCTGGATTCGGACGCGCATGGTGACGTTTCTATAGAAACACTTTAGCACCTCGATATATCTGTAGTCGATATGGCAACGCTGGAGAAACTGCAGCCTGCCCAGGTCTCCATTGGAGCGAAAGCTTTCTCATAGTCCACAAACGCCAAACAAAGTGGCAAGTTATATTCTTCGGTCTTCTGTATAACTTGCCGCAGCATATGAATGTGGTCTATGGTGCTAATGCCTTTCCGCAACCTGGCTTGTTCGGTCATCGGACGGATCGGACATAAGGAGTTGTCACCCTTTTTGAAGAACAGGACCACCATATTCCTTTGTCATGTTGTCGGTGTAGTTCCTTCGAGAATGAAGGAATCGAATAGTTTCTGGAGGGCTAAAAGTATCGGTTTCCACCCGCTTGACGAAGTTCTGTCGTGTCGTTATCACCCGGTGCCTTATTGTTTTGAAGCTGTCTGACAGTCATCCTAATCTCGCACAGGCTAATGTTTGGGATATCCTCGGTGTAGAGCCGTGTCAGTTTAGCTCTTGGATCCCGAGCTGTACTGACAATGGGTTGCCGTGTCGAGGTGTATAACTATCCGTAGAACCTTTCAAGCTGTCAAAATCTCCGACTTCAATGAGACGATGCCACCATTCTCGGTCTTCAGTTTCATCGTTTGGCTTTGCCCAATAGACGAATTTCTTGCGAACACCTTTGAGCCCTGATTTCGCTCGATAGCATCCCTAACTCGAGCGTTGTTATATGCACGCAGGTCGCGTCGCATGGACTTTGAAATTTGCCTATTGAGTTTACCATATTCAGACATGTCAACTGAAGACTGTAGACTTATCTCATGTTCAACAATTTGAGTGTTTCGGACGAAAGTCCGAGAGCTTTTGTGGTCTACTTTGGCGTGAGATTTTGAATAATTCTAATCCCACTACTTGGACAGTTACCACTAACCCATTATTTAACTCGTCAATCGTTTCACACTCAACCAGGCACTGGGAGCGATTATGCAGTTAGAGATGGAACTGTTCGGGGTTCTGGATCTGGGCACGACCAGGACGGAGTGTGGACCTCACCAGACGCGACCTCTCCAGCTTGACATTAATCTCTGGCTTGGCCTCTGACAATACGGTGATCGCTGCCGGTTTTTATCTTAGCTTTAAAGAGACATCACTGAATATATGCTTCTCGGTCGCTAAGATGAAGTCGATCTCATTTTGGTATAACCATCGGGGCTTATCCACGTCCACCTTCTAGCTGGTCGCTTTCGGAAGAAGGAATTCATCAAAAAGAGTATTTCCCTCTCCATAAAGTCGACCAGCCGCTGGCCCCGACGGTTTCGCTGCCCATATCCAAATGGTCCCATTCTCAGCTCTTCACTGTTCTGTGTGTCCACCTTCGCGTTGATATCGCCCATGACAACGGTGAAGTAAGCTTTGGAGGTGTGTATGACTTGGGAAACCTCATACAGAGCCTCCACTTCATCATCGCAGTGTGTCGAGGTCGGCGCATATACCTGTATGACCTTCAGCGAATGCCGAATGCGAATGTGATATTCTGAATATAAGGCTCGCTACCCTGCTCGACACACTGTCAACTTTACTGACATTGTTGACTTGACTTGACGAGGGACTTGCGGACAAAAAATCCGACACCACCCTGGAATTTTCGATCTCTTTCCTGGAAGAAGAGCAAGTTGCCAGAATCAAGGACCGTATCCTGACCCTCTCTTCGGATTTCATACAATCCTAAGATGTCCCAACGCATTTTGCTCAATTCTTCCTCCAACTCGACAATCTTCTCATCGGTCCGCAGTGTGCGGATGTTGTGTGTTGCCAGGGCCAAAATTCGTCGAGGATGGTAGCAGTTCATCTGCCGGGGATTCTTAGCACCCCCTGCTTCACCGTTAAAAGATCCGCTACTTGCGAATCGGGTAATGGCGAATAGAGAAATCACGAATAGCGGAGCTGTTGGGGACTGGGGTCCGTGTACAAATGTTGTCGTTCATAGTGAGCTGTCATGGTCCCCACGCTTGGCAGGCGGCTTGGGGATCGCATTTGGGTCACCGATGTATTTATGGAATGCTGCAGCCCATTCCTCGGTTGCTGGTCGCAGTTTTAGGACATACCCGGGTCCGGGCCAAGGATTAAATATGGATCTTAATAAAGATCTATTTTTAACCAAACCATTAAGTATACAAGCCATAATCACAGGTCCAACTGCCGAGCAAGGATTCTCGCATTCTATAATAGTACAAACAATTTTTTTTTCTCAATAGATTCGCCCCTTATTCTAACGCTACGTCATGCGTGAGCGATCTAGAAGCGAACGCGATTAGAAAGCGGTGACACGCGAATTCTAATGTCCTACGTGCATGCGAATTGTTCCATTATAACCAAAGAAAACATGACAGCACTGCATATAAATATGACAGTTCGCGCGAAAATATCAAACCAACTGATCCCATCTGCGTCATTTCGCGTCGCTACACACCGCATCCTGCGTGCGTATTGACACGTAGGACACTTCAATAGGTTTCGATAGTTTGTTATTTTCGCACCACACCGCATTCGCTTCTAGGTCGCTCACGCTGGACATACCGTAAGACGGTAAGACTCACAACCACAACTAAAAATTGAAATCACACAACAATATACACTTCCACCTATGACTTTGGATTTTAAACAATAACTAGATGTTGCCCGCCACTTTGTCCGCGTAGAATATGAATTTTAGGAGATAACTTTTGTAAAAGTAGCCTGTGTTACTCTTTGGTACATCAGCTACCTGCCAATAAAAGTCCTGTCAAAATCGATTCAGCCATTCCAGATATTAGCCAATACAAACAGACAGACTGACAGACAAAAATTGTAAAAAATATATTTTAATAATATGGATATATTCATATGCACGAAGTACAAAGCGTTTATTTTAATATTACAAACAGACACTACAATTGTATTTATCTGTACAAACACAAAACGGTTTGTAAAGATCAAGTGTGGGAGAGTCATGCTTCGGCACGAATGGGCCGGCTCGACCGAGCTCACTCGATACGGCGGCGTCACAAGAATCCGAGGTGAAACAACGCTTGCGTCGTGTGAGTTACCGGAGGACCAACTTCGCCCTCCCCTCCTTTCGCCATTCCCCGACATTCCTCCGTTTCCTAATCCCCAAAAGTTCGGTACCGCACTTGTAACGCCGCTGGTATTCCAGGTGTCTATGGGCGGCGCCGATTGCTTAAAGTCAAAGTCAAAGTCAAAGTCAAAGCATTTATTTCAATTAAACCATAGTTTGGTACTTTTGAAACGTCAACAAATACAAAATAAATAATAGTCTGTCAGTCAGTCCGTCAGTGAAGCTAGGTGAAGCTAGGTGCTCATTCCAAAACGTAGATTCGAATGGAGAAGAACGAGCAAGAAACTCCATTCGTTACTCCAATACTTACCATCAATTGATCCGTCTGCTCGTTTACCGACTTATCCTATAAAAAACAATACCCATGTGATGATTTACGTTAGGTCTTAGGTACTACTCACCTTACAAGGGTACGGCCTCTCATTATTATGCAGTCTCTGATGCCACAACAACGCGCGCTCGTCCACGAAGTGCCGTCCACACGTGGAACACATACATCGGTTCTTGCCTGACTTCTCTGTTGAAGGGACTTTGTCTTTTTTTGTTTGGGTATGGTCTCTGTAAGAGTATAAAGTTAAAGTTTAGTGTTATTTTCGGAAAGAAGTTTATTATAAACATTGTTCAGTAACTGCGCTACAGTCGCCGTTTAGCGGGTCGTGGGATGCTGCTCATAAATATGAGCCTTATAGACTGCCTCGTTGGCCGAGTAGTCGCAAGTGGGACGGCCGGCCGACTGACGGCCGGTTAAAACCCAGTAGTACTTTGCCCGACCCGGGAATCGAACCCGAGTACCTTTGCGCGGCAGTCGCACTTGCGACCAATCGGCCAACGAGGCAGTCAAATTAAGCCAATCGCGAGATAATAGCACACAAACAATAGGTCAAATTTAAGGTTCTCTCAAAGAGGAGGGTTCCTTTTTTTAAAAGTCGGTAAAAATATTAATAAATACTATAAGCTATGTTAAAGGTAAAGGTATTAATAAATACTATAAGCTATGTTAAAGGTAAGTAACATACTAGTACCTAAAACAAATAAAGACTATTATATATTTTTTTTATGGAATAGGAGGTAGCGTACCTTTACTTAAAGGTTTGAAGGTCGTAACGGTGCGGAAATACCGCCGACGACAGATCATTCCAGTTTTGCTGTGCGAGGCAGAAAGCTACGCTATTGTAAAAAAATACGTACTTAAAACTCCCAATTTCCATGTTCTGTTCATGTTTCCTGATGTGGCCATTGAAGCTCATTTCTCCCTTGTACATTCTGCCGCAGTAGTAGCAGGTGAACTTCTTGTAATGCACGCTGTCATAGTGCTGTCTCAGGCTCTCCTCGTCACACATTATCTTGCCACATTTCTCACATATGTGCGCGTTTTCCGACTGCAAAGCGTTCTGGAATAGTGAATTTCGTGTTAATATTGTTTTAAAACATAACATAACATCACGCCTTTTATCCCCGAAGGGTTTTTTTTTTTAAGGGGGGAAAATCATCGAATGACTGCTCCCGCCTGGGTGAGGCGGGAGGGAGTGTCAGACTCTTACTGACTAGTGACTAAAAACCACCCCGTTCCTTCTCCTGCACGACGAGCCGGAGCCCCGGTAACCCGTTAGGTTCTCCGCGACTTTTTTCCCCGATCCCCGAAGGGTTAGGTACGGCACTTAATGCCACTGTACAATTTAACACCCACTTTTCACTATTTATGTTATGAGTCCCATGTAATAGGCGGCGAGCCTATTGCCATATCCCGGGCACAATTCCAGACTCCGTGCTATAACTGAGATTTTAAAAAAAAACCTGTAATACTTTGCCCGACCCGGGAATCGAACCCAAAGCCTTCGCACTTGAAACCACTCGCAAACGAGGATATTTTTTTAAAAACACTTACTCTATGCGAGTTAGACTCGTACGAAGGTACAATACAAATTGATATGAAAATTCTTATCATGAAGTTCAGAACAATATCCGATGTACAATAATAAATAGGATAACCCATATGATATGAAACTCAGTCATTACATACCTGATGAAAAGGTATCATTGAAACTCTCTTAAAATACTGAAAATATCCCGATAAGGATTGCCCTAACCGGAAATTGAACCCAAGACCCATTGCTCAACAGTCGACTTGAGAATTTTTTTCTTTTATGGCATTGGAGGCTAACGAGCGGACGGATCACCTGATGGTAAGCGATCAGCGCCGCCCATGGACGCCCGTGCCATTACAATCACCAATTCATTGGTAATGTGGTCGCTAATTTCTTATCAACCTGGCTAACCAAACTAAATAAAATTGGAAATTATTTTCAACTCCATTTTAGTAATTTACCTCAGTGATATTCTTCATCCGTTCATGCCATTTGAGGTGGTTGATGATAGTGGAGCGTTTCTTGAACACAGTGTTACAGACCGCGCACTGGTGCACGTTGGTGTGTGTCTTCATGTGATTGTGGTACTCTTGCTCATTCTCTGTGAATGCTTGACATACCTAGAAACATCAAATTGTAACATTAATTATTATGTTTTCGGCTTACTCACGTAACTGTTTGATGAGGAACTCGACTAGTTTCAAGCCATGCTAGAGGCTCATTCATGAGCAGCATTTTGCGACCCGCGACGCGGTGACTGTCGCGCTGCTACTCTTATGCCGGAATATTGAAACGTTACTCAATTATTTTAAGTCGTGCTTAAATATCATGCCATCTCTGTCATTTCACAAAGAATTTGTAGAGACAGAACTATACTTAAGAGCGACTTAAAATTGAGTAACGTTTGCGTATTCCGACATTACGCAGCCTCTAGCATGGCTTGAAACTAGTCGACTTCCCCGTCAAATTATTACGTGAGTAAGCCGAAAACATAATAATTTATTTAGTATGTCTCACGAAGGTTACAATACGAATATTGAGTTTGGCTTCATATTCGGTACTCTGAATGCTATTTTATTGGGGTTGTATAGTAGTTTTGACATGGAATAATTATTGAGGTTTTATTGAAATTGAATTATGACATTGAGATTGGTTGCAAGTGCCCTGTGGTTCAAGTGGTTTTGTGCGCATTTTATGATGTCCTGGGTTGGGAATAGTATTATCAGATTTTTGACGTTTTATGGTCTAAGTACATCACTACACCAGATTTGTTTGATTAGACAAAATTACATTCAATGTGTACAACCCTACAACATAATTTTTACCATAGAATGTCAGCCTCTTCATGTGTCACACATATAAAATTAATTAGAAAATTTGTAGTTACTGCTCATGGACTGCGAACTGGACACATTCCAGATATCAAAAATATTTTCTTGGGGTTATCCATAAATTACGTCACACGAATTTCATGATTTTTTGCCCCTCCCCCCCCCCTGTCACAGCTAGTCACATTTGAGACCCCCCCTGTCACAGCTAGTCACATTTGAGACCCCCCCTGTCACAGCTAGTCACATTTGAGACCCCCCCTGTCACAGCTAGTCACATTTGCGACCACCCCCTGTCACTGCTAGTCACATTTGAGACCCCCCCCTGTCACTGCTAGTCACATTTGGGACCGCCCCCCTGTCACAGCTAGTCACATTTGAGATCCCCCCTGTCACTGCTAGTCACATTTGAGACACCCCCTGTCACATGCTAGTCACATTTGAGACGCCCCCTGTCACATCTAGTCACATTTGAGACGCCCCCCTAGTGTGTCGTTACATTTTGCAGCTGCGGTTCCGAAATTAGTTTTATATCTATTTAAATTACTTTAAAAAAATATTAATACCAAATCAAAAAAAATAAAAACCATTAATACAATAATTATATTTCGTATTTTATAATAGTTTTTGAAATGTGACATCACAAAGTTTAGGATCCCTCCCTCCCCTTGTCATACAATTTCACAATTCGTCGACCCCTTAACGTGTGACGTAATTTATGGACGGCCCCATTTGATGAAAGGAGTAAACACCTCCAATAGTGAAAACTGTGATGACGTTAAATATATGCATCATTTGTAGATGCATTGTCTTCAGTATGAGGCTGATAGAATGAAAAACTTGGTCGTTTTTGCATTGAAATTGAACAGGAACATTTCATAGAATAAACAAAGTCGAGTTCTGATGATTCCAAGATGTTGTTCAGTTTTAAAGACCTGATACATTGGTCTCTTGTGTACTCAGACCATATTAGACATAACATAACATCACGCCTTTTATCCCCGAAGGGGTAGGCAGAGGTGTGCGCTACGACACTTAATGCCACTGTACAATGTAACACCCACTTTTCACTATTTATGTTATGAGTCCCATGTAATAGGGGGTCAGCCTATTGCCATATACCGGGAACAATTCCAGACTCCATGCTACTACTGAGATTTTTTGACAAAGCCCAGTAATACTTTACCCAACCCGGGAATCGAACTCGAGACCCCTTGCGGCAGTCACAATTGCGACCACTTGGCCAACGAGGCAGTTATATTATGGTCATTTCTGTACCTTACAAACATACAGGGTGATATTATGATCCATCATCATGTGCTGCTTCAGTTTAGTTATGAAACGGTACTTCACCGGGCATCGAGTACACAGCTTATAGGACATCGGACCTCTTTTCCTTCCCTTCTTAATTTGATCTTCTTTCTTATCTACAGTTAAAGAAGCATTAAACTTTTTCCTGTATTTATCCCCTTCCGATCCCTGAAGCTCTGTAAGAGTACCATCTGGCTGTGATCGGTAAAACGCAGGCTCTCCGTTATCCTGAATAATTACAACCACATCGTCATTATCATCTTTTTCCACCGTTTTTATTGTTTCTTTTTTAATGAGATTCTCTACTAATTCCATTTCCTTGCCAATAGAGTGTAGATTAAAATCGTACACAGGTGTTGCAGTCAAAATTTCAGGAAGGGAAATACAAAGTGTGTTATTGACAATTTCTTCCGGCAATTGAATTTGTTCTACATTTTCAAGAAGTTCATTCGTATAGAAATGTAGTATTTCCTGGCTGCGTTTAGATAGGAGGTAGAATTTGTACGCCATGGACGCCATCATGAAACAGTTGATGCAAATGTTGTAGGTATCTGTGTCGGAGAGCTGAAAATTATCATTTTTATTTGGTTAGTTTATTTTTTAGTACAGCAAGAGTCTACTGTAATAATTAATAAGATATCAACAACTAGGAGACTGTTTGTAGTGCAGGTATATTGAATGGTTTATTTTTTTTTTGTTCATTTATTTAAAATCAACAAATGCTAACAAGTTACACCCAATGTGATAATGTTGTCACTTAATATAAAAAAGTTATAAGTTATGTGTTCTAATATACATGCACAAACACTGACCTTAAAAGTAGCGTAAAGATATGGTTTTACTTATAAAAATTGTACACATAAGTTAACTAAATAGACTTACTGTAATATCACACATAGTCTGCAGAACATCAGCAATACAATATTCCTTGTCAAATTTACATACTTTTGTAAATATATTCTCATATTGGTCACGAAGCGGTTTCAGACAAATAACACACAAATTCTCGCTCAGAGTTCCATTTGAGAGATGTTTCAACACCAATTTCAAGTCCAAGGTATTTGCCATATTTTCTTTCGACCATCACACCAAGTCCTGACAAGAAAATAGGATAAAAAACACATTTTCTAAACTAATATTTATAAAAAGACTCGAATAATTCAGAATTTACCACCAAATGAATTATAGATGCGTTCCGTGAAATAAACACAAGAGCTGATTCAGTAAGAGGTCCGTTCAATTTTGGTTGACGTTTTGACGCCATTTTTATGGAAAATAAATTCATGCTCTAATCTCTTTTAGTCGATTTTTTTAAAACATTTAAAGAAAAGTTTTATAATATTTAATAACAAATCTGTTAAGTTTAAATATTATCTTTTTATTGATTTTTGTGTAAATTAAATTAATACTTACTTTTTTCCCACAAAAAAATCAACATTATGGCGCTAGTGTCCTCCTTTTAGTCTTCGTCCAACTGGAAATTAGCTAGTATCACACCATTGGACGATGGATTTTTGACAGCTAGTGCCCGGATAAAAGTTCTCATGTTACCCAAAGAGTATAGTAATATATAGGGTAATGCTATCGCCATCTGGTGTACGAGAAAATTCATTATGCGTAAGCAGAAAATGTCTAGTAGCAGAAAATCTAAAGGACAAAAGCGATAAAAACATAATAAATTAACAGATTAAACTGCCTCATGTACAATTTAAATTCAATTACTTGTTAAATATTAATTGTTAAAGAGTTATTAGTAATTAGTCGATTATTAAAAACCACACATAAAAAACTACAGATAAAAAATCGAAAACATAAATCTGTCAAAATTAAAGTGCAAAGTGGTATGTTTAGATTTTTTAATAATTTGCAGATAATTTAAATTATATTGTAATTATATTAACTAACAGTGTTGTGCATGATATTAATAAAATACAAACGTTATTATCTGTCTTAAAATCCATACGAGCAACTTGTATGACCTGCTTAGATACATATTTTTCGGAATAATCGGCGGCTAATTAGTGATTCTTGCAATATAATTTAGGTGAATAATCGGTCTTTAGATAATGGAGCAATGTTCCGGTCGTGTGGAGGGCCAAGGAAATATAAAAAGGAAGCTTTGAAAAGGATTTAAATTTCCACAACATTATTTATTTGATCGAAGTTACAATGGATACGAAAATCTTGAGACAGAACTGATTGAAATCGATGCTATCTAATTCTAATTGGTAAGAACGACCTTGACGGTCATATTATATGATATTATTAATAGTTACAGTCCATTGAACATGAGTAAGAAATCACAAAGATTTTATTACTTTATAAATGTAATATTTCCACATAAAACTTGACATCTTGTTGACTAAACACTGCTTTTGTGGTATATTTTTATTATCATGTGTGTGCTCAGCTGTTGCATATCTAGCCACTCTTGGAAGTAAGTAATGGATATTAATTGAATCAAAATTCAAATTAATTTATTCACCTGCATACATGGGTACCTAATATATTAACCGTCTGCAGCTGACGTGTAGTCCCACAGACACCGCGAAATACAAAATCACGTGTTATACCGTCATTTTTCAAATACGAGCATCACTGCTGCGAGTACCTTACTGTATAGTGCTCGCTATACTTTAATTCTACAAAAATATTTGCTGTTGAAATGGTGTCTGGTATAATATACACCTCAGTTGAATTGTAACAATTTAACCACGTCAGTTGCAGAGGGTTAACAAAGTTTACAGTTCCTCCATAATTTGCCATCACTTGGCATGCAAATGTCTGTTATAAAAATTAATTATATAATTAAATTAGGTACATTAAACAGAAAGAATTCTAATGTTGTTAAATTTCATTCTGACTCATACACCATGAATAATTTAGTAATTATTATTTACCGGCACAATTTTTAATAACTAATTGTATTTCCTGACTTATAATCTATCTTTTATTTATACATCTAATAAAGCTAAAGAGGTTCGAAATTCTGTACATAGACTTTCTGAGGGATCGGTCAATACGAGTAGTCATCGATGGCTGCTCGTCTGACCAATTCGGTATTAATGCCGGCGTCCCTCAGGGGTCAGTACTTTCAGCGACGCTCTTTTTGCTCCACATAAACGACCTGCTTAAGCCCGGTATCTTTGGGTATGCAGATGACAGCACAGTTGTTGAAAGGTATGTGTCCAGTGCGCGGACTAGCGGAACACAGATCCAGTCTTTAAGAGAATCCATGGTCGATCGTTTGAACTCGACCTTGAAGGCGGTCTCCGACTGGGGTGACGCCAACTTGGTTAGGTTCAACGCTAGCAAAACCCAGGCGTGTCTATTCTCCGCCAAACGGAGTCAATTTCCGCTGACTCCTACTTTCCGGAATGTGTCCGTACCGATGACCGATCATCTTGAGCTTCTTGGTGTAACTCTGACGCCCACACTCAACTTTGGCTCCTATATAGAGTCAAAAGCGCAACTGGCTGGTAGGAAGTTGGGTATCCTATGGAGGGTGAGACGGTACTTCACGCCGAAACAATTGCTGAGCCTGTACCAGGCACAGGTTCGGTCCTGTATGGAGTACTGCTCTCATCTTTGGGACGGCTCGGCAAAATATCAGCTGGACGCGTTAGAGCACATTGAGAGGCGTGCCAAGAGGCTCATCGACGATGATGCGCTTGTGAAGGCTCGGCTTCAAAGCCTCGAGCACAGGCGTAAGGTTGCAAGCCTTTCGGTTTTCTACCGGATACATTTCGGTGAGTGTGCAGGGGAATTGCACAACTTGATTCCCCCTAGTCCTTTCCATCATCGTACCACAAGACAATCGGCGAAGCGTCACCGTTTCATGGTAGATGTTCCGCCCACACGCACGAAGCGCTTCGCTTCAAGCTTCCTTGTGCGTACTGCTAAAGAGTGGAATTCTTTGCCAGAGTCTGTATTTCCTGAAGGGTACAACCTGGGAGTCTTCAAGGCCCGAGTGAATAGGTTGCTTATGGGACGACGTGCTACATCGTAGACCGCATCATCGCTTACCACCAGGCGAGATAGTGGTCAAACGTCGCCCCATCAAACATAAAAAAAAAAAAAAAAAAAAAACATAGAAGATATTAATATTAGGTACATTGTTTGGGGATATTTAAAATCAATAACAGAACATTCAGGTTTTAGGATATTTGTCTGTTTAACTGTTTGTTTGTTTATTTGTGTGCACATCATGCAAAACCGGCTAAATGGATTTTGATGAAAAATGTTACCAATCTGTTGAGAAAGTTCCTGGCCAAATTACGGGCTATAAAATTCAATCCCTAAAAGGTGGTTTGCACTACACTCGAAATAAGTTTGCCTATATACTTAACTAGCTACTCTCACACGGCTTCACCCACTGCTCGGCCAACAGCCTCCCTCGGCAAATTGACTATTCGACACAAAAAGAATTATTCATATCCGACCAGTAGTTCTGGAGATTAAGTTTTTGGGGGAAGGAGTGTAGAGTTCCCTAAAATCGGAAAAGAATCCTCCGACCAGGCGAAGTGGTCATGTCTGGCAGGCTTTCAGCTGTTGGGAATATCTATCCATGTTTATTCGCATGTAAACTGCTTATGTACGATGTAAATATAGCTCGTTGACCCTGTCCAGATGAGATTAAATTTCTATTACATCCAGATACGGCAATTTACGCGCGTTTTTATGCTAGGAAGGATCCAGCCAGTTACTAACATGGACTCGGAGACAGCAGTTGTGTTGAGTCTTGCCGTCGCACATAGGAGTATTGTCATGTAAAATCCGGTCAAAATTATTTAATGGCTTATTTGATAATAAAACATGGTAATATGATTTAATATAAACTTTAATAACAATACAAAGTACATTTATAGCAAAAAACACGTTTTATTAACTTGTTCTTAAAATTATGTTAATTTTCTTCCTCCTCATCGTCTTCGTCTATATTTTCGCAACTGGCATCTGTTATCATTGATGATAAAGATGACGGCGCAATAGCAACCATGAGATCAAGCGCCTCTTTCGAAAAACTTTTTCTCTTTAATTGCGGTTTTGGCCTAATTGAGCTTAAATAAGGATCGGAACTTAATAATAATCTATTAATAATGTCCCTGTTGCAGTCTCCTCTAGAAAATTTTCTAGAAAAGCCAAGCCTGTACTGCCTAAAATTTTTATTACGGGCCTCAGCCGCCTCCTCTGACAATTGACCAATTGGAACGATAGCTTGGCTAATAACTTGAGCTCCATGTATTAAAACTTATTCGCATTATAAAGAATTTCCCATTGCCTTCTTGTGAAGTCACCTTCAACGAAAATTGACAGAGCCTGTTCTGGCGTGTGCTTTTTTACACTTAGTTGGTTTTGGGATAATGCGTAAGATTTACGAACTTTCGACGCTCTTGTTGGCGTTGCTACTATTTCTTTTGTCATTACTGAAGCATCTGTGTTTCCAATATTGCGTTGACTGACTCCAGCTGCATATATTAGTTCTTCAGCAGGTATTTTCTTCCGTATATTACTCGTTTTTCGTCGCTTACTACGCTCACTTAAGTTTTCAAAAGATTTTGTGGGTCGACCCGGTTTATAAGTAGCCTCTGCACTAAATTTCTGCAACTGTATAGTTGATTTGAGCCATTTGTCATGCCACATTTGTCATGACTTGCTGCCACCCATTTTTGTTTGAATTCAGTCTTAAAAAATCTTAGAGTACGATCCAAAATAGTTTTTTTATCATCAGGGCATTGGGTCATTTTAACTAATTTAGTTCCCAAAAACTCCAACTTTTCTTTAATTTTCTTTCCTTTACAGTCACGCATTATGTCATACAAAGCTCTTCTAGTAAAACTTATACTTGATTCTACATTATCTGAAAATAAAAAATAAAACAACATAAAGTCAAATATACGCCCATTTTACATTATCATCTTTAGATAGGTGAAAATAAAAATGGCGTACGTACGCGCGGCAAATTTTTATTGTATTTACTAATATATATACTAGACAACATATTAATCGTAAAATAAATGTTTGACAAGCCTTGACAAATAAACAAAAATATGATTGAATAAAATATTTGATACTATTTATTTCAAATTTTCGGTTCGTCTTTCTGATTTTTTTTAAACACGTATATGAAACATTAAGTATTTTATAATTATGTTAAAATAATCTACGTACCTTGTACTTCCATAATCACAATTTTTTTTACACTATTTATCACACCAAACGTACAGTACAAACTTGAACGCAACGAAAAAAACAAACGCCGAGAACAAAGACATGCGGTTTGGACAACGACTGGGTTCCGACTGCTTGTGCAGGGAGGGGCGACTACCTGAGTTGCGAATGTGTCCCTTTTTAAATGGACAAGTTATTAAGCTGCAAAAATGTATTGCTTTAATGAGTTTTTATTTAACTTCGTAATTTTTACTTTTGACCGGATTTTAGATGGAAATACTCGTATGTGCGTCGGTGGAAACATCGTAAACGAACGTCGACGATTTAACGTGCACTCAATTCTACATAGTATGTTTATAACATTATATCCGAAGCTTACAACTGGGTGACAAATATTTCAACTACTTATCATATATCAGTAACATCGTTTGATGAATTACTCCATCACGCTCTATGGTCAAAAACGTCCACTCGCAACTGACTCGCGCGTAGTAGTACTGAAGGCCTAGTACGAGTTGACTGTACGTTGAACGAGATTGAAACGTTACCGCGTTTTGCGCTCAGAGACATTAGTACGAGTTTCTTTTACGTTTAAAATAATCGTAACGATACAGCGTTCGGTGTTCGTTGCTTTATTGCAGACGGCCAATCAAAGCGCCGAACGCTGTCTTGTTACGATCTCGAAAAACTTAAAGTAAACTCGTATTAACTACTGAGCCCTCTGGACGTGGCAATGGCAACCGCTCGCGCGTTAAACAGGCGAGGCCTCGCGCATTAAACGTGTCATCTGGCTCTTGTAACTAGGTCTGTGATGACCTTTGTACCAAATACCCTATCATACCTTACCGAAGAAAATCGGATCCTACAATGCGGCTTCTGCTCGCAAAATTCGAGGCTGCAGCCTTCGGACTCGAGAAGGGATATAAAGGGGTAGAGGTATGGGTAGAAAAGGGATAGGAGTAGTAGGTGCAGTGGTAGAGCTAGGGCCATGGATAAAGTAGGGGTAATTTTTAACAAATACTTTTAAACCTTAAACATACCAAACACATCATAAATTCTCATTCCAGCAACGAAAAATGGAGACCATCGAATTCCAAACTACGTCCGAGATGACGACAGATCTCCAGACAGACACCGTAATAAAAGAGGAAGAAGATTCAGACCAAATAATACCGGACGAATTACCTTTAGACATCAAATCCGAAATGCATATTGACGAAGACATACAAGACCACTTAGACAATCCTTTTAGCGACGTACAGTTAGAAGTTAAACAAGAAACAATACCCATTTGCATAGACAAAGACAGCAATGAAAATGTCGAAGAAATAATACCAACGATGAACGAGTTCGAAGACAAAGATGAAGAACACTACGTTACCGCACCAAAAACTGAATTTTATGAAGAAAAACCTAACTTGTATGAAGAGAAAACAGAATTATACGATGAAAAACAGGAAATTAAGGAAGAAAGTGTATTAGGAGACGAGTCCATAGTTACGTATGATTACCCAAACTTTGATGACGTAACGAGTATGGATAGCAATGATGCGGCCGCTTTGAATCAGGTGGAGGCCTGTTTGGAGGATGATATGAATATCAAGTGTGAAGATGACGATGACGATGACGTGAGTATTTTCTGATAATACCTATAATATAATCACTACACGGTAGGCGTGCTGGCTGCCAAGCAACGTGTCGCGGGTTCGATTCCCACACGGAACAATTCTGTGTGTGATCCACATATTGTTGTTCCGCGTCTGGGTGTCATGTGTATGTAAACTTATGTTTGTAAACGCACCCACGATGCAGGAGAAAACCCTAGTGTGGGGCAATGCTTTTTAAAAATAAGAGTTTAAAATTACTTACTTGATGACAATTGCATTTTTGAAATGACTTCAAAAAAAGCAGGTTCGCAGTTAGATCTGTAAGTTTGTATGTATGTACGAGCATGTATTAATGCGCGAGGTTATCTCGCGATTAGCTGAACCGATTTTGTTGCAGTTTTCAGAAAAGTGTTGGTTACACTCAGGCTCAGGAGAAGGTTTTAGTATAAATAAACCGATCTTAAAAAAGGGGGGCTGAAGTCGATTTTTTTAAATGGAATTTCTAATATCATTTCAGTGTTTATATTACTTCTCCACAAATTTTTTGTGCCCTTATCATACATAACCATGTCGCAGAGAACCTAACGGGTAACCGGGGCTCCGACTCGACATGCAGGAGAAGGAACGGGGTGGTTTTTAGTCAGTAAGAGTCTGACACTCCCTCCTGCCTCACCCAGGCGGGAGCAGTCATTCGATGATTTTCCCCCCTTAAAAAAAACATACATAACCATGATTATAATCATCAGGTTTTTGTGTTAAGATGCCTTAAGCCTCTTCCCTTTTTTTTAGTTTGAGACCGTAAATCATCCAAAGTCTTCTCCCACCTTGAATGAAGCGAGAGACATGTCAGACTCTTACTGAATAAAAACCACTCCGTTCCTACTCCTGCTCTTCTAACCGGAGCCTCGGCAACCCGTTAGGTTTCAGCCCTACTGGGCCCCATCTGCAGTGGTCTGATGGCTCTTTGAGGCGCGTGCGGGACGAGACGCGCCGTTTAAGCCTCTTCCTTAGCAATTGATTTCGTGTCCAATTAAAGATGTAACTGAAATTCATGTCTCAAAAATATGCTGTTATAACGTATTTTTATACGCATACACGGTGCCTATACAGTATATTTTTATTTTAAATCGAGATACATCTGTGCTTTTTGTTGTTCAAATATAATAATTATCAAGTATAGCAAGGCTCTCAACTGCTTCAATAGCTAGTAATTTTCCTGTTGTGTATGAAGCAGGTAAATTAGTTTAAGTTTCTACTTGTATGTTTCCTGTCTAGTACCTATAATTAAATTGAAATCTACCATTGTAAATTACATTCTGTAAGAATGGAAGTTTAAACATGCACATAGTATGCATGGAAACAAATCTATATAGGGTCTTCTGCAGTTGTACTCGTAACACATAACACAGCTCGTAACTCCATAGTAAGCCGAGTGGTCGCAAGTGCGACTCGTAAGGGATCTCGGGTTCGATACCCGGGTCAGGTAATGTATTACTGGGTTTTTTTTTTAATTTTCAGTAGTAGCACGGAGTCTGGCATTGTGCCCGGTGTATTGCAATAGACTAACCCCCTATTACATGAGAATCATAACATAAATAGTGAAAAGTGGGTGTTACATTGTACGTTATGTTAATAATAAACATTTAATGCTATTTGCTTAATATTACAGAATCAAAAAGAAGACTACGAGAAACTAGACATTAAAGAAGAATCAGATGTTACAGTAACGGAAACGCATTTGATATCAAACAAAGTTATAAACACTACATCAACAATCACAAATCCACACGATGGTCTCATTGAGTCCAAAACTACAAAGACTTTAGTCATGGAGATACTACCCATGTCACAAACTAGTATGCGATTTTCCAAAATCGGCAATCCAGAAGAAATCCTCCCAACGACATATGAACATACTGAGAGCTACATGGACTACCAAGACTCATTCCAACTAAATTCCATTACTGGTAACGTCCTCTCCTTAGAACAGGAAGCATACGGTCTTCTCAAAGCTAAAGGAAAGACGAAAGAAGTCGACGATCTTATCTTCGAATGCCCAAAATGCACCAAAACTTACCGCCAAAAAACTTGTTTGAAAAGACATTTAGCAGTACACGATAGTATTGAGAAACGTGCCCAAGGTCATATTAGAGCTCAGGTCACAAGGAAAAACAAGAAGCTTAAAGCAGAATTGGATAGTCCAATTGTGAAAAAAGAGGAAAGAGTTAAAAAGGAGGGGTATGAGTGTACTTGTGGCCAAATGTTCCAACGAAGGAGTCGGATGGAAACGTGTTTGAGGTCACATAATCTTTTCGCCGACACTAACACTTACCCTTGCGTGTCTTGCAACAAACAGTTCAAAGATAAAGAAGAACTGTCCCTCCACCGCAAACGACTGCACAGAAAAAGATTTCCCTGTAAATTCTGTCCTACTGACTACAATACGAGAAAAGAACTCTTCAAACATCTCCAAGACCACCAAAAAGTCCAATTAATGGAATACAAAGTGATTTCTGAAGTCGTTAAAGGGAAACAGAAGCTCAAATGCTTCATGTGTCCAAAGAGTTACGTGGAACTGTCTGATTTGAAGTCCCATGTCATGGATGATCATAAAGAACCATACAGTTGTCCAAGATGCAAGCGGACATTCTCGAAAATCATTGATTTCGGCAATCATACCAAAACTTTCCATCCAGAAGTAGAAGGCCAGTCAGTCTTAGATGTTCTAGAAGCCTTCTCGAAGTTAGTGAAGGCCTGGAAATGCGAGGAATGTGGCCTGCAGTTCCACGAGGCCGATAAGTTGGCTGTGCATCAAATAGAAAAGCATAGTCCGGATACAAAAGTGGAGGCTCAATTCCAATGCGCGGATTGTCGGAGAGTTTTCGTCAGTCAGAAAGGGTTAACATCACACAGACGGATACATCACAGTACGGAGAGCGTTGAGGAGTCAGAACCCGTAGAAACAGGTGTAATGTGTTTAGAATGTCGAAAGATTTGTAAGGACATGAATGCTTTAGTCTCCCACATGCGTTTCCACTCCCCAGAAAGGAAGTATCCTTGCAAATTCTGCGATTTTCGTTTCGCTACCCCCGAAAAACGAAAAGCACACGCCGAGATCCATACAGGGGATATGAAATACGTCTGTTTCATTTGCGAATACCAGTGTAGTTCAGAAAATCGTCTAAAACATCACAAATTATCGTCTAAACATATTAATATGAAAGAGTTTTTGTTGACTGGGAAGCCGTTACCACAACAACCAGAGTCTTCCAAACAGGAGAAGGTAAAAGAGACTTTAAGAAAGAGAGAGTGGGGGGTTAAGGAGAAGAAGAAAAAAGAGAGAGTGAAAAGTGAGTCACCAGAGAGTAGTGAAGTGGCTTGTGATATTTGTGGGGACATGTTCCCGAGTGAAAGTGAAATGTTAGAACATAAACAGACACACCCTTTTATCGAGTTCCCTAATGAAGACAAACCAAGTAGGATATTCTTTAAGTAATATAATTCTTGCCTAAATCTGTTATAGTGATGTTGCTATAGTTTGTAAATACAGAAAAACATATTCTGACGAATAGAGAACCTCATTTGAAGTCGGATGAAAATCTTACTCTGTCGTACAAATTAGAAAGGTATGCTTTTTTTTCATCTCTCAATGTAGGTTTTTAGTTGCTTAGTAGGTGGCGCTAGTGAGTGATAAAATCCTATAGGCCTTATCAACTTTGCTGGTAAAAGTTGATGGACCCTTAGCCTCTATTCTTTTAGTCTATAGACCGTACGCCATTTAGCGCCTATAATTAAAAAAACCTACATTAGAAAAACACAATTTAGTACCGAAATTATAAAAAACGATTTGTACAAAAACTAGATTAAAGGAAAGAAATAAATAAATATTTTAGTAAAAAAATAGATATAGATATATTCTTCATCAAATCATATTATAAGTAAATGGTGCGAGAGAGACAGCAGCTTAGTGAATATAAATGTATAGACACACTAGCAGCTTAACTTATCCCGGTATTTCATATTTCTTTAATCTATTTTCGACGTTAATGTGTTCTAATAAGGTCGAAAATCTATTAAAGGAATGGAATACCATGTGATAGTTAGCGATATCACTATAACAAGAAAGAAATCACTGGTTTTTGAAAGTTTGATCAAGAAATATTCGATTAATTGTAGTCATAACTATACCGGACCTGCCTGCCTTAGTTACATAGTGCTATGGCGTGATGTGCGGCATATAAGGCTTCCAAATATAGCAGAAAATAATAAAAATCTCTTTAGCCTAATTATTATTATTACATTTTAAAGTTTGAAAGCTTACGGTATATCACAATTTTAGTTCGAGCCTTGTAGCTAAAAATTCGGGTTTAAAAAAGCTTTAGTCCATACATCACAATTCAAATTGGAAAGAAACAAAGAAATGTCAAAGTCAAACTTTTAAACGCCAAAAATTAAATTGTTCATCTGTCTGTCAGTGAAGCTCTCGTTCTCTCGCTCGTTCCAAATTGTAGTTTCGAATGGAGAAGACCGAGAAAGAAACTCCATCGTTACTCTTTTAAACAAATGTTTTTTACAGTCTTATTGATAAATTATCTGATCCTTTACCTAATGTATATGTGTGAGAACGATGTAACGACATGTTGAAATACGAAGTAAAACCAACCTTTTTGACAAGGTAACTGACTAGTTACAAGTCACGCTAGGGGTTCATATTCTAGGAGCTTGAAACTAGTCAAGTTTCTGGATCGTAAAACATTGAATATAAAATGATGAATCTTTCAAAAACCAGTGATATATATTTAATTAAGTGTACATACATTATTATATTATTGGCTTTTATAGTAAGATTATGTTAAGCATTTACGTTGACGGGGTATTTATACGGTGCCCGGGTTGCCCGTGTTAAAAAGCTAGTCTATTTGTGTAGGTTTTTCTATAAATTAATGTTAAGGACCATGTTTTGAGTGAGTGGAGATGATGAAATTCATCTAAAGAGTAGTACTCGGTTCCATATTTTGATGGGAAATTCTAACTTAACTTAAACTTCTTAATCCCCGATTATGAAAATTCCACAACATTTTGTTCATACAAATGTAGTCTCTAAACATTAGAAATAAGGTCTATAATGGAGTAAGTGGAGAACATGGGAACTGAGGAGTTAATTGTCGCCTCTGTAAGCCAAAATCTATCGTGGCGCCAGAAAAGTTCTACAACTTTGAAGGTTTTCGATCTTGTACTCATGAGATGGAGCTAGCAAGGCGTAAGGTCCCATAAGTTCGATCAGCTTTGCTTTCCCATTTAGACTGAATAATGCTTTAAAATTTGTATAAAAATCTAATTAGGTGACAGAAGTCCAGGTAAACATAAGTAAGGAATGAAAGGACATATTTAATGTTCTGATTATCTATATGTGTTGTTGCCATATAAGACACTTGTAAATGCATAATTTATATGTATGCATAACTCAACTTGGTAGTGCCTTTTTTTAAGGGGGGAATAATCATAGAATGACTTCTCCCGCCTGGGTCAGACGGGAGGGAGAGTCAGACTCTTACTGACTAAAAACCACCCCGTTCCTTCTCCTGCACGGCTCCGTATCAGCATCAGCCCTATCCGTGGTGGTCTGATGGTTCTTTGAGGCGCGCGTGTCACGCGACGCGCCGAACTTGGTGGTGTCTAAAAAGTAGTCTATTCACCTTTTGTTTTGAATGTTTGATTTTACCATCTTCATTCACTCAAAATTCATCCTTATTACAAGCGATTACGGTTGTTTTCTATTGTCGAGCAATTGTAATTGTTGGTGATAGCTATTATTTAAATACTTTGCACTGATTATTATATTGTTGAGCATTTCTCTGCCTTGCGTCGCACGGGAGACTATATTTTGATGACAAGCAATAATATACTTTAAGACGTGCTTCTGAAGGTTCAAATTAGGATACCAATGGTTTAAGAGCAAAATGCTGTTTCTGTGTATTAAAAATCGCCCTTATGTGTAATCGTTTAAGATATATTATTGTTTGTTACCAAAAACTTCTTTGTTCTGTCAAGCCAGTGAAGCTCATATAAATGTTAGTTAAGTCAGATTCTTAATAATAAGTTAAGCTGATTATTGCAATAGTTATTATTATTATTGTCCAATTATTATAGTTATATATTGTTGAGTGTAGTTACAGGATTCTTATACAATGTTACAACTTCAAATATTCATTTCATTGATCATTAATTTTAAATGTTGTTTTAAATGAGAATTTTTGCGATAGCTAGGTGGCGCTGTCATCGATTTAAGTCCACCTCACAATTTAATAAATAAAATTAATAAATTGGTTTTTAAATCCAATGCTACACAAGCGTCCTAGCGACAAATATAAGAAAATTGTTTTTTTTTTTTACTTTTTATTGTTTGTTTATGTTAAAAGAACATTATTGAATTACAATTATAAAAGTACTGACAAGTTGGAAAACTATTTTGTTCAATTTTTCTTTTAAATTTTCTTAGTTTGGTTTTAACCCTTTTCTATTCAGATATTCCTTTTGTTTTTAATGAGTATTATTAAATTTGTTCGAAATTGTAGTGTGTCAATCATAAATAAGTGATTCATGGCTATAAAGATAATATTTCGCTGCAGAGAAAGTAAATGAGCATGTATAGTATTTAGTATTGTGGCTAATATTTGGAAGAATAAGCAGGATTGTAATAAAAAACACGTTTTTATGATATTGTGACAACATTAACTTTTTTTTATTTTAAGTTTAAACATATTGAAGGTTTTTTTCCGTTGAAACTTCCCATTTACAGAATAGGATCAGTCAGGTCACATGTAAACTGAATTTTGTCGATGTTATTCTATATATCTACATACTAATGCCCGAATACTGAAACGGTACTAAATTTTAAGTCGCACTTAAGTATAATTCTGTCACTGCAAATTCTTTATAAAATGACAGAGATTAAGCCAACCTTTTATTGAAAACTTCTTTCTGGTTTTCAATGACTAACTTGTGTCTAGTGAAAACTAGTTGATGATTTTTTTTTTAAGGGGGGAAAATCATCGAATGACTGCTCCCGCCTGGGTGAGGCGGGAGGGAGTGTCAGACTCTTACTGACTAAAAACCACCCCGTTCCTTCTCCTGTACGTCGAGCCGGAGCCCCGGTTACCCGTTAGGTTCTCCGCGACAAACTAGTTGATAGCAAGATATTTTGTAATTGTAATGTCCAAATTCTCAAACGCCACTCAACTTTAAATCGCGATTAAGAATAGTTCTATGAGTATAAATTCTTTGTATAATTACAGAGATGGCATTATATTTAAGTAGAACTTACAATTGAGTAGCCTTTCAGTATTTGGGCTTATAGAAAGTTATAGTAAAAATTGTTTTGTTTAAAATTAGGTACCTTTTTTTAGCTCTTGTTATTTTTATGTACTTTCTCTGCGGCAAATAAATATGTAATATAATATGTTTTATACAAGGACGTTGAACACAAGGCGGACGTATTGTCTTAGAAATGATTAAAGCTCCAAAATGTCAGTGGTGTATTTATTTGTGTGTTATACTTGCAACACTGTAATGTATGAAGTTTCATGACAAGCCATGTTTGACAGATGTCCATCGTGTCAATGTGTGTATGTATGTATGTATAGTAATCAGCAGCTGTACCCAAATGCCATTTAGCGCTTGTCTACATGTAGAATAGAAAACCAAATTATATGGAATTGATGTCCATACATTTAGTTTTCTACACTCTCTGTAGACAAGCGCCAAATGGCATTTGGCTACAGCTGCAGGTGCCACAGTTAGTTGTCTACTTAGTGTAATGATAAGAGAAAAATATATTGTTTGTTGAACATCACCATTTTGTCATTTCATTTTGAACCTTATTATTTACATAATTATCTATTTGTGCCAGTTATGCTAAAACTCCCAAGTAGAGGGTCAAGTCTTCAGAATCTTTTCGGAGTCGCGGAGAACCTAACGGGTAACCGGGGCTCCGGCACGAAGTGCAGGAGAAGGAACGGGGTGGTTTTTACTCAGTAAGAGTCTGATACTCCCTCCCGCCTCACCCAGGCGGCAGAAGTCATTCGATGATTTTCTCCCCTTAAAAAAAGTCTTGAGAATCTTGAATTTGAAGCCCCTATAATCACTAATAGCGCCTCTATGCTATTACTATTACGTTCGACATCCCCCCTATACTTATTATACTCTTTGGTTCGACCTACTGCAAAGTGAAAACCAATTAAAAATATTTCTACTCAGGTATTTATCCCTGTAACGTTTGCTCGGTAGCCAATATAAGCTCGTAACTGTCACTGGAAAATTCTCAATTCTAATAAACTTTACATTGTATAAATAGTTGACGACCGATCCATTTATAGTTGATCCCTTCCAAAAGCACTATATTATGGTGTTTGAAAAAACGATACATTCATCGCACACCGCTAGAGGCGCAGCAGAGCGCATGTCCTTGAAACGCGATGGCAGATTCCGCGGGCTTCGAGCGACACCAAGAACCCTTAAGAGCCTTCGAGCGCAGAGAAGCGCGGAGATACTTAGCACAGACATCTCGCTCTCGTTCGTAATGGATGTAGTCTGAGACATGATTACCAGGCCTCTGTCTCGAATTTTGCGGGCAGCGGGACGGCGGCGGCTGCGACGCGGGAGCGGCAGGATCTTATGCATAAAACCAAATGGACCTGTTCTCCCGCGGCGGGAGCAATGCAGCGGAGCGCAGAGCAGCATGGTGGTGACTGGAGCACTCGTGCACATACTCTTGAAGGCGATACGAGCCCCGCATGTAAATTTATTCTTTTGTAGACAGTATGTCTCGTTGGCCGAGTGGTCGCAACTCCGACTGCCAGGCAAGGGGTCTCGTTTTCGATTCCCTGGTCGAGCAAAGTACTACTGAGTTTAAAAAAAACACCAAGCAACCGACCAACAGACCTTGTCAACTTGTAAGCAAAAAAAATCGTAGATTCCATTGGGTTCAGACCCTTGTTCGCCTTCCAAAGATCTAAGACCCTGTGGCTCCATGAATGCTAAAGATATCTATCTATACAGATAAATAAAATTACAGTATCTGCTTGCAATATTAAAATAACCGCTTTTTACTACATGCATACGATAAACATACCAAAATAACATTTGTCTGTCTGTCTGTTTCTACTGGCTAATCTCTAGAAAGATATTGACGGGACTTTTATTGGCATTTAGCTGATGTACTATGGAGTAACATAGGCGATAATTTTGGAAAATTAAAACACAATAAATGTTATGGTCCTAAAATTCATACTCTACGCGGACAAAGTCGCAGGCAACAACCTTTTTTTTTTTTTGAGGGGGGGATAATCATCCAATGACTTCTTGACTGCCTTGGGTTACGCGAGAGGGAGTTTCAGACTCTTACTGACTAAAAACCACCCCGTTCCTACTCCTGCACTTCGAGCCGGAGCCCCGGCAACCCGTTAAGTCTTCCGCGGCTCCGTATCGGCATTAGCCCTATTGGGCCCCATCCGTGGTGGTCTGATGGCTCTTTGAGGCGCGCGCGGAACGCGACGCGCCGTACGCTCGGGCCTGGTTCTGGTCGGGCGGCGAGTCACCCGTGCTCGCCGTCCGCAGGCCCATACTTACGGTGGCCGGAGATCGTCTCGCGATCCCCGACGCCCGGAGTGTCTCTCGCGACGGCCGGGGCGTGAGGAGGTTCGTTCCCTCACGCGCTCCGCCTCCTCCTTAGGCAGGCAACAACCTACTAAATAAATAAAACCACAAAATAATTAAAATGTATTTTATTATCACATACATACAATAAAATTCTTTATTACCTTACCCGTTACAGATTTGAAACAAACAAACAAACAGTTTTCATTAAACCACAGACAATACATATAGTTCAACGATTTTTTATCTACAACATGGAATAATACATACAGGTCACAGACTAAAAAAAAAATTACATATTTTTTGTTCTAGATAATAAAATACAGAGAGAAATACTTTCCAGTATTTTTTAATGCAGAGTAAAATACAATTTAAGTTGTATTATTTTATTAAAAAATCGTAATTAGGTACTTATAATCTTACGGAGCGATAATCATATGCTAGATGTACTAATGATTACAACTATTTGGAGTTGCGTTACACAAACCTTATATGTCTTTCGAATATAATACACATACTGCTACACACCGTTCCATATTATAGAAATATCTTCAAAAATGTATGTTTGTGTGACTAGGATTTAAAGGTGAAAGGAATCTAAGAAATTATATCATTATACTCAGTACCGGCTGTACCATAAAGGCACTCTGAGCCCGTGCCCAGAGGGCCCCGAAGGACTGACAATTTCTACGATGAAGATACCAGCTACACGTTGTGCTGCCCCGCAACGTCTAGTGTCGATTCCCAGCAAATCTTTATGTGATCCACAAATTGTTGTTCCGAGTCTGGGTGCCTCGTGTATGTGGACTTGTATGTTTGTAAATGCACCCACGATATAGGAGTTTTTATTTTCAAAAACTGGTCATCATTTTGTTTGAAGAATCTCTAAAGAAATAAGGTTAACGTTTTCGTAGCAATATGTATACAAACGAAATTACATCGTATTTCACCTACGTGAAGGTTTGATAAATACCAGTTGTCAATTTAGAGTTTGTGTAACTATCAAGAATGACAGATCACTGAGTTCCTACACTGAAATGTAGTCCTTACTGCTTCCTAATACAGTTGTATTCACTTCGACACTGTTTCTTCATACATTAATTTATTTATTCACCAATTTTTATTTACATACTTTTATTTTGAGTACGGAAACGACAATCACAGTTCATTCTATTCCTTAAAACAGTGTCTTAATGATACAATTGTATTACATTTTGACTGTAGAGGTATTTAAAAATCATCAGTTTAAACTTTTAACAGAATAATGCACGTTTTCAACAACCATCCCTAAATTTAAAGGAACCCCTAAGTAAAGATAGGAGACGTTTACTGATATTTTGGTTTTCACCGATCTATAAGTGACAAACAGACGAACCGTATATCAACTGCAATCCAACTGCAAATTGCAGTTCAGATTCAGTTTGAATGCTGTTGACACGACTGCAATTGAACGTGTGTCCGATTGCAGTCATGATCTGCCGGTTGCAAACCAAACGAGCAGTCCGATTGTAGTTCTATTGCAGTCATGACCAAACTGCAATTTGCTGTTGGATTGCAGTTGAAATGCGCTCCGTCTGTCTAGAGCCTAATAGGTTAGGTTTAGAAGCTACGTCCCGTAAAGTAACTTTTAAAGACAAGTTATAGGGGTGGTTGGTAGAAACGACCATGAGATGCAGAATAGCACATTCAGTTGATGCAGTATGTTTTAAAGTTCTACAAAAAAGCAGCAATCCAGAAATCTTATACTATTATATTAAACTGAAGAGTTTGTTTGAACGCGCTAACCTCAAGAACTACTGGGCCGATTTGAAAAATTCGTTTTGTGTTAGATAGTGCATTTATCGAGGAAGGCTGTAGGCTATATAACATCACGCCACGATCATAAGGAGCCGAGCGTGGTGAACCCGCGCAGAAGTAACTAGTTCAAAATACAGTCAAAATATAACTTTTCAACTAAGTAACCAACGAGAAAATGTTATAAACATATCACTTGAAACACATAGCCCTCCTTTTGATACAGTCGGGTAATTACAGAGGACTGGCAAAATCCTAATATTAATTTACTAATACATAGTATAGTTGTAGTACATTACACTCGAATTATTTACTCGAAAAAATAAATAACCTATTGTTTTGAGTTTTTTTTTCAGTTACAACTTACCGGCGTCGGATTAGACATTATTATGACTATATTTTATAGAGAACGACAGAATAAAGTACCCATAGATGTAATTTCAACACGGAATATAGAATACAATGGAAGTAGCAAGTAGGCGTGGCACGCGTGCCACAACTAAGCTGTGTACTGCTTACTCGAGGCAAATTCGAGTTCAGTCTCGTTCGAACATGGCGTCGAGTTGCTAGTCTCGTGTCAAATACATATTTCCTCAACTATGCCGTTTTGTTCCGTTTTGGCGTGTAAAAATGATAGCAGCCGAAAAATCGTAAAAATGGAGGTGTTCCGTATCATCAGTAAGTACAATTTTTATTGTTTTCTTGTAGAAATCTTATTTTATTTCAATTTACAAAAACAGTTATTAAAATAATATTATTTACTAAAACGGTTAGTCAAAATCAACCTTACGCGTTCAAGATAAAGTTTATTTTGGATTTATTCCATTCAATAGAACATTCTCGCCAGTTCTACGCTACTCAAATAGTGATGTAGTCAAATCACATATTGAATTTATCGATTGATATCGATGCAAGTGTAATGTAACATTTATTTAGATTATTTTTTTATTCTTATTTTAGTGGTCACCCCGACGTGATTGGAAGCAACCTTCACTTCACGGAGCAGATCAGCACCGTCATCCCCTTTCATTTATCACATTATCCATATAAAGTTTGTAAAAATTTATTTAATAGTTGTTACTTATATTGCCTATGTGAAATAAAAAAAAATGATTTTTTGAAAAAAGAAACTAATAAAAAATACGAACAAAATGGTTTTTGATTTACATGTAAATAGATACTTACCCTTTTTTGTTACGTTTAAAAAGTTATCAACGATATATTAATTTTATTATTTTAAACTCACTGTACGCACTATCTATAGCAGTACGACATATACTTATTTTTTTTCATATTATTTTTAAAACACATTTTCATATTATCGATATTATTTTTATCGAATTAGGCTACATCACTATCTGAGTAGAGACCCGCATTCGAGCCAGTGATAAGCCATTCAAATATCACCTTTATTCTTACAACGTTAAAGTTCAAACCAAGTACCACTTTTCGGCGCTAGATGGCATTGTTAAACGCCATCTAGCGACGAATGGCGGTACTTGGTAGTCCAAAATATACTTTTTTATTTTGATTTATAGTGCATTGGTTTTAAAGTTGCATATCGTATGATATTTTTTTTTGCATTTAGTTTACGCCCATTTTTTTTCTAACCAATCGTAATTTCCGATTTATAGTATGAGTAAATTATGAATGTATTAGTTTGGCGACACCGGTTCTGGCAGAAATATTGTTTCAAGCTACTTCCATTGTATTCTATATTCCGTGAATTTCAAAATGTCATATGTATATCTGTTTGTAGTATTATATCTTTAAGTGTTTTTGATGTAGTATTTATACCATTAGCTCTATTAAATAGGAAGCAAAGCTATTAAAAAGTCCTACTTTTTATATGGAATAGGAGGCAAACGAGCGGTCGGATCACCTGATAGTAAGCGATCAACGTCGCCTATGGACACCCGCAACACCAGAGGTGTCAGAGGGCAGTTGCCGGCCTTGTAAAAAGAAATTCGCTCTTTCTTTGAAAGTTTAAATAATTTTTTTTTGTGATGGATAGTTCTATGGTAGTGGAAGAATTTGAATCAACGGCGAAACCACAAGAGACATTCGATTTCACACCAAAGACGGTAAGGTTCAAAATCTATTACACAGAACTACAAACATCTACATCAAACTACTATAGACTTTATGGCAAAGGCAATAAGATTGAAAACCGACTAATCTGATTGCTATTATATTAATAGAGAATTATCATTACATACGTATCTTACCGAGCCGGTTAGCAGTAACAACCCATTTTCTACCTAAAATCTTAATAGCTAAAGATGATTTTCCAAGGTTGCGCCATACTGGCGGCCGGCTTGCGGACCACGAGCACGTCGTTCCCTTTGTGCAGCGTCATCTGTAGAGATGTCTGCTTCTCCCCTTGGACCAGCTTGGCGGTCTTAGGAGGGTTCTTAATGCCGGCGATGACTATGCGCTCCACCCAGGATCGGGTTGGGTAGCTCGCTTTATCGTTTACGAAGCTGTTAGGGAGAAATTGGGTGAGTTTAGAATTGGTATTGTGATTTAAATAGGATATAGTAAGAAAATTTAAAGTGCAATTTGAAATTAGGGTTTAACCTAACACCAAAAAGCTTATTTAATGAAAAATAGAGTCATACTCATACTCTATACTATCGAATATTGAGGCCTTAGTACGAGTTTCTTTTTCGTTTTAAAGTAATCGAAACGAGAATTGTAATCATATTCTCTGAAACGGCTGCAACAATTCTGATTACATTTTTTAAAGCAGAAAACAATAAAAACTATTCTTAAAATCGAACCCCATAATACCGATTTCTATTCCTACTCCTTTTCCGTTCATGCAGTGAGGCTGTGGAATGCGCTCCCGCCTAACATTCGGGACGCTGAGTCTATCGCTATCTTTAAAAAACGAGTGAGAGAACACTACCTTTCCTCCTGATATGTAAATTTCTTCATTTATATGTATAGTTTATATTTTGTATGTATTTATTTATATATTGTATGTAGTTGTTTGGTTATTTATCTGTTAGTTTTAAGTCTGTTTCCTATCCCAATTTTCTATTTGTTACTACACACTATGTCATTATATTATTATTACTTTTCCTGCTCTAGGTCCACAGGAAGAAATTCCAATAGGAATAGGTGGTACCTTTGTACTTTAATTTTCTGTATGTGTTGTCCTTTATGTTGTATGTGTGTACATAAATAAATAAATAAAAACCTAAGAATAAAAACCCTAAGTAGATGAGCCTTTTCAGAAAGTCCATCACTGAGTAACTTTTTTTTAATGGGACAAGCCCGCCACAACCTCCCAAAACCGCTGCAACTCCTGTAAGCCAGGATCTACAGTAGATACAACCATGAAAACACCGGAACACTGAAGTCCGGCGCGTCCCAGGGACATGAGTAACTGTCTTGGTTCCCGCAACGAAGTGAATCAGAAGATATTATAAGAGGAGAAGAAGAAAAAACTATGGTTTTCACTTCCCTCGGTGAGTTACTGCAGGAGACAGAATGAATTAAGCCTAAAGGCACAAAGAAGAGACTGTACAACTGGGTGAAGCCCAGTCCCCAAGCACCACGGAAATTTGACTAAAAACTAAGTGGGTCCTATGTGTGAGCTGTTATACTTGCCATACCTATCACTATCACTGAGTAACTATTGAAGATAATGAACTCAACAAGATTGGTTTTGAACAATATGCACTCTCCTTCCTGACATAGTCGGTTAATTAACACAATACTCACGAGTAAGTCATAGCGCTAGGCTCGTACGCCAGCTTGGCATATATGTACTTGTTATTCCTGTACTCGTACGTCTCTCCGTCGTCAATGTACAGCGAGCCTTCTGATGTGCCCTGCATACAAACATATACAATAGGGTAGATGTAGATGGTATTTTAATATCCGTCTGGTAGATTATTTTAAATCATTAGACACGTATTTTTTATTTTCTTACAGAAACATACTTTGGATGATATATTGAATTGAAATATCGCATAACGTCACTTTTGAGTACGATTTATACTCTAAAATGACGTAGCTATCAACTCTTAACTCGTCGAGTACCGTCATTATAGACACAATTATAGAACAATAGGTCGCGGTCACCGGTGGCCGCTTGGTGTAAGACAGTTTAAACTTTGATTCGTTTTATCTAAGAATTGTTTTCTTATACGACAAACAAAAAATTACATGTCTAATATTTTTCATTATCTAACTGACGGACTAATTGGAATTTTTTTTCATACCCTGTCATCATCCCTATTACAAACAGTCAAAACTTACACGTCACATATTATGGGTGCCCGTATCATTCTACATCATATTCTATTATGCTGGGGTTACATTAGCGGAGGAAGATTAGTATCACATTGGCGAGCAAAACATCATTTGTCGGACATATCCGATGTTCTCGTTTAAATTGGCGGGCGAAGATGCAGAAAGAAGTCTTTTTTAAGGAGGGAAAATCATCGAACGACTGCTCTCGCCTTAGTGTCAGACTCTCACTGACTAAAAACACCCCGTTCCTTCTCCTGCACTTCGAGCCGGAGCCCCGGTAACCTGTTCTCCGACGGTGAATATGAGGTTTAGTTGTACTGTCGAAACGGTTGAAATGTAGGAAGCGGTTTTTGTTATGGAGTGGTCCACATAAGAATGTCAGTCCCGCTTTAAAGTATGGACGACATCACAACAGTGAAGTGATGTAGGTCATTCCAGCGAATATTGTCGCGACAAGTCGTTTGAAACCAGTATAGCGACAGTGCCTAGATGCTACGTCGTGTACGCGCGAATACATCGCCGTAGCTCGCTAATGTAGCCCCACCATTACAGACTCTATGCTACTACCCAAAAACCTACTGCAATGTCTTCAGATAAAAGTCTTGGAAATAAATAAAGAATAAAAAAATCCTTACATATCTTGAATTTTTGCTATAGCAAAGGTTACTGAACTATATTCGTCTGTCTGTCCCTATGTAAGCGTTAACAATAACTGTTTCAAGACAACAGAAAAAACTTACATTGGCATCGAGTGCGACGACGATGGTGTAGGGGTCGTCGGCCATCAGCGCGGACGAGCGACGCACGCGCTCCTTGCGCAGGACTGTACCGCCGCCCCGCTGGAACACGGGCACCTGGGGGGGACTGGTTCAATACAAGAACAGCACATCACGCCTGTTTATCCTCGAAGGGGTAGGCAGAGGTGCACATTAGGACACTTAATGCCACTGTAGAATGTAAAACCCACTTTTCACTATTTATATTATGAGTCCCATGTAATAGGGGGTGAGCATATTGCACAATTCCAGACTGCGTGCTACTACTGAATTCTTTTTAAAAAAGCCCTGTAATACTTTGCCCGGGAATCGAACCCGAGACTCCTTGGCAATCGTACTTGCGACCACTCGGCCAACGAGGCAGTCGTTCTATCTCTTTTATTGTTTGTTTTATTTAGTCATATTATCTCTTTTATTGCTTGTATGTTTGTTCGTCAATCACGCTGAAATTACTGAACGGATTTTGATGAAATTTGGTATACAGGCAGGGTATAGGCTGTCTTTGGTGATAAGACTTTTTATCCCGATTAAATACTCCCATGGGATAAAACAGGAATCATATTCAACGCGGACGAAGTCACGGGCAACAGCTAGTTAAATCATATATTACAACAATAGAATCACTACATAGTATAAAACAAAGTCGCTATCCTTCGTCTGTCTGTCCCTATGTATGCTTAGATCTTTAAAACTACGCAACGGATCCTGATGCGGTTTTTTAATAGATAATGATTCTTAAGGAAGGTTTATATATATAATACATGCATATTGCCGCCGTGCGAAGCCGGGGCGGGTCGCTATTACCAAAATAAACAATAATACAAACCATACCTTAGAGAGCGTAACATCGAAGGTTAGGTATCCATTGGCCGGGTATGCGTGGTAAGTGTCGACGTCGTACCACAGGGTGCGGGTTGCGGACCCGGGCAGGTACACCTTCACATTGCTCACTCCTGGCTCCACTACTGGACGGACTAGGAGTTTGTTTCCTGGGGAGAGAATATTTCTGATTAATAAGCGAGTTCTTCTTAACATATTACATGGTTCTCTCGTATTTTAATTTTTTTTTTATTGGTTTACTAGTATTAATACAATCGATTTTTTTAAATAATTGTATTAAAGCTTATTCGCATTTATTGGTTCGCTACTGCTCGACTGGTGTCAAGTCGATCCGAGGGTCGTAACCATGGCCTGCATATGTAAGCTGTATAACTTCACCAAGCAGGCTGGTCATTGATAGTGTATGTGTCGATCGTATTTAAGGGTTATTAAGTCAACAATTATTATTAAAATTATCATCATCACGTCCTCGTCAGATAGAGGATAGAGGCTTAATGTGCGCATTACAGCACTTAATGCCACTGTACAATGTAACACCCAAGAGTCAGGGAGAAAAGTATTTATAAAAAAAGTGATGATTGAAATATGAGCCCTTAATTGTGTATAATTTCCTTACCGAGCAGGTACTGATCGTCGATGGTGTAGGTGTCCTCCTCCTTGGGGTACTCCTGGAACAGCGCGCGCATCACGGGCAGCCCGTCCACTGAGTGCTCGTAGAACAACGTGTACCTGGACATAACATTATATTCATTATTATAACTATAGCACTAACTTTACAGTTTAAAATCCTTTAATTTCACAAATACAGAGTGTTGACGGAACGCTCCCGAACCGCTGACAAAAACAAATTGTTTTTACAACTTTAATCGTTTTAGTTTTCGCGTTATTCGTGCAAAATCAGCCTTGAGCGATTGATTACAACTACCTATTATTACATACAACAAAACATTTAATTCCTTACTTTTATGAAAATAAAACTTGATTTTTACCATCACCTGTCGATTTGTTATTGTTAGGAGAACTATCATTATCTCATATAAGAATAACATAACATAACGTCACGCCTTTTATCCCCGAAGGGGTAAGCAGAGATGCGAAATACAGCATTTAATGCCACCGTACAAAGTAACATGCAATAGGGGGTGAGCCTATTGCCATGTACCGGGCACATTCTCAGACTCCGTGCTACCACTGAGAATTTTTTAAAAACTCAGTAATACTTCGCCCGACCCGGGAATCGAGCAGTAGAGAAGTATCTGCGTAGACCGACCAGAAGTCTATGAGCGCGTATCTCCTCCGGTTGGCGTCCCGCAGTAGCGCGGTGGTGGCGGGGTCGTAGAGCCAGGGCTCGCGCCGCTTGGTCTCGATGTGGGAGTGCGCGCGGAAGAAGGGCTGGAAGGCTCCCGCCTGCAATGCCAAGGCGAAATCAAAGCATTTACACAGAAAACACCTTTTGGAAGTCAAAAACTAAAAATGTTTATCTGCCTTTTTTTGCCCCACACTAGAAGTTTCTCCTATGTCGTGGGTGCGTTTACAAACATACAAGTTCACATACACATGACACCCAGACCCGAAACAACAATTTGTGGATCACACAAAGTGTTGTTCCGTGCGGAAATCGAACCCGCGATACGCTGCACGGCAGCTGCAAGCCCAGCCACCGCACCAACCGTGCAGTCAACTAAGCAGAAGTCCCATTTATATTATTATGCTTTAAAGTTAATTTGTTTTAGTCATAGTCAAAATCATATATTTAAATTACACTAGGAAGGCACTTTTCAACGTCAACATAAAATTTACCCTTCTGTTTGTTTATCTCTGAAATATGTAAGTGTATCTATTTTATTTGCTCTATTAAATAGTTGCTTGCTTCTTGCTCACACCATTAATTCTTCTCTGCATCACCCAAAGGTCAGACTGGGAGAAAATGCCTGCGGCATTAAGTCCACCTTATGTACGCTTTGTGCATGAAGCTTAAATAAAAAAAAAATAAACAGATGGCACCACATACCTGATACCACCTCGTCATGAGCTCAGCCTCAGGATATTTGAAGAACCCTCCTACATCGGAGCCGCAGAAGCTGATACCGGCAGAGGCCAGAGACAGGCACATCGGTACACTCACTGCCAGGAAGCCCCACTCCGCCATGTTGTCGCCAGTCCATACTGCCGCGTATCTAGGGGGGAATAGGGTACATTTCAATTTTACTTCAATGTCCGTTTTTTTATGGTCGAAAATCATAGAATGACTTCTCCCGCCCGGGTGAGGCGAGGAGGAGTGTTAGACTCTTACCGTCTTATTACAAAACCCGATCTATTTTTGGTACCAGGATTAATACTAGGTTTGAACCATGACTAAATAAAACGGTATTATAAAACAAAGTTTATCACTAGTTCCGGAACTATCTACCTCTATGGTACTAAAGTTAAACCGCCGAGACCCCTAGTTTAACTTCGGTACTAAAGTTATTTGAGGTTAGCTATCAGAAATATTTACGTGTATCTTCTATATTATTATAGAGGTAATTGTAAAATGGATATTGAACCGATTGATGTTATGGATTTAAAAGATTTGGAAGATTTGGACATGTTAGAGACGTCTCGGCGATCGTACAGACATCGCCATGGTGTAAATCCCTTTGACTTCAGTGACGAAGACTTTCGATATAAGTACAGTTGTTGTTCCATTTCCAGTCAGTCACAATAAACAATAATATTTATATTATAAAAAAGACTCAATATTTGTTTCGTGATTCGTGCTCTGCCGCCTTCTTATAAGTCGCTCCATTTCACGGTAGAGGTGTTAAAAAATATGACAACTTGGTTATAAAAAGCTCGTCAAAATACAAGTTGTGCTTGTTCACTATATTGTAACACAAACAAAAAACAATTTATGATATAATTTTGTGTTGATACATAATTATTTAAGCATTTCAGGCGTTATTGTAATAACAATATTTAGACGAACGGAACGTTGCTCCAAGTGAATCCTGAGTGAACGAATGAAAGAATGCTATTTATGTTTTTTATCTGTGGGCCTATGGACTTTCTTTGGTAGCTAACTAGCTGATCCCCGAATAGTCTTAGTTTTATAATTGGAACAAACTTTAGTCCTGGTACTAGCCTTAATACCGTAACAAACCTAGATCTTATAGTTCGGGTTTAAACCAGTACTAAGTCGAACTTTTGTAATAAGACGGTTTCTGACTAAAACCACCCCGTACAATGTCCGTCTGGTACATTATTTTCAAATTAAAACGCGTTTTTTTTTATTTTCTTACTGAAGCAATACTTTCGACGATTTGAAATATCGCGTAACGTCATTTTTATGTTCATATTATAACTATCGTGAGAGAGATGTCATTTCTAGGTACGTTTTATACGTAGAAATGACACCTAAACTTTGATTCGTTTTATCAAAGTAGTGTTTTCTTATGCGACAAAAAAAATGTGTCTACTTATTATTTATACTTAACTATTTATTGCCTAACTGATGGACAAAAGATTTTTAATTTTCATACCCTATCATATTTCATATTTTTAATTCATCTCGTATTTACCTCGCATTTATAGAATACATTTTATTATTTATTACGGACCATATTTTGTTGACGACGCGACGGACGACGACAGTAAAGCTTCAAAAGCCGCCTAGCTTCTTGAGGAAATACTAGAGAGTGTTGGATTTATTATTTTTAAATTTATTCTTAAACTTAAACTAAAAAGGAGCCTTCTCTTCTTTGTTCAATTGTTTTGCGTTGTATAACTATACTAGCTACTCTCCCGCAGTTTCAGCCAATGCTTGGTAGTCTTGGGCATTGTCGTTCACTTAATGGATCTAGTTCATCAAATCTCGTTCCGTGAAGTGAACTCGTTCCGCTAACTCGTTCCACAGTTCATTTTGCTTGCCAACAAATTTAATGTTGTAGATTTTTCATAATCGGACATTCGGTCTTCCTCGATAAATGAACTAAGGAATTCCGGAAACTAGCGCATTCAAATAAACAAACAAAAAGGTCTTCAGTTTTATATAAATAATATAGTGTAAGATAAATAATAAATGTAATAAATAATAAACTATAAGTATAGGATAACTAATAAATTTGATAAATAATAAACATAATTTAAAAATGTATAAAAAAGATAAGCTAAATTAAATAAACATTATTTACAGCCTACATAACCTTCTATGGTCATAATTTATAATGTGCAAATACAAACATGTGTCTAATATTTTTTCATTATCTAAATGAATAAAAAACGTGACGTCACAATTCACAATCTCGTACAAAATTCATAGAAAACTGTCGTTTTTGACAGTTCGAAGAAAGTATTGAATTTGACTAGTTGGCATATACCATATCTTATACCATTATATTAAGCAGAAGAGTTTATTTTTTTGATTGTTTGTTTGTTTGAACGCGCTAATCTCCGTAACTACAAGTCTGATTTGAATAATTATTTTTGTATTGGAAAGCGCATTTACCGAGGATGGCTATTGGCTATAAAACATCACGCGCCGACCAATAGGAGCGGAGCAGAGCGTGTGAAACCGCGCGGATGTAGCTAGTTTTAAGATAATATAATTAATATTTACCTCTGAGTACCAGCGAAGGCGGAGCGAGTGAGTATGAAGGGCCTGTACTTGCTGTCAGCGCGCTGCAACATGCCCTCGTGGGTCGCGCGGATGTTCCATAGACCATACTCGTTGTGCACGTGTCTGGAGAATTGATCCTATTATTGCCACCATCTTAAGGTTTACATTTAGGATAACAGCAATTCGCAGAACACCATATATAATCTTAACCTTTATTATCTTTTAAGGATTTTTTCCAATAGATCAGAACTTTTTTATTTTAATTTATATATTTTGGCGTAGATCAGAACTTTAAATTAGACTCTTCTAACTGCAGATTTCATTAATAACTGAACTTTATAGAATTGATGTCAAAAATTCATCTCATTTAAAGATTTAAGATTGAGATCAGTAATTTTTGTTTAAATAAACCTTGCCCCACTCTAGGATTTTTATCGTGTCGTGGGTGCGTTTATAAACATACAAGTTCACATACATATGACACACAGACCCGAAACAACAATCTATGGATCACACAAAGAGTTGCTCGGTGTGGGAATCGAACCCGCGACACGTTGCGCACCACCGCACCATCAGTATATATTTGTAGCTGACCTGTGTTCCCAGTAGGCGGCGAGTCCGTCGTTCCCGTCCTGGGGCGGCTTGTAGTGGCGACAGTCCTTCGGCATCGTGATCTCTGGACCGTTGAATACCTGCGCATGCGATTACATAATCATTTCTATACTTTTAAATACATTTTTTTGTTACGCATGATATCGATATACTAGTCATGCATGTAATAACAATTTATTTATTTTTATAATAACTATAGTGAGACATACTACATTAACTAAAATCGCGGGTTACTCACGTGAATACACTGAGCTGCGCGATGTCGCCGCGACCGGGCAAGCTGCTCATAAGGAAGGAAGAAGGAAGGAAGAAGAAGGAGGAACCCCTCTGTGGTTCGAAACTAGTAGAGCTTTTCTCAGTATATTCACGAGTCACGTGACTGCTTGTCAACTTTATTGTCTTGAACCAGCGATTTTAGTTAATTTATTTATTTTCAAAACCTTGAAGCTAGCCACATAGCTTTATTAAAAGTTCGGTAGGACATGTTTAGAAATAAATAAAAACCGTTTATTACACCACGACACACATGCAGACTACAATGCAAGAACACACAAAATGAAGTTCATGGTGCGTCGTAGCGCAATATTTCAAATATTGTTACATAAAAGGGAATTATTTGCCCAATTAATTAAATAAGTAAATCATCAATACGGAGTAAGAAGCATCAATTTCGATTCCCGACTACTAAAATAGACTACAAAATTATGAAAAGTGACTCACACTGGGTTCGTTCATATCATTCCAAATGTGTACATCCTTGCTGGTCCCAGGGAAGTTCTCGAACGAATACCTCTCCGAGTAATACTTGCTTACAACCGGGTTGAAGAAATCGAGGTATGACGAGGAACCAGGCCAACACCAACCTGGGTAGAATAAAAATAATTATTGGGTGATTGGGGAAACTACTGGGAAAGGGTAACTGATTGGGGAAAATGAATCTTAGTAAACACGAGCTACGACTGTGGTCGCAAGTGCGACTGCCGGGCAAGGGGTCTCGGGTTCGATTCCCGGGTCGGGCAAAGTATTACTGGGTTTTTAAAAAAAATCTCAGTGGTAGCACGGAGTTTGGGATTGTGCCAGGTATATGGCAATAGGCTCACCCTTTATTACATGGGACTATCGTAACATAAATAATGAAAAATGGGTGTTGCATTGTACTGTGACATACTGTGCACCTATAGGCATTCGGCGATAAAAGGCGTGATGTTATGACATAATAAGTGTGTCGAAGTGTGGGAGAGCCATGCTTCGGTACTGCTCGGCCGGCTCGACCGGAGTGATACCACCAACGAGCAGAAAACCATAGTGAAAAACTTGCGTTGTTTCACCTCGTGTGATTAAGGTTACCGGAGGCCCAAACACCCCCTCCCAATCTCCCTAATCCCTGAAACCCCAACAATTCTCAAATTCCTAATCCCTAAAAGGCCGGTAACGCACTTGTAACACCTCTGGTGTCCATGGCCGATTGCTTACCATCAGTTGATCGTCTGCAAGTTTACCGGCTTATTCAATAAAAAATAATAATATACAGGGATTACTTTAATACAGGGAGTCTATTACATATAGAGGTAGATAAACGTTGTCTAAAAGGAATCTGGCTTCGGCCCCTCGTACGCCTCCCAAATAACCTGCCTTTGGTCCCGTGAATAGTAAAGACACACATAATAATAATAAAACATACCTTCATAATCCTTTCCATCATTATCCTTAACATAGTATCCAAGTTCAGTAGCGTCTTCATGGAGGAAGTAGCCTGCCTCTCTCTTGACGTGGGGGTCTATGATGGTGACCAGTTTCCGACCCTTGGAAGTCAGATTGGCGATCATCTCTGCGGGGTTCGGGAACTTTAGGGGGTCCCATGTGAAGTACCTGAGTAGGGGATGAAGTATTTATTTTATTTAAATGATGATTATTATTTTTAGTTTAAAAATACTGTTTACTAAGAAAATAGAGTATTGACTAGGATTTTGTTAATCCTATTTCGAACTTACTTTCCCGTTTAAACACTGTACGTTAAAAAAGTGTCAAAGAAGGGCTAAAAACCATGACAAATAAGATAAGTTATAATTATTTTGTGTCATATGTAAGAAATTACTATACTATTACTATTTTAAACTGTCAAACACCAAGCGGTCACCGGTGACCGCGACCTATTGTTCTATAATTGTGTCTATAATGACGGTACTCGACGAGTTAAATAAAACCGCGGGTTACTCACGTGAATATACTGAGAAAAGCTCTACTAGTTTCGAACCACAGAGGGGTTCTTCCTCATGAGCAGCGTGCGCGGTCGCGGCGATGTCGCAGGCAGGCAGACTTAGTAGGCTGCATGACATCGAAACTAAGCAGAGCTTTTCTCAGTACATTTACGTGAGTACCCCGTGATTTTAGTTAATTTAGTATGTCTCACGATAGTTATTATAAAAACAATTACTATTTTTTTAGATATAAACGTTGCCCCACACTAGGATTCGACTGCACGATCGGCGCGGTGGTTGGGCAACTGACAGCAACGCAACGTATCGCGGGTTCGATTACCGCACGGAACAACTCTTTGTGTGATCCACAGATCGTTGTTCCGGGTCTGGGTGTCATGTGTATGTGAACTTGTATATTTGTAAACGCACCCACGAGACAGGAGAAAATCTTAGTGTGGGGAAAAGTTAAAAAAAAAAAAATAATTCCCCTATGTCGTGGGTGCGTTTGGAAACATACAAGTTCCATACATATGACACACAAAATATTCCATATATTTGTTTAAAATTCTTTAGAAATATATTTTTAAACACAATTTTGAGTGAGTAGTCCGCGAGTAGCAGGAGCATGGTCCAAGCTACCTGTGGTTAACCACCTCACGATACGTGCCGTTTCAAGGAGAACTGCCTTCTGTATTAGGCCCTTGATCCATTCGCCTAACGCCAGCCTCCTAGGATGAAACACAAAGACAGATATGATATATACAGATATATTAGAAGGTGTACTAACTTCTTCCTGTCAGTGTACTCGATGTCTAGCCAGATGACGTCAGCAGGTATGTCATGTTCATCGAACCCATTATCGACGGACCTCACGTCCGCCTCGTCCACGTAGTTCCAGCGGCATTGGTGGTACGCTAAAGAGAATTTCTGGGGAAAAATATTTTTTTAGTGGAATGTAATATTATTTGGAATTTGTTAAGGCATGACTGCCTCGTTGGCCGAGTGGTCGCAAGTGCGAATGTCGGGCAAGGGGTCTCGGGTTCAATTCCCGGGTCGGGCAAAGTATTACTGGGTTTTTTAAAAATCTCATAGGACGGAGTCTGGAAATGTGCCCGGTATATGGCAATAGGCTCACCCCCTATTACATGGGACTTATAACATAAATAGTAAAAAGTGGGTGTTACATTGTACAGTGGCATTAAGTGCCGAAATGTGCACTCTGCCTACCCCTTCGGGGATAAAAAGGTGTGATGTTATGTTATGTTAAGGCATAAAGCGTGGGCAGTACACTGTAGATTAATATTTCCAATAAGAAGGAAGGAAGGCTTGTTTAATTCATCATCATTAACTGCCATGTTTGCCATGTGGCTTCGGTATCGCGGTTAGCTCATCGATAGTTTAGAGAGACCTCTGTTTTGTTCTGTAGCTTGATATTGGAATGGAAAAAAATAAAAAATAGCAATATTCAAAAGTAGCGGCAACAATTTGGTAAAGCAAGAAAGTTCACCATGAATGTCAGAATTGGCCGATCTTATTTATCTTATTAGATCATTAGAGGAGACTTATGTTCAGCAGAAGTCTTGTGGCTGATATAATGATGTCCAAATAATATTTTGCTTTTTATGGAATAATCCGATAAACGAGCAGACGGATCACCTGATGGTAAGCAATCGGTGTCGCCCATGGACACCTGGAACACCAGAGGCGTTACAAGTGCGTCGCCGGCTTTTTGGGGATTAGGAGTTTGAGGATCGTTGGAGATTCAGGGATTGGGGAGATTGGGGAAGAGGAAGGTAATTGTGCCTCCGGTAACCTCAATCACACGACGAAACACAACGCAAGCGTTGCTCCACGTCGGTTTTCTGTGAGGCCGTCGTATCACTCCGGTCGAGCCGGCCCATTCGTGCTGAAGCATGGCTCTCCCACACTTATATATCCAAAATATCCAATAATCCTAACATCAAATAAAGTAAAAACTACACTAACCAGCACCAAATACAGCTCACATTACCTTAATGGGCAATCATCATGCATGCTATAAAATAATAATAGTTACGTACAGGAGGTAAGGGCGCAGGTCCAGTCAACATGACGTACTGACGGAACACGTCTGATGGCTTCTCTCCCAGGAACACGAACACGTCCACTATGCCTGATTCACTTATGAACCTGAAAGAAAACGACAAACGGTAATAAAACTAATAAATCTTTAGTTTTTTACACGCCTATTGTCCATACGTTGATAATGTCGTAAATGGATAACAAATAAAACTAAAAATCTACACTTTTTCAAACCACACACACTTATTACACACGGTGATAATTTTTTAAATGGATAATCATATAAATCATTATTTAATTTACCTAGCTACTCCTGGCTACTCTGCCTACCTACTCCTGGCTCGGTAATTGCACTTACTACCACTTAAAAATTCTACCTATCTAAAATACGATATAAAGTTTCTTTTAGGGAATGTCATCTTATCACCAACTGGTATTACAATACAAGTGTCGAAAGCCGTAATTGGGTACTTTCCTTTATCAAAAATAAATTATTTCGACTGTTCAATACAATGAAATATTTAAAAATACATAATCACTTTCATTAATTGATTTTATGACCAACTTCATTTTAGTATTTTTCCAGCATTTTTTTTAAGAAATAAGAATAAAAAAACGTGACGTCCCAATACACAACCTCGTACAAAATTCATAGAAAACTGTCGTTTTTGACAGTTCGAAAAAAGGAATAAATTTAACTAGTTACCAAGTACCCAATTCATTTAGGAAATTTTATAAGTGTAGAAGGTTACGATCAAACTCAAGAGATTTATAGGCATGGTGATAATGGCTGGAATCTGTTATACGGATCTAATTTTGATATTATTTGTATGGAGTTACTTTCAAAAATCGACCTTAATTCAAAGATGTTGGATTATTTCGGACCGTAAGTCGACTATACTCGGAATTTTAATTCGATTCCAGATTTGACAATTTCAGTGTTACAACGTTATGATAAGTACACTAAATAGTGACGTTGCGAAATTATTCGATATGGAAATGCAATATTTCTGGATCGATTTTTCTTATAATTTTACTCTCGTATACTAAATATATCAGGAAATTAAATATTTCTGAACCGATAATTTAGTTTTGACGATTAATTAACGATCTGAGACTTTTCTTTTATAACTGTGTGAAATAAATGAAAAAATGTAATCATGAAGGAACATGACAAATAAAACAAATAGATGTATTATGGTAATAAATTGTTTTATAAATTGTTGCCGTCATCGCTATCGCTATCCTGCCACTTTCTGTAACATTTATTATAAAACACACACTGATTGTTTATCGATTTTTGTGTTCATCACTACACTATTATATGTGGTATCATTATTTCACAAAATGACAGTAGCTATTGTCAAATCTGGAATCTAATTAAAATTCTGACTATAGAATCTTGTCGGTTAACACTAGAAAGGCGGAGAACCGAAATGAATCAGCGGCAACTCTATGTAAATTTTTATTTTATTTTTTAAATATTATTTTTTCCAACTGAAAACAACATTAATAATTAATAAAATACAAGAAATAAATAATATATGATCTACCAAACTTGCAATGGGACAAAATTAGGACGGCGGCCTTTTTAGTGTTAATGATTTATAACACCCTTAGGCCAATAGCCACGACCTGCCAGTCATGAGCCCAGTACATCATCATGTTTTATGAAAATCCAGTTTTCTTGATCTCGCATTGTATAAACTTTCCGCGCACTCAACGATCAGTTTATACTGGTTACGTATATCATGAAGTGTAGCCTTAGCCTTCATAGTAAGTACTTTCAGAGTTTCCTATCTAATTATTATTCATCTTATGTAGGCACTTAAAAGTTATATTGAAATTAATAAAATATTTAATTTCTTTTTACGTACCTGGCATCAACACGGCGCTTCTGTCCCCCAGTGACAAGGTTAACGAGCGAGGAGACCACGGTACTGTCCGCATAGTTGACAATGTCCACCCATGTCTCAGCTGAGTTGTGCCAGAACACACCTGCGCTGTGCTTCGGGCTGAAAAGAGGAGAAATTTTAATGGTTGCGCAAAAAAAGTGTGTTGCGCTACGTTTTTCGCGCAAGTAAGTCGTTTTGCACAATACAGTAGGTACTAATAAGAACACATTGAGTGTGTCGAACGGGTTGACCATGGATGGCTTGATAGAGACCATTCAAGACCGCTCTGATAAACCTAAACCTTTTACACTGATCTCCAACCTGTCTGACCAGCGTAAAGCTTATGGCATACACTTATATTTGTACTCATAGTTCAAACATAGCTGACATAATGGATTTTGTAGGTTATTGCACAAATATAGTTTCTTTATCTGATTGAACTATCTCAGAACAAACGCCTCTTTTCATACTACAAAGAAATATGTATAAATATCCTGAAAATCATTTAATACAATTTACAACTTACCCATGAGAATACAATACAGGAACAGCTCCATAGATAGCCATGCGACTGTCCAGTTCATACTCGAACACGTCCAAGTTGAATAGACGGTAGGGCTCGCCAGAGGTCGTTGTCTTGAGGGCGAATTTATCCGTATGTTCCGGAATACCTGATACAGGAAAATGGTTTTTAAAATGACGTTTCTATCTATATTCCGCGCGGTTTTACTCGCTCTGCTCGGCGCCTATTAACCGTAGCGTGATATTTTATAGCCTTCCTCGGTAAATGGGCTATCCAACATAGAAATAATTTTTCAAATCGGACCAGTAGTTTCGGAGATTAGCGCGTTCAAACAAAAAAACAAACTCTTGAGCTTTATAATATTAGTATAGATAACTAGCGACCCCCCCCCGGCTTCGTACGGGTGCATATGCATATTCCTTAAAAATCACTCTATCTATTAAAAAAAACCGCATTCAAATCCGTTGCGTAGTTTTAAAGATCTAAGCATACATAGGGACAGACAGACGGCGGATAGCGACTTTGTTTTATACTATGTAGTGAGTAGTTTGGAAAGTCAATACAAAACTTCAAGAGTACGATATACCTATTAATATTATACAGGGTGTCCAAGATCCCGGCGTCCAACTGGATTCCCACGATGCCCCAAGTTCTAACAGTACTCAGAAAAATATTTTAAAAAATCCACCCCATGTACTTACAGAATTATACTGATTTCAAAAAAAAAGGGGAAATGAGCACCCTGTGACATACTTTTGAATGCTGTGACTGCTAATGCTGATAATTTCGATATTTCTTGGAGGTTTGTAATCTAGGGTATTGCTGTGTCTAAATAGAATGTAAAAATAAAGTACTTATTGTACCATTTTAAAATAAAATATTATTTTAACTAAAGGTGATATGGAAAACTATTGAATTTCGCAACTTTGACCGACTGTAGTGTAAAAAAAATGTACCAAAATAGTATGGCAAGTGACGTCAAATTATGACGCGTTTATTCCTCTTTTTAAAAAGGTATAATACTTACACATTAATTTGAAAAAAAAATTTTTGATAATATTTTTACTCAACAACCCAATTTTTACGATGTCTTACAGAATTCTTAGAAAGAAAAATTTACGACGAATTGAATCTAACCTCTAAAGAATTACTATTGTATGCTCATAAAAATAACAACAGGCCTCTCAAAAAACAGGTTAGACCGTAAGGGACGGTATGTGCATGCATCTCACCATGGTGATTCGTTATTACAACAGGAGGGAGCAAGACAGAAACTATCTTTGCGATTTGCTGGTTCTTCTTTATGGTACCCCATTATTCAGGTAAGAGTGAGGGAGAAAAAGGTTATCCGAGCCGAGTCGCGTTTTGTGAAACAATCCTGCAAAAACATCGAGAAGACGAAAACTTTATCGACAAAATTTTGTGGTCAGATGAATCAACATTTAAGAAGGATGGCTACATGAACCTACACAACTTGCACGAGTGGCATGTGGAAAATCCGCACTTGATGCGAGAAGATAGATCCCAGTACCGGTTCAAAGTGAACATGTGGACGGGTATTCTCTGTGGGAATATTATTGGTCCATTTGAGATGCCCGAGAATTTGACTGGCGAATCATTTTTAAATTTTCTTCAAAATGATTTGCCAAACTTACTAGAAGAGACCCCACCAGATATGTGGTTCCAACACAACGGCTGTCCAGCACATTTTCGCGTATCCGTTAGAGAGTTTTTGGACGAGCAATACCCGAACAGGTGGATTGGGCGATCAGGAACAATCCCGTGGCCAGCCCGCTCACCTGACTTAAATCCGCTGGATTTTTTTTTCTGGGGAACTATGAAGGACATCGCTGACCTTCGTGAGAAGATAACACAAGCAGTGCAGGTGATACGTCAAAAAAGTTACTCGCGAAACATAAAGCGGTCCTTTTTAAGGAGAGTGAGAGCTTGTATTGCCGCGGGTGGTCAACATTTTGAATATTTATTGTAATAAAATATCTTTAAACTAACATTCTTTGCTTTTATTCTACTGGGAACCCATCTACCTGTGTGTATTTCCTTCTTGCTCACTCTTGGAACCGAAGTAAATAATAATAGCAACATAACAGTTTCTAAGATAAGAAAGGGTCCGACAGTTACCGTTAGTAGGTAGGCACTTCGTAAAAATTGGGTTGTTGAGTAAAAATATTATCAAAATTTTTTTTTTCAAATTAATGTGTAAGTATTATACCTTTTTAAAAAGAGGAATAAACGCGTCATAATTTGACGTCACTTGCCATACTATTTTGGTACATTTTTTTTACACTACAGTCGGTCAAAGTTGCGAAATTCAATAGTTTTCCATATCACCTTTAGTTAAAATAATATTTTATTTTAAAATGGTACAATAAGTACTTTATTTTTACATTCTATTTAGACACAGCAATACCCTAGATTACAAAACCTCCAAGAAATATCGAAATTATCAGCATTAGCAGTCACAGCATTCAAAAGTATGTCACAGGGTGCTCATTTCCCCTTTTTTTTGAAATCAGTATAATTCTGTAAGTACATGGGGTGGATTTTTTAAAATATTTTTCTGAGTACTGTTAGAACTTGGGGCATCGTGGGAATCCAGTTGGACGCCGGGTTCTTGGACACCCTGTATACAGAATGTAAACAGAACGAAATGTTTTACAATTTTAATAGGTTTTATTTTCTTGTTATTCATGCAACATTAGCCTTGAGCAGTTGATTACAACTATTATTACATAAAAGAAACATTTTATTCCTTATTGTTATGAAAATAAACCTCGTTTTTTACAAAGGGTTTTGTTTACACCTAGTATAACATTTCCTTTCGTGCACATTAATCACCTGATGGTAAACAATCGCCGCCCATGGACACACGCAACACTAGCCAACCTTTAATGGCATTTGTATGTCTCCTCTGTTCTCTTTAACGCTTATTGCGTAGTGAGGATATTTAAAACATGAAGTCAATATTTTCAACGGGTAGTAATAAAAGCTCCGACAAAAAAAGAAGAATTGTCCTTAATGAAAATATTAAATCTACTGCCTAAAATACTAACTTTCCGACTACTTTAAAATACTAACTTTCCGAAAACTTAGTAATTTTGTCGGAGGTTCAATATTCTATTCGGAAGTTTAGTTTTGTTATTCGAAGATCCATTTTTATAGTCGGCTTCAGATCGCTAGAGTTTAATTGTTTTTCGGAACCATTATTATTTTCCATTTTCAACTCACCATAAACATTGTCAGCGTCTGGGAAGCTGAAGTCCAGAGACACGGCTTCGTTACCACGAGGCTTGCTGTCGTGGTGGGACTTGAAACTCTCGCCCCAAGTACCTTCTTCCTCCTGTTGAGCATAACATTACCCATTAATATAAATAATACTATACAATATGTTTGACTATTTTATATTTTGTTTTTTTTTTAATAATTATTAGAAACTGTGACATTAATTATATTAGCCAAAATATGGCTGTTTCTGTATTTTTTTATTACTAGCTTTTACCCGCGGCTTCGCTAGGATAAAAAGTATCCTATATGACATACTAATACACACAGCGCCATCTATACCAATAATTTCGTTTTCCCTCGAGAATATCAATTTTTCCGGGATAAAAAGTACCCTATTATTTAATCCAGACTTCTAACTTTCCGTCTGCAAAAATTCAAAGCAATCGGTTTAGTAGTTACGGCGTGAAAGCGGAACAAACAAACAAACTCACTTTCCGATTTATAATATTAGTAAGGATAATAAGAACTGAGTGAGATTTGGCACAATTTTTTTTATGGTTTTATCCGGTAAACGAGCAGACGGATCACCTGATGGTAAGCAATCGTCGCCGCCCATGGACACCCGAAAAGCCTCGGCGTTTCAAGTGCGTTACCGGCCTTTTGGTAATTGGGAATTTAAGGATGTGAAGGATTCGGGAATTGGGGAGACTGGGGAGGGGGGAGGGAATAAATCTATACCATTTAGTTGTTTTCATTTATAAGATTATGTCTGTCTCCTAAATAAAATTATTGGTAGATCTGAAACCGGTAATTATCCATCTCGACATTTACAGTAATTTAATAAACAGACAAAAGACCTCTCAAAACCAAGTAACTGTAAACATACAGTAATCTACATATAATGCACATACATAGTATTGCTATATACACAACCCATTAAACAAACAAATGCGACATTATACACTAATACCTAATTACACGTAACATTATCGCACGCCTGATAATATAATGAATATCGGGCTGACCTCACGTAGTCTAATAAATTATATTATTTATCTGTAATGTCATGTCAACAGTCGTTCCCTTCATAATGACTAATACAGTCAATTTATTGTACCTTTGTGGGTAATGAACCATTTCATTCACACCTACTAATACTAGCTTTTACCAGCAGCTTTGCTCTTTCCCGTGGGATGTAAAGCCTTGGTGTTATTCTAGATCAGGGTTGCCCAAACAAAGACCCGCGACTTTTTTTTCACGTGGCTCGCGACACACATTTAGTCTCAACATCTTCATCTTATGTACAACAACAATATTAAAATTTAGTGTATGATTTGTATGCAAGTTGTCTGTGAGTAAAGAATACAATGTTAAACGTCATTATACAACTGAAAATATTTTTCTGGCTCTTCAGCTTTTGTAAGAAATTTAATTAGCCTGCGAGGGTATAGAGTTTGGACAGCCCTGTTCTAAACTATAATCTACCCCTGTTTCAAATTTCATTGTGATCGCTTTAGCCGTTTTCACTTGTAGGAGTAACAAATAAATATACGAACTTTCGTATTTAAAATGTCGTGGTGGCCCGGTTGTTTACACCGCTTCTTACGCATGAGAGTGCTGGTTCGGAACCTACCAAGCAACGGCAAGTACCAATGTGACTTTTTACGAGTTATATGTACTTTCTAAGATTATCTAGACACCAATGAAGAAAAAGAAAAACAACATGAAGAAAAACATCGTGAGCAAATCTGAGCTTATATTTTCTAATAAATTATAAGTTTGAAATCACCGAACCGCATATATAAAGTATGTTAGTTTAGTTTGTCTTTCAACACTTTCATTATAATAGAAAAACAACAGCTAATACAAATAAAAAATGGAGGAACGAAAAAAGAATGACAAGAGAACCGAAACGCCACCTGTGGCCATATTTAGAAACTTAGTTTTATAAAGACACCTATAAATTTACCTCTTTTCAATATATTTCACGAGAGAGCGATTGCTCCGTTGAGATGTTGTGACAGAATCTTATGACATGATTTTTAAGTGTGAAGATAGCAAGACAGATCAATGACTTCTCCCCTCTTGGGTGAAGCGAGAGGATAGTGAGAGTACATACTGATTTTGTTTTTTTTTCTATATATTTACATTTGTGCACGTAACATTATCTCGGGAATGGCTGAACCGATATTGATGCAGATTCAGAAAAGTGTTTTTTACACTTTCGAGGTTTTAGTATATCATGCGACTTCGAAAAGAGGGGATTGAAGGCGGTTTTTTAAACGTTGTTTAGACAAGAATAATTTCTAATCATTTGCTTATGTAGAACTGGAAGCCACATTTCCTTACACGTTTACATAACATAACATCACGCTTATTTATCTACGAAGGGGTAGGCAGAGGTGCACATCACGGCACTTAAGCCACTGTACAATGTAACACCCACTTTTCACTATTTATGAGTCCCATGTAATAGGGGGTGAGCCTATTGCCATATACCGGGCACATTTCCAGACTCCGTGCTACTACTTTACGAGATTTTTAAAAACCCAGTAATACTATGCCATACCCGGGAATCGAACCCGAGACCCCTTGTCCGGCAGTCGCACTTGCGACCACTCGGCCAACGAGGCTGTCACTGTCACACAGAACTTACACGTTTATTTATTTTATTTGTAGCAGATATATATTTACGTCACAAAGATCTCGTAAAACCGCTGTTAACAATGGCTTTTGTCATTAAGTTGGAGCCAGTGACCTGTTTATCATCCATTTAATGTTTACAAGTCTAGTCCGTATAAAATAAGGTATTATCTACACGTGGAGGAAAAGAAACAGAACCACTAACGTATATTTTTTTCTCACTTCATCGAACCATATAAAACTTTAAAGAAAATGTTCTTTTTACAAAAAAGAAGTGTTCTCATTTTAAAGGTAACTAAATTAGATAGTTGGTCCTTGCCAATTAACTAGTCAAATTCTTTTTTTGAATTTTTATTTGAACTGTCAAAAACGACAGTTTTCTGTGAATTTTGTACAAGATTGTTTTTAGCGTCAAACAGCATACTTATTTCTTAAAATATTGCGGGAAAAATACTAAAATTAAGTCGGTCATAAAATCAATTACTTAATGAAATTGTGATTATTTTTTAATATTTTATTGTATTGAACAGACGAAATAATTTGTTTTTGATTAGGGCACGTACCCAATTAACGTGATCGTAATTTGTTTGTTTAATGAAACGCGCTAATCTCAAGGACTCCTGATCCGATTTGAAAAATTAATTTTGTGTTAAATAGTCAATTTATCAAGGAAGGCTAAAACATGCAATAATCAATAGGAGCCGAGCAGAGCAAGTGAAATCGCGGAGGATTAGTTAGTTATAGATATGTAGATAACATAACATCACGCCTTTTATCCCGAAGGGGTAAGCAGAGGTGCACATAACGGCACTAATTGCCACTGTAGGTATTGACCCTTAATCGTATATTAGACGATGACACAAAGATTAGGTGCATACACTACTAAGATAATAAACATCAGAATACTATCTCTCACGTATATTGATAACTATGATCAATGGTATAAACAAACTGTGTATGTAGGTAACTCGGTCAATTTGATACATATTTATTATAATTTAACGGATATTTGATTGCTTTTTAGTTAAGTGGATGAGTACAAGGTCAAATCAAAGTATTACGACAGAAAAGGCCCTTCATAGTTATCATGAACAGCCTATAAGTGCCCACTGTTGAGCAAAGCCTCTTGTCACACGGAGAAGGTTTGAGCATTAATCATCACGCTAGTTAATTGCGGGTTGGCGATTACAAACTTATTAATAAGAAATTATAAGTCCAGGTTTCCTCACGATTGGGCTCGCTGTCATTGCAGCGGTAAGTCCCCTCTTTGAGGCGTGGCTTGAGAGACGCTACGGCGTCCTCACCTACCGCCTGACGCAGGTGCTTACCGGACACGGGAGTTTCGGTAGGTTCCTGTTTCGGATTGGGCGGGAGGAAACGCCCGGGTGTCATCACTGCGAGGATCGCCCGGAGGACACAGTGGAGCATACGGTGGCGGTGTGTCCTGCGTGGACTGAGCACCGCCGTGTCCTCAGGAATGTGATCGGCGACGGCGACCTCTCGCATCCGGCTCTGGTTCAGACCATGGTACGCAGCGAGGGGTCTGGGATGCCGTCTCCTCCTTCTGCGAAGCAGTCATGCTAGCTAAGGAGGAGGCGGAGCGCGTGAGGGAACGAACCTCCTCACGACCCGGCCGTCGCGAGAGACTCCGGACGTCGGGGATCGCGAGGCGATCTCCGGCCACCGTAAGCACGGGCCTGCGGACGGCGAGCACGGGTGACTCGCCGCCCGACCAGCCCGAGCGTACGGCGCGTCGCGTTCCGCGCGCGCCTCAAGGAGCCATCAGACCACCACAGATGGGGCCTAACAGGGCTGATGCCGATACGGAGCCGCGGAAGACTTAACGGGTTGCCGGGGCTCCGGCTCGAAGTGTAGGAGTAGGAACGGGGTGGTTTTTAGTCAGTAAGAGTCTGAGTCAGTAAGAGACTCCCTCCCGCCTCACCCGGGCGGGAGAAGTCATTGGATGATTTTCCCCGCTCAAAAAAAAAAATAGGTTTCCTCACGATGTTTTCCTTCACCGTTTGTCAGTGGCGTCTAAATATTCTTAGAAAGTACATATAATTCGGAAAAAGTCACATTGGTACTTGCCGGTAATAGGATACGAACCCTCACGCTCATGCATGAGAAGGGGGGGTCTTAACCTCCGGGCCAAAGGCCAAAGGCACTTATAAGACTTTAAATATTATAAATGCGCAAATTTGTGTATATTTGGTACTTAACTCGTCGAGTACCGTCATTATAGACACAATTATAGAACAATATGTTGCGGTCACCGGTGACCGCTTGGTGTTTGACAGTTTAATCATATCTACCGGCTGAAGAGATCTGGATGAAATTTAGAACAAGGCTAGATTATAGTCTAGACTCTGGAATAACACACAGGTTACTTTGTATACCACGGAAACTCGGGGGAAGCCGCAGGCAGAAGCTAGTTAAACAATATGTCTGCAGATCCTTAAATCGTCCAGTGTTTGCTCCCCAAATAAATAGGGTGTTTACAAAATTAGCGATTTTCAATTGTATGGTTTGCAATTATGAATGAATAATGAGCCCGTACCTCTCCACTGCTAGACTGTATATGGGTGTCCTCTACATAAAAGGGTTTGCTATAATCCACGATTGGTAAACCGGAGATTGCAGTTTAAATGGCCTAGGTTTATCGGAGCACAGCTGCCTGGACTCTATAAGTTGGCTTTTAAGTCTTACGATACTTGGAAGAAGTAAGGATAGGGAAATTTAGTATTATGGCCAAGATTATAATGTCAAAACTGTTAGACGCTGTAGAACGGTACATTTGACAGCAGAGCCGTATTGTCCTTAAGGCAATGTGCCCAGGGCGCCAGGTTATAGAGGGGCACCGCGAGAGGCGCGTGCCTAATAGACCATACAGTTGCGGTGGCACCTAAAAAAATAGGACCATCTATGAGCTGCTCGCCTAAGGCGCTCTCTAGTTTTATTCACGGTTTGTCGGATTTAAATGTGGGAGATCCATGCTTTGACACAAATGGGTCGACTCGACCGGAGTGATACCACGGCCGAACAGAAAACTGACATGACGCAACGCTTACGTTGTGTTTCGTCATGTGAGTGAGGTTTTTGGAGGCCCAATTACCCCCCGCCCCCTTCTTAATTTCCCTAATCCCTGAATCCCCAACAATCCCCAAAGTCCTAATCTCCAAAGGGCCGGTAACGCTCCTGCCGTTCCAGGTGTCCATGAGCGATGCCGATTGCTTACCATCAGGTGATCCGTCAGCTCGTTTACCGGAGTATCCCATAACGTACCTACCCTACTTACTATGCAAAAAAATCTAAAGATGCTTATGAATATCAATAATTGACAAAATAAGTAATGTTCGTAAATACGCACTATCGGTGATCTTCCTACACGCGCTTATTGACAATGCCATTGATCTCATATTTATCTTAATACGTGACTGATAAACAAATCTACGTATTGTCGTATACATATATTGCAATTTTGTATCTATTATTATTATTTATAATAATGTAGGCTTGTGTGTTTTTGTAGCGGCAAGCCGATCATTTTGTTTACATTACCTTATAGTAATAGCTTGCCACAGGAAGAAAACAATTTAAGATTTAAACTAAATATTGCTATCTATAATTTATGTAATAATAGCATGTAATGGACACCAACAATTTAGTTGGCAAAAATTTATATATGACTAAAGATAGTTACTATCTTTCAAAATATTATATAAGACGAATAGCGGTGTCGCTATCATATTTTTTTAATATTACAGCCAAGAACTTGGCTAAACAGGTTGCTCCTATTGAGCAACTTTCAAATATTGACATTATTAATAATAATTCAATAAATATTGACATTTCTAATAATTTAAATTAAAAAGTAAGACAATAGAGGGAACCTCTTGCAAATCAAACAGTAGTGTTATCAGTCTGGTTCACCAAAATATTCAAGGTTTTATGAGCAAGGAACTAGAAATAGAGTTATTTTTGAATTGTAATAATGTTGACATTTTGTGTATTACTGAGCATTGGTTGAAATCTCATCAACTAATGTTCAATTTTGGTAATCACCAGATTGGTAGCTCGTTCAGCAGGGAGAACGCTATACATGGTGGTTCACTAATATTAATAAATAACAAACTTAAATTTAAAGAACGCAAGGATATAGTTAGTTACTCTGTTGAACGCACTGTTGAAATAGCTTGTGTGGAATTAGAGCGGTTTATTGTTTTAAGTGTGTATAGACCACCTTCTGGTTTGTATGACTATTTTGACTTTGGTTTGTATGACTAAAATTGTAAGTTTATTTGCCTCATTTAACCTTGCGAACTTATTTCTGGAGCCCACTAGGATAACTCCCACTAGTGCCACTTGCCTCGATAATATTTATACTGACATTGTACCAATTAAGAAACAAATTATATCATTGCTTGATTCAGATCATTGCGGACAGTTAATTTCAATAACAAATCATGTAAATACAATGTCTAAACCAAGACTGAAAGACGCATTGAAACCTTCAAATCTAGTCACTCAAAAATTACCTTTGTTGATGAATAAAAATCCTAATAATCTGTATGATGATTTTTTAATATGTACCATACCGAGTTTAAGTCTACCTTTACACCTAAAACTATACCAGTTAAAGGCAATGTGTCTTTCAACGAATGGGCAACCACTGGCATCTATAAAAGTAGGAAACGTCTCTATGAGCTATATAGTGAGAGGACATTTATTAACACAATCGAATTTAATGTATATGTTAGGAAATATTCTAAATTGTTTAAAAAGGTCTGCGCTATTGCAAAGTCGCGGTACTTGAGCTCCAAAATAAAGAACAGTACCAATGTCATCAGAGCGACCTGGAGTATTATTAACAGTGAGACGGAAAGGTCCAAAGAGAAAAGTAATGAATATAGTCTTCTAATTGATAATAATGTAATAAAATCAGACGCAGAAGTTGCAGCTGCATTTGAAAGCTTCTTTTCGGACATTCCTATATCTACGACTAAGTCATTGAATTCATCTCCCACTGTTGCAGAATCTTTACTAAAAGAAAACGTTATAGCTTGCAGCATAGGGTTCTCTTTTGAACACATAGATTGTACACATATCGTCAAAACCTTCCATACCTTAGATAAGAAAAAGACTGCAGATTTGTGGGGAAATTCTGTGTACATTGCCAGCTCTGTTATAGCTATTATACCTCTAGCACCTCTATTAGCTCTAATTTTTAATAATTGTATCGACCGCGGTATGTTTCCTGATCTTATGAAAAATAGTAAAATAACTCCGTTATTTAAATCAGGTAGTACTTCTGACCCCACTAACTTTAGACCTATTTCAGTACTACCTACATTTAGTAAAATTTTTGAAAAAAATATTCTAAATCAAATGCAAAGATTTTTTAATAGAAATAAATTGTTACATAGTAACCAGTTTGGTTTTACCAGGGGTCGTTCAACAACGGATGCCGGTGTTGAACTTCTTAATCACATATATGACGCGTGGGACAAAAAATGCCCAAAGCGTCGCTTGAGTCCTCAAGCGACGCTTTGGGCATTTTTTGTGACTTATCCAAGGCGTTCGATTGTGTCCTTCATGATACATTGATCAGGAAGCTATCCCATTATGGAATAAGAGGTAAATCTCTGGATCTTACCTCATACTTGAGTAACAGGATTCAGAGAGTCGAAATAAACGGAAAAGTCTCCACCGGGTCTGTTGTCAGGATGGGGGTTCCGCAGGGGTCAATTCTCGGCCCATTTTTGTTTCTTATATATATATAAATGACTTACCTTACCTTGTAAGGGATAACCACGGGATAGTACTGTTTGCGGATGATACTTCGTTATTATTTAAACTTAAACGTAGACAATTAGTTATTGATAATATGAACAGTGCTCTCTCGGAGATAGTACGCTGGTTCAATGCCAACAACCTATTACTAAATGGAACTAAAACTAAATGCATTAAATTTACAACACCAAATGTTGGACATGTGAAAACCAGCGTGCTCATTAAGGGTGAGGAGTTGAGCCCTGTAGATTCTACTGTCTTTTTAGGTATAACCCTAGACGCTAAGCTCCAGTGGGCTCCACATATAAATAAGTTATCGAAAAGGCTCAGTTCTGCAGCATATGCCGTTAAAAAAATTAGAAATCTAACCGATGTAGATACAGCGCGATTAGTATACTTTAGTTATTTTCATAGTGTCATGTCAAATGGTATTCTCTTATGGGGGAATGCTGCTGACATTCAATCTATGTTTGTTCTGCAGAAGAGGGCCATTCGATCAATTTATAATCATAGTCCGAATTACTCTCTCAGGGAACTATTTAAAGAAATTAATATAATGACTGTTGCTTCTCAATACATTTATGAAATTAGTATATGCTCATAAAAACAAAAGTTTATTTAAAAAACATAGTGATATACATAATATAAACACGAGAAATAAAGACAAATATGTTGTTCCCACTACTAAAGAAAATAAGTGGTTCGTTTAGATGTCAGAGTATACGCTTTTACAATAAGATTCCCAGCCATATCCAAAATTTGAGTCTAAATAAATTTAAAAATGTCATTAAAGATAAATTTTATAGTAAAGCTTATTATAAAATAAAAGACTACCTAGATGATAGTCTGGCTTGGGAATAAGCTGCTGTAACGTCCACACAGGTCATGTTGACATGTTTGTAACATATAGTTACATTTCTTTTGTTATATGCAATTTGACATTATTGTTTTAATGTGACATTGTTTTTTATTTGTTGTTCTAACTTGACATTTACTTTTTATTTAACAATTGTTAGTGCTAGGACCGTGCGAGACTTTGCCTCACCATTTCTTTTCTAATTACCCTTTTCTGACAGTTTGAGTATTTGTGCGACCCACGCAAATGTTCTTTAGGTTGGTATTGTTCGTCGAATCAGTCAGCCTCACCTGTTAATTGAGCTGACTGTAAACCGACACATGCGTACTGACTTCAGAACGTGTCCGCTCAAACTGTTGTGGTTCTTTCCTTAAAAGCCCACTACAGAAAGAACTGGCACGGTTCTCACACATAATCATACATATTGTCTGGACTTTAAAAGAGACAGACCTCTGAGTTTGTTTCGGCATTTCTTCTCAGAGTAGTCAGTTAGGAAATGTCGACCTCATCGTTCGCTTGATAAAAATGACGTGTAAAAGTGCTGCCTTGTAGCCTATTTGCAGAAATAAATTCACTTGTTTCACTTGTTTCACTAGCTTTGTTCCAAGTCTACAAATGACGATTTTTATATTATTTTGTCTTATCCTACTGTTGCTTGCTTGTTTTTAATTCGGATTCTCTCGAGTAGGTCCAATTGGAACTCTAGAAATATCGAGACAAAGATAATTTTACAAACCAATCTATTTGTTTCGTACCAATGTAAAATGCAAACAAATAATCAAATCCCTCTTTATTATATTTATGTGCACTCACAGACAGAAGTGGGCTTCAAGTGTCAAAATACTTTTGCATAGCAATATTAGTGGCGCTTATGACCTTTTATATTTTTAATCTTATAGTCGTTATCAAAATATGAGGGTAGATTTGAAACAAAGTGACAAGTTTGCTTTAAATCCACCCTCATATTTAACTACTTTTCTAGTCACATAAATTATTCCGGTATTCGCTGTTGTTGATTGGTGAACATAACTACGAGTGTTTGTGTTATCTTGTTGTTGTGATTTTATTCTTTTATATTCATTACCTAACCTAACCTAACCTACAGACGATATCTTGTCTCTATAGGTAGTCAGTCCCTCAATATTTGAGTGAGGGACCGCGGAACCGGATGATTTGCTTCCTACAGTTCGTTGTACCGGACTAAAAACTACTGGAGTAGAAATAAAGTATCGAATTACAACTTTATAGGTCGCGTTAAAGTGTAAATATTATGGTAACGATATAAGCAACACGAGTGCTGTTTCCGTTTTAGTTCAAGCCGATTTGAGGTGGAAAATTGTTGGTAACGTCATCGTTATATTTTTGTTTAAAAATGACTTTATTTATTGTAATGATGGTTAGTCTATTCAAACTCAAACTGTTTGAGTTTGAGTTTGAATTTGAACAAAAGCATTTATTTCAATTAAACCATAATTTGGTACTTTTGAAACGTCAACAAATATGAGATATATAATAGTCTGTCAGTCTGTCCGTCAGTGAAGCTCGGCGCTCGTTCCAAAATGTCGATTCGAGTGGAGAAGAACGAGCAAGAAACTCCATTCGTTACTACTACTATTATTATATTACTACTATTAGTTAGACAGACAGACATTATATATTACTACTATTAGTTAGACAGAGTCATACACTGCACGATTGGTCGTACAGTGGTTGATTCCAGACTCTGTTGAGAATTTCAACATAAAAATAAAGTCATGTCTTATAAAGCCCGAGTGGGTAGGCACTTAGATACCAGTATCGTCTACACTCAAGGCCCGTGCCAGAAAGACCGACAATTTCTATCTACAACGAACACACACTCGCTAGACGTTGCGGGGTAACCAACTTCTTTTGCGGTGCGGTTCTCGCACGGGGCATATTTTTGTGTCCTCCACAAATTGCTGTCTGTGGATATCATGTGTATGTGATCTTTTATGTTTGTAAATGCACCCTCGATACAAAGAAAATACTAGTTTTTTATATATAGTTGATGGACGACGTTTGAGCACTATCTCGCCTGGTGATAAGCGATGGTACGGCCAACGATGGAGCACATCGACGCATAACCAACCTATTCACTAGGACCTTGAAGACACCCAGGTACCCTTCAGGAAACAGACTCAATAGTGCGGCGACATATTAAAAAAAACAAAACATTCCAAAAGGCCCCGATTTATTATACTCAAGCGCCCCAGCGTTGTCTAAGATGGCTCTGGTAGGTAGAGGTTTATTGTTACCAGAACCGTATTATCCCTAAGGCAAACTAAAGCAAGTGCCTAAGGCACCAGGTTACAAAAGGGCGCCGCGCGCGACCAACAGTACATAGAGTGACAGCGGCGCTAAAGAGAAGCATTATTTTTAGAGGGGAGAAAATCATCCAATGACTTCTCCCGCCCGGGTGAAACGAGAGGGAGTGTCAGACTCTTACTGATTAAAAACCACCCCGTTCCTACTCCTGCACTTCGAGCCGGAGCCCCGGCAACCGTTAAGTCTTCCGCGGCTCCGTATAATGAGGGGCTTGCCTCGGGCGCTCTCGGGGATTAATCCATCTTAGATAGTGACTCAGAGGCAGTTAGTACATAATACATTTTTAACGTTATAGTTATTGTAAGGACAAGCAATGTATGAAAGAAAGTTAGTCGACAATAACAATAACGCAGTACTGACGTCATTTTAAAACGGTGACATAACAAATTAAGTCATGTTCGTTTACGTTACCGAGTAGTAATTAGGTAGACAATGAAGCTACTAAAATAATACTTTTTTTCTATTATATGCCTTTCAACAGTTAAAAACAAATACTTCATCATTGAAAACAAATAAGTAAGCAACCAACAAAACTATGAACTAGAGAATACGGCCTTTGACAACTAGTCAAATCCAATACTTTTATTGAAATGTCAAAAACGATACTTTTCTATGAATTTTGTTTGGATTGCCACTTATGACGTCTCCATATTTCTGCATCAAATAGCATACTTATTTCCTAAAAATTAGCGAGAGAAAATCAAAAGTATGTAAATTGTCAAATTAATGGATGGGAGAGTATGATTATTTTTTAATTATTTATTGCATTGAAAAGTTGAAACAATTTATTTTAAACCTAGGAAACTAGCCAATTGTATTGTGAACCTGATTGAAAAAGATTAACCTATGGAGTTTCTTGCTCGTTCTTCTCCATAGGAATTTACATCTAATTTCCATCTTAGAATGAGCAAATAGCTTCGGTTTAAAATTTTTTGTTGACGTTCAAACGTGTCTTTTTGGTCTAATTGAAATAAATGATTTTGACTTTGACCTTACTTTGAGTTAGTACGAGTTTGTAAACGTAACCGAGTTCCGTGTTGATTGGCCTGCTCCAATAATGAACCAACCAATCAGGACGACTAAGCCCTCAGCTTTCTATTTCGTATCGTCCCTATATCATTTACAATCTTTTAATCTAATACTAATCCCAACATGGTTGGCAAATGGACACAATGAAAACTTTTATCAATTGGGTACTTGCTAATAGACTAGTCAAATTCGATACTTTTTTCGAACTGTCAAATATGACAGTTTTCTATGAATTTTGTACGAGATTGTGTATTGTGACGTCATGTTTTATTAGCGTCAAACAGCATACTTATTTGTTAAAAATTTATTGTAAAATACTAAAATACTAAATGTCATAAAATCAATTAATGAAATTTTTTTTTTTTATTTAGGCAAGTACCCAATTAGGACACCCAAACCTCACACCAATAGAAATAGTTCAAGAACAAATGCTACATCGATTGTGGCAACAAACAAGCCTGTACAGACAGACAACATTGAACATAAACTATAACCAAAACAATAACTTTTGATCCCAATGAAATTTTTCGTGCATAAACTTACCGCTAGAGGCGCTAGTGTTATTAAGACCCCTGATTAATAATAGACTAACGAAAAATTTTTGAATTTGAATTTCAAAACCTAATTGACTCAAAACTGCTGCAATTCTAGAATTCTGATAATGGGTTGTCAAGGCTCCGCAAAAATGATGAGAGTTTATTGTTTAATACACTTAACACATCATTATGTGTTTAAGGAAATACATAAAGTTTAAGGAAATATGCATATAGACCTTTAAAAACATTTTGAAAATAAATTTTATGACATGACAATAACTAGATACTCAAATGCGATTTTCCTCTTAGTTGAGGTCAACACTAAGTCATAATTTGATTTTGAAGGCTGTCAGTATCTTTATTAGCCATGTTGTGTGGAAAAGTAACAAACTTTCTCTTTGCAACAACAATAAGATTGCCGACCATCTTCATAGATACAATACCAAAATACACTGAAGTCTCAAAGACTTATCTTGTATCTGCCAATAGAAAACTGTTGAAGGCAAATCCTCTGCTACCGTTGGTCACCGGTGACTCTCATGGCATTTAATGTGTTAAGTGACAAAAAGTTACAATTTACTACCATTTTGAATTTAGTAAGAGTCCAACTAAGAATGTGGTAAAAACTGACTATACAACTGCCTACATTTGAGTACCTAGTCACAAAAGCAGTACAAACACAGAAACGGACTCACAACTTCCACAGCGTTCCCATCCTCATCATCAATCCTTTCCTTTTTAACTCGGAGCGGTTCCACAACCAGCTGAGCATTGTCGTTCAGCACCACTGCCACATCTCCAGCCTGGTTCAGGAACTCTATCTTCAGTGGTGCCGCTGTAATCACCACTTTATGTCCCTGACTGTTCGCGAGGGTCAGCTTTCCATTTTCGTTTGAAAGCAGTTTTAGACTGAAACAAAGGTTTATGTATATTATAATAATAATTAACATGTTACATCTCATGGGGGTTACCGGTGACCGGCGTTAGCGGAGGATTTACCTTCAACAGATTTTTATTGGCAGTCAAAGTCTTAATTATTTTAATCCAAATGATTATTATTGTAATACTACCTCTAGACACATAATTATTCTACTTGAAGTTTCCTGAATGATAAATATTTATCTAATTACTTATTAATTAAAAGAGATGTAAATCTTATTAGGTTTTATTGTCCAATAAGGAACCTTACTTTTCATCTTTTCAAGAAATCTAATACACAGTATCAAATAACAAATTTGTCATGAAAAGGTTTTTGATTCAACAATTGAATTGAATTGATGATTCTCAAACATAATTTGAAAACTCACCCATCAGCCTTGGGTTCTCCGTTGAGTGCAAGCTGGGTCCTGTACCTTGGATACAGAGGATCCACCTCATCTATTTCCACCCTGAATGTGCCATCCACCAGAGCTGATAGTCTCATCGCATAGTGCCACTGTTAACAACAAATTATATATATTTTTTTAATTACTTGTGATTTTTAGGCAAAGGTAACATGAATATTATGCTATTTTAACCATAGACTATGTATGAAAAAAAGGTTTTAGCTGCTTCACATGTATTGCATTTCAAAATTCAGTATTTAAACAATTGTTTGATTATTGATTTGCAATTTAAATTACAATGCTTCCACAAATTAAACATAACCAAACAAAATCATGATTTGTGTATTTTATTACTGCAGTCGTAAATTGCTTTATGTTTTTTTTTTATTTTACAGGCTAGTTACTTAGCAAGAAGATTAATGTTTTCTTTAAGGTCGTTAAAATGTTCTTATTAGCATAGGTCTAATAAGATAAAGTAGAAGATACCTACATCTGTGAAATTAGAATTAGTAAACAAATTAATTCATTTCCAGGTATTGTACTGCAGTTTACTGCATACAGTTTATTACAAAAATAACCTGGCACCCACCCAATCACTAATGCAAATATATCATACATAGAAATTAAGATAATTTGATACCACATACCAAAACCTTCCTTTCCTGGGTCGAGGTGTCTACGGTGTCAACTTCGGCCGATAATACATTTCCGTGTACTAATACAGTGTCTAAATTAAGAGTGTACTCCGACTTTTCCGGCTTAAAACCCCGCAACCGCTTGCAAAAACCAGACTGGTCGCAAGTCTTAAAATTATTCCTATCCACTCCATAACTGCCACTTAACGCTAAAGCAGCGACCAGAAGAAGACCCCAACTCTTCATACTGTAATATAAATACTAATTTAAATACAAAAAACGCGATATCACTAACAAAGACCGGTGTCAATGCAAACGAATAGTAACACGGTTTGCACATCAATAATATATGTTTTACCTGGCCGGATCTTTATATATAATGTCTAAAATGTGTACTCCTATTATGTGGGGATTTTTCTACACAATCATCGCCGCCGTAATAATATTATTTAATTGAATAAAGCGAGAAAACTATAGAAACGCACACACGCGTTACGTGGAGATATCCCGTTGTTCCGTTCTTACTTTGACAGATTCATGCAGTGTTGCCAGCAAGCCACTATCATTTGAGGGTACTTACAAAAGTCAAAAGTTTGAAAAACCCTGTCAAGTTCGAATAAGAAAATGAAGTCGTGGGTTCCGTTCATATAACATTGTGATAAAGTATAGATTTTTTATCTCTACTCAATGTAGAAGATAGAGTAATTCCTCATTCGTCTTACATTCAGACTTTTTTTACAGAATATACTAGTTTTTTATCGAATAGGAGAATAGTTCCTCTAAGTAATGGCTACGATATCTCAGTTGCATAATATTATTGTAAGAAAATCAGTTAATTACCGAATTTCTCAGTAAAATATGAGTATGGAATCTCTGATGTGGTGGAACTAAGTTTTGTTTTTCATAAAAAGCATACCACTAAACCTCGTTTTAGGCATAGGTACAGAACTGTCTTAGACTACGCTGGGGCCTTTGGGCACATAATAATTCCAGTGTCTTTTTTGGCATGTTTTTTTTTACACACACTGGCATTTTTATCGATCCTATCGTGGGAGCATTTATTCCCGAAAGAATAATTTGTGGATCGCTCAAAGATGTTGCACCGTGCGGGAATCGGACGCGCTATACGTTGCGGGGCAGCCAGTTTCCTCGCCACGTGTAGCGGATGTGTTTTCGTCGTAAAATTTGTCGGTCCTTCGGGGTTCCCTGAAGATGGAGGCCCTGGGCACGGGTTCTGAATGCCCTTATGGTAAAAACAGTACGGCGTAGGTAGAGGTACCTACTCTCTCGATTAACAAATGTGATAACCTGCTCTGTTACAAACTCATCACTGAGTTTAAAGGTTCGTAATAAAGTTTAGCTCAGGCATGAAATAAGAAAAATATAACTCAGCCATGCGTGACATCTTTTTGAATCGTTGGACCAAATTGCGTAGTCAAAGATGACGTAATAATTTATTGACAACCCTTTTTACTGGCAATACTTTAAAACTAAATCAACTAAAATGTTGATTGATCAACTACTTGAGTTTAATAAAGACCCTTAAAATATAATTTGAGAACATTTTTATGGAAAAATACTTCGTCAACATAATAGTAGTTAGTAGTAAAATAATGTTAATAAATTCCTTGATTTAAAACATATTATTATATTACTCGACTAAAAAAACATCTCTAATATTGACACTGACAGTGGAAGATCAAAAGAATGTTAAACTTGACAGATCTTAAAAATGCGAGTACCGGTTTTGCGAAAAGTTATTGACAAAATTCTTTTCATTTGTCAAAACACTGGAGTGTACAACACACATTATTGCTCGCAAGTAAAACTCAGTGAGCCGAGGTGGAAGGTTCAGAAACAAAAGACCCTTAACTTATCGCCAGAGGAAAAGAAAAACAAGTACGATAAAATGTCGGTCGTTACTGTGGATATGGTTGACCCTTGGAACAACTATGTTATAAGAAATAGTACCGTAGAGAAAAGAAAGCATACCTTGGACGATGTAACGGAATTTAATAAATTTAAAATTGATAACCATCAGAACAAGAGCTTGGCCGAGAAGGTTTCTTTGTATAAAGGCGATATTACACGTTTGGAGGTATTGAATCCTTATTTTATCTCATTATTTATTATTATTTATTTTTCTATAAAGCTGAAGAGTTTTGTTTGTTGGAACGCGATTATCTCAGGAAGTGCAGGTCCGATTTGAAATACGATTTTTGTGTATTATAGGCTTATAGCCCATTTATCGTAGCAAGTGCCAAATAAAATTAGTTGGTATATGATAATTTAGGTTCAGTAATAAACTATAACACAGCACCTAGCCTTAAAAACATTACTTTATTTTTTCTAATGATTTATTCTAAACCTTATACTTATATTAAACCAGTTAATTATAGAAAATGGTTTATTAAAAAATGAGACTTTGCTAATTATTACCAAAATAATTCAAATAATATTTATAATCTAATGTTCATGTTTATATAAGGTGTTCTATAATTTTATGCCACGGCGTGCGGGCGCGCGGGGGTGTGCATCGTGCTCCTAGCCGAGTCCTACCTGTGTCGGTGCTGAGCGGTCTGGCAACAGTGTATGACGGGGTGGCGCTTGCTTATTAATTATACAGATAAACCATCACATGTTGCCGCACTGCTCCGAATTCATTCAATTCGCAAAATGCGGGTGCTGGTACACTGTTGCCGTTCTTATCCAACGAGACAATTCGGCGCACGCGTCGCCCGGCCGCCAGTACCCCAGTCAACCCCCGCCGACCCGGACATTAGTTTCAGTGTCGGGGATACGCGAGCGTTACGTAAAAATACCTCCCAGGTGACGAAATTCAAATCAGAACTGTTAGAGTTCTTTCGGTGTCATCCTCTTGCAAGCACAAGGGATACTGCCAATCAAACGCGAAACAAAGTAAAAGTAAAACGGACACATTAAATAATGTGATATGACATGTTTGGAAGCGTGCCTTCATTTGTTTGCAACGCGAAGGTGGATTTGTGCAACAGTTTTGTAGATAAGTAGGTAGAGAGTGTGTAAATAACTGTAAAAGTGTGTAAATAACTGTAAAAGTGTGTAAATAACTGTAAAAATGTGTAAATAACTGTAAAAGTGTGTAAAAAACTTTTTTAAGTGTGATGGGAAGTTTATAATCTTATTTACCTACATCAGCTTTTCGGAAGAATGCCGTACCTGGTAAGTAATTGCACTTTTAAAACCCTTGTTAGCCTGCCTATTGAGTATCTAGTAGATTAGATAGCGACGAACTAAACAGCTGATTTCCGTTTTCATTCTCAGTACATGTGGAAAGAGATAGCAATTGTTTTCATTGACTAAGCGACGCATCGCGCGTAATTTGTGAACCACATTATGCAGAATGTAGTCAATTTTTACTTAATTACTTTATGTAATTAACTGGTCCGGGGTACGAAATTTCTTCACAATTGTAATCTGTAAACATAACACTACCTCCCATTAAAGCCGTGGCATAAAATTATAGAGCACCTTATATATATTTATAGTCTACAAAACCGGTACTCGACGAGTACCGGTTTTGTAGACACAATTATAGAACAATAGGTTGCGGTCACCGGTGACCGCTTGGTGTTTGACAGTTTAAGTATGAATAAATAATAAATAAACCTAATTAAATTTCCTAGTTAGGTGCAATTGTGAATGCGGCTAACTCAATGCTGAAGGCTGGTGGAGGTGTGGATGGAGCCATACACCGAGCAGCTGGTCCTCATCTACAGGTTTTTTATTTTTGTTTTTATATTTGATAAATTGACATTTGGCCACCATCTCGCCTGGTGGTAAGCGATAATGTGGCCGATGATGGAGCATGCCTGCCTATTTATATTACCACTAGCTTTTACCCGCGGCTTCGCTCGCGTCACAAAAGGATAAAAAGTAGCCTATGTGACATATACCAATACACACAGCGCCATCTATACCAATACTTTTGTTTTCCCTCGAGAATATAAATTTTTTCGGGATAAAAAGTACTCTATTATTTAATCTGGACTTCTAACTTTACGTCTGCAAAAATTTAAAGCAATCGGTTTAGTTACGGCATGAAAGCGGAACAAACAAACTCACTTTCCGATTTATAATATTAGTAAGGATATGGTACTCAAGTATTCAAATTTTTATTGTCGTATTATCTGCATATCTTTATACTGCTAGTAGAGGCATGTCCAGTAGTTTATGGGTAAAAGACTAACAACCATACATACAGCCATACATCTCCAGTTAATAAGAAAATAAAGAACCTTATTAACAGTTAAAAGAAATAGATTTTCCTAAAGCATTGACACCATATTAGCACTATCAAGTAAACATACAATAATGATCCTTATTGCTTTAAAAATAAAAATCAAACTTGTTGATATGTAAGCAATTGGTTTTTCCATAATGTAATATTATGTTAATTGCTTAAAAATACTGTTTTGTTATGTAATTGTTATTGTATAATATGTATTTTCCAATGTTTGTTATAAATTCACGCTTCTATTATAATTTAGGTTGTTATCTCTTAAACAACTGGATTTTATAGGTATCTAGTAGGATAGCGAATGAAATCCAACTTTTTACCAATGTATATTTGTTTATCTGGTTTCTTATTTTGTAGGAGGAATGTGACACCCTTGGCGGATGCCCAACAGGAGAGGCGAAGATCACAGGAGGATACAACCTACCAAGTCAATGTGAGTTAAATTATGTATAGACATCGAGCTACTCCTAATTTCCCTAATTACAACTTTAATGGCAAAAGAAAAATTTTAGAATGCATTAAAGTAAGTAGCTTGTAAAGAAATTGGACAATTTTGTCTTAATAACTATATACCTCTATAGTATACTATAAATATACTATAAAACGCTATCAAAAATAAACAGTGTCATATTTTGATAGCCTATTTTTCGCTTTGTAGATAAATGTGGTTTGATTAGCCGGTTTCACACCAGACAATTCATCTTGCAGACGATTCAAGAATGATTTGTTATTAACCGCTACCTTCCGTTTCGCGATCTAAGGGCTCATACACAAAACTGCGATGCGACGTCGCATAGCAAAAATGCGCGAGCTCCCTCTACGCATCGCAAGAACTTGCGAAAAGATTCGCATCGCGCATCAAAATCTTATCTTCCCAATATCTTCTTTTTCCTGTATCTCCTAAGGAATAACAGAAGTGTACACTTCTTTTTACGATCCATGTCACGACCTAGTTTTAAATTTAGAATACGTTTAGTACGGTTGACGCTCGTCGAAGAAATGGTCACCCTGGGAGACGCCTTGTCGCACGAAATCGCATCGCAGTAATTCGCATCGTAATTTTTTGCGTTGCGAAGTCTCATAGTAATTTTTCGCGTTGCGAATTCGTATCGCATCACATCGCAGTTTTGTGTACGAGCCCTAAAGGTAAAACTTTGCCCGGCAGTTGCACTTACGACCACTCGGCCAACGAGGCAGTCATTCTTAGATTTTCAATTTAATCCCAGTCCGAATAAGATTGAAAGTCTATTGTAGAAATTTTGGTCGACCTACCGAATTTTGTCGTACGACGTCTGGAATGGGAGCTATTGTATTTTTGCTTACTGATGCTAGTGTGATTGCTAATTCTTGGTCCAATACATTCAATATTTTACAGTTTCTTTTTCTTTAGGGGGGATAATCATCCAATGACTTCTTGACTGCCTTGGGTTACGCGAGAGGGAGTTTCAGACACTTACCGACCAAAAACCACCTTATTATTACTCCTGCTCTTCGAGCCGGAGCCCCGGCAACCCGTTAGGCCTTCCGCGGCTCCGTATCGGGCATCAGCCCTACTGGGCCCCGTCTGTGTTAGTCTGATAGCTCTTTGAGGCGCGAGCGGAACGCGACGCGCCGTACGCTCGGGTTTGTTTTTGGTCGGGCGGCGAACTACTTACCCTTGGTCACCGTCCGCAGACCCGCACAATATTTAACAGCTGCAAAAAAAACGGTAACCCCCATTCCAGTTTAGGGTTTTATAGCGTCAATAGTTTATTTAGGTATTATTTTTGTTTACAATCATTACAAACCTTAATTTCATTTCAGATGTAATCCACACAGTAGGACCTCAAGATGCATCGCCGGCGATGCTAAAGAAGTGTTATGAAAACTCTTTAGCATTTCACAAGTCACATAAAATAACAACCATCGCATTTCCCTGTATTTCTACCGGTATCTATGGTTTTCCCAATCGTCTAGCAGCCCACATCGCACTCCGGACTACGCGCCAATTTTTGGAACAAAATGATCGAATGGAACGAGTAATTTTTTGCACCTTCATGCCTGTTGATGTAGAAATCTATGAGACTTTGATGCAAATGTATTTTCCTGTCCATGATTGGAATTATGCTGATGATGCTAGAACTGAGACGTAGAAGAAGTAACTCTTTTGTTGTGAACATTTCTTTCAAGGTTCTTGTTTTTTTTTTAGATGTAATTTGTAATTGTTTGTTGTTTAATTTTGAAGATTGTCCATGTTATTAAGTCTGAATTAAATTTTGCAATAAATTTGACTGTGAAATGAAACAGCTATTTTAATACTTATGGAAAATGTTTTTGTTGTCCTTGAGTTTCGTTTGCTCGAATAAAAGTGATGAATAAATCCATATGGAAGTTTTATTATTGTAACATTTATATATACTTATTATACTCTTTGATTTATAAGTTACAGACAGCAAAGTACCTTATATCAGCAGGACCACTTAGTGGTCGTTTGTCACCCTAAAATCCTATCTTTCAAGATTTACTCGAATGTAGAGACTTTTGTTAACTCAATGGCGCGGAATTCTATTTACACGAATCCGTGCTTATCCAGTACCTGCTGAAAGAGGCTCCAAAGACCCCATATCGGTAGGAAGGAGAATGAATAAGAATTAAGTTGGATTTTGGCGGTCAGAATATACCGAATATACTCATAGATTCATAGAAGACATGTATTTCAATAAAAAACTTAAATAAGAACTATTACATAAATAAAATTAAAACTAAATATTACAAAATTAAATATATACAACTTATGATTAAAATTAATTATAGGAAAAATAAACTATTTATAAGGCATCGAAAAACTCGTCCGCATCGACGTCAGTGGGGAAAGTACCCAGAAGGCTGGCAGCATTGCCACGTTGTATGGCAATGCTTAACCTCTGACCGAGAAAAAGACCAGCCCTCTGGTCACGAGATGTGTCGACCAGGCGTTTCGAAATGTTTTTGAATAATTTAAGCGCACTCGGACCCCACGGACCTAACGTCTCAACCCCAAACGGCTCAAAGATATAACTACCAGCAAGGTTGTTATACTTGCGCCGCTTGAGGTTTTCTGCAGAGGCAGCAGCCGAACCAGCACAACTCGCCGTTACTGGAAGATGAGAAGGTGCAAGGGTGTCGACACAGGTTGCGTCCCACACCAAAGATTTTCCCAGCTTCCAGGGCATAATGGACATACCGTCGGGTCTCTTACCATCATCGCGTGCCAAACCCTTTGGTTCCAGAACAGCTGGTACACCGGCGATGACAAGAGCTCGACGGATGATGTCGTTAATGCTGTCGTGTCGGGCTATCCGGCCCGCGCTTCTGCTACACGATAGGCCGTGGTGGCCGAGGTGGTCGACCATCTCACCGCATTGACAGCGATCCGGAGAAACACAGGGTGCACCTACACGCAAGCAAGCAGCAAGCCGAAAAGTTGAGTCATTCAACATCGTGCCAATATTGAATGACGGAAGTGCCTCCGCAGGATTGGTGCTGGTATTAATTAGATTATTATGCACCAACCTGCAAAGCGGCTCGTCCCATTGTCTCTGGGAGGAAGGGTTGTCAGGCAAGGCTGTATTGGGACAAGTTTCTGTCCAGGCGTTCATCGCGTCGGTCAGACACGGCACATCGGGTTCAACGTCAACACCGGCTAAAATATTTTTTGTTAAAGTACTAGTGCTGTGGATTCATAGATAATTATTACATAATCTGTTTTCCATTGACATAAAAATGACAGACAGCAAACGTCAAAAACAAACATCACAGTGGCTGTCACTTCGTTCTATTTTTTGATTTGTTTTGAAAATCACAAAAATAAATAAACTACAAACAGGAAGTCTACCAAAAGACGCCTGTACATCTAGCCCACCAATCAAATATTGGATTCTCGTGTAATATAGAGGAAATAATGTGAAAACTTGAATGTTTTGAGACGCAAATCACAAAAATGTCTTCAGCTCTTGAAATTGAGGATTTGGAGAATGTGGCGCTCGTTAGAATGGAGGACGTGCAGCCTTCGAGGGATAGGATAGACAGGACAATAGAGATACACATTCCTCCTGCGACTGAGGAGGATATTTTCGAAGTTGCTCGCGATGATGTATTGGATTACAACCATTACATTGATGAAGATAGTGATTCAAATATCGGGAGTATGGTTTCCGTGCACTCTGAGGAGTTGTGTGATGAGGAGGACGAAGATGGATTCAGTGATAGCGAAGAAGTCATAGTTCCTGAGCTCTTGGATCATCCGAAAATGAAGGATCCTTTGGTAAGTTTGTTTTGTGACCTGGCCTTGAACTAGTTCTAAGATAAATGTCGACATAATTATCGTATGTGCATTTCCGCGACGTAAAATGTGAACTTTGATCTGAGAAAGGGATAATCTATTTAACTTAATAGAATTTAATTGTATTTAATTGCTGTTAAAAACATTCTAAAACAGTTGAGATAATGAATATTCATTTTTATTTTTAAGTAATACCACAAATTCATAATTAATATTTGTTTTTTTTGTTAATTATTAATACTTTGAGAATATTTGATACTTATATGATCTACTACCTACTGTGTATATTCTAACAAAATTAAGTGTGCATTACCCAGGCCAGATGTTGTCGAAATGGTCATTTGAATCTTATAGATAATTAGTTTTGCGGCTTATGTAATTGTTGCGGACATTTATAAATTTTTTGCGCTTATAGTTTTTTAATTATTGCACAAAAACATTTCCTGCTGGGGTAATGTTACCCCAGCCAGACCTTTTTCTTTCTAAGGGGAATATTTAAATATTTATTAGCTATAAAATTGTTGTCTAGATGAAGTAAATGTTGTGCCTTATTCGCTTTCGCCGAATCCGCTTAACCATTTCAAAGATTTAGCAAAACCAAAAACGTTACCCCAGCAAAATCTCAAATAACTTCGCAACCGATGAAAGAACAAATACAAAATAAGGCACAACATTTACTTCATCTAGACTAATTTAATAGCTAGTAATTACTTAAATATTCCCATTAGAAACAAAAAGGTCTGGCTGGGGTAACGTTACCCCAGTAGGAAATGTTTTTGTGAAATAATTAAAAAACTATAAGTGCAACAAATTTAAAAATGTGCGCAACAATTACAGAAGCTGCAAAACTTATTATCTATGAGATTCAAATGACTATTTTCGACAACATCTGGCCTGAGTAACGCACACCAAAATTAAGCAACATCTTGTCATGATCCACAGAGAATAAGAACAATATCCAAATCAGACCAAACAGACAGTTGGCCAACACTGGAAATACTACCAGGAGGTGTCATAAAGAGTTTCATAGACTGTGAAGTATTTCCGACCAAAACGGAAACTAAACCGTTGTCGACCCAAGGGGAGATGATGTACGCTTGTGCCAAATGCTCGCAAATGTTCAAGTACCTTTTCTGTCTTGTCAAACATGTGAAATGGCATGAGGACCAGAGCAAAGTTATGGGTACTCCACATTTAAGGAGATTAAGTGAGTATCTAATTTATTTTTTCTTATTAGTCATGGTCGTCCTACTGTAGGCCTCCTTTCTGTGGCCAATCCTTTTAATAGGCGTCAAGTTCATCCCGCCATCTGCTTCTGGGCATGCCGCGACGACTATTGGCGTTAAGTGGGCTCCACTCAGTAGTGACTTTTGCCCACCGCTCGTTCGACATGCAGCACAAGTGACCAGCCCAGTACTTTTTTGTTTCAGTTCTGTTATTGAACTGTCAAACACCGCGAGGACACCGGTGACCGCAACTTTTTTTTTTTTTTTTCTTTTTCCTTGGCAACCGAGTCTCCAATACGATGTTGTCGACTATACTGCCAGTGTCGGGTGGTGACGGCAGATTAATGAGCCGTCGAAGTTAACTTTGCGGTAGTTTTTAGTAGTTAGTAGCTGAAAGGACAAAACAATTGGGTTAGTAAACATATAAACATTACCAACTATTTTACTGTATGAGTACAGGGGTGGAGAAAATAGTTGGGGGGACGTACACAATACAGACACACAGATATATACACCATTTACATAAATGTCACCGTCATAGTTTAATCTCATTATCATTAATGAATCTACATAAACAATGGATTAATTTAGGGGAAAAGTGAGTTAAAAGGAGGTGGAAATTAATTGGAAGTGGGATTTGAATACTGGGGAGTTTTTTATAAAGGTCAAAAGATTGGGAATTTAAAGGACACGAAAAAAATATATGGTCTACAGTTCCCTCGTCAAGGCCGCATTCACACAGCGAGCTGTCGCGGACACGGATCTTGTCGAGGAAGACTGGGCTACTACAATGGCCGAGTCTGAGTCTGCACAAGGATGAAACAGTGTGGCGGGGGAGCTTAGGGTACTTGGAAAACCAAGGCCTCCGCCGGATGCCGGGCTGGACACTTGCATAGTAGGCTCCTTTACTTTTGGAAGTGTCTACCCACACTGCAGCCCATGCCTCAAAAAGCTTGTGTTTGGTGTCGGCACGTACATCATACCCGTACACCACGTAGTGTTGACGTTCGACGTCGTTCGACGCCGCAAATTTGGCTAGGGAATCCGCACACTCGTTACCGCATATGCCAGAGTGGCCAGGAATCCAGGCGATCTCGATGTTTAGGCCATCATTGAAGCAGGAAAGAAGAAGCGCCTTTATCTCAACAACCAAACTGCTATGGGTTCTGGAATGGAGCTGATCTTGGTTGAGGGACTGTAGGCTACTTCGGGAATCAGAAAAAATTATGGAATTTTTGAGGTTGTGAGCTCTAATAAATTTGAGTGATTCCAGAATTGCCGCACATTCACCCGTGAAGACTGATGCCTCCGGGGGACACTTGGAGAGGAGAGCGATCCTCGAATTTTGGAAGTACGCTGCCACTCCTGTACATCCGATTCGGGATAATTTAGACGCGTCTGTGTAGAAAGTATTCCAGCCTCTCCAGTATTTGTCCAAGGCACGTTTGAACTCGTCTGCAGCATTCACGGTGGATTTCGAAATGCCAAGTCCTAAAATCAGCTTTGGTCTAAAGTGGATAACCTCATATACGGAAGAAAACACTGGGAGCACAGGATATTGACTTATGGGTGCAGAGAGGTTTTTAAGCTCCCTGTACCTAGCAATCACTGGAGGGACAGGTTTATTTTTCCAGTAAGAAGAGGAGCTGTAGGAACAGTGGATTTGATCTAGGATAGGGAGAAGGGGATGTGATGAGAGGGAGAGGACTTTTGAGATGAAGCGGTCTGCAAGGTATTGTCTTCGAAGGTTGAGAGGAGGCTCCGCACATTCAACCTGAAGAGCGTTTATGGGGGATGATTTCATAGCTCCAATAATTATTCTAAGGCATTTGGTCTGAATGGAGTCTAGTTTTTTTAATGCTTCTTTATTGCAAGGTACAATAAGGAAGCAACAATAGTCCATTACACTTCTGACCAATGCATTGTATATGAGCTTCAATGACGAGGGGTGAGCACCCCACCATACCCCAGCCAGAGCTCTGAGTATCGATACTGAGCGTTCACACCTACCAACTACGGTGTTTATGTGGTCCACCCCAGACATCTTTGAGTCGAGATGGACTCCCAAAAATCTAGCGCTGCTTTTAATCGGGATAGTCTGACCGTCCATCTCTATACGAAGATCCGGAGTGCGTCGTTTGCGTGTAAAAATGACAGCCGAGCTTTTTGGGGCACTTAAAGATAACCCGTGATTGAGAAGCCATTGGTTTAATGAGGACAAAGAGACATTGATGGAGTGAGCGGCCTCTGTTATAGAGTTGCTGGTGACCATTAATGCGATATCATCAGCGTACTGAAGGACATTACAGTTAAAATTTAAACAGGAGGGGAGGTCATAGGTATATATGTTATAAAGGATAGGACTAAGGACTGACCCCTGAGGTAAACCTTTCCAGGAGGACCTCTGTACTGGGTTATCCTCAGGAGTTCTCAATTGGAGGGTACGATTGGAGAGGATACAGCCTATAATTCGGCAAATCCCACTCGGGATTCTCAGCTCTTGCAGTTTCTGCCTGAGAAGGGGTAAGAGGACAGAATCATAGGCCGCTGAGATGTCCAGGAAGACCGCGACCAGCGACTCCTGCCTGCTAAGGGCCAGTCGGATGGCTGACGTGAGGACACCCACACTGTCAGCCGTACCCAGACCTTTCCTGAAGCCAAACTGAGTCGCCGGAAGCTGCCTCCGGCTTTCAACCAACCATTCAAGGCGGTTTTTAATGAGGTGTTCAAAAGTTTTAATAAGTACAGACGATAGAGCGATAGGTCGGTAGGATTTATGATCACCAGGATCCTTGCCAGCTTTCAACAGCGGCATGATAACCTGAACCTTCCAAGTAGGAGGAATATAGCCTGAAGTAAAGCAAAAATTGACCAAGTCAAGGTAGTATTGTTTTGTTTTAGTTCCTGCCTTAGATAGGAAGGAGTAAGGGAACCCATCAATCCCTGGTGCCGAGTCCTTGACATGGTTGAGTACCGTTTGGAGCTCTTCATAAGAGAACTCCAAATCGAGCGGTTCATGTGTTTCGTCATAGGGTCTCTGGCAGCACTCGTCTGCACTGGGAACATATACTGGAGCAATACTATTTAAAAATCTGTTACTTAGAGATTCGGGTAAAATCGAGATAGTGGGAGGTTTGGTGGAGTTCCTGAAATTTTTCACTCTCTGCCAAACTGTAGATACTGGAGTGGATGGGCTCAGAGAACCACAAAATCTTTGCCACCCTTGTCTCTTCTTTTTTTTGAACAATTTCCTTGACTTAGCCAAAATTCGTTTGAAATTTATGAGGTTTTCCAGGTTCATATCTTGGTTATATGTCTTTTCAGCCTCATTCCTGGCCCTTATCATGGCAGTGCATTCACTATCCCACCATGGCGGAGAAGGGATTTTGCCTTTCGGTGCGTTTTTCACCGGAAAGCAATCTTCAGCAGTGGAGGCTATCAGGTCCGAAAATTTTGAGAAACACTCCAAAGCATTCTCAGGATTAATTGGTGAAAGGAAGGAGATACGGTGGTCTAATAATTTTGAATAAAGATCCTAATCAGCTGCATTCAAACGGTATTTTAATAGGGGGGGAAGGGGTTTATCTGGAATAGATTTTGACAGGTGTTTAATTATGATAGGATAGTGATCACTACCATAGGTCAAATTCAAACAACTCCAATTAAGCACGCCAGCCATAGCAGGCGAGCAGAAGGTCAAGTCCACACAGCTGTTTCTTTGACCAAATGCAGACCTACGAGTAGGGCTGCCATCATTGATGACACACAATTCGAGTTCGTCCAGCATCTCTACTAATTCAATACCTACATTATCGCATACATCTGAACCCCATCTATAGTGGTGGCAGTTGAAGTCACCCATTATAAGCAATGGGCCACTTACCAAGGTTAGTAAACTTTTAATTAACATAATGTGATCAACATGAGGGTGAGCAATATAAAATACAAAAACATTTATGTCCTCAGCCTTAACAGCGACAACATTTATGTCATCGCCAACGAAGGGTAGAGGGATCTGGGTGAAGGGCACTTTGTTATTAATTAACAAAGCACACCCTCCATAACCATCAGATCTGTCATGTCTGACAACGCTGAAACACGGGATCCCGAAATTAATATTCGGTTGAAGCCATGTCTCAGCAATGCCACAAATCGATGGTTTAAATTTATTTATCAAGTGGAGTAAGTCACTCTTCCTGGGAAGAGTACTCCTCACGTTCCACTGAAGCAGTGTTAGAGGATGGAATGTTACAGATATAATCTAGAATTGTAGAAAGTTTGTGTGCGACGTGGTCAGGTATATTTTGGGCAGGGTTTGCTAGTACTGCCATAAGCATATCAGAGACTATATTTAGGATGTACTTGGAGCTACGAGTATTGGTTCCGGATTCCACAGGGAAAGCGCAACCATTTTTAGATGGGGAGAAAGAGTGGTCTTGGATAAGGGCCCGATGGGCCTTCTTATCATAGCTAGGAGAGAGGGGCGCATGTAATTTAGGTTTGAGTTGGACTGTTTTTTTGTAGGACACTCTTTGTTGGGATGGAGTTTTGTTGGGAGATGAATCTATAAGGTTGGCTGATCTTGAGACCTCAGCATAAGACCTTTTAACGGTTGGGAAAACTTGGCTTGCTTCCGTATATGAGATTGATTTTTCCGCCATTAATGCTTTGATGCTCTTCTGGCGACCCAACTCAGGACAAGCTTTGTCGTTAGCAAAGTGATTGCCATTGCAGTTGATACAATGGGCAATCTCGGCTGAAATCTGACATCCATCGCCTGGATGATCCTGGCCACATCTGAAACAACGCGGCTTGGAGCGGCAAAGGGTGCGGGTGTGCCCAAAACGACAACAGTTATAACACTGTATGGTAGGGTATGAGTACAATTCCACCGGCAGTGCTGAATAAAAACAGAACACCTTTTTGGGTAGGGTTTGACCATCGAAAGTTAGCACTACAGTTTGCGTAGGCTTCCATTCAGTACCATTTGTAGATGTAACTCTTCGATTCATCCTCCTAGCTTTTATCACAGCCCCACACCCGGCGGGAACCCTGATATTACCAATTATTTCGTCCTCTGTCCACTCGACAGGGACGTCCCTTACAATGCCCATTCGAGTAATATTAAATTGTGGGATCGAGGTCACGTAGTTTTGAGCCACCATACCGTTCACTAAGAAACTGTTTGCATCCTGGTGAGACACAAACTCGACCGATACTCTATTCCTACCCAGCCGTTTGACACCACCAATTTTAACATTGTTAATGTTGTGTTTCATTAAAAACATCCCAAACTTAACAGGGTGTAGCGTGGTTCCAGACGTCTGGGAATCCTTAAGGGATACATAAACCATATATGGGGGGTTATCCCTGGCCGTGTAGCACTGTCTACCGTGAGTACTTTTGGCCAATTTTGGGGGATTATTCTGGGAGATAGGAGGGGAGCCGGCATGTCGTTTCCTGCTGTTCGCGGTTTCTAACTCCATTGTTTCAGATTCCGGGGTGTTGGGAGGAAGGATGATCGTGAGGATTGATTCGGTTTCATATTGGGGGGATTTATCAGGAGGGTCAGGTGGTTTCTCCTCGTCCATTTCGGAGCTTAACGAGGGAACAAGTGGTTACCTTCACTTACAACAACCAATACCTTATTAAAGATTACACACACAGTTAAAAACACAACAACACAGAACTAAAAGGTTTTCAATTCAGTTCACTATGGATAAAAACACTAAAACTAACAGAAAAAACGTAGGAACGACAAAAGCACGTGCGTAACCTTCACCGCTACCAACAAGTTTCGACCGCAACTTATTGTTCTTCAATTGTGACTATAATGACGGTACTCAAAGAGTTAAATAGGTTATTTAATGTACTCAGTTGGGGATTAAAGGAATAGTTATTTTTGAAAAATCATAAAAATATTCTTTGTATTATTGAGATTTTTTTAAATAAAAAGTAATTGTTGCTTTTTTTACATATGTAGACATAGGTAAAAGACGATCATTTCTTTTTACATACAAAATTATTTGTTTTTTTTTACAGATGGATACAAACCCCAAGAATATATCTGCCTACACACAGGTAATAAAAAAATAATGTTACCAGAAACAAATTGTAAAGGGAAATTACCAAAGAGGTTAAAATCATAGTTACTTTTTTTATTTACAATATGTTTATGATTGTTTTCAGGTTTTGTTTAGATTTTATTATTTTCACATAAAAGTTTTACTAAATTGTTACGCCTGGGTACTCTAAATCAGAAACAGTTTTAAAATAAAACCTTCATAATCATATGATATTATCTGTCAATTACATGTATCAGGCACTTCCACTTATGGGAGGCCATGTAAAACTGGTCCTAAATAAATTCTTTGTTTATTTAATAAAATCTGTCACAGACAGGTGCTATCAAGAGAAATGTTCCCAAGTTGCTAAAATGCTCTAACCAACAAGACATAAAGTAGTGCCAATACTCTTCGATAATAAAACACCTGTAGGACAGAGCTGAGCATAAAATGGACAGCTTTTCGTCTGGAAAAAATATTTCTTTTTAACAATATGGACAATTTTATTTACATTACATCTAGTTTTTAAAATATGCATGAAATATTTATAGATTTCAATCGAAACACATCTTTATTGAATGTGTTTTTTAGATTATTCCGAAGTTATACTATAAACTTAGGCTGCGTTTCTACTTATGTGCACCGAGGCGAGGTAATAAAGCGATCCTATGGGTTCTTTACAAACACATCTTTCGCTACGCATCCTTGTACATCTCTGGTGGAAATGCAGCCTTAGTTTGGGAGCTAGAAGGCCATTTATTTTTAGTCCTCTGTCTCCAGTGTTTAATTAATACATTATTGAGTAAGGATAAAATTACATTATTTCGTGTATACAAGTAAAAATATCGAATATTTAAAAAGGCGATTAGTTTAACATTCATTTGTGGATTGAAACTGAATGTTATATCAAGTTATATGTATTACGTTGCCTCGTTGGCCGAGTGGTCGCAAGGGGTCTCGGGTTCGATTCGGGTCGGGCAAAATATTACTGGGTTTTTAAAAATTCTCAGTAGTAACACGGAGTCTGGAAATGTGCCCGGTATATGGCAATAGGCTCACCCCCTATTACATGGGACTCATAACATAAATAGTGAAAAATGGTGTTACTTCTATGTGCACCTCTGCCTACCCCTTCGGGGATAAAAGGCGTGATGTTATGTTATGTTATGTATTACGTGTCAAACATTTCATATAATAAGTATATTTTGTGTCTATGTACAGCTTAGTTGGGAATAATTGAGCTGACTAGTATCGTACCTATGGCAACCTTATGTATGGTATGGGTTTTGATATTTGTTAGCTTCATCGAGTTTAAAAAGAGAAGGTACTATTTTCGGACGATTGTTTATTCATGGGGTATGGTCCGGAGTGGGTGATTCAGTCCAAGTCAATATTAATTCCAGCTGTCACCGCGTCAAACTCTTTTTTGCCAAGCTGTAGTGCCTGTAGTATGTGAGTTTTCTATGTCGAATTAGTACCTAATATAATATACTATTTTCATATCTTAAGACGTAAGTGTATGTTGTATGTTAATAAATATGGTCTAATCTTACTAACAAGTATTCAGAGGGTCTAATATTAGTTAAACGCGTTCGACGCTTTGATTGGCCGGCTCCAATGAACTAACCAATCAGAGGGCTAAACGACGTAACGTTTCGGTCTCGTTGAACGTAAAACAAACTTGTACTAAGCCTTCAGAGCTAAAAATTGGCGAATTTTTCTTATGGGGTCTAAAGTATGCTGACATGATATTAATTTTATAAAAAGTAAGTTTCAAGATCATTAGGGGAATGTCGAAATGTAATTTAGAATTAACAACTTCTTAGAGGCTTTTGTCTAAGCCATAGATTAAGTTCAAGCTAAAGTTTGAGTTTTTTTTAGTTCTGTTCTGTTAGTTTGTTGAAAAATATTGTCGAGATTTTATGTTGTTTAATTGTTAAAAATAGCAGTTTTTATTTTAATGAAGTGTTTTGGTGATTCTGTTAATGAGCATGTAATTTTAAATAATCTAAGGCCAAATACTTTTTGTTTAAATATTAAAGTTTTTTAGATTTTAATATTGAATAGATACTAATCGATATAGATATATTGAATAGATACTTCTATCTATCTATCCAAAACCAGTTTTGTTAGGAAGGTACGTTCTAAGTCAATTATCAATGAATTTTACTCCTGATTTCATCCTTTGTATTTCATTTAAAACAATTTGTTATGAATAAAATCAAGACAGAAATCAAATTAATATTTAAGAAATAAAGGTACGTAGGTACCTATGGCTATTAATGTTTTAATAATAACATATCTATGTATAGGACAAGCGACACGTGTTTTTTTTAATAAGATATAATTATCATTTTGTTTTCTTTACAAAAGGAACCTTGCTTCATAGAATGAGAAAATCTTAAATAATAATTTATGGATCACACAAAGGATCGTTCCGTGTGGGAATCGCACCCGGTGTAAGTTGCTCAGCAGCCAGTTACCTAACTACTGTGCCAACTGTGCAGTCATAAATCTATAATGTTAATTTGTTTAATGAAATGTTTTTATTATTTACGCATAGGTAATGCCCCTTATTCACACCGTGCTGACTCGGAAGTTCGAAACGAACTAACAGCAAGTACCAAAATGTGACTTTTTCAGAGTTATATGTACTTTCTAAGATTATCTAGACACCACTGACAAACGGGGAAGGAAAAACTTCGTGAGGAAACCTGGGCTTATAATTTCTAATTAAAAGTCTGTAATCGTCAACCCGCGTTGAGCAAGCGTAGTGATTAATGCTCAAACCTCCGTGTGAGAAGAGGCTTTACTAAGCATGGGCATTATTGGCTGTTGACGACGAATGCCCCTTATTTAAACTTTTATTCTCGAATTGTACATAACATATTTAACCCCTTTTAATGCACTCCTGTCCATGTACATATTTTATAAGATACCATATCCAATTTGATAACTAACATTGTTGTTGTGTATAACGCTCAAAATAGAACAACTAATATATATTGACCTCTCTGAAGTTAGCACATATCCATATGTGAGTGAGATGGCATTACGCATGAATGGTAGGGAGAAAAAGGGATAACGGTAAGCTTATAGTGCACTTGTGATGGATCAAGTTATATTGGATGTTTGTATGATTATTTTAAGGTGTCATTTATGTTTTGTTTTTTATAGTTATGTTAAGTATTTAAAGTTAGCATTGGCTATAATATTTTATTGAGTGTCCGTTACCCAGGCCAGATGTTGTCGAAAATGGTCATTTGATCATATAGATCTTCGATCAACAATTATAGCAACTAGATAAAGGGTTACATACAAAATCAAGCTCCAGTTCTGTCCATGTGAATAATAATAGTAAAAAAATAACAAACAGAGAAAAATGTTTTAAAATAATTTTAAGTTCAACCTAATAACAACCATGGCACCTAATAATATAGTCATAAATCGTCAAAATATTATCTAATACTTACGACCATTTGTCACATAAGACGAGAAAACTATTTTCTTACTCCTGTCATGTAGAAATTAAAAGACAATCATAAGTTATACAATATCTAGTTTGAATTCAACCTTAACCTTGAACAAATAAAGATAATTTTTCCATTATTGTCTTGCCATCTATATCGTTTTGTTTTGTTTCGTTTTGATTCTTCAAATTTCGAATTTTGCTACAGGAGGAATGTATGGAGTCGCGTTGGACACTAAAATAATTTTATAATATGAAAATTAAAATTTCGGGATCTTAGTATAGGTACATCACTTATTTTTATTAGCGGTACGTTTTTGTGTATGATATGTTTATTTACTTTATCATTAAAAGTCTAAGTCAAAATCATTTATTTCGGTTAGACCAGGAACGCACTTTTGAACGTCAACAATATAAATTTTAAAGTGAAGCTAATTGCTCATTCCACGGTGTAGATTCCTATGGAGAAGAACGAGCAATAAACTCCATAGGTTAGATACTCATTTCCAATCAGGTTACAATACAATTTTATTTTAAAATACACATGGACTCCATGCATCCACTGTTCTGTTTAAATAAATGTTTGTGCGCGTGTGTGCGAGGTTTGGCCAAGGAATCGCCAACACACGCACAAACATTGGTGGCGTTGGTTTATAATTGGTAATTTTGACTAATTTTGACTAGTTTAAAAGCTTAAAATATAACTTATATTTTATGTACTTATCAAAAGTAAGACACTCCGGCCGTTATACTGCTTTTTCGGTTATTATTTTTGCAACTTGCAATTATGCACTGCGGCATCGCGAGACGTGAGTACGTTGGCCGTGTTTGGAGCATACTAAACGAAATAAGAGCTCACTTCTCAAATGAGCTCTTATTTGTCGAGACGATTTTCTTGCGCCGACCCGATATCTAGTTGTTATTGTTGATCGAAGATATAGATAATTAGTTTTGCGGTTTCTGTAATTCTTGCGCACACAATATTAAATTTTTTGCGATTGTACTTTTTCATTATTTCACAAAACATTTCCTGCTGGGGTAACGTTACCCCAGCCAGAACATTTTCTTTCTAACGGGAATATTTAAATAATTACTGGCTATAAAATTTGTTGTCTTGAAGTAAATGTTGTGCCTTGTTTTGTATTTGTTCTTTCATCGGTTGCGAGGTTATTCGATATTTTGCTGGGGTAACGTTTTTGGTTTTGCTAGATCTTTGAAATGGTTAAGCGGATTCTTATCATATTTAGTACATGGCTTCTTAGGAATTCAAATCATCAAATACAGAAGCCGCATAACTAATTATCTATAAGATTCAAATGATCATTTTCGCCAACATCTGGCCTGAGTAACGCACACATTATCGAAAAAATGTAACCAAGAATTGTATTATGGACCTGATTGAAAAACCGCAAGTACCTAACCCATGGGGTTTCTTGCTTGTTCTTTCTCATAGGAATCTACACTTTGGAAAGACCAAATAACTTTACAAGGGTCTGACATTTTTAATATTATTGTTTAAACGTTCATAAGGGTCTGCCTGGTCCAATCGAAAAAAAATAATATTTTGACATAGACTCTTACATTTCAAAGCATATTTTTTAATGGTAAATTATCTTAAGTATTTAAATTACACAAAATCTTAGTGTATCGAAAAGTGTGTTGTGTGATATAGGATAAAATATAATATAGTCAATGCTAACTTTGCATTTTTCTCATTTTAAAGTTTATCATAGAGGTAAAAAAATGTATTATTTTGGTTCTACGGGGCCACATATTGTTAGTTAATTAGTAATTAAAGATATCTTTACCATCTGTTGTAAGTTTTTAAAAAAACATTGGATGTTTTAACAAATAAAATTTTTAAATTTCTGTCGTTTATTTAAAAAAAGTGTTTACATAAAAACAAATGCATTAAATAACATTATTTTTATAATTTAATAATTTAAAGACATTTTACTGTTATTTTTCACTATGTTACATACTTATTCAGATTTAAATATTTCATGGCATTGAAGTCACCATATTGGATATTTAATAATTTTGATTTTGATTGACTCCTAATATTCCAATATGTACTGTTAATTTTTTACATTATTTTGTTAAAGGAAACACTCGATATAATGCATTCATACAGATACTTACCACATTGAAGATAAGTAATTTATAAAATGTATAAAAATGGATGACAGTTACTCAGGGTAACAACTTAGTAGTGAAAAAATGATCACTTAAATTGTTACCACTGACAACTAACACAAACACAAAAATATTTGCTTTCAATCGAGAGTTTGTTTTAACAAATATTATTTAATTTATTGCACAAACCGAAAGCCAGTTAAATATCACCTACAAACTAGTTATAGTCTTAATTTTAAATCTACATCAGTCTTTGTAATTGGGCTATTTCTTTCTTCTTCAAATTTATTTTTTCTTTGTCCACGGCTTGAGCCCACTGAGGGGCATTGGCCAAATAATGTCCACTAGCAAACTTGGCTTCTAATCTCGACAAACTGTCATTTAACTGCTGAATTTTCTTTTCTAGTTTTGTCTTAGCTGCAAAAATCGCCAATTCCACATCTTCGCCCAACAATTCCACGTGCACCTCCGTGTTCTTATCCAGAATCCCGGACACATAATTTTTATCCGAATCCGGTTTAAACGTAACATCACTACACCGCGATAGATTTAAAAATACCTCCTGATTACTATCTATGTCATCTCTCAAATTTTCATCCAAATTGTTAACGTAAATTGAAGGGCGCTCTTTATTCGAAATGTTGTAAAGAGCCTTCAACTCCCTAATTAAATATATCGTGTTCATAAATCGATTTACTTGCTTCTCGATAGTGTCGTCTTTCCATTCCGTAAAATCTTCTGTAAACGGGAAGTCATAATATTTGTTAGGGCCGTCTCTAAAATTGAATACGATGTTATTTGCGAAGGTGGGCACTTTTGGAATTAGTTCTTCTGTCAAGTATACCATGAACGGCGCGAGACACCTTAGTGACGTATTCAGAACTGCGGATAATGTGTGCGCGTGAGCATACGCCTTCACGAAATTTTTGCCGGCAAATCCTGGTTTGGTAGCCTCCAAGTAAATGTCACAAAACTCGTTGTACATTAAAGTCCTTATTGCTTTCGTAGCTAAGTGGAAGTCGTAGTTATCCATAGATTTGTTGACCGTCGCTACCATTTCTGACAACCTGCTTAGGATCCATTTGTCGAAATACGTGAGGTTCGACTTGGACAACTCGGCGTTTAAGGCGGGTAGCTTGGAGTACGAGAGCTGAGTGTATTTGACGCTCTGCCAAATCTTATTGCCGAAGAGTTTGTTAGAGTGACACATCGCAATATCGAAGTTGACAAAATGAGATTTAATATCGTGTGACAGCAAAGTGAACCTCAACGCGTCGACCCCACACTCCGGTATTCCTCTAGTAGTCATGAAGTTTGCCTGATGATACGACAAAGCCTTATCCATTTCCGCCAAACTCAAAAATCCATTTCTGTGCATTTCTTTCGTTTTGTCCCTAAGATTCTCCATATTAATCCCTTCTATAACGTCTAGGGGATCTATAACGTTTCCTCTGCTTTTGGACATCTTGGCGCCTTTGCTATCACAAATCACACCGTGCAGTAAAACCTTTTTGAATGGTAACCGATCTGTTAACTCTAGTCCGAGGATCACCATCCTATGGACCCAGAATCCTAAGATATCGTGTCCCGTCGCCAACAAATCTAAGGGATAGAACTTCTCAAAGTCTTTCTTGACAGAATACGGCCAGCCTAGCGCTGCGAATGGATAGATTCCTGATGAGAACCAGGTGTCAAGTACGTCTGGATCTCTTTCAATTTTGATTAGGTCGGGTAAGGTTCTTAAGATTTTTGAAGCTTCAACTTTAGCAGAAGCTTCGTTCTGAGCGGCGATCCAAACTATATTTCGATCGACACTGCATTTGTAGGCTGGGATTTGATGGCCCCACCAAAGTTGTCTGGAGATGCACCAGTCGCGGTCATCTCCGGTCCAATTCTGCCAGTACTTGATGAACTTCTTTGGTTCAATTTCCAGCAAACCTTTGTCTACTAGTGTGGCGGCTTTCTTGTTCAAATTGCTGCAGGACAAGAACCACTGTTCTTTCGGTAGATGGTCTATGATGCCTCCGCTTCGACTGCATGTTGGTAAGGTCATTGAGTGTGGTTTGGCATCCTTTAAAAGGCCTAAGTTATCTAGTGTCTCTAAGATCAGCTGCCGGCACTCATACCTCTTCATTCCATTGAACTGGTCAGAAGTTGTCATGCATCCTTTTTCGTTGATAACTTGAATTGATGGTATATGGTTCTTTTTTGCTACTTCATAGTCTACTTTACTATGCGCTGGTGTTATTTTCACCACGCCGGTTTCAAATTTCGTGTCAACAAATTCATCTAGTATTATTGGTATCGTTTCTTTTCTGAATGGGTGCCAAACTCGCTTGCCTGCCAGATGTTTATACCTGTAAATGAGAAATAAGTATTTCTATCATCATAAGGGCGTTTGAATAAGTGGCGTATAAGTGTGGGAGAGCCATGCTTCGGCACGAATGGGCCGGCTCGACCGGAGTAATACCACGGCCGAGCAGAAAACCGACGTGAAGCAACGCTTGCGTTGTGTTTCGTCGTGTGAGTGAGTTGAGTGAGCCCAATTACCCTCCCCTTCCCCAATCTCCCCAATTCCTGAATCCCCAACAATCCCCAAAATGCCGGTTATGCACTTGTAACGCCTCTGGTATTCCAGGTGTCCATGGGCAACGCCGATTGCTTACAATCAGGTGATCCGTCTGCTCGTTTACCGGCTTATGCCATAAAAAAAAAGATTAGATGATACGCTCCGATCACGCACAGCACCCGCGCACGTGTTGTGCCCGCCTTAAACCCGAACATGCGGGTGTAGTGTAGACCTTGTTAAATGCAATTTGAAATCTATTGATGGATTATAAGACTCAAATTCTTATTTAACCAATGCGACTTGGACGCGGGTGACGTGCGCTGAGCGTGTGCGTGTCGTGTGAACGCGCCCTAATTGGGATAGAAACAATCGGAGATTTTTTTAAAGGGTGGAATGGTGATTTCCAAATGTAACAATACTATAAAAATCGGGCTTTTTTATTGCATTTGGGGAATAAGAATTTTATTGAACTATATCATAAACTTTGAATATTTTGGAGCTGCCTCGTTGGCCCAGTGGTCGCAAGTGCGACTGCCGGGCAAGGTTCGATTCCTGGGTCGAACAAAGTATTACTGGGTTTTTATAAATTCTCAGTAGTAGCACGGAGTCTGGAATTGTGCCTGGTATATGGCAATAGATTCAGCGCGTAGGTATTACAAGGGACTGATAACATAAATAGTGAACAGTTGGTGTTACATTGTACAGTGGCATAATGTCCTCTGCCTACCCCTTCGGGGATAAAAGGCGTGATGTTATGTTATATCATGAACTTTGAATATTTTGCTTCCAAATCCAACCTTTATCCGTTGAAACACAGTCTCCCGGTATAAAACACATTATACCCGCAACTTTCAACAGACGATCATAATCATCATCATAACATCACGCCTTTTATCCCCGACGGGGTAGGCAGAGGTGCACACAGAAGTAACACCCACTTTTCACTATGTTATGGGTCCCATGTAATAGGGGGTGAGCCTATTGCCATATACCGGACACATTTCCACACTCCGTGCTACTACTGAGATTTTTTTTTTTAATACTTTGCCCGACCCGAGAATCGAACCCGAGACCCCTTGCCCGGCAGTCGCACTCGCGACCACTCGGCCAATGAGGCAGTCATTTCAACAGACGAGAGGCTAAGAAATAGAGATTGAATAAAATTCAACTCTAAAATTACCTATTATCTTGAGGATGTACAGCAATCGCAGTATCACCCAACATAGTCTCTGGCATTGTAGTAGCAACCACAATTTCCTCATCAGAATTATACACCTTATATGCAAAATGGTATATCACACCAAACTTAATGGGTCTGTCATACCCAGGTACTTGGATCTCCTTTGGGCCATTTAAAGTGACATTGTCAACTTCAATATCGGAGACTGTAGAATTTAATGCACTGCACCAGTTGACTAAAGCCTTTTTGCGGTATATGAGACCTTTCTTAAATAGTTTTATGAAGGCTGTGTTGACAGCGTGTGTGTGTTTCTGGTCCATGGTAAAAGTCTGTCGGCTCCAGTCGAGTGAACATCCAAGTGTTTTCAACTGGTTGACTATAGCATGTCCATGCTTTTCCTTCCATTTCCAAACTTCTTGTAGGAACTTTTCCCGCCCTATGTCGTTGCGTGATATATCCTGTTTTTTTTTTAGATATTTTTCTACTACACCCTGTAAAACAAGAACTGTTGAGGTACCAAGTCAACCAGTACTCGAAACTGTTTACTAGTAGCTAGACAGTCTCAGGTTCTATGCCTAGGATCCTGCTTCATGTTAATGTACCCATTAAATATAGCAAAAATTGATTAACAAATAAATTGAAAAAGTCCAAGTGAAAAGTATGTTTACCCAGCATGCATAAATTATTAAACATAATATGTGATGGGAATTAACTCGTCGAGTACCGTCATTATAGACACAATTATAGAACAATAGGTTGCGGTCACCGGTGACCGCTTGGTGTTTGACAGTTTATAGAACATTTATAGAGGGTGCAAACGGAACTCTCTGGAAATGCTGACAAAATATTTTTTTACAATTTTAATTGTTTTTATTTCACCATTTTTTGAGGAGGTGAAAATCATCCAATCGCTTCTCCCGCCTTGGGTTAGGCGAGAGGGAGTGTCAGACTCTTACTGACTAGAAACAACCCCATTCCTACTCCTGATCTTCGAGCCGAAGCCCCGGCAACTCGTTAGGTCTTCCGGGGCTCTGATCGTTTACACCCTGGCTGTCTATGCATTAACCCATAAATCCCCAAGCGGTCACCGGTGACCGATTTCCACTAATATTACATTACATTATAGACCCTATTTCTAATGTTTAGAGAATACTTTTGTATGACCAAATTTAGGAGATGGATATCAACGGGTTAAAGATGCGAGTATAAGTATGAATTGTGTTGTACCTGTGTAGCAATTCCAGCATGGTCTATACCGGGCAACCAGAGCACATTGTAGCCCCTGGATCTCCTGTGTCTTATAATCACATCCTGGATTGTACAGGCTAACGCATGACCTGGAACACCCATAATATTTTCATTAAATATTTTGAAATTGTAACAAGATTGCTTACCGTCAGGCGAGTTGGCCATCAAATATAAAAAAGTATATATAAGTAATAGTTGTTGTGGCCATCGTCAACTAGTTGTCGTGGTGGCCCAGAGATTGAAGACGTCTACTTCTCATGCACAAGGGTGCGATCGAAGACTGCCAACGGCAAGTACCAATGTGACTTTTTCCGGGTTATTTGTACTTTCTAAGATTATTTAGACACCACTGACCAACGGTGAAGGAAAACATTGTGTGGAAACCTGGGCTCATAATTTCTAATTACCTATAAATTTGAAATTGCGAACTCGCATTGAGCAAGTATGGGGATTAATGCTCTAACCTTCTCCATGTGAGAAGAGGCTTGACTCAGCAGTGGGCATTTATAAGTTGTTGATGATGATGATGTTGACTAGGCAAGTTATGACCCACTACACTATTGAATTAATTCATGATGTTTATACTATATTTTAATGTATTTTTTATTCTGATTTATTTTCAGTTTCATTTAACTTTGAATGTTAATTGGTAGAATAGTATACAGTTAACAAGTTTCACCATAGGACTGTGGACTTAACAATAATAAAGACTGCCGTGTACAGGAATCTTAGCTTGACAACTATACCAAGATATTGTCTAAATAATAACTTTCATTTAAAAAATGGTAAAAATTAAATAGGTAATAAAATAGATAAAAATTCTAACCTAAATGTAACGACCCGGTGACGTTCGGAGGAGGTAGCACCATACTAAACCGAGGTTTTATGCTAGAATTCTCAGCAGTAAACAGATTATACTTCTCCCAATTTTCATATTTCTTCTTTTCTACAGTTCGAGGCTGATAAGCATTCGCCGAAACATTAGGTTTCAAAACGACGTTTGTTGTACTCGTTACAAGCCTCTGTTGTATTTGCAAGTAGGATACTTTATAATTTGGTAAACGTAACATTTTGCTTAATTTTTAATTTGCATTAAATCTAAATTCAAGATCTGATATTTTTGAAATTTGTTTTGTTTTTGACAATATCAGATCTAGTGCATTCCATGACTTTGGAAAATTGAAAACATACTTATCTCTATCTCTTTCTGATACCAAATTTACACATAGCTCTGTTTCGTTTTCGTGCTTTAAAATCTACTTCGTACACGCTGAAATAAATTTCAAAATGTGCCAAAATCGAACAGCAGCTGCGTTCCGTTTCATTTCAAGGAACACATTGATTTCGTTTCAAACTTTTTCGAATAGAAACAAAATACGAAATAAATAAAATTTTAACGCCAACTTTTTATTATGGTTAGAAATAAAATAAAATTAGTACATAATAGAAGAATTATTACGAACTTTCTCAGTAATTTTATTGGTGAACAGTTCAATCTATGCATTCAACGGAACTACGGTGATAGCAGGGTTGCCTACTGAATGAGTTACCCTATAATTTTGGAATCGTTGAGTGTGTGTGCATGTAGTTTTATTTATTCTTAATATTTCTTGTGGTATGAGTATATTGTTTTAACAATTACTCAACACATTATTATTGGTTTGAAAAGATCTTTGAAAACCCATTTTGACTGCTTTCAAACATATTCATTGGTGCAAAATATAATTAAGTAATCCTGATTTTGACTTATGGTAGCCCGTTCAAAGTCCCCGACGAAAGTGTCAAAAGTCAAAAACTTTTGAATCTGTCAGTAGGTTTTATCTGCGCATTATAAACAATAACAAAAATAATTATCAACATTTTATTAAACGAACTGACCTCCGTCGCTATCAATTTAATCTCCAAGCATCCGTGGTGCACTGCGTCATCTATCACGCTTCTATCAACGAAGCGGACTTAACCCTTGTACTAAAGATATGCATTATCATTACTACACATTTATCTACCCACGATTAAACACAGATCAGTTTCCTTGACTTAATAAATAAAAAAAATGTTTGAAAAAAGTGTGTTACGTTTTTTAAATCCTTTTACGGTGGCGCGGGAATATTTTCGGAAGCCTGTCGAAGCGTTTTTACTGAATCAATATTTGGGTTATAAGAAAAAGACTGATGAAAGTATTACGAGTGTTAAAGAGTTGATGTACAGGGTCGCTATAGTGACGTTATTTGTAACTGTTATACTGTGGTTATCAATTTTTATGTATGTCGGCTTCTACAATATTTATATGCCCAATGTTACTCATGTGCGGCCTGTTCACTTTCAGTTCAAGTAAGTATTTATAATACCTGTAAAGTATATGAATGATAAGTACTATTCTAGCTATTGCGCACATTTATATATGTATATATAAAAATGAAATCCATTTCCCTATGTCATGTTTTAAACTTGAGAATGGCTGGACCGATTTGGCCGATTTTTTTTTATTGTCAGGAGAAGGTTCGTATGATAGAAAAAAAAATCCTGAAAATCTTATGGAAATGGGAGAAAAAGGAATTGCGCGTATGAAGTTGCGGGCAGAAGCTATGTATTATGAGAAGAGGCGATTCATTATCATAAGCAAGTCCATTTATATGATCCATTGTTCAGACTCAGACATATAGGGTGTAAACAGAATGCTTCCGAAACGCTGACAAAAAGAAATTGTTTTCACAATTTTCATAGTTTTTGTTTCATGCTATTCATGCAACATCAGCCTTGAACAGTTGATTACAAATATTATTACATAAAAAGAAACATTTAATTTGTTACTTTTATGAACATAAAATTTGTTATTTACGCTATAATAAATAAAAAAGCCTTAATAAGAGGAACCGAGAATCTTACTAATTTAATATCTCTTATTTTCCAGACCATGTGAAGATAAAGCGGGAATATGTTCGTATCCGTATGCATACGTACAGCTGACGAAGGCCAGCAATATCCTGATGCAGAAGCAGCCGTACAGGATCAAACTTGTGCTTGAAATGCCAGAGTCCGAAGTCAATAAAGACTTAGGTATGGTTAATTTATTAGAGAACTTAGCGTGTTTTTATAATAACTATCGTGTCTGCTCATAAGGAAGAACCCCTCTGTGGTTCGAAACTAGTAGAGCTTTTCTCAGTATATTCACGTGAGTAACCCGCGATTTTAGTTAATTTGGTATGTGTCACGATAGTTATTATAAAAAATATGTTATGTGTCTTTGTAACACTAAAAGTATTATAATATGTGTTATTCTAGACAATATATCACTGTTTCAAATGTCATCCCGATTGCTGTTTCAAATGCCATTTGGACATGATTGAGTAATAAACACACAATCTTCCGCATTTGTATCGTGGATGCGTTTACACACATACAAGTTCACATATACATGACACCCAGACCCGGGACAACAATTTGATGATCACACAAAGAGTTGCTCCGTGCGGGAATCGAACCCAAGTCAACCCAGTCACCGCGCCAACCGTGCAGTCAATAATATTAGTAAGATGTAACAAAAGATGACTTGCTTGTAATATCGTTTATTATTTTTTTATTTAAATTAATATCAAAATTAACTACAATCACGGGTTACTCACGTGTATATACTGAGAAAAGCTCTACTAGTATCGAACTACAGAGGGGTTCTTCCTCATGAGCAGCGTGCGCGGTCGCCGCGACGTCGCGATTTTGGTAAATGTAGTGTCTGTCTTACGATAGTTATTATAAAAGCATAAATTAATATCAATGGAATTTTTATTCTAACACCTCACCTTATCTTCAAGAGAGAATATTCAACCTATCAAAGGTCAGGGAGTCAGAAAATTCAATCATGCAGAGATAAAAGGGTCCATGTTCTTATCAATCACTTATCTAACGGTTTTCTATTAGTTATTAGCAAAGGGTAATATTAGAGAGAATGTAATTTTTTATGTATTCGTATCATCACACCATATTTACTGCAAGGGTAATAAGAAATGGGAAGTGGCCAAGCACGATCCCATTTAATTTAAAAATAGCTGATTTGCATTGTGAAGCAACTCTGATTGTTGTTTCATGGCTTTTTTTTTATGGCTGACTGCGTGTCATATGTATGTTTTTAAATGCACTAATCATAAAATCCTAGGGAACATTCCCTCTAGTGTGTCGTGATCTTGTTTAAGAGATTTATGGTATAAGCGTAAACGAGCAGACAGATCGCCTGATGGTAAGCAATCGGCGCCGCCCATGGACACCTGAAACACTAGAGGTGTTACAAGTCGTTAGCGGTGATTTTGGGATTAGGGAGACTGGGGAGGAGGCGTAATTGGGTCTTCGGTAACCTCACTCACACGACGAAACACAACGCAAGCAATTGTTACACGTCGGCATTCTGTGAGGCTGTGTTATCCGGTCGAGCCGGCCCATTCGTGCCGAAGCATGGGTCTCCCATACATAAAAGTGTACAAGATTGATTAAATTTGAAGTCTCAAAAGTGCCTTTTAAAGTGTTTTTTTTTAACGTTTATATTGCCTAATTGAAAACGTGTATGATTATAGGTATGTTCATGGTTTGCGTTCAGATGCGCGCCAAGGGTGGATACTTGGTCTCCTCATCGTGCCGGTCAGCAATGATCAGATACAGGTATGTACCACAGTAATTCGTAGTCACTTCATATGTATACAGATAAATAAAATTGGGAGTGCCTGTTTGTAATATTAAAATAACCGCTTTTTACTACATGCATATGAATATATGTACAAACGACAGTACAATTACACATACCAGCATATTTTTTTTTTAATTTTGTCTGTGTCTATACATACATATAAAATGTATGTAATGTATGTATCTATTATATATTCTATTCATATAATAAAATCGTAGAAAGTCTACTAAAACAGTTTAAAATATAGAATGTAGGTACAGACCTACATTCTATATTTTTTTAAAAGAATACTTGGAGTGTGATCTACAGTCGACCGAAAACAAAAATATGGTTTTTAGAATTTTTGTCTGTTTGTCTGTATGTATGTCCGGGATGATCTCAAAAAGTACTGCATGGATTTACTTAAATTTTTGCATGAATATTACTAACAAGTCGGGTCAACATATAGGCTACAGATTATCACGCTATCATCTACGGGGGAGGAGCCCTATACTAGGTACTGAAACAATTCTGACGACATGCGTTACTGTAGAATATTCCCTTGATAAAGACTAATTCAAAAGCATAAATTCTGCCAGAAGTCATTATTCTACGCGGACGAAGTCGCGGGCAACAGCTAGTGCATAAATGTATAATATGGAACTTTACAATGCTTCTTTGTTATCCTTCAGATCTCTCCTGCATCGCATAATGAGGACGTTTGTCTTCTCGCCGCTATATCTCGGCGGCGTGGACGAAGAGAAACAACAGCTGAAGGTGGAACTCTTCAGTGACTTCGAAGATGATCCGGTAAGACAAACATATCATTTCACAGTCAATAATGGTTTATTCACGTAGCTTTCGCCGGTTCGACTAATTTCAAGCCACGTTCGGGGCTCATAGCCACTACTAGCAGCATGCGCCGCAAATGATTGCAGTGGCGGCTAAAATGTTATTGCAAAACCAAAACCAATAGCTACTACAATAAAAAATAACGATATCGATTATTTTATTTAGTGATGCTAATTGTAGATGGCGCTGTCATCGGTTTAAGTCTACCAGGCCTTTAGGATAACGTTTGTAAAAACAATTACATATATACTTTTGCAGGAGAAGCCAGCAACAGACGCGTACGTAGAGCTGCAGTCTCGGTTCGCGCAGGTGTACTCGAGCGAGCTACACGTACAGGCACACTTCACGGGGCTGCGGTACCTCATGTTCAACTGGCCCAAGATAACTGCTGTGTTCGGTGAGTCGCGGTTTGTTCATAGCATTTTTTATAACTTGATTTTATTGTTTCGGATGTTATTTATGAAAGAAAGAAAGAAAGAAAGAAAAACCATTTATTTTGCTACGACACACAACAAGAATTTAGAAACACCGAAAAAAAAAACCCATTGTGCGTCGCAGCGCAAAAGGCTGGAGCTCGGCTTAATACCGTGGACCGGGCACAGAGGCTCGAGCCCACGGCGCTGATTTTCAGCACCAGCCCGTTATAATACGTACTAGTTAAACATCTAAATTAACGCTGCTTGGAGTACAGCATGATGTATAATATAGTAAATTAAAATAAAAGTGAAAACAAAATAAATATTTATAACACCACTAACTTTTACCCGCGGCTTCGCTCGCATCACAAAACGATAAAAAGTAACCTATGTGACTATCCATCCCTTCAACTACCTTCAGTTAAAAAATCACGTTAATTAGTACCTCCGTTTTGCCGTTTAAGACAGGCAAACAAACAAATAGCTTTCCGTTCCCGTGTAACTCGACTATGTCTGATGTCTGATGATGAACCTGTATCAATGTTTGCATGCGAAAAATGGTAAAATGTACAAGAACATCTTATTATCACCTTATTGTAAATACCTGCATTCAGAGCAAGTAAATAATTATTCTGTTCTATTCTATTCTATCGCGCTTTTTAGATTTTTACGTGGGAGTGAGAAGTTCTACCGCGGTAAAGCCTTGTTTTTCTAGGACTCAAACTACCTTCATATCAAATTTCTTCAACCTCCGTTTAGCCGTTTAGGCCTGAAAGAACAACATACAGAAGAAGTTAGTTTCGCATTACCACAAATACCATCCTCCCATTTCAATTTAAAAGACTTCACCTAACTAATATACAGCTACTGTATCAATCAAGGCGACTGGGCTTCACCCAGTACAGTATCTTCTTTCTGCCTTTAGGCTTAATTCATTCTGTCTCCTGCAGTAATTCACCGAGGGAAGAGGAAACTATAGTTTTTTTCTTCTTCTCTTATAATATGTTCTGATTCACTTCGTTGCGGGAACCAAGACAGTTACTCATGTCCCTGGGACGCGCTGGACTTCAGTGTTCCGGTGTTTTCATGGTTGTATCTACTGTAGATCCTGGCTTACAGGAGTTGCAGTGGTTTTGGGACGTTGTGGCGGGCTTGTCCCATTAATCAAACCTATTATTGAGCCAGCGAAAAAAATCAATCACAGTGCTATATAATAATAATAATAATAATACCAATTTATTTCAGATAATAAAATCCATACAATTACATTAAAAACGAATTCAGGTTCAAAATTTTATAAATAAATTAAAAATTAAAAAATTGTCTCTATAGCAAGTATCATAATAAATTAAAAATAATATATGCTTACACCAAAATTTAATTGTTTCGGAAGCTCGGAACCTATATTTTTGCCGGTAACGAAACCATAGCGCCATCTAACTCGATCCTAACGCCATCTATCGAGTGTTGAAAAAACAGCGGACAATTTATTTGCTAAAATTGTTGAGTATTGTTGACGTTATGATTTCGTGTAGTTTTAACCTTTAACTCGTCGAGTACCGGTTTTGTAGACACAATTATAGAACAATAGGTTGCGGTCACCGGTGACCGCTTGGTGTTTGACAGTTTAATAACCTAAAATCTATAAAATACACAATTTAATGTAAAACGGTAGGAAAATATTCTAAAAAAACACAGCATTACCACATTTTTAAAAACACCCAGCGCCATCTATCGCAAAGTAAAATAGATACCAAGATACCAATTGGTAATTCGTAGAGTTATAAAACAGCAAATAAATGAACCGAAAAGTGCACCGAATAGGTACCTTTAACAACCTATCCTTCCTTAACACGTTAAACGCCATGGCAGTCACCGGTGACCGACATTAGCGGAGGATTTGCCTTCAATAGTTTTTTATTGGCAGCCAATGCCTTAATATTATAAATTGGAAAGTGAGTTTGTTTGTTTGTTCCGCTTTCACGCCGTAACTACTAAACCGATTGCTTTGAATTTTTGCTGTAAAGTTAGAAGTCTGAATTAAATAATAGGGTACTTTTTATCCCAGAAAAATTTGATATTCCCGAGGGAAAACAAAAGTATTGATATAGATGGCTCTGTGTATATTGGTATATTATTATGTCACAGGCTACTTTTTTCCTTTTGTGACGCGAGCGAAGCCGCGGGTAAAAGCTAGTAAACTATAAAATACAAAATTTAATGTTAAATGGTAGGAACTAAATTATAAAAGCGAAAAATACTTAAAAAACAACGTTACCAAGTTTTTAAAATCTCAGTGTCATCTATCGCTAAGTAGCGTAACTACTACATAGATACCAATTAGTAATTCATTGACTTATAAAACAGCAAATAAATGAATCGAAAAGTGCACGGAATAAGTGTAGGTAGCGCCATAGATTAAAGCGTGAGATTTCCAATTAGTGGGTAATTCGTTGGACTTGTTTTAAATAACATACATCGCCATTTATGCCAATATTTTTGTTATCCCTCGGGAATATAATTTTTTCTGCGAATAAAAAGTGCGAATATTTAATTCGAACTTCTAACTTTATGTCTGCAAAATTTCAAAGCAATCGGTTTAGTAGTTACGGCGTGAAAGCGGAACAAACAAACAAACAAACAAACTCACTTTCCGATTTATAATATTAAGTAAGGATTAACTTTTGAGGCATCATCCCAACTTGTTATAGTCCAAACTGTCTAATTAAGTTTTTCTATAAATTTTTATATTTATATATTTATAGTTATATTATCGTAAATATCGTTAATATCGTAAATAAAGTTATAGTACCCGAGAAACGCCAGAGGCGTTACAAATGGCCGGGAATAGACAGCCGAAGCACCAGAGGCGTTTACAAATGCGTTACCAGCCTTTTGGGGACTAGGAATTTGAGGATTGTTGGAAATTGGGGAGGGTAATTAGACTTCCGATAACCTCTTTGACACGACGAAACACAACTCAAGCGTTGTTTTATTATGGTTTTCTGCTCGTTGGTGGTATCACTCCGGTCGAGACGGCCTAGCGGTGTCGAAGTCTGGCTCTCCCGCACTTGAATTAAAGCAAATAATAACAAAAATATATTATTTTGTTCCAGGTATCTGCACCAATCTGTTCTTCGTGTCGCTTATATTTATTTTGAGCTGGTACCATCTACAAGACGGACTGCCCGATTTTATCAAAGTAAGTGCTTTTATCGATTATTGCTAGAAAATGTTCTTATCCTTGTCATCAATAATGATGACTGCTTACAGTGACTAGTGAACACCAGGCGGTCTGTGAGTTTTGCTGTAATTATTGTAATTGTGGTTTAATCTAGTAGACTGCACGGTTGCGCAGTGGCTGGGCAACCGCCTGCCGCGCAACGTGCATTGGGTTCGATTCCCGCACGGAGCAACTATTTGTGTAATCCACAAATTGATGTTCCGGGTCTGGGTGTTATGTGTATGTGGACTTGTATGTTTGTAAACGCACCCACGACACTGGAGTACTAGTGTGACGCAAAGATCTTTTTTTAAATCGTTTATTTTTAGGGCTGCCTCGTTGACCGAGTGGTGGCAAGTGCGACAAGACTCGAGTTCGATTCCCGGGTCGGGCAAAGTATTACTGGGTTTTTAGAAAAACCTCCGTAGTAGCACGGAGTCCGGAATCGTGCCCGGTGTAGGACAATAAGCTCACCCCCTATTACATGGGACTCATAAATAGTGAAAAGTGGGTGCTACATTGTAGTGGCATTCAATGCCATAATGTGTACCTCTGCCTACCCATTCGGGGATAAAAGGCGTGATCTTATGTATGTGTTTATTTTATCAAAAATAATGTTATTGTATAATTTCCAGAGTAAATTCCGTTCGGAGATAAAGACTGAGCAAGAAGACAAGGAATTATTCGGTAAAGTGAAGTTGGAACGAGACGGTGAGAATGATAAATAATTATGATTATAGCAATACAAAAATAATTTTAAAATGTTTTGAACTGTATATAATTTCCTAGTGACCGGGTACCCACTATTGGCTAATTTACTTACTCGTTGGTGGAATTGATTGAAAAATTACTGTAGTTTGCTATATCAAAATTGTGCATCGATTATTTAACGCATTCATTCTGTCTCCTGCAGTAATTTGCCGAGGGAAGTGGAAACTATCGTTTTTTCTCCTTCTCTTATAATATCTTCTGATTTTCAGTATGTGTCACCATTTATAGAATGAGTAAACCACGTCAGGACTTCTAAGGTTAAATATGTTTTGAACTGTATATTACGTCCTAGTTGAACAGGGTAGTAGGATAGACAATAATGGGTACTATTGGCTACTTTTAAGTTACTCTTTGGTGGAATTGATTGAAAAAACATTATAGTTTGCCATATCAAAATTATGCATCGACTATTTAATGCATAATTCGTTCTGTCTCCTGCAGTAATTCACCGAGGGAAGTGAAAACTATCGTTTTTTCTTCTTCTCTTATAATATATTCTGATTTATTTCGTTGTGGGAACCAAGATAGTCATTTATGTCTCTGAGACGCGCCGGACTTTAGTGTTCCGGTGTTTTCGGTGTTTTCATGGTTGTATGTTCTGTAGATCCTGGCTTACAGGAGTTGCAGTGGTATTGAAATGCGGAGCCGAGCTTTATAAAAAAAAAAATACGTATAACAACAAACTGCAAATATACTATACAATTACCTTTGCATAACCCTTCTTTAAATAAATTGACGTGGTATTTACATTGAACCGATTAATTTTCCAGATTCATCGCCATTATTCGACGAGGACGCGCTTCTAAAAGAGTTTCAGCAAATAGAATCGAAGGAGGAAACCAAAAAGACTTAAATGTGATGTAATAGATTTATATTTGTTATTGTTTTCATAATTTTTTACTTTTTAGCCAATTATTGTGTGTGGGAGCAAAATCTTCAATATGAAAAAAAGAAAGAAAAAACATTTATTTGACAAGGCACACAAATACAAAGATTTTAAAATATAAACAGATACTTGTATAGTACAAAATAATAATGATATACTTGAAAGAGTAAAAATAAGATAAAAAAACAACAAAGTATAACAAAATATGTACAATACAATAATAACAGATTTTAAAGATTAAAAATATATATATCTTACAACTATTTGATCTCTAGGATGAAAATTTTTTGCCAACTATGCTTAAATACTGTGATTTATAAAGTGCCATTGTTATGTTTTACAAAACACATTTTAACAGAACTAGGTACTTAAATAAATATTTCTACTTACTGTTCCAGGTACAAATGAGCATTTATTTTTTTATCTACACCGTAAATCTTTCGTCCCGAAGTAAAATGGTTCTGTCTTGGTAATACAATAGTTTTACAAAGATATATTTTTTAAAACAAAAGTGACTGGTGAACCTTTGCAAAAAGCAAACTTCGAAAGCGCATACGAAGTCATAGTCCATAAAAACATCACGCCATGTAATTCTCGAAGGGGTATTTCTCGTCAGGCGGCACGTGTGATGCGAATAGTGCCTACAAATTTACGTCTAGTGTTTCATAGATTTAGAAATAGATTTCGCGTTGTATATCTGTATAAAATTGTATGTTGTATGACTGCCTCGTTGGCAGAGTGGTCGCAAGTGCGACTTGCACGGCAAGGAGTATCGGGTTCGATTCTCGGGTCGGTCAAAGTATTAGTGGGTTTTAAAAAAATTCTTAACTGTAGCACGGAGTCTGGAATTGCGCCCGGTATGTGGAAATAGGCTCATTCCCTATTACATGGGACTCATAACATAAATAGTGAAAAGTGGGTGTTACATTGTACAGTGGCATAATGTGCACCTCTGCCTACCCCTTCGGGGATAAAAGGCGTGATCTAGTAGTTTTAGCCGTGAAAGTACAACAAACATAACTCGCATTTAGTTTAGTATTTATTTGTTATTAAAATGATTGACTTAGATAAAACCAGTGAAATAGTTGTTAGTTTTTTGATCCCACACACATAGGTTTAAATTATTATTAAGGTCTTATGTTCAATTCGAGCATTATTAATTTTTATATTACATTACATAGGTACCTATATAAATATATAGGGGAAGTGCCGTAACGCTGAACGGCAACTAACGCCGGACACTTGTATTTTGTCGATAACTGATAACACGAGCGATTCAATATTCACTAAAAATCTTAGGTGTCTGCCACTGGGCGATTTCCCCCTAAAAATTAAAAAAGATAATACAAGTGTCCGGCGTTAGGGCCGTCCGGTGTTAAGGGACTTCTCCTAATATATATAAAAATCTATGATATCTTTGTAAAGTTTTGTCGTTGCTCAACACAAAGCTGTCTTTAGTAATTCTAAGAAGAAGAGATCGATTTTTTTATTTTTCGAAATATACTAAATTGATAGTGGATGTCGATATGTTGGCGTTTTTTTTTTGAAATTATCAGTGATTAGTTTTAACGTTAAAGCTCAGTGTCCAAAGAATATATTGTTGTCTAAATGATTATTTATTTTCTTAAACAAAAACTAATTATGAGATTTTTTAACTTATAAACTTGTAACTTTAAAGAAAGAAGTCAAAGTCAAAATCATTTATTTCAATTAGGCCAGAATGGCACTTTTGAACGTCAAAATAAAAATAATATTAAAAGTGAAGCTATTTGCTCATTCCAAGGTGTAGATTCCTATGGAGAAGAACGAGCAAGAAACTCTATGGAGTTTCTTTCTTCTTCTTCTTCGGAGTCTTTCTTTGGAAACCTATGGGTTTCCAAAGAAAGAAAGACATACCATAAATGGTATGTCTTTCGCCACGACACACAACAAGAATACAGGTATACACAAAAAGTCCATGGTGCGTCGTAACGCAAAAGGCCGGAACTCAGCTCAGTGCTGTATAGCTCGGCCATGAAGAAGTATAGGGTAGATGCCTAATTATTATTTTAATGTCCGTCTGGTAGATTATTTTAAAACATTAGACACGTATTTTTTATTTTCTTACAGAAACCAATACTTTCATCTATATATTGAATTGAAATGTCGCGTGACGTCACTTCTATGTACATTTTTTACGTAGAAATGACGTTTTAGCCCCCACTCTTAAACTTTTATTCATTTTATCTAAGTATTATTTTATTATACGACAAAATAAAATAATACGTGTCTAATATTTTTTCATTACCTAATTTACGGACTAATTACATTTTTAATTTTCATACCCCGTCATCATCCCTATTACTTCTATATAAAATGTTATATGAAATTATTTACTTACACAATAATTTTAATTATTTGATATGTACAATCTATGTGTATAAATCCTGTATGTAAATGTACCTACATAGTATGTATGTAGGTACATACATGAATAAAATAGAGATTTCTATTTTCACAGCTTTTAACACTAAAATATTCTAAACAATCTAACACAGCAATAGCACCAAGTCTTACGCCTTAGTACGAGTTTCTTTTACGTTTAATGTAACTAATTGAAACGAGACCGCGTCCGGCGTTCTGATTGGCTGATTCTAATGAACCAACCAATTATAGCGGAAAAAGCGGTCTCGATTCATTATTTTTTTTATATTTGATGGGGCGACGTTTGACCACTATCTCGCCTGGTGGTAAGCGATGATGCGGTCTACGATGTAGCACGTCGTCGGTCGTCCCATAAGCAACCTCTTTTTTTTAATTCGCTCGGGCCTTCAAGACACCCACGTTATAAATACAGACTATATATACAACCCTTCAGGAAATACATCCTCTGGGAAATAATTCCACTATTACTCTAAATATAAAACAAATTCGTACTAAGGCTTCTATTTTCCTGGATTACAAACAGCACGCTTATTGTGAAATAAGATTAAACAAATATACACTGCAATTATTCTTCTGCTTAAAATTTTTTAGAAATAAATACGTGATGATGTTTTTACGTATGTCTATGATCCAAAGCACTTTCGCAACCCCTGATAAGTAGCTAGATTAAAAGCCGGTTTCACTACTATTGATTAACTTCCGATATTAATAAAGGGTATCGATCCAATATTCGTAAATAATCGTGGTGATTAATGCTCAAACTGCTGCCTCGTTGGCCAAGTGGTCGCAAGTGCGACTGCCGGGCACGGGAGCTCGGATTAGATTCCCGGATCGGGCAAAGAATTACAGGGTTTTAAAAAAAATCTCAGTAGTAGCACGGAGTTTGGAAATGTGTCCTGTATATGGCAATAGGCTTGCCCCCTATTACATGGACTCATAACATAAATAGTGAAAAGTGGGGGTTATATTGTCACTGTACAATATAACCCCCACTAGCATTAAGTGCCGTAATGTCTGGCTTTTATCCCTGAAAGGATTTCATTTTTCTGATCCCTGAAAGGTTGAAAGAGTTTCAGGGATAAAGGTTATGTTATGAATGCTTAAACCTTCTCCGTGTGAGAAAAGGCCGTTGGTCAGCAGTGGCCACTTATAAGCTGTTTAAATTAAAAATTTGGATTATTTTAACTAACGTTGATTTTTGACAATATATAAATAGTCCTGTAATTTTTTGTCAAAAAGTTCTAATATTTTTTAAGCCATTTGAAAATGAGATTGCTTATTGATTTCTCCCATAAGTGTCTCTTAGCATAACTGAAACTTAACCAAAAGTAGTGAAACGGCTAAAACATTTTACTATGTGACTGAACATTTAAGAATGTAAATTATATGTTAGTGCCTTCCACGTATTTATGTAAAAAGCATGACTTTTCAAGCTTTCGATGTTAAAAAAATAGTAAAATATTAATATATAAAATAACAGAATTATAATTATGTGATAGAAAATGTCATGAAATGTGTAATCTACTTAATTAACAAAATATATATTATTCATTATATCACCCCCTATTACATGGGACTCACAATATGACTGGTGATAAGTGGGTATTACATTGCCTATCCCTCTGGGGGATTGAAACATGCCACATCTCGATATATAAATTATTCGTTCACTCAAAGATTGAGTCTCATTAATGACGTCATAGTTACTCAACGAACGTTTGATGAATGAATGACTATGCATTACATTCTACTTATTATTGCGCAGGAGTTGATTTAAGAAATACCTTCTGTCTTATACTCGTCATATCGACTACTAGACATGAGGTCACAGGTTCATGTTGGGTAAAATAACTTTCACATTAATGTTTTATATCGATTTGTTAAAATATCATGAATGGCGAAAAGTTATATATATGTGAACATCTGCCTATCTCTTGAATCAAGGGTTGAATTGTAAATTATTCCCCTATCGCGAATGAATTGTTTATGTTAAGAAAAGATAATGATGTACTTGTATTTTGTTTCAAAATAAAATTATTATGCAATTACACTGTGAAGTCCATTTCGTTTTCGTCCCGAAGTAAAATGGTTCCGTCTTGGTAATAAAATAGTTTTACAAAGAAATAAAATGTTTAAAATGCAAGTGCCACCACTTGCGATGCCAACTAGAATATTTTATGGAACTAAAAAAAATTACCACTCCACGAACACAATCGTTTTTGTTTCGTTTTTACTTCATTCATCGAAAGTACTTTTTATAGCAAATTGTTTTGCCGCAGGACGAACACGAAATAGATTTCACGGTGTATAATTTATAAAATGCATGATATTAATGAAGATATGTGATATAATATTTTTTACTTTGTAATTAGAAAAATAAATATTGATGTTGTCTATTGTGGTGTTTTATTTTACCTAATTTTAATACCTTGTTGACTGGCTGGTTGCTAGCACAGCTTCCGTCTTTCCGAGCAAAATCCTTCTTTCGGTTCTGGAGACAGGTATATTATTGGTATACTGGAGAACCTAACGGGTAACCGGGGCTCCGACTCGACGTGCAGGAGAAGGAACGGGGTGGTTTTTAGTCAGTAAGAGTCTGACACTCCCTCCCGCCTCACCCAGGCGAGAGCAGTCATTCGATGATTTACCCCTTAAAAAAAAAATACTGTAGCCTGATAACCTCTTCAAAACCAATGCTTATGCCTACATAACTCATATATCTTAGTCTTGTAATCAAAATATCTTAGAAAACAAGGACCATACATTTACATTAATTATGTTTTTTTTGTATGGGTCTACAGATCCAGACCATCAATCGGCGCCCCAGACACAAAGTTAATTTATTTTATGTAATTTTTAGCTAGGGCTTCTAGTTTTTTTAAATTAAACATGATTTAACTCGTCGAGTACCGTCATTATAGACACAATTATAGAACAATAGGTTGCGGTCACAGTTTAAAAGAGAATCAGATGGTTTAATTATACAGGTCGGGGCCCGTAGCAAATTCATTGGATGGGCCCTGTTTCTAATCGACAACAGAAATTCAGAAGAAAATCTAAACCCGGGCTTAAAAGTCTTCCTTTTAGCTGGGGATGCCCGTGGCATTTTGCTGACTTGCCATCCTGTAAGTACGCCTCAGGGCCTACCGTGAGCGAGCGTGCACAACACACGGGCGCACGATCAGGGGGCGGATAACGAGCGACTCATTACCTAATATTCATAATCATTGTCCAGCGTAAACAGCAGCTGTAGCCAAATGCCATTTAGCGCTTGTCTACATGTACAATAGAAAACCAAATTATATGGAATTGACTTAAATTTTGACAGTTGTCGGTGTCATCCCCATACATTTAGTTTTCTACTCTCTCTGTAGACAAGCGCTAAAGTGGCGTTTGGCTAAAGGCCCAGGTAGCATACCTATCATTGCTCGGATAAATCCTAATCAGCGCATCGAGCAATATTAGCGCTATCACTATCTTTTGTCATCTATTGAGAATAAGACTAAGATACAATACCAAAATTGGAGTCATCTGCAAATAGTTCACTGCTTGATCACGTTCAGTGGCGCCCCAAATTGTATACAAGTATTCTTAGTCGTATTCTATAAAAGGTAGGACTAGCAAAATTAGGAGAATTCTATTAGGTACTCGCCACCCAGGTTGATAGCACCCTAAATCGTATACAAGTATCCTTCTGAGCTTACTTTTTGCCGCTCTATGCCGATTAGTGGCGACACAAATTGTATACAAGTTTTCTTAACTTAAACTAAACTAAAATTGGGAGAATTTTAATAGTCAGCGCCACCTCCCGGTTGATGGCGCCCCAAGTCGGATTTTTTTTTTTTTAAACGTTGCCCCACACTAGGATTTTCTCCTGTGTCGTGGGTGGGTTTACAAACACACAAGTTCACATACACAATGACACCCAGACCCGAAACAACAATTTGTGGATCACACATAGTGTCGTCCCGTGCGGGAATCGAACCCGCGACACGTTGCACGGCAGCCGGTTGCCCAGCCACCGCACCAACCGTGCAGTCTTCAAGAATCCATCTGAACTAACTCTTTACCGCCCTATACCCCATACCGGTTGGTGGCGCCCCAAATTGCATACAATTATCATCAGTCGTTTTGTATAAAAGGTAGGGTTGGTAAAATTAGAAGAATTCTATTACTTTTTGGCCAATCCCGGTTGTTAGCGCCCGAAATCCGATACAAAAGTAATCGTAATTAACCTCTTATCTGCCGGCATATGAGACACAATAGATAACACACTGTGTCTCGCGTATATCTACGCTCTCGGCATACCATGGGTTAATCTAGTGAATGGAAATGAGAAGCTATTTTTTCGCCGCCTGCTTCTGCTGTCCATAGTCGCACGCTATGAAAGGCAGGACTGGCAAAGTTGAGATAATCCCCCTGAGACCCAATCTGCATACTTAGCACACAAAAACTGCCGTTGGTTATCTCCTTACCTTCGAAGGTCGTGAGTCGTTTTCGAATAGAGCGTAATCAGTCTTGTTCACGATTAATCTCGTTCGACGTAATACCGATACCTGTCACATCAGTTATCACGGTGCGATGCCAAACTAAGGGCTTACTATTCCCTTGGGGGCAAAGCTTGCTTGGGTAATGTATATTTAGGGGACCCTTCGAAGCGTGTGACTAATCTACTCCTACTTCATCTCAATCTCAAAGTCGATCGGGTTTTCATGGCACGGTTGAACACTTGTATTTGACATGAGATTGCTTGGTAACCTTAACCTTCCAGATTTCGAGCCAGTAAAGCAGACAAAGGCATTGAACCCGAAGATTTTGATATTAACCCTTCGAGTCAGTTACCGTGTCCACCAAAAACGGTCACATCTGAGCGAAGGCAATTAGGGATTTGACGATTCTTCAAGTAATGCCCTCTTCACTACCTCATGTTTCTAACACGTCGCTCCCTAAGTAGGTTTTATTAGTTCTCACCTTCTTGGTCGTTTGGGTGTTAATTTTCAGTCCAGCTTTTGCCACCTCCTGTCGTAGGTCATCGACGATCGACGTAGTCCAAGTCCTCCAAGACGTTGTATAACTTTATCACTCTGTGCCAATTTATAGGTGATACTGATAGGAAGCATGATCTCAGCTATGATGACTAGGAAGAAAAGCGGAGACAAGGGGCACCCCTGTCGGATACCAGTACATTGTGAGCTGGTACGTCATCCGAGATGGGACCATTAGGAGTCACTCTACAAGAATATTTCTTGTATAATTTTATATCAATCATTCATTCATTTTCAATAGACAGACGATTTTTGGGTCCTGTCTGATGTCCAGTAGACGAGACCTTCGTTTTTAAAGCTTCCATCTATCTACCTTAATCAGCTTTAGAATACTTAGTGTAGACATTTACTTAGCGCCATGTGTTGCAAGCGTACATAGGCCACGGTAAACACTTACAATCAGATGGGCCGTGTGTTTTTTTGCCATCGTCATGGTATAAAAAAAGACATTGCTAATTCCGTAGTTTTTTACATTTTTTTATTACATTTAGTGAGTAAATTACCCTCAAAGCTAGGCTAAGTGTGTTCAATTAATTAAGGCAGTAGGCTTATCCTAGTCATACGATTTTATACTAGGACCTCAATTTTCTGAGATAAAGGTCATCTAAAATATCTAACTGTGTTAATGATCGATACTAATGCCAAAAATGCAATCAGTAAATTATAGAAATAAAAACTACTCGATGGATTTTAACGAAACTTTGTACAATTATTCTTTATACTCCTGGGGAGGTTATAGTATACTTTTTATCACGCTACAATCAATAGGAGTAGAGCTGTGAAGGAAAGTGTTGGGAAAACGGGAGAAGTTACTCAATTTTTTAAGCTTCTGTCGCGTGAGCAGGCTAAAGCTACATAGAAATCATGTATGACGGAAATGTTCTACTTAAAATTATCTAAATAATATCCACAACAGCACACGTCTATCTTTTATGGTTGACTCACAATAATACGTGTAACTCCCGATAGCTTCGCAGTTCGGAGCTTTCTGCTTATATTTGTTTACTCTTACGTTTACAATACTCATCCATAGACTTTACGCTGTAACTGTAGGACCTATGGTTGAAATTAGCTGGAACCAATATTATAAATGTGAAAATGTGTGAGTTTATGTGTATGTTTGTTACTCAGTCATAATAAAACGACTGAAGGGACGGGATTGAAATTCGGAACAGAGGTAGTATGGTATGAAGTACCTAATACATAGGCATTTTACCCCTGCGATCGCGGGCGAAGCCGCTGGCAGAAGCTAGTATTTAATGAAAGTGTAAGGATTATGTGGCCAGAGATGTTGGAATAAATAAAACAAAATAGTACTTAAAAGGTTTTTTTATTCATCGTACGGATAGATGTTTAACATTTGTATTATGAGCGTATAATATGTACAACCAAATATTTACTCTACAGAGCTGGCTACATTATATTCCTGCCTTATAAAGTGCAGGCCTATAAAAGGCCTGCAAATGACCGATTAAAATAACAAATTTATCCATTAAAGCTTGATACAAAACTCATCCGTAAAGCAATGAAATAAACGTTTGATTCTTTCGTCTTTCTGCATGTAGGATAACAAATTAAAATTATTTGTCTCAAATATATTTAAGTTTTTGATTGCTTCACGTGACCTCCAGTTATATAAGACATGAATCGTATACTAAATATAAAATTATATTATATACAATATTAAGACAATATTGTAGCCACATCATACGATGTGGCTACAATATTGTCTTGTCTTTTATAGCAGACCTACTAACAGTTGAACCAGTCGTGATGAAAACGTGTTTCATGAGGTCAAACAAATATTCCACAGGAAGGCCAAAAATCATAATGAATTTCTTGGTTCATCTAATTGATGATTTTATTAATATGTTATTTTTCTACTATTTACTGTTATAACGTAATAGTGTTCTTGTGCTTAGCATGCATAGACCACGTACCACGGCTAAGCATCGAGATATACAAAACCAGAATATCAGAGCTCCCTTTGTTTGATCTTTTCGCACATGCGACGGTTCAGTTTATAGTGGTTTTGCATACATAGGCCCAATGTAATAATTTGAAGGGGCTGTAGATGGGCTACAGTTGCCCACCAGTGGTCTAATTTATGGTTCCGATGCAGATGACAAAGGTGATATAAAATTATTATTTTCTACTACATTTTCAAACTTTTCTTCTGTTTCTATCTGAAGCCGATAGAGACGTGTATATTGTTTTGTTATGAAATAAATATGAAGGTATTTTTTATATATGTGTTTTTATATGTGTGTAGTTGCAATAAACGATTTGACTTTGACTTATCTCGCGTAGTGGTAAGCGATGATGTGGCCTACGATGCAGCAATAAGCAACCTATTTACCTCAGGTCTAGACACCCAGGTTCAGAAAACACAGACTCTGACAAAGGTCATTGTGAAATTGTGAATTTTGTATTATATATAAATAATACAATCAAATTGTGGAAATAATTGCACACAAACTTATTTTTTAAGTTCTTTTCTTTTATGATAAGATACAAACGTATTTATGATGAGTTAAAACAAAAGTACATTACTTGAGAAGGCATCCTATTTATACAGCTTGTGCAAAATATTACAACCATTAGGAAAATTCCTATAGATAGGTGCATTTCTATCAATTCTCTTGGGGAATCCTGATTTTATGTGAATGAGATCTCTTCGAAAAATATATCATTAATTAGCAAAAAAATCGCATAAGAAAAATTATAAAATATATTTTAAAATCGATAACCTCCTTTTTTATTAGTCGGGTAAAGAGAATACTCTTTTTCAAAGGTCGATGATGAAGAAATTCAGGCAAGGTAATTTGTATATTAAGTATCTACTTTTAGCAAATTTCGAAAATAATTCAATATTAAAATATCAACGAGGACGATGTAGTAGAGTAAACCGAGACCTAGATATAATATCTTGCATATACATATTAATATAATATTTCAATATATAGCACCCTTAGATATATGGCAGTATATGATATGTAAGTACATAGATACAATAATAATATAAATATTATATGATAATATAAAAATATGCTTTTTGAAAGTCAATCAATGGGCCCCGGTGTGGCTAGAAATTGATCGAGTGTCTTCGAATAGTTATAATTTAAAGGAATATAATATAATATGATATTTGTTTCAAGTAATGAGCAGGAACAACTATGTACACTTCGGAGCAAAGAAACGGAGCCATTAGTCCAAAGTCAAAATCATTTCCTTCAATTATAATCATTTACTACTGGGGACTTAGTCTGCTATTACAATTGGGTGGTTTCCAGGGTATCAAAATTAAAAATCTAATTAGTCCGTAGGTGAGATAATGAACAAATATTAGACACGTATTTTTTTCATCATCATCATCATCATCAACAGCCTATAAATGCCCACAGCTGAGCAAAGCCTCTTCCACACGGAGAAGGTTTGAGCATCAATCACCACGCTTGCTCAATGCGGGTTGGCGATTACAAACTTATAATTAGAAATTATAAGCCCAGGTTTGCTCACGATGTTTTCCTTCGCCGTTTGTCAGTGATGTCTAGATAATATTAGAAAGTACTTACACATAACTCAGAAAAAGTCACATTGGTACTTGCCGTTGGTAGGTTTCGAACCCGCACCCTCATGCATGAGAAGCGGGCGTCTTAAACCTCCGGGCCACCACAACCTTAGCTTAGGGACGGAGCTATTAGGTTGTATAGCTCCGTCCCTCTTGCACTGCTTAATGATCGATTATTCTGACAGTATTGTAAGAGCAGATTCGGGCCCCAGAAAGACACTTTTGAACGTCAACATAAATCTACACTGGAAAGAACAAATAGCTTCACTATTCGCTCATTCCAAGGTGTAGATAGATGGAGAAGAAAGTCCATAGGTTACTGTTTTCCAATCAGGATCACAATACTATTCTCTAGTTACATAGGTTTGTTAGTTCGATAGCGTTTCTTCTTTTTCATTTCTTGATGAGTATTTTCTGCCACAAGTATTGTATTTATTGGTACTGTATGTCGTATTAAAGGGAATTTAAAACCTTTAAAATGAGAGCAATTTGTTGTAAAAGGATTTTTTTAAGTTATAGAAGGTTCAATAATATGAAATTAAAACGCTAGCGACTTCGTTTCTTTGCTTCCAAGTGGACATAGATAGATGATATTTTCTCATTGATTTATCATGGATCCATTAAAAACTTGGTTAGGTGCATACATGGTTTAGTAATGGTTTAAAATATACACATTTCCATATAAAAGAGTGAGTTTTTGTATCGTATTATAATTTACGAATTGTTTTTTGAATGGGTCATGAATAGAACAAGTTATACAAAAAAAAATCTTTATTTACACTTTTTTTTATAATTCTTATACACCTGACATATACTTTTTTATTTTTATATAATACCAAACCTTTGACACGTGTAAGTAATATCATGAGATTTTCTTATTTTTTTTTCGAAATTATTATTTTTAATTATATCACCTAAATGTAGGAACCGAAAATTTTAACAAAAACACGTTGTATTTACAACAATTTTACACATTAAGTACATATTGAATTGAATACATACACGATTAATTTTAAAATATAGCTTTTTTACTACCTAATTTATTAATAATAACACGAAGGATATATTTTTTAAAATATAGATATTACCCCTTGCCTCTTTGATTATAATTATGATTAAAAATATAAAAACAAAGGTTCATTCATTCAAAATTTTGACAATTCTTATTCTTTCTAACCTATTTTTTAAATTTTTGCTATCTTTTTCTCCTTTACAGAGGAAGATAGGACTTACTTGCGACCTGTCAATTTGACATAATATTTTTTATTCTCTTGCCCTTTCTTACTTTAATGTAAAGAAAAGGATAGCAATAATCCAACTTACTCAGTTAATTATCCAAACAAAAGGTATTTTTTTATTTGAGAGCCGTATTAATTTTCCAAAAATAAACACTAAACCAAAAGGCATTTTTTTTATTTTTTAGGCGGCTCATTTTTAATAATACAAAAATAACAACAAATAATATCCCCCATCCAATTTAAATTCCAACCATAAAAACAACAACCGTAAAACGGGGTGAATAGAATTCAAAATGTTAATAGATAGATACAAGAATGGGGTGAATAAATGTTAGACATGTTCCCAATAAGTTAGAACATGTTCCCAACATGTTAGAACATATTCCCAACATTTATTTTTGTGTATCTATTCACCACTGGAATTCTATTCACCCCGTTTATACCGAACTGAAATTTTTTGTAACAAAAACACGTTTTTTTATAAAAATAACACACCATTTGAAAAAAATACATAAATAAAATGTCTTATTTGTGCTTCATGAGACGTGATAGCAGCCAGTCTCAAGCCAATCTTTCTGTCTACTTACGCCAACAATGTTAAGAGTTGTCGATATAAAATGTTTTTGAACAAACTTTAAGGATGGAACTACGTCACTATAATAAAATAGAACATACCTCTAGTATTATATGATTTCATCGTAGTGGCGGTAAATTCACGCATTGAAAAGATATCTTCTCAATCACTACATAGTATAAAACGAAGTCGTTTTCTCTGTCCCTATGTCCCTTTGTAAGCTTAAATCTTTGAAACTACGCAACGGATTATGATGCGTTTTTTCTTTAATTGCTAGAGTATATGTATAATACATGCATATTGCACCCGTGCGAAGCCGGGGCGGGTCGCTAGTCATACGCTACTATAAATTACGAATTATTCACGTGAATATATTGAGAAAAGCTCTGCTCTAAGTGGTTAACTTTCTTCCAAGTAGTCATGATTAAGCCGTTGGTTAGCGGTGACCACTTATAGACCGTTGATGTAGACATGATTGAATTTGAAACTAAATGACGGCAATACTTATAAACCTCACGCCTGTCTCCCATGGGGGTAGGTAGAGACTATGGAACGCCAATTGCAACGATTCTTAATACCTCTTCCGCTTCATCAACAGTCAAAAAAATAAAAAATAATGAGAAAATGCCCTTACCCCCACCACGACTAAATCTTACCATATCACGCTACCACGTGCCCGGGACTATACCATCAGATAGATTGTTGAGACTGAGACTAACCATTATCTCTGTTAACCATAATGCGTAGACTGACATAGAAAATAATATAAAATTTATCTCGTAAATATCTGACAGCCCCTTTTCACCAACCTCTCATAAAATTTAAGGAACCCCTAAGCTAAGATAGGTGACATTTAACAACAAGTGACACCTAACAAAGGTTACTTCAGATGCTACGTGGGTTGTTGGTGTAAACGGACATTAATGCCGAGAATTATTATACCTTGTTATAGCACTAATCATAAACATAATTATATTATTATACTTAGTATTCTGTTTAGCCAACATTATTAAAGAAAATATAATAAAAACTTTTTTCAATCCCTTATTTACTTGTTTTAATATCAATAAGAAGGTTTTTAAAGCATGCTGGGGATTTGGTACGGTCCGAAACATTTTTAACCGACTTAAAATATGAATTATTGTGTTGTAGAAAATTGTGCTTGTATTTGGTATCTTATAGCTCAAAATGTATATAAAGACATAGCCCTAGGAATTAATTTTCCTTTACAATTTACATACTTAAATTCTATATTACTGAATGATATATAGGTACTATTTCTATAGTAGACATTTTAATGGTTATTTAAAAAATTGTGACCATAAATACTCAGACATTTAAAAAAAATCTGAGTTCGAAATATGGCAGTGTCATTATTAATTTCGAATACATTTTTAATTTAGAAAACAGCCAGTTCTTTTAAATTCAGAATGCTTATTATTTATTTAAACTTACGGAATATCCCCAAGATTGCGGTTTGGGCGCCATTTTGATTGTTTTTTATATTTTTCTTCTTTTTTGTAAATAATTCAGCTTGCGGTTGATGCGTAGCGGGATAATTCGGGCAGGACCATGCCAACAGCCTGAAAAAATTGTGCAATCTAACATGAGCTTGTTAACAACACCGTCCGGTAGTCGGAAACATGGAAAGGTCTGGAAAAGGGTGGGTGGGCGAAGTCATACATCAACATCGTGATTTATCGGGGTAATACAAAATTATGAAGAAACAACATACAAATAATGATTTTCTGTAAAAGAGGACGATTTTCGGAATATATGTTTTTTTAATTTCTTGGGTAAGAGTAAAAAAGGGTAAAATGCAACTCGGATAAGAAAAATCACCAAAAGGTATTATACACAGCTTATATTTTCCTGTAAATAGCATTTGCAGGAAACTATAACTGTCATTATTTCTGATTCTGACAGCACTATCTGTGCTGTTGTGCTGAAGTTAACTGTCAAATGTCAAAAATTTAATTTATAAAATTATGCCACTAAATGCATGCTCTCATTAATAATAGATATTAGAACATTTCCCATTATTTCATAATGATGTTGCTTGTTAATTAAATTGTGAAAATAGTAAAGCGGAAACGCAAGTTTATTGGGCCTTGTCTGTAGAAAGGCGCACTAACCAACTGATGTATTTCGTTTTTCATATTGGTAACACTTTAAATCCCTGAAGGGTTCTGAGTTCGGGAGTTTGATTAAGATTGGTCGTAGCACTCATAGTTCAGACAACTTTGGGAACCAAAGTAGTAATTAAAACAAAAAATCGTTACCTCATTTTCAGCTCTTTCCTCATCGCTTTGGTACTGCACATCCAACTCTGAACTGTTCACACTATTCTCCCAATCTTCTGATGACTCCACTGATGACGCGTCCAGGTCCATTTCAGCTAAAGGTAAAATACATAACTCTCAATATCTATTGATCATACCTTTTAATCGCCGTAGGGACAGGCAGGGCTACACAATTACAGTGTAACATAAACCTGGACAACTATTGTCGTTCAGTTTTTGGACACTGTATCAATATTATTATCAATATTAATACGAACACACAAAAAATGTCTGAAATCTATTCTATTTTTAAATCTAGAATATAATTTATTAAAAAAAAAGCTTAAGTGCAAAAAAAAAATATTGAATTAAAAGTGGTGTTAGGTATGTACTTACATTAAATACCCTATTGTCCTTAACCTTACCTTAGCCTGTAAGTTTAATTAATGTTCTTTGTGCTTGTTATTCTTTTTATGTTTTTTTTTTGTCTAAATTATTTAATGGTTATTAAGGGATTATATTATGGTGTAATAGTTAATGTTGATAAAGGTTATAGTAGTTTTTCAGTTTACTTATAATGTGTAACTGCATTTATTGTATTAGGTGTGCCTGTGATGATAAATGTAATGTTTAAATATTAATAAATAAATAAAAAAAGATGAATGCCAACTCAATAGGCATGGCGACTATTTTTTAATTTTTTGTCCGTCTTTTAGATATTTTAAAAATCTTCGATACGTATTTTTTCTTTTTTCTCGTGTAACGATTTCTTCACTTCAGGTTCGAAACAAACTTCAAAATAATACTAAAATAAATAAGTTCTTAATTTCTAAAGTTAACGCTAGTTACTATTTACATTATTGTACAAATTAAAAATATTAATATGAACTAAAACCAATTAAATATTAATTCATAAGCAAACTCGGGAGGCACGGTATGTTTAGCAGTTCACGACGCGATCGCGTGGAGGGATCGATAGGCGGCGCGCGCGGTAGAATTTTAACTGTGGCAGAGCTAACTGGACGACACTGAGGTCGGACGTGCCGCGTTACTTAAATATTATTTTCTTCTACCTACGTTTATTAGAGGTATATTAAGTCAACATTATTCAATATAGAATTATTTCATAATATTATCCATCGAAAAGTATATATCTAGTACATGCGCGGCTATTGAAGTTTATAAAAAAATATTGTATCGTTTTCACCCCGAATCGGGTAAGTGTTGCAAAATTATATCTATTAAGTAAGGCTATCTCAGTACAATTGTAAATCTGATAAATATGCGTTGGGCTCATTTTCTCAACTACCTTGCTATAAATTAGTGTTTGTTCAATTAGTAGCTTGTAGTGTCATATATTTTTATACTGGCTATCTTTCTGCTGCTTTTATGTACATTGACTGCCTCATCATTGATCACTATTTTATGTAATCCTTACCACCTGTGCCTCGTAGTATCACGCCGCTTTTGTAGGATGCACATAAGGGTGTGGCAGTCATGTAATATTGAGGATAGTGTTAAAGTGGAAGGTTTACACTATTCCAGGGTCCACCGCTCCGGTGCCGGACTTTGCTGATATTATTTGGACTACCCTACAACAACTTACCATCTACGCTACGACGACCACCGGACTACCCTAGTGGCCGACAAGCATTCGCCGATCTATCAGGGCAGTGGTATTGATTGATGGACTTTTCACGTGTTGGTCTTAGTGAATATTAAAGAACCCACTTGATTGTATATCTTTATATTTTATTATACTTTCCTATCATTATAGCAGCTGTTTTATTTACCTGACGAGGAAAGGTTGTTACACTCGTATCCAAAAAAACATGTAGATATTTTGAGTTAAAATGACGCGTGACGTCACAATTAGGTACGATTTCTCCGTAAGTGTGACGTCAACACCCCCCACTCCCTAACTTTAATGCGGAATAACTACGTATTCTTCTGTTAATTTGATAAAACAAAAAATACGTGTCTGATATTTTCGTGCGATCTTAATGACGGACTAATTACTTTTTTGATTGTTTTACCCTGTCGTGTCGACATTCGCCTATTCCAATAAAAAAAACTTACCAATAACCATAGGCTCAGCATGTCGATTAGGTGGCACAGCTGGCAGTCGGAGCGCGGTAGCATTGATGGCGAGCGCCTGGGCCGCTCCGTGCCGACTGCTGCTTGAGGGTTGGGGTGATAAGTCACCCAGAGTACCGTCCAGTGATGGCAGCTCTTCATCGTATCTGATTAGCGGATGTTCCTGGGACGAAAGATAGAAATAATGTCTATAGGTCTATAGACACTATAGATAGGAATAGTCAGTCAAGATATCCGGTCAGAGATTGACTGCACAATTGGCGCGGTGGCTCGGCAACCGGCTGCCGCGCAACGTCTAGCGGGTTCGATTTCCGCACGGAGCAACTCTGTGTGATCCACAAATTGTTGTTTTGAGTCTGAGTGTTGTGTATGTGATATTGTATGTTTGTATACGCATCCACGACACAGGAGAAAACCTAGAGTGGGGTAACGTTTAAAAAGAAAAAAAAAATGTGGAGCAATGTCTTTAAATTAAAAAACATAGTATGCTCTATGTAGCATTAATAACCCATCGTAACTTTAAAATCTCTGAATCGATAATTTTTAAAACTCACACTCAGGTTTATTGTCAAGTTATCATTTATTATGCCAAATTTCCATACCAAAGTATACCAGTGGGACAATGATATTTTACTTACAGGATGAGATAGTTCGCATATCGGGTTTTGGCGAAGGTCGATCATCTCCAGAACGGAAAGGTAAGAAGTGTCGAAGTCTGCTGGGAGATACGATATCTGTGAAATAAATACATACAATCAAATATCACTTCAAGTAATTAAATACTTAGTTGATTTTAAGAATTCCTGTATCGGGAATAAACTGATGATGGGTTTTTAGGATGTCACACAAAGGGTAAAAAGGGATCAAGTGTCATCCAACTGTCAGCAGGCTGTATTCTTGCTGTAAGACAAAAACAAGTTGTTTTTGTCTAATAAGAGATTAAGCCATCGATAGCTTAGGGGACACTACTGCTCGTAGTTTTAACACAATACATACCTAGGGCCCAGGGCCAATTAAAACATATACCTAGGACCTAACACATACCTAGGGCCTAGGCCGCCTAGGGCCAATTAAAACATTTAAACAAGCAGTACAGTTGTTCATGAAGTCTACTAAGGAAAGTCAACAAATTGAATTGTTTGTCAAAATAAACAGGGCGATAGTATGTAATAATAAAAACGTGTCATTGTACTTCTGTATTTACCTATATTGCTTTATGTACACAACACCGATATTATGTGTTACGGTCATGTTTACATAACATACCTAATGCGTATTTTATTTTCCGAAGAAATACAACATAATAATAAACATACTACTTAGACTCCACGGTTGATGGAACCACATTTTGTGTGATACAAAATTGTTGGACCCGGTTTATTTTAAAGGGTTGAAAATCATCGAATGACTTCTCCCGTCCGGGTGAGGCGAGAATTGTCAAACTGTTACGAACTAAAAACCACACCGTTCCTACTCGATCCGGAGCCCGGTAACTTTTGACTTTGACCCCTTCTGTGGTGGTCTGATGGCTCTTTGAGGCGCGCGCGGAACGCAACGCGCCGCGGCGCGTTGCGATCCGCGCGCACCGCGCCCCGCCGTACGCTTGAGTTTTTCAGGGTCTGGTTGTATTAAGTATATCTTTATAGAGGTATATATAATTCTTCTGTGAGTGTGTGAGTCAATGAACTTCTCTCAAACGACTGGACCGATTTTGATGAAATTTTTTGTGTGTGTTCAAGGTGATCTGGGAATGGTTTAGATTCACAAATCAGCCCGGCAGATGGCGCTGCATTCGATGTCTTGGTTATTTATCCTAAACGGCTGAACTAATTTGAATGAATTTTTGTTTATACATTCAAGTGAATATGCAGGGCAACGTCTGTCGGGTCCGCTAGTGAATTTATATGTATCTAAAAGTACCATATAGATTGGAGTCTCGGTTAAAAAAATATGTTTTGTCTTGTTTGTTTATAAGTCCCATCGTCCGGGGGGTGAACCTGCTATATGTATACCTGCACCCGTGTTATTACGGAAAAACCTCTTTACTTCGCATTTTGTTTGACCCATCAAATAACTCCTCCAGCCGTGGGCCAGGCAAGCCCAAAAATCACCAAGTACAAATAGCATATTATAAGTATATAATAGCATATTATAACCATGTTTAGATAATATTGTTATATGATTCTTGTGTTACGAAAAATATTGAGTTCTCACCAGCCCGCGACTCCAATGTTTTGTAATAAAAGGTCATTGTTTTCAATTACAAGACATTCTTTAATCATACTACTGCGATTTGCAATTTATAATTGTCATAGATGTGATTTTCATATTTCTAAAAACCATCTTTATGTATTGTAGATTTTTATAGACTTTTTAATAGTATCTTATCTTATACTATTAAATAAAGCTTTATTTTCTTGCCCTTTCTTACTTTAATGTAAAGAAAAGGATAGCAATAATCCAACTTACTCAGTTAATTATCCAAACAAAAGGTATTTTTTTATTTGAGAGCCGTATTAATTTTCCAAAAATAAACACTAAACCAAAAGGCATTTTTTTTATTTTTTAGGCGGCTCATTTTTAATAATACAAAAATAACAACAAATAATATCCCCCATCCAATTTAAATTCCAACCATAAAAACAACAACCGTAAAACGGGGTGAATAGAATTCAAAATGTTAATAGATAGATACAAGAATGGGGTGAATAAATGTTAGACATGTTCCCAATAAGTTAGAACATGTTCCCAACATGTTAGAACATATTCCCAACATTTATTTTTGTGTATCTATTCACCACTGGAATTCTATTCACCCCGTTTATACCGAACTGAAATTTTTTGTAACAAAAACACGTTTTTTTATAAAAATAACACACCATTTGAAAAAAATACATAAATAAAATGTCTTATTTGTGCTTCATGAGACGTGATAGCAGCCAGTCTCAAGCCAATCTTTCTGTCTACTTACGCCAACAATGTTAAGAGTTGTCGATATAAAATGTTTTTGAACAAACTTTAAGGATGGAACTACGTCACTATAATAAAATAGAACATACCTCTAGTATTATATGATTTCATCGTAGTGGCGGTAAATTCACGCATTGAAAAGATATCTTCTCAATCACTACATAGTATAAAACGAAGTCGTTTTCTCTGTCCCTATGTCCCTTTGTAAGCTTAAATCTTTGAAACTACGCAACGGATTATGATGCGTTTTTTCTTTAATTGCTAGAGTATATGTATAATACATGCATATTGCACCCGTGCGAAGCCGGGGCGGGTCGCTAGTCATACGCTACTATAAATTACGAATTATTCACGTGAATATATTGAGAAAAGCTCTGCTCTAAGTGGTTAACTTTCTTCCAAGTAGTCATGATTAAGCCGTTGGTTAGCGGTGACCACTTATAGACCGTTGATGTAGACATGATTGAATTTGAAACTAAATGACGGCAATACTTATAAACCTCACGCCTGTCTCCCATGGGGGTAGGTAGAGACTATGGAACGCCAATTGCAACGATTCTTAATACCTCTTCCGCTTCATCAACAGTCAAAAAAATAAAAAATAATGAGAAAATGCCCTTACCCCCACCACGACTAAATCTTACCATATCACGCTACCACGTGCCCGGGACTATACCATCAGATAGATTGTTGAGACTGAGACTAACCATTATCTCTGTTAACCATAATGCGTAGACTGACATAGAAAATAATATAAAATTTATCTCGTAAATATCTGACAGCCCCTTTTCACCAACCTCTCATAAAATTTAAGGAACCCCTAAGCTAAGATAGGTGACATTTAACAACAAGTGACACCTAACAAAGGTTACTTCAGATGCTACGTGGGTTGTTGGTGTAAACGGACATTAATGCCGAGAATTATTATACCTTGTTATAGCACTAATCATAAACATTATTATACTTAGTATTCTGTTTAGCCAACATTATTAAAGAAAATATAATAAAAACTTTTTTCAATCCCTTATTTACTTGTTTTAATATCAATAAGAAGGTTTTTAAAGCATGCTGGGGATTTGGTACGGTCCGAAACATTTTTAACCGACTTAAAATATGAATTATTGTGTTGTAGAAAATTGTGCTTGTATTTGGTATCTTATAGCTCAAAATGTATATAAAGACATAGCCCTAGGAATTAATTTTCCTTTACAATTTACATACTTAAATTCTATATTACTGAATGATATATAGGTACTATTTCTATAGTAGACATTTTAATGGTTATTTAAAAAATTGTGACCATAAATACTCAGACATTTAAAAAAAATCTGAGTTCGAAATATGGCAGTGTCATTATTAATTTCGAATACATTTTTAATTTAGAAAACAGCCAGTTCTTTTAAATTCAGAATGCTTATTATTTATTTAAACTTACGGAATATCCCCAAGATTGCGGTTTGGGCGCCATTTTGATTGTTTTTTATATTTTTCTTCTTTTTTGTAAATAATTCAGCTTGCGGTTGATGCGTAGCGGGATAATTCGGGCAGGACCATGCCAACAGCCTGAAAAAATTGTGCAATCTAACATGAGCTTGTTAACAACACCGTCCGGTAGTCGGAAACATGGAAAGGTCTGGAAAAGGGTGGGTGGGCGAAGTCATACATCAACATCGTGATTTATCGGGGTAATACAAAATTATGAAGAAACAACATACAAATAATGATTTTCTGTAAAAGAGGACGATTTTCGGAATATATGTTTTTTTAATTTCTTGGGTAAGAGTAAAAAAGGGTAAAATGCAACTCGGATAAGAAAAATCACCAAAAGGTATTATACACAGCTTATATTTTCCTGTAAATAGCATTTGCAGGAAACTATAACTGTCATTATTTCTGATTCTGACAGCACTATCTGTGCTGTTGTGCTGAAGTTAACTGTCAAATGTCAAAAATTTAATTTATAAAATTATGCCACTAAATGCATGCTCTCATTAATAATAGATATTAGAACATTTCCCATTATTTCATAATGATGTTGCTTGTTAATTAAATTGTGAAAATAGTAAAGCGGAAACGCAAGTTTATTGGGCCTTGTCTGTAGAAAGGCGCACTAACCAACTGATGTATTTCGTTTTTCATATTGGTAACACTTTAAATCCCTGAAGGGTTCTGAGTTCGGGAGTTTGATTAAGATTGGTCGTAGCACTCATAGTTCAGACAACTTTGGGAACCAAAGTAGTAATTAAAACAAAAAATCGTTACCTCATTTTCAGCTCTTTCCTCATCGCTTTGGTACTGCACATCCAACTCTGAACTGTTCACACTATTCTCCCAATCTTCTGATGACTCCACTGATGACGCGTCCAGGTCCATTTCAGCTAAAGGTAAAATACATAACTCTCAATATCTATTGATCATACCTTTTAATCGCCGTAGGGACAGGCAGGGCTACACAATTACAGTGTAACATAAACCTGGACAACTATTGTCGTTCAGTTTTTGGACACTGTATCAATATTATTATCAATATTAATACGAACACACAAAAAATGTCTGAAATCTATTCTATTTTTAAATCTAGAATATAATTTATTAAAAAAAAAGCTTAAGTGCAAAAAAAAAATATTGAATTAAAAGTGGTGTTAGGTATGTACTTACATTAAATACCCTATTGTCCTTAACCTTACCCTTTGAGAACAAGACGTAAATGTAATTAATGCCTGTAAGTTTAATTAATGTTCTTTGTGCTTGTTATTCTTTTTATGTTTTTTTTTTGTCTAAATTATTTAATGGTTATTAAGGGATTATATTATGGTGTAATAGTTAATGTTGATAAAGGTTATAGTAGTTTTTCAGTTTACTTATAATGTGTAACTGCATTTATTGTATTAGGTGTGCCTGTGATGATAAATGTAATGTTTAAATATTAATAAATAAATAAAAAAAGATGAATGCCAACTCAATAGGCATGGCGACTATTTTTTAATTTTTTGTCCGTCTTTTAGATATTTTAAAAATCTTCGATACGTATTTTTTCTTTTTTCTCGTGTAACGATTTCTTCACTTCAGGTTCGAAACAAACTTCAAAATAATACTAAAATAAATAAGTTCTTAATTTCTAAAGTTAACGCTAGTTACTATTTACATTATTGTACAAATTAAAAATATTAATATGAACTAAAACCAATTAAATATTAATTCATAAGCAAACTCGGGAGGCACGGTATGTTTAGCAGTTCACGACGCGATCGCGTGGAGGGATCGATAGGCGGCGCGCGCGGTAGAATTTTAACTGTGGCAGAGCTAACTGGACGACACTGAGGTCGGACGTGCCGCGTTACTTAAATATTATTTTCTTCTACCTACGTTTATTAGAGGTATATTAAGTCAACATTATTCAATATAGAATTATTTCATAATATTATCCATCGAAAAGTATATATCTAGTACATGCGCGGCTATTGAAGTTTATAAAAAAATATTGTATCGTTTTCACCCCGAATCGGGTAAGTGTTGCAAAATTATATCTATTAAGTAAGGCTATCTCAGTACAATTGTAAATCTGATAAATATGCGTTGGGCTCATTTTCTCAACTACCTTGCTATAAATTAGTGTTTGTTCAATTAGTAGCTTGTAGTGTCATATATTTTTATACTGGCTATCTTTCTGCTGCTTTTATGTACATTGACTGCCTCATCATTGATCACTATTTTATGTAATCCTTACCACCTGTGCCTCGTAGTATCACGCCGCTTTTGTAGGATGCACATAAGGGTGTGGCAGTCATGTAATATTGAGGATAGTGTTAAAGTGGAAGGTTTACACTATTCCAGGGTCCACCGCTCCGGTGCCGGACTTTGCTGATATTATTTGGACTACCCTACAACAACTTACCATCTACGCTACGACGACCACCGGACTACCCTAGTGGCCGACAAGCATTCGCCGATCTATCAGGGCAGTGGTATTGATTGATGGACTTTTCACGTGTTGGTCTTAGTGAATATTAAAGAACCCACTTGATTGTATATCTTTATATTTTATTATACTTTCCTATCATTATAGCAGCTGTTTTATTTACCTGACGAGGAAAGGTTGTTACACTCGTATCCAAAAAAACATGTAGATATTTTGAGTTAAAATGACGCGTGACGTCACAATTAGGTACGATTTCTCCGTAAGTGTGACGTCAACACCCCCCACTCCCTAACTTTAATGCGGAATAACTACGTATTCTTCTGTTAATTTGATAAAACAAAAAATACGTGTCTGATATTTTCGTGCGATCTTAATGACGGACTAATTACTTTTTTGATTGTTTTACCCTGTCGTGTCGACATTCGCCTATTCCAATAAAAAAACTTACCAATAACCATAGGCTCAGCATGTCGATTAGGTGGCACAGCTGGCAGTCGGAGCGCGGTAGCATTGATGGCGAGCGCCTGGGCCGCTCCGTGCCGACTGCTGCTTGAGGGTTGGGGTGATAAGTCACCCAGAGTACCGTCCAGTGATGGCAGCTCTTCATCGTATCTGATTAGCGGATGTTCCTGGGACGAAAGATAGAAATAATGTCTATAGGTCTATAGACACTATAGATAGGAATAGTCAGTCAAGATATCCGGTCAGAGATTGACTGCACAATTGGCGCGGTGGCTCGGCAACCGGCTGCCGCGCAACGTCTAGCGGGTTCGATTTCCGCACGGAGCAACTCTGTGTGATCCACAAATTGTTGTTTTGAGTCTGAGTGTTGTGTATGTGATATTGTATGTTTGTATACGCATCCACGACACAGGAGAAAACCTAGAGTGGGGTAACGTTTAAAAAGAAAAAAAAAATGTGGAGCAATGTCTTTAAATTAAAAAACATAGTATGCTCTATGTAGCATTAATAACCCATCGTAACTTTAAAATCTCTGAATCGATAATTTTTAAAACTCACACTCAGGTTTATTGTCAAGTTATCATTTATTATGCCAAATTTCCATACCAAAGTATACCAGTGGGACAATGATATTTTACTTACAGGATGAGATAGTTCGCATATCGGGTTTTGGCGAAGGTCGATCATCTCCAGAACGGAAAGGTAAGAAGTGTCGAAGTCTGCTGGGAGATACGATATCTGTGAAATAAATACATACAATCAAATATCACTTCAAGTAATTAAATACTTAGTTGATTTTAAGAATTCCTGTATCGGGAATAAACTGATGATGGGTTTTTAGGATGTCACACAAAGGGTAAAAAGGGATCAAGTGTCATCCAACTGTCAGCAGGCTGTATTCTTGCTGTAAGACAAAAACAAGTTGTTTTTGTCTAATAAGAGATTAAGCCATCGATAGCTTAGGGGACACTACTGCTCGTAGTTTTAACACAATACATACCTAGGGCCCAGGGCCAATTAAAACATATACCTAGGACCTAACACATACCTAGGGCCTAGGCCGCCTAGGGCCAATTAAAACATTTAAACAAGCAGTACAGTTGTTCATGAAGTCTACTAAGGAAAGTCAACAAATTGAATTGTTTGTCAAAATAAACAGGGCGATAGTATGTAATAATAAAAACGTGTCATTGTACTTCTGTATTTACCTATATTGCTTTATGTACACAACACCGATATTATGTGTTACGGTCATGTTTACATAACATACCTAATGCGTATTTTATTTTCCGAAGAAATACAACATAATAATAAACATACTACTTAGACTCCACGGTTGATGGAACCACATTTTGTGTGATACAAAATTGTTGGACCCGGTTTATTTTAAAGGGTTGAAAATCATCGAATGACTTCTCCCGTCCGGGTGAGGCGAGAATTGTCAAACTGTTACGAACTAAAAACCACACCGTTCCTACTCGATCCGGAGCCCGGTAACTTTTGACTTTGACCCCTTCTGTGGTGGTCTGATGGCTCTTTGAGGCGCGCGCGGAACGCAACGCGCCGCGGCGCGTTGCGATCCGCGCGCACCGCGCCCCGCCGTACGCTTGAGTTTTTCAGGGTCTGGTTGTATTAAGTATATCTTTATAGAGGTATATATAATTCTTCTGTGAGTGTGTGAGTCAATGAACTTCTCTCAAACGACTGGACCGATTTTGATGAAATTTTTTGTGTGTGTTCAAGGTGATCTGGGAATGGTTTAGATTCACAAATCAGCCCGGCAGATGGCGCTGCATTCGATGTCTTGGTTATTTATCCTAAACGGCTGAACTAATTTGAATGAATTTTTGTTTATACATTCAAGTGAATATGCAGGGCAACGTCTGTCGGGTCCGCTAGTGAATTTATATGTATCTAAAAGTACCATATAGATTGGAGTCTCGGTTAAAAAAATATGTTTTGTCTTGTTTGTTTATAAGTCCCATCGTCCGGGGGGTGAACCTGCTATATGTATACCTGCACCCGTGTTATTACGGAAAAACCTCTTTACTTCGCATTTTGTTTGACCCATCAAATAACTCCTCCAGCCGTGGGCCAGGCAAGCCCAAAAATCACCAAGTACAAATAGCATATTATAAGTATATAATAGCATATTATAACCATGTTTAGATAATATTGTTATATGATTCTTGTGTTACGAAAAATATTGAGTTCTCACCAGCCCGCGACTCCAATGTTTTGTAATAAAAGGTCATTGTTTTCAATTACAAGACATTCTTTAATCATACTACTGCGATTTGCAATTTATAATTGTCATAGATGTGATTTTCATATTTCTAAAAACCATCTTTATGTATTGTAGATTTTTATAGACTTTTTAATAGTATCTTATCTTATACTATTAAATAAAGCTGAAGAGTTTGTTTGTTTGTTTAAACGCGCTAATCTCCTAAACTATAGGTCCAATTTGAATAATTCTTTTTGTGTTCGATAGTGCACTTATCGAGGAAGGCTATAGTAGGCTATAATTACCGAAGGCCCAATTACTCCCTCCCTAATCTCTCCAATCGCCAACAATCCTTAAATTCCCAATCCCCAAAAGGCCGGTCACGCGTCCGGTGTTTCAGATGTCCAAGGGCGGCGCCGATTGCTTACCATCAGGTGATCCGTCTGCTCGTTAACCGGTTTATTCCATAAAATAAGACTAAGGAAGTATACATTTCACAGAGACCCAGCAGCAGTAATCTCTAACAAAGCTTACCCTTTTTAACTGGCTACCAAGCAAGGAGATTCTATTAAAACCTCTTATTTAGAGGAGGCCAATAATCCAGTAGTGTCTGTTGTGTGCCTGTCTTTTTTATGAAATAGGAGTCAAACGAACAGATGGATCACCTGATGATAAGCGATCAGCGATGATTGCATAAAACTATATAGTGAAAATTGGGTGCATTTCTGCACAACCCGTCGAGAAACTAAATGAGTTCTCGCTAACTAATAATCTAATGGAAACTGATCACTACAATTGAAACAAGAAAGAAGGTTATTAAGCTACTTATCACCTACACAAATCTATATGCGGAAGATATAAGTGCAAGCTATAAACATATTATAAAACACAGGTAGGTAGCTAGCTCATTCAATAATTTTTAAAATATTTTGCAAAGTCAACGTCACACTAGGAAGGGGGGGGGGGTTTCACAAATGTGACCAGCTGTGACGGGGACGGAGGGAGACACAAAAAATCATGAAATTTGTGTGACGTTATGTATGGATGATTATTATAGTTATGTTTTTTTATATTTTGTCGCCTTAGTAGGCGTCGTCAAATGACGAGAACTGACGTCGTAGAATAGGCATGGCGACTATTTTTTAATTTTTTGTCCGTCTTTTAGATATTTTAAAAATCTTCGATACGTATTTTCTTTTTTCTCGTATCCAAAAAAACATGTAGATATTTTGAGTTAAAATGACGCGTGACGTCACAATTAGGTACGATTTCTCCGTAAGTGTGACGTCAACACCCCCCACTCCCTAACTTTAATGCGGAATAACTACGTATTCTTCTGTTAATTTGATAAAACAAAAAATACGTGTCTGATATTTTCGTGCGATCTTAATGACGGACTAATTACTTTTTTGATTTTTTTTACCCTGTCGACACGCCTACTGTCCATGCATAATGCATACAAACTAAAAATCATGATAAGCGGACTTGAATGAGGAGTCAGTGAGGGGATGTTGCCGCCTTAACTCGTCGAGTACCGGTTTTGCAGACACAATTATAGAACAATAGGTTGCGGTCACCGGTGACCGCTTGGTGTTTGACAGTTTAAGGGCACAGTTTGTCGCGGAGAACCTAACGGGTAACCGGGGCTCCGACTCGACGTGCAGGAGAAGGAACGGAGTGGAACCCCCCTTAAAAAAAAAGGGCACAGTTTTGATTGTTTGTATGTAAAGATGCAAGCATCCGTCTTGCATTCGTCAATTAATGAAAGCGTGTGCATGAAGTACGGTTTACGTGGACAATAAGTCTTAGTCAAGTTACATGTATTCTTGATTATGGCTACGTACCAAAGATAGACATTTGGTCTTAATCGCCGAAAGAGACTAAGGTTTTTGGGTTTATTAATTACTAACTGTGCCCGCGACTTCGTTCGCGTGGAATAGTGATTTACTGCGCATACCCCGTAGGTGATAGCGTGATAATATGTAGCCTATATTATGTTGACCCAACCCACTAGTAATAATCAAAAAGAAGTTGAGGTAAATCCATGAAGTACTTTTTGAGATTTAATTATGAATTCAAAGTTCTAATTATCTTTTTGCCAGGTGTATTTCGAGTGTAATGTAACATAACAATATTAAAAAACTGGCATACTTTTTTATCACCTTTAAAGTCGCAAGCAAAAACTAACATAACATGTATAAAACATTTTTGTACCTAACTCTTAAACCACAAATAAATACCTGATTATTATTTAGCTGCAGAAACATAAGATCCGGACACTTGAGTATAGACACAGGGAACTCCTTAACCTTGTTGTTCTTCAAATTGCAGTGGACTAGGGAATCCATACAGTCCATAGTCTCTGGTAGTGTTTCTATAAAGTTGTTCTCTAGCGTAAGCCATCTGAAATAAATATTATAAACTTTATGCTTAGTTCCTCTTGTGTTGGTGCAATAACCAGTTATAAAGAGGAAGTCGGCAGCTTCTTCTAAAATTTGATAATGATGTAAATGCAATTTGCAAGACTCCTGCTCCAGTCAAGTGTGGGTATTATGGTCTTGAGTGAAGAGCCTTTGTTCAGCGGTGGGCACATTCTAGATGATTTTTTTTTTTTTTTAAGGGGGAAAATCATCGAATGACTGCTCCCGCCTGGGTGAGGCGGGAGGGAGTGTCAGACTCTTACTGACTAAAAACCACCCCGTTCCTTCTCCTGCACGTCGAGCCGGAGCCCCGGTTACCCGTTAGGTTCTCCGCGACTCCGAATCGGCATCGGCCCTATTGGGCCCCATCTGTGGTGGTCTGATGGCTCTTTGAGGCGCGCGCGGAACGCGACGCGCCGTACGCTCGGGTCTGTTTCTGGTCGGACGGGGAGCCACCCATGCTCGCCGTCCGCAGGCCCGCGCTTACGGTGGCCGGAGATCGTCCCGCGATCCCCGACGCCCGGTGTGTCCTCCGCGATGGCTGGGATGCGAGGAGGCAGCGCTTCGCTGCCTCACGCGTCCCGCCTCCTCCTTAGCTAGCATGACTGCTTCGCAAAAGGAGGAGACGGCATCCCAATCCCCCTCGCCCCGCATCATGGCCTGCACTAGGCCCGGACGCGAGAGGTCGCCATCGCCGATCACTTCCCTGAGGACACGGCGGTGCTCAGCCCACGAAGGGCATTCTCCCACCGTATGTTCCACCATGTCCTCAGGGCGGTCCTCGCAGTGATGACACCCGGGCGTTTCCTCCCGCCCCATCAGACACAGGTACCTCCCGAAACTCCCATGTCCGGTGAGGACCTGCGTCAGGCGGTAGGTGAGGACGCCGTAGCGTCTCTCAAGCCACTCCTCAAAGAGGGGACTTACCGCTGCGATGGCAGCGAGCCCATCATTCTAGATGATAATAATGTGTGGCAATAAGCTGACCTCATATTACATAGGAGTTAAAATCCACATAAATGTGCATGTCTGCTTACCACTTTGCAGATTAAAGGTCTGATGTAATGTTAATGTTATAGATAATTGGCAGACTCAAACCCATAACTTAGTAATAAAAAAGAAAACACATAAAATAAATCTGTGTTCAAAATTGAAGTCAAGGTTGTTTCTGGATTTAGTCAACATACAACTTGTTTGACTTTGAGCCCAATCATTGTACAAGTCAAAGTAGATATTAACAAATCATAGATAAAAACTTTTAAGGCCAAATTCAAGGTTCCATCGTTTTTCTGTACCAAAACCTTGAACTAAGTATAGGCAAGGAGGTTGGTAATTATTTAATGACTTACTGTATGAGGTCATTGCTTGTGCCTAAATATGTGGAACTAAAAAAACATAATTTATCTATAACTTACTTTTTTCTAATTATTTTCTTTTCTATGACAAAATTTATCAAAATAATGGAGAGAAGATTATGATTGTGCTAAATACAAGTTCAGTGATTAAATAAAAGTCTACACTTACAATTAAAAAAAAACAAAATTGATTAATGCACTTGCACTTACCGTAATTTAGATAACTTGGTGATTTCCTCAGGTAGAGCAACCAGCTCATTTCCCCGCGCGCCGAACGTGTCTAGTTTTTCCAACTTCCCTATTTCCTTGGGAATCTCCCGCAGTTGTATTTTGTTGCACCAGAACGCCTCCAAATTTTCAAGTTCACCAATTTCCGGGATCAAAACCTTTAGAGGATTGTAGCTGATGTTCAAATTCACCAAGTTTTTTAAGTTACCAATCTCCGGCGGAAGATGAGTTATATTATTATAATCTAGCGTCAACGTAGTTAGGTTCACTAGCTGAGTTATTTCCTGAGGGACCACTGTTATTTTATTTCTATGCAAATACAAATGTTCGACATCGGAACAGGTGTAAAGCAAATCCGGGATTTCAATGATTTCGTACGCATTCAAACTCAGCCGGGATTTCTTTTTGACTATAGCCTGTTCGATAAGGGCCAGTATATGGTTTTCACGAATAAATTTTAATATTGCACTCATTTTTGTATCTATTTTTGGTTACATTTCTATTGCGTTTTTGAATTTGTTGTGAATGTGACAGGTGTACCTAGGTCGCGAGTTTATGGTAAATAAACATAAAAATCTGATTGAAAAACATCAGAGCAGGAAAGGGAGATCAAGTTAATCTTGGCGGAAAGAGATAGGAATAAAACATAGTTGACAATCTGGCATTAATCTGGAACGCGATCTTGACATTACATAACTGAGTGTTGCAGTGTTTGCAAAACTATTTTCTACCTTTTACAGCTTAATAGAAGAGTTCGTAAAATTCAGATTTTATATGAAACTTGAAATGAAAAATGGACATAATTACATAAGATTAAGCTAAAATTTTCCAAGAGCGAATATTCCCTGGATATCATAGGTAGACTATTAAAATATTTTCAAATATGTCCAGTTTCATACTGTAATAAAATTTCATTGCTTTCAGTGTAAAGGATCGTTACCACTGTATCGATTTTCCGCGGTAATTGTGAAAATGGCTGGCATTTATCGCAGCTAAATAATTAAATAGATACAACTTATTAACAACATAAGAAGTGGATTAAAATATGGAAATAATTGATTTCCTTTAGAGAAAATTTAAAAGTGGTTTAGATCGATTAGTTTTTCAGTGCAAGCGAAAGAAAATAATATCAACATGCAGTCATGTGTTTTTAAATTAATATTTTCTTTGATATTAAGTTTACAATTATTTGATGCAGATGCCAATGGTAAGAAATGGTTACATCTGTAATTTGAAATGCATTTGTTCAAATTATATTTTATTTGTTTATACAACTCATAAATAAACATACCCTACGAGTTGGTACTTTAATTGACCTTGGTTTCACTCATGTTAATCTACTAGATGTGTAGTATGCAATTAAAAAGCACTAATTGGCTTGTTAGAAAGTTATGTGATAACATCGCCACAGTTAATTAACATTATTGCTTGACGTGACCTCTCTGACCTGCCACGAAAATAAAAAGTAAATAATAGGGCTTGATATATTGTTTTTTTTATGAATTAACTTTGTTCTTTACATTATTCTGTCATGTATTTGTGGTTTTTTTAAACTGTCAAACACCGCGAGGACACTTGTGAACCTAATGTTCTTTAATTGTTTCTATAGTGACAGTACTCAAAGGGTTAACGAACAAAAATAGAAATGTAGCTTTCGTTAACATAAACTACAATACAATAAAAACATCACACTTTCAATTCAGGGGGCTTCAAAGGGGATAAACAGAGGCGTACGGAGTACCTATATTAATTAGCACTTTCGGCAATTATTTATGAGTCCTTTGTATTACTTTGTCATTTATGACAAACACTAAGCTAAATGCAAACCAGAGAATTGCAGTTTGTTTCTTCGAGTTTTCACATATTATTTATTTGTTTTCACATATTTATCCTATAATACCTTGTTGATCTGAAAATTAAGGACGAATTCGTCCTTATCGTCGTTTGTCCTGTTTTTATTGTTGTTATTTATTGTTTGTGTAATACACAAACAATAAATACAATCAATACATATTACACAAACGAACAAGGATTACAAAGAACGTGAACGTAATTTGATATTGACAATAATTCCAGGGTCCCAAAACAAAAGTTCTCATCACCTCCGAAGACTGGGTGACGATGGATACTTCAAGTCGAAGCCATCATACCGCTCTTTCCAACCGGTATCCATTCGATATCACAAGTCTACCTACCCAAGGTCCGATGATCGATCTGATTATGACATAACTTCGTATGATACGGAGTACGGAGGAGTTGTCTCCAATTTTACGTCTTCCATTTATGATGATAATCCTCAGTTGTATCCTAACCCGGAGTTTGTGGCGCGGAGTAATCAGGGTAAGTAGTTGTAGTATAGCATTAAAATGTGATATTGACAATACTTACTAAAATTTCGCTGAAGTGTTCGGAAATGATTATTAATTTAAAGTGGAAGCGCCATAAGTGGTTTTGGGTAAAGACCTTTTTAAACCAGCTAGTTCCTGTAATAGTCCTGACCTGACTCTAATTAGAGAGAAAACAATTATTATTGTAGAAGATACAAACCCAGAATTGAATCGCAATAACATTTTTCAAAGAAACAAATGTCATTTAGACAGTCACTATTAACGTTTTCTTTTCAGTTATAAGTAAGAACGCAGACAACAAGGTAGACATTGAGCCAGATCTACCCGATGATTCCCTGGCTGATGCAGATCTGAAGGAACATAACATTATAGACAGTGTAACGTACTTGTACGGATTCAACAACTGTCACGGAGTAAGAAATGAATGGATGATCCTGGTGAGTTAATTTGTCCCTTATTCAGTAGTCGGATATTCGTAAGAATATCTAAGGGTGATTGGTGGGAGGAAAGATACAGCATTACTCTTTCGTTGTTTGATATTTTTTCTTTTTCATCTAGATAATGAGGTTTAGGAAAAAGAGGCACCAATAATTCATTTTTGTTACCAAGAAAATACCTGACGTTGAAAATATAAAAAAATTATCTTTCCATAACAGATCTTCATCACAAGCGGCATAGCAGTAGTCCTACTGATCAGTGCAGTAATGTGGCTCATGTGGAGTGAGTACGCAGCTGAATTCCGTCGCAACAGCAAGTTGTATCCCATCAATATTAACTTGTGTTGCTGTTTGGCTGCTTGCACCATTATTTATATACAGGCTGCGATGGTGAGTGGAAAAATGATAGTATTCACGTAATATTTTTCGAAAGAGAGTTATTTGTTAATTCTTTTAGTTAGTTACACCAGAAAATCAAGTGATAATTTATATAATAACATCAATGCAATGAACAAAGTTTTAATACCTCAATCTATCCTCAGGGGGTATCATCTCCCTCTCAATGTGAGAGGATAGCCCTCCTCCTACATTATACGCACGTCTCTTGTGCTATGTGGATAGTAGCACTCGCAGCTGCCGTGGCGGAGTACTGTGCTTGTGACACTCTGTTGCCACTGAAGTATAATTATCTGCTGGCCTATGGAGTACCTGCTGTTGTTGTCATGGTAAGAATAACATTTTAATCTTATACAAAAATCTATTTCTTAACTATAGTTATCTCGGTAAAATACTTGTGTTTTATTGATGGCTTTTGGTCTTTTTTCAGTTCAATTACGCACTCTCAATGGAGCACTATGAAATAAAACACTACTGCTGGATGTCCATCGAAAAAGGTATGGTTATGGGCTTCATGGTCCCAGCAATGATCCTCATCTTAATAAACACAGCCATAATAATCTTGGGCTTACAAAGCGTTAATAAGAAACAGGCGGAAACGTTAACAGCGAAAATACAGGAGCTAGTGGACCACCACATAGCTAATTGGCCAAAAACTGATGGTGGCCAAATGGATGATAAAAATGGCAGTATTGATACGTTAGATAATATCTACACTCCAGGCAGTAGTAGGAAGAACACTGATAGCTCTGAGACCCTTGATAAAGATTACAATGGAAGCGAAGACGATTGCCATTACGTGAACATCGCAATACCTGGTGAAAATGGTGAAACTGGGAGTGAGGTAAGTTATTATTAGAAAAATATACAAGGAACAGTAATTTTTAACTGTTTTAAACTAATATTTTCTTCATGTTCAATCTTAGCCCAACTTAGCTCAAGCTGCGAAGGCGATGCACGACAAGAGTCTCCTAAACATGCTATACATGGACAATATCTCTTGGAAGTGGACTTGGAACACGGAAGGCAATGAGCTGAAGACCTATCTGAACTTGTGCCTTGTATTGGAACCATTCTTTGCCATCAATTGGGTTATGGGAGTTGTAGCTATTGAGAATGCGGCGCATTGGTCTACTCCGACGATTTATTTGATACTTGTCGTTGTTATGGTTAGTGTTGAACGCTTATTTGAACCATCTATTTGTAATGATGACCAAAAAACGAGCTTGAATTTACTTACTTTATTTGCAGTATATATACTTAACTACGACAATATGTACAACGTTGCCGATCGTGCGTCCGAAAACCACAGCGCCATGCTGTGAGGCCGTCATTAGTGAACCAACTCTTACCAGAAATAGGTGAGTGTCTATTATACGAAATACCTTATTACAATGTCTAAAATTTAGACTTAGCGTTCAAGTTTTTATGAAAAGAAATATTTTTTTGTTCACAGGACTACTGACAGTATTCCGTTACTGGACCCAACAATCCAGCAACCAATTGTGACACCGGCACCAGCGGACACTATAAGTACTATCAGTATTTAAGTCACATGCCACATGCTGGTTTAATCAGTTCAGTCACAGTAATGACTTTGCGTGTTATGAAACACGTGCGAAATTCGATTGGCAGATCTTCTGCTTTCAAAGGTAATTTAGCTTCACTGGTTTTCAGTACAGAGCTAAAAGACAGGATTGTAACTTGACCGTCTGGATATACAGAGGCCCAAATGGCTACACAGAAAAATGAGAATCATTCAATCACATTTTGGTCAATAAAAATTCAAGTTTGCGTATTATTTGGTAAAAAGAGTGCAATACAAAAACATAACAAAGCCTCTGTATGTAATATGCCGTCGTTATGGGTTAGGATAGGGTTTTGAAAGACCATAATTTTATTATTAAGGTAGCTGTGACCAAAGACCTTTAATAAGGTCTTTAGCTGTGACTTTGTGAACGTCTTTTTTATTTTTTTTCCGTGGAATATGTTAGTATACAGTTCATGAAAATGAATTAAACTTTTGTTTTCATCGCCAATGTATAGTTCTTAGGAATAATTGAATTTAAGAAAATCCCTGCCTTTCGCTGTGAAACAGAATAAAATTAAGCTTAGTATTCTAGTATAATTTATTTATAATTTCTACTATTTAGTAGGTGTTAATTTGCTCTGGTATCATTCTTAGGTAGGTACTAGTAGCAAAAAATGCTGCAATGTTTGAATTTATTGTGCCCGCATTTTTTGCAAACAAGAACAAAACTAATTATGAATATTGAGTCTACAGTTCTTCCTATTTGTAACCAATGAGAGACGATTTGAGTAAAGATATCTTCAAGGCGATTGGCAAATAAATATTTACTCTTATAGTTTTGAAACCAGTAACGGTTTATTTCTTAAAAAATAACTACCTATAAGAAAGATTTAATGGATGAGGAAAGTTCTTAGGGCCAACTGTAATGAGGAATTGTGTCTTCTTAATGTTATAAATAAAATAATTCTTATTATTCATATCTTAATAGCATAATGTAGATACTGTAACCCTGAATAATTCAGAACAGTATAATTATCTCCCAAGAAAGGCATTTACAATTTAATCCTAAATATAATTCAAATTAAATGTGATTCATAAAAAAGGAATTTTAATAATACTAAGTGGTTTAGTGTTGACATAAGAAATTTAATGTATGTTTAAAAAGTTAAATAAATCTAATCAATTATAAAATATTGTTAGATAAATGCCGTAGTTTTTGGAATTTTCAAGCTTGTGATTTTATTTTTTTGAAACTTTACGCCTGTATTTTAAAGAGAGGTCGGCAAAAGCAGTGGCGACTTATACGCACAATGATAACTGTTTTATTCATGGTTTCATAATTGTAACAAATAAATAGTACCTAATCAATATCTGGTTCCACTAGATTTCAATAATATCGAATAAATAAAGTCTCTGCTTTTGTTGAACTAATATAAAAATGTTAAGTCAATCATTCTAGATTTTTTAAATCGTATCAATAAGAACTTTTCTACCGCAAAGTTTATTATGTCTAAGTTATAATTCTAGAATATGAAATGTTACTAAAATACATATTATTCGTATACATAACCATTACATAACAATAAATATTTAACTGAATAACTCATACAAACGTGGTCAGTGTTGACAATGACGAAATATTGTCTTAATATTTATGTTTAAATCATAAAAATATATTATATTACATCACACAGGGCGTAGCAAGGTTGATAGCATATTGTAAATGATACAAATAAGTTTCTTAAGTATAATAATTATTGTGAAAGAGACCTTTAATTGACAATAAAATGTAAAGACACTGCCCAAATCTACATACTATCCGAGCTACGCCCATTTTAAAATATAAATATGAATTTTTATCCCTGGATATTGTTAGTATAACATTATGGAGTTTATGAGTTAAGTGTTCATTAAATATTTTTTAGAATCAGAGATAAAATTCTACGTATTAAATAAAAATAAAATCGTCAGAAAATACGGAAAATATTTTAAAAGTTGCCGTGTTACTAAATTGAATACCGAATCGAGGTAAAAATGTATGCTAATTCAAAGTTGTAATTTGAACAAAATACTAAGAAAGTATTTACATTTGATAATTATTAAGTAAAATTTAATTATAATGATTACCTCGGTCATGTTACAGCAATAAAAGGATATCAAAATTTCGTGGTCAGCGTATTTAATGTTTGAAAACTTACTACTTTGATTGTAGTTAAGATTTCATTTGTGATAGAAGATAGTGTGATAGCAATACATATTGTTGCCACGATGTGTTTTAATAAATGTTTTAAAATATCATTGAATTACGTGTTTTATTCATTTTCCCTTACGTCTACTTCTAATGGTATAATTTAAAATAATTATGATGTTAGTACACACCCTGTACGAGGTGTATTTCCGGACTCTTCCGTAAACATTTTCAAGAAGTTGACAAAGTTCACTAGGTAATACTTACCAAACCCGAGATTCGAACACTTGATATTCGAACCTTACAACTACCGTCATTGAGGTAGTTCTGTGATCACTCGACCAATGAGGAAATTTTTGAGGAACAATTACCAACATTTTATACGTCGGTAGTGGTACAATAAAAATTGTATCTATTGAAGTTGGAGAAAATAGTGTTGCACTTGTAAGAAATGAACATACCTACTGTGAATTTTTTTAGAGGTATAATAACTACCGTGAGACATAGGTAGGTACTAGGCTGCGCGACATCGTCGCGACCGCGTACGCTGCTCATGAGGAAGAACCCCTCGGGTTCGAAACTAGTAGAGCTTTTCTCTGTACCTATATTCACGTGCGCGATTTTTAGTTAGTTTATTATGAATATTCCCCAAAATATAATAAATTACACAATCGGCTAGGTACTACATTGCGCCAACAGAAAGGTTCGACTGATGTTATTTGAAGCTCGAAAAGATATATTCTATGTGCAGCATTTGTTGATTAATTCAATCTGGTAATTGAATTGAGCAAAGGATAATAATAAATTGATTTCTTGCTGTTGCCAAGTCAAGAGATTATAAATGCAAAGCAATTACTTTCCCTCAATAATGATGTAGTTCAGTCGCTCAATTGAGGTATAATTTTCCTTAACTCGTCGAGTACCGGTTTTGTAGACACAATTATAGAACAATAGGTTGCGGTCACCGGTGACCGCTTGGTGTTTGACAGTTTAAATTGATATTTATTCCGTTTCAACTTAATCATTATAATGATATGCCGATATCGATGCGTCACACCGTACACCGGAAATGTCGACATTGTCAAGGGTGAATAACAAATAAAACAACTAATATTCTCTTATATCGAGTGTATTTCTGGATAAATCGGTTACAAAATACTTATCCAACGCCCGCCATGTATCGAGCCGCAGCTCAAAAGCTTACATCCTTAGCAAGATGAATCTCAAACGAAACTAGGTGACCGTATAAAATCGTACATTATTTATATTAACTAAATATTATAAAAGCCGACCGGCGTTCGCTAACCAGTTTTATTATTACATTTAAAAAAAGATCGACGCGTACGCTGTATTTAAATTTAGTTTGAGCTAACTTACTCTTTAGTTAATTATAGGAAAAAATATATATAATAATTAGTATAATTTAAATTATTACATAAAGATTCCTTAATTGCTTATAGAGGCTGTCGCGGAGTCGGCCATGGGTTACAGTTAACTGTACAGAGTTCCGACTACCGACTGACCGGTGAGGCCGCTCCGGAGTAGAATCGACTGCAAAAGCTTAAGGATTGAAACGATATATAAAAAAAACCCATGCGAAACTGTGGGTCGCACCGCGAGCTGTGCCTGACAATACTGACTAAGGCCATAGCGTGAGGCCTCGTGTAGTGGCACACTGCTCGTGCGGTGTGTTACTGCATGAGGTCGTGCTGTGGCGGTTAAGGTTGTTTCCGTAGGAGTCGCGGTGCTCCGCACGTCGGTCGTGGCGATAAATGCTGACTTATTGGCGGTCGGTGGCGCGCAGCTTCTCTTCAACAGCCTCCTGCGAGGCCTCCGAGAGGTCGGTCGCCTGGATGTACTTCTGAACGCCGACCAGCGACTTCTTCAGTGCGTCGAAAGAGCTGGAGACAAACGAAAGAACGTATTATAGCATAACCTTCAATTTTTAACGGTCTTCGTAAAATAACATGTGCCTATTCGATTAAATTTCAGAGTACATATTTCGTAAACTGTTAATTGCGTCTTTCAAACATTGAATGAAAGAATCCAACATTATCAACAGCATTTATCTAAAGAACTCAAGTACAGAGAAAGGTGAAAAACAATAGAAATAATTTCCAGTACAGCATGACATTCGTAATACGAACTACGTCATCATTTACAAATAGCACTTCCAGATATAAGTTATCTGTCGATTAGGATATCTTGTTCGCGGTAAACGTGATGTGGGATGCGTCACCGAAATATTTCAAGCGTAGGGCGCGGTCGAAAAGCATTGTAACTACGGTAAATTAATTGAATTGCTAAGTTAGTGAAAAATGATAAATCTTAAGAGCTTTTGTGAATAATTTAACCACACTAGATAAGTGGCATTAAGACTTCGCAAACGTAAGTCTATTTTAACTCGATTCGGAGTCGCGGAGAACCTAACGGGTAACCGGGGCTCCGGCTCGACGACGTACAGGAGAAGGAACGGGGTGGTTTTTAGTCAGTAAGAGTCTGACACTCCCTCCCGCCTCACCCAGGCGGGAGCAGTCATTCGATGATTTTTCCCCCTTAAAAAAAAGTCTATTTTAACTACATCATTTTGACTATCTTTTCTTTTTACCGAGTGCAGCATCTTTTATCATATTGTCTAGCGGAGCTGATCAGACCTTTCGTATTTGATAATTCGATTCTGGCCAATCTAACATGACACTTGAAACAAATTCGTAAGTAGTGACTACCTTCGTAAGTAGTTTGTACTTTCGTACACACTTATATTGCACTTTTCTTCTAATAAGATTATTTCGATAACCACGATACAATGATATGAATAGATTTTTATCAAAACTAGTTTGATAGTGTGTATTTAATTGAATTTCTTTGGTAATTTGTAGTAACTAATTTTAGTAGTACAAGACTTGTTTTTTTCGGGACTTCGATCATCGTCCGTGTTTTTAGAAAAGGTAATCAAAACCACTTACAACATATTCACAACCCAATTGATTACTGTAACAACTACTAAAAAATATTTCCGTTCTGTTTCGCGAAGTTTAACGTTTTTCTAAATATAATATCGTGATTTTGGCAGCTGTATGCAAGGACTGTCTGTTTTATCGTCCGATTATTGCTGGAACGTCGGAAACCGTGTAGGATTATAGACGGTTGCATTATCTTTAGTGATTCTGTCATGGTGCGAGCAATGATGAGTGCAGGGACAAGATTAAAGTCATAAAATGATTATCGTTTCTTTTCTTTCGCGTAAAGTCAGTTTAACGAGTAAAAACTAGAATCTAGTTTTGAAATAGTAGCTGTCTTCATTTATTAAGCAACGAATTTTATTGACGATTGCAATAGGGGTAAGTTTATCGAATAGTTAAAATAAATACAGAGTAATTGAAGAATGATACGACTAAGACTTCTTATTGTACACACATCTAGAAGCCATTCATACATTATCTCTTTGGCCATTTCATAAAAAAGCGAAAATGACATTTGAAGAATGTATAAATGATATTTACCTGGAGTACAACATCTTCTTCTTAACCTTAGCGGTGTCGGGGCACCATGACATGAGGAAGAGCTTCTGTTTCTTACTGGCCTCCGACGTGCCTTGGCACTGGTGCGTGTACTCGAAATCGAAGAGGCCATATCTGGAAGATAAGTGGGATAGAGTTAGTGTTACCCTTTACTAGCAAATTTAAAGGGTTTAAGTGTTAACTATTAGTGTCCGTCTAACAGAAATCAGTTACCGTACAAGGAATAGTAACTTTTTCGAAAACAGTTTTTTTTCCCCGAGCGATTTTTGCATAATATATCATGATTTTAAACTATTGGCAATAATAACCTTTGTTCTAAATAACGTTGTGAGTATCCAGAAGACTTCAGGGCGGCATTTTTATCGATAAACTAGCCAAAAGTTCTGCAAGCGAAAGTAAACCATCTTCCCACAAATAAAAGCACAAATTACCTGCACTCTCCAGTGCCACCCTTCTGCAGATCCTCAAGGAACTGATCGTATTCCGCGTTGCGTTCTCCGACGGTCTCTACGTCAATTTGTTTCTCATCCCTGATGTAGAACACCACGTAGCGGTGCTTCTTGTCTTTCTTGATCTCCTCGTACGTCGTTTTGCACGCGTCCGAAACTGTCACACCAGACGCCTGTGGAGAAGTCAAAGAAGATTAATATAAAGAGTTCACTCTTTTAAAACAAAGTAAGTCTGGTATTCCTCGAAGGAGTATTGCTGTATGAGTGAAACGCAACCTTTTCCAGCGCGACTTGTAAGTTAGCCTAGCTAATTCCTTCGCAGAATGTCACTAAATAGGGTGTTAGAACAAAATTAAATAGATATCTGTTCAATTTATATAGTGAGGGAAACAAGGATTTTACATCCCATGCTGTGGGCTCCAAATTATAACTAGTCATTATACTCATACTACATAATTATGTACAATTGAATCGTGAATTACGAGTCGTAATGTATGTATTTCTTTTCCTACCTATCCTGTCTTTAATCTAAAATTCATTATTTATTTCTTAATCAGAAGCCGGGAACAGCGAACAATAGGGAACATTTTTCTCAAAATATTCGACTTAGCGAAGAATTTGAGATCGCAAGCGAGACAAGCGTTCCAGATTGAAGAATCCTTTAATATCGGAGTCGCCGAATTCTTTTGCCGTTTAATTACATTTTCTCCACGAAAATCTCTCTTAATATTTAAAGATATTGTTTACGAACTAATTTCACATTCCATTGGCACTATGTTCCTGTTCCTATGCAGAAGTGGAGTGTAATATTTGCATGCATGTGCAATGCATGAATGTGCTAGTTGCAGATGAATGCACGATCAATTACAAGTGGGGCGTTCCCTGGACTCTTGCCAGCGTCACGGTGAGATCAAGAAGATGTTTCGAAGATTAGAGCATCGTACTAAATAATAGACCGATCGTTCACAGTTCGTAGTATCGATTTGAAATAAATTATTGGTTCATTAAGTTATCCACTTCATTTAAAACTTTATTAATTGATTTGGTATCACCATTCTCAAGAATCACCCGCTTCTATTGATAAAAATCATGTAGGACCTACATTGTACGTAATCTATTAGAAATTAAAAGCATTTCATTTTATCATCGACAGGCGAACACACAGATAGTTACGTAGAGGTAGATGCGTGGATGTTCCTGAAACATTTTTTTATAGTTAAAGGTTTGTTTTTATTTAGTCAGCAGCCGATGCGGCCGATGATTGCCGCTCGTAGATCACGCTACTAAACATAATTAAGAAACTATTATCAAATGAAATACCAAGAAATTCTAAATGTTCTTCCGAAACATAATTTAACAAAATGGCCGTTTAAATTCAAAACATTCAGCAACATTTCCTGTGCGCTTGTATCCCACGAACGGAACTTGTCAATAGGTTCGGAATGGGTGCCCATTGTCTCAGGCGGTCAGCCAACGGATTTTAAATAGATATGTTTAAAATGTTCTGAGTTCTGACGTGAACTAGGTACATCATTTAGAAGTTAAGACGTTAATGAGGATTCTTGGGCGTTGTAGAGATAGCCAAGATTTGTAGCAATTGTTGGTCTTCGTTTTAGTATTTTGAACGTGATAATGTGACAGGCTAATTTAACGCTAATTGGTGGCCACGCCCACTTTGCGTAACGTTTTTATTCTTTATAACCGAGCTGGTTTAAAAGCGAATTTACAGGAGTAATGGCAGACTCCGTACATCGAACTCCTTATTAGTATTGTCTATTTCCATTGAAAATAGATCGCATTGCCATTTGCTCATCTATGGTCTTATAAAAAGCAAATGAACAAAATATTGTTTTCTACGCAAAGAAAACTGTATCAAATACTCATATTCGAAAAAGCTATTACAATAATTCACCGTTCTGCTATAACGGTTTACTTTAGCAACGGCATTAACTCACATTTGCACATTTACAATAATCTAATTTGATAAACACTACACTAAATACGTTGGTCTAAATTATTTATAGATATAAACTAGATTAAAGGACGTTTTCTACTACATTCATCAGCTAAGTCTAAGCGCTATTCTTTGTAACGTTAATAAATTGTTCAGCATGGCGTCTCACTAATGTTTTCAGAGACGCGGGTATTTGCTGAATAAATTACGCAATAATGAGGGTAGTCAGAAATAATCCCCGTTATATACGGAGGCAGCTGTTGTCGCATTTCATTCAGTTCTATTTCAATTAACCCACAAGGCTGGTGCAGTTTGATCTACATTTTATTTGACTAAGAGTGCATTGTAGCATTTTGAAACGAATGTCTATTTGAATTTACAGATAAAAATGTGAAATGGGGATACTATCTAACTTATTTTCACTTGCAAATTAAATACGATCAGTATTATTGTTCAAGAAACTTTATTTGTACTTCAAATTACTAAAGATGTGAAAATAAATATTTAAAGAGGATTACGTTGCAAAACTGTTTTCATTATAATCATTTCGTGCAGTTCGTAAACGGCTTGCAAGATAGCGTCTTCATTCACATTTCTATGAGTCAGCAAAAACCTGTACAAAGATTGTTTATGTGAGAGACATCGATAGCACAAAAGGAAGGAAATATCAAACCTCTTTCAAAACTGTATCGTAGAATGCTAGGCACCTTTCACACAATTTCCAACTACCCACATATAAAATGAAATCATATTCCGACAACCATAAAGACGTATTTGATTTCTCGAGGGTAAATGTAATTTCATGAGTCACTGGGAATGTTATCATCTTTTATCTGAGGTCAGGGCTTCGCGTTGCAAACGTATTTTTCCCATACATTTAAATAACATAGGTATAATTATTGTTCTACACATTTTGTTCTGTTTGTACAGGTGGTTCTCGGTTCAATGAGTAACGTTTTATTGCAGGATCAAATGGGCTCGGTCTAGAGTTGTTTAGTCAACAATAATGTGTAATGTTAGACTCGGCTGTTTCGCCTTGACCTAGTCGCAGACCTTGTGGTAGTCGGTTGGAAATCGCACGTAATAAATACGGGATGTAGAACTAGAGTTACAATTAAAATTGATCATTCGGAGCGATTAATGGCTGAGAAACGAAGTAATTGAAATTCCAACTGACAAACAATACGAGTGTGAAGCCCAAAGAAGTTTTATAATCTGTTACAAAAAGATCGGTTGTTGAATGTTGATAAAAGCGTAAAATATATCTAAATCCAACTTTAACGAAGCTGTAACATCGCTAGAGGCATCTAAAAGCGACCGTCCCCCGCATGGTACAGTAAAAATAGCCGTATTCCACACTCGAAGACATTGGCCGTAGCACGATCTAATAATACGACGGTGCATGAACCAAGCCACGTGCGTTCAAATCCTTTGCTGTGCACATGTTCAAGTATCTTTGGCTTTAAAGCTTCAATTTTATAAAGATTGCATCCTTTGGGAATTCTATCCTTCAACGAAAAATGCTAAAAGGATTTGATAGCAGTTGCATGAGCAGTTTGATATCTCTTTGGAGACATTTTAAGAATTCTAAAGGGACTTCGGAATTTGCTGGAACTTTGTCTTCTAAATATTACTTTTCTCTCGTTTCTTATTATATGAAGTTACACGAATCCTACAGAAATGGCATTTTGAATCATATCAAAGTAATAAATATCCGTGAAACGGTATCTGAAGAACGAACCTATAATATCAGACCACATTCATTCTTCACTGACTACAATGAACCAATTTATCCCAGCATAAAAGCGAATCTATTTCTATTTCTGTATCCAATATCTGAATGATGTCATTGGTATTGCAAATCTTAATTTGTATCGCGTAAACATTTACAAATGGATAATTCTCCATTTGTCCTCAAAATTTTAGGGCTTTGCTATAAACATTTTCGTGTTGAACAAATGTTTATGATTCATAGACTTTCAAAGTTGTCATTACATACTCAGATCAGTCCTTAGCTTGATACGAGTGTAGTAAATTAGTCATGAATTAGTATTATTCATCGTCCATAATTACAAGGTTATTTAGAAATACTATTTGTCATCGTACATGTATCGACTTTGGCACTTCCATGGAAACATTCATTCCTAATTCTAACATTCTTGAAAGGTTCTCGAGTGCCTAATTGATATTTTCTTCGGTTATACCAAGGACGGTTGAAATAAAGGCGTTTCTTATTTATCAATGCCTCATTGTCAAAAGGTCTTTTTCGTGAACTTAAAAGTTGACCTTTTCGTTTGGACTATTTCTATTTTCGTAATACTGTTGCACGGTCAATTTGAAGGTTGAAGACTCGGTTAAAACAGACAGTACTATTTTCTTTGATCTTTTATTTTTACGTAGCACTATTATTTTTATATCGAGTCTACAATTTTCAACTCATTAGCCACGTCTTTTTTACTAGAGTAAATTGCACGTGGTACTTATTCCGATCGCGTTTAACTTAATTACCATATAATACAAGCAATATTTATGCCTGAATGAATAAATATTCCAGACTGCACCATTTTGCCGCATTAGACGAAATTACCATCATGTAATGCTACGGCAGTCGATCGATTGCCCGTGGTTCAGTACTGCAATTTTGTATTCCTAACCATGTGTGTTGAATTATTTATTAGCTTTTCTTCATTTCATTTGGCCTTTCAAGAGCCTTCAAAGGGGACGAGCAGTTCCATCAAGATGTTACTGGAAATGAGACGTGATAGTATTGAAAATGTGGTTTTAAGAACACAATTTCTGCAACTTCAAAAATAGTACATTTTTAATATAATATTATCAAATTCGTAAAACTATGTAGAAGTAATCAATATCGAATGTGTGTTGCAGATACAATTTGTAATTTTCATTAGATATAGCTGGTTTGTCCCAGTTACAAGAGAATTGTAAGGCATTCCACTCTCGCACATAATTAAAGTAACGTAGCGAAGCTGGCATACCTGCTCATAGCTCATGTCATGTTTCACACATGAATTATCTTTATTGAGTAAATGGACAGGAATTGTAGTTTTTTTTAGTAATGAAAGATGTAGATAGTTTTAATGTACTTTTAATTATTGTGTATTGTAAATATGGGAGTCGTGGTCAGTGTAAACCATTACATCATAAGTTTTTGGTTTTAAAAGCCAATGATCTATAGTATTTGTTGAATTTTGCAAACTCATCATTTACCATGTTGCTTGGGAGATGTTAATGTTAATGGTCATTTTAACATTGAGTGTTTTGGTAACTACGAATTATTCTCCTGGAAAATAAATCCTGTGCCAAAAGTCGACCAGGAATGAACAATGCGGTACAAAACGATGACGACAATTGGTTAGAAAAAACCACATCACCCACATTAATCAAATGTCGTCCAACCAACTGCTATTCCGGAAGATTTGATTTATTTTATTTAGATCTATCGCTTGCTAGCTAGCAAGGTTTTTGGATCAACAAATTCTTAAACATAAATCAGAATGTTTTAGAATATCTTTCGCTCCGTTACATCAGAATTGTGGGTTTTGATGTGTTGGCGTTTGGCGTGAAATTAATCTTGGAAAGATTTTATTAAATTCGTCTCGTCATATTCAGTTAGCAACATCATTTGCTGCTTTAATACTAGTAGATGACAGTGAGTAAGCAATTTTGTAGAAACTGCAAGTCACATGAATTTCACACTCGAGGTAGAGGCGACCTGAGTGCACTTGAGATAGGGACAGTTATCTAGCTATGTCCTCTCAGTATCTGATAAAAGTACACAATTCAGGATTACTATAAATAAATTAGAATAACGCCAATATTATCAAAATGGATAGTTTCTTCGATTTTGTTTGCACTGAGAGTAAAATTTACTCATTTTAGAAAATAATTTTTATTTGGCATTCTCTAGCGAGGAACATACATAATCATTTACAAATGTCCAATAATAAGGTAATAATTTATCGTTTCGGTGTAAGTTTTTCATATTTTTTTGTTTAAGCCGATCTTTTTACATACTGCTGTTTAGAGCTTACAAGATATAATGCCTAAATAACTTTGGACTAGCGATTGTCTACCTACAATAATTCAATTTCTAAAATTAGGAAAACCACATGAAATAATATTTATCCGCATTCATACTGGGCTATAGCGGTAGGCAAAACATAAACAGGAATGGTAATATAGTTTTAAAATAAGTGTGGCACTTATTTTAGTAGGTAGGGGAAAGTAACTTTCCGAATAGTAATTTTAGAAATACAAAGAAATGTTTGTAAAGGGAAAATGAGGCCTTCTATTAGAAGAGCACTAAAACGACTTTGAAGGAAAAACTAAAATGACCGTGGTCTGAGAAACATAACATAACATAACATCACGCCTTTTTATCCCCGAAGAGGTAGGCAGAGGTGCACATTACGGCACTTAATGCCACTGTACAATGTAACACCCACTTTTCACTATTTATGTTATGAGTCCCATGTAATGGTCTGGTCTGAGAAAATCAATACTTTATTTACGTCACACGTAAAGCAGACAATAGTGTTTTAAGTGACATCAAAAAGCTTTTTGAGTCGTCCTTCTGTACAGTAATCGCACCTCTTTATTTAGATTTGGTTACTCCAACCAGACTCCTTTCAGTCTGTCTCATTACGCACGCATAAGTAACAACGCGGGCGACATTGTCCTATAAAAAAACTGCCGTGAAGGTCAACGACCTTAATGTCAGTCGGTTAAGTATGCGTCATTGCCTGACTCAGGTGAGTTGCGAATGTACTGATGAGTAACTTTACAGTTGACTGGACTAGGTACGTAATTCATTAGCAAAACGGACTTTATAGTAAAAAGGACTCAAATATTAGATTTCGAATGAGTTCGATAGCCTAGGATATCGATTACGAAGAAATTATTCATAGTATCACAAATATGAGTAGCACGAATCGATTGCCTGCTATAAAAGGTATAAAATAGCTATATTATTATTTAAAATTTGATTTTTATAAGCAGCAGGGCTCCAATATTCGCCCATTCGTCCTAAAGGACAGCATCACCCTCATTGATTAGGGGACGAAAAGGGGAGTTTTGGCAGGGGACGGAATAGGTATTTGCGATTCATTGTACTCGTAACCATTGTCCGTTGTCGGTTGCTTGACATCTGTACTATAACTAGATGTCGTTATGCAAAGTATCTCTAATATGAAATTTAATCTTTCCAACTATGATTTCGGAGATAGAATACTTCTTTTACATCTTACAACGTGGTTCTATTAATTATTATTATGAGACTTTGAGCCTAAAAACCGGTTAAAAACAACCAGATAGAGAAGCTTACGTATTTCTTCTCATTAGCGAGAATTAAAGGTCCTACATTACGCTTATACATTTTTAATATCACCTAAGCGAGGCTTTTAACTTCAGCACTTATGAACTCAAATATTTTAATAGGAATATTCCACATTTAATTAAATCTTTAATAGGCCATAATATTACGACTTAAAACCAGTAATAGGGTAACTCGTTTTTGTAGTTTTTCGGTCAATACTCCTTGAATAATTACGACGATCACACCTTGCGGTGGTCACGTCCAAAGATCAAAATATACTCAGAGGCAACAATTGAAAAGAATATTTGATGCATTGCGGCACAGTTAGACAGTAAATGATCACGTTTATTTGACTCGAAACCACGATTTTAGCGGATAACTAGTTATCATGGATACAAATGTCGAATTATCATGAATTATATTAAGAACGATACAATCAATAAGCTATTGATAAGACTTACATAATATTTTAAGCTATACCTCTTTGAAATGGACAAAGAAACATGTTAAACTGATTCAAATTTTCGGCAACGAATAGAAAATGCTTTTCAGATTAGAATCGAGTAAGATTCGGAGATATAGACCATTAACAAGATTACATTCAGCTAATAGATTAAAGCCTCCTTGTAGACATAGGTCTGACTAATTGAATACGAACAAAGGAAATGTTTTGTATCACATTATGTTCTCGGAACGATAAGATCCAAATTCATGGAAACAAGCAAGTCTTGGAAACAGTCTAGTTATTACAAAGGCGATAACACGACGACTGCGGTACTACGAAACTTCGTGTTTTAATAGTCAGAGAGAAAAGACTACAAAGGCATTGTAGGTCTTAATAAAAGTCGTGAAAGCTACAAAATTACGAGTTGAGTAAGATCGTGCCTTGCTTGAGATAGAAAAAAAATGCGAGAGGTCGTCGCCTTTTCAGACTTATTATTTTTTTCGTCTCATGTTTGCAAAGTACTATAATTTACGTACAATTTTGATAGAAAAGTGCATCATCCAAACATCACAGACGACGACAAGACCATTTGTGACCAACATCTGTTCTAGCTATAATAAATTTAGTATAAATACATCGCATATAGAGAAAGTCTAGACTAAGATGGTCTAACATTACGGTATGACTCACAAGATGAAATGTGACTCACGTTTAGAGTTTTTACAGATAAAGTGCCTGTATATGGTCAGAGAAACTTCATTAACATCAATGGAGTTAAAAGGTTTATTTACAAGCTTTTCCATACATGGTTTAAACAGATTATGCTTGATGTTTTGTTTTACTACTTATTTTGTTCTTTTGGTGTATTGTTACTATAATAAGTTGGTAACAACAAATTATGTTATGAGTTTACAAACTTAACATGTATCTTTGGATTGACACATCTCAAAACGTTTTTGTTATTTTTTTATCTATATTTGAATGGGGTCTCATTAATGTTTAGCTCACTGCTATAAGCTTTTGGTTACTCAATTGAACAATTAACGAATGAACTGGCTGTGTGAGCAAAAAGGCACTGAATTGAAGGACTGAATGGTAGTATATGCTCAATAATCAAAATTATCCTAAGGTCTGGTAAAAGATGAAACAAGTAACAGACAGAGGTTGAAAGCAGAATGAGATCAGAAAAAGAGAACATAATTATGCTATTTATACAGAAAACACAACAGTAAACTATTTCATTAACAAACAGAGATTCAAAACAAACGCAGCATAAACATTTATTTCAATTTGAACGCGAAACTTGCAAGTCATTGAGTTTACCCCACCCCATGGTTGTACAAAAAAGGACAGCATTGTTGATTATAAACTAAAATTAATGGCAGGGTCTGTGACTTGTAAACAGGGGCGTTGACATGTACTTGAGTATTAGATGAGTGAGATAGACTGACTTATGTATCATGGGAGAGAAAAATGGTGGAGAAGCAACTTTGTCTGCATAATTTAGTATGACAAATCTAACTACAAGTTACATAGCAAAAATAATTCTTCTCATTGTAGTCAGATATGAAATGCCGGCTACATCTAGCTTAGATGTGTAAGCATGCTACTTTGCAACCTGTTCACAAATATAATTATAATTTAAATAAAAAAGAGAAAAGAAATACTAGTTATTTATAAAAGTAATTGATTTTCTGATGACACTCTTCATTTTAGGTCTCTAATAAAATCATCTCAGATGTTAACACATAACATAACATCACGCCTTTTATCCCAGAAGGGGTAGGCAGAGGTGCACATTATGCCACTGTACAATGTAACACCCACTTTTCACTATTCATGTTATGAGTCCCATGTAATAGGGGGTGAGCCTATTGCTCCCTACTGAAATTTTAGCATTCTCTTATAAGAATGAGTTGGTAGTCTTAATAGAATGATATTTTACATTGCGCACATATTTTTACCATATTTTAAAGAGTCATTACAGTTGTTTTTATAAATATATATGATCTTGTTTTGTCCAGTTACTTGGGGTCAACATATTGTACGAACAAAGTCACTAATGAGAATTAATTATCTGTGGAGATAAATTGAAATTAACTGTTATTTTTTTTATTGCATTTGCTAATAGGTATGTGGGTGTGATCTTTGACATAAATTGATGTATCTACAGTTTTATATGTGGGTAATTGTTAAAGGTTTGTGTGTTAGTCACAAGTTCAAGTTTGTCCCATTTGTGTCATACCAATACAATTAGTCATATTTGATGACTTGATATTTTGAATTATTCATACAATTTAATTGTGATTTGAGGAAGGAACTGCTCATTGTGGACAATAAACTATGAGTTTTGAACTATATAGTTTGCTGCTTCATGGAATATTTTCCTTGTCATGTGTAGATTTGAATTCACTGCCTGTTTTATCAGTTGATTCAGCCAATGAGCCGCATTACTAGCAGGAAAACTAGTGATAAGAACATTAATCCATTAATTCAACGTGATTCTCGTTACCGGGATTGGCTTTATGCCATCTCTATGGATCTTATTGACCAGCAATAAAGGCTAATTTCGCGTGTCGTAGGTACCTGATAAAATATCTGATACAGCTAGATTTTCGTCAATAGAATTGAATAACGACCTTGACATTGCTCGGCCAATACCCTCGGCTCACTTTTATAATGACGTATCACCGGCTGCGGTATTCAGACGCGCCTATTAGCCCCAAAATAGACACGAAATGTATGTGACAAGCTCAGCCGCGATCACTACGCCTTATATGGTCAAACGCAAGTGCGATTGCGCGACGATGCATTCCCTGTAAAGTTCGTTGCCCCCGGCGCGCTACACTCTACTGATAACTCATCTGAACACCACAACTGCCTCTCCAGCCCTTTAAAATCATCCATCGCCCCATACGGCACTCCGGGCTCGTCAAAAAAGGCGTTGCAGGAATAACCTTTCAAACGTACGTGAAATCCAATACCGGCCCATTGAGTAGGAATGTCCACTCGTCATCTCGGCACTGGTAGACATCTCCGCGATCATATACTCGAAAACACAACACGTGGCATCAAATCACTGAACGGTGACAACGATTTTTACGAAAAGGCGTGCAAACTCGACTGTGGGTTGTGCGAAATATGGCGGCACCGGTCACTGGAGAGCTATTTTCCGTGAAATTGCAATATTCCGATTCGTAATTCACCACTCTTATAACGTAAGAACACATCGCGGCTGTTATGCACTGTAATTTATTTTCTTCACTTACCATTTTTTGATGTTATACACGTAAAAATTCCACCACTAACTTCACCGACACCACGACAACGACGACCGGAACGACACTGTTCGGAATGTTGGCCAACCCTTTTTTACGGCACCCAATGAGCGCATGCGTTAAACTGATTGACAAAATCAATACAGTGTCCTTTTATAACTACGACAAATTCACATAAACTGGCACAAACAGAGTAATTGTAAATTCCACTTTTAATTTTTCGTAAAATTTTCGGTAATAAATACGATCTAATAAGAATTTGTCACTTAAAAGTTGCAAACGCAAGGTGGCAACTTTCAGAAAACTATACTAGCAACTCTGTTGAAGTACGCGATAATATGTACTGAGTCTTCAAATAAAAATGTTATTGATAAATAAAAGTCACTCCAATGTAACCAAGATTAGATATCAGAATACATGCCACTTTGTAAAGGCACGTATAGAAATACTTTTATACTATCAACTTTAAAAAGTGAGTCACTGATGACGACAGCTTGTCAGCCAATCAGAATTTAGTATTCAACAAATGCCCATATACGGACTGACGGAAACAGTCGCAAAATCGCAAATGACATATGAAATTGCGCGCGATTTTCGTAAATAATTTCGTCTAAGTTCGTTTAACTGTATGATAATAATAGATAACAACTATGTATATATTTTTTATTATGTTAGTCAGTGAATGACATTTTGTTATTTGAGTTTTGTTTGCTACCATATAAGGTAGTGATGTTTTATGATTGTGCAGAAAATCATCGTTGAGAACTTGATTAGGGACTTGCGATTTTCTGTTACTCGGAGATTAGAGATGATTGGAACATTTTGTCAAGGATATATTGCTTAGTATTGTGTAAATTGGAAACATGTTTTTCTGCAAATCATTTATTTGTTGATTGTATGTAAGTATGTATGTATGGGAATCCTACTTAGTTACCTGAGTAAATAATGAACAGTATTGATATTTGGCAGATAGGTTCTTAGTTCAATAAAATACACGATTTAATTAGTGTTTCAAAGTTTGGTGTTCCAGTGTTTCAGCTTTAGGTAAATTTAACAATGCATCATTTTAATCTTATAGTTAAGGGGCATGGGGTAAGTAAACAACAAAATTAAGTAAATAAAAATTATTAAAAATACTTGTTTTATTTTACTAGAATAGGTCATATTAATTTAGAGACAGAAAACGTTCCGTTTTATGTAGCACAATAAATAATATTTTTACATTTACATCTCATAGCTTTAAATTCTAGTTTTTTAGTATTCTTATGTAATTAGGGATCCAACCTTCGTTCAGAATGCAAATAAAAACAAACTTGACGAACATTTTAACAATAATAAAATGTATCTACAGGATTACCTATTGGTAAAACTTAAAAAAAAATTACAGCAAGACAATATCACTGGTATATTTTTCAAGATGATTTTAGTTTTTTTTTTCAATGTAGGCCCTATTCTAATAAGACACAGATATCGTGTATTAGTGCTTATAAGCGAATAATTATCAAGACTGGGGCCATTATATTTTTAGTTATTATTACATTCTTAGACAGTTCATGGTGTTTTTTAAACAAATTATCAAGTTTTCCTACCAGACCACAAACCATTTTCAATTCCTATTACATTCTCAGACAGTTCATATAGAAATATAGACTATTAATTTTTATAACAATAATGTAATACAATTTTAAGAATTCCCCATATACTTATGGTACCTCTTATACATAGTGTACAAATTGGTCATTGTCATTTGTCCGACATAGCCAACAAGACCTCGTTTCAAGAAGGACATAGCGTAAGTACTATCACACGCCTGAATGAGTAGGGCTACGGAATTTTCTAGATGTTGTCGCACCATTTTAGTTGGCGCTTTCCTTTCTAGGGAGGTGCAAAGATCTGCTACCGTGTAGGCTGCTATTCTTGAGACATGCTTCTTACGCTTGCTTATTGATTGGGTTATTCTGAAAAAAATTGACAAAATAAGATTATTTTTGTATTGTTGTGGGTGGAGTGGTCACAAATGTGACTGCTGAGTATTAGATTGGGGTTTGATTCCCTGATCGGTTTTTTTTTATTAATTTATGAATGCGGAATTGATCACAAATAGGAAGTTTTGAGTTAATAGAGATGATGACGGGGTATTAAAAATTAAAAACCATCCTTCCATCAGTTAGGTAACGAAAAAATATTAGGTACGTATTTTTTATTTTCTCATAAGAAAACAATACTTAGATAACCAATCAAAGTTTAGGAGTGGGAGCTAAAACGTCATTTCTATGTCCAATAAATGCTTTTTCTTTCTATGTATACATAGAAGTGACGTCACGCAACATTTCAAACCATTGTTGAAAGTATTCGTAAGAAAATAAAATATTCGTATGTAACGTTTCAAAATAATCTATCTCCCAGACAGACATTGAAATAAAAATTAGTCATCTATCCTATTGTTTGGTGTCGCGGAGAACCTAACGGGTAACTGGGGCTCCGGCTCGACGTGCAGGAGAACGAACGGGGTGGTTTTTGGTCAGTAAGAGTCTGACACTCCCCTCCCGCCTCATCCAGGCGGGAGCAAATCCTATTGTTTGGTGATTAAAACGCATAATGTTAATGCTATATCATGGTCTATGGTGCCATATATTTATGGGAGAGCCATGCTTCGGCACGAACGGAAGCCCAATTACCCTCACGCCTGTCTCACCAATCTCCGAATCCTTTGAGGAATTTGAGGATTGAAGGTCAATCCTCAAATTCTCAATCTCCGGTATAATTAATAATTTTTTGGAGATGAATATCAAGGTCAAAAGCGTACTTTGAGGAGCCTACATATGTTTTGGAGTGGACATAAACGTGTTGGTGATTGCATAATTGGGTACTTGCTTTAATCAATTTATTTCGACTGTTCAATACAATAAAATATTAATAAATATTTACACTTTAGTTAATTGATTTTATGACCAACTTTATTTTAGTATTTTTCTAGCAAATTTTTTAAGAAATATGTATGCTGTTTGATACTAAAAAAACGTGACGTACAGAATACACAATCTCGTACAGAATTCATAAAAGTGTCGTTTTTGACAGTTCGGAAAAAGTATTGAATTTGACTAGTTGGCAAATACCCAATTAGAAGAGTTTGCAAGCGTAACCGCCGCGTACAGTTCGAATTTTAAAAACGGTTATATGTAGTTTTTAGATTATAAAACAAACAATATAGTAAGAACATCAGGCCTTTAGCCAAACGCCACTTTAGCGCTTGTCTACAGAGAGTAGAAAACTAAATGTATGAGGATGACACTGACAAGTGTCAAAATTTACATCAGTCCGATATAATTTAGTTTTCTATTCTGCAAGTAGACAAGCGCTAAATGGTATTTGGCTAGAACTGCAGATTACATACTTCTCAATAGAATGCGCCATTTCAGCGAGTTTTTCTTCAATCCTCCTCTCTAGCTGGGCGTGTGACGTCGCTCGTTCACAGAGCAATATAATAAGCGCTCTGTAGCATTGCATGTAGCATGGCCATCTGAAATTAAAACATTTACAATTAGAAGACACGTTTATTCATTTTAAGTTGTTTAGATACGTTAGTAGAGAAAAACATGTTTGTGTTGTGACTCTCAAGTCTCATGACACAGGAGAAAAATTCAAGTGAATTGCAATATTTTTATTTTAGCAAATAAATAGGCAAGCCATCAGAGAGGTACAAGTGCGTTCCCAGAATTTGACGGTGTGAAGTTTCCAACTCACACGGCTGCATAAAATGCTGTAATTGTTTCACATCTACTTTCTATTAAAGCTTGGCAACACTGCGGTCGAGATGGCCTATTCATGGCAAAACCTGGCTCTCCGGTGCAATTTTAAAATTAAGGACATTGAAAATTATGTGGACACTGTCTCTTGAAACAACGACTGTGGTACCAGCAGCTGTAGCCATATGCCATTTAGTGCTTGTCTACAGGTAGAGTAAGAAACTAAATTATATGGAATTAACGTAAATTTTGACACTTGTCAGTGTCATCCCCATGCATTTTGATTTCTACTCTCTCTGTAGACAAGCGCTAAAGTGGCTTTTGGCTAAAGGCACTGGTTACTGTAATTTATACTTACACACACACACTTACACACACGAAGAACATCTGTCATTTTCTGCAGTCAGGTAATGTGGTAATCCATTACACACATACAAATACCCACTCACACGCACTGACATTTTGCTGCTTCGATCATTTCTAAGTGATATTATGGCAGCCTTTTTCAACGTCCTTATTTAACATAATACTCGACACTGGCATTATAGTCGACAACTTCGTTTTGGAGACTCGGTTGCCAAAGAAGAAAAAAAAAAAAAGAAATTCGTAACATACCTGTCCTCTAAAACCTCTTCTCTAGCCAGCAACATATTATTTAGTACCGTGACACACCCCTCAAATAACATGAAGAATGCCTCCCAGGATATATCGAACTTCAAATTATATTTATTACTTAATACATAATGTATTAAGTGCTGTACTTCGAATGTGACGTCCACGAAACTGTAGTCTAAGGATATCTGGAAAAGGAAATAAAAATATTATTTTTATTTTCTTGCGTGTTACGTACGCCTAGCTTCACTGACAGACAGACAGACAGAAAAATTTGTGACAAAGTGAATTGTTAGTATTTGTTAGTAAAGCTTTTTTTTAAGGGGGGAAAATCATCGAATGATTGCTCCCGCCTGGGCGAGGCGGGAGGGAGTGTCAGACTCTTACTGACTAAAAACCACTCCGTTCCTTCTCCTGCACTTCGAGCCGGATCCCCGGTAATCCGTTAAGTACTCCGCGGCTTTTTATTGTTAGTAAAGCTAGGTGCTCTTTCTAGTGTGGTTTTGAATGCGAGAAGAACGAGCAAGAAACTCCATCGTTACACTTTGAAATTGAAAGATACAAATAATACGTTTTCAATGGCTAATGTTCGACTCACGAATCGAATTCGAATCCTAGAGCTTAGCTTAGCAGCGCCTGAGACTACTAAATACATAAATATTTTTTTACATTTACAAAAATATACCTTCTTAGCCGCCAAAAGTAGTTCCGACAACGCATCTAGGTCCAATCTTATAATTTCACAAACATCATCATCTACTTTAATAACTTTCACAATTAAATCTTCGGTAGAAATTTCTTCATTTACTCTAGCAACACTGTCTTCGTAGTCATAGTGTTGCCTCATCCAATTCCTCAAATTCTTACAAGTGCGGTGCATTAATTTTGACATGGCAACACATTTGGGGCCAACGATGTTCGCTTTGAGACACTGCGACCATAGGAATTTGAAAACCTTGCGAGATTTGATCTCTGAGCTGTTGTCCTTTTGTTGAGAGGGTTTCTGAAAGTATTGATAATTACAGAACATAAAAAAGAAGATAGTGTACTGTGCATTTTTGACTGGTAATGTTATGACTTTTATGACTACAGGGAATTAACGCTCGAATACTGAAAGGCTACTTAATTTTAAGTAGTAATTAAATATCATGCCATCTCTGTCATTTTACAAAAAAATCTAGTGACAGAATTATACTTAAGCGCCACTTAAAATTGAGTGACGTTTGAGTATTTGGACATAAGAAAATCAGAATAGCTTATTAGTACATTATATGGCTCTAGGAACAAGTCTGAAACACCGTCCGACAGTCGCATTTGCTCATTGCAAATATGATTCGACCAACAAGTCAGTATCGCCGCATACGACAATAGTGACCTACGTTAGCCAAAGAAATTGTTTTGAGTAGTTTTCAGGCAACAACCAAGATAAAAACAAAATTACAGAAATAGGGCACACTTTCTTTATCAGTCATAGACTACAAATTCAATAATAAAACCATAATTACCTTCAAAACAACCAAATTATTGAGATCACTGACGAAATTGGTCAAATAACAATCCACTGAAGATAATTCACACAGTAATTTTAATGTTGTACCGACTCCTTCATAGCTATTACCACTTATTGTTTTCTTATCTTGTTCTAAAATTAAGCGAGTTTTTATACAACGCCATATTTGAAGGAATAATTTGTCTTTTTCTTGGAATATTGAGTGTGTTTCTAGTTTCTTCATGCGCCGTAGAACAACGTTTAGAAGCTGGATTGATGAGTCTATGTGTTGAGGTTTCGAGTCTGGATTTTCTATTGTTTTTATCTGTAAATTGATAAAAGAGTGGTAATTAAAGTTATCGTTTAGCCAGAGTAAGTCGTTTAAACATAGAAAATACACTGTTAGCTTACTCCACTTTCTAAGGTGGTTGATAAAAAGACACCTTTTGTTAGGGAAAAACTCACATTACCTTAACACTCAATAGTGAATTTGTTCCCAAGCTAGATACAGGGTGCAGTTAAAGGTACAGATATGGAAAGTTCAATAATATTATATTCGGACCGAGGATTGAACACAGACCCTCGTGTTCAGCAGACACATTAGTTAAACTACTTTTGTGTTGTGGTAATTTCGGATGAAAGATTCTTGTATTGTGGGTTACCTGAATTACGTACAATTAAAGAAAATGTTTAATACTTACAGCGTTTTGCACGAAGAACTCCAAAGCAGTTAATAAACAGTCCAAATTTTTGGCATCCTCCCTATCCGGATTTTCGGAATACCTTGAAAGAGTCAACGAATAAGCAACCATAGCATTCAATGTTGCCACACTACTCTCCGATTGCACAACACTATCTTCAGTGTTACCAGTATCGTTAAATGAAAAACTACTATTGCCAAAATCAATGTTTTTAAACGATTCTAGTAGAGATTTGTGTAATTTTTCTTGAAGATCGGCTAGTATTGATCGGAATGCACTTGCGGTTATAGCTTTCTTTTGCTTTACTATTGATGGGAGTATCAGACAAGTGATTTGGAACACAGGATCGTTGAAAGATTCTATATCAGAAATAGACTTCTTATTCTTCTTTAATAACTTTTCAACTATATTTTTCACTTGATCACTGTCTATCCGAACCTTTTTCACAGCTAATTCTAACAAGCTTTTAATTATAAGCAAAGTGTTAGGCGTTTTAATTCTTAATGTCAGTAATTCTAATAGAGAATTATCCTTGAAATTAAATATGTTATCGGCTGGGAATAATTGGTATAAGTCCGGTCTCTGTAAACTCAATTCGTATATGCTTTGTAGTACATAATCTATACTACGTTTCAGTTTTTTGACAGTTGAACATTTCTTTATTGCCAGCATAACAAAAATTGCTACTAATTGGTAGTTTTCTTCCAAGTAATAGATTGGTAATTGTTTGAAGATGTTTACAGAGTTTTTCAGTATATCTTGTGATTCAGGATTTATAGTAATGTCATTGAAGTATTCTACTAAAGATACTTCCTTTCCATATGAAATTATATTGAAATCAGTTTTGCCTAACACTTTGCTGAAGGATTCACCGTTTTCAAAGGTTCTAGCAATATTTTTAGCTGTTTCCAATACCAACATGTTTAGCAATTCTCTATTGTTTGCCACTGCATCAATTCTTAATACATCTAACTCAGAGTCGTCCAAGCAAAGTTTGATCAAACATTTGGTCAATGTCTTTATGTGTGATTTTTCTAAGCCAGTGAATAATGCTTTGCAGAAATATGTGTCTTGTAGCAGTGTTGGGTTGGTGGCAATTTGTTTGATCAAATGTGTCTTTGTTGCGGTAATTGTTGGGTATTCTTGTTGGTTGCTTACTGATAATAGTTGGAGGGCCAATGTTTTGGCTAAAAGTAGATTGTTCTGAAAATAAGACATATTTTTTTAACGAAACAGAAAATGCCATTATTTGTTTCTCAAAGCGTAGAAATGCTAATAGACGTATGAGTAACATGACCATTAATTTTTTGACTCAAAACGAGACAATTGTTTATTTAGATTCGATTATAGTTCGACAAAAATTTGCGAGTTATATATGACGCTGTATCACTCTTGCACACTACTCGAGCCGTCCGAACGGCCATCGCATAGGTTCGACTATTCAAATTTTCGCGTGACTTCCCAAAACAATTTTCAGTCCCAGAGTTCATTTCGGAGACAACGGGACTCGTAATTATAAAAAGGGCCAGTCCTATTCAAAACGGGACGTCTGGTCACGTTACGTATGAGTTTTATGTAACGTAAGGCTAATTCTAGAGATTGTGCTATACACCGTGATATTTTAATGGTTGTTTTCCCACAGTAAAATGATTCTATTTTAGTAGTACAATAGATTGAGAAAGTTATTTTTAATTTAAATAAAAAAATAGCAGTTTTACGATAGTGATACACGAAACTTGAAAGAAACCGCGAACCAATAGTACCGCCGCGACCGGCCACCGGCCGCTGTCATTGTCGCTCGCGCTTATCAAAAGGCTGATAACTCAGTATTAACTAAGAAGTGATTTCTATTTTCCCTTCATACTTTAACGGGCTTAGGACATACCGTCGTAAATACTTTTTAACTACACTTACTAAACACAAACATTAAACAAAATTTAATCAAGAGATATTATCTTGTTTATTACTGAATTTGGGAAAGTATTTAAGGCGTATTTAAAAAATGGGAATCAACGTATTTACAATGATTTTAATCACATAACTTATTGTTTTATTTACAAATGTACAAGTACTTACACTTCCCGGTAACGGAGCAATTGTTCGAAGTGTAAGCCACCGCGTTCCACACACAATCGTGCACGTTTTAACTGATTGGCTTTCAATTTTAATAATGTGTCTCTGTCACGTCTAATCACATCAAAAGCGTCCACTATCGCACTTTTTAACGCGTCGTTTCGTACTCTTGCCGATACACAAGGCGTTTTCGAGATTAGACCACAAATAAAAGTCTAGTGGATTAAGATCCGGGCTTCGTGGTGGCCATGGCACTGGCCCGCCACGACCGATCCAGCGCTGGGGAAACACCGAGTCGAGGTGCTCTCGCACGGCGCGCTGATAATGCGCAGGGCACTGCTAATGGAATGTCATCTAATAAGTCCGGGATAACACTACGTAGCATTTGTAGGTACGTTTCACCGGTTAAGTGTCCTGTCACAAAATGCGGACCAATTAAGCAGCCGTTTATTATACCGGCCCACGTAGGTACTCCACATTAGAAAAAACGTAATGGCGATCCATTTTGGCGGCAACAATATTGTATTGCGCTTGCGTGGTTGCGCAGACGGCGTTCGCGGTGCGACTGGTGCGAATGAAAGCCATGCGAGGCGATGTGAGCCGATGCGAGTGACAGAGAGCGCGGTGGTTGCCTTTGTTGTTTGTCGTGAGGCGATCCGAGCGCGCGCGTGCATTGCAGTTTATGCTGCATTACTTAGTACGAGAGATTATTTTACTATGAACATTGATTTGACGTCACATTTTAGAAGAGAAACTATCGTTTCTCATGCTTTCGAGTTGATGATTATTTTTTTGAGTAGATGAGGAGAAAAAAAAATATTTTTTCAAAAAGTAACTTGCATTATTCGATAGTACTACTAAAGGGAAATCGTTCTGCTGCGGGAAAACAACCATTTAAATGTCAGCGTGTATTAATGAGAATTGAAAAATTAGGGTATTTAATTCGACTCAGGAACCTAAGCAGTGACCCATATCTTGGCGAGAGAAACCTTTTTGTCGTTTCTGTAGATAAAACAATACTAAAAATAATCAAACTTACCAAAAAAACAACAGCTTCATCATCCTGAATCTTTTCAGCTAGTGTAGTCCATTGCTGGCTATTAAAGCATGGTAATAACATACTGAGATCAAAAACCTCTAATGTATCACTACCAGGCGATATGTCCAGTTTCACGTTACTATACTTTATGTTCAACAACTTTAGTTGAGCGAAACTTTGACATAACTTCAGGAATGATATTACAAGAGGTGGATTCTGGAAATTAAAAAGTGGTTTATATTAGAACTGTATCACAAAAAGATATCACGCAGTAGTATCATTCGCCTACTGTTCACAAAAAAATTAAAATCAATCGAAATCGTAGCTTCTCTTGTCAAGTTAGTGTTGCTTTTATCAAGCGAGCATATGACCAAAGAAGAAGTAAAACATATCACACATGATAGGTATATCTAATACATATATAGATAATTAACCCTATCCTGTACTGAAAGTAGGAATCGTAGCAATTGGCGTTCCATAGTCTCTGCCTACCCCCATGGGAGACAGTTGTGAAGTTATGTATGTACCCTGTATTGAAGTGTTATTACTGTACATTACGATTGTTCGAAATTTCTACGAAAAAAAAATAGAGAAAAAAGGGTAAGGTCTTCTTTTGGGCTACAAAGCCTTAGCATAAAGGTAAGAATAAAAATATTTTACTCACATAACTAAGTTTCAATACACATACTCCGAACTTAGCTAGGCAATCGGTTTCGAACTTAGAGTAAATATTCCAGAATCCTTCAGCTATGTTCAGCGGGACTGTGTGGTCCGCCATCTTGTTCTGTTGGAGGAAGGACGACAAAATGGCGGACAGTACTTCCGTTAGCGTTATTATTGAAGGACCTGGAAGAGAATTAGGAATATATTGATAAATTACGGTATTTTTTTAAAGATTTCCGATGTGTATTTACAGCACACCCTTTACTGTAAACTAGCAGTAGTTCTAATAAACAGTTTATGAGCACGTCAAAAACGAAGCATAACTTTAAACCCTATTTTATTAGCGGAAGGTCCAAGATAAAATGCTATCTACTACAACACCAGTGGATAAAACCACCGACTTCGTATATGAAACCTGCACTTTTTTTGTAAAAGTTGCTACACTCTTGGATTTTCTCCTGTGTAATGGGTGTGTTTACAAACATACTAGTTTACATACATATCACACCCAGACCCGGAATAACAATCTGTGGATCACACAAAGAATTGTTCCGTGCGGGAATCGAACCCGTGACACGTCGCGCGGCAGCCAGTTCCCCAGCCACCACGCCAACCGTGCAGTCAAGGCAAGCAACTTGCAAGCAGATCATTAAATTCTAGGAAAAAGAAATCCCTGAGTTATATAAAAAAGCAGGCAGAAGAAGACTGAAAAAGGCTATACTTACTGACAAACCCTTCTTCAAGCATCATCAAGCAATGTACTTCGAAGTCTTTCTGCAATGTCTCCAAAAGTTCCTTATTCTGTCTGAACATCAATTCCGAAGTCAACTTCCCATACAAAGCCACACATTCTAGTGGAAACAAATCGGAACCAGTAATTATTTTTCCCTCTATCTTCTCACAATCAACGCCATCTTGTTTTGCTTCTAAAACCTTTTGTTTCAATTCAAACTGCTCAGTGTTGCCGGCTTCCAAAATATTCTTTACCGATGGTAGGATTTGAGTTAAAAATGTTGTTCCTCTACTTAATTTGAAGAGGATTTCTAGTAAACAATTGATTGTTTCTGTGTAAGATTCTAATAAACTTGAGCTATTCTTCTTTGCAGTCATTATTGGCGGTAAAATTGTATCAATTTTTTGTTCGATTAATACAGGATCAAGTTTTAAAGAAGTTTTGATTATTTGCAATGTAGTTTTGTCTAGTTTCCCTTCCAATTTCAGCTGCCCCATCATCACAGTTTGAAGAAAATAAGTGAAATTCTTTCTGATCTCAACCTTTGATATTTTCTCGCCAAACGTATCAGTCAGGCGGACATTTATATCAATTTCATTTCGTAATAAAACCTCCAGCATATTTAGAAACAGCAATCGTTTAGTTTTTGCATCATCTTCTAAAATTGGTGGTAAATTCATTGCTGGCACGATAAAACTCTGTTCCATATTTAAAACGTTAGTGACCATAATGTAAAAGGCAAAGATAATCTGATTTTCTTTTTGGAAAGAACTGACAAAGACATCAATAAAATTGTGTAAGAACTTTGTATCATTATCGGACCGATTTTTTGGGAATTCAAAGAATGTGTTCATTATTTTGATGACTGACTGTATATTGTCTCCTTTCTCCGCAATCAGTTCTTCTAAATTATCCTTCCTTATTAAAGTTTGTAGGAAACTGATAAAGAAAGTCTTCTTATTGATCGGAAACAAAATATTTTGACATACATCTATAGCAGTTTTACGGCAATCTGTGTCGAGAAAACTGAATATTATTTCTAAGTTTTCTCCATTTAAGAACTTTATGATAAAATCTAATTTCTTTTTAGATTCTCGGTAATATTTTATAAAATTGTTTAGAATTTTCTGGCTGATTTGTGTATTATTGTCATTTTTTAAATGTTGTAGTAGTGTGATTGTTATCATAAGGTATTCGTCCGTCTGTAAGCTCAACTGTGGTAATATTTTAGGGTTCTCTAGGAATGTTGATATGTATTGTATTTCTACTGTTTGTAATGGATTCCTTTGTGTGAATTCTGCTACGATCTGGAATTTTAAATGAATCACAATTTAAATTAAAACTAATGAACTGTTTTAAGATTTCATATGCTGATAGTAAATCTGTTTTATTATATTTAGAATAAATTAATTTAAAAAGTCAATAAACTTTTATTTTAATTTCTCTGTCCCCCAGAAAGCTGTGTTACTATAAATTACATTTGCAAGTTACAAGTTACAGCTATTAGTTTTTTTTAACAAATATTTTCCTTCTTTATATTTCATGGGCCTATGTTTGGCCACTGTTTTGCCTGGTGGTAACCGATGATGCAGTCTACGATGGAACATGTCGACCCATAAGCAACCTAGTCACTTGGGCTTTGAAAACACCTTTAAGAAACACGGACTCTGGCAAAGGATTCCATTCCTTAGCAGTATGCGCAAGGAAGCTTGATGTGAAGCGGTTTGTGCGTGTGGGTGGTACATCTATCATGAATTGGAGTAGAGTAATAATAATTTTAAACATACCTGGATCAGTTTACTTTTCAATTCAGTTGTCAAATCATCAGCCACAGACAACCAATCAAGAACACTCTTCAGCTCTTCACTGCTCAGCCTATTTCTAGAGGTCAAGGCACAAAGCCATTCAGCCACAATTCTTTCTTTAGGTCCAGTCGGGAAGTGGTGGGATTGCACCACATTTTTAGCCAAACACAATCTTTTTGGCAAAGGAGTTTTGTCATCGTCCAGCCGACGTTTAAGCTCTGAAAATAATATTAATAAGTTTTACAGAAAATAATAGTTATGTACTTTTTGTAGTAGAAAATCTGTTGAGACCGAGGTGCTGGAGATATTTTAAATTTTAACGCCATCTGCTATCAAGAGTTATAATTAAAGTTGTGATTTTATATCATGTTTTATACACATACATTGAAAATTGAAGACAAAATGTGCCAGAAATTAGAACTCATGGTTAAAGAGTAGGTAAAAGGGAACCAGGTATTTCAAGGTTATTTCCGATAGAAAACACCTTTTGTAACTCGTAATCATAGGTAAAAACACTATAAAGTACCATTCTATTACTTAAATACCACTAAAAATATAAGTTACATAGATATTCATGAAGAAACTTTAAACATTTTATACAGTTTGAGGTTATGTTTTAAAAAGGATGTTTATAATTTCATTGTACACTTTACTCACCGTTTAATGGGTTTAAAGACATCTTTAATACAAATACGAGTTATTACTTTTCACGTTCACTGAATAAAACTATTTAAAACCATGAAAAGCGATAATAACTTTTCACATGCTCTATTGTTATTATTGAATGTTTTGATATTGCTCTAACAACTCAGACAGCGCGACATGTGTCAAAATGTCGAAACATTTTCGATAAAGCAAAAAAGTGAAACTAAAAGAAATATTAATACACATGCAAATTGCTGATTTCATGGTGTACTTTATTAATTAATTAACAAAATTTATTCAGAACCATTCTATATTTTGTAAAATAAGTTAGAAAATAATATGATTTTGACATTCCATGGTAGCGAAGCAACTAAACGAGTGAAAGAAAGTAATACAGGCAATTCTCAGTTTCTAATTCTCATGAAAATAAGAAATGTTGAGATATTATTTGATTATTTTTCAGTCATTAATAGCCACCGGTTAAAAAAAAAACATTTTTTAGCATCGTTAATTAATTAGTTTTTTTTTTACTTCTTTAATTACCCATGTAAAATGAGTTTGAACGTCATTATTTTTTATTTTTAAGAAATACTCTCATTCTGACAGTTTGGAAAGAAATGACGCCAAAGAATAGCCAGGAAGTCTGTCGGGGTCAAAGAGTACCTATAATAAGTATCGGGGTCGGGAAGGAAGTCAGTGACTGAAAACGTCAGACGAAATGATAATTAATGGATTTACTACACGTACATAATCGTATCTGTGTAATATAACATCATGCTAATTTTTCGTTTCGAAGTGGTAGACAAAAGTGGACTGAACAAATTACACAGATACACTACTCGCTTACTTTACTTATCCAAGTGAAATTATTTCTATATAATATTTCAATATCATTATTTATTAAGTACCAACTGACAAATTTTCCAAAAATTGGTAATGCTCATGGCCTATAGGTAGAGGTATAATCAAACCCGACATCCCTTGCTCGGTAGTTGCAACAGCTCGACCAATGACGCAGCGAAAGATAAAAATCAAATGATCGTGTAAAAATATTATAGGTAAGTGGTAAATAGGCATTTCCTACTTCAGAACCAACACTGAAATTTGACCCGGCGTCGCCTCAGTTTCAGTTAACCTCCTTTGTGAAAAGCTGTCAAACCCACAAAACGCTACAATGATTGATTGAAAACTCGATACGTGGTAGTTACTAGTTTGTTTAGTCATATTTGTTTAGAATGTAGCTAAATGTTTACTGGAAAATAGGCAAATTGAGCATGTATTTAATTTAATTATTGTTATATGTAAGTAAGTACAAGTTTTCAAATATATCTATATGTATTTATTTTTTTTAAGGGGGGAAAATCATCGAATGACTGCTCCCGCCTGGCTGAGCCGGGAGGAAGTGTCAGACTCTTACTGACTAAAAACCACCCCGTTCCTTCTCCTGCACGTCGAGCCGGAGCCCCGCGACATATGTATAGTGTTTATTGAATATTATGATTGTGAGATTTGTTATTTATTATACTGGTACATTGCCTATTTATAAAGGTTTTGTAGCCACAACAGCTGCTGACCAAATGTTGGCGTTACTCAATAGAGGACCCAAACGCCAATCACGACAATAAAATCATTTTATCCCTTTGTTATTTTTAAGGCCTAGCAATAACTTCACTTCTTGTTTAGCTTTGTTTATTGTACCTATTCATTTGTTAATGTTCGTACCAATTATGTTTTATTATGTATTGTACAGATTTTCTTATAAACAATAAACAGTGTTTCGGGACGCACGTGGCGGCCAGATGTCTAAACGGGTCTGAGCATGGCTATAGTGGGGATGTGCCTGGAATATTATAAAAGCCATAGCTCACAACCTCTTCTCTTTTTCCTCGCCCATCCTCGGAGCACTCAACATCGCCTACGCTCCGAGACGTCTGGACGCGCACGCTCTACGACCACGCCTACACGACTTTAGCTCGTTTCAATTATCTGCTCACAACATCTCCTAAATTGGTGACCCCGTTGAGAAAAAAGAACACAACCTAAATAAATATCAAGACGCCGAATCCCTGCAAGTCTGAAGAGCATTATCATGGCTAACCCCCCAGCGTCCGGAAAATACAGCACACTCAAAGACCGCCTAATATCCACGTACCAGGAGTCCGACTATCGACAGCTGTTACAGGTCACCCGGGCCTGGTGATCTGTAACACAGGTTATACCTTTAACAGACACCAGTCTCTTAATTGTAACATATTATATAATTTGTATCCGTAGAGTATTTTTGAGAAAATAAAGATTTTTATTATTATTATGTATGTCTTTACCATTCACGGGACCATAGGGTCCCGGTCATTTGGGAGGCGTACGAGGGGCCGAAGCCAACTGCGCAGAGGCCCTTTAGACAACTTTAATCTAAATGTAATGGAGACACAAACCGGCGACTATCCCTGTATATGTATATGCACTATGGAAATGCACCCAAGGACAGTCCCCGGTTAGTGTAGGACTATTGTGAATAATGGAAAAAAAATGGTAGGGCTATGGATGGGTTGCTGTGGACTGGTAAATTGGGAACTATGGATGACTATGGCACCTGCCGAAACAATGTAATTTTTAAACGTAAAAATGGCAGGCGGAGACTCGCCAACTCACCGACCGGGCCCCGGGAATGGTTGCTAGATATAGCAACATAGGGGCAACGAGAATGTGAGTGGCTGAAGGGTTAAGAAACTACCACCGCTTTCTACTCAGATCATCTGCTCCAGCCGAAGCCTCCTGCATCCCTGGCCCACTCGCGACTTACGAATAGTTTCTTACCCTCCGAGCAGGATCACTGCTCTCGCGACTCCACTCTGGACGGCCAATGAAGGCAAGCCAAAGGTGGGAGACCTGTTCCTTGTCATTGTTCACTCCAGCCAGCCAATTAAGGCAAGCCGGAGAAGAAGGAACGGTGACTTCTCCCTGGAGTACTCGGGATGATGGTAGCCCGCGGGATCGCTAATGCCCGTCACCTCGCCTCAAGGTGCCCTGTGGGCTTATTATTATTATTTTGTAATTTAGGTTAAAACCTCACCCATTTCTGGGGGACTACACCAAAGCTGCGGACTTTTGGTCAAAGCAGTTTTGGGGATGAGACTTGTGGTGATTTAATCTATTGATAAGAACTTTCTAACTATTCTACATGTGTTGAGTATAACTGCTTTCTGTAAGAGTGTGTATGTGAGTGGATGTAAATCTAGAGTCTTTAGACTTGTGTGCAGTGTTTTGGGGATGACGCCTGTGCTAGATAATATAACGGGAACGGTCTTGACTGTGTGGACTTGCCACTGAGTTTTGAGCTCAATGGTCAAGTCTGCATATTTAGAGAGCTTGTTAGTGTGAGTGGAACTTAGGTTATGGGTGTTAGGTATTGCTATGTCTATTAGGTATACTATTTTGTTTTTCTTGTCGTGGAGTGTGATGTCTGGCCGATTGTGATGTATGGTTTTATCGGTTAAAATTGTTCTGTCCCAGTACATTTTAAAATCAGGTGAATTTAGAATGATTTGGGGTGTGTATTTATAGTAGGGTATTTTTTCTGGAATAAGTTTGTGTTTGTACGCAAGTGCTTGATGTATGATAGCTGCAACTTGGTCATGCCTGTGTTTATAGTCTGTTTGTGTGATGGATGAACATCCGCCTGTAATGTGCTGTATTGTTTCTGGTTGTCTGTGGCAGTGTCTACAATGATCGCTGCCAAGGGAACTGTCGCGAATGATATATTTTCTGTAGTTTTTTGTGTCTATAACTTGGTCTTGGATCGCTAACATAAAACCTTCCGTTTCTGGAAACAGCTCGCCTCGCTTTAACCATGCGTTTGACGCTATTTTGTCAACAATAGGGTTGGTTAAATCGAGACGATGACGGCCATGGAGCGATTTTTGTGTCCAAGTTTTTATCTTTTGCTGTTTGGTTATTGAGGTCATTTGTTTGGTGTGGTCTGCTAGAGAGAGTGGTGTGTATGAGTCTGCCTGACAAATAGCTTGATGAAGTGAGGAATGTTGTGAGAGCTTGAAGAAAAATTTCTTGAGTGATGTGATTTGGCTGTTGTGAAGGTTTGTGATATCGATGAGTCCTCTGCCACCTTCCATTTTAGGCAGGGTTAACCTCTGAATGCAAGCACGGGGGTGATGTTTCCTATGCTTGGTCATTGTGGTGTTGATTATTCGTTGTAAGATTGTTAGGTCTGTTTGAGTCCAACGTATGATACCAAAGGAGTAGGTTAAAATAGGGACAGCAAACGTATTGATTGCTTTGATTGTGTTTCTGGAATTAAGGTGTGTGTGCAGTATTTTGTGTAGTCTTGTTCTGAAATTTTGTTGCAGTATTTTCTTTGTGTTTTTATGGTGAATTTCTGTTGATTGATAGTAGCCTAAATATTTATAGCCTTCATTAGGGTCTACGGCTTCTATTACTTCGTTGTTCCTTAGTTCATACGATGTCGAGTCTACTGTTCCTGTGATAACTGACTGGATTTTGCACTTGTCAATCCCAAATTCCATACAGATGTCATTCGAGAATGTTTGTGTGATATCAGCGAGAATGTGTATTTCATTTAATGTGCCTGCAAAAAGTTTGATGTCATCCATATACATTAGATGTGCTCACACATCTTACCTTACACACAGGTTGAGACCAGTTATGTTTAATTTTGAAGCCAATGTTATTTTTGTTCAGCATGTTGGAGAGTGGGTTGAGTGCTAGACAAAACCACAAGGGACTCAGTGCATCACCTTGGAAGATGCCTCTTTTTATTTGAATGAATTCTGTTTCAGTGACTTGATTTTCATTGCGTATTTTTAGTTTAGTATTCCAAGTCGGCATTATTTCTTCTAAGAATTTAACAATAACTGGGTGGATTTTGTAATGTTTTAATATATAAATTAACCAAGAATGTGGGACGGAGTCATAGGCTTTTTTATAATCAACATACATGGTGTGTATGTCACGCTTTTGTTTAATTGCTTGTTTGGACGCTACAGCGTCAATAGTTAGCTGTTCCTTACACCCTTTACTATTTTTTCGGCACCCCTTCTGCTCTTCTGCTAAGATATTGTGTTCTAATGTGTGTCTGTATATTGTTTCGCTAAGGCAGGATGTGATGATTTTGTATATGTTCTGTAAGCAAGTGATGGGTCGGTATTTGGCAGGATTACCTGCGTCTGATAGGTCTTTTGGCAGCATGTATGTTGTGCCTTGTGTGATGTATGGTGGCATTGTGTCAGGTGACTGGATGAATGTGTTAATGTATTTTAGCAGTAGTGTATGAGTGTTTGTTAACTTCTTATACCAGAAGTTGTGAATGTTATCTGATCCTGCAGTTTTCCAGTTATGTGTCCTAGCTATAACTGATTGCAAAAGTTGTAAACTAATCTGGTCAAATTTCATTTCTGGTGTATCTATCCATCTTTCTTTATCTTCCTCAATCCAAGTGTTGTGATGATGCGTGACTGGGTTAGCCCAAATATCAGACCAGAATGCGTGTAGTGATTCAGTAGTCGGTAGTGGTGTGTTATTTTCGTGTGAGTTGTTGTTTTGTTGAGTCAATTTTCGGTAAAATAGTTTTTCATTGTTGTTCAACTGTGTATTTTGTGTTTTCCTATCTGTCGTTTCTTTATACCTTTTCAACCGGCTTGCTAGTGTGCTTAGTTTTTGTTTTAAGGTATCTAAAAAATGTGTAATATCAGTGTTTTCTGTTTCGTGTTGTGTGTGTATTTTGTATGTCTGTTTTATGTTACGAATATGTTCTACTAAGGCTTGCGACCGAACCCCTTTTGCATACTCAGTAAGCCTTCCTATGTTAGCTCTGAGTTCACTAATCCTACGCTGAAGTCGTTTTTGCCACCAGGGTACTTTTTCTGATTGATTGCTGATTACATTGCTTGGTTTAATCCTGGCACCATTGAATATGGCTATGGTGTATGCTGCACAATAAATAGATGTCTGAAGAGTGTGAAAGTCAGTATCAGAGGTCAGTATCTTTGGGAGTATGTGAGTGTTGAAATGAGTTGTGATAGCCGCCAGTTTCCCGGAGGATCTCAATTTAGGGATATATGGCCTCGTTGTGGGGTCAGAATCTTTGAATTTGTTATAGTGATCTATATACATTTGCTCTAATTGTTCAAGGATCTCAGTGGGCAGATTAAACGTGTTTTGCTCTATTGGCTGTGTGTTTTGCTCGATTATTGTTGATATTGTTGTTCAGTGTGACTAACATTAGTATTTATTGGTGTTAGTTGTGTTTGTGTTGCCTGTACTGTAAGTTGTGGTATTGTAAATTCATTGTTGCCTATATTTACATTAGCTAATTCACTCCTAACTTCTTCCTTAATCTGTTTAGCCGATCTACAGATAACAATTGATTGTTGACAATAGATCTCCGTTGGTCTGATATTCTTTGTGCGGATAGGTGTGCAATAGAAGGACATTTTGAAATAATATCTTGATGTAATAGTGGTCTGTATGTGGTTAAATCTGTTTCAAGGTTTGTTAAACGGTAGTAACTTCGCATAATAGCTTCATTTAGGTTGGTTGTCCATCTCATTCTATGGGTTTGAGTATAATCATTATCTGTATTATTTTGTGAATTTGACGGTTGATTTTGCAATAATAGTCTAACTTCTTCTTTGATGTTCTGAATTTCCTGTTCTGTGAGAAAGTTGCGCTTTACAATAGCGCGTCGCTGATCACCTACTGTTTGCTTTGAAGCATTATTTTCAGGGAATTCTGCTGTAAAACGTGTGTGTAATTGCGTCAGATAAGTTCTAGTATTAATTTCAAGATCAGTGAGAATGAAATAGTGGCGCATGATGAAAATATTCATTTCTTTCGTCCATGTTTTACGTGTACGCCGTCCACCTTGGGCGGGTGCAGTAATTTCAGCTGAGATAGCCTCCTGCACAACATCCCTGGCGAAATGAAAAGATAATGGGGATGAATTGGTTGAGCTCGACTGTTGGTTGTTGAGGTATGATGCTGGTGATGAGGGGATGGATGAGAATAATGATGACGTTGGTGAAGAACATGACGACAATTGGTCGTGTTGTGCTGCAACAGCTTGTGGCTGGGCAGCTTGCGATACAGTGCCCTCCCCAGAGTACGAAGGGCAGCCCGGGCTGGAAGGCCCGGGGCGGGATTCTCCATCGTTGTTAACTCCGGTACCCGCCTGGGGTATTACTCTACTTCTTAGTCGCATCGCATAAGTGTGGGGGATTTTTTGTATGAGGTATGGGCAAGAGTAGATATCGTGGCAAGAGAAGTAAAAAGGATCAAAGTCAAGGGCGATAAAGTAGATTGAGAAAATGACAGAAGAAGAACGTTGGGAAAATAATACATTTGGCCTGTGACTGGGTTAAATGCATTGATGATTGGGACCGTTAGTTGGAAGGGTGCCGCCGAGGTGTTAGTGGCTTTAACATTTGTGTCTCCTTTAAAGGGTGGGTCTAGCTCTTAGTGCCCTTATGTAGTTCGTGCCTTCCGTAAGCCCCCCCACCACGTCAAGGTGGTCCCTAAGGGGGGTTATTATTATTATTATTAGCTGCAAAAACTACTCAGTGGTCTCGAACTCGGCGACCAAAAACCGAGCCAGCTACTGCGCAAGATGCGTGACCTCAGCGGCAAACTCCTGTCCAACGAAGCTCATAAAATAATGTGGATAAATCAGCTTCTCGTACTCGCTGTCAACACAGAATCATCGCTCGAGATGCTAGCTGCAATGGCTGACAAGATGATGGAGCAATTTGAGCCAGCTTCCATCAACGCAGTCTCCACAGCAACAGCGTACCAAGAAAACCTACAAATCTCCTTACTGTCGAAAAAAATTGAAAAGCTATCCCTCGAAATCGCTGAACTCCGCAACAATCAGAAAAATGTGGAAAGCTACCGCCATTTCCCGCGCTTCCCACACCGCAGCCGTTCACGCTCAAGATCCAGACAGCACGCACATAACGAGATCAAGCCCGGCGACCCGAATTGGGTGTGTCGCTACCACTTTCGATTCGGCGACAAAGCACGCAAATGCGAATCGCCGTGTGCAATGAAGCGGGAAAACTAAAAAGTACATCGACGTTGGCGGGCGTCGATGTAAACCAAACCAACCGCAGACTATGTATCATCGACATTAATCTACGCGAAAAATTTCTTGTCGACACGGGAGCAGACATGTCAGTCCTATCGGCAACAAACAAAAAACATTTGAAGCCGGCGGAGACCACATATAAACTATTCGCGGCCAACGGCACTGAAATTCGTACCTACGGAGAGCGCACACTCGAGCTCAACCTAGGCCTGCGAAGACGATTCAGATGGACATTCGTCGTGGCCGACGTAAACACATCTATATTAGGTGCAGACTTTCTAGTACATCACCAGCTACTAGTCGACCTACACCGAAAAAAACTCATCGACCGCATCACCGAACTCAGTGTCAACGCAATCAAGAGCAACAGTACCAACCAAGAAACCGTCTACATGGTCAATCGCGATCACGCTTATCACGACCTACTAAAGAAATATCCAGATGTTGTGCGACCCATGTCATTGAAAACTCCTGTCAAACATGACGTCACTCACCACATCGAGACAACCGGACCGCCTATATACTCACGAGCACGACCTCTACCGCCCGACAGATACAAGGCAGCAAAACTAGAGTTCGAGCGCATGATCGATATGGGTATCTGCAAGCCCTCTAACAGTCCTTGGGCGAGTCCACTGCACGTCGTCAAGAAAAAAGAGGGTTCACTTCGAGTTTGCGGCGACTACAGAAGACTAAACGCTGTTACAGTACCCGATCGGTACCCCATACCACGTATACAAGATTTTACATACCAACTCCACGGCAAGAAAATATTTTCGAAACTTGACCTCAAGATGGCATACTTTTGGATACCTATCGCTAAAGAAGACGCACAAAAAACCGCAATAATAACTCCTTTCGGTCTCTTCGAGTTCAACTGCATAACTTTCGGCCTGAGAAACTCCGGACAAACATTTCAACGATTTATGCACGAAGTACTACGAGGACTCGACGACATAGTGTTTTGTTTCGTCGACGATCTACTTGTGCACTCTAAGGATCAAGACGAACATCGTCGACACATCGAAATAGTACTCGAACGCCTGAATACCGACGGCGTCAGTCTAAACATCGACAAGTGCGAATTCAACAGAGAAAACATCGAATTTCTTGGGTACGAAGTTTCATCTGACGGAATCAAACCCACGCAAGACCGAATTCAAGCAATAGTCAATTACCCAAAACCACAAACAATTCAAGACCTAAGAAGATTTCTCGGCATGATCAACTTTTACCGCAGCTGCTTACCTCATCAAGCCGAATATCAACATGAACTAAACAAATACCTACATAACACCAAGAAAAAGGACAAGACTCCGATACCGTGGACGCCAGAAGCAGAGCAAGCCTTCGAGAAATGTCGACAAAGCATTCTCGACGCCACCACTCTCACGCACCCGATACATAGCGCACCGCTACGATTATATACTGACGCTTCGAATTCAAGCATCGGTGCCGTTCTTCAACAACAAGTAAACAACGTGTGGAAACCCCTTGCCTTTTTCTCTAAAACAATGAGCGAGACGCAGCGTCGTTACAGCGTGTACGATCGCGAACTATTAGCGATGTACATTGCTGTCAAGCACCTTCGTCGACTAATAGAAGGCAACGACCTAACGATATACACAGACCACAAACCTCTCACCTATGCACTAACAAGATCACCGAGTACCAGCGACACATCACGTAGAGAACGACAACTTAACTTCATCAGTCAGTTTTGTTCGAATATAAAGTACGTGCACGGTGATAACAACGAAGCGGCCAACGCCTTATCACGCATAGAGGAGATCGACCTATCGGAAACTTCAATCGACTACAATCAACTCGCTCTAGACCAGGAAAACGATTCAGAACTACAGATGTGCATGTCAAAACCAAATCTACAGTTCACCAGTATTTCGCTACCTGGAGGTAAACGACCACTTATCTGCGAAACATCAATAGGCAACATTCGCCCATATTTACCTGCGAAATATCGTTTTGTCGCATTCAAAGCACAACACGACCTAAGTCATCCAGGCGTACGTACTACAAGGAAAATAATGTCTACGAAGTTCTTCTGGTCGAACATGAATAAAGAAGTCGGAACATGGACAAGAACATGCATCGGTTGTCAGCGTGGAAAAGTACAGCGGCACGTTATCAGCCCCCTCGGCAAGCTCGGAAAATCACAGCGTTTCGAACACATACACGTCGATATCGTAGGACCGCTGCCGCCGTCTAATGATTTCCGATACCTAGTCACGATGATTGACCGCTGCACAAAATGGCCTGAAGCGATACCCGTACGCGACATCACTGCGGACACGATCGCCAAGACTAATTACGACGGGTGGATATCAAGATTCGGTTGCCCGCTTCGACTTACGACTGACCAGGGAAGACAATTCGAATCATCACTATTTAAGGCGCTGATGAAGAAATGTGGTATAACTAGAATACGCACAACTGCTTTCCACCCCCAAGCAAACGGACAAGTCGAGCGCTGGCACCGCACCTTAAAGTCAGCACTCATGGCGAGATGCGCGCGCACAAACTGGAGCGACGAGTTATCAACTGTGCTACTCGGACTACGTACAGCACTACGACAAGACCAAGAAGTCAGCCCGGCACTCATGACCTACGGTTCAACACTTCGTGTACTATCGGATTTCTTCGTGCCTACTCAGCCGAACATTGATGATGCCGAATTCGTCCGTCAGCTGACTGAAATGATGTCCACCTTTGCACCGGACAGCAAACCACATCCTAACAACCTAAGGACATTTGTACACAAGGATCTGGGTACGTGCACACATGTTTTCGTGCGCAACGACATTGTGCGCAGTCCGCTAGTACCTCCCTACGACGGCCCCTACAAAGTAATTCGGCGGGACAACAAGCATTTCACCATACAAATGCAACTCCGTACTACAGTTGTCTCAATAGACAGACTCAAACCAGCGTATCTACTTGACGAAGACGAAACCTCAGCGCGCCAACAGCCTACAACGGCAACTGCAAATGCGCGCGATCAAACATCGAGCGCTACAACTACGAGTACGACAAGCTCAAGTAACGACGCGCGTACACCGTCCCTCACCTCTCCCCGCGACGCCTACGTCACCCGTACCGGCCGTACAGTGAAACCCAACGTACGCTTCGCTTGAGGGGGAGTACTGTAGCCACAACAGCTGCTGACCAAATGTTGGCGTTACTCAATAGAGGACCCAAACGCCAATCACGACAATAAAATCATTTTATCCCTTTGTTACTTTTAAGGCCTAGCAATAACTTCACTTCTTGTTTAGCTTTGTTTATTGTACCTATTCATTTGTTAATGTTCGTACCAATTATGTTTTATTATGTATTGTACAGATTTTCTTATAAACAATAAACAGTGTTTCGGGACGCACGTGGCGGCCAGATGTCTAAACGGGTCTGAGCATGGCTATAGTGGGGATGTGCCTGGAATATTATAAAAGCCATAGCTCACAACCTCTTCTCTTTTTCCTCGCCCATCCTCGGAGCACTCAACATCGCCTACGCTCCGAGACGTCTGGACGCGCACGCTCTACGACCACGCCTACACGACTTTAGCTCGTTTCAATTATCTGCTCACAACATCTCCTAAAGTTTAAATCACCTGCTGCTTTCATCTCTGCACTGCTTAAAGGTTGACTAGGAGACAATGCCCAAGGCATTAAGTCCACCTGTACACACTTGTTGTATGAAGTTGAAATAAATAAATAAATAAATATTTATTTATTGTAGGTACTGAATGTTTCCCGCGGCTTTTACCGCGTAGTTTAATAAACACTACGTAACTTACCTATGAACCTACCTAGCTTCAGTTTACTTTTATTTATTTATTTATTTATTTAATACAATTACTTTGCCATTACAGATAACTTAACCTAATTCGACATAGTAACTTAAAATATGCTTCCTAAACTAGGTATTAACTATATTTAACTATAAACTTATAAAAATGTTAACTGCAGACTATATTTCCTTACACTCTATAGAGTAAGTGGTCCTTGTGAATTCGCTCAGTGTACAGTTAAATATGTCTACGACAGCAGATTAATATCTTCAGATACAAAAATTACACCATAAAAAGAGCTTCGCCTTCTTTTCGGCTGTGGCTGGACAACTGGCTACTGCACTGTGTGTCGCGGGCTCGATTCCCGTACGGGATAATATTTTGAGTGATCAAATTGGAATATCAATTTGGGTATGGTCAAGGGTGCATTTCCAACTTACACATGTGTAAGAATGTACCTCTAGTTACCATTATAGTAATAAAAATACCTTCTCTTACCAATCACCCATTTATTTTTTCGTGATTTCTATTATTCAACTTAACAAATCTCAATTACAATTACAATTTCACAACTAGGTAACATCGGTAGAGATCTGTACTTAATTAATATTCAACTTTGACTCTGATTGCAAGGTTGGTGCGGTGGCTGGGCAACCGGCTGCTGTGCAACGTGTCGCGGGTTCGATTCCCGCACGGAACAACACTTTGTGTGATCCACAAATTGTTGTTTCGGGTCTAAGTGTCATGTGTTTGTAAACGCTCCCACGATACAGGAGATAATCATAGTGCGAGGCAACGAACAATAAAAAAATAAAAATAAAAAAAAATCTGCACTCCAAATGCCATTTACCCATTTCACCCAGTAATGACGGCGTTACGTCAAATCCGCCATTTAAATGTCAGTGAACTTAGCTGATCATTGTCCAGCAGATCAAAAATAAATGAGAGTTCTCATTGCATGCAGCTGAGTTCTATAGTTCCTGACACCTTGAAGTGCTGAAATTGATAAATTTCGACTTTTTGCACTTTCAGGCATGCTCCGCTGGCACTTTAAAGAGAGTTCTGGACTCGATTAGAGTTTTAAATTGTAGTTCTAATACGAATCTTTGAATAACAAGAGGGTTCTAGGAATGGGAACAGTTATAGCCCTATACAATATCATTTGAAGTGCTGAAATTGATAAATTTCGACTTTTTGCACTTTCAGGCATGCTCTGCTGGCACTTTAAAGGTAGTTCTGAACTCAAATAGAGTTTTAAATTGCAGTTCTAATATGAGTCTTTGAATAACTAGAGAGTTCTAGAAATGGGAACAGTTATAGCCCTATACAATATCATTTGAAGTGTTGAAATTGGTAAATTTCGACTTTTTGCACTTTCAGGCATGCTCTGCTGGCACTTTAAAGGGAGTTCTGGACTCAAATAGAGTTTTAAATTGTAGTTCTAATATGAATCTTTGAATAACTAGAGAGTTCTAGAAATGGGAACAGTTATAGCCCTATACAATATCATTTGAAGTGTTGAAATTGGTAAATTTCGACTTTTTGCATTTTCAGGCATGCTCTGCTGGCACTTTAAAGGGAGTTCTGGACTCAAATAGAGTTTTAAATTGTAGTTCTAATGCGAATCTATGACAAACAAGAGAGTTCTACGGATGCGAACAGTTCTAGCCCTATACAATATCATTTGAACTGCTGAAATTGATAAATTTCGATTTTTTGCACTTACAGGCATGCTCTGCTGGCTTTTTTAAGGGAGTTCTGGACTCAAATGGAGTTTTAGATTATAGTTCTAATGCGGATCTATGAGAAACAAAAGAGTTCTAGGGATGGGAACAGTTCTAGCCCTTTTCAGTATCATTTGAAGTGCTGAAATTGATAATATTCGATTTTTTGCACTTTCAGACATGCTCTGCTGGCACTTTAACGTGAGTTCTGGACTCAATTAGAGTTTTAGGTTGTAGGTCTGATTTAAGTCTGTAAGAAACTAGAGAGTTCTAGGGATTGGAACCGTTCTAGCCCTGTGCAATATCATTTGAAGTGCTGAAATTGGTAAATTTCGACTTTTTGCATTTTCAGGCATGCTCTGCTGGCACTTTAAAGGGAGTTCTGGACTCAAATAGAGTTTTAAATTGTAGTTCTAATGCGAATCTATGACAAACAAGAGAGTTCTACGGATGCGAACCGTTCTAGCCCTGTGCAATATCATTTGAAGTGCTGAAATTGATAAATTTCGATTTTTTGCACTTTCAGACATGCTCTGCTGGCACATTAAAGGGAGTTCTGGACTCGATTAGAGTTTCAAATTGTAGTTCTGATACGACTCTGTGAGAAACAAAAGAATTCTAGGGATTGGGCCAGTTGTAGCCCTTTACAATATCATTTGAAGTGCTGAAATTGGTATGCTGGATTTTTTTTTTCAATTGAATTTTTTAAGGTTAAATCGCCAGAACTATTTCTAAAAATTATCAGGAACTGTAGAACTAACTTATATGTAGTAAGAACTGACGTTTATTTATGATCTGCTAGAAATTGATCTGCTGCCGGAAGTTGGCAGATCATTTTTTTAATTGTCTTTTTTTAGGTAAAAACGCCGGAACTATTTCTAAAAGGTGTCAGGAACTATAGAACTCAGCTGCATGCAATGAGAACACTCATTTATTTTTGATCTGCTGGACAATGATCAGCCAAGTTCACTGACATGCCATTTAATAGGTTTCAAAAACAACAATTACGTAGGTACCTAAAAATCTCATTATTTTAATACTTTGATAGAGTTACAATATAAATATAAACTTAATTTCTTTAGTTTTAATTAAATGTTTTTGAAAATGAAAATGAAAATGTACTCACGACGTAATAGAAAATCCTAGAATCCAATTTCATAACTAAAGTGCGTAGTTACTAAACATACAATATCTTATAAATACTAAGCTTTTAGCTTCCTTAACTACTTTATCATGTTACTAACATACTCATAGTTCGATCACAGGACATATGGGTAGTGGTTGCTTGGAAACTTTTCCGGGAGTTTCGAAAATTGTCAATTTTATAGATTTTGGTGTGCTCCTTCTGATTTCCATTTTGCACCCTCTTGGAAAAATGACGACCAAAAACAGTTTTTTTTTTGCAATAACTCTTTTCCTGTGCATTTTAGAAGAAAAATGTTGACTACAAAATTAAATTACTTACAATTTTCTACAATTTATGTGTGGACAGCTTTTTTCTAATATATGTAGTTTTGGCGCCAGAGCACAGCAAAGTTCCTTTTTCCGCATTTTCGGAAAAAAATAATGTCCACGCCGTGTGAAAGTACAGCAAGCGACGGATTTTTTTATAGTGTAATCCTTTATAGGCCTAATGCTCATGTGATACACACTTTAGGAACTTGCCATAATCTCCTGCCTTGAGCGGTTTCTGTTAATCCGCACATAGGAGATGTCTTGGGCACCCATCGACATGTAATAGTTCACCGATTCATGGTAGATGTCCCACCCACACGCATTAAGCGCTTCGCTTCAAGCTTTCTTGTGCGTACTGCTATGGAATTCTTTGCCAGAATCTGTATTTCCTGAAGGGTATAATATATAACCTGGGAGTCTTCAAGGCCCGAGTGAATAGGTTGCTTATGGGACGACGTGCTCCATCGTAGACCGCATCATCGCTTACCACCAGACGTGATAGTGGTCAATCGTAGCCCCATTAAATATAAAAAAAATAATCGTTATTTTAAAACGAAAATGCTTGCAATGAATGCGCAAATTGCATCGCAAATAATCCGGGCGAAATTTTAATCTGCGACGTCTTGATCCCTCCCTACCAAATGACTGAACTAACATGTATACCTACTTAATTTCTATTCTTAGTAATGAAGGTTAAAAGCTAGAAATATACAATAATGAGTAGGTATTGCTTCACGATCCAGCGATATTACACAAGCCTTGAAACTAAATTGCAGTTTACCGACACATTACCTACCAGATTGTGAAGGTAGTGGAGTATCAGATGGAACGGGGTAAGAAATAACTTCTGTTTCCATTTCCCTGATACCTATTTGATCTAGTGAACTAAATCTATTTTTTATTACCTTAGCATAAAGTACAATTTGAAACGCAATAACATGGTACCTACTGGTGGAGATAAACAATTTGGGCTGCTTTGCAATGTGTCGCGGGTTTGATAGCACGGAACGATCCTTTGTGTATTCTCTACAAATCTTTATTCCAAATTATGATACGTACATACGGCTACACATTGAGCTTTAATAACCATTATAAACTGAACGTTAAATAACATAATAACATCACGCCTTTTATCCCCGAAGGGGTAGGCAGAGGTGCACACAGAAGTAACACCTACTTTTCACTATTTATGTTATGAGTCCCATGTAATAGGGGGTGAGCCTATTGCCATATACCGGGCACATTTCCAAACTCCGTGCTACTACTGAGAATTATTTAAAATTCATTATAAACTGAACGTTAAATGTGTGGAAAGATGATGCGACGCGATACCAGGATAAACTGGTTATGTATAGATTGATGTATTGCCGTGAACCTAAAACAAATGAATGAGAAATTGTAAAAAGAATCGCATGTTGTAATAAACTCTATCCTTATTTCAGTGAAAAAAACAAGAGAATTTAATTTATTTCTACATAATGACCAAATTTATTACGCTAAATACAGGGTGTAAAAAAACCGGTCCCGAAAACGAAGACCGGTGCTAATTCAGATGATAAAGAAATCGAATACCACAAAAAAAACGACTTTTATTATTATCGTTTTAATAAAAAAAATCGATTTTGTTATGTAACATTAGCCTTGGGTACTTAATTACATATGTTATTACACAAAAAAACATTTAATTCCTTACTTTTTTAAAATAATCAATGTAACCCAAACAAAAATTAGCTGACGCTTTGACATCATATTTTCAACCTTTGTCCTTTGTCCTTTGTCCTTTGTCCCTTTGTCCTTGTCCTTTATTTTCACAGTAACCAGGACACTGAGCACGCCGTACATGGTCTGTAAGGTTTATAGAGGAGTCGCGTGTTATCAATAATCTCAGTCTACATGGCGCGCGACGCTCACTATCACATGCGGATCAAGCGTGGTGTATGAAACAGTTAGTACATACACCTCCGCGTAGCTGTACCCAAAGTGAAAAGGCTGCTTTTGCTTCAAAAATTAAATGTATAATTAACTTACCTACCTAATGACTTCAAGGGCTGTTAAGGACATAGTTATCCGCAGTAATTAAGTAATTTACTTCAAGATTTTCATAATGAAATCCTTCTAAATAAAACAATACATAAGGAAAGTCAACCTTTAGACGTTCACGTAACATCCATTAAGATTCCATATTCCTTAAATATTAAAATTTTCAAAACGAAAGCTTAAACCATCTCCATTTAATCACAATAAGTAAACATCTAAACATGAAATGAATGAGTTAAAGCGACTCATTCATAAAAATGTCATCCATTTTGTGAAAGGTTACATTTATTAAATGTATTCTGTCATGGTCGGGATGCGTTGCTAAATAGGCCAAGGAGAAACTTTGCGCAGGCGCGAAATAATTGATTTTCCCCCGCCATGACGTCACAAATACAACATGTCTGCCATTTGATCAAGTTGAGCTCAGTATAAAAATTATTAAATAAGAAACAGGAGCCACAGTTACCAAAAGAACATCAGATGTATCGAGTTCATGCCAAATTCTTCCGCGACTAATGTTAACGCGGAATTCGTTTACACAAAGTTCGTGAATAGATGATATATAGCGCGTGTGTTTAGTTAGTCAGTGATACCGTAGCTAAGGAGATCGGAATGGTTTATCGCATAGTACAGAAAAATTTCCTGTCGGTGTTCGACGTAACTACTACGATGCTGGTCAAGTTAATATGTTTATGTGAGTACAATTTTAATTATATTTCCTTCTATTTAAATATAGGCAGCGATTTATTACATTCTCATTGTTATTTTTCCAAAAGAAAATGATGTTACAAAAAGTTGAGATTAAGCCTCATACCATCGGAAAATTGTGTTCCAAAATTGAATTATTTCTCTAGTTTTTTTTATCCAGCATCAATATTTTTCTATACAGCCTGAATTATGATGTTGATAATTCGAGTTGCGTTTGATTTAGGCGTCGAATGGTTAAAAAGCTAAATTTATGTTCATCGTATTTTATACGTTTTCCTTTGTTACACGGTTTACGTGTACGTTAGGTAAATTTAATTAAAATCAAATTAAGAACTGTGCTGTCGCGTGCTACGATCTTTAATTAACGTGTCGAACGAGTGTTTGAACAATTAGCTTTTTATATTTCAAGTACGGCTTTCTTGGTTACAAGTAGTTAAGATAACAATGGTTACGCACTTGAGTTAAGGTTCATGAAATAGTCGTTCCGCTAAATATTATTTCATGAACAGTTTGATTAATGAGACTTGAAAATGAATAAGCTTCGGCTTTTAAAAGAAATTGTTTTTTTTTTTTAGATGCGTGTAAAGGATTTTTAGTCTATGTTGCTGCATCTGTCATCGATTTAATAATTACTGATTATGATACTTATTTTGTTAATTTATTTTACTGCCGGGTGGTGGTAGGAGGAATATTGAAGCTACCTTTTTTACAGTAAAGGTTTATAGACTTATCCATGAGCTTTTATTGATATTGCTGATTACCTACGTTTGAAATACGACTTTTTTTAAATAACTGATATCTCCTTACATAAGTAATTACGTTAAAAGGATGTACTCTTTTTAAATTCTACCTAAACTATTTATTGAATATTTTCAACAATTTCCAACGCGAAACTGGATAATACATATTTTATTCGTAACTAGTTGAACGGGCAAAATTCGCACCGCCTTTAATTTTTTTTTAACCTTTAAAACCTACCCTGGACTTCCAAAAGTAATTCAAGACCAAAATTAGCCAAATCGGTGCAGCTGTTCTCAAGATTTAGCGAAACTAACGATTGGAAATTCATTTTTATTTATATCGATTGGATTTATTCGTTACATAAGTAGTGGAACATTATCCTAAAACATTTAATCGGAATTAAATCTCGGATGATTTACCATCGCCATCTTCTAACATAAAATATTACTCTTACATATTTATTTTAATTAAAATTAAATTAATTTAAGCTTTATCTTGTCGTTGTGCCGGATGGTAACGGCAGGGTGGAACAGATTTGTCGCTACTCCTACTCATTCTGAAAGCGGGTGCCGTAACACCCGATTAAGTAACTACACATTGGACAGAAACCGGGCACCAGCTGTCTCTGATTAACCTGAACCTTAAGTGACCGAATTTTTAAGTGTGGGAGAGCCAGCCATGCTTCGGCACGAATGGGCCGGCTGGACCACGGCCTCACAGCAAACCGACGTGAAACAACGCTTGCGTTGTGTTGCGTCGTGCGAGTGAGGTTACCGTAGGCCCAATGACCCCCTCCTCATTCTCCCCAATCTCGAAACCTCCACAATCCTCACATTCCTAATTCCCAAAAGGCCGGTAACGCACTTGTAACGCCTTGGTGATTCAGGTGTCCATGGGCGGCTTTTTTGGCGACCGATTGCTTACTATCAGGTGTTCCGTCTGCTCATTTTTACCGGCTTATACCATAAAGAAACCTTTTATATTGCGAGCACCAACCGTCTGCCCAGTATATAATATAATCCCTGATATCAACGATCAAATAGCACCAGCTGATCGGCAAGGTTCCAAGAGTTATCACAAAAATATATACAATGACTTATGTGTCATCATCGAAAAAGTACACCCTGTGCCATAGTCTTTTGACTCTTGCTGCTGCGATTATTAATTTATTCGTCTATTTTCCCTCCTACTCCTCTGGTGTTGTGGATGTCCATGGGCGGCGCCGATCGTTTACCGTAGGTGGTTTTTCTACTCGTTTACATTATAGAGCTGTATACACTTTGTTGGTAGCGTAGAGGTGACTGGTTGCGGTGCCATGGTGTCCGCTGCAATACCAAAAGTTCAAAATTATCGTCAAAATAAAAGGAAAACTAAAATTTCAACACAACATAGGATATTGGAATCCCTCTCGTGTTCTGTGTTCCCTCGGGACGCTCAAGTATCAAACTAAAAGATTATGTAAGATGCTTGGGTCTTGGGATTTTTAATAAATATATTATCATAATATACAATATATGGTGTTGTGGTCTGACAATATCTGCATCAATTACAATACAATTACAAGATTACGTTCAAAAAATAATCATTTAAACAAGTCTTTTTAATTACTTCAAAATTGCTAATATCAAGTAGGGTGTATAAGTCGAGTTAATAGGTTTACCTCCCAAAACTAGTAATCATGACTCACAAACGTAGGTATTTCACACACCCCTACCTACCCCTCAGGTAGAAACAAAAGATAGTCACTTTTAAAGTTATTGTGCTATAAATACTGTAAGCTTTCATCATCATCATCATCACCATCAGCCCGTATTCGTCCACTGCTGGACATAGGCCTCTCCAATTGCACGCCACTGAGCTCGGTCTTCAGCCACTGCTAGCCACCTTGCGGATGTCGTCACCCCACGTAGCTAGAGGGCACCATACACTACGTTTGCCTAGACGCGGTCTCCACTCTAGAACACGTTTACCCCAACGGTTATCGGTTCTTGCACAAATGTGATCGGCCCACTGCCACTTCAGTGCCTTTAGCCAAACGCCACTTTAGCGCTTGTTTACAGAGAGAGTAGAAATCAAAATGTATGGGGATGATACTGAGAAGTGTCAAAATTTACGTCAATTATATATACATAATTTGGTTTTCTATTCTACATGTAGACAAGCGTTAAATGGCATTTGGCTACAGCTGCAGGTTACTGATCCTTTGGGCTTTGCGATAACATTGATTCTCTGTCGAATCAATTTAGTGTAAGCTTTATTCATATTCTAAGATTGTACGTCGTAGGCGTTTGTAGCCACGTAGTACGTGTCTACGGAGATTTACTCGTAGGCGTGCTACGAAATTTCGTGGACTGTAATTTCTTCTTGTGTCAGTTTACTCATGGGTTTAAGGTCATGACGTAATATGAATATTAAAATTATTTATGTATGTTTTACATGTAATATTAAATACATTTTGAAAAAGTTAAGTACTGAATAATCTTATCTTTTAAGTGTAATCAACTCAAATGGTGTAATTTCATAAGTCCCACAACATTTTAAACAATCTAATAAATTACGCAATCTAACTTGTGGTAAAAAAACGAAACATTATTCACCTGTTATCGTTTCAATTTATTTTAATGGTCCACATTTTATATTCCAAAATTAAATATTTAAATTACTACGTTACTAATTAATGTTCGCATAAAAACTAGTAATTACATCTACAGTAAATATTTAAAAATAGAACCTCAAAAATGTAATGTAAGTACTACTATTAGTAAAAAAAAAAAATTTATAAGCTTCGTATTCACTAGGCAACAACAGACGCAACATTGTCGCTCAACATGTTTAGGAGCATTGCCAATATGATGCGTGACTTATTGTTAGTATCGCTATATCATGCTGTTGAGCATCAAGTGTTGTCAAGCGGAGATGTGATGCGCAACACCAGGGGCATACTCTTGAATCCAATTCCGATCGATCGACATTGGTATTAAGAAATCTCGTACTCTTGAGTTGCAACAGTAGCGCCCATTGCACCCGTATTGCGTGGATATTGATTGAACTAAATGGTACTGAGTATAGGTTTATATTTTGTACTTTGAATGCTATTGTAAAAGCTACGATTGGGGTTAGAATAATTATTGAGTTTTTATTGGATTGGAATTGCATTGACATTGAGATTGGTTTCAAGAGTAAGCACCCAGGTCTTCTGACGATATGTTGCCAACTATTGTTGTGAGTAAAAACATATGGAAATATACATTGTTGTTAAAGAAAAAATGACAGAATTTCTTTGCTCGTTTTTCTCCATACCAATCGATACATTGAGGAACGAGCACTTACTTAGCTTCACTGATGAACAGACTGATGGACCAATTTATTTAGACAAAAGTGCATATAAGTGTTTTAATTTAAATAAATGATTTGATTTTGTAGAGCAACATTTTATGCAACATGTCGCCCATCAAATGTTGCCTAGTGGACACGAGTAAAGACTCGTGTAAAATAAAGATTTTACATGATTACATCATTCCTTTGAGAGGGTCACCTTCTAAATCCATTAGGCGGCCATATTTGTTTTTGAGAATGAATCATTCGGTTCATTCATTCATTTATTCAATGGTCATTCAACTTTTTTTTATGAGTTTAGTTAGAGTAACACATGACATTTACCTCTACTATGCCTTTTATTTATTGTGGATTGAAGATATTGACTGCCTCGTTGACCGAGTGGTCGCAAGTGCAACTGCCGGGCAAGGGGTCTCGGGTTCGATTCCCGGGTCGGGCAAAGTGTTACTGGGTTTTTAAAGATCTCAGTAGTGGCACGGAGTCTGGAAATGTGCCCGGTGTATGGCAATAGGCTATTTCACCACCCCCTACTACATGGGACTCATAACATAAATAGTGAAAAGTGGGTGTTACATTGTACAGTGGCATTAAGTGCCGAAATGTGCACCTCTGCCTACCCCTTCGGGGATAAAAAGGCGTGATGTTATGTTATGTTATATGAAGATATCTTTTTCTTTCATTAGAGAAATGTCGCATCATTATCACAATATTAATTATAATATTGTCAATCTATCTAAATCAAGTTCCCAAACTTAGGACCCACCTTCAGGGAATTAAACCGTTATCAATATGAAAAACAATATATAGAGGTAGAACGGTTGGTTAGTGCTTCTTTTCGTAGAAGAAGACGTCATATTAATCTTTCTCTCTCTGTAGACAAGGCCCAGTAAAATACGCTTGCGACCCACCAATGAGTCGCGACTAATAGAAAGAAGGAAAGAAAGAAATAACACCCTGGGAACCCTGTTTGGGAAACCCTGTTGTGGGTAGAGCATTAAATACTGCTTCCAATATGGGTTTTAGGATCGAATAATGAAAAGTACCATTGGGACATTTTCGAATTTTTTGAAATACTAGTAAATACTAATTATTAAATACTAATGGCAGGTAAGTTATAATCTTTACTCGTTTATGCAGATAGTCTCTCCTTCCATTAGGTAAACAATCACAATTAAATTACCCCCCACGTTAAAAAACAGAACAAAAAACCTGATACTCGTTCTTTGTATTTTTTACTTGAACTTTAACTTTGAATTTATTCGTATTATATAAGTTATTAATTGTCAAATCTCACGTTCGTATTATAATATAAATTATTAGTAATTGTCAACTCTCCCGTGGCTATGTTTCCATGTATATTGAGAGACCTGGCTCTTGTGATACAAGGATACCAAGTACAAGAACCAGGGTTTAACTGTGTTAATTCTATGAATCTCTAATAAACGTTCTTTGTCTTATCACAACAATTGTATTAACGGCCATTACACACAAGCACAACACAAACTATCACAAAACTTTTTAACAGGTCCACAGATTATGTCGATGCTAGTCGACGTAGGAACTCTGAAAGCGTTGGAACTTTTTAATTAAAAAAACAACAGCGGGATAAAGGAAAGTTGAGTGGAACGCGGCCAGTATTGTTTGTTGCTACTTTGAAATTAAATCACGCCCCAGATGTTATTGCATTGCAAGTTGCTTTGTTCGTCGTCTTTGTACCGTTTGAAACTGTATTGCTGATGTTTTGTAGTTGTGTATAATCGACATGAATGATGTGACCTGGCTGTTTGGTGGTGTGTTGGGATTGAATCTGGTTATGTCTTTGATTATTAATGTTGGCATTTGTGATTGTTAAGAAGGATCTTGGTTTTAATTAGCGATATTCTTTTACAATTATAACATAAAGAATTTGTCCGTAGGCTAATCGACTCTACTCGTGACCAGAGGGCTGGCTATTTCTTCTGGACACGTTGCCCAGTGACAGTGATTCGGACGAATTCTTTGACGCCTAACTGACAGGATTTCTTTTCTTAGTTAATTTTAAGTTCGTATATATTTATTCATATTATGTTATTTAATTATTACTCAACTTATAGTTTTAGGCTGCACCTACACGGTACTTATCTGATAAAAAATGTGTATTTTACTAACTACTACGGGTATTAAGGAATGTACCTCTATTACGTACCTACATCATACTGAAACGTGTTCTACTCTATTTGTGAAGGTTTTATAAGAAACAATATTAATCTTCTTTCACTATAATCGAAATCTCCAGCACTCGCTATAAAAGCAATAAATCGCTCATAAACACGCTTCGAATCTTATTTTAAATCGAATCACGCTCCAGATAAACACGCTGTATACAATGTTCGTTCCAATTCAGTCTGTAAAATGTTTTAATAGAATTTCAACTTAAACGTTTTGTAATAAAATCGGAATTGAAGAAGGACAGAATAGGGTAGGTTGATGCGCTGGTATCTGTACGGTGACAACTTTATCTTTCTTCGTCGGTTGTTGTACATAACATGACAAGTTGCGAAAGATGTATTATGTAGATTATGAGCGTGACGTTATGACGAGATAAAGAAATAAGCCTTAAATATATAAAACTGTTCGAATTCTTTTTTTTTCTTTTGATAAGTACCTGAGCACATGGATCACCTGATTGTAAGCTATCGGAGCCGCCCATGGTTACCTAAAATACCAAAGCGATAGGCCAGCTTTCTTTTAACTTTGCCCCAAACAAGGATTTTATCCTGTATTTTAGATTTTTTTTTTATACTTTATAGGTCGACGTTTGACCACCATCTCGCCTGATGGTAAGCGATGATGTGGCCGACGATGGAGCACGCCTACCTATGAGCAACCTATTCACTCGGGGCTTGAAGACACCCAGGTCATGTTTGACGGGAAACACAGCCTCTGGCAAGGAATTCCATTCCTTCCTTCAGATGCGTTTACAAATTTCCAATTTCACATACACATGACACCCAGACCCGATACATTAATTTGTGGATCACACAAAGAGTTGCTCCGTGCGGGAATCGAATCCGTTACACGTTGCCCAGCCACCACTCCAACTGTGCAGTCATAGAAGTGATCTACATCGAGCGGATCCTTAGGACCATCATTAGGTCGTCTGTTCATCTTGAAGGTGGAGGTACTGCATTGCACTTGCCGGTATTTAATAAATAAACAAGCAAAACCTATTCAACTTTTATTTGGTTTAAAAAACTTTCACGCTCCAAATAAAGACGTTGTTCTTACAATGTAACCATTCTCAGAAGTTTTATTTTCTACGTCAATTGTAATACACGAACACGACAACTTGTAGAAGACGTATTATGTAGATTGTGAGCGTGACATTTTGTGACAAGATAAAGAAATAAGTCTCGAAGGCTTTTGACTCACAAACTTGTCTGAATTCATTTGAATATCACGTTTTTGAGGTATCTTTGGCTTGCTTTCGAGTTTTGTATGTGAATTTGAGAATTACATTGATTTTAGATTTCCGCGCCATATTTATTCTTTGCTTTTTGTTTTTTTTAAAACGTTGCCCCTCACTAGGACTCCCTCTTGTATCGTGTGTGCGTTTACAAACATACAAGTTCACATACACAATGACACCCAGACCCGAAACAACAATTTGTGGATCACACTATGTGTTCCGTGCGGGAATCAAACCCACGTTGCTCGGCGTTCAGTTGCCCAGCCGCCACACCAACCGTGCAGTCAATATTAATTCTTATATGTCAACTTCGCTTTCGTTATGTACAATTATGTCTGCTAGTTAAAGGTATTTATACTCTATATAGCATGCTAAAAGGCGTTCTATGTACCATGCTCAAAAATGTTGGAAAATCGAACGCCTGAAATTGTCATGCTAATTTTGAGCAACAACTTATTTTTATTTTAAACGGATTCCTGCACACACTACTGTACAAGGTGGGCTGAATGCCATGGGCATTCTCCTCCAGCCAGACACTTGGGTGATGCAGACATGTGTAACAGTATCTACCTTAATTCTTGAACAATGTCTCTACAAATTCTAAACAAAATTGTGTACACTCATCCTCTTTTACTCTCACCTCTCTCCCTTTAGACTCTAAAATAGCTAATAGTTATTATGACGTGGTCCATATTAAATCAACCGTGTACTTACGTCTTACGAATTATTAAAGAACTTACTAATTATTTTGTTCCCTGTGAAGAGACTATGTATGGTAGGTCTTTTAGCTAGAACATGAGTGTCATATATGCCGCGAAATATATTTCGTTTTCGTTCCGAAGTATACCTAGGATACCTAGAATTTAAGACTTCATTCGAGCACGCAGTGAGCTATGGAGAGGGTTATGGTTCTGTCTTGGTAATTCAATAGTTTTACAAAGAAATAAGATGATTAAAATAAAAAATAACTAGAGAACTATTATAAAAAGCAAACTTCCATCGTATAGTACATTATCAGAACATTACGCCATGTAAGTATCGAAGAGGCATTTCTCGTCGGGTGGCAACTGCAATGCAAATAGTGCCTGTCTTGCCGTGGGACAAAAACGAAATAGATTTCACTGTGGATTAAGTTACCCAAGTTTTTGGACTGTAGCAAAATGTTATAAGATTTGTTAAAACTACGTCAAGTTCTAAAGTGGAATGCAACAACGCTTGCATTATGTCAGTAACGTACTTGAAACTCGGAGTTGCACATGTCTGTTCATGGGCGGTACCAATGACGTATATTAGTTTTATACATTACTAGCTACTTCCGCGCGGTTTCACACGCTCTGCTCAGCTCCTATTGGTGGTAGCATGACGTTTTATAGCCTATAGCCTTTCTCAATAAATGGGCTATCCAACACAGAAAGAATTTTTCAAATCGGACCAGTAGTTTCGGAGATTAGCGCGTTCAAACGAAAAAACAAACTCTTCAACTTTATAACATTAGTATAAATTGGGCGGTACTGATTATCTGTCTGATACTGCTGATCCATTTGCTTGTTGGCATAACTATCCCAAATAACAAAGTTATACATACATCAACAGCCTATAAATGCCCTCTGCTGAGCAAAGCCTCTTCTCATACGGAGAATGAGCATTAATCACCATGCTTGCTCAGTGCGGGTTGGCGATTACAAACTTATAATTAGAAATTATAAGCCCGGGTTTCCTAACAATGTTTGCCTTCACCGTTTGTCAGTGGTGCCTAGATAATAAACATTACGTAACATCACGCCTTTTATCCCGAAGGGGTAGGCAGAGGTGCTCATTATGCCACTGTACAATGTAACACCCGCTTTTCATTAAACAAATCTTAATAACAAAGAACTATACAAAAATTAATACTATTTTTGTTTGCTCTAATGATTGAAATATATGAATACAAGTATTAAAATTACTTCCCCAATAATACATTTGTGTGATTCCGAAAATACAACCCCTCTTCTTTTTATACACTAGACCACCAAATAGCTCCAAATAGCTAAACTTGTCGTCTTCCCACCTAAGAGAATTATAGATATTTAGACACTGAAATCTATTCTGTAAAGGTCACAGAATCAAGCTAAGACTAGCTCAAAACGGTTACATAACATATAATGTCACTCCTTTTGATCTCTGTAGGGGTAGGTAGAGGCGTAAACTAATATAACATTAACTTTTTACCAATTATGTAATAACTTCATGTAATTGGAAGTGAAGAGACCATTGCACTACTTCGAATTTGCATTGCAAGCTCCGTGCTATTTTTGAGAAAATTTCAATATATCAAAACTACGGATGTCCAATTGCCAGAGATTAGGAAGGGCTCCAATCTCCCCAATCTCCGAATCCTGTCGCGGAGAACCTAACGGGTAACCGGGGCTCCGGCTCGACGTGCAGGAGAAGGAACGGGGTGGTTTTTAGTCAGTAAGAGTCTGACACTCCCTCCCGCCTCACCCAGGCGGGAGCAGTCAACCGATGATTTTCCCCCCTTAAAAAAAAAAATCTCCGAATCCTCATATCTCTAATCCCCAAAAGGCCGGTAAACCACTTGGAACGGCTCTGGCATTATACATGTCCATGAGTGGAGAGGATTGTTTACCGTCAGGCATTCATCAGGTGATCCGTCTCCTCGTTTACCGGCTCACAAAAAAATAATTAAATTGACACTCTGCCCCAACCGATAATCGATCTCAAGACCCTTCATTAGACAGTCATGCTTGGCACCACTCGATAAATGAGGCGGTCCAAATAGTTAACCATGGGATCTTGTTACAAGCATACTTAATATCTATTTCAATCAAAATCTGAGTACCGCCACTTGATAAACTTATAGAAGTGATAGAAAATTAAGTACTTGTCCTCGTTAATATGTTGCCATGGTAACCAAATACTGATCACATTCCGAAGTAGCGTTTGAATTCTGGTTGCTAGTCTAAACTTACTTTAGTTTTTAGTTCAAGCTGAAATAAGTACTTACATAGTTGTGTAATTTAAACCTAATTGTCAAACCCGGTGTCAAACCCGGTGGTCACCGGGTTTGACAATTAGGTTATTCAAATGGGAAACATAATATAAATTTTTTTGAAGAGGTTTAAATTACACAACTATGTAATAGGTTATTTCATTTATGAAAATTAAATGTTTGATTCTGGAGTCGGATACACGGCTTTATTTAAAGCCAAGCCAAGAAGCCGACGTGTATCGGCGACATATCGTGCGACTTCGCGAAACTTCGCCGGACATATCTGGCTACATTGCGCGAATTATGTCCGTAGCGACGGCAGGTAAAGTCGTGCGACTTCATGAAACTTCGCCAGACATAAGTTTTGTTTCACAAGGCAGTCGCATGTCATGCGATATTGCCAGATATGTCGAGCGAAGTCTGGCAATGTCGTGCCAACCCAACGTCGCTGGCGACACGTGTTGCACGCCATTTGTCCCTTAGTGTATCCCTGGCTTAATGCACTTTGTACATCATTGAACTCATAAAGTAATTAGGGAAAAATACAATCACATTGGATTAAATCATATTATCATTTTACCTCAGTCTATCCATTCAGAGAATAAGTGGCGTGATATTTTAGTGAATAAAAACTAGGAAAAATTCGAAAAGTTATTTGTAGAATTTAAATATTTCATCGTAGTAGTTTCGTAGTCAACTCGTAGTTCAGCTACGCGCTACGGATTTCTATGTGCTACGAATTGGTACAGCGCTACGATGCTACGAATTTCTGAAGTTTTTAAAGTTATAAATGGTTATCGAGAAACACATTCACACATCATAAAAAGGTTGTTACGCCCGAATACTGAAATGCTATTAAATTTTAACTTGAATATTTTGCTATCTTTGTCACGTTATAAAGAATTGGTAATGATGGAACTATCATAAGACATACTGAATTAACCAAAAAATACCAGTTACTCAAGTAAATATAGTGAGAAAACGCTATACTAGTTTCGAGTCACAGAGGTACGTTGCGCAGCCTACTCTACGTCGCTACGACGCTGCTCATGAGGAAGAGTCCCTGTGACTCGAGACTAGTATAGCTTTTCTCAGTATATTTATGTGAGTAACTCATAATTTTTAATTATTTCAGTATGTTTAAAATTGAGTAGCGTGGCAAATATTCAAATTTGAATATTAGTCTATCTACAAAGTTAATTGAATTAAAAAACTTGAATAATACACCACTCCAAGAAAAAGCGTTTACTACGTAAAAACTCAATGCCTATTCTGAAATTCAAAATCAATAATTTAGCCCAGGTATACCATTACGCACAGTAATTAAAGGTGACTGTCACTGTAGCGTGGGCTGTCAGTTCGATCACCCTCAACGTTGACGTCGGTGTTAGTAACCCATTTACTTATATTGATGTACTCTCTTGAACTTTGTGTTATAAGCAAGAGTGATTTCTTAGAATGTGATTCAAATCAAATTTATATGAATTGTTGGTTTCATTTGCTAGATGGGCCAGAGTATTCTCTAGAACTCATAATATAACAAGGAAATTCAAAGTGCTCTAGAACTGATAATATGAAAATTCAAAGGTAACTTAGACCATACAACTTATTATTGATGTACAGCATAAAATTATCATTAATTGATATGTTTTTTGTTTCTCAAAGATAAAATTGCCCATTTATTATTACATATCTCTTTACTTTTTTAAATAGGTGCCGTGTTGTGATATTTCTCGCTATCCATAAGCGAAAAATATACACATCATTAACCTTTTCCCAATTCACATATATACGAGCAGGTAGTGTGTGTAGTTTAAATGTATGAATTTAAATACCACGGTAGTGAGATACTATCTTTCGTATCCAAATCTCGTGTCGTGGTGGCCCGGAGGTTTAAGACGCCTCTCGTGCATCAGAGGGCGTCTCGAAACCTACCAACGGCAAATACCAATATGACTTCTTCCTAGTTATACTTGAGTGAAGGAAAACATCGTGCGGAAACCTGGGCTTGTACTTTCTAATTATAAGTTTGAAATCGCCAACCCGCATTGAGCAAGCGTGGCGATTAATGAGGAGAGTCTTTGCTCAGCAGTGGGTATTTATTTAATTATGATGATGATGATGCTGAGTAACCAAACCTACCAATAGATAGTTATCTATCTACCTCTATATAATTATTTAAGACTATCTATAAATCGAATACTAAAGCACTTCTAATTAACTGACACACACCGACGTATACAAAGCGTCTAAAGTCTAAAAATAAAGACATATTACACCTTCATTCAATCTCGTAATGAGGTTGCAAAGATCAGTATGTGGGTTGCTACGCCTGATACAACTCGCGGAGGTGTATTTTTATCAATTTTTACTCGAACATTTACTACCTGTGTAAGATTTGCGATTGATTGTAGATTAGCGTAACTTCTACGTTTGAGGTTGCATGAATGAAAACAAGTAGTATTGATGGGGATTGGTACAATTGTGGGTTAGTTGACTTTCGTATTTTTGGTTTCAGGTTGTTTTTAGGTATTTATTTCTGCTGCTCCGAGGCAAAAATATGTCAACTAAAAATCATGGGTTACTGATGTGATAATACTAAGAACAGGTTTACTAGTTTCAAGCCCTGTGGCTTGAAACTGGCGCGCAGCCTATGTCTGTACATAGGCTGCGCGACATCGCTACGACCGCGCACTTTGCTCATGAGGAAGAGCTCCTCTGTATGTCCCACGATAGTTATTATAAAAACAAAAATATGTCATTAATTCTTTGAGTACCGGCATTATAGACACAATTAAATAACAATAGGTTGCGGTTACCGGTGTCCTCGGGGTGTTTGACAGTTTAATATCCCGTTAATGGGGGGTCAATTGATCAGCAATTATAGAATTAAACTCTGTATTACTAAAAATTACTGAATTTTTTTGTCACTTGAGAAATAAATCTAGGTTAACCAAAATAAGTTTAAGGTTTAAGGTTAAAGGTTAAATAAATACATCTTAAACAGTTGTGTTAAACATGTTAATAAATGAAATGTAGAATGTACAAAGTCAAATTCCATCAATATTACCTCGATGCGTTTATAACAGAACAAAATTAAATCGTTTTATTAAATTAAAATATTTGTGAAACAACTTTTAAAACAGAATCACGCTCGGGATATATTGTCACGCTGTTCACAACTTTATAGGGCGCCAGCGTGACATGCAAGTTGTACCGTGTTAATAAATGTTTCATGAACGGTAGACATTTTACGTTTTACGGCGCCAAGTAAACAGACAAAAATATTATCAAGAGGGAAAGTGGCAGTGGCGTTGTTATATTGAACTGTGGTAAATATGAAATATTTCAGACGGATTATTTTAAAAATTTATTTGAATTATGAATTTGTTAAAAGTTTGAAGTAGGTACTACATATTATAATTAATTCTAATTTTAGTAATATACGTATTACTCTTTGGACTTTAGAAAATACTTCTCATTCACAAAACCATAAAAAGAGGTATCTACTATTATTTTTACTATAGTAATGCTTATTTCGTAAGTAATAATGACCCGAGTGAATAGGTTGCTTATGGGACGATGTACTCCATCGTAGACCACATCATCGCTTTCTAATTATAAGTTTGAAATCGCCAACCTGCGTTAAGCAAGCGTGGTGATTAATTCTCAAACCTTCTCCGTGTGAGAAGAGGCCTCTGGTCAGCAGTGGTCACTGGCTGATGATGATGAATGCTTATGTCTTAATCGTGTAAGAGTATGGAATTTTCTTTATTTGATTATAAGGCATTAATGATGTAGTAATGTAGTTTTAAAAGAAAGAAAAGTCAAATACATTTCCTCGTCTATACACATTTTAGAAAATATTAAAATCAGAATTCATTTCATGAAGTTGCCACACTAGATAAACATATATTCTGTCGTCTTTCATACTTTCTGTTGTAGTCCCAAAGTTGGCAATACTTTAATATTTTATTTACGATTACATTCCTTTTTATTTTTCTTCTCATATTGTAGTTTTTGTTCGTCATATATTGTATTTTGTTTGGTTTTGACGGCAAACTCTTCGCTTTATGAATCGATCTTTTTCTTTAACTAGTCTCTCACAGAATAACAGCGCAGTGGTGACGTAATTTGTAATTTTCTACGCCATCAGCCATTGCATTTGTGTTGCAAGTCCACTTTGCCTACCGTGTCTGCTCACCAGACAGTCAGCTGTAGGCGAGCGATATTAAACTTTATTACTACCAATAGTAGCACAAAAATCAAATTAACAGTTTTTCAGCCGTTTAGATTACATTAAAATACATTTACATTGTTAATCCTGATAGAAAGGTTTGAAGACGTACTTACATAAATACTTAAGCTAAGGATACACTAAGAAATGTCCCACGATAAGTATCGGCGACATGTCAATCGAAGTCTGCCGATGTCGCCCGACATATTATAAGGCGACAACGCGCGCCTTATGTCCACAGCGACGTTGATATTGCCAACATGTCGACCAAAGTCCGGCAACGTCGCGCTACTTCACCCAACGTCGCTAGCGACACGTGTCACAGGACATTTGCCCCCTAGTATATCCTTTATCAACTAAAGTGATATCTCTTAACTTTTTATAAAGGTTCCTATCACTCAATATTTTTACGGTACATATAAAAAAGGTCTGCATAAACGGACGAAAATTTAATAAAAAAATATGGTTCAAGCGAAACCTATCTTCGTTATACTTGGAACGTTCCACATTTGAGTTGTTGTGTGGATATATTTCGAGAGGTCTGTGAATGGGTCGTTCATATTCTTTAAAAATTTTGGTTCATTGAGAGAAAATGGTTTGTTTTTATAAATAAAACATTAATAGTTATAGAACCACTTTTAAAAGTATTAAATAAATGCGATACACATATTTTTTAAAAGTAAATTGTGCGCACAAAAACTTAGATCACGTTCATTGTCGGAGTAACTTTTTTGATGTTTCAACAATTTCATCAATTTTTATTGTAAGTATCAAATTATAAGATTAAATTGTATTAAATTGTTCCATTCATTCCGTTATGATAATAATACGGTAAACAAATATTAAATGCTTGCAATATTAAATAACTCACCTGTTTTTTAGATACCACATACGTGAAAAGTATGTGAAATTGGGGTTGGCCCGATTACACTATGTATGAAGAGATGAATCTATGATGAGATGTATCTATGTATCCCAGGCAGTGCAAGGGTTTAAAACTCCATACACGTGTATGGAATCTGCATGGAGTTTCAAACTCTTGGATTGCTTTGTGCAATATCATGATACATCGCGAAAGAGGAGTTGCAGATTTGAAGAACTAATTGGAATTAATATGGAAATATATACTAAAGAGAACTATTTTTCTCGCTGATTTCCACATGAAAAATATAAAGCAAGACGGTGTGTCTATGCAGAGGGCAGTGCAAGAGTTTAAAACTCCATACACTGTGCATAGAATCTGCATGGAGTTTCAAACTCTTGGATTGCTTTGTGCAATATCATGATACACTGCAGAAGACGAGTTGCAGATTTGAAGAAGTAACTGAAACTTTAGAAAGATAACTATTATATTTCTTTAGGGAAATTAACTATGTGTATATGTTTCGCAGGTTTCCAATAAAAAAGGAAGGTACGCATGGGACAGTTCAAGGGTTTAAAACTCCATACATGTGTGAAAACTGCATGGAGTTTCAAACTCTTGGATTGCTCTGTGCAATGTCGTCTGAGAAGAGGAGTTGCAAGTTTACATAATAACCGGACTGTATTTTTTATGATTTTATATTCTTAAGGTTTTGATTGCCAATAGAAAACTGTTGAAGGCAAATTCTCCGCTAACATCGGTCACCGGTGGGGCCCATGTGATTTATTTTTTCCGTTGATTGTAGAATTTCTATAAAAATCGGTGTATTTCTGCACAGGGCAGTGCAAGGGTTTGAAACTACATACATGTGTATGGAATCTGCATGGAGTTTCAAACTCTTGGATTGGTCTGTATAATGTCATGATACACCACAGGAAAAGAGCCAAAAACTTCAAGAATATTGATTTACTTACAAGACAATTTTTAAAAGTCAATTTTTGTCAATTGTGATTTTCCAGGTCTCATACAAAAGTACACATACAAATTATGTATCTATGTGTCAGTCAGTACAAGGGTTTGAAACTCCGTATATTGTGCATAGAATCTGCATGGAGTTTCAAACTCTTGAATTGACTCATGCAATATTACGATACATCGCGGAAGAGGAGTTGCTTAAAAGAAGAATTCACATTCACATCCAAAAGAAGATTGATTATATTACGCCAAAAATGCGGTCAATGATTCTTTACTAACATTTAAGGTTGTTAACTCAGGATCGTCCAGATAAGGCCGGTGTATCATCTATGCATGGGGCAGCGCAAGGGTTTAAAACTCCATACATTGTTAGAAAAATCTGCATGGAGTTTCAAACTCTTGGATTGGTCTGTGCAATGTCATGATACATCACAGGAGACGCCTTAAAGATATGGAAAAGAGCCAAAAACTTCAAGAAGATTGATATACTTCGTTAAAAGACAATTTTTGTCAACTGTGATTTTCCGGGTCTCACACAAAAGTACACATACAAATTATGTATCTATGTGTCAGTCAGTACAAGGGTTTGAAACTCCATACATTGTGCATAGAATCTGCATGGAGTTTCAAACTCTTGAATTGACTCATGCAATATTATGATACATCGCGGAAGAGGAGTTGCTTAAAAGAAGAATTCACATTCACATCCAAAAGTAGATTGATTATATTACACCAAAATTGAGGTCAATGATTTTTATTTTTTTACTAACATTTAAGACTGTTAACTCAGGATCGTCCAGATAAGGTCGGTGCATGGGGCAGCGCAAGGGTTTAAAACTCCATACATTGTCCAAAAAATCTGCATGGAGTTTCAAACTCTTGGATTGCTCTGTGCAATGTGTCTACACATCGCAGAAGAGGATTTAGAGATTGGTCGATAATAAATTATTATACTATAATCTTATTTATATTTTGTTGATTCTGGAATTTTATTTTTATTCGTTAGAAAGTTCACTGTTGTTCTACAGGATTGTAATAATAAAAATCAAGATGAAGATGATGTATCTGTGCATGAGGCAGTATACATGGGTATACCTCTAAAATTTGCATGGAGTTTCAAACTCTTGAATTGTTTTATGCAATGTCATGATATATTGCCGAAGAGGAGTCAGAGATGTGAATAAATCGACAGACTGACTGATGTTTATGTTACAAATTGTTTTAACTTATTTGTTCGTATAATAGCAGTATTATGTTTTTCCAACCTAACTGTGATTTAATAGGTTTCTAAGTTATTACAACAGGATAGACGCACTGGATGTATCTCTGCACGGAGCAGTACAAGGGTTTAAAACTCCATACATTGTGCATAGAATCTGCATGGAGTTTCAAACTCTTGGATTACTCTGTGCAATGTCATGATACATTGAAGAAGAGGAGTAGAAGATTGTGTTGCGGAGCCATACGATTTTGGAACACTTGATTTACTGGCTTTAATATATATAAAATGTTATGCGATTTGTTATTGCCGAAATAAATATCTATATTGTGTAATCATCTGTTTGCTCATTTAGTTTATAATCTTTCCTTACATTATTGCGTATTTTCGTTTTAAATGTTAACTAATGGTATCTTATATTTTATTAAAACATCCTTTTCATAAACGAGTTAAGATTTAGTCTATAAACATACCCTTACGTAGGTAATTGAGGGTTCAATAAAAGATGGTCCTTTCTTTGTTTTTGAAATCGATTCAGCTCAGCATTCAAAAAGAATTTATTGAGTCTGTGTTTTTTCGAAGGATAATAATATTCGTAAAGGTGTTTTCTTTTAGTCTAGTAGGGCTGGTCGATTTTGTTGGGAAAATGGATGGATGTATTTGTAATATTATATTCAGATAGAGGAGTATTATTGTTTAGAAGTAGGTACAGTTATAGTACAGTACCTGGGTGCTTACTCTTGAAACCAAATTCAATGTCAATGCAATTTCAATCCAATAAAATATCAATAATTATTCAAGGTTAAAACTATTCAACCCCTATCGTAGCTGTTAAAATAACATTCAGAGTACGGAATACAAAACCAAACGTAATACCATTTAGTTCATTCAATATCGACGCAATACGGATGCAATGGGTGCTAATGCTGCAACTCAAGAGTACGAAATTTTACAATACCAATGTCGATCGATCGGAATTGGATTCAAGAGTAAGCCCCTGGACCAATTATGTAGTATGTAAGAAAAAAATTAAGAAGTAAATACCTAGTTATTCCTAGAAGTTAACGGTATGTAACTATTAAAATATTATATAACTTTAATGTCTGTAAAAGTCAATTTGAATACAATTGTATGCATCATCAAGTGATAGATCCCGAGAGAGAGACATTGTAAAACAGACTTTTATTAAAATAATGAGTTTCTTGCTCATTCTTCTCCACTCTAATCTACTTTTTGGAACGAGCGCCTAGCTTCACTGACGGATAGACTGACAGACTATTATTTATTTTATATACATAAGTTGACGTTTCAAAAGTACCAAATTATGGTTTAGTTGTAATAAATACTTTTGGGTTTTGAGTTTGAGTTTGAGAAACAAGTTCAATTGCTGCAAAGATACAAAATGTGATTTACACAGTCAAATAGAAAACATATCGCAACGACACAAAGACTAACATAATAACATTCACTCGTAAATTAGTAGGATTAGTTTGAAAAGACAATCTTGATGATGGATATTATAACATATTATACGGCGCAAATGAGGTTTTGATGTGAACCTTTCCTATTAAATTAAGGGTCATTTGTTTCGAAGGGCATCGTATTAACCACTTACATAGACTATACATATTACGAAGGTTACAATATTGTCTATGTCTACACAAACTCTATAGTTAACTGTTTTTATGACATTGATTTTTCTTTAGCTAATTGTGATTAGCTTGAGGTAGTTGATTTGCCGACGTTTAACCATTATCTAGCCTGTTGGGTGATTCTACATAAACAAAACCGAAAAAATTAACGGCGTCGTTATCCTTAAGTTAACTATTCTGCTGATTAAAATATAAAGTTTAGTTTCAAGAAATTGAGCCATGTCACTGCTCTCACCCAATCCAATAAAAATACAGATGCTAATAAATTACCGCGATGCTTAACACCGCGGGAGGATAATGATTTGTTAAATAAAAGTTAAAGTTTTTCGAAGAAACACCCTTGTTGCGATGATGTGGTCTTCGATGGAGCACGTCGTCCCATAAGCAACCTATAAATATTTATCAGTTGTTGTTTTAGAACTGTTAGCAGTTCTTTGTGTTAAAATGGGAGATACGTGCCTGGAAGGGTTTCAAAGAGTTGTGAGAATCGGCTATTTTGTAGATTTTGAGTTCTGTGGCAGAGTCATGCTTCGGCACGAATGGACCGGCTCGACCGGAGAGATACCACTGCCTTATAGAAAACTGAAGTGAAACAATGCTTCCGTTGTGTTTCCTCGTGTGAGTGAGGTTATCGGAGGCGTAATGACCTATCTAATCTCCCCAATTCCCGAATCTCTAAAAGGACGGCAACCCGCTTGTAACGCCTCTGGTGTTTCTGGTGTCCATCAGGTGATCCGTTTGCTCGTTTGTCGGCTCATTCCATAAAAAAATGTTCGAATTTCCATATTGCTACGCCTCCTATACATTACGTATTTTATAGTAATTTCAAAAAAAAAAAATCAAATGTGTCGTTTCCTATTTACTATTCGCCTTTTACGACGACGACGACGAGGAGTAATAATAATAAATTATAATTCTTCTATAAACTACGTTTAAAAAGCCGCCCTCAACCGCCTCCTTATTGAAATTGGTTAATTAATATACTTACAAAATCATCTCCTAAATATAACAGACACTTTTCTGACAACCGCTTCAAAATCGGTTCAGCCAATCGCGCACAAACATACATACATACAAGTCAACTGAGAACCTCCCTCTTTTGGAATCGATTCTACTCTGGAGTCCACCATACGACATATATCATATACTTAATAGATTATTACTGATTTTAGTCATGACCTTTAATAAATATCTAAAAATAGATTTATAGTACTTTTAAGTACTTTCATAAATTATTTATCAGCTGTTTGGCTCAATAAAACTTTTATTTCTGTGGCTGGTATTGTTTATTGTACATTATAAAAGAACTTTAGTGCCATTTTGTGTACACTTAGCAGTAAATTTTTGTTTTTAGACTTTGTACAATGTATATTTATGGTTTACTAAAGAGGAAGTATTGCCAGTATATTTTAATTCTGTAACATTACGTAGTTATTCATTTTTATCTCTTGCGTGGTCATAAACCACTAACTTAAATAAACTGGGCCAGGAGATTATCCTTACAGAACACTGATGCTATCTTTAAAAATTGACAAATTAAAAGATTTTCCCATTAAAAAAAAATAGTCACGCTATATTTTTCTGGAGGTCGATCGATTGGTGTCCATATTGGAATACAGATAAAAAATCACCTTAGACAATGACATTCGACGAACCGAACCGAAGGCGAAGGCAAAGACAACATCATTCAGCCTTATTTTACGTCATACAGCCAATACGTCATTTGTGCTAACGTCACAATCGTTTAAATTCCACCACGTTGTGTGACGAAAATTCCCGATTTAGCGGCAACAGTGGCCATTTTAAATATAGGTATCAATTAAAACGAAAACAGCTATTTGTGATCGTCCTAAATTATTTATTTCTGGTTGGTTTATTTTCGACTTTAGTAGTCTAATTGTGGACTAATGGGTCATTAAAAAAAAAGAATTTGTAATTAGAGACTTGGCTTTTCTAATGGTTTTCTTTTGTTTGATGTTTGAATACTGAGAATCAGATTTTGGGGTCTGAAAAATATATTTGTGTAGAAAAAGTCTTTTTTATTGTGTTGGAAAAAATTGTGGTATACGATTACGTTCATCAATATGTTTATTTGTGTTTTATCGATACACTTATACTAATGGATATTAATAATTATCACAGAGCTTCTTATTAGCCAATTAATATAAAGAAAATAGTTATAGTTTAGACTTACAAAAAACAAACATCATGTTAAATAACCTAAAATTTCCACCGCCCGGTTCTTACCAAATTTCGTTACGGCTCGTGAATTCTTCGTGGGCTCGACAGACAGTGATCATAACAATAAAAAATAATGTCTAAAACCTCTCTTCACTTCCACTCCTCCATTTTCGGTTGAGCCGTGCAAATGTGAACATTTCCATTTTGAGTCTTTTAACTCTTTTGTTTGTGATATTACATAATATAACATTCTGTCGTTTATGTTATGAAGTTGGAAGTAATGTATAGTGCAAGTTTTTAGATAATGACACGTTATTTTTTGCGTTGGCTAGATGGAGTTGCTGTTGATTTTAATCTGCTGTCTAATGTTTCTGTGCTAAATGGGATTAGACAAGTTGGAGTAATGGAATATTGGTTCAGTCTTGGATTTTATAGGTATATATTCTGTATGAGATTAAGTATTTATAGTACATCAGACGCACGATGTAATGAATACAAATGGGCCATTTATAATGTAGACTGGTGATTGGTACTCTCAAGACCATAATGGAAAGTAAGAATAGGAATGTAGCTTATAAAGGGTCCTTGAAATCCTCCATTAAGTACACAACTAGTATACAAATGAGACAATCGCTATCAGTTATAATTAACCCGCCATTTATTTACCCGAACATTTTCAAGCCACGCAATTAATTGAAAATTCAAAACAGCACATTTTATGAGCAAACTCCAATATATACCAAACTACCGTTTCATTAACGATCTCAAAATGTTCTGTTAATTGAAGTGAATGGTTACAGCAACCGCAGCGTGGGGTTGCCAACCACTCGCTCGGTTATTCATGTTTATTACCCAACGCCAACCGTTTCATTATGCTGGCAACCCATTTTGTCCCGCGTAAATGTTTGACACTTCGGTTTGGGCGGTAAATTGCCTTTTAATCTGAGGGTTAATTTTGCTCTATTTGACTTGGGTAAGTAAGAATAAAATAGTACGGGTTCTGTTCTTAGATATTTGTATGTATTCCATCTTTGAATCCTAACAAACGTTGGTTTTGTGAGAAAAGAAAAAATACATGTCAAATGTTTTAAATTAATGTACCAGACGGACATTAGAATAAAATTTAGGCAACCTCCGTATTGTCTAAAACTTAAACAAATAAAACAAAGAAAAACCTTAAAAAAATCTGTACCTAGGTAGCCTAATATACTGGCACGAAACAGAAGTAAAAACTTAGATTCATCTGGATTCTACTCGCTGTGGTTAATGTTAGTTTGGATTCCAGAGGATCAGACGTGATCGAAGCAAATCGGGTTAGCACGAAACTTAGTTGAGATTTTCTTGTTCTGGTTAGGTACTTCTGCTTAACCTTAACTTATAGGTACAAGATATATAAGACACACGTCATACGTACAGTCAACTATGTTACTATAGTTCCACTCTATCTTATCTCATAACATATTTTATTAGATGGTTGTATTATTAGAAATCAGGTGAAAACTTACGTTTTTAGAAGAAAAATACAACAGAAAACTTTAAAGAAATGTAATTAGAACGTGGGAAAATTATTGAAACATCAAATTTACAAACTAACAAAGAAATATTGGTTGCCAGGACAAACGTATTGACGGTCTGACGAATCTCGAACAAAAAAGGATGTTGTTATGCACTCGACATGCATTTTATACCGAACTAAATTTTCTTCTACCTTCAAAGATTCCCAACAGTCTTGTATCTGTCAGTGAGCTGCGCGACGTCGGTCGCCGCGACCGCGCACGCTGCTCATGAGGAAGAACCCCTCTGTGGTTCGAAACTAGTAGAGCTTTTTTCAGTATATTCACGTGAGTAACCCGCGTTTTTACTTAATTTAATATGTCTCACGATAGTTATTATAAAAGTCTTGTATCTTTTCATAGTTATCATCAACTACTTAATGGTTCCAATCTTCTAACTATAAGGTATCTTCAGTTCAGTTCATATACAAAAATCATACAATAAAAACGTTTCAAAAAGCAAAAACAAATAATTTCATATATTAATATTATTAGTAAGTATTAAAAGTCCCTCTTTCTCACCCGCTTTTAGTATGAAGTGATTATCTCGTCAGCAATATTACAAAGGACGGTCTTGAGCATTTCGAGCACATTATCAAGTGTTCGGAAGTGATAATTCCTTGATTACTTTACTGATTAGCCAAAGTTCCAGATATTTGATACCAAGCAGAAAGACAATAAAAAGGAATTCATATTTATTTATGGGAAGTGTGGAAGAACTATGCTTCGGCACGAATGGGTCGGCTCGACCAAAGTGATACCACGGCCTCACAGAAAACGGACGTGAAACAAAGCTTGCGTTGTGTTTCGTCGTGTGAGTGAGCTTATTGGGCCGCTGCCAATTACCTTCCTCTCCTCTCCCCAATCTCCCCAATCCCTGAATCCTGAACAACCCTCAAATTCCAAATCTCCAAAAGGCCGGTGTAGATTTAGTGTTTATAGGTATGCTGTCTTTATTAATCGGTCAATGAAAATCTGAGCACTGCTATAAAGTATATTGTTCCACACACACAAGGTCATACAGACATACAATTAGATTATAATAATTTATCGCAACTGACACGCGTATAACTAAGGAACGTGTTGACTCTTACATATAACTTCATCGACTGGACACAGTTTCTTGGGTTAAAGGAATAATGTAAGTAGACACCTCACACATACAATCGTATTTCGTATAGGTAGGTAATAGAGGTATATAAATAATTGCATACTAGTGTGTCCCTCCAGCCGGTAATACTACTAAGCCTACTCTGGTGTTCCGGGTGTCCTTGGGCGACGCCGATTGTTTGCACCATCAGGTGATCCGTCTGCTCGTTTACCAGCTTATGCCATAAAAAAAAGAAATAATATTTTATTTTAGGTATTTCATACTGGCTGTCCAAAACATGTGTTGTCTGTCGGCTCTTACCTAAGCGTCCCACAGAAAGGGTAGGTACGGGTGCTATTGATAAATCTATTCAAGTCTTTTTAGTCGTGTTAGCTATTTTGTGACAACGAAACTGACTTACCTACAGAGGTAACGATGCAATCAATCGTTACCCACATCCACTCTCCAAACCAATTAAAAACAAACAAGTCTATCCAATCAAATTAACGAATAGAACTTTTTGTTTTTTATGCTACAAAGGTCAGAAAGCCAATTGTTTTTGTGTAATAGGGACTGTGTTATCTGTGGTGACTACGTAACTGTGTCTATTACGCCTTCAACTCCCTGCCCTGGAGCTGCATCTTGGAGGCACTCCGATATCATCGGGTGCCTACCTACCTCCGTCGTGTAATCGAGGCCTACCTGACGGACAGGTCCGTCAGCTACCCCGGTCACAGGGGCGAGTGGAACCGGCGAGATATGTCACGCGGTGTTCCGCAGGGTTCGGTTCTGGGGCCGCTCCTGTGGAACATCGGTTATGACTGGGTGCTGCGCACCGACCTCCCGAACGGCGTTAGCACAATATGCTACGCCGACGACACGCTGGTGCTAGCGCACGGGAGGTCGCACCAGGCGGCGGCCGACTCAATGGCGACAGCGGTTGCGACAGTCGTTGAGAGAATCCGGCAGTTGGGACTCGAGGTGGCGCTCCACAAGTCCGAGGCCATGTGTTTTCATGGCCGCGGGAACGCGCCACCTCCGGGTGGGCCCCAAATAACGGCGGGAGGAGTTACCATCGGCGTCGAGACGACGATGAGGTACCTAGGACTCGTCCTCGACAGTCGGTGGAACTTCATTGAACATTTCCGACGTTTGGCTCCAAAGTTGGAGAGGGCGGGGGCGGCGTTTAAGCGCATCCTCCCCAACCTCGGGGGCCAAACGCCTCCTGCCGGAGGTTATACGCCGGGGTCGTGCGGTCCATGGCCCTCTACGGCGCCCCTGTTTGGGCGCCGAACATGCTGCGGCGTCCCGCTCGGACGCTGCTCATGTCACAGAGGGTCATGGCGATCCGTATGATCCGCGGATACCGCACGATCTCTGGGGAGTCGGCGAACCTCCTTGCCGGATTACCGCCGTGGGATCTGGAGGCGAAGGTGCTCGCGCGCGTGTACAGCATGCGCGCGGAGGCACGTCGCCGGGGCGAAACCCCGCTGCCGCGCCAGATAGGTGCGTGGCGGGATGAGCTCCGGCGCGATCTCATGGCGGAATGGCAGCAGCGACTGTCGCAACCGAGGGCTGGGCTCGCTGCCATCGCAGCGGTAAGTCCCCTCTTTGAGGAGTGGCTTGAGAGACGCTACGGCGTCCTCACCTACCGCCTGACGCAGGTCCTCACCGGACATGGAAGTTTCGGGAGGTACCTGTGTCTGATGGGGCGGGAGGAAACGTCCGGGTGTCATCACTGCGAGGACCGCCCTGAGGACACGGTGGAACACACTGTCGCGGAATGCCCTGCGTGGGCTGAGCACCGCCGTGTCCTCAGGGAAGTGATCGGCGATGGCGACCTCTCGCGTCCGGGCCTAGTGCAGGCCATGATGCGGAGCGAGGGGGACTGGGAAGCCGTCTCCTCCTTTTGCGAAGCAGTCATGCTAGCTAAGGAGGAGGCGGGACGCGTGAGGCAGCGAAGCGCTGCCTCCTCGCAACCCAGCCATCACGAAGGGCACACCGGGCGTCGGGGATCGCGGGACGATCTCCGGCCACCGTAAGCGCGGGCCTGCGGACGGCGAGCATGGGTGGCTCCCCGTCCGACCAGAAACAGACCCGAGCGTACGGCGCGTCGCGTTCCGCGCGCGCCTCAAAGAGCCATCAGACCACCACAGATGGGGCCCAATAGGGCCGATGCCGATTCGGAGTCGCGGAGAACCTAACGGGTAACCGGGGCTCCGGCTCGACGTGCAGGAGAAGGAACGGGGTGGTTTTTAGTCAGTAAGAGTCTGACACTCCCTCCCGCCTCACCCAGGCGCGAGCAGTCATTCGATGATTTTCCCCCCTTAAAAAAAAAAAAAAAAAAAAAACTGTGTCTATTGTTTGATAGTGTAGGATCAGTTGATTGGTAGAGAATTGGTTGTTTTTTTTATCTTTTTGTGCAATTGGGGTTGTATTGTACGAGTTATAGTAGTTAGCTCCATACATTGGTTTGTAGTGAAAATGAAGTTGATGTAGCGTAGAAAAACACGTTTCGCCCAGATGCACTAAGTAGTGAGTTTATTGTAATTATGAATGAAAGGCGATTATTTCTCTTAGTTGTTGATAGCTACCAATATTATCCAATATTTATATTTTTAATTTAATTATCTTTTATAATAAGTACGTTATTCACGATGTTTTATATTTAAGAATTTGCTAAACTGTACGCGCGTCATTAGCCTTAAAATGTGCGATGGTGAAACTGTACAGGATTCATTATTATTAAAGTGGTAAAACCTCGTTGCTTTATGCATTTTCAATGGGCCAGTTCTACCAGGGAAGAACCACTCTCGGCTATCTCTCACATGTTATGCTAACTAGTGTGAAGTGGTGACGTAATCTTGCTGCATTTTATCTGTTTGATTGTACAATCATCCAAGCTCTCCTCAAAAATTATGAGGCAACTTAACAGCCTCCCTCATCCCACTTGGTCCGCAGAGCCATCAGACCACCACGGATGGGGCCCAATAGGGCTGATGCCGACACGGAGTCGCGGAGAACTTAACGGGTTACCGGGGCTCCGGCTCGAAGTGTAGGAGTAGGAACTGGGTGGCTTTTAGTCAGTAAGAGTCTGACACTCCCTCCCGCCTCACCCAGGCGGGAGAAGTCATTTGATGATTTTCCTTCTTAAAAAAACACCCAATGTGTTGTGTCTCTGGTGTTGCGAGTGTATTCATTTATTTTTGTATTTGTGTATTTTTCTACGCTTTCTATTGCTTACTATGGTACTAAGTATAAAAACAACTGAATAGTATAACTTGTTATCTTATGTCGTTCTATCTATGCTGAATTATGCAGAATCTTATTATACACATCATGCAATATTCAGAACATCTCATTACTTATTTCGATGAGAATGCATCATACTTGTGGCGTTGACGTATTTTATTTTTATTGAATATGTTTCATACATTTTTAAATGTTCTTGTATAGTCAGTACAAATCACTTAATGTCTACAGACTGTACTATAAAAAGAACGTTTCCAAAACGCTAACAAAAAGAAATAGGTAATTGTATTTATAATTTTAATCCTCCTTAAGAGCTCTTTCACATTAAGGCGACTTCAGCAGCGCGACAGTCGAACGACTATCGCGCTGCCAGAATTTCATAGTTTAAACAGAAGCGCAGAGTCGCGCGCTGCGCTGCGTGTGTCAATCGGCGACGAGCCAGTATTGTAAATACCTAAGTCGTTTTGCCATCTCCTGGTCTTTGTGGATGACATTTGGTATTTGAATAGATGTTTTACTAGAGATATGAATATTATTTATGCATTTTAAAAATAAAGCGCGGCAGCTGCTAACGCACAACTGTTCTCATAGTGTGAAAGAATGCGCTTTTGCCGCACTACTGTCGCGCTGCTAACGTTCTAATGTGAAGGGACACTTATACAGAATACGGGGTGTAAATGTCTATAGGTAGTAAAACCAAGTTTGATATTCATAACGATTAAAATTGTGAAAACAATGTCTTTTTGTCAGCGTCTCCCGAGAAACGCCAAGAGGTTATAGTGAAAAGCTAGCTTTATTCTCATAAAAGTAAACAATTAAATATTTCTCTTATGTAATAATCGTTCCAATGAACTGCTCAAGGCTGATGTTGCATGAATAACACGAAAACAAAAAAACGATTAAAAATTTAAGGACATTCTTTTTTAAAGATCTCAGTAGCAGCACGTCTGGATTTGTGCCCGGTATATGGCAATAGGCTCACCTCCTATTACATGGGACTCATAACATAAACAGTGAAAAGTGGGTGTTACATTGTACAGAGGCATTAAGTGCTATAATGTGCACCTCTGCCTACCCCTTCGAGGATGAAAGGCGTAATGTTATTTTATGTTTTTTTGTCATAGTCTCCCGAGAAACGCCAAGAGGTGATGGTAAAAAGCTAGTTTGATTTTCATAAAAGTAAGAAATCTAATGTTTCTTTTGTATAATAATAGTTGTAATCAACTGCTCAAGGCTAATGTTGCATGAATAACACGAAAACAAGCACTATTAAAAATATATTGTAAAAACATTTTTCTTTTTTCAGCGTTTCGGGAACGTTCTGATTACATAACATCACGCCTATTTATCCCCGAAGGGATAGGCAGAGGTGCAAAATACGGCACTTAATGCCACTGTACAATGTAACACCCACTTTTCACTATTTATGTTATGACCCCTATGTAATAGGGGGTGATCCTATTGCCAACTACCGGGCACAATTCCAGACTCCGTGCTACTACTGATTTAAAAAAAAAACAATAATACAAATGCGTTTCGTTAACATTTTTAGTGTGTGTTTTGTACTGACTGTATTCATGTAAGAAAACAAAGATTGATTTAGTTCAGAAGCAATACCTAACTAACCATTGTTTACTATGATTAATGAATTGGTCCTTTTTAAAACCTGTTACCAAGAAATGAAAAATACCCACTTTGTCACCAAAACCTCAAAATCGGTTTTAGCACTTGTCCCGGCTTCGCACGGGGGGGCTTAAGATTTTTTTACATAGTTTTACGTTTTATTTATATTTATTCTCAGTTTTTTTTTATTTAGGAAGTATTTACCTTTTGAAAATATTTTTCTTGAACCATTCATTAAAACACGGACTTTTTTAAAAATAATGTTAAGATGAACAATTCATCTATAGAGCATTTTTGTATAACTTTAACTATATGCTCAGCGCACGCCACGGAAGGCATCGGAAACGATACTTTTCCCCCGTTTTAAAAACATTTTTGTTTACTGCTCCACAACTATAGGACCTAGCGTGATATTATATAGCCTATGTTACTTCTGAATAATGCAGCTTTCTAATGGTGAAAAAATTATTGCAATCGGTCCAGTAGTTTTTGAGTTTATTCATTACAAACATACAAAAATACAAATCTTTCCTCTTTATAATATTAGTATAGATATAGATGACAACTAGATATAAAATAAAAAATCGTAAAATGAATTGCTAAATGGACCACATCGGTGTGTTAGCCATCAATCGTGATTCTCGCTCACTCACATAAAGTTTCCACAATGAACTAACTAGCGTAGTGATGGGCGTATGTTAGCGAAAATATCGATAAAGTGTATTTTTATCGATAATTTTATTTTCGTTCAGTGTTTTTGTTTAAAAAATCGTCAAATTAAAAATGTTTTTCATCGACTTAATTAACTTAATTAAGTATAATCGTATTCTACGCCTAATTAAACATTACTCGTTGAGAAAATTTAAACAGTTTTTAAGTAAGTATTTTCATTAATTCATTTTACACCCCAAAAATTGAATGTAAAACTTGAGTTTCAAGTACCATTCTACTTAATTACGCTCAAAAAATAATCGTCGAACAACCAAAAAATAGGCTCAGACCACGTATTATTAAAACGATGACTAGTACTTTTGGATCATTTAATTAATTTCATGTTCACACAAAGATGTTTTATATTAAAACGAGGCTGGTATCATTAATCATTTACTTGGAATCCGTCTGTGAGAGCTTTTAGGAATATTATTAATCACACGGTAAGGTTTCTTGTTCTAGGTATAAATCTAGGTCAGATACATGTCTAAGACAGATTATTCAGCCCTATATTCTGAACAGAACCATGATATAATATACAGTATTTTCTTAAGACATTGTGACTTGCTAACATAAAGGATGGTAGAAAAATAGCTGTCAGTTAAGGCATCGTAGGTGTATTGTTGTTAGAATGTTATTTATATCAAGTACTTGGGGTTTAACATAATACAATGTTTGTTATTCTGTAAAGGGGTAGCTTTGGTTATTTATAGTACACCTACATTGTTTTCTTGCCGTGTCTAGTGTACGTGTATGCTTGTTAGTTGTGTTTACCTGGTGCTAATTTTGATTATAGAATACAATAGGCAATGATTATAAATAGAGTTGGGCCTCTTAATCCAGGATATGGAGCCAGGAGTTCGTCCTAGATTGTTCCACTCACTTGTAACTCGACAGTTTTTTGTACGTAATAAATTTAGTCGTAGAAGGTATTTACTTTAGCCAATTTATTAAAAGGGCGTAGGAGAGGACAGTTGCTAACAAATGGTTCTACTTATGACTTGTGCAAATGTCAACTATTATCGAGTACATACAATATTAACGCAAGGTTAATGCGAAAATGTCAACTGTGTTTTGTTTAACGAAAAATGTAATAGATTAAAACATTGATTACGTACCGTCATATTTTGCGACGTCATTGAAACATGAACAGTATAATAATATGTTAATTATAAATCGTTCACGTTGTTTTGTTTACAAGTGAGATAATAAGGTAGAAATTAAAAACAAAATAAATGAAACATGTGACTGTTGAAAATCATAATACAATTCTAACAAACAAAAAACATCGATATTTTGAAAGCACATCACTAGACAAATCAACGCCATTATATGCACTCGACGGTCTTTCCTTGTATTCAAACTAAGAACACGATCTAGAGATGTATATTTTTAAACGTTTTTTATTGATTTAAAAAGTGTTTTTAGTGGAAATCAGTGAATAAATAAAAATGTACAACACTTTATTATCATGTGATTAAAACACATTTATTTTTAAATAATAATTCTGGCTGTTTTGTGATATTAGTGATCACTTGTAAATGTTACGGATATTTTGGAAAAATAAACAATGAGAAATAAATACAATTATGAAGGGTTTTAGTAATGGTTAATATTTTATCGGGAATAATTAATTCAAACACTAAAGTGGTCAGGGATATTTTGTGAAAACATTAACAAAGCGACATCCCAGAGGACATTTAATAAAACCAGTATTTTACAGGATATAATATAGTTGATGAACATTTAACAGATATGTATTTGACGAAGTTTAAAATTTGGGACAATTAATTGAAAATTAATGCCAAAGGGACAGTTGCTAAAATTATTAGGGACAATTAATTAAATTGTGTTTTACATCTATGCGGTATGTGTTGGCAGTGGTGCTGGTGTGCTCAGTTCAGAGCTTACAGCTGGACAACCAGGCGTCCACGAGGAGGCCAAGGGTCACTAAGTACAGCAAAACTACCATTGCGCCTGGAGGATCAACGGTGAGGGCATTTTTACTTATCTTTTTTTAGGGTTTTCTGTTCGGTACAATGTTTTTTTTTACGTTTTCTTTATATAAGTTAGTGACATTATTGTTCTGAGTTACTAAACAAAAATAAATGAGTTTTAGAAGTAATAGTTTATACTGCCTCGTTGGCCGAGTGGTCGTAAGTGCGACTGCCGGGCAAGGGGTCTCGGGTTCAATTCCCGGGTCGGGCAAAGTATTACTGGGTTATTAAAAAATTCTCAGTAATAGTACGGAATCTGGAATTGTGCCCGGTATATGGCAATAGGCTCACCCCCTATTACATGGGACTCATAACATAAATAGTGAAAAGTGGGTGTCATATTAAACAGCGGCATAATGTGCACCTCTGCCTACCCTTTCGGGGATAATAGGCGTGATGTTATGATGTTATGTAGTTTGTACTGCACTGACAATGTGTGAATGTGAAGTGGAACATTGCAATTAAATTTTATAGAGATAGCACGTGTATCTATATGCTTGAATATTCAACCGATTGAGCTAAAGCCATTTAACTCGTCGAGTACCGGTTTTGTAGACACAATTATAGAACAATAGGTTGTTTGGTGTTTGACAGTTTAATGCTAAGCATTATTAAAAGCTTGTTTTTAAAAAGTGTTTAATTTTTAATTTTAGGAAGCAGTGACAGAGAGGAGCCTCAACACGGCGACGTATCGCCTGCTTGGTAGAGACGGGGAGACGTGCATCTTACTGATGGTGGACGCGCTCTTAGACATATCATACGTCACCAAACTCAACGAGAGAACCGTAAGTAGAATATACAAATGTTAGCACATATTTAACCTTCTTTACTTATATCAGTACAGAAAAATAAAATTGGAGTCTTTTTGTTAAAAATAACACCTTCATAAACTACATGCATATGAATATACGTATCGTACGTATATTCATATGCATGTAGTTTACGATGTAGTTTACCTACACATACCATACAATATTTTTTACAATATTTGTCTGTTTGTACTGGCAAATCTCTGAAATAGCTTTACCAATATTAACGGGACTTTTATTGGCAGGTAGCTGATGTACTAAGGAGTAACATAGGCTTACTTGTTTTTGGAAAAATTGAAACAAAAATATGTTATGTCCTAAAATTTATATCGCGGGCAACAGCTTATAATAGAGGTATCCGATAAACATATGGGATAGTTCATACAGATTACGTTGTTAATTCTTTCCTGGTAGGTACATATCGGCTATCCAGATATTATGAAACACACTCTAATGCATATGTATTATACGATCTCCGACCACCGTAAGCGCGCGTCTGCGGACGGACGGCGAGCATGGGTGACTCGCCGCCCGACCAGAACCAGACCCGAGCGTACGGCACGTCGCGTTCCTAGCGCGCGCGCCTCAAAGAGCCATCAGACCACATTGGATGGGGCCCAATAGGGCTGATGCCGATTCCGAGTCGCGGAGAACCTAACGGGTTACCGGGGCTCCGGCTCGAAATGCAGGAGAAGGAATGGGGTGATTTTTAGTCAGTAAGAATCTGACACTCCCTCCCGCCTCACCGTAAGTCCGTAAGTTTTTAAGGGGGGATAATCAGTAATTCGATGATTATCCCCCCTTAAAAAAATGGATATGTATTATAATATATAAACACCCTGTCGGATAATAGGCCCAGTCAGGAGGCGGTTGTGTAAAGGTAATGTGTTTCTGAAACAATTCTGCTGACTTTGAGCTGATTGTTAACAAATGTCAAACTTGGAAGAGGGTTCACAGATATAAACGCTACCAAATACCTAAGATTCAAGATTACTAACTAACTGTATTCATTACCAAATGTTTATGAAACCACTGCGCCAATCATTATCGTTTCAATTCTCTTGAGAGAGCCATAAGCCTGTACATAGTCCTAAGCATAAAACTGACGTAACAAAGTTCCCGTACCTACAACACACGTTGTCAAGCATTACATTTTATGTGTGTTTGAAGTGAAGTTAGGTAGTAAGTACCTAAATCAAGCAGTAAAGTGTTATGTAGACAGCTCATAGTAATTAACCTTTACAATAAAGTTCAGTGTTGTGTAGTTGTAATTAATTTAACACGGCTTTCTTGCTAAAATTTGTTTTGTACAGCGATAAATTCCACTGAGGCATGATAGGTTAGATTAGGTTTATTTTGAAACTGTATATTTTTGTTATTAAGTAATTAACATTATGAGTGAGTGTTTTGTGAGTAAGTAGACTAGACAGTGAAGGCAAAGAATTGACATTCTGGAGTAAGCGATGAAATTTTACTTTTTTTATGGCATAAGCCGGTAAACAAGCAGACGGATCACCTGATGGTAAGCAATTGGCGCCGCCCGTGGACACCTGGAACACCAGAGGCGTTACAGGTGCGTTATTGATCTTTTGGGGATTAGGAATTTGAGGATTATTGAGGATTCAGGGATTGGGGAGATCCTTAATCGGTTCTTACCCGCGGCTGGAGTAGAGACGAGGTGACGTGTACTTTCTTATAAATAAATATTTATCTATTTGTGTTCCAGGATGCGAACACGTTCGTACCAAACAACGCCAACGTGGCTGGAGCGTGTAAGGAGAGCGATGCTGAAACACTCCTGCTGACCTTCAAGGACTTCGCTCTGGAATTTTCATTTTCTAAAGTAAGTTTTCTGATACACAGAATCAGTATCCTGAACGAAGGAAGACTTTATTTAGTACGTAATAAGGTTGTTAAGTAGATTCATATTAAAATTCATAGATTATTCACTGGTTACTGGATACTTTGGACGGATGGCAATAGGTATGATGACAGGGCATGAAAATTAAAAATCTAATTAGTCCATCAGTTAGATAACGAAAAAAAATTAGACACGTATTTTTTTATTTTGTCGTATAACAAAACCATACTTAAATAAGGAGTGGGAGCTAACTACGTCACTTTTGAGTATAAAATACACACAAAAGTGACGTCACGCGATATTTCAAATCAATATATCGTCAAAAGTATAAGTTTCTGTAAGAAAATAAAAAGTACGTGTCTAATGATTTTAAATAATCTACCAGACGGACATTAAAATAAAAAATAGTCATCTACCCTATTCCAAGTAAACATAATATAGCTTTTTGTTTAACATCTTTTCTGCCGGCATATGAGACATAATAGAAAGCACATTGTTAATCATAACATAAGATCACGCCTTTTTATCCCCGAAGGTGTACATTATGCCACTGTACAATGTAACACCCAGTTTTCACTATTTATGTTATGAGTCCCATGTAATAGGGGGTAAGCCTATTGCTATATACCTAAAAACCCCTTTGCCAGACCCGGGTATCGAACCCGAGACCCTTTGCCCGGCAGTCGCACTAGCGACCACTCGGCTAACGAGGAAGTCAACACATTATGTCTCGCGTATATCTACGTTCGATACCACGGGTTAAACATTGCACCGCACAAGTATATCTCTTGCGTCGTGGATGTCTTTCTGATAAACAAATTCTTGTAACACATCACCCCCAGACCTGATCCCGGCTCAAGTGAACCAACCAATCAGAACGCTTAACTCGCTCAATACTGTTACGATACGAATGCGATAGTTATTCGTGCTTGGCACTCAGAACCTACAATTTGTGGATCATGTGGACATTCATACTTTCATCACATGCAACCATAGACCAGCCAGCTTCAACCAGAGAATTAGTTCCATGTCTTCTACATTTTCTAAGCCCCAATCACTAAACCCGTCTAATGCCCACCTTCTCTTTCAGACACCAGGTGGAGAGCGTTGGTACGCAGACAGTCTCCGTCTGACTTACAACTCGAGCGCTCGGATCCTCGAGCATGCAGCCAACCAGGGTCGGAAGGTTACGCTCAGCACAGACTCCAGGGAGCTCCTGTTTCCTACTCCAGTTGGCAAGTCCTACTCATGTCCTGAAGAAACCATTATTGAGTTGGCGGAGGAAGATGCTAAGTAAGTCATAATTTTCAGTAATTATTGGTTTTTGTTTCTCAAGTTCTTGCATGTAGGTAAAAAAACGTCATAATATAACATTATGCTTTTTATCCTAAAGGAGTAAGCAGAGATGCACAAGATGTACAATGACAATGACACGAGATGTACAATGTAATACACATTTTTTACTATTTATGTTATGAGTCCCATGTAATAGGGGGTGACCCTAATGTCATATACCTGGCACAGTTCCAGACTCCGTGCTACCAATGAGATTTTTTTTTAAAACCCATGTATATTTTGCCCGAACCGGGAATCGAACCTGAGACCCCTTGCTCGGCAGTGGCACTTGCGGCCACTTGGCCAACGAGGCAGCCTATATTATGAGGTGATTTTCAGTTACTGGGACTTTGTTCAAAAAACTCAGTAATACTTTGCCCGGTCCGAGAATCGAACCCGATACCCCCTTGCCCGGCAGTCGCACTTGCGACCACTAGGCCAACGAGGCAGTAATACTATTTTCTGACTGTCAAGCAAGTGTTCTTTAATTTTGTAGCATTTGCATTTGAGCAGATTGTTTTTTTTTTCAGGAGTAGAAGAATAAGAATATTGATTTTACCTTTTTAATTTTGTGGCTTGAATGATTATGAATTTTTTTTTCTCATCTTTCAGTCCCGCCACAGCACACCGCGCCAAACTGTACCTACGCGAGATGCGGCTGCAGGCTTTCATGTACAAGCGAGGCGGGGAGTTCGGGCCGGCGTGGGCATGCGCTCGGGCCGCGCGCGCCCGCGCCGAGTCAGCGCCCGTCGCCGTCGGCGCCGCGCTGGCGCTCGCCACCGCCGCCACACTCTGCGCGTACGCCGCTTGGCGCTACCTCAAGGTCAAGAAGGTACAGTATGACACTATGGAGTAAACCGACCTCTTTCGTTCCCAAATGTAATTAAAAAAAAAACGAAACCAACAACAATTTACTTTTGACAGATTGTTTTCTTAATTAGTTCCTTTTTTGTATTGCGATTGTAGTATGTTTGAAATTAGATGTCACTTTTGATCGTTAAAAAAAATTATAAATTAACAGTTATAATTAAACTGAAATATCTATAATATGACATTAATTGAAATAATGTACGTGATTTGAAGATAATAAATAAAAGATTACTTAAAAAATTTCATCATAATTAGATAAATTGAGTCTAGATAGCATATTAAATTCACGAGGAAACCAAAAAGTTACGAGAAATCTAATCGATTTTTTTTTCTTTTAAGGTAAACTTCTTTACACTTAAATGAAAGTGTATTTCTATAAAGTTCTGTCTTCTATCTCTCATTTTCTTTTTCTCTTTTATTTTCAAATCTAACGATTATTCTTCTATAGATATTATGTTTTTCTTTTTACGAGAAGAAAATGAGTTTTTCTTTCCCAAAGAAATGATATTTGTAAGAAAGGAGTTTTTTATCGTAGGTCGTTGATATAGTGAGATCTATTAAGATTGTTCTGAATGCCAAGTGGTTTGTCTTAGTACGGTAGACCAAATGTTGTTATGTGTAAGAACTAAGAATCAAGTGAGATTTATAAATGATATTATGCTATGTTCATATTTGTGGGTGTATTTAGGGGATGTTTACACAAATTAAATTTAGTCTACCTTTTGTTATTTGTCCTTAAAAATCGAATGATGGGCAGAAAAGCACGGAGGATTTTTTACATTCATTTGAATTGTCATTTTAATAGTACTATACTATTTTCTAGTACAACTTATCATTCGAAGGATTTTTTCCTATAAATTGGTCTTTTACAATAATTGAAATGTTTTAAACGATATTTAAAATACATATCTACAAATTTCCTAAATATATCTACAAGTGTACGCTACGAAACTATTATAAAATACGTTTTTATAATAATATTCTAGAATCGTATAGGGAAAGCGCCATCTGCTTGTCAATTTGACATTTTTGGAAGTAGCTAGCGATTGAAAAATGTTGTTGGAGATTTTAGAAAGTCAGCGAAAATATGTCTATTACTATAATATAAAAGCATTGAAACAGAAATAAAATACATTATACATATCTTTTTTGAGGTTCAGAATTTATTATGGAAACGTAAAAAAGAGCGTGAAATAATTAACTTTGAATGAAAGTTAGTGATGTGCATCACTGATATCGATAAAATGCTCGATATGTCAACTTTAGAATAGTTACAGTATATAAAATATTAATCAAATTACTGTTTTATATTTATATGTATGTTCAAAGGTTCTCAAATAATCTGAATAAAATACTGAAGTTGAAATTTATAAAGCGTTCTTTGTGTACATCAGTGGTATGTCACTGTCAGATTTCTGTGAGAATGGGAATTCAAAGGCCTTAGTATGAGTTTGTTTTAAGTAATCCGAACGATTGGCGATTACAAACTTATAATTAGAAATTATAAGCTCAGGTTTCCTCACGATGTTTTCCTTCACCGTTTGTCAGTGGTGTCTAGATAATCGTAGAAAGTACATATAACTCGGAAAAAGTCAGAATTGGTACTTGTCGTTGGTAGGTTTAACCCGTACACACCCATGCATGAGAAGCGGCGTCTTAAATCTCTGGGCCACCACGACCACTATTGGTATATACTGTTGGTTCACTGGAGCTGGCTAATCAGAGCACATTACGCTTACTGGTACTAAGCCCTGTGAACAAAAACGATTCAATCAATATAACAAAAAAAGGAGATACTGCATGTTCGCTTTACAGATCTCATCTTCAGTGATTGTTTAAAGTTTAATGATGTTGTTGATGGTTGATATAATGTAAAAATGTATTTAATCCCCATGTAACCCCAAATAACCTAAATAAGATAGTTTTATGAGATGTATAACTTGGTTTTAAAGAGAAAATTGGCTTACATATAATTTGAAATATTGTTAGAAAATAGTGTAGTGTAATAATTTTATTATGGGTGTAGCCAAGATTACGACCATTTAAATAAGAACGAAAAATCGTTGTCATTTAATTTTTTTTAATTGTTGACCTTAAAAATCTAGCCAGACAATAACAATATGGATTCTTACTCTGTATTAATTTCCGGTGTCTAAATCTTAGATAGATAATGCCATTGCATTGCCCCTACAAGTATATTTTTAATTATCTATGATTATTGTATTGAAACCATCTGTTTACAATCTATTTTCGGCTAACACAAAAAAAAGAATGAAGATATTCAAACGAAATCGTGGTTACACTCATAAATCACGCATTAAATTAAAAAAAAACCTCGAATTATTTAATCATATAATCATAGTTAATCGATCATTATTCATAAATACATATCAAAGGATAATAAAATATAATTTTTAATTAAAATTATCATTGTAATTATAAAGGATATATTAATTTGTGATTGTTTGCGGTGTAGTGTTTACTACATTCGTTATTACGTGTACAAGCAATAAGTACGTTTTTATTGAATGCCGTCGGTACGACATTGTGGCTGATTAGGTGTTGTATTTGTGTGCAAAACTTGGTATCGCCTAGTGTTCTTATAGTTTTAAGTAATAACATTTAAGTGTATAGATACAAATTATATTAACTCGTCGAGTACCGGTTTTGTAGACACAATTATAGAACAATAGGTTGCGGTCACCGGTGACCGCTTGGTATTTGACAGTTTAATTTCTAGTTCGTAATATATCTTTTGTGTATATTTTACTGCTGTACGCGATTTTTAATATATTTATATTTGTTTAGAATATAAAATAGCGATTTTTATAAAACTGTGTTTTCAGTATGTTTTCGATATTATATTATTGTCAACTCCATTGTCAAATCTACCTCTACAATCTTCCAAACTATATTATTTTTCTAAACTTTAGTTTACTACAGCTTGCTTAGAATAGGAGTGAAATATATTTTAACGATATACCTTTTAGTGTTTAAGTTTGTATAGGAAATACATATTTTAGAGTAATGAATGATATTTTTATTAATGGTATTATAATCTTTGACACTGGTACCAAGTTTTGCTAGATAAGATTTGCTGTGTGTTACGCTTCATGTTAAAGTCGAATGACTTTATATTATTTACTACTAATACTCATCAATTAATTACACATATCTTTTATTGATAAACTAAGTTAAATGTGGACATGCGTTTGTGATCATTGTTGTATCATAAGTTATAATTTGTGTGGAGTTAGGGCTAGATCTAAGTTAGGTTTATAGTCCCTTAATCGCTTAGCTGTACATAGCCTTTGTTTGACATCAGCTCCTTGCTTTGTTTTCGTATTATTAAATTTTTCGATATATTTATTACATTACAATAGCTTTTCTCATTCTATTGTATGTACATATTTCTTGTCTAAGTAAGCCACTTTTCGAATTTTACCATTTGGACTAGCACTGTTTCTCTTCAACGTTTTTACTCTTAATAGAGCTCGACTTGAGAACGTAATGCTTGAAGAGGCACTGGTATAAGAAAAAGTGGGTTCCTTATTGTTTTTTACGCACAGCAAACTGTTAAACCCTTTTAACACTAACTAACTGACATAAGAGATTATTTATCGCACAAAACTATAATTTAAACGCAAGATTACGAGATCGACGACGGATATTACCATAGTTTAGTCGGGCTCTAACTATCTTATAATAATAAATTTAAAAATTCATTTTAAGAATTCTGATGTTTCTGAAAACTTTTTCTACTAGATGAGAAATGAAAAATGATAATTAAAAAATATATAATTCTATTTTCCTAATGTTTTGTATTGTATTCCCGTAGAATTTTTTTCCTCAATAGTTTGGTAGCATTACGTACATATCGGTGCGTTTGTATTAATGATATTGTACTAAAATATTAAAAGCCATACGATTTGTCTTCCAGTAACTGATCTATTATATCAATAGCGAGTATTGTAGCTTATTATATACATAATTATGAATATAACGCAAAGGTGGTGATATTACGAGCTTCAAATTATATATTATACTCATCTCCACTCTACTTTCAAGGTTTAAAACCTTTAAGAATGATATTTCAAATATATTTACCCTCTAAACTTCACATTGCTAATAAAGTATTCAGATTAAATTACGAAAATATCAAATAAAGCCGTAATAGACACCACCGATTAATATTTAAGTGACATATCTCAAAGTTATTGTAACTTAGTGCGTTCATTTATTGAATTGTCTTTATGAATAAATGACGACAAAATATTTTATGTTTTAATTTCAAATTATTCCTGAACAGCAGACCTAATAAAAATCACAGCGGACCACTGGATGCATATTGCTTTAGGGTGTGCAACGGTTGATAAAACAACAAAAAATCTAACGTTCACTTGACCTAATTTCAGTTAATATACCTACTTTTGTTTAATATAACGATCACTTGATATAATGAATTGTTAATATAATTTCATTTTATCTAATTTCTTATAATATAATAAACATTTCCTATAATGCACATTTGACATAATATTCATGTAGTATATTATTCATTTACTATGAATAATATAGATATTTATGTGATGCTATATTATGATTTAAAAAATATTGTACTGTCTTTTTTCTTCGCTTTATGTCTTTATGAAATTAGAACATTTGTTATTATATCATACATTACACACCCATTGCTTTTAACTGGCGATCCGTATGTTACGAGCGGAAGTCTAATTTTCAGCAGTGACGGAGTTCCCTAAGTTCGGTGTGCCTTTTTGGCATAGGCGTCTTCCAATTCTTTGCAATGTGTTCCATCTCTTGCCAGTCTCAACCAGAATGGTCCCGCTGCCAGTTTCAAGTCATCTTCCCATCTCCTGACTTGGCGACCTCTGCTTCTTTTGCCATCCGTTGGTAGCCAGAGGGTGACTTGACATGGTAGAGATAACGATCCCCAAATTCCATTCAATTGATTTCAGCAATAAATTCAATTAGATCTTCTTTATTACAAGTATTCTATACACTCACTTCATTTACATTGCCTAATGACGTAACAGAATTAGAATTTTCACACAAAAGTAATATAGTTATCTATTGGCTACTATCACAAATCGATACTTATTTGTCGACTCTTTCCCATCCCTAAAAAACGACTAATTTAATTTAACGCCACCTAGTTTTCGGGAGCTGTACTTTGTTGTTATAATAATTCAGTTTCGTGTCTATAGATGGCGTTATGTTGTTATCACTAGTTGACGTGACTTTTTTCTAAGAGTATGTTCGGTACTATCTTTAGTAAACCTAAATTATTTATTAATGGAGACTTTATCGTTCTAGTGAAATGGTTTGTTTTTCTTCACCGCAACGTAGGTAACTTAAACGTAATACACATGTTCACTACCGTTTGTTATGTAGAGTAGGAACCTTTAGTGCCTTCTCGTACGTTCCGGTTGCCGGGTAGCCGGCGTCATGTATCCGGCGGCGCGGTGCAATGCAGTGTATGGTCATGTACTGTAACCTTCACACGGACCGGCGTAATTGTGCCGCCGGGTACCCGGCACCGGCTGTCCGGCAACCGGAACGTATGAAAAGGCACTTAATGTCCAATAATTGCAATGTGAATGTCCCAAATTGAAGGTCCAATGATTTAACAGTATCAATTTTTTTAGGTGACAGATTTTATCCTTCTGCTTATTCCCGCGCGTTAATTCTCATAACTCTCGGCGTTAATTTTCCAAATCACACTTAATTAGTTACGACTCCTCCACTTACAAAGTTTATGAAATGCTCCAATTTTATAATTATTTCACAACCCTTTGTACCTACGTATCTTTTTACAACAATTTCAGAGTTTAATTTGTCACATCACCTGCCCCTGTACCTTTGCGCTGTGTAGTCTCGACATTGTTAACGAACACAATTGGTCGCTAAATCGTTTGATTTAGCGACCAATTGTGTTGTTCAATTGTCTAGTATAATTTTTATTTTAGCTTTATTTTGAATTATTGTAAAGGAGAAGGAAGTATTTGCAAAATTAACAAATGAGTGAGCTTTCTTTTGTAGAACATATCCAGATATTTAAAAATAAAATAACCCCTAATACAACGTATTAAGATTTATGCAAAGTAGTGAATAAACTGTTTTTTTGAACACAATTTTTTTTTCATAATAACGTACTCCACCACTGTGCCAAATGTAAGTTCGTCTGATTGACTGATTTAGTTTAAATTTGATCGCAATCACAATTTATGTCGGGTTTGTAAATGTTTCATTGCTTTTTTAAAGTTCATTTCAGTTCATTCATCGTCACAACTTAGCGACCGATTTTCGTCGTTAACATTGCATTGTCGAGACTGCAGTAGATATAAAGAGGGAGAGTCCAATCTCAAGGGATGATCCCATGATGATTACCAATAATTACACGCACAGTTGGACATATGCTCTAATCACCTTGACATAGGGGTGGAAATCGTAAATTGAGCGTATAATCTCGCTTTTTATGCCTAATTTGAATGTTTGTTTAGTGTTTTTGTTTTTTTTTGGTCGCAACAACTAAATGTTTTAGATATTTCTATTTATGTTTCTTAGTAATAAAACTATGATTTTTTAATGTCACTAAATTACATTTTCTTTAATAACTATGCTTAGCGGTGTGTACCTAACCCAAGACTGAATGACGAAGACAACTATTATTCAGATTTCATCTCAGTCAAGTCTGAGTTTTTCAGTAATAATACAGAATTGGATGTGTCTGGCATAGGTATATACTATACATATTACGAATTCGATCTGTACAGACAAGCAACAAACGAAAAGTGAACTGACTATCGCGGGTTACTCACGTGAATATACTGAGAAAAGCTCTACTAGTTTCGAGCCACAGAAGGTCACCCTTATGAGGAGCGTGCGCGGTCGCGGCGATGTCGACAGTGGGCGTATTATTAATCGTTATCATAATTAGGAGTGGAATTTTTTGCCAGAGTCTGTGTTTCCTGAAGGGTATAACCTGGGTGTCTTCAAAGTCTGAGTGAATAGGTTGTTTATGGGACGACGTGCTCCATCGTAGACCGCAGGTGAGATAGTGGTCAAACGTTGGCTAAACAAATATATCGTTATCAACAGAACACCCTACTGCTGGACTATAGCCCCACTCTAGAGGTACAAAAGAGGGGTTGGTATAATACAACGCTTGGCAGGTGAGTTGGAGGTCATCAGATCTCTGTGATGTCTCTGGCAATTGTGTCATCCTATAATAAAGATCTTAGGCATAACCACGGGAAGAGTAAAGGTCGTGATACGTGCATTGTATTTTAAACTTACAGAAGGAGGTTTGTTTGTACCTATGTAGAGATATATTTGTGTGCGATTGGCTGAACCGATTTTGAGGCGGTTGTCAGAAAAGTGTTTGTTGAACTTTGGAGAAGGTTTTAGTAGGTAAGTATAGGTTGAAGTCGGTTGCTTATGGGACGACGGGGTCCATTGTAGACCGCATCAACGCGTACCACCAGGCGAGATAGCGGTTAAAAACGTCGGCCCATCAAATATATGTCTATATAAAAACAAATAGTTTATAAAATAATTATGTCATCACTATACGCCACTTACTGGTGTTTATGACCCCTTAGCACACCTCTACCTCTCTCAACAAATAAAGCCAAAGGCGTGAAGATACACAATTATCACTAATCACAAGACAAACTCCAATAAATCATAAAATATAACAAAGACTATAATAATTTATGGCAACACCGTCTCCAGAGAGTCAATTAAATTCATTAGTGAGCACAGATTATATTTCAGAGGTCCGGTAACAATGTTGCCATACCGAATAATTGTCTGCAAGTGACTGTGGACAAATTGGCGGGCTATTATGTCTGGCTACCCCTTCTGTGAGATAAATCAATGTGTTGTTTTTATTTTAGGGTTTAGTTCATTAGATACCTACATATGTCTTACTCCTAACGTGTTATAGCGTGATGATGATATCGAAAATCATCATGCCGTCTCCTCTTTCTATAAAGTAGTCATATTCAGAATAATCTTAGCAGAACATGGTAGTTCAAAAAAGTACTTCTTCGGTCGAGTGAATGCAAGTCCGACTATAGAACAAGTGGTCTGGAATTTGATTCCCGTATCGAGCAAGACACGTATGGAATTTTTACAGTTCAACTTCACACGTAATTTGGAATCGTACTAGGCACACAGCAATAAGCTTTCCCCTTATCATGATATGGGAGAAATCATAACAGAAGTCACAGAACTAGTAGAAATAGGTGTTGTTACATTGTATGTAAACTTCTGTCTACTCCTTCAGGAACTAAAAGATATCACGATGTTAATTTATGTAGAAAGCAATTGAAGATGAAGCGTCATTTTTAATTTAATTTTAAGACGTAAATATTTCAGTTTTTAGTTATTTGTATTTATAATACTAATATTAGATTAGGTTAATTTTAAGTTGCATTATATTTATTCATAATCATGTATTGAATTATTTGAAATTTACAACTATATGCCTACAAATAACTGCCTCATTGGCCGATCGCAATTGCGACTGCCAGGCAAGGGGTTTGGGGTTCGATTCCCGGGTCGGGCAACGTATTACTTTTTACTCGTACGCTTTTTCAAAAAATCTCAGTAGTACCACGGAGTCTGAAATTTTGCCCGGTACATGGCATTAGGCTCACCCCTATTACATGGGACTCATAACATAAATAGTGAAAAGTGGGTGTTACGTTACATTGTAGTTACAGTGGCATTAAGTGCCGTTAAATGTACACCTCTGCCCCCTTCGGGGATAAAAGGCGTGATGTTATGTTATGCCTACAAATTAAATACAAAAACAGACGGATAGAATCGTCTAAAACAGTTAAAAACTAATATTATTTTTAGTAAAAGTTTAACCTTTAATTAAGTAAATCAACTCAAACGGTGTAATGAGCTGTGTCGACTAGTGACACCCCGCGGGTTCGCGCCCTCTGACAGATTTATTGATACAAAAAATACGATGCTACTGCTTTCTTTTTTGGAGTAAGAAACTTGTGGATGTGAAGATGTAATCTATTAGTTCAAAAATATTTCTGTATTGTATTTTTTAAGGGGGAAAATAATTGAATAACTTCTCCCGCCTGGGTGAGGTGGAAGGGAGTGTCAGACTCTTACTGACTAAAACCACCCCGTTCCTTCTCCTGCACTTCGAGCTGGAGTCCCGGTAACCCGTTAGGTTCTCCGCGACTTTTGTATTGTATAGTTTATTAATCGAGGAAGGCTCTAGGATAGTTAGGCCATAAGACGCTATGCCTAGTAGGTGAAACAGTGGATGAAACCGCAGGGGAATGGTTTCTATGTAAATATGAAAATAGTTGTGTAAGCATACACTTTCAAAATAAAATTCATTAGATAATTATTTTTCATTCAATATTTAAGTAGGTACGTACAAAGATACACTATGTGATATTAATTTCACCTGTACCTATTTAGTTATGTAAGAAATAGCGTTTTTTTATAATATAAGCTGCTAAACGATCAGACGGAAACTGGTTTAGGTTTCTCAGAGGTTTTTTTTTTATAAGATAAGTCGGTAATCGAGCAGACGGATGCTGATGGTAAGCAATCGGCGTCGCCCATGGACACCTGGAACACCAGAGGCGTTACAAGTGTGTTACCGGCCTTTTGAGGATTAAGTATTTGAGAATTGTTAGGGATTCAGGGATTGGGGAGATTAGGCAGTAGGAAAGGGGGGATATTTGGGCCTCCGGTAACCTCACTCACACCGTGAAACACAATGCAAGCGTTGTTTCACGTCGGATTTCTGTGAGGCCTTGGTATCACTCCGGTCGAGCTGGCCCATTAGAAAGACCGAAATCGTTTATTGTGTTTTGATATTTATTTATAAACATAATTATTTTATTGAATACCCTTCCCTGTCGTATCCACCCTATTCCAAAGACTCACCCTTCGCTATTGATTTAAAAAATAGACTTAGCAGCTATAATGAGGTGTCGTGTAACCAAAAAAGTCTAAATAAATACTCGAAATAGTTGTATTTTTATAAAGTTCTTCATAAAAACATCTGTGGTATTCGCGGGAATATGTTGCGTTCACTTTTTGCCGCCAATTTGTCATATTTGTGTCAAATTTTGACACTTTCGAATTTTAGAATATTTTTGACAAAATATCATTTCTTTTTTTTTGTTAAATCCGGCTGGCGTTTAGAGTGTTGTTGTAATATTAATTACCAATAGATGGCATTACTTATTAAAACAATCGTACGTGTTTTTTATTACATACTTTGTTACTCACAGGTATTTGGCACCAGTTCCGAAAATTGGAGAGTAAAAAGGTCTAAAAAAGTATTCAGAATCTATTAGAACAATATCTACATTTAGTATTTCTTAACGTGTTTTCCAAGAGCTGATATTTCTGCAAACCTATTTCCTTTAATATTTTTTTTTTTAATAAACGTTGCCCCACACTAGGATTTTCTCCTGCTTCGTGGGTGCGTTTACAAACATACAAGTTCACATACACAATGACACCCAGACCCGAAACAACAATTTGTAGATCACACAAAGTGTTGTCTCGTGCGGGAATCGTACCCGCGACACGTTGCACGGCAGCCAGTTGCCCAGCCACCGCACCAACAGTGCAGGTGCAATATTGAATGCATTTAGAACTCGATTTAGACAGGTGATCATACATGAACTGAAAAACAATACAAGATTTGATACCTCGGTGAACGAAGGGGAATATCGATATTAGTGAATGTTTTTACAAAACCATCTCTTAACTGCATGTTACTTAGCGTGACTTACTTAAACTTAAACTTTGCTGTTGATGGTCAGTATTCGTTCTTGTTAAATCGCTTAACTGAAAATCATCCTATATATGTATAGGTTCGGGCAAAATATTACTGGGTTTAAAAAAATCTCAATTGTGAAATTGTGCCCGGTATATGGCAATAAGCTCAGCCCTATTACATGGGGCTCATAACATAAAATAGTGAAAAGTAGGTGTTACATGGTCCAGTGTCATTAAGTGCCGTAATGTCCACCTCTGCCTACCCCTTCGAGGATAAAAGGCGTGATGTTATGTATGTATGTATCGTATTTCAATAAAAATATTTAAATAGCAATATTATAAATGTATTAATACGAAATGAAACAATAGTAGAGGTATCACGCTTGACTTGCAGGCGACGTCGCGTGAAATGCAACTGTCATGTTATTTGAATGTCATGTGGACTATAAATAGTAGTCTTGAAGATAGTTCTTTATGAGATCATTACTGAAATATAACGCTTCGTTGAAACATTAGAAAATATTAATATTATTATATTAATACTAGCGGACCCAACAGACGTTGTCCTGCATATCCACTTGAATGTATAAACAAAAATTCATTCAAATTATTTCAGTTGTTTAGGATAAATAACCTAAACATCGACTGCAGCGCGATCTGCCGGGCTGATTTGTGAATCTAAACCATTCCCAGATCCCCTTGAACACACACAAAAATTTTCATCAATATCGGTCCAGTCGTTTGAGAGAAGTTCAGTGACATACACACTCACAGAAGAATTATATATATAAAGATTAAAATATTAATATTTGTACACCCGAATACTGAAATGCTACTAAATTTGAAGTTGTACCTACCTACTTAAATATCGTGCCGTCTCTGTCATTTTACAAAGAATTTGTGGAGACAGAACTATTCTTAAGCACGACTTACAATTGGGATGATGACGGGGTACGAAAATTAAAAATCTATTAAGTCCGTAAGTTAGGTAACGAAAAAATATTACACACGTTTTTTTTTATTTTGTTGTATACTAAAATAGTACCTAGACAAAACGAATCAAAGTTTAGGAGTGGGGGCTAAAACGTCATTTATACGTATAAAATGTACATAGAAGTGACATCACGCGACATTTCAAATCAATACCTCTATAATTAAGAATGAAGATGGAAATTAAACTACGTGGCATTGTCGAGAACTTATTTGTACTCGGCTTTAAAAAAACTTGTATGTAATTATATAAGTATGTTTATTTGTTTGTGCGCAATCACCTCGCGATTGGCTAAACTGATTTTGATGCGGTTTTCAGTCAACTGTTTGTTACACTGAGGAGTAGTACCAACAGTATTTTTGGTTAAAACACTTCAAAAATAGTATAAGTTGGTTTTTTAAAACGTACTGTATTTCATTTTATATTAAATAAATTATTATGTTTTTGGCTTACTCACGTAGTAATTCGACGAGGAACTCGACTAGTTTTAAGCCATACTAGAGGCTCATATTCATGAGCAGCATTTCGCGACACACGACGCGCGACGCGGCGACTGTCGCGCTGCTACTTTCATTTTATATTGATTGTAGTTAAGGCTAAGTTTGGCCTCTATCTCGCCTGGCGGTCATACTTTCGAAGATAAATCTTAATAGGCCGTGAACACAAGTAAAACCGTTGGCCAAGAGTATATATGATACCTGTCTGGCTCGGAAGCAATGAAAAGGCAGCCATTTTTATAACCAAACGGGTGCCATCTTGGATTCGTGTTTCACTTCACATGAACGGTGGAATTATGTGACGTCATTAAATGCCTGTTTATCGCGTGTATAAGATTACACGTGTACTCGGTATAGATAGGGTAAGTAGAGTTGTTGGTGTGTAGGTACTTTATATAGGATGAGTTTGAGAAGATGAGACCTTCACCTTCGGGTGAAGATAGAGGTTTTACTATAACGACATAAATCAGTTTTTGTCACCACCATTACACTTAATGCGCCCGTCCGTCGTAAGAGCCGATTACACATTTTATAAATATTAGACACGTATTTTTTTATTTTGTCGTATAATAAAAAAATACTTAGATAAAACGAATCAAAGTTTAGGAGTGGGGGCTAAAACGTCATTTCGGCGTATAAAATGTACTTACATAGAAGTGACGTCACGCGACATTTCAAATCAATATGTCGTCGAAAGTATTCGTTTATGTAAGAATATTAAAAATACGTGTCTAATGATTTAAAATCATCTACCAGACGGACATTAAAATAAAAAATAAGAAATCTACCTTATTGGCATTTCTCAGTTTTTTATATGAAAGAATTGTCAAATATTAAAAGTACTCTGAACCGACGAGCATGCATGAAAAAGATTGATGACTGTTGATGAAGCGAAAGAGGTATGTAGGAATCGTAAATGAAAATGAAATGAAAATATTTATTTGTAAACATAGGTACAATGGGATGTTACATTTCATGGTATAATCATCTATGTTTTGTGATATGTCACATACAAATTAGGTTAAAAATTGAAATATTTAATAACGTCATAAATTATAATTTCATTCGAATAAATTATTACAATAGTCACGAATGTATATAAAAATAAAGATAATGTCCTTGATGACAATTTTAAATATTAAATCATTAGTGGATGTCAAGATGAACGTGAATCAGTACATTTTTTTTAAGTCATATTACCTAGTCAGTGGGTACAACATACTAAAAGTTTTACTGATAATTTCATTGTTCCTAGAGGTATATAAATCAAAACAAATGCCACCAATGCAAATCGGATCCAGCAGGCAGTCATCTTTCATCTAAAAATTCCTTGATGGAGTAGTAACATTTTGATACCAGGTGTACTTGTGTACAGGTGTACTACTTTTGAACTCGTCTACCACTGCTGATGTTGGTTATAGCTTTTGGTAACTTGTTGTATATTTTGTAGTAATTGGCGTTCCATAGTCTCTGCCTACCCCAATGGGAGACACGCGTGAAGATATGAATGTATGTAAAAGATATTCCTCCGTTAAAATTTATCTGGCTCGGAAAAATCGGCACTTCAACTCGGAACTAAGCAAATGAAGAACTTATAAATTATAATGATGTTAATTAAAAAAAAATTCGACGCAATGTGCCAAATTCTTAGAATGTTACAAATACAAATTTCAACATTTTTCGCGCGATTTTTATCTCGTTCCATTCATTCAATAGTGATGTATAATATGAGATAATCCCGCGATTGTTGAGAAGGTTCAATGCGCAAGTCGATTTTGTTGAAAGGCTTTATTAGGAATTTTTGTATTTTTTTTTGTCAAAATGTTGGCATTTGGTAAGTATTTGCGTAAAAAAATAATTTCCGTCTAATAGGAACAAGACTAAGATGTTCCAATAAGGAGAAAAGGAGTCTATGCAAGTCTCAAATTGTATGTAATTAAGTATTTATGTATCTTTTTTTTATTTTATCTATAAACATAACTTAAACTTATTTAAAATATGTATTGTTTTAGACTTCAGAGAGTTGCATGAAGAAAATTGTCATAATCAATATGCTAATAATGTATCCTCCTTAAAATATCACCGAGAAGTATTTACCTATTCTAAATAAATCTCGGATGTCAGGCTGGTCCAATTAAAAAGATTTCACGCCCTTCAACATTCGAACTTGGAATACAATAAACGTCCGAAAACGTCATGCTAAACTTTTTTTGTAGCATTCAGTTGGGCAAAGGCGTGACGTCGTTAATCCTCAGTTAGGCCTGTTACACAATGACGCGGTTGACAAATGAACACCCCTATTGTTAGCGCAATAGATTTTTATAACAGATTATTTAGACATTCTCTAGTAAACAGATGTTTTTAAATGGAATTGATAATTATTTTTGGGATAATTTTAGAAGTATGTGTAGATAATGAATTTATCACTATGAAATTCAGACTGCCTGCATGCCATGTCGTAGCATTTTAGATTCAGTACACACGAGAGCAACTCCTGAGAAGGTACTAAACTTGATGTCTTAATGTTTAACGCTTAAAATCCGCAAATCAAACAATGGAATCCATGTTTAGCGTCTAGCTATATCATTAGTATCTATTGGTGACCTTACGATAAACCATCTTTATTTTTTTCTTTTGTAGCCTTTTTCAGTTAGTTTACTTCAGTAGAAGTTATTCAGAATCAAGTAGATAAGTCAATATCTACCTATGTTAATACTTAAAATCATCTGAAGTAGCTAATTCTTTATCCAAACCTCTGTCAACAAAACTTTTTCTATATTTTTTTTATATCTTGATCCTGTTGGGCAAAGGCATGCGTTAATCCCGTGTTACGAGTGTTATAGATGCAGCACAAAGCGTCTGAAGCCGCGGGTGCAAATGAACAGCACTATTGTGAACACTTGCGTTCGATGGAGATCAGGTTGGTGATTTCGATTTTTGGGACGGTATGATAATGTCTAAATAAAAAAATGTTGTCGAAGTATAAGTACCCAAGGTAAGGAACCTTATAATTTTGAAATAGAGAAGTTGTACCATTTATTACATTTTTTTATTTATCTACTTGTATTGTAATAAATATTCAGCTAATACGATTACTTAGGAAATAAAAAGACGCTGCGTTGGTGAAGTCAAAGTTAGATTTTAGCTTAGTTTAAGTTTTATCGATTATTAAAACCGAATGTAAATTGAATGCATTTAATTAGAAACAATAAAGTTCTATATAACTATGTTACTGACAGCCCTACACACAAAATCATCAACAATACACGTTAACATCGCTAAATCTAACGTTGACAATAAACTATTGCGCATTTGTGCCCGGGACCCGGGACCCCGGGGACCGGGACAACGGGATCATTGGATACAACACTAGTGTCAATTGATACGCCCTTACGTACTTGACATAATGAAGTGGCGCGAAAAAATGGATTACGATGAGGTGATTGTGATTATCTGTGCTTACTTTTGCGCGATATTGCATTTTATGAAGTCTATTTTTGGACTTATAAGTAGAGAGCCACATAACAGGTATCAACGGGTAAACCAAGTAGTGGAGAGTTTTGAAAAATGTAATGTTTTATGAGCCGTTATTATAAGATAATTATAATATTACACTAGCTACTTACCTCTATATCCGCTGTACACGGCTCCTTATCGTAGAGTGATGTTTTATACCATCATCGGAAAATAGACTATCCAACACAAAAGTATTTTTTTTAATAGTAGTTCCTTAAGAACAACCTTTTAAGTAGAGGTATGCTCGTGGTAGGCGGTCCTTCTTTGCTAGTTACATTATGTAAACATAAGTTTAAAAATATAAATTACATAAGTTGCAAACTGAGAAAAAAAATTTAGAATTAAAAATATTTTACTGATAATTTGCCTGACTTACATGATACTTGCCAACAAGTCAAATTCAATACTATTTTCGTACTGTCAAAACGAATGAATCTATGAATTTTGTACGAGATTGTGAATTGTGACGTCACGTTTTTTAAAGTCAAACAGCGTAATTATTTCTTAAAAAATATCGGAAAAAATACTAATTGAGTCGGTCATAAAATCAATTAATTAAATTGTGAATACTTTTTAATATTTTATTGTATTGAACAGTCGAAATAATTTATTTTTGATTATGGAAAGTACCTAATTGTATGTAAGTTATGACGACTTCCCGTTTATTCGTCGAATTTGTTCTAACGTGAGTAACGCATTTCCTATTTTCGAAGAATTCAAAACCAATATTAACACGTGTACAATTTAATATAGAAAAAATCCTCAATATCCTAATTCCCTCATATCATATTCTCCATCACGTGGGAATCACTGAGGTATGAGTGAGGACAAACTTTTATCAGATCACCAATCACCAAGTTTGGGGATTAGGACGGCGATGGGATTTAGATTGGCATAATTCGATGTTTCCCTTGAATTCTGTTTAATCTTTTGAAAATAATGCGTTGTTTAGACAAAAGGATGTGTGTAAAAAATACTTTGTAAGTATATTATAGTGTTTCTTAATTGATATGTTTTGAAACAAAAAGTTGTTTGTTTAAGAGGTTTTACTGATTGTGGGTGAAAGTAAATGAAATGAAACATTTATTTGTCATACTTACATTTGGTTGGTCAAGTAGAGGTTTGGGTTTGATGTTTTCAACTATATTTGTAGGTATTATAACTTTGGTGCGAAATACTAAATAAATTATTATGTTTTCGGCGTATTCACGTACCTGTTTGACGATGAACTCGACTAGTTTCAAGCCATGCTGGAGTCTCATATTTATTAGCAGCATTTCACGACCTGCTACGCAGCGATAGTAGCAGCGTGACAGTCGATAGTAATAATTTATAATCATCTAAGTATGTAAATAAAATTGGAGTTTGTCAGTGCCGTAACTAGCCTTCTAGGCACCCGGTGCGAGCTTTCAAAACTGCGCCCTTGAAAAATGCCCTTACCAGGCTCTGACAATAAAATGGACAAATGTGCATGAAAATATAACTGTTTATTGTTTACCAAGATATAGGTCGGTACTTAGTAGATGTTTTAAGACAATTTGTTGCTGCCATTCCGCGGCCCGCCATGAGATCGCGCCGGAGCTCTTCCCACCACGCACTTATCTGGCGCGGCGGCGGAGTTTCGCCTCGGCGACGTGCCTCCGTGCGCATGCGATACACGCGCGCGAGCACCTTCGCCTCCAGATCCCACGGCGGTAATCCGGCAAGGAGGTTCGCCGCCTTCCCGGAGATCGTGCGTTATCCGTGGATCATTCGGATCGCCATGACCCTCTGTGACATGAGCAGCACCCGAGCGGGCCGCCGCATCGGATTCGGCGCCCACACAGGGGCGCCGTAGAGGGCCATGGACTGCACGACCCCGGCGTATAACCTGCGGCAGGAGGCGTTTGGCCCCCCGATGTTGGGGAGGATGCGATTAAACGCAGCCCCCGTCCTCTCCAACTTTGGAGCCAAACGTCAGAAGTGCTCCACGAAGTTCCACCGACTGTCGAGGACGAGTCCCAGGTACTTCATCTTCGTCTCGATGCCGATGGTAACCTCTCCCGCCGTTATTTGGGACTCACATGGAGGCGACGCGTTCCCGCGGCCATGAAAAACATAGCCACGGACATGTGGACCGCCACCTCGAGTCCCAATTGCCGGATTTTCTCAACAACTGTCGCAACCGCTGTAGCCATTAAGTCGGCCGCCGCCTGGTGCGACCTCCCATGCGCTAGCACCAGCGTGTCGTCGGCGAAACATATGATGCTAACGCCGTTCGAGAGGTCGGTGCGCAACACCCAGTCATAGCCGATGTTCCATGCAAGCATGCGCTGTAGAGACCGATTAATCGAGGCCCGAGAGACTCTGAGGCGAGGATCGATGCTTTGCCATGCAAGCCGTCGGGTCCTGGAGCGGTGTTCTTGGCTGCGCCTTCTTGCGGCGCTTACGGCCCTCCTGGGCGACTCTCCTCGCCTCACCAGCGATTTGCCACCCACCGCCATCCTCCGCTCGCGGTGCGAGTTCCACCGCCGCTGCTGCAACTCCAGCCTGCCGGGATGGAGTGCCTCTCCTTCTTTTGTTTCACCACGCGGGCGCAGGCGCCGCGGGCACAGACGCCGCTGGGGGCGCCGACGCCCAAAGTTATAGTATAGGTACTTTTGTTTGTGTATGTAATATTGCAAGCAAGACTTAAGGTGGATACATTTGTTTGATGTGTAGTGAGTCGTATGAAATGTGTTGTTGATTCAAGGTCGTTTAAAAATGCGATACAGATTTAGATAGTACAGTCTGGTCATTTCTGTGCCCCTCCAGTGTCTGCGCCCAGGCACAGGTGCCTGGGCACCGCTGGCACCGCCCTATTTACGGCGCTGCTGTTTGTAATATTAAAATAGCCACTGTTTACTACATGCATATGAATATACATACGATACACATACAATAAAACATTTCTTGTCTGTCTGTCTGTTTGTATGGAATGGTATGACCGATTTTGCAAGACAAAAGACAAGACAAAGATATACTAAGGAGTACGTACGCTACTTTTATTTTGTAAAATTGAAGCAAATAAAGTTATGTTCTAAAATTCATATTCTACGCGGTAGAAGTCGCGAGCAACAACTAGTCTACCTACAGTTGAAATGTGAAGTCTGAAGTCTAGATTTTGGTGTTTTGTTGATATGTAGGTAAGTACCTATAGTGCCAAAGTGTCAGTTCCGAGATGAAACCAAAGGACTTTTTTTTAAGGGGGGATAATCATCGAATGACTACTCCCGCCTGGGTGAGGCGGGAGGGGGTGTCAGACTCTTACTGATTAAAAACCACCGTGTTCCTTCTCCTGCACGTCGAGCCGGAGTCCCGGTAACCCGTTAGGTTCTCCGCAGAATACGGTATACAGTAATTATTCAGTATTCACTCAATGGTATGTATTTGTTATCAAATACTTCCCAAAAAAGCAAACTTCTACAATAAAGCATAGATAATAATGCGCTACAAACAGTCCAAATAAAAAAACACATTTCACACAATTTAAATCCCAAAATCACCTTTTTAAGCATCCGTTTAAGTAACTCAACACCCAAACGCACCTGATAAATGGTGTAATTCCATTGGTTGATACTCAACGGGGGGTGAGAAACTCGGCCGTTGATTGGTCGAACCGAAACGGGGGTGGAAACCGTCGTTTGGTGTCGGATAACAACCCTTATTAAGTGAGATTCGAGTGATTTAGGATTTTGATGTAGAAGGGTGCTTGTTTAGCGTATTTCAGATAATTAAATTTAATTATAGATAGTTCATTTCAGTTTGGGATTACATTCATGCTGTGTGTTTTTCTATCAATTAAAACTATCAATAACAAAAAGAAAACTAATTCTGTATAATACCTATCTAGATGTAGGTAAGTAAAACAATCTTCAAATAACATATTAAATGAATTGAATGGATTCATTCATAGACCGGATACAACTTATCCATAGCTAAAATACTACAATAAATTACAATTTAAAACGACACCGTTTTTAATTCCACAAACAATCAATCGACACAACAATTGCTCTTAATGGCGCCAAACCTAACCTCTATTGCAGTCTATGGACCGCCCAGAGTGACAGCTAATTTGGCGGTAAAAGGTACCGCCATAGTTTCGACGCCATGTTTTTATAAACAACAATTTGATACTGTAAACATGTTACTGGCTGTATTGTAATATTAGATTACCAAGTAGGTTATATGCGGTCATTTGACCTTTTTTGTTTGACGCTATTTAAGTCATGAAAGAGGATATATGACGTGAAATAAGACTGTTTGTTTCTAAGTGCTGAACTAGCAGATTAAGGTACCATTTACTTTAAAAAACACATGATTTTGAAAGACAATTGTTCACATTCCATCGTTACAATTCTGATTCTGATTGTGTAACAAATAGTTTTAATAGTCATTCATATTTTTCGGCACATACGCAAAAATAGTGTCACAGATAACGAGACGCCTCAAAGTCTAACAACATGTTTACATGTCTAGTTACGAATGTCGTAACAAAAAGAAATAACTGTTGGTAAGCAAATAGATAAAGACACAACAAGTGAGTGGATTAACTAATCCACGTAAAATTATTACCGAATTGAATCCGATGAGGTCGGGTTATTTAGTTAGGTGCCACAATCCCAACGATCCAGGAAGAATGCCACAATTGGTAAATACTTAATTTCGGAAAATATTATTTAGACTTTATTTTCATAAACTATCTGTACCCACAACTTTGTCTTCGTTTTTTCTAAAATATCCAGCCATGCTTCAAATTCTTCGGGTCTGCGGACGGCGAGCATAGGTGGCTCCGGGGCTCCCGGTAACCCGTAAGGAACGGGATGGTTTTTAGTCAGTAAGAGTCTGACACTCCCTCCCGCCTCACCTAGGCGGGAGCAGTCATTAGATGATTTTCCCCCTTAAAAAAATGCTTCAAATTCTTCAGTAAAAATCCTTACCGATTTAGAAAGCAAAGCGCAGAATGAAGTGGAAAATTACAACATATCTTAGGTATTGTTACATAAATAATTCTCAGTATGTAAACGTAATTAATACAAGTATTATAGGTACCTATATAATTAGAATTACAAGTAGGTAGCAACGTAATAAAATAAAAATGTCTGTTCAACAGTAATTTACCTGAATATTCGGTTTATTGTTTCATAATAAATAAACAATATTGTTACAATACCTAGGTACCTATTTTGGATCGTAGGTATAGGAATCAAAGTCAAAGTCAAAGCATTTGTTTTTGTAATTAGACCTCTAACGATATTTCAATAAGAATATTTTATATACTGAGTACATTAATTGGGTAGGTACTTTCCTGAACCAAAAATAAATTATTTCGACTATTCAATACAATAAAATATAAAAAAAAATAATCATACTTTTTTACAATTTGATTTTAAGGCCACCCTTAATTTTAGTAATTTTCGCAAATTTAAAAAAATAATAAGTAATCTGTTAGACGCTAAAATAACGTGACGTCACAATACACAATCTCGTATAAAATTCATAGAAGACTGTCGTTTTTGATAATTCGACGCTCGAAGGACTGATGCTGGACGAGGAAGGTAACCGAGCGACCGCGAACCGGAAGACGTGTGTAGCATGGGCAGTCGTCCCAATAGGTGGACCGAATAGATCACCAATCGCGGGGAACCGGTGGACGCGGGTGGCGAGTTGTCGTTCATAGTGGAGGACTAAGGGGGAGGCTTATGTTTTGTAGTGAACGAATGAGGGACTACACATTTGATAGAGACCAGGCAGTTGAGCTCTCTAATCAAGTTACATAACACATAACATCACGCCTTTTATCCCCGAAGGGCGCAAATTAAAAAACTTAATGCCACTGTACAATGTAACACCCACTATTTATGTTGCGAGTCCCATGTAATAGGCGGTTAACCTATTGGCATATATCGTCACAATTCCAGACTCCGTGCTACTACTGAGAATTAGAAAAAACTAGTAATACTTTGCCCGACCCGGGAATCGAACCTGAGATTCCTTGCTCGGCAGTCGCACTTGCGGCCACTCGGCTAACGAGACAGTAAACTTTTGAAGTAGAGAAGGTCAGTCCAAGTAGATAACTTAATAATTAGATATAATTCAATAGTATCAACTATGCTATAGACATCTAGCCACCAGTAAACCACAGCTACAGCAGTACCCAACAGAACAAAACATAAAATTGATAGACTTGTACTATCAAGCTAGTTCATCGTTGCAAGCAAAACTCGCCGTGCTAGGCACTCATACCTATAGTATACCTATCTATAAATAAAATTACATAACCATAGAACAATAACACAGGAACCATGATAAAACCATAGTATTTATAAATCTTTATATTACTGCACATAATAGCGTGGGAAATGATCTTACTAAGCGAAATAATTTCACAACGCCACGTTTAAATGCAAGTTAGCGCAAAATGTTTATTTATTAAAACAATTAGTTTGCATTTATACAGGAAATTCAATGTGAATGAACCGCGAGAAAGAAACAATGTTATGTATAGATAGTATTTATGTATTATAACAATTGCTTTTAAAGCAATTTTGCCGTGTTTTTGTTTGATTCCGTTGGCCTGATTAAAGGTTATATACCTGTGTACAAAGTACCTATAATATTGTTATGACATAACTTAGAACTAAGTTGTTATAATGAATGGAAGTTTCCTATAAATGGGTATGAATGGTTTTTTTGTTTGGATCAGACTTTAAGTTAGCATATTGCAATAGGTTCTATATATCTGTAGCTCGCTATAACGTCTACCGTTTATCTGGCACTAGCTTTTACCCGCGGCTTCGCTCGTGTCACAAAAGGATAAAAAGTAGCCTATGTGACATATACCAATACACACAGCGCCATCTATACCAATAATTTCGTTTTCCCTCGAGAATATCAATTTTTTCCGGGATAAAAAGTACCCTATTATTTAATCCAGACTTCTAACTTTACGTCTGCAAAATTTCAAAGCAATCGGTTTAGTAGTTACGGCGTGAAAGTGGAACAAACAAACAAGCAAACTCACTTTCCGATTTATAATATTATAGTAAGGATTTCAGTAGCACGGAGTCTGGAATAAGGTAGATGCCTAATTTTAATTTTAATGTCCTTCTGGTAGATAATTTTAAATCATTAGACACGTATTTTTTATTTCTTTTACTCCCTGCGACCTTAATCAGGTCGTCTGTCCACCTTGCGGATGGACGTCCTACGCTACACTTGCCTCCACTCGAGAACAACCGACATCCGACTAGGATATTACAATTGGCAATTGGCAACATGTTTAAAGGTTTCTGTAGAAGGTATATCGAAAGAAAGAGAAAGAAAGAAAGGAAAATCATTTATTCGACTGTGTGCGTGCGCACACAGATACAAGAAAAAAATACAAAATTAAAAAGAAAAGAACAAATAAATTATTATTTGTTAATATTGTACTTATTTATATAGATATAAAAAAACACAAAGAAACGACAGAGTATAACAACACAGTGACAATAGAATAATAACACAGCAATTAAAAATTAGAGGTAATAAAAACAAGATATATATTTATCGCGCACCATCGAATTTAATATAAACGCCAGGAACAATTTCAAATTTTGTGTTATTATAGGAACGATTAAAATAAAACTGAAAAAACTAACTTACTGCTAATTGGGTAGTTTAGTAATTAATTTGATTATGCAGTCCAACTAAATATTGAAAAATAGTTATACTTTCATTCATTGATTTTTCGATATACTTATATTTTTAAGACATTTTTTAAGGGGGGAAAATCATCGAATGACTGCTCCCGCCTGGGTGAGGCAGGAGGGAGTGTCAGGCTCTTACTGACTAGTGACTAAAAACCACCCCGTTCCTTCTCCTGCACGACGAGCCGGAGCCCCGGTAACCCGTTAGGTTCTCCGCGACTTTTTTTTAGATACAAGTATGCTATTTGACGCGAAAATATGATGACGTCATAAGATGGTATTTCGTACAAAATTCATACAACAGTATCGTTTTTGACGTTTCGATAAAAGTATTGAATTTGACTAGTTTTCAACTACCGTATTGAGACCTGCACAACCAGATTTATGGCATGTTGTGATCTCACGAATGGTAAATAACTTGCAATACAGCTTTGCCTAAGACCTCAATTTCGATTGTGATTTTCACCTGAAATTAACAACATCCCAGAGGTGTTGTTAGACACGAAGATGCTGATAGAGTTACATCATCAACAGCCTATAATGCCCAATGCTGAGCAAAACCTCTTCTCACACGGAGAAGGTTTGAGCATTAATCACGCTTCCTCAATGCGGGTTGGCGATTTCAAAGTTCAAACTTATAATTAGAAATTATAAGCCCAGGCTCACAATTTTTTCCTTCACCTTTTATCACTCGGAACATATAACATATAACTCGGAAAGAGTCACATTGGTACTTGCCGTTGGTAGGTTTTGAAATCGCATCTTCATGCATGAGAAACGGGTGTTTTACACCTCCGGGCCACCACGGCAACATTGACAGAAATAAGCATCAATTAACATACGTCAATCAATACGTCGTCGAAACGAAAAGTCGAAACGAACTATAGATTTTTGATATGAATTTGTATAAATTTTACTGTCAAAAACAGATCAATTTGATTTTTCAGTCTAACAGTCGAAACGAACTATAGATTTTTGGTATGAATTTGTACAAAATTTCTGTCAAAAACAGATCACTTATATCAGAGGTTCCATCTAAATACATAGGCTCTAACTACCAAAGCTGTTGCCAAGTCTCATGTTCTTAAGTCATGAACATAATAACTCTCGCGGTGTTTCGTTCCCACGACAGAATTCCAGGTAGGCGATACGACACGCGACACTCGGGGAAAGACAACACACTGTATCTTTACATAGTTACGAATAATTTTACAATTGTTACATGCTGTGAATATGAGCTGTTTAACCGTCATTTTCAATAACTATTGTTTGTAATAAATTCTGCTAGAACGGGTTGTTAGACTTACCTAAATAAAAACCGATCTCTGTCTTTCTTGAAATCGATTTTTACACTACTTTTACAGAATTTATGCCATATCGTTTCACAAACTTTGAATTCAGTTTGGTAATCAGTAAGTGGGTCTTTATGGAAAATTATTGACTATTAGATCTATATAATTATATAAAAATGAAAACAGTTTCCCGTTGTCATGCCATAACTTGAGAACGGCTAGACCGATTTGGCTGATTATTTGTTGTGTTTGTTATCGTTAGGAGAAGGTTCTTATGACAGAAAAAAGTCCTGAAAATCCTACGGGAATGGGAGAAACGGGATTGGGTGTACGAAGTCGCGGGCAGAAGCTAGTTTTCAATAAAAATCCGTCACTAGATTCCACTATAAGAGATTTTGATCTGCATGAAATAAAAGCTCCATATAGTTACAACAGTACCTACCTTTATTATTATAATAAACTAGCTTATTCCAGCGGGATTCATCCGCGATCCTACCCCTGTTTCAAATTTCATCTCGATCTCTTCAGCCCTTGTGAAGGAGTAACAAGGAAATGAAAATACCAACATTCGCGTTTATCATATTAGTACGATTGCCTGAAGACCGCAGTTGTCCCGGTGGTGTACGATTCTTACTAATCGTTAATTTCTTTCAGTAATAGCACACGTATCTACTATTTAAGTTGCGTTTGTTTTTATCCAAAAGGCTAAGCAGAGGTATAAGTTGCTATTACGCAAGAGCAATACTCAACAATTCACTCAGTATCTTTTCAAGTTACTTACGGAATTTTTGAAATCTATAGGTAATACTTTGGCTCAGGAATCTAGGCTAAGAACTTTTGTTCTATAGATGCGTTTGTATTCAATCATATAAATGTTTTCGTTTTTTACCAAAATTACCCTCATAGTCTTATTTAGCAGACTACCTAATATATTGATTTTATATTTATAACAAAACTATAACTTTTGTCTATATCCGTACCTTGCCAGTAAGTAGCCATAATGTTAGATCATTATTTTCACAAAAAAAAACTAGTCAACACAAACAAATCAAAACCATAATCCGCCATTTTGCAAATCAGACGGACCCGCAGTAATACACTCCCGCCTTTTTAGAGGTCAAATCTTAAAAAATAAAAGTAAAATTCAAACATCGAACCGAACACCCGGCGATGCTCCGCCCCGTCATCTAGCTCTTTCGCTCATTTTCCGTCCTCGTCTGGGGCTTTGAAATGCGAGATAGCTTTTGTTATTTGAGTAGTCGACTTCGTGTAGTGAGGGTGTCAGTCTATGAATTGAAAAAAAAAAATATTTATAATAATAATTATTATTTTTAAACAAGTATTTTAGTTTTTATTATTGTGTGTTGAAGTGGTTAGTGTTTTTTTGGTGTGTTTCGGAGTGTTGTGAAGGTAAGGCTTTTTTTTATTTCTGTAATACCTATCTTTATAGGGATGTGAAATTTTAACATAATTAGTAAGTGTACCTTAAAAAATCTCGAAGGCCATTAGATAAAAAAAAAATTGCAACGTTTAATGAAAATAAGTTAATTTAGTCTAATTTTGAATAATGGTAATTTACAAAGTAGGTGCTTACCTGCTTGAAATATTTCCTATTGGATTATTTTATTTTGTCGTCTTTAACTAAAACAAGAACATAACATAGAGGTATAATACATAATTAATTGAGTGTAGTCCTTAATTACATTATGAGATCAACACCGGAGTGCCTGATTCTACCATTTTAGTTTTTTTAAATTACCTAACTAAAATTTATAAGCTTTAATTCTTCTCCTCTTATAATATCTTTTGATTCACTTCGTTGCGGGAACTAAGACAGTTACTCATGTCCCTGGGACGCGCCGGACTTCAGTGTTCCGGTGTTTTCATGGTTGTATCTACTGTAGATCCTGGCTTACAGGAGTTGCAGCGGTTTTGGGAGGTTGTGGCGGACTTGTCCCATTAAAAAAAAGCTTTAATTCGTTAATAAAATTATGTATTCCAGTATTTTTTTATTGTAGTTTATCTATTAAACTGTCAAACACCGCGAGGTCACCAGTGACCGCAACCTATTGCTCTTTAATTTAATCTATAAAGACGGTACTCAAAGCAGTAATATAAGATACTTAAGTACGCTTAGCCTTTTCTTTTCTGAAAGGAGATGGGTCCCTGAAATTCAGACGCGAGTAACTGAATACATATGAATACTTACATGGGATTTAAGAGCTAGAAGGTAACTGAAAAAGATACACGTAATCTCAAAACAAACTTTTACACCTACGGTAAACCCTTACCATAAGAGCCGATTATGGAGAACCTAACTGGTAACCGGGTCTCCGGCTCGACGTGCAGGATAAGGAACGGGGTGGTTTTTAGTCAGTAAGAGTCTGACTCTCCCTCCCGCCTCACCCAGGCGGGAGCAGTCATTCGATGATTTTCCCCCCTTAAAAAAAAGGCTATGTACATATTATGTGACAGAGACCAAGCAATGTAACGAGTAGGTGACCACAAAACAAAGAGACACATAACTGTGGAAATGTGAAAAGAATAACCTCAGTTAGTCTAGTTATAAGTGTTGAGCTTCGTGCTCAACAGTTATAACTAGACTAACTAAGTTCTAAGTTCTAAGTTCAGATCAGTTCAGATTTCCAATTTTGAAAATTTTAGTAGCAACGATAATGACATAAAGAAGAGTATGATGTTAGCGCCTCCTATTTTTTTAATATTGCCATCACCTCTTCTCTTCCGGCGGGTATCGTACTCGAAAGAGCCGTTTAAGAATTTACACATTTACACATTTGGTAGAGTCTGGGCAGTAGCGTTGTAAAGTGTTCAAAACATAAAATATATGAACACAAAATTTGCACTTTTATTAATTTATATTTTAACACCAATTTACTCCGAGCCGAATCGAACTCTAACAACCTATCCCTTAGCTATTTACTGCTTTTCAATCGTTATATTAATTATATACTGCTTTCAGTGGTGCTAATTATATACCTCTAAAATTGTGTCGATGTTTGATATTTCTCCTGCCTGTGTGGCTTATTTACTTATTTACCTCTGCTGTTGCCAGTGACTTCGTCCGCGTACAATATGATTCCTATTTCATCCCATGGGAGAATTTAATCAGGATAGAAATATCATATTACCTAAATCAGCGCATACCCTGCCTGTATACCAAAATCCGTGCAGTTGTTTCAGCCTGATTGACGGAAAAACATGAAAACAAAGAAACTTTCACAGTTATAATTATGTAGTTTGATTTCATGTACACCATGCATCAGACAATATTACAAAGGACAACACATTACAGGCATAAGGTACTTACATAGGTGCAGCATATTCCTTATGGAATTTCTTCCTGCACACCTGCGGTATATACTTTTCTTTTTTATTTCTTTTCAAAAAAACGTTGCCCCACCCTAGGATTTTCTCCTGTGTCGTGGGTGCGTTTACAAACATACAAGTTCCCATACACAATGACATCCAGACCCGAAACAACAATTTGTGGATTAATCACAGAGCTGCTCCGTATGGGAATCTAACCCGCGACACGTTGCGCGGCAGCCACCGCGACAACCGTGCAGTCTGTATATATGTATGATGTATTTCTTTTTCTAAAAACAACGAGTATTTTATCCGAAATAGATAAGAAGTTAAATCATGGTATTACAAAAAAACATAACATCACGCCTTATATCCCAGGCAGAGGTGCATATTATGGCACTTAATGCCACGTAAGTTCCATATAATAGGGAGAGAACCTATTGCCATATACCACAATTCCCAGTAATACTTAGTCGGACCCGGGGATGGGGATGATGACACGGTATGAACATTAAAAATATAATTAGTCCGCAAGTTAGGTAATTAAAAAATATTAGACACATATTTTTTATTTTGTCGTGTAATAAAACAATATTTAGATAAAACGAATCAAAGTTTAGGAGTAGCTAAAACGTCATTTCTTAGTATAAAACGTACTGAGAAGTGACGTCACGCGATATTTCAAATCAATATATCGAAAAGTATTCGTTTCCGTAAGAAAATAAAAAATACGGTGTAATGTTTTTAAATAACCTACTAGACGGAATTTTATTTATTAAAATAAAAATTAGTCGTCTACCCTATTGAACCTGAGACTCCTTACCATAGCAGTAGCACTAGCCACTCAGTCAACGAGGCAGTCCGTTTGGAGATCGGGACTCGGTTTGGAGATCGCACTTAAATTCAGATTAAACAGATAGTACTTTTTTTAAGGGGGAAAATCATCTAATGACTGCTCCCGCCTGGGTGAGGCGAGAGGGAGTATCAGACTCTTACTGACTAAAAACCACCCCGTTTCTACTCCTGCTCTTCGAGCCGGAGCCCCGGCAACCCGTTAAGTCTTCCGCGGCTCCGTAAACAGATAGTGCCTAGACTTGATCTTCGTTCGATATATTTAAACCCTTATTATCGGTTGTAGAAATTTAAGTGTGGGAGAGCCATGCTTCGGCACGAATGGGCCGGCTCGACCGGAGAGATACCACGGCCTCACAGAAAACCGACATGAAACAACGCTTGCGTTGTGTTTCGTCGTGTGATTGAGGTTACCAGAGGCCCAATTACCCCCCTCAATAGTCCCCGTCTACCGAATCCCCAAATCCTCAAATTCCGAATTCAAACCAAAAGGCCGGTCACACACTTGTAACGCCTTGGTGTTTCGAGTGTCCATGGGCGGCGCCGATTGCTTACCATCAGGTGATCCGTCTGCTCGTTTATCGGATAATGCTATAAAAAAAATGTATTGTATTCTATCGCGACCACTCGCTTAAGACAGTTTACTGTGGCAGCAGTAGCGGTATAGTGGCTAGATTACAGTATCATCATCAGCCCATGACAGTCCACGGATATACGTAAGACGGTTTACGGTTATATACACCTAGATGCTTTTGTTATCACTACTGACTTAAAGCCATATCATATGCCTATCTTCCTGTTTCGAGCCGGAGCCCCTGCAACCCGTTAAGTCTTACGTGACTCCAAGATGGTTACCATACCCAAGGCGTGGTGACGAATGTTACCTTTCCACTGACATGACATGCCTAGTACTAAAATCTTATCAAGCATTGAAGAGGGAAAGCCGTCGGACCCGGTTCTCATGCGAAATGCGAAAATGTTGGCGAAGCTTTATTATTAAAACATTTGTTAAGTTCATATCCTTAACAGTGAGATTGGTGATGGTATCAAGATTTAATATTTTTTGGACTCTGTGCAACTATTTTTCTGTATTTCAGACATCGGAAAATTTGTAACTTTTCACACAAGGACCAAACAAGGACATTGAATTTCGGTTGACGTCACATTTTTGCTATTCAAATTATTAAGACCTAGTTCTAGTATCGATTCTAAAAAAATAACTAAGTAAACGTTATTCTTTTCCCCTATTATTCTTCAGTCAACTGTCGAAAACATTTTGGTCGATTTTGTAATAATTACATTATCAACAAGGGATCAATTGGATTCAATAATAGGATTTATTTACAACCTAGTTACCTGAAGAACTGAATTGAATGGTACCTGACCTGAACTTAAGATAAAACACTGGGTAAATTCACCAAATACCTAGAAGAAAATAAGGGTTTTGTTTACAATATAAAAACGTTTATTTAGTAAGGTTATGAAAGTTAAACGGATTTTATAAACAACAGTTACTGAGAACAATCTTCTAATCTACCTATTTAATAATTAATAAAGAAATTCAGCTAAACCTTTTCGTGTAATTCATGTAAGAAAAATTGGCAGAGAAATAACTAATTATAGTCCGGAATAACAATTTTTTTATGGCCAGTAAACGAGCAGACGTATCACCTGATGGTAAGCAGTTGGCGCCGCCCATGGACACCTGAAATATCAGAGAAGATCAATTGATCTCCACGCACAGTTGTGCGTCGCCGGCCTTTTGGGGTTTAGGGGTGAAAATTGGGATTTGGAGATTGGGAGATTGAAGTACGGCAGAATTAGCCTCCGGGAACCCCACTCACGCACGCGGCAAAACACCACACGCTGGAGTTGTTTCACGTCGGTTTTTTGTAAGGTCGTGGTATCACTCCCGGAGAACCTAACGGGTAACCGGGGCTCCGGCTCGACGTGCAGGAGAAGGAACGGGGTGGTTTTTAGTCAGTAAGAGTCTGACACTCCCTTCCGCCTCACCCAGGCGGGATAAGTCATTCGATGACTTCCCCCCTTAAAAAAAAATTCGAGCCGGCCCATTCGCGCCAAAGCATGGCTCTCCCACACGTGAAATAAAAGCTTTTTAACCCAATAACACGGGCGAAGCCGCTAGCCGCAGCTAGTATCGTGTAAATATCATGAATGCCCCGACACACAAACATTTTTCTTGACATTTCTAGGAACCACGTGGTTGTAGTTCAAATGAAACAATTTTGTTATCAGTACATGTCCGTTTGTTCGTCCGATGTGAAATATTGTTATGAAAACAAACCGATCGTTATTTTCACCCGACACCAACGAAAATTTCTTTTAAATAATTGGCGAAACGTAATGGTGACACCAATTATAATGATGTGATACAAATATCCGTTGCATAGTTTAATTTATTCGACGTTGTTTACTTTTCGAGTAAGCGACGGGAAGGTGATGAAAAATCAGTGCGTTTTTGATTGTTGTCTTTATATACATTTTGTTTTTGATTACGGTAATGTTTATTAATTATAGAGAGCATAGTATTGGTAGAAATTTTGACAATCTGTTGTAACTTTTTTTTAAGGGAGGAAAATCATTGAATGACTGCTCCCGCCTGGGTGAGGCGGGAGGGAGTGTTAGTCTGTTGTTACTTGTCTTTCTTATTATGATTGGAGGGCAAAGTGAGTGACATATTAGTTCATTGCAACTTTAGCTTATGTATAATAAGTGATGTCTTGATTATGTTATTTAAGTCAAATTGGAAGAATATGTGGCTAATTTTGAAGGTTTTTACGTTTTCTACATTTACCTAAAACTATAGTAATTTAATTACCTATCTATCGATATTACTTAGTTTCGTGCATTAGGATTAGGGTGCATTGAGAATATTAATTACTCATCTTAAATTGAGTAAACACTTAATTTAAGATGTGTTAGGATTTAAAATTAAATATTTAATAATCATATTTTTACAGGATATAGAAGCAGTCGTGTTTCCAAGATTCTGTGATGAAATCCACAAATATGGAGACTTGTTCCGACCGTCTGAGTCCGTCGAGCGACTTGACAAGCGAGTCGGAAACATCGCTACCACCTTTTCCCTACGACAACCAGAATGGAAACTTCTACCAAGCAGAGTTAAACGAAAAACAATATTTTTCTTGCAAACAAAAAGCAAGAAATGAAGAAAAAAGCCCGAAAGACATTTACCTACAAGAAAGCAACAAAATGACATTCGAGAATTATCTTTCCCCGCCAAGAAACAAGAAATATTTGAATTTCGAACTCAAATTGCCGCCAACGAACGACAATATTTTTTCGCAAATGGATGCCGACAATCGGATGCGTTCAGGTTACTTCAACGAGGTCCAAGATCTAAAGAGTTGCGTTCAGAACGAGAATAATCCTAATTTGTCGGAAATGAAGTTGAATCAGCAGATTTTTGACTACGTGAACGTGAATGAGAGAGTGCCACAGACGTATTTTGCTGAGAATGAGAACAGTAATATGCGGTATTTGAACTTTAACTCGGAACAAGTGCAGTGTGTTTGTGAGGCGTTGCAGCAAAAAGGTGATATTGAGAAGTTGGCAGTGTTTCTAAGGAGTTTGCCGGACAGTGAACGACTTCGAGCACATGAGACGATACTGAGGTAAGTGATATCATATTGCATAAGAGCCCATTGTTATTGTAGAGGTAAAATAGTTATACCTGTAGCCCCTATAGTAATTTTATCACACATTTATACACAGTGAAGCTATCATCTTTATCGCCCCATCTAAAACATAACATTACGCCTTTTATCCCCGAAGGGGTAGGCAGAGATGTACATTACGGCACCTAATGGTGCAACAATGTAACTTCCACTTCACTAAAGACTCCGTGCTACTACTGAGAATTGTTTACAAAACCTAGTAGTACTTCGAATGTATATATGTAATCCGTGATTATTTAATCTTAATTATTTCTAAACACAACATAAATCTAACACACATATCTCCATTGGATTTAATATTTAACATTCGCAACTCAAGTTTTATTTTATTAAACTCAGTTCATTAGTGCCTGAGACTTCAGTAGGTAAACCGAGTGTTTTCTAACCTTTATCCTTTATTTTTAGAGCACGAGCACTAGTAGCGTACCATAAAGGTGTGTTCAAGGAGTTATACGCTATACTACAGGCGCACTCATTCCCGCCAAGACATCATACCGCTCTACAGACTCTGTGGTTTAAAGCGCACTATTTAGAGGCTCAGCAAGTTAGAGGCAGGCCTTTGGGTAAGATAGTTTTGCATGTTTTAGTTTTAGTTTTTTTTTGAAAACATTGCCCCACACTAGGATTTTCCCCTGTGTCGTGGGTGCGTTTACAAACATACACATACACAAGTTCACATACACATGACACCCAGACCCGAAACAACAATTTGTGGATCACACAAAGTGTTGTTCCGTGAGGGAATCGAACCCGCGACACGTTGCACAACAGCCGGTTGCCCAGCCACCGCACCAACCGTGCAGTCAGTGTATTTTATAGAGTAGACAAGCATCTGCTTGTGATTATCTGATGGTAAGCAACTAACGTGACCCGCGGATACTGAAGGGATCACGCTGGCTCTATGAGAAAGGAGGGGGTATTGGGTCACCCGTAATTTCCCTTGCACGGTCCTCTTTTCCTCTGAGGCCTGATCGTGGTTCTTTGACATATTTATTAGTTCAATTTCACCAGTTGTTTGTAGCTAGACAATATAAAAAGAACTATTTAACACAATGTACATAACAATGTATAGTTGACAGTTGACGGCTTTCCGACTCGAGTACCGAATCAAGGATCTGATTTTCATCTAATAAGCTATTATTTTTATTTTAAACGGCTTCATGCACAAGTTAATGTACAAGGTGGTCTGAATCCCAATTATTCTCTTCCAGCCAGACTATTAACATTAATTTTGGTTATGTAAGTCTTCAGTTGCTAAACGTAATTCTTAAATTTTAGGTGCCGTAGATAAATATAGGCTTAGAAAAAAGTATCCACTACCGAAGACCATATGGGATGGGGAAGAGACCGTTTACTGCTTCAAGGAGAAGAGCAGAAACGCTTTGAAAGACTGCTACTATAGAAATAGGTAAGATCATTATTTTGACCATTTATCGACCGATTAATAGGTGAAGCCGCGCAGGAGTAGATAGTAATATTATCAGGAAATTCGAAAGCGTGTTTGTTTGTCTTTTATTCAGATCTCATGTCACAATGGAGCGTTCATAAATTGTTGTTTTTTGTCTGGGTTTACTTAAAGTACAAAATGATGTCGTACCCAAGTAAAATAGGCACGGGCCTGCGAACGGACCAGAACCAGACCCAAGCGTCCCGCGCGCGCCTTAATGGTTCATCGAAACACCATGGATGGGGCGCACCACGATGGGAGAAGTCATTCGATGACTTTCCCCCCTTAAAAAACCCAAGTATAACGTAGAAATTTTATTTCGGAAACAATTTTTTTTAAGAAATATAACACATCATAAAGGAATATTTTGTCTCTGCAAAGGTATCCCACACCGGACGAGAAGAGGGCATTGGCTCAGAAGACGGGTCTAACCCTCACACAGGTCTCCAACTGGTTCAAGAACAGGAGGCAACGAGACCGGACACCACAACAACCGAATAGACCGTGAGTACCAGACTTATATTTATAAACATAAAAACTACTAGTTTCTAGCCACAGAGGGGCTCTTCCTCGAGATCAGCGTGCGTGGTCTAATCTCAAACTAGTAGAGCTTTTCTCAGTATATTCACGTGAGTAACCCGCGATTTTAGTTAATTTAGTATGTCTTACGATAGAAAGTAAAACTAAAAAGCAGATTAAATTTTTTTTTATATATTTGTTTTGGTAGATAAAAGTAATGAGTACCATGTTTTATGTCACCCTGCTGGACCTACGCCTGTTCCATCTATACCAGTATTATAAAGCTGAAGAGTTTGTTTTTTTTGTTTGAACGCGCTAATCTCCGAAACTGCTAGTCCGATTTGAAAAAATCTTTCTGTGTTGGATAGTCCATTTATCGAGGAAGGCTATAGGCTATAAAACATCACGCTACGGCCAATAGGAGCCGAGCAGAGCGAGTGCAACTGCGCTGAAGTAGTTATGTAACAGGCGTTTCCTATAATGTCCACGCTTAGCAGACAGGTTAATTTAACACAATGTAGACGTTGTTACACGTCGGTTTTCTGTGAGGCCGTGGTATCACTCCGGTCGAGTCAGCCCATTCGTGCCGAAGCATGGCTCTCCCACACTTACGAGTAAAATGTTTTTCCGGTCTTTGTTAAATATGTAGGATCTTTGTCGGCTCTTCCACTGGAAGATTAGGGGTTTTTACAAATGTGGTACAGTATGTAGTTACAGAATTCTACTCTGTCGTCGCCGCATGGCAATCCAGTTTATGATTTTTGCCCTTATTACCTACATGATACAAATCCCTATTTAATGAAAACTAGGGGCAGGTCACAGCATCGCTCGGGGATAGTGCAAATCCGAGGAACTATCTGACAAATGTTACGCTACCCTAATTCATAATTTCGCGGTAAAATCCCGCAATTAGAGAAGCAAGAGTTATTTTCGACACATTTAAAAATAATTAATATAAAATATAACAATTATGTGTATACGTAAGTAATAAAAAATGACCTTCAAATTCATTCAAATCAATGTGATTTAATAAAAGTTTTAACCTTCGCCTGTAAAACTGGATCTATTCCTTTACGTATGATAGATTTGTGAATTTGCTCTATCCCCGATGATAGAAACACATCTGCCAAACTGTTCAAAGAACAAAGGCCGTACCAAATCCTCATCGTTTCTTGTAAAAATGACCCACAGTATCATCAAATCTCTCAGGACACAACATTAAACATCGACACACACATGTGGATAAGTTTTTCAAAATTTCGACCTTTGTTCTAATTGATTGATGACCCATAATGAGGGTTTATAGCCCTGAATAGGTCAGAAAGGACACAAGGTAAAGAAAAAAGTTAAAAAAAATGTTTTGTTTTATGTTAGGCCGCGCGCCGGTCAATAGGAACACGTGGCATTGGCTATGATCTGAGGCCTTAGTACAAGTTTGTTTCACGTTTAAAGTAATGGTAACGAGTACGCGTTCGGCACGCTGATTGGTTGCTTCATTGGAGCCGGCCAGTCTCGTTTCGATTAATTTTAACGTAAAACAAATTCCTACTAAGGCCTGTGGATTGTTTGTGTGACTCGACTGAAATCTATGGTCGATGTTGGGTATTAGGGAAAGTGTTGTTGTTTTAAAAGTGAGTCTGATGTTAAAGACTTCTGAAAAGTTATTAAGTAACAGCGATAGCCACGTAATTTTTTGTTTACGAAAGACATGTTTACGAATACATATTTGTCTGTCTTCGTTGTTCATAAACGTAATTTTTATTATATCTGAAATATTCTATTATAAACAATTTTTTTTGGCATATTGCAAAAGAAAAAAGGAACTCAAGTAAACTGCTGAGTGGTCGCAAGTGCGACTGCCGGGCAAAGAGATTCGGGTTCGATTGGTCGGACAAAATAATACTGAGTTTTTAAAACAATCTCAGTAGTAGCATGGAGTTTGGAATTGTGCCCGGTGGTGCCTGGTATATGACAATAAGTTCACCCCCTGTTACATGGGACTCATAAAATAAGTAGTGAAAAGTTTGACATTGTAGTTCATACAGTTGCATTAAGTGCCGTAATGTTCACCTCTGCCTACACCTTCGGGGTTAAAAGGTATGATGTCAGTGTCACTATGCAACTCAAGTACCTAAACTTTGTGCAACCTGAAAATCGAGTCTAATTTTTAGTTCTTGGCCATCACAATTCCAGCTCTTCGACCAAAGAACCATTTAGAAATTCAAATTGTATTGTATATGCGTCACATACAATAAAAACTACTATACAAGCTACGTACACACACAATCTTAACAAACTCACACATGTATATGAGTGCTTACGATAAGTAAATAAAGTTTTACAATTTATTGTTTCAACTCAAAGCCCCATTGTGTTACTGAGATGTCGACGTTTTTTCGTCTGAAGGTTACCATATCGTCCTGTGTGCAGGGACGTACTAGGTACCAAATAAAGGGCCCCGTCATACGAATAAAGTCAATACCACAATCTTTGGATTGATGTATATTTTTGACATTAGTTCTATTGAATTTATGGTCTATAAACAAATTAAAATCGGTTAATAGTTTCAACCAGTTCCAAGATAAAGTTGCGAATTTAAAATAAATTTTGATAAAGCTATATTTTGTGATTATTTTAGTATTGATACCAGAGTTCAAAAAGGCTAGCAACGCAAGCAATTTGTAACTAATATGATGTTGCGGAGGTTTATTTTAAGTGTAGCAGAGCCATGCTTCGGCACGAATGTGCCGACCGGAGTAATACCACGGCCTCACAGAAAACCAACATGAAACATCACTTGCATTGTGTTTCGTCGTGTGAGTGAGATTACCGGAGGCCTAATTAATCCCCTTGCCAATCTCCGAATCCTCCATAATCCTCAAATCCCCGATTCCCAAAAGGCCGGTAACGCACTTGTATCGTCTTGGTGTTTCAGGGGTCCATTAGCGATGTCGATTGCTTACCATCAGAATCACCTGCATAGGGATCACCCTATGCCCGTTTATCGGCTTATGCTATAGAAAAAATTGCTCACAATTGCAAGTGATCTGTCCGCTCGTTTCCCTAAGTCATTAAAAATTGTTTGTACTTATATAAGTTGCCACCGTGGGCTTAATTGAACAATTTCAGGGGCTCAGTTCTACGGTACCCCTTTGACAAATACGCAAATCCGACTCTGTACAATCGGTGTATAGTTAGCTATTAGTTATTGTTTAGTATAACGATTGGTTCAAAGTCATCGGTGTATTTGATTTTCAGGTTCCACTTGACTTAGTTTTAAAACAATGCCCGTCTAAGGTGATATAGATTTTTGATTCTTAGAACTGTTATAATAAAGAACTTATAATGGGTCTCTTTTGCATGAGAGAGTAACTGTCGATGTAAATAACTTAAAATATGTGAATATGGATCAAGTTTCTTAATCAAAAATAAATTATTTCGACTGTTCAATACAATAAAATATTATAAAATAATCACAGTTTCATTAATTGATTTTGTGACCAACTTCATTTTAGTGCTTTTCAGCAAATTTTTACGAAATAAATATGCTGTTTGACGCTAAAAAATGTTGACGTCGTCGCAATATACAATCTCGTACAAAATTCATAGAAAACTGTCGTCTTGACAGTTCGAAAAAAGTATTGAATTTGACTAAACACTAGTTGGCACAATGAGTTGTAAAATACCCAATTTTTGAAAATGTTTGTTGTATGGAGTTTCAAAAATCGATCTTGCATGAGGGTTCGAAACCTACCAACGGCAAGTAGAAATGTTACTTTTTCCGAGTTATACTTAAAAGACAATGTGCAATATTACCGGTGCTTTTCTTGCTATATACAAAGTACAATAAGTAAAGGCTAAGTTAAAAGTAATTTTAATCGATATCCGTATCGATTCACAGATTTTTGATTGAAATAACATAACATAACATCACGCCTTTTATCCCCGGAGGGATAGGCAGCAGTGCACATTACGGCATATGGATTGAAATAGATTATTGAAATTGGTTGTAAGACTTCAGACATTTTATAGCGCTCTCGAAAAATGTATAGTCGAATTTTAGTATACCTACTCTAGGGATGAGTAGGTAGAGGTTGTCATAAAATGCCATACTATTTAAATATAAAAAAAAGTTTGAGTATCCACAATAATCGAGACGAGCGGCCGCGCGTCAGCCAAGTTCAGCAAACAACGCGCGTCACACATTCACACTATTAACCGAACATTTAAAAAAAATCTGTTAGGTATAATAACATAACATAACATCACGCCTTTTATCCCCGAAGGGGTAGGCAGAGGTGCAGACAGAAGTAACACCTACTTTTCACTATTTATGTTATGAGTCCCATGTAATTAGGTATAATAATTGCGTTATAAACTAAGTTGATAATAATAATCGAATTCAATCGCCTCTTATTATTAAGTCGGTTACTTAGTATACTAAAACATGCTCTTTAGTCTAACAGAATACTTTTCTGAAAACTGGATCGAAATCGGTTTAGCCAATCGTGAGATAATCTTGCACTAACATACCTACATGCATACAGGTCAATACGGAGCCTATTTTTGTTTGAAGACGATTAAACATAACATTACATAACATACCATCACGCCTTTTTATCCTCGAAGGGGTTGGCAGAGGTGCACGTTTCGGCACTGAATGCCACTGTACAATGTAACACCCACTTTTCACTAATTATGTTATAAGTCCCATGTACTAGGGGGTGAGCCTATTGCCATATACCGGGCACATTTCCAGACTCTGTGCTGAGATTTTTAAAAAACCCAGTAATACTTTGCCCGACCCGGGAATCGAACCCGAGACCCCTTGCCCAGCAGTCGCATTTGCGACCACTCGGCCAACGAGGCAGACGATTAAACATATTTTTTTTTATCGTTTCAGAGAAATGCTAGTACCGGCTCAATATGCGGGACCTCAAGGAGGTTTGGCACAGGCATTGCTCCCTAATGCCTATTACCACCAACTACAAGATCCGACGCACTATTTACATGGCGGCGCACCATAATTGCCAATTTAAAAAAATAGTCAATTATTTCAGTCACCGGCAATAAATATCGCACATAGAATTTTGGAAAGAGACAATCTCGTCTGATATTTTGACCATTTATTTCTACAAAACTTTATTTTTCAGTCTTTGACTGACTGTCCCCTTTCAAAAGTCGATGTGCAATATTTATTGCTAGGTACTGTACCTACCAGTGTTAGAAAACAGTAAAAATTGTAATTAGTTCTTACTTATTCTCAACAGATGGCACTACTGTTCTAAGGGTAAGCTATTATGTAGTTCTTTACATTTTATCGGACTGTGAAAAATGGTGTTACTGGTATATAAATATTATTTTATAATTTTTAGATTATTGTAAATAGTTAATTCTAGTTTTATGTATACGTATTAAAGTTTTATTATTATATTCATTATCGAGATATTTAGTAGTAAAGTATTTGGTATTGTAGATGATGTTGCAATCAAACTGATGGAATACGTATTTTGAGGTTTAAAAATAAGGTAACAATACTTTTGCTATATTATACTGAGGGGATCTTATAGATAATCTTATATTTGATTTTTTTAACTATAGTTCCTAAATGCCATGCAGTTTATAATTTTAGTTTCAATTTAAGTTTGTCAATACTTTAAAAAGATATTATGCAAATCTGTGTAATATTGTATTATTATCTATACTTGCTCAGATCGATTGAAATGTTTGTAAACAAATCACAAAGTTTTAACTATATTTGACCGCAGCAAATTTGTGTGATTCCATTTTTTTGTTATCATTCAGAACTGTTAGTAAAATAATTCGGAATGAGGGCTATCGTTTTCTAACTCACTAGATTGCGCAAACCTAGCAAAAGGTCTTTTAAGGGGGGAAACTCATCCAATAACTTCTCCCGCCCGGGTGAGGCAAGAGGGAGTGTTAGACTCTTACTGACTAAAAACCAACCTACTCCTGCATTTCGAGCCAGAGCCCCGGTAACCCGTTATGCTACCCCGTACCTATTCCTGCACTTCATGCCGGAGCTCCGGCAACCCGTTAGTAATTAATCCTCCCAATCAGTGTAGCTGTCAAATATGGATCCATTAGTGTGATACTAGCAAATTTCCTATTGGACGAAGTACAAGATGGCTACACTAGTGCCATCTAGTGAACAAACTACACACTATTGTGAAGGCGTAGTTTTTCTACCTTTATGGTTTGTCTATAAACATTTCACATCGATCTTAACCTATGAGTAAAAATAGACGCTATTATTTTGCGATTAATGCTCAAAATACTATAGTTTGATGGTGCAGTTTATGTTTCAAACCATTGTATTCTAGTCTGGAAGTGAATTAAAGTTCTATGAGAATTATTTTATTGTCGTTTTTATTTTTTAAGTTCAACTGCCTCTTGTTGTCTCTCTCGAGCCAGGCATTTTAGGTTCGAACCTTTTAATTGGTTATGTATGTACATACATAACTTCATGTCTGTCTCCCATGGGGCTAGGTAGAGACTATGGAACGCTAATTGCTACGATTCTTACATACCTCTTTCGTTTCATCAACAGTCATCAGTTCATCAGAATTATATTGAACTGAGTTTGCAGTAATTCCTCAACATTATTATTGAAGATTTATGCGTATAAGAATTTATTTTTTCGGTATATAATACATATATTAAGACAAATAGGTTGGTCGCCATCAGCGGAAAAAAAATCAAAATACGACTTTTTTTAAGTGGTGAAAATCATAGAATAACTGCTCCAGTCTGAGTGAGGCGGGAGGGAGTGTCAGACTCTTCCTGACTAAAAACCACCCCGTTCCTTCTCCTGCACTTCGAGCCGGAGCCCCGGTAACCCGTTAGGTTCTTCGCGACTCCGAGAAAATACGACCATACGACTACGACGCGACAGAGCCGATACCTACCGCCATCTATTGGACAGAAATAAGAACTTAAACTTTTGATAAAACTGATGTTGGGGAGGTTGGAATAAAAATGTGTTTTGCAATCGTTAGGTAGCGCTGTAGCAAAATGTTTATGAAACTAAGTACGTCTTTTGTAGCTTTAATGTAAATAGTACCTGTAGTAGGCATAGGCGTAATTTTATCACTATGATAATGAACGAAGTGAAAGATGTAAGTACTTATGTAAAGGTGGCATTGAGGCGGCCCACAGTGCTTTCTGGGCCGTTAGTCTCGACATTGTTAACGACAACACTTTTGTTCGCAAAGATTACTGTCGTTAACATAGGTAGTCAAGACTTCCAACTCTGCTTAATATGAAGGCTTTATAAAAATAAATAACCATCGGCTTTTTAAAGATTATTACATGATTTTTGTAGGTGTATTTATTGATTTTAAATACATTTAATACAAAAACGTCAAAAACACAAATAAAAAAGTACCGTACCCAAGTACGTAAATGGTCGATCAATGCAGTCTTGTAGCAATGCGGGTTTACTTCAATATTGGCTGATTGAATGAACCTTTTTTGAGATCAATCTCAAAGAAATATTGGTAAGCAGTTGACATACCTAAAATCTGGTTAGTATTATTACAATCTTGAGTATCTTACTTTAAAACCTCTTGAAATGATTTTCATTCCATTTTGTGTTTCAAACTTATAATTAGTTTATTGTCTAAACGATTTAAGCACCAATATTGTTTTCTTATTTCACCATATCTTGTTTTAAGGTTTGAGAGCTTGAAAATGGTAATAATGTGATGTAAGTAGACTGTATCAGTTATTTCCATCTTGGCTTTACCACGATCTGAAGAAATCTTTGACATCATTGATATGGGCCCAGCCAAATGGAATCACTTCCCACATCACAAGGGCTGTAAGAAAACAATTTCTCAAAGTATTACGTGTTTTCCTTCGGATACTGATTTGTCGCTTTGGTGGCATTGCATTGCAAGGCATTGCCATGAGGACCGGTTGTCAGGTTGTCATTAGAGTTGTCTTACGGTGTGTTCTTCTATGTGACTATTTTATTCTTACTCAATTACATCACAAAAATAGTTAAATGATAGTCAGGAAGTAAGGGCTAATTTCCTGATCAACAAATTTTTCTTATCTTTAAAAAATATTGACATTTGACAGTTTTTTGTATGAATAAATTGTCAAAAATTATAAATTATTACTCCAATAAATTTTATATAGCGTTGAAAAATCAGCCCTTAATTAAATACAAATGTACTTCCATTAAATTAATATTGATTACACCTCATATTTTAAATTAGTAACATTTCAAGGTATTCGAATGCTAAATTAGTCGATTTTAAAAACTCGGAACGCCACTGTGATGCATCTCTTTAAACGTCAAATTCATTATTGCAAAATAAATCGTGGGAGGATTGAAGTTCTTTGTTTTCATTTTGATTTCCTTGAAATTAACTAATAGAAACAATTTAAATATTTCAAAGCCACAATAAATTATCGATATTACGTGTTAGTGACACCGTTAAAGTACTATATGTTTGGATTTTGTACATGACGTAACAGAGAAAGGTCCTTACGATGAGTGATTCAAAGTCTTTCGTAAACTTTTCGTGTCAGCGATGTTTGCAGCCACTGAAGCTGGATGAGTCTCTGAACAACTTGGGTGAGCATACGATTGCTGACCTTGCGCTCCAAATTCGTCGCAACAATGAGGTCGACTTAGATATGCAATCAACAAGCTTAGAACATTACGTACCTCCGTTTCGCATGTCAGAATCAGGTAACGGCGCAAATGGGTTTATGGTGATCTCAGACGGCTGGGAGACAACCTCCTTGGGCCACCAGCTCCACGTCAAAGCTACTCTATTCGACTTATTATCAAATAATTCAGATGTAGACCATCCATTGTGCGATGAGTGCACAGATACATTATTAGAGTTAATGGATAACCAGTTACGTCAAACTGAGGCTGAATGGAAAGACTACAATGACTATTTAAAAAAGTTAGAGGATGATAAGGAGGATTTGAATTTGGAAGGGTTGGAGAAGGAATTAGGGGATTGGAAGCAGGAACAAAGTCGTTTACTACAGGAATTGTCTGCTTTACAAAAAGAGGAGAAAGCTATGAAAGAAGAGATTGATGTCCAAGAAAGAGAAAAAGAGAGATTAGAAAAGGAACAAGATGTTTATTGGAGAGAGTACACTAGATACAGGAAAGATTTGATGACCATTGAGGATCAAATGAAGTTTTACGAGTGTCAACTTGCATACACACAGTCTCAACTTGAAAAGTTAAAGAAAACAAATGTATTTAAGGCTACGTTCCACATTTCGGATTCTGGTCAGTTCGGTATTATAAACAACTTCAGGCTTGGACGTTTGCCATCCGCACCAGTTGACTGGTCTGAAATTAACGCTGCTTGGGGTCAAACTGTTCTTCTTCTTTCTTCATTGGCACGTAAAATAAGCTTTAATTTCCAACGCTATAAGCTTGTGCCGTACGGAAACCACTCTTATATAGAAGTGTTAGAGGATCAGAAGGTCCTACCATTATATGGTTCCGGAGGATTCCGTTTCCTATGGGACACAAAGTTCGATGCGGCCATGGTAGCATTCTTAGACTGCCTTCAACAGTTTAAGGAGCAGGTTGAGAAAGGCAATACAGGTTTCTGTCTTCCTTACCGAATAGATAAAGGTAAGATTGAGGATACAGCTTCTCCGCCACATGCATATTCAATCAAAATTCAGTTTAACTCTGAAGAGCACTGGACAAAAGCACTCAAATACATGTTGACGAATTTAAAATGGGCATTGACTTGGATCTCATCGCAATTTAGCGAAGATAAACATGAAAATCAATGAAAATGTTTATCTTTTAGTGTGATTTGGCTAGTTTTATAGGTCTCTGATAACTTCCTGATAGATTTAACTTACAGATAGAATCGTACTGATGTAGTTTAAGTATTCTAATTGTATTTATCAGGTTGTTTAATGGATGTAAAACTGGTCATAACTCGTATGGCTAAGTAGGTACTTTCCTTATCACTTGAAAACTGTTATTTCTTGCAATTTTATTCTGAGGTATGAGGTACGACGTAGTTAGTACGAGTTTTGTGTAACGTATAACGAGATTGAATCGAGACCACGTTCGCCGCTCCGATTGGCGTTGGTTCATCCGACCAATCAGACCGCGGCCTCGATTCGATCTCGTTAAGAGTAAAACTAATTCGTACTAAGTCCTCTGCTCATCACTTTGTTGTTATTTCACTTAAAGTAATACAGGATCCTAGGTCTATTTGGTTTTGAAACTAAATATGTTGATGTTCGCTACCACACTGTGATTTTATCTCTATTCCTAATTTGTATATAAATAACTAGCTGTAGCTAAAGAATGTGTAAATATAAATGATATAATAAATGTTTTGTGGTAACTAATTAGTTTGATTTCTCTTTACTGAGAAAAAAATAATAATTAGTGCAGCACTGCAGCAGGCAGAATCAATACTATTGTAAGCATAAGAGGTTGTTTAATTTGGTTGCAATGCCATCTATCTAAATTCAGCTGTACTACGTCAGTAGATGTTCTTGGACAAGGTGCTATCTGTGTTAGTGATTCGCCATCCAGGTCCTAGATGGCGCTTTTAATAATTAATCTAGAAAAAATATCTTACCTCTGTTCACTGTTGGTTGCAGGTTGCGTGACTGTTCAATCAGTCTCGGGTTCTATCTTGAAATAAGGTTCGAACGCTATTTATAATTCACACATTAGCACATCGTGTAGAATACACGTTGCTAGGTAGGTAATTCTGAAGCGATTGGTACAGATGCCACATTTATTTTAGTAGGACCCTATACCTATTGCGATACGATCTCCGGCCACCGTAAGCGCGGCCCTGCGGACGGCGAGCATGGGTGGCTCCCCGTCCGACCAGAAACAGACCCGAGCGTACGGCGCGTCGCGTTCCGCGCGCGTCTCAAAGAGCCATCAGACCACCACAGATGGGGCCCAATAGGGTCGATGCCGATTCGGAGTCGCGGAGAACCTAACGGGTAACCGGGGCTCCGGCTCGACGTGCAGGAGAAGGAACGGGGTGGTTTTTAGTCAGTAAGAGTCTGACACTCCCTCCCGCCTCACCCAGGCGGGAGTAGTCATTCGATGATTTTCCCCCCTTAAAAAAAAAAATACCTATTGCGATCGAACGATTCGAAAATCTAATCCAATTATTTGAGATCACTCGAACTCGATCAATGGGGTAAATCAAATGTAATGAGCGTAACCACACAAATATTGCATAGGTACCTAATGTTAAAAGGTAATTCAATTGGTAGATCTGCGACGTTATTACGTAGGTCGCAGAAGTCATTAAGATAATTCCCAAAACATTTTCGTAAACTGAAGTTCGGGATACATTTTCGAAAATAAAATACGTTTAAAAGGTTGTAAGCTCGCGTCACAAAGCCAACGCAGTATGCGTGTACTGCGTTGGCTTTGTGACGTTACAAAGCGCGGGAAATGCTTACAGACGCCATTTTGAAAACGTTTTGTACATTCATGATGACGTCTGGAGTCAGCAGTTGTTTTGTAGTCAAAAGTTGTTAAGAATGTAGTTTTTAATGTTTATTTTAATAAATGGATAGGTACTTATTAGATAATAGTATTCATCATTTACAGCCGGCGAAGGTTCTCTGCGGATTCATAGAGGATTTTACAAAATCTGTTCGCTGAGGCCTTTTTTTTTTTTTTTTTAAGGGGGGAAAATCATCGAATGACTGCTCCCGCCTGGGTGAGGCGGGAGGGAGTGTCAGACTCTTACTGACTAAAAACCACCCCGTTCCTTCTCCTGCACGTCGAGCCGGAGCCCCGGTTACCCGTTAAGTTCTCCGCGACTCGCTGAGGCCTACTATGTAAAAATTGTGGTTTTTTGACTGCTATTTCTAAGCAGTCAAAAAACAAATTACCTTTAGTAAAGACATGTTCCCCGATTTGTCATAATATCTTACTCGATACTAATCTAACTTTTGGAGTTTCTTGCTCGTGCTTCTCCATAGGAATTTACACTTTGGAACAAGTAAATAGCTTCACTAGAGGACTGACCGACATACATTTTTAATACTTATTTCAATATTTTGTTTTGACGTTAAAAAGTGCCTTCCTGGTCTAATGACTGCATGGTTGGTGCGATGGGCAACCGGCTGCCGTGCAAAGTGTCGCGGGTTCGATTCCCAAGCGGAACAATACTTTGTGTGATCCACAAATTGTTGTTTCGGGTCTGGGTGTCATTGTGTATGTGAACTTGTATGTTTGTAAACGCAACCCACGACACAGGAGAAAATCCTAATGCGACGCAACGTTTTTTAAAATAAAAAAAATAATTAAACATTAAATTTAATTAAATGACTTTGACTTTGACTTTGTAGTCTCTTAGTCGGTTCTTATGACATTAGCGACAGGAGTGGAGGCAGTGATAAATGTTGTCTACTTTGCCGTCCCCGCACGGCTTGAAAGGGTAGATGAAATCGTAGCAACTACGATTACGTACTTAACAAAGTATCAACAATAAGTAGGTAATATCACCATACGAAGCCGCGGAAGACTTAACGAGTTGTTGGGGCCCCGGCTTGAAGTGCAGGAGTAGGAACGGGGTGGTTTGTCGTCAGTAAGAGTCTGACACCTCTCGCCGCACCCAAGGCGGGAGAAGACATTGGATGATTTTCGCTCTTCAAAAAAAAAAGAATGTCATTCCATAAAGCGAAACAAGTGAATTTATTTCTGCAAATTGGTTACAAGGCAGCAGTTTTACACATCAATTTTATCAAGCGAACGATGAGGCCATCATCATAATATAATATATGCCGCGGAGAACTAAACGGGTCGCCGGGGCCCCAACCTGAAATTCAGGAGTAGGAACGGGATGGTTTTTAATCAGTAAGAGTCTGACACTCCGTCCACCTCACCCAGACGAGAGAAGTCTATAGATGATTTTCCCCCTTTAAAAACAAAACATCATAATATATTTGGTAGGTACCTATGGCGACCTCGTACACTACATTCAATCAGTTTCAATATTTGTTATTTTTATCGAGTTGAGAAAGAGCAAGTAATAATGTTCGGTTGATTGTTTATTCATGGGATATGGTCCGAGGTGGGTGATTCAGTCCAAGTAGATAATAGTTCCAGCTATCACCTCGTTAAACATTTTTTTACAAAGCTGTACTTACTTCTTCAGCTCGAATCTGTAATTGGAAAGATATAAACCTATAATTACCTAAGTAGGTGCTAAACCCTCCAGACCCCCCCTTCCGTCAGTCATGTTGAGAGTTCCATGTAATAGAGGAAGTGAGCCTAATTCCAAACAACGGGCTCAATTCCGGAACTCGACCTATTACTGAGAATTAGGATAATCTTGTAGCTCAATAATGCTAAACAGGAATAATATCCGCTAATAATATTACGTCACAAGTCAACAGTGGAAACGTCTTGAACATGACAAATTACACAAAGTACTAGAACTCCATTTTGCAACATGAGACCTAAGTACTTTGGTAATAAGTTTTAGTATTGAAAGAGTGTCTCATAGTGTAGTTTTCAATGCATTTAAATAGACTTATTTATTCAAGGAGCCATGTTTATTTGAAACTTTCCTACTTATTTCTCTTATTACAGACGGTCCACAGATAAAAAATCTGTTGTTCTTTCTTTTTTAATATAAATCTTTTCTGTTTGGATATTGGCGAAATAAGTTTTATGAGTCAGACGGCTTAAGTATCTTCTTCTTTGTTTTATTGAGAATTGTTTTGTATTGAGTTTTTCTGTTTTCGTTTTTCTAGATTTCGTTGGATTCGTCGCAGGTCGTAAATAGTGACATGAAAGTTTAGGATGTCATTTTTGATTGCATGCTGTCTCAAGGAAACTTATGTTAGAAAACACCTATGGTGTTTTCCTCGCGGGCCTGCGGACGGCGAGCATGGGTGGCTCCCCGTCCGACCAGAAACAGACCCGAGGGTACGGCGCGTCGCGTTCCGCGCGCGCCTCAAAGAGCCATCAGACCACCACAGATGGGGCCCAATAGGGCCGATGCCGATTCGGAGTCGCGGAGAACCTGACGGGTAACCGGGGCTCCGGCTCGACGTGCAGGAGAAGGAACGGGGTGGTTTTTAGTCAGTAAGAGTCTGACACTCCCTCCCGCCTCACCCAGGTGGGAGCAGTCATTCGATGATTTTCCCCCCTTATAAAAGAAAAAAAGTGGTTTTCCTACCTAATGCCTATTATAATTATAATCTGCAGAGTGTAAATATGTAAGTAAAAATAAATATAAGAATATACTTTTCAGGGCCTAAAAATCCGATCTCGAATCGAAAATCAATATATTCTAGTTTGACATAGCTCACAATACGCACATGAATCAATAAACGTAATTTTTTACAGACTACAAAAAAAGGAGGAGGTACCTACTATGTTCGGCTGGTTGTTCTTTATTGTCTTTTTTTTGTTTGTTCGCGCATTACTCCGCCATTTGTTTTTCAATTAGGATTTTAAACACTATAATTTTTAATTTGACTTGTCGCGTACAAGATTTCATATGCCATTCACATCTGATCTGACTTGTGTCAGTATCAAACGCTTAACATGGTTCTGAAGACAAGGATCTAGTAAGCTGGTGCTCGCGCTGCTAATCCGACGCGCTGTGAGGAGGGCACGCGTGCAAACTTGTTCTACACGTCTTGTGAAAACATACTGGTCCAACGGTTTGGGGAAAAACTTTTTGATAGGTTTTTTTGTATCTCAAAGAGCATACTCCTCTTTCCATCAACTATTAGTGAAGGATTCAGTAAAGATGGGATTTCGAATCGAGCAGAAAATACAAAATAAAGAACTCTAAAATCAGCATATTCACTTCTGGAAGAGTTGTATAGAGAGCTGCACACAGGAAGCCCCATCGTCATAGAACTAATGAAGAGAGCTCAAATAGTAAACCTACTGTTAACTGAGTGTTAAATAGGAATTTATCTAACAGAAAATTTTATTTGCAAACGTTTCGAAACTTACCGAAGTGTCCGAAAGTGACAGTCTATGCATTATTTATCGAGGTAAGTCAATATGGCGTCTTATAAATTCCACTACAATTTTTTTTCTTTTTTTTTTTTTAATAAAATGTTGCTCCACACTAGGATTTTCACCTGTGGGTGCGTTTACAAACATACACATGACACCCAGACCCGGAACAACAATTTGTGGATCACACAAAGTGTTGTTCCGTTCAGGATCTGCGACACGTTGCACGGTAGCCGGTTGCTCAGCCACCGCACCAACCGTGCAGGCGTGCAAAATGGCCGCCGCGTGACAGCTCACATTTCCCGGCCGTACTTTCCGAACGATTTGCTCCCGTATCGTATAAAAGTAGAGTTTTACATACAAAAGACTGAGACTTTAAAGTTTAACTTGGAAATCTGTTTCAAACTACAATATTCGAGGCTATTGGGGACGCTTAACATCACGAATAATACTAAAGAAGTTAGGTAAAGTAGATAAATATTTTATGTTGTTTGAAAATAATATTACTGCCTCATTGGCCAAATGGTCGCAATTGGGACTGCCGGGCAAGGGGTATCGGGTTCGATTAGTGGGTCGGGCAAAATATTGCTGGGATTTTTTTAACAAAATCTCAGTAGTAGCATGTAGACCGTTATGAGTTATTATTGAGGTTCATAGTATCCGAGAATCGACGTGCGTAACGTGCTCTATGGTCATAGTATAGTCTATGGTGATAGATTATCTATGTGCGTGGCGGAGCCCGCGAATAGGGTAGATCACTAAATTTTATTGTAATGTCCGTCTGGTTATTATTATTTTAATTTAAAACATAAATAAACAAAACTTATTATTTTAAAACATTAAACACGTATTTTTTATTTTTTTACAGAAACGAATACTTTCGACGATATATTGATTTGAAAATTCGCGTGACGTCACTTCTATGTACATTTTATACGTAGAAATGACGTTTTAGCTCCCACTCCTAAACTTTAATTCGTTATATCTAAGTATCATTTTATTATATATCAAAATAAAAAAATACGTGTCTAATATTTTTTCATTACCCAACTGACGGACTAATTAGATTTTTAATTTTCATACCCCGTCATCATCATTATTGTTAAAACAATTGAAGACGTAATAAATGTGTGTGTCGATAGCCTTCTCTCTCTTTTTACTTATAACTATTTCGTTTGCTTAAACAACATAATATATAACAGTAATATTCCAAATTTCAATTCAAATTCATCGAACTACCAAACAATAATTTGCTTTAAAAAAGCACATTATAATAAAAAATATCGACCAATTTCGCTTCTCCCTTATAAAATATACCTTTACTATTCTATCACTCAAATTGACAAGTTCGTAACGATATCGTCGCGTCGTAGTGACAAATTGTAGTGGGGACATTATACGAATTGATTGTTCGAAGCAGAAACTAGAAGACATTGTGTTGTGAACTAGACTGGTTGTAGCTGCGACTTTGCCTGTGTAGAGGGTTATTTAAATTAGAGGCTATAGAATGCTTGAAGGATACTTTTTATTTCCTAAATAGGTAGATAGACATAGGTATTTACAGCCATAATAATCCACCGTATCTGTAAGACTATGGGTTTCCTCTACATAAGAGAGTTTGCCACAGACTCCTCACTTGGTAGACGGGTTGGACTTGGATCGTTGTTAAGAAGGTTCAGGTTTAACATATAGTTGTTAAAAGACAAGTATTTTGAATGGTATAAACTCCCAAAACCTCTAAAATGTATGTAATCCAAAATCTACAGTAGATACATGGAAACACCAGAACACTGAAGGCTGAATAAAACTACTAAAGACATCCAAGACACGCAAGGCACAATAAAACTACTAAACTCCGCAACGAAATAAATAACATAACATAACATCACGCCTTTTCACGCAGGGGTAGGCAGAGGTGCACACAGAAATAACACCCACTTTTCACTATTTATGTTATGAGTCCCTTGTACCTAATAGGGGGTGAGCCTATTGCTATATACCGGCACAATTCTACTACTCCTGAGATTTAGTTAAAAAAATTCAGTAATACTTTTCCAGACCCGGAAATCGAACCCGAGATCCCTTGCCCGGCAGTCGCACTTGCGACCTCCTCGACTCGACTCGGCCGTCGAGGCAGTCGAACGAAATAAATCAGAAGATATTATTAGAGTCTCCGTCAAATGTGTAGTCCTAAGTGGTCTCTTACGATGCCTGTACAAAGAGAAGGCGCTATGTTTAATGTATAAATTAAATTATTCTATTATTCATCAGCATGAGGAAACATTATAATGTAATATAATTTAAATAAACTACAAATATAAAACAAAGTCGCTATCCGCCGTCTGTCTGTCCCTATATATACTTAGATCTTTGAAACTACGTAACGGATTTTGATGCGGTTTTTTTAATAGATAGAGTGATTTTTGATGAAGATTTATGTATATGTATAATACAGTCGCTAGTACTAAATAAACTAAATAAAATTTTAATCTAGGATTTACAATACAATTAGGTACCCTAATTTAATCAAAATTTTTATTTAATAATAATTATATAGATAATATCATAAAGTAAAGATAGACTTAATATATATATTCCTAAATACTAGGTAAAGAAAGTCTAAAAAGATAACATGCATAAATTACAATAATTTTATTGTCTAATACCTTTTTTTATTAATTTTGGCATGACAATAATATTAATGAAACTAAACGCCCTTCATATCTCCAATTTCAAATGTTGCTGTGCCCGACAGGGTCCATACTAGGGTAGATACCTAATTATTTTTATTTTAAATCATTAGACACGTATTTTTTATTTTCTTACAGAAACGAATACTTTCGACGACGTGACGTCACTTCTATGTACATTTTATAGAAATGACGTTTTAGCCCCCACTCCTAAACTTTGATTCGTTTTATCTAAGTACTGTTTTATTATACGACAAAATAAAAAAAATACGTGTCTATTATTTTATCATTACCTAACTTACGGACTAATTAGATTTTTAATTTTCATACCCCGTCATCATGCCAATTGTTACCTACTATTGTTTTTTCTAACCACCTGTATTTGTACATGATGGATGCAATAAATACATGATTACTTGAAACTTAATTTATCAAGACTTTAAACAACTTTAACTCCAACCTACCCTTTTAGGGAAATCCAGGATGACGGCAATGTCACCAAGGCATTATTGAACCGGTTTTTTCCAATAGGGTAGCAAATACTACGTGAGGTACTTCGATAACTTAATTGCAGATACTTATACCCCTTATAGGGTGGGGAAAGTTCACCATAATTGATTTCTAAGTAATATTTCACATCATGGGGATTCCTGTATTAATACTTTGGGGTTTCCGTTGTTAGTAATAACCGGAATGGTTGTTGACTGCCTTGTTGGCCGAGTGGTCGCAAGTGCGGCTGCCGGGCAAGGGGTTTTGGGTTCACTTCCCAATACTTAGTGGAAAGTGGGTGTTACATTGTACAGTGGCATTAAGTGCCGTAATGTGCAACTCTACCTATCCTTTTGGGGACCGAGCGTACGGCGCGTCGCGTTCCGCGCGCGCCTCAAAGAGCCATCAGACCACCACAGATGGGCCCAATAGGGCCGATGCCGATTCGGAGTCGCGGAGAACCTAACGGGTAACCGGGGCTCCGGCTCGACGTGCAGGAGAAGGAACGGGGTGGTTTTTAGTCAGTAAGAGTCTGACACTCCCTCCCGCCTCACCCAGGCGGGAGAAGTCATTCGATGATTTTCCCCCCTTAAAAAAAAAAAAATCCTTTTGGGGACAAAGGCGTAATGTTATATTAAAACACTAATTAGGCTCTATTTACAGTTAGGAGTGTTTACACAATATATAAATTGTTTGCCAAACAAAACGTTATTTAATTATGTGCTAACAATTAATATCAGATATTTACTTTTAAACCTGTCGATAAATAATTTTTAACGGAGATTACCTACTGTAAGTGTAGGTATATGTATTTTTTATATTTGACGGGCCGACACAAGTGAAACAAGTGAATTCATTTTTGAAAATTGGCTACAAGGCAGCACTTTTACACGTAGGTACGTACGATCTCCGGCAGTCCGGCCACCGTAAGCACGGGTCTGCGGACGGCGAGCACGGTTGACTCGCCGCCCGACAAGAACCAGACCCGAGTGTAGGTACGGCGCGTCGCGTTCTGCGCGCGCCTCAAGGAGCCATCAGACCACCACAGTTTAGGCCTAACAAGGCTGATGGCGATACGGAGCCGCGGTAGACTTAACGGGTTGCCGGGGCTCCGGCTCGAAGTGCAGGAGTAGGAACGGGATGGTTTTTAGTCAGTAAGAGTCTGACACTCCCTCTCACCTCACCCAGGCGGGAGAAGTCATTGGATATAGATGATTTTTCCCTCAAAAAAAAAGCATTTTTACACGTAAATTTTATAAAGCGAACGATGAGGTCGACATTTCCTAACTGACTACTCTGAGAAGAAATGCCGAAACAAACTCAGAAGTATGTCTCCTTTAAAGTACAGACAAATATGTATAAAGGATTATGTTCATGTTTGGCGATGATGCGGTCTACGGAGCACGTCTGCCCACAAGCATCGTATTCACTCAGGCCTTGAAGAACCGAGGCAAAGAGTTCCACTCCCTAGCAGTTGAAGTGGAGCGCATCGTATATTTCAATTATAACCGGACATCACTCTTTTTATTTCCCTAAGGGGTAGACAGATAATATGTAAGTGTAAAACACCAAAAGTGTGGGAGAGCCATGCTTCGGCACGAATGAGCCGGCTCGACCGGAGTGATACCACGGCCTCACAAAAAACCGACGTGTCGTAACGCTTGCGTTCCCTCCACCCTTCCCCAATCTCCCCAATTCCTGAATCCCCAATAATACTCAAACTCCTAATCTCCAAATGGCCGGTAACGCACTTGTAACGCCTCTGGTGTTCCAGGTGTCCATGGGCGACACCGATTGCTTACCATCAGGTGATCCGTCCGCTCGTTTCTCGGCTTATCCATAAAAAAAAATCATCAGTTTTAATGTGTCCTAAGTTATGGTACCAAATAGATGAGAGACTGTTGATAATTTCGAATAACAAAATATCCTAGTTTAGAAGACGTAGTTACAACCATTTGACCAAAGAGTCAGTCAATTCGTTAACAAGCTGACAACGACGATTTGTCTAACAGTCAGTCAGTCACAAATTGAATCATTAAATTGACCGGTACAAGAAAAATCGGGAGTAATCTATCTTTTTCTTTTACCAAAAGAAACACACACAACAGACGGACCTCGAACCCTTGACCTTTTACCTTTTCAGTCAGTTCACGTCTAAGGACATTGTAGTTTATTTTTAAGAAAAATATGAGAACAGTGGAATAAATATTTTGAAAGGGACACAAAGAGGAGAAACACAATATTTATTTGCTTTAACTTATAACTTTATGTTTTCGTTGTAAATCTGTTCTGAGAACTGAAAAATATTACTTTAAGGGTTGTTAGACAATAGACTTGCTATATTAGGTATGTTTATTCTATGTATATATTCTATGTTTTAGGCTTAGCACGAACAGCAGGTCTGGAACCGCAAAAAATGTAATACATAGCTTTCTATACATGTGCACGCATTAGTGACTTTTTTCACTTACTGATTTTAAAAAGTAAATATAAATATTAGAATATTAGTAAATTCGGGAGTGGACTGGTATCAGCTCTGTGGAACAACTTTTCCGCCTGGCCAATGACAAGGATCAATTCAAAAAGTTGACGGCCAACCTTCAGGAATGAAGAGGCACCATAAGAAGAAGAAGAAAAAGTTTTTAAAACGCAATTTGATACGTTTTTACCGCGGTTTGGCAACGCTCAGTTTTTTTGTATCTTATAGTAACAGTATTGTGGCGCACGCATGGCGGTTAGTCGCATACAGATTTTATTCAGTCTCGACAGCGAATATCAAAGCTACAACACATGCTGCTCGCCAGAACTCTATGGCGAAATTAAATAAATTTAACTAAACGCTAGCTAACGAGTTACCGGGGCTCCGGCTCGAAATGCAGGAGTAGGAACGGGGTGGTTTTTAGTCAGTAAGAGTCTAACACTCCCTCCCGCCGTACCCAGGCGAGAGCAGCCATTCGATGATTTTCCCCCCTTAAAAAAGTGTGTGTTGATACGTGTTTTTGCGATTACAGATATTTCTAAACCACGCGTGATAAATCGCAGTATGTGCTTAGCCTTATAATAGGTACTAGCTTTCGTCTATGTGTGTGTGGAATTTAGAATGATGTTTTTATTCTTGCTGCAGATGGGATGAATTTGATTATGGAAATTTGATTATTTGACATTCTATATACTAATCTAAATAATAAACAGACAAAATAAGATAAAATGCTATAAAATTATTTATAAATGAAGGATGAGGAGGTTCAATCGACGACTACGTCGATTGAACCTCCTCATCCTTCTGATCATGATTGACATGTTAGTACATGTCCTGCTTGGGAATACGTTAACTATCGAAATTGACTCGAGGCTTATACGTTATGATGGCTTTAAGTGTTGGCGGTGTCGACCGATCGCTGTCAGTTTTCTGCTCCCCTGGTACATGTTAAAATCAGTTTTTGATATCAGTAGAAAAATATTTTGTTCTGACGTTGGTTTTATTTGGAAAATTATCTGGCCGAGAAACAAATAACTAGTTAGGTTAGGTTAGGTTAAACCTATACCAATTTCGACCGATTTTTCCTGTTGATCCCGTTTACGTCAACCACACAACAATAACAGTAGTCTTGATGATATTTTGAAGGTTCTCGCCACATTATTGGTAAAAATTATAAATTGCTTCAATTTCTTATCAATGACTTAGATACTCGTCGGTCTGATTAAAGAATAATTAGATTTTCAATCCCATTTATTTTCGCAGATCCTTACTAACTCTGCTTTTAATATCATTGATATTCGACTATTTATATAGGAACTCCATAAAAAAACTTTCTCGAACATACAGCCACATTATCGCATCAAAATAAAGCCTCTATTACACGAACGAAATTGAATCTCTTCAGAAAATGGTTTCGTGTAGCAGGGATCAAAATGGCGTCTTTACGGCTAGATAAATATCATTTAATGCGTGCGTATCGTCGATAAGGAAACGTTTAAAAAAAGCTTGTTTTTTTTTCGAAATCCTGGCTTTTTTGTAATATCTAAACATTTTGTATGAAAAGTATAGGATGTCGTTAAGTAGGAGTGGGATCTTGGGTGTGATTTTTAGGAACAAAGAATGATATTTAACGCTATCGGAGATAATATAAAATAAGTAGGTACCTATAATTTAAATCTCAGTAGCACGGAGTTTGGATGTGCCCGGTATATGGCAATAGGCTCACCCCTATAACATGGGCTCATAATATGAATTAAGTATAAATAGTGAAAAGCGGGTGTTACGTTGTGTAGTGGCATTACGTGCCCTGATGTGCACCTCTGCCTACCCCTTCGGAGATAAAAGGCGTGATGTTCTGTTATGTTTATGTTTTACCTATGTTAGATTATGTTCGATTTTTCTTGACATAAATCTTATTAGTCTTATGAACTTTGCCAACATTGACTTTTTTGAAACAAAAGAGGTCGTAAAGTACATTTTTTTATTTTTTTTTACAATGGAAAAGTTTATATCGTACCACAACTCCAAGTTGTAAACTTTACGCTGCCGCTGTAAGTTTGTAAATGGCCAGCTAATTTGTTGCTAACCCAGTGTTGTTTTAGAGGTAAAGTTCTGTTGCACAGTTAGTGTACACTGCAGAAGGTTCAAATTAGCTTCTAGCAATTTACAAGCAGTGCTGCCAACCTTCTGGGCACTTTTCCTGTTGACGTCGATGCAGACGAGTTTTTTGATGCTCTCTGGAAATAGTAGCTTTTAGTTGTCATTTATTTAATTTTCTACATTACTTTTAGCTGGTTATAAGTTGTACATATTTATTTATTTACTTATATTTATATATCATGTAAATAAGTACTAAAGATAAAAAGAAATAATTTGAAACGATAACAAATAAAAAAGAAGAAATTGTTGCTGTAAAATTCAGAAGTAATTTACTAATATGTATGTAGAATAGTTTCACAAAAAATTACGAATTTAAAGGACAAACACAGTAACTTGAACGATTGTTTTTTTATATAATCAACGGCCCAGTGCCTTTAGCCGAACGTCACTTTAGCGCTTGTCTACAGAGAAAGTAGAAAACTAAATGTATGGGGATGCCACTGACAAGTGTAAAAGTTGACGTCAATTCCATATAATTTGGGTTTTTTATTCTACGAGTAGACAAGCGCTAAATGGCATTTGGCTACGGCTGAAGGATTTATATCTGAAATTCATATAACACGTTTACTATCACTATGGACAAATAACCAGCCAACAGATCATGTAGTAGCATTCCCAATCATACTCAAAACAATGAACCTTCTGCTCCAAACTGCTGGCTACACTAATTGAAGAGTATTTCCGCGATATATCCTCCATTACCATCCCGGGTCCGGCATTTTGTATTGTTTTTTCAACTCGTTTACACTGCGATCGAGTAGAATGGACTACATTCAAGAATGTACCTTAATATCCTGGCTGATCGACGGTTTAACTGGGGAAAATGGCTTGAAAAAATGCTTCATTCTTCATTCCATCGCGTTTGCGAACTCTGCTCGATTTCTATTGTTTTTCGCTTAGCTGTCGAAGTGGGACGAGATTTGTTGGTGGTAGGACCCAATTATAGTTGATTCGATGAGTTTGGTGATGTTTAGTAGTTGCTTTTGTAAATTTAAAAGTAGTATTTCGAAGTAGGGTCTTCGTTGATGACTCTATGTGACTTGTCGATTTTGGAGCTATGGAAAACTTAACAGGTTATCGGGGTTTTAGATCGAAAGGCAGAAGTAGAAACGGGGTGGTTTTTAGTCAGTAAGAGACATTCCCTTTCGCATCACCCAAAGCGGGAGAAGTCACTGGATGAAGAAAAAAAAAGTGATTCGTCGATTGAATGGTCAACCATGACTGCCAAGCAATAGGTATCCGATCCGAGTATTGGGCAGAGTATGATTTGGATCTTTTCGTTTTTTTCATTTAGGTATAGTACGGAGGCACGGAACATGAACATTTGCCCATTCTGTGGTAATGAACTTATCTCCTACTACACGGAGATCATAACATAACCAGTAAAAAGTGTGAAATGAAACGGTATTTATTCCTCTAAACAGCAGCTGTAGCCAAATGCCATTTAGAGCTTGTCTACATGTAGAATAGAAAACTAAATTGTATGGAATTGACGTAAATTTTGACACTTGTCATCCCCATACATTTAGTTTTCTACTCTCTCTGTAGACAAGCGCTAAATGGCATTTGGCTACAGCTGCTGGTTACAAAGTAACACTTTTACACTTCAATCTTTAAATTACTAGATAAGGGCCGATATTACCTATATAGTTCCTAACTGACTACCTACTCTGCGAAGAAACGCCGCATCAAACTTAAACTGTTTGTGTAAAATGTATAATTATGTGCATCTTGGTTTATGCCTTCGGAGATTTGATGTTCTTTAAATAGCAAATAGCTTCACTTGAGAACTGACCTCGAGCATACGGCGCGTCGCGTTCCGCGCGCGCCTCAAAGAGCCATCAGACCACCACAGATTGGGCCCAATAGGGCCGATGCCGATTCGGAGTCGCGGAGAACCTAACGGGTAACCGGGGCTTCGGCTCGAAGTGCAGGAGAAGGAACGGGGTGGTTTTTAGTCAGTAAGAGTCTGACACTCCCTCCCGCCTCACCCAGGCGGGAGCAGTCATTCGATGATATTCCCCCAAAAAAAAAAAGAGGACTGACCTACAGACTGTCATTTATTTTTATTATTTAATATTTAAATATTTTGTTTGGACGTTCCTGGTCTAATCGAAATAAATGATAAACGAAGTGCCTTCCTGGTCTAATTGAAATAAATGATTTTGACTTTGACTTTGACTTTATCCTGAACCCAGAACACCTAGTTCACTAGTAGCACTTGTGACTACTCAACCGATGAGGCAGTACGATATAATCCCATAGTCATAAATCCTTTCGATTATAGGAAATTGGTTCCAATCAATGTTTATTAGTTTTTAATTCGTTGCTATTTGAGATATGGCAAAGACAAGATGTGTTTTTTTAATTACTATTATAACTTTTGCAAGTTTTATCCTCCAAATATTTTCAACGAAGTTTCCCGAATTTTTCAACGAAGAAGATTTAAGGGTATAATGTTTTTTTTTAATGTTTGAAAATCATGGAATGACTGCTCCCGCCTGGGTGAGGCGGGAGGGAGTGTCAGACTCTTACTGACTAAAAACCACCCATTAAGTTCTCCGCGGCTCCGTATCGGCATCAGCCCTACTGGGCTGTTATCTGTGGTGGTCTGATGGCTCTTTGAGGCGCGCGGAACGCGACCTCCGACCGACGACGGACGACCTCCGGAGGTCGTCCCGTGATCCTCGACGCCTGGATTAAAGGAATAATGGGGTTTTGTCTCCGTATGTTTGATACGCTTTGGAAGGACATCGTGTAGGGGTACCACATACACACTACGACATAGAAACGCAGCCACCAGCGATTTGTTCTTTTTAATATCTTGATCAGTATTTTCTAATACAAACATTTTATTAATTGGCAACGAATGTCGCATAAAAGGCAATTCAGTTACCTATAAACGATATATTTTTTTTTGTAAAAGGAATACACACCTATTTATGTTAAATATAGAATGTTCGATGAAATAAAAAAATAAAACGTTGGTGGTACCATTTCTTTGCTCCTACCTGTACTTACAATTTAATTGTCATTTTATCTTAAGATCTTTGTCTATCTTATCTTAAGATCTAAGTTCTAAGTAACATGTTTTAAGTGTGGGAGAGCCATGCATCGGCATGCAATGGGCCGGCTCGACCGAAGTGATACCACATCCTTACAGAAAACCGAAGTGAAATAACGCTTGTGTTGTATTTCATCGTGTGAGTGAGGTTACCGGAGGCCCAATTACCTCCCTCCTTAGTCTCCCGAATCCCCGAATCCTCCACCATCCTCAAATTCCCAATTCCCAAAAGGCCGGTAACGCACTTGTAACGCCTTGGTGTTTCGGGTGTCCGGGCGACGCTGATTGCTTTTCCATCAGATGATCCGAAAGCTCGTTTATCGGCTTATGCTATAAAATAAAATATTGCGCTCTTTTCTTGTTTTTAGAGTATGGGAGTGAAAAATCCAGAGAAGAAAGTGTTCCATCCACCTTCAGTTAAAAGAGAGGTAAGGATGTAGAAACCAGTCATCAATTTAGGCTTAATCATTAAAAATGAACAGTAATAAAAGAAGAAAAAATAAAAAAGTAAATATAAAAAAAGAAAAAATAAATGCTAGTCGAATATAGAACAAAAGTACCTACAGTTTATATATTTTTTAAAATTAATTTCCCACTCTTAAATTATAAATTACGTTTACAAGAATCGACTTTAACCCCCTCTTTTTTTGAAATTGGTTAATTAATATAGTAGAAGTAATTACATTACATTACATTACATAACATCACTCCTTTTATCCCCGAAGGGGTAGGCAGAGGTGTACACAGAGGTAACACCCACTTTTCACTATTAATGTTATGAGTCCCATGTAATAGGGGGTGAGCCTATTGCCATATATCGGGCACATTTCCAGACTCCGTGCTACTACTGAGATTTTTTTTAAAAACCCTGTAATTCAGGCCCGACCCGGGAATCGAACAGTAGAAGTAATCTCTAATTAAGTTATTAGTACAGTAAGTATCTTTAGTAAGTAATCTCTTCTAATTGTAACACATACTTTTCTGAATACCGTATAAAAATGGTTCACCCAATCATAAGATGGTCACGCACAAATATATATGCGATTGGCTGAACTGATTTTGATTTGGTTCTCAGAAAAGTGTTCGGTACAATTAGGAGAGCTTCAGAACAAGAGGGGTTAAAGTCGGTTTTTTAAGCGTAGTGCATAATTTTTGATAGCCTTTAAGAATAGACATCTATAAGTTTTTTTTTGACAATTCTATCATCATTTATTTAAACAAAAAAAATTACTTAAACTTAAATAACTAAAGTATGAATAAATATCTGAAAATATTATTTTAAATGTTACCTACATTCCTACTATTCAAGTTAATTGAATAAATAAATATATACAACTTAAAATATACCTTAAAAAAGGTGATAATAATAAAACACATAACATAACATCACGCCTTTTATCCCCGAAGGGGTAGGCAGAGGTGTACATTATGCCACTGTACAATGTAACACCCACTTTTCACTATTTATGTTATGAGTCCCATGTAATAGGGGGTGAGCCTATTGCCATATACCGGGCACAATTCCAGACTCCGTGCTACTACTAGGAATTTTTTGAAAAACCCAGTAATACTTTTGCCCGACCCGGGAATCGAACCCGAGACCCCTTGCCCGGCAGTCGCACTTGCGACCACTCGGCCAATGCAATAATAATAAAAATGTTATCATAATACATAAAAAAAATTTTTCCTCATCACTATCGTGAGGTAGGGTGCCCAAAAGACTGGCAGCATTGCCACGTTGAATGGCAATGCTTAACCTTTGTCCAAGGTTGTAGCCAGCCCTTCGATCACCTGAAGTGTTAACCATCCTCATTACAATATCTTTGTAAAGAAGATGAGCACTTGGGTCCCACGGCCCTAAAGTTGAAGTATGAATAAATATATGTAACTTAAAATATAAATAACTAAAAAGTAAAAAAAAACTAACACTTTAAAAAAATCAAATTCAAAAAACAAATGTTATCATAATTATTGTTTTACATTTAATTTCAGCCCGAATTCCCCCCACCAGGCTACGAATCGGTTGAATCAAATGAAATGAACAAAAATCGTAAACCTCCAAATGGATTGCCAATTGTAAGTAGTTATAGCAACAAAAGTACGAAATAAAAAATCGCAAACGTTGATCGTGTTTGATTCCCGCACGGAGCAACTCTTTGTGTGATCCACAAATTGTTGTTCCGGGTCTGGGTGTCATGTGTATGTGAACTTGTATGTTTGTAAACGCACCCACGATACAGGAGAAAAAAAAATAAATAATAAAGATGGCTTCAACCTGAATTGACCTGAAATTTTGTATAAAAAAAAACGAACATAATGTCTCTTAGAATTGATTGAAGCACCAAAATATCAGTGGGTTATTTATGTGTGCGTAATGGGTCGCCACGTTACCAGTCTAAAGTTAATGACAGATGTCCATCGTGTCAATGTGTGTATGTTCTGCATGTAAGTATACAGCAACCTGTGCCTGTAGCCAACCGCCACTTTAGCGCTTGTCTACAGAGAAAGTAGAAAACTAAATGTATGGGGATGACACTCTGCCCTGATAACAAAGAATGCAGTAATAGATTTTTGAGATTTTCACTTTTTTCCAGAAATGGTATCCCAAGAGGTTCATGTACATACATGAAAAAAAAATATTTTCATAAAAAAATTCACTCGAAGTTTGTTTTTATGTAATAATTTTCGCCGTACTTGCATAAAAACTGCTTCAATAAGAATAAACGCAGTATTAAATTTTGCGATTACTGCATTCTTAGTTATGACGGCAGCACTAAAATGTGTCAAAATTTACGTCACACACATAACATACATAACATCACGCCTTTTATCCCCGAAAGGGTAGGCAGAGGTGCACACAGAAGTAACACCCACTTTTCACTATTTATGTTATGAGTCCCATGTAATAGGGGGTGAGCCTATTGCCATATACCGGGCACATTTCCAGACCCCGTGCTATTACTGAGATTTTTTTAAAAACCCAGTAATACTTTGCCCGACCCGGGAAAATTTACGTCAATTCCATATAATTTGGTTTTTTATTCTACCTCTACATGTAGACAAGCGCTAAAAGGCATTTGGCTACAGCTGCTGGTGCCACAGTCGCTGTTTCAAGAGACTGCTGACCACCTTTTTTTCAAAGTACTTAATCTAATCGTTTAGTTTGCATGACCATAAATAATAAGCAAAAACTTTGTTCGAAAAGGTTTTTATATTTATATTGTTAATATTCCAGCCAGCTGTGCCACCGCCATTTTACTCCTATGTAAGTACATCTAATGTAGTGAAGCCGGTTTTCGGCCAAGTTTTGTCGATTTCGTCATCATCAACCACAATTGCTGGACAAAGGGCATCGTATTATAAAAAAAAAAATATATTGGAGTGTTTTTTTTCTAATTAAATAACATTTTTTTCGTATAATTGCAGAAAAATACAGAATTTAAACCGATGGTAAGCATATAAAGATACCCATACTCGTAAAAGTACAAAGGTGACGTCATACAGTGACACTTGTAAGTACAATAAACAGAGATTTATGACCTAATTATTGCACGCAATAACCTGATTATAAATAAATAAATAATAATAAAATAAATTTATTTCAAACATATTGTGTCCATACATTTACAGTTTAATATTATGAAATATATATATTCTTAATTAATTTAATTTAATTTATTTAATTTAATTTATTACATTATAACACCGCACTATCAATCATTGCTATTTTTTTATATTGTCAATTTTGTGATTAACTGTGCAGTTTTAACTATACATCGATTTGTACAGTCAAACTATACATAAATTGTATATTCATACAACCTACACACCTGTAGTTAAAATTGTATAGTTCAACTGTTTGTTCTATACTTCTTACAATGTAACTGTACAGTTCGACTGTGTAGTTAAAACTATACAGTTGGACTGCTCAGTGAATCGTTTAGTGAACCAAGCGGAAAATTATAAACTATGGGACATGGTTGTAATTTATATTGATGATTATAATTTATTTATTATACAGGGTCGAGGGGATCCCAAAGACCAGAATATTGTTCAACAAATGGTAAGTAATGGTAACTTATTTCAATATTGTTCAACAAATGAACAATATTGAAATAAGTAGATAAAGTAAAATAATTTCAGGCCTGGTGGTCGTAGAAGTGACTGTGGAGCGTCCTTGCTCCACAGTCACTTATTGGATTGATTCCCGGGTTGGAAAAGTGTAGTCATTATCATTGTCTACAAAAGAGGGGCGTGACATAAATAAGTTTAAAGGCCGTCTTTCCATAATTTTTATTCGTAGAATAAATTTGATACCTAGGATTAATCTTAAATATTTAACACTTTTTGTTTGGACTATTAAAAATTGACAGTTAATTCTACGATAAAGTTATGTGGGGTTGGAAAAATTAGCATTAAAAGAATTAAATTTTAACAATTAATTCAGCAGATTTGGTTATGTTAGGGGTCGAATTCAAAACTTAAAATATTGTACTAACCATTTAAAATTATATTTTCCTAGGACGACCAAGATGGAAATGCCATTTTTCCGAGTCCTGATGGACAACCATTAAGTGGCTCAGACTCCATAGATTTGAACCTATTAGTAAGAAATTTTAAAATATTTGCATCTGGAAGCTATTCCATTTTTTATGGGATAACTTGGTAAACGAGCATACGTATTACCTAAGCAATCGGCGCCCGTGGACACGCAGAACACCAAAGGCGTTACCGGCCTTTTGGGTATTGGAAATTTGAGGATTGTTGGGGATTTAGGGATTAGGGAAATTTGGAGGAGGGATTGGGCCTCCGGTAACCTCACTTACACGACAAAACACAGCACAAACGTTGTTTTACGTCGGTTTTCTGTGAGGCCATGGTATCACTCCGGTCGAGCCCACCCATGCGTGCCGAAGCATGGCTCCCCCACACTTAAAATTTCTCATCCTTACATCTTCTGGTTAGGTAGTCCCGTAGGGACACCCGCTTCTTGGCTTCTTTTAATTTAAGCAAGATGTTTTATATTTTTAATCTTTTTTCAATAAAGGGACTATCCAACACAAAAAGATTTATTCAATTGGAACCAGAAAGATATTTTTATGTACAAAGATATTGTAAGGAGTTATTTTTAAGGTGTTTTATATTTTTTTTAGTTTTTAGTTATTTATATTATAACTTGGAACCAGTTGTCCCGGTGATATGCGGGGTCCAATAACCAAAGAAACGACAAACTATTCAGCTTACTATTAAACTTTCTCTCTAGTCTTTCGTTCATGTCTGAGGATCGTGGTCAGCATCTGGATTGCATCTGTGGCGGATGACCTGCTTCCAGCAATTTCTATCCAGCGCATCCCTGACAGTCGTGCAAAATTTTGAGGACTAGTCTTTTACTTGATCGGTCTCTTGCTTTCGCTGTTCTCAATTACAATCAGTTTCTCCACATTCTCACCGTTATTGTATTAAATGTGTATTAGTGTAAATTAATGATGATTCATGATTTTCAGAAATATATTGGATTCTAACGAAATATCGATGTGTGTTTTTATAGGAGAAGAGATTAACGGACACAAATAAGGTATATTATATAGTTTATATTTTTAATTCTATTTGTTTTCTTAGTACTGCATTGTGACTGGTGCAGAATAAAATAATGTGTCTCCTTTCTTTCTATATAATATAGATATCTATATATATACAACATGTAACGTAATTAACGCACACCCTCAAACACCCAAATTACAATATTATGTTATAATCATAATACATACTCTAAATTTTTAATTTAACATGTACCTCTAAATGCATCCTTATTGGTCTTGTTATAAGATGTATTTTTCTTTATTTTGTATTGAATGATAGAATTTGTATGAATACAAATAAAACTGCGATTTTAAAAGTCTTATTGCTTTGACTTACGGTTCATTTCGATTTGTTTTAACAATACGGGGTTAATATGACAATAATTTCCGTAGTTTTAATTATTTTTGAGATAAAAAATGACCTATACTAAAAATTATATAAATCGATTCAGTTAACGATTCTGAATAAACTATTTTCAGGATGTGCGTTATTTAAGTTACATGTTGTATATAAGATAGATATCTAAAATAGATACAGAAAGAAAGAACAAACATGAAGTATATAGAAGACATAGGTAACCTTGTGTTTTATTACAGTGGGATGAGTTCAAGAATTTGGTAGCTAAACAACGGGTGAGTGTAATAGTGTAGACCTACCTAATAGGCCACTTCTAAATCATATCTTAACTAAAAGTTAGTTACCATATGCAGCACCTAATCCCTTCCTTGTATTGTTAGGTGACAGTGACACTGCCTATAAATGTCATGTCAGTGTTGGTGAAATTTAACATGACGTTAATTACTGTCACATACATGTCTTAGCCTAGGGATACCTTAAAATTTAGAAGAGGTTTGTGAAAATGGGTATAACTCTTTTACTAAATATCAACGGGTACTTTGTTTTACACCCATTGTCCCCATTAATTTATCCAACTAATATTAGAAATATGAAACTTTGTAATATGTTTATTTGTTTGTTACATACATACATAACACGCCTGTCTCCCATGGGGTAGGCAGAGACTACGGAACACCAATTACTGCGATGCCTTCATACCTCTTTCGCTTCATCAACAGTCATCAATCTTTTCATGCATGCACGTCGGTTAAGGGTACTATTATTAACCTTACGTCCTTCAAATTAAAACAGCTGAAAGGATTGAGATGTAATTTGGTACAGGAATAGACTATGGTCTGGGAGTTATCCCATTATGAGTTATGTGTTAACATAGGGTAATATTTATCACACGGGAACGCGAGCTATGCTGGTGGTAGAAGCCAGTGTCTGATATTGTTTTTGGTCTCTTAAAAAACTAAAACATGTTTTGGTAGTTATCCATATTGAAAATGGTGGTTTTTTTCACAACTTTTTAAGGTATTTTCCAATACTTTTGTTACAGCAAAAGCAAAAACCAGGTGAAACTATGGAAAACGTACGTAGTTATTACTAATTATATTGAAAATCAACAGACATAGGTAGTTTATCATGTAGTGTCTAACACAAGATCTCCATTTCAATTTCTGGATTGTTCTAGAAGTATCACCTGTTTTCTACTAATGCTCGCTACACACCATAAGTTTCAACTGTACATTTTAAATTCACAGTCGAACTGTACAGTAAAATTGAGTACAGAACTGTAAGATCTGTAAAGCAAACAACTGACCTGTATAGTTTTAACTGAAGGTATAGACTGAATGGACATACGATTTAATTGTACAGTTCGACTATACAGTTGAAAGGCCACGCCATAACGGTGTTTCTCTGAGCCTACAAGAGTATGAAAAATTGGTCCAGTGTTTTTTTATGAAATAGGACTGTAAACGTTCATATATTATCATCAAATGGTAGGACCAGGAACACCAGAGGAGTTAATAGTGCTTTGTCGGTCTATTGTTTTTTTTTAAACGTTGCCCCACACTGGGATTTTCTCCTGTGTCGTGGGTGCGTTTACAAACATACAAGTTCACATACACATGACACCCAGACTCGAAACAACAATCTGTGGATCACACAAAGAGTTGTTCCGTGCGGGAATTGAAACCGCGACACATTGCGCAGGTTGCCCAGCCACCGCGCCAACCGTGCAGTCGAAGTTTTTTAAGAATTGTAATTTTATTTTGTTTTTCTATTTGTTGTATAGTGGGAAGAGGACGCTCATATGTGGGCTGTAAGTATTAATTATACGTATATTTCGGATGGAAACTTATGCGACAGACAGTTCATACCAAGTTACATTCCTAATTTAAACTCGAGTATAGAGGTACTTTGTGAAACCGGTTTTAATACCGCACTGTTCACACATTCGCGAAGTGAATCATTTTAAAATGATTAATATTGTATGTATATGAGTAATTTTATAATCTGCGCTTTACTCCAGTTCATTTTTTTCGTTGTTGGGTCGACACATCCTGTTCGGTCAAGGGCTAGCTGTCAACTGAAGGCAGGCGAATGTGTTAACACTGAGTTCGTATTCGCCATTCATATCGACAACAACATAGTAAGATAATAATATCAATAGATTAATCATGTACAGATAAAACTACTCCAATCTGTGAAATTTATTCATTGGTTTTTCGACTTTATGTCAATACAATAAAGTTGAAGATGTAATAGAGAAATTCGACAGAAAATGATACTTTTTCCTGCTGGACAATGTGCCATAGTAAGGGATGTAAGTGTATTTTTTTATATTTTCAGTCGTATTCCAGACAATTAGTGGAAAGAGACAAAATTGCGGTAAATATAATATATTAAAGATTATTTATAAATGAACATTATGCCAGTGTTTTTCTGTCTCGTTTTTTTTGTGGCATAAGCCGGTAAACGAGCTGACGGATCACCTGATGGTAAGCAATCGGCATTACCCAAGGACACCTGGAACACCAGAGGCGTTACAAGTGCGTTACCGGCGTTTTGAGAATTGGGAATTTGAGGATTATGGGATATTAGGAGATTGGGGAGACCGGGGAAACATAGGCTCCGGTAACCTCACTCAAATGACGAAATATAACGCAAGCGTTGTGACACGTCGGTCTACCGTGAGTCCGTGGTATCACTTCGGCCCGTTCGTACCGAAGCAAGGCTCTCCCACACTTTGCAAATATATAATATGTTTAAATTGATTGACTAGCTGACCCGGCAAACTATGTACGTAGCGCCTAAAAAATTTACCTTACCAATAGATATTGACGATAAAGATGCACTGTAGAATAAATCTCCTAGGACAAAATTAAATAATTCTCTATCTCCCGTCATGTATTTCAGAAAAGACGAGCTCAAGAAGTAAGTACAGTGTGAAACGTTTTCTTTTTTTTTACGAATTTTCGGTACGATATATCAAGGTATTAACTGCCTGGATGACTGAGCTTTGGTCGGTGTTTTTTTAGTAAACATTTCCTGAAATGAAATCTAGACAGTTTGATTTATCGCCCTCGAAACTCCCTAAATACTAAAATTCAAGAAAATCGTTGGTGCCGTTTCCGAGATCGTTGATATTATACATATATGTAACAATTTCTCGTTTAAAGGTATAAGATAATATTTATTTGTATCGTAATAGGTATTTTTATCGTGATAGAATTACGATCGAAATTCTAGTGAAATCATTTTGACCTTAAAGTCGAAGAAAAACAAACATTCTCATTTATAATATTAGAATGAATTTCCAGGAGGAACGTAAGGACGCGGTGAGTATTATCAAAAAGTTGTGGTAGGTAACTCTTAACGCTGTTACGTAGGTGTTCCACAGGGGTTTTACTTGGGTCCATTCTTTTTTATACATAAACGATTTGCTTTCTAAGTTTAACTATCATTTCCTCTTAAAAATCATAACTTTTTAAGTATAAGTAGAAACAAAAAGTGTTGCATTCGATAACAATGCTGCATAATGTGTTGCATCCGATAAAATTTTCAATTGCAGCCTGCAGCGTGACATTTTGTTTATTTTATCTAGACTTAGTACAAATAAACAAGAGTGTACGGTAACACACAGTTTTTAGTTGTTTTACATAGTACATACATTTAATAGTTCCGTGCATGCATTCTCTAATATTAGTTTGTAATTCCAGGAACGTAAAGCTGCAGTAAGTTTTGAAACAGATTATAATAGTTCATTTGAAACCACATCATTTATAGTTGTAAACTATTGTACATTTTGACTAAACTATTGTAAAAGTTTTGATCATCATCAATGCGATTGTCTACTGCTAGACTAAGACTATGCCCATCCTCTAAGTAATAGTGACTTCTCATATTAATATTACCCTTGTTGGACTGATTTGAGACCACAGGTTCAGTTCCATGAACCAGCATTACTGCCCGATCTCTGTTGAATGTGTTATCCTTTTTACGTCACATTCTACAAAAAGGAGCGATGACAAATATATTCTACTTTAATCACCACTTGATCTTAAAACAGGTGTACATACTATAATTGTCATCATCATCATATCACGCCTTTTGCCCCCGAAGAGGTTGGCAGAGGTGCGCATTACGGCACTTAATGTCACTGTACAATGTAACACCCACTTTTCACTATTTATGTTATGAGTCCCATGTAATAGGGGGTGAGCCTATTGCCATATACCGCGACATTGCGACCACTCGGCCAGCGAGGCAGTCGTAGTGTGTTTGTACTACGACACTAGTAATGACATCAAAGGGGGGACAGCGCTGCGCGGGGAGCAACCATTTTTCTTGCTCATTGCTTTTAGTTCTTTTTCTCATTGCCCCCCGCGCAGCGCTATCCTCCTCCTTCAGTTAGTCATTGGTCGGTTCAATAGCCCTCATCCAACTAATGGTTACTGTCTCTGTACTGAATAGATCTTTACCTGCATAGTAAATGGCTGCGTTGACTATGGGTACACCAGTTTTGAAAACGAATGTACGATATTTTAAGTAAATTGTGGTACAAGTTCCATATTTTTTTTTTATACCACGACGGGTGCAAAAAAGCACACGGCCCACCTGATGGTAAGCGGTTACCGTGGCCTATGTACGCCTGCAACACTTGGGGCATTACATGCGTCTTGCCGACCCTTAAAAAACCTATTCACCGCCCTCTTGAAGAACCTCATGTTGTAGCCCACTGGGAAAACCACGGCAGGGAGCTCATTCCACAATCGGAGGGTCCGTGGGAGAAAATTCCTCTGAAACCGAACTGTACGGGACCATTTTGGCTCCAATGAGTGAGTGTGAACCCCCTGTCGATGGCGAGCGGTGCGATGATAAAAAGTGGCCGTGGGCATTGTATCAAATAATTCCGCAGAACATAACCCATTATACAAGCGGTAGAACACGCACAAGGAGGCAAAATCTCTCCTTAGACTTAAGTGCTCGATACCGCTCGTAAGTATAGGATCGTCAACAAGTCTGACAGCTCTTCTTTGGACCGCGTCAAAAGGTCCAAGCTGGTATGCTGGCGCTCCTGCCCAGAGATGAGAGCAGTACTCCATATGGGGGCGAACTTGCGATTTATATAAAAGCAGTCTTTGTCCCGGCGTGAAGTACCGCTTCGCTCTATTTAGTACACCGAGTTTTTTAGATGCCAGCTTGGCCTTATCTTCTAAGTGACTACGGAACTGGACGTCACTAGATATGTCGACACCAAGGATACCTATACTTTTGGAGATGTTAAGGGTAGTGTCTTGGAATTTAGGGGCCACAACGGATATATATTTTTTTTGTTTACAGAGACAAAATAAACACAAATATTCGAATCCTAGCGCTGGTGTAAGTATTTTGCAAATATTTGAAACACTTTTCTTTGATTGCTTAGAACAACACTAGAGTGGCTGCCAATGCTGACCTACAGTGCCATTAGCCAAACGCCACTTTAGCGCTTGTCTATAGAGAGAGTAGAAAACTAAATGTATGGGGGCATGACACTGACAAGTGTTAAAATTTACGTCAATTCCATATAATTTGGTTTTCTATTCTACAAGTAGACAAGCGCTAACTGGCATTTGGCTACAGCTGAAGGCTCGATTAGATGGCAGGAAATATACTAGATTATTGGTTGTAACAGTTTGAAACATCACCCACCAAACATAAACAAGAATCTGTATTTTTAAAATCGGGTTTATATGATTTAGGGATAATAAAATTTAATGAAATCTTGAGGTAAAATATAATATAATGTAATATTTATATTTTATAATACCTTTTTGTTTGTCATTTTCAGATGGAACAATATTGGACATCAAACGAAAATGATAAGGTACGTTTCAGTTCAGAAAATACAATGCATTTTAATGAAACATTTGAAGACACTGCAACCAATTCATTAGAGAAACAAAAAATTAATTCAATACTTTTATCGAAATCTAATATTTTGTATGAGATATAGACTTATGACGTCATCATACTTTTGCGTCAAATAGCGTACTTATTTTTGAAAGATTGGTTGTGTTGCTAGATCGCTTTTTGTAACATCCCAATTTTGTAATAGAAATAAGGATAGAATGAGAGTTAACGCAATACTTTGTCATTTGCAATGCGTTTGAATGAAAATATTTCATTTTTTTTATTACGCAGAAACCATCGGATCCAAGAAAGGATATGGATGCAGTAGGCAAAGAGATGTTGGAGACACTCTCTCGATTGCCTCACTCACAATCTGACTCTGAAGGTCAAGGAATAACCGGTTTAGATACATATCTTTCGGGTACTGATAAAGGTAGAGGCCCAGAAGCATTCCCTGGGGGCGCAGGAGGACATTCTGATTATCCTGGTAATGGTAGGGGCCCAGGAGCGTACTCTAGTGGCCCGCGAGAATATCTTAGGGGGCAAGATACATACCCTGGGGGCGCAGGAGGATTTCCTGGGAGCCCAGGAGAATTTCCTGGGAATTCAGGGTTTCCTGGGAGTGCAGGAGGATATCCTGGGGGCGCCGGAGGATATCCTGGGGCCACATTAGGGTATTCTGGGGGCTCAGGAGGATATCCTGGGGGTGCGGGAGGATATCTTGGAGGCGCAGGAGAGTATCCTGGGGGACCAGGAGGATATCCTGGAGTCGCAGGAGGGTATCCTGGGGGACCAGGAGGATATCCTGGAGTCGCAGGAGGGTATCCTGGGGGACCAGGAGGATATCCTGGGGGCACGGGAGGATATTCTGAAGGCGCAGGACAATTTCCTGGGGGCTCTGAAAGATTTTCTGGTGATACAAGAGGATTTCCTGGGGGCCCGGGAGGATTTCCTCAGGGTCCGGGAAGATTTCCTGGTGGCGCAGCAGGTTTTCCTGGGGGCGCAGGAGGATATCCTGGGGGCGCAGCAGGAGCAGCAATTCCAGGGGCCCCAGAAGGAATTCCTGGAGGCGCTGGAGGATTTCCTAGGATTCCGGGAGGATTTCCTGGGGGCCCAGGGGGATTTCCCGAAGGTCCGGGCACGTATCCTAGAGGCTCAGGATCGAATCCCAGAAGCCCAGAAGCGTTTTCTGGTGGTCCTGGTGAACCTGGGAACAATTTTAAATTCCCTACAGAACTATCTTTATCAAAAAATGCCCAACTTTGGAACGCTATGAAACAAGGCATTCATTTACCTATGCCTCCGCCAAAGTTATGGACTCGACGACAATATGATGGAATGCCTCCTATATATTATAAAGATCGACCAAACGAATCACAAGGAGCAATATCGACGGGTCGGGACGATCGTTATCTAACACCTGAACAGAGGTCTCAAGAATCTCCTGATTACGATATGGGGCCAGATACTTCGCAATTGTCTCAAAGTTTCGAAAAACCAAGAATTGCGTTTGACGAAAACGTTAACGAGGCTAACGTTCCTATTGGTGATGGCAAAATACCAGGTGTAGGATCTGAGGCTGACTTTCCGAATGGTTATCGACCAAACTATGGTGATAAATCGCAAATTTCTCCTGGGTTTTATCAGATGCCACAGTCTTATAGTAGCGGATATCCAGAGGCTCAAAAAAATCCATTTATAAAAATTCAACCCAAGACAACAAGTAATAAAGCTCCGCCACAGATCCCACTCAAGAACATAGTAGCTGAAGGCTACCCAGATGATTTCAAGAACGCTCTGGGTGGACCACGTTCCCAACCTGGGCTTGGTTCTGAATCAAATTTGCCCGAGGCGTCTAGTCCAGATAATTTTAAACACGCGCTCCGGATGGGTGGACCACGGTTCCAACCTGGCCCAGGTTCTGAATTAAATGTTCCTGAGGGGTCTGGTCCAGATAATTTTAAGCACGCTCTTCGGATGGGTGGACCACGTTTTCAACCTGGGCCAGGTTCTGAATCAGATTTCTCAGAGGGGTTTCATCCTAAAATAGCTGGTGGAAACATGGAAAGGGGAGTTCCGTCAGGTAATGGACTTCATAGACCGCCGAGACTAAATAATCAGTTCCAACTCCAAGGTATGGGGCAAAGAGGACCACCTCCTGGATGGCATAGTGAGGACAAAGCGGGCTGGAAACCTGATAAATCTTGGGGATCATCACGTTTTAGTCCACCAGGAGAACCAGACTACCAGCCACTACCGGAATCGGAACGATTACAACCAAATCAACCTCGTGAATTTCCTGTAAAGGGGAAGGACGGGCCGGCAGCACTTCGTGATGGTGCAGATGACGCTGCTATTACTTTTCAAGGCCAAAACTCACCTAGTGTTGATGTAGAACTAGGTCAGGCCGGATTTAAACCGCGTCAACCAAATCTAGTAAGTAATTCATTTATAATATTACAATAGGGTAGATGCCTAATTTTTATTTTAATGTCCGTCTGGTAGATTATTTTAAAACATTAGACACGTATTTTTTATTGTCTTACAGAAACAAATACTTTCAACGATATATTGATTTGAAATGTCGTGTGACGCCACTTCTATGTTCATTTTATACGTAGAAATGACGTTTTAGCCCCCATTTTTAAACTTTGATTCACTTTATCTAAGCATTATTTTATTATACGACAAAATAAAAATAATTTTTCATTTCCTAACTTGCGGACTAACTAGAATTTTAATTTTCATACACTGTCATCATCCCTATTACGTCTGTACTAACTCTGTAAGAATTTATTGAATAATTTGATTTGTATAATATCGTCTTAAATTGAGTGCCAGTGAAGTTGACAGTAAATAAAAAATTAATATATTTCAGCCAACCGGGTATAATTTGTTACAAATTGCGTTAAATAAAACTGTGGTAAGTAGATACTATCTATACAGTAGATTCTAATTATGCACTCACACAACATACTGTTGAAAATAGTGAGAATGATAATTTATATATTCCTCATCTTGTTACGATCATCAAGATCGGAATTATAATCTCCTGAGAGTATGAAAGAAAGAAAGAAAAACCATTTATTACACCACGACATACAATAAGAATACAGGTACACACAGAAAGCCATCGCAAGAAGTGCATCGCAGCGCAAAAGGCTAGAGCTCAGCTTAATACTATGGCCCGAGTCTCGGCCCAGTCCGGTCCAGGCTCAAGGCCACGGCACTGATTTTCAGTACCAGCCCGTAGTAGGTAGTACGTACTAATTATACCTCTACACCTACGGTAACGCTGTTTAAAGCACAGCATGATAGGTATAAGAAAGAAAAAACATTTATTCAGCACCAGTCACGATGCAGCATAAATATAATATAAAAAAGACAATAAAGGTGTGATAGTGGACGTAATAAAAACATTGAGTTGAAAAATTAAAACAGAAGAATTAGAAGAGAGACGCTGACAACATGCCTATGCTAAAAGGGTCACCCACTCAGTGTAAACCAGGCATACAAGTCACCCAGCACTGATTTTCAGTGGGCACCCATGCAGTGACGTATAAATAATAAAAATAATATAAAAATGAAAACAAAAGTATGTTTGTCAAAACCCCCGATGCTGTCACACCAGGGGGACCTAAATAACTGACTTCTTAACATTTGACATTTGTAATTCCCATCTACAAAGCGTGGGGTTTAGAAAATCCGCTCATAGGTTGAGACTAGGAAAACAAAAGTAATTTGAATTTAAAGGACACTTGGGCGTACAGAAACGGAGCCACTGCCGTTTTTCTTTTCATTTTAAATTCCTTATATTACTTTTGTAACAAAATGCTGTCATTTTAAAAGTATACGGTATAATATGGCAATATACTCACCCCCTATTACATGGGACTCATAACATAAATAGTGAAATGTGGGTGTTACATTGTATAGTGGCATTAAGTGTCGTGATGAGCACGTCTGCATACCTCTTCGGGGATAAAAAGGCGTGATGTTATGTTACCAATTAATAAAATACTTGTATCAAAAGATTTATAAAGAAAAGAAAAATAACAAATGCTAGTGGCTCCATTTCACTGTTCTAAGTGTAAGTGAAAATATTGTTGGTACTAGAGGTAATTGTGATATCATTATATCTTTAGGATGAAGACCAAATGATTAGAGCTGCTCCGATGACTGAACCCGTAAGATTATTATTTACTTTGAAACTAAAGGACATCCCACATTTAAACAGCACGGCTCCAACCCAACCATTAAATTTTCATTTAAATATGAACTTTAAATCGACGTAATACATTTCGTAACGTCAATACAAAAGCCGACGACGGGTGGTCAGCGCGCGGTTCATTCGAGGTGTAGTCGAGGCACCCGCGTGCTTACGGCGCACTGCCCGCGCGACGAAGTCGCGGCTTCGGCGACGTTGACGGCGAGCCGCCCTCCAGGCGCCAGTCGACGTCGTCGACGACGCATCGTAGGTAGGTATTGTAAGGCTACATTTTACACTCTCGCGCGAGATGACACGAGGTTGAGGTACATTGCAATCTTATAATACGAGAAAGACTACGAATCTTTTAGAATAACGACAATGTATCTCGGCCTCGTCTCGGCTCGCGCGATAGTGTAAATGTAGCATTAAAACCTTCACCTCGCAGCCGCCCCGCCGGACACGCGCCGCCCGCTAGTCGGAAGCGCGCCGACGCTGCGCCGGAGACGTGCTGTTTAAGCGTGGGATGACCTTTATACTTCTTCATTCATTTATACACACATACATATACATATACACTGCAAGTTAGGCGTGTGTTTTATGACGATTACAACTGTTACAACTTTTTGAATCCCTTATCTCCAAAACGGTAACTCGTAGGAAAAAAATACGATTACTTACATTTTTTATAGTTCATTTTATGATACAAGTAAACCTCCAAACCTTCAAGAAAAGAGACCTTTCCTTTACCTTTTGTATAATCTATTTATTTAATTATATTCTTGTTAATAAAGTAGGAATAAAAAAAATTAAGAAAAGAGCGTATTCCTTTTTAAAAGGCCGGCAATACACCTGTGACTCCTCTGGTGTTGCGGGTGTCCATGGGCGGCGCTGATCGCTTACCATCAGGTGATCCGTCTGCTCGTTTGCCTCCTATTCTATAAAAAAAGTGAAAGAACTGAATTTATTTCTGCAAATAGGCTACAAGGTAGCATTTTTACATACACGTCAATTTTTTAAGAGAAAAATGAGGTTGACATTTCTTAACTGACTACTCTGAGAAGAAGTGCCGAAACAAACTCAAACGAACACAGTGTGACAAAACTTACCGAAAAAAATCGCGAAAAAATATTTCTTTGACATTCGACCTAATAAACAAGTAAATAAAGTAGACCAAAGTCCGGCTACATCGCGCTTCTTCACCCAACGTCACTGGCAATACGTGGACATTTGTCCCCCAAGATATCCTTAGATCTCACCCCCTGGGTATTAGGTACATGGGACCCATAACTTATATACTGAAATGTTAGTGTTATATGTTATGCGCGCTTTCCAATTTCCCTTCGAGAAACCAAAAGTGTAGTGTGGCGACAAAGATAAGTATTGTTATTTTAATTAATTAATTTTATATTCACCCCGCAGTCAACGACACCAAAACACGTAAGTACCAATATAAACTTTGTTACAATGTGTTAAAGCTTAAATGACAAATGACTTAATTATTTCTGGTCAAGATCCAAACGGTCACCGGTGACCGCTTTCCGCTCACTGCATTATAGACCTTCGATGTTTAGAGACTGCTTTTGTATAAACAAATTTTGGAGATTTTCGGTACGAGTGATTGACTTATTAACAAAAATATTGTAGCAGTCGAAATGACTGCCTCGATGACCGAGTGGTTGCAAGTGCGACTGCCGGGTAAGTAGTCTCGGGTTTAATTCCTGAGACGGGCAAAGTATTAGTGAGTTTTAAAAAAATCTCAGTCTCAAGAGTCTGAAATTGTACCCGGTATATGGCAATAGGCTCACCCCCTATTACATGGGACTTATAACATAAATTGTGAAAAGTGGGTGTTACATTGTACAGTTACGCTGGTTTGTACATGTAGAGAGGATGGATGAAAGTAGAGTAACGAAAGAAGTATACAGAGCGAATATGAATGGGGCCGTCGGTAGAGGGCGCCCTAGGCGGACATATACTGACTAGATTGGCGATATATTAAAGAAGAGCCAAATAAAAAGTACCCTTAACCGACGAGCATGCATGAAAAGATTGATGACTGTTGATGAAGCGAAAGAGGTATGTAGGAATCGTAGTAATTGGCGTTCCATAGTCTCTGCCTACCCCATGGGAGACAGGCGTGAAGTTATGTATGTATCATCATCAGTACAAACAGAGAGTCTTCACAAGTCCTTACCTACTATGATTACAGCCACCAACCAAAGAGGAGCGGATTCAACAGTTACAACAAAGTGTAAGTAAGAAACAAGGTATTTTGTTGTATGTTTGTTTGTTTGTTTGTCTGCTACTCCTTCACCTCAAAACAGCTTAAGGGATCGGGATGAAATTTCGAATAACGGTAGATTTTGCTCTGTAACAACTCATAGGTCAGTCTTATCACACAGGTTGGCAAAGCCGCTGGCTGAAGATAATTGATCATAGATCTTAGTAACTGCTTTTCTTGCCCGGTATAATTTTAGCAATAGGCTCCTATTACATGAGATTCATAAAATAAATAGTGAAAAGTGGGTGTTACATTGTATTAAGTGCCATAATGTGCACCTCTGCCTACCCCTGCGGGAATAAAAGGTGTGATGGTATGATGATGATGACTATTAGAGTATGTACAACTGTTTTAAGATCAAGTGGTGATTAAAGTAGAATATATTTGACATCGTTCCTTTTCGTAGAATGAATGAGTAATGCTGGCTCATGAAACTGAACTGTTGAGATCACAGTTCAGTTGATCCGTCCAATAAGTGTGATATTAATATGACAGTGGCATGTAGTGCTGTAATGTGCACCTCTGCCTACCCCTTCGGGGATAAATGGCGTATTGTTATGTTATGTTAGTGCTCTTTTAGGTGTACTACTTATATATGTGTGTGTAAACATACATATATGTATGTCGGAAGGATGGTGTGGGCGATGTCAAGCGAGAACCCTCTTCGTCATATATATCGGTAGAGGTATGTTTATGCAGTAATAAAACAATTAAATCTTCGTAAATAAAGTAACGTTTACTTTCGACAGTGCACAATAAAATTACTCAGCGATTGCGTAACGTGTGAACTGGGCAACGATTGACGAACGACCGCCTCGAGCTTGCGCTTGCGCTGCTTTATATATCACTCGGTGGTGGGGTTGAAGTGACGTCGGCCAGTTGTTTGTTCACTGCTTGCCCATTACATTCGCAGTTTACAAAATAATGACGGCGGCGCCGTCATGTATTATGTTTAATAGTACACGTCTTAACTGGTCTCGTTTCACGGCAGACTTAAGACATGAACATGTCTCGTAATACAATATCACATGTCATTTGTTTTTAACAGAGAAAAAAAATTTTTCTTTCTAGTGGCTAATATTATGATGATGATGAATAGAATACTGTTTTCAGGACGATTTCGGAGCACCAATACGTTGGGTGCCACTAACTTCGGTAAGTTGTAAAACTAAATAAAGTCGGTGTACTGTATCTATCCTGGTTATTTTCATAATCACTTGATAAATTATAGTTTGTTTACGTTAAGAATGCAGTGAATAATCAGGGCAACTGTATATAAAGGTGTGTTCATAATGGTGTGAAATTGAAACAAATATGTTCTAAATGAAGAAGTTTAATAAATTTATAAAAATACACTTAATGTTGAACTAAAAATCGCGGGTTACTCACGTGAATATACTGAGAAAAGCTCTACTAGAACCACAGAGGTGTTCTTTCTCATGATCAGCGTGCGCAGTTGCGGTGATTCCGCGCAGATTTTTAGTTAATTTTGTATTTCTCACGATAGTTATTATAAAACATACACATAAAAGTTTAAAATCAGTTTAGGTGGCGGTCTAGGCCGATAGACAATGATGATTTCCTGCATTCTTATCGCAAATGTACTATAAAACCATGTGTTCCAATGATTTCGATATTAAATAGTAATACGTCGTTTCAGCCAGATACAAGTGATGGACTGGCGAAAGTGACGGTAAAGTTTGATACTATAATTAATAAAATATTTATCAAGAAAAGGATAAAATGCTAGTGGCTTCGTTCTTTTGCTCCGAAGTGTACATAAAAGTTGCTGAAAAATGTTTGCTTTCTTTTTTTTTTTTTAAAACGCTGCCCCACATCTGGATTTTCTCCTGTGTCGTGGGTGCGTTTACAAACATACAAGTTCACATACACAATGACACCCAGACCCGAAACAACAATTTGTGGATCACACAAAGTGTTGTTCCGTGCGGGAGCCGAACCCGCGACACGTTGCACGGCAGCCGGTTGCCCAGCCACCGCACCAACCGTGCAGTCACATAATGAAGGTTACAGAGAGTTACTGGATGCAGGTCGCTTTCAACCGATTTGGAAGACAATGAAGCGGCCTATGTTCAGCAGTGGTTATTTTTTTTGAGCGACAAGTGGGAGTGTCAGAGTATTACTGACCACCAAACCATCCCATTCCTACTCCTGAACTTCGAGCCGGAGCCCCAGTAACGGTTAAGTACTCCACGGCTTAGTATTGGCATCAGCTCTATTGGGAGGGCCCAATAGGATTGACAGATAGGGATCTGTGGTGGTCTGATGGCTCATTGAGGCGCGCGCGGAACGCGACGCGTTGTACGCTCGGGTCTGGATCTTGACATGATGATGATAAGCCAGCTGAGTTTCAGATAATTCATTTAGATATTTATTTTTTATTTTCAATGATATCAATTTATCTATTTTGAATTGATTGCTAACACCAAGTGAAATGAATTTCAGGATAAAAAAACTCACAAGAATCAACAGTTCATTATTGAGGTGAGTATTCTTTTAACTTTTCTATATTCAAATCGGAAATTATTCAGCGCATCCTTGCTAATTTTATAACACTCGTTTTCCTAACAATAACAAACCAAATATAAAAAGAATTAGCGAAATCGGTTCAGCTGTTCTTGAGATTTGCGCATGGTAAAACATTCAGCGATTCATCTATCTACCTCTATAATATAAAAATGAATCACTAAATATGTTGCTAAGCGCAAATCTTGAGAACAAATGAACCGATTTCGCTGATTATTTCAAGTTTGTTGGGTTTGTTATTATTAGGAGAAGTTTCTAATACAAGAAAAACAACAAAGATGTAAAGATAAATTTCCAAAATAAAATATTGCTTGCGCAGTACGCTAGTTTCTACACAGACTATATAAAATCTCACTCACATAATATTATTGTATCCATAATGACGAAAAATATTGGAATGCGATAAAATTATAACAATACAACAAACAAACAAAATAAAATACTAATCAATAAATAAATGACTGCTTAAAAAACCAAGTTTTTGAAATGAAATTGATTTGAATTTAGAATTTTTATATATTATTCTTAATCAAAAAATATTTTGATTTGAAATGGCCAGTACTGCAGAACGGCAATTTCATAGGTATAGACAGAGGTATAGACAGATATTTATCTATTTATTTTGAATAAATGATTTTTATTATATTATTTTTATTATTATTCGTTAATATTTTCAGGGTGTACTTTACGTTCCTGTTGTGGACGAGAATGTGGCTCGATTAGGGTTGACTGTGAGTAGCAAGTAGTATAATATTAGTAGTCAATACTGACACCTGTCATCATCATCATCTAAAGACTGATATTAATTAATCTATAGTGATTAGATTCCAGATTTGACAATAGCTACTGTCATTTTGTGAAATAATGATACCACATATAATAGTATAGTGATGAACACAAAAATCGTTAAATAATCAGTGTGTGTGTTTTATAACAAATGTTACAGAAAGTGACAGGATAGCGATAGCGATGACGGCGACAATTTATAAAATAACTTATTACCATAATACATCTATCTGTTTTATTTGTCATGTTCCTTCATGATTACATTTTTTTATTTATTTCACACACAATTATACAAGAAAAGTCTCAGATCGTTAATTAATCGTCAAAACAAAATGATCGGTTCAGAAATATTTAATTTCATGATATACTTAGTTCACAAGAGTAAAATTATAAACAAGAAAAATCGATCCAGAAATATTGTATTTCCATGTCGAATAATTTCGCAACGTCACTATTTAGTACTTGTCATAACGTTGCAACACTGAAATTGTCAAATCTGGAATCGAATTAAAATTCCGAGTATAGATTCGTTGACAATTCATTTTTACGTCTAAAACACATTGACATAGAGCATAGTAGTTGTTCCGTGCGGGACTCCAACCCGCGACACGCCATTGCACTGACCGTGCAGTCTCATAATACATTTTTAACCTACCGCAATGCCATATTAAAATTAAGTTACAGTTTTACCACATTTATATGAGGTAGTTCATACGAATTATGTTCTTAATTCTCTAATTAACCGACTTCAAAAAGAGGAGGAGGTTCTCAATTCGACCGTATATATCTGCTTTTTTAATCTGGTAAATCTATAGTTTCATAAAAAATCAATTCAGTTGCCAATCACAAAATGAACTTATAACCTAAAACAATAAAACACAAATTCCAACAGACAGAGGACTATCATGATACGACAACGCAGCTTCCTTCCCTGACTCCTAAGAATGATTCATCTATCAAGACCATTTTAAGATCTATGAACCTAAACAAGAGCTCTGAACTAGAGTGGCTGGCGATGGAAACTGTTCTTGGACCGAAACAAGTTTATCCGGCACAGGTAAGATAATATTTGTCTCATGAGAAACCGTAGGATCTTATCATCGTTAGCACTTCTAATGCTAAATTTTGACTTTATATTGTCGTTACATCGGTCTCTCAGAGGTATATATAATAGGTAAAGGATCAATGAGATTGTAAAAACAATTATTTTAAAGAGTATCGCTAGAGTTTCTTGCTCGTTCTTTTCCAATCGAAACTATACTTTTGAACGAGCGCCTAGCTTCACTGACAGACAGACGGACGGACAATTCAATTTGTGACGTTCCAAAAGTACTTAATTTAGGATTAATTGAAATCCCACCAAAAACATAAATGTAAAAAAGGGGAGCCAAGTTCAGCCCAAATATTATGCTTTGACGTGGGCTTCGCCGAAAAAAGAATGAAGATCTAAATGAGTGCCAAGTTCTATGCAAAATTTAAATATGTATCTATAGGAACAAAATAATGTTATGAACGAGAATCAAACTATATTTCTTTGCTTTATTGGATACCTATAATAATTGCTGTTATCTAAAAATGTGAGATCTTAAAGTAGGTTAGATTTGACTTGGCCAGTTTTCATCAGTCATTATTTTTATAAAGTTTTTCAATATTTTTATACTGATAAAAACTAGCCACGGATAAAATTAAACGTACGAAGTTTTATGTGTTTATGTTAAATAGTTTTTGAGTTATAGAGGGGTCAAAAGTGGCACGAAGTGGTTCGTGTAAAGATACACTGTGGCGCGCGCTGTTTGCTGAACTTGGCTGACGCGCGGCCGCGCGGCTCGATAAATACTTTGAATTTTGACTTTGTGCCCATGGGCATTCTCGCTCGTCATTGGTCGAGATCATTCCCACAACCATGACATGGCGGTCCGCGATCGAGTTCACTTCGAATTGAAAGTTACAGAATAAACTCAAACTCAAAAGCATTTATTTCAATTAAACCATAATTTGGTACTTTTGAAACGTCAACAAATATGAAATATACAATAGTCTGTCAGTCTGTCCGTCAGTGAAGCTAGGCGCTCGTTCCAAAATGTCGATTCGAGTGGAGAAGAACGAGCAAGAAACTCCATTCGTTACTCTTTTAAAAAAAGTCTGTTTTACATTGCATTGCTCTGATACATATTCCAATATTGTACACACATGTGAGAATAATGTAAAGACATACCTGACGCAACATACAAATAACAGAACATACTAAAATAGGAAAAAAAACAAAACCAAGAGAAAACAAATATCTTAAGTCTGACATGGTCCTCACATATGTATACTGACAATCCATATAAAATAGTGCTTCTATACAAGAAAAAAATATAAAATAAACTCTTGTTTAAATAAAGAAAGAAATGCTCGATGCCACAAGAAAAATAGATTGCCCTCATCGGAATCAAAGTGTTAAATTACCTATTATCGTAATCTGAACTAGGTACTGACTACATTTGAGTATTGTCCAGTGGAGCCGAACCAACACGCTGCCAAGCATTACTATCCTCAAGATAATCAATCACCCTGTAGTAAGCTTGTTTACATAATTCGCGCTTAATATATGTTTTAAATTTACTTTCATTGAGATCTAGTATGCTATTTGCTATTTTATTATAGCATTTAATACCTAACCCCATAAAGGATTTCTGTACCTTGGACAGTCTGAATTGCAGTACAGCTAACTTATTCTTGCCTCTAGTATTAAGCTTGTGTCTATCGCTTCTTTTTTTGAACAATTGCCTATTCTTTGTTACATACATTATATTTACATATATGTATTGACAGGTCACCGTTAAGATATTTATCGTTTTAAACAATTCTCTTATAGCATATAATAGCTTAGTAGTTCAGCAAAGAACCACCTAACAAGCACAGCTCCAACCCAGCAATTAAGTTGCCATTTAAATATGAACTTTAAATCGTATGTGGTATAATATATTTCATAACGTCGATACAAATAACCGACGCCGAGTGTTCAGCGCGCGGTTCTCTTGAGTTGTAGTTGAGGCGCCCGCGTGCTTCCAGCGTGCGGGCCACGTACTTACGGCGCGCCGCCTGCGAGGCGGAAGCTCACCACAGAACATGTTCTGTGAACCAACGGCTAGTCGATGCCGAGCCTCTCGTCAGACGTAAGTGAAACTACGTCGAATCGTACACTATATTCCTGATGACAAAAAGCTTCCACCTCGCGGGCCGGCGCGCAACTAGAGGACGCTGGCGGTTACCGGTATGCAAATTCGAAACAACGTCGTGCCGCAACCATACTTATTAGTTGTGCGATGACATTAACAAGGGTTGGCAATTTCAAACTTATAATTAGAAATTTGATTCTAAGTTTTTTAAAATCGTAACGTTTATAGTCTGTTTAATATTTGTTTCACGTTATGATATGGGGTTTATGTCTGGAGATAGCCCACCGCCGCTGGGTTATGGCATGTAAGTAGAGAACCAATATTGCATTAAAATAAACTCCATTTGTTTTTTTTCAGTGTGAAGCTGAATCCTGCCAGGCCAGGGTAAGCTTGTAAAAAGTGACTAATGAACTCTTTCTTAATTCGCTTAAGTGAGAAATATTTGGAAATAAGTAACAGGGGGATATTTTTCAGTAGTAGTATGGAGTTTGGTTATAAACTGTTTTTTTAAAGTTCTCAGTGATAGCTCGTCGTTTGGACTTGAGTTCGGTGTATGGCAATAGGCTAGCACCTTCCCCCTTTTAAATACTCATAATATGTATAAGTAATAAAAGTGGGTATTTACATTCAATGATGGCCGAGGAGTCTGCCTCGGACTGACTTGGAAAAGAGGACTGCCTTGTTGGCCGATAGGCCGCAAGCGTGACTCGGCGTCTCAGGTTCGATTTCCGGGTCGGACAAAGTATTACTCGTTTTTTTTAATTGACTGTTGTAGCACGGATCCTATAGTTATGCCCGATATAATGGCAATAGGCTCACCCTCTATTTAATGGTACTTTTAACATAAATAATGAAAAGTGGGTGTTACGTTGTACAGGGGTATTAAGTGCCGTAATGCGCACCTCTGTCTATCTTTTAGGGGCTAAAAGGCGTGATGTTATGTTATGTTACATTTAAAGTGTACACCTACACGGATTCTCTACTACTCTTTCAAATAATAAGAATTATGACTGAGTCAGTCAGTATGACGAATAATATTAATTAATAATTATGTAATTTTTCTGTACTGATCAATTTCAGTGTCATAAGCCCAAGTGTGATTCTAAGGTAAGTTTAATTTTCAAAAAATTAGGTAATAACAAGCCATATCCCAATAGCAAGTGAAAAGTAATAATCATATGTAATGTAACACATGTATGTATTCATATTACATGGGACCCATAACATAACTATATATCTACCGATGCTTCGAAAGAGTAAAATTATTGTTTAAGTTTACGTTAATTATAGTTTAATTTTAATCACTATTAAAATAATGGCCTATGTGCAATTATTTTAATATTATTGTTCGATACATATGCATGTGTGTATGCCTATTGTAGTGTGAGTAAGAAGCCATCCTTCTAGTGTGAAAATAAATCTGTTCAAGCAACACCTCTTTGCATTTATCCAAGCTACCTAAATAAAAGTGAACCTTATTACCAAAACAATTATAATTATGATAGTATTCAATATATTATTATTCATATCCTATTTAGTGCCGCGGGGAAATGTGTGCATCTGGGGTAATGTAATTTCTTTTAATTTAATTGTACCTAAAACTAATTAAATAAATTTAAATGTCGTGGTTACCCGGAGGTTTAAGACGTTCGCTTCTCATGCATGAGGGTTCGAAACCTACCAACGGCAAGTACCAATGTGACTTTTTCCGAGTTATATGTACTTTCTAAGATTATCTGGACATCACTGACAAACGGTGAAGGAAAACATTGTGAGGAAACCTGGGCTTATAATTTCAAATTATAAGTTGTGAAATCGCCAACCCGCATTGAGCAAGCGTGGTGATTAATGCTGAAACCTTCTTAGCGTGAGAAGAGGCTTTGCTCATCAGTGGGCGTTTATAGGCTGTTGTTAATGACGATGATGATGATGACCTAAAACTTACTTAAACTTTACGATTTACTTTTACGATTCTATTACCTTTTGGTGATGGTAGTTAGCCACTTTTCTAGGCGCCCGGATACTAATTTCTGTACATGTTTTCTTTTCTATTCGTACGGTAAATTGGTGCAGTCCTATTAAGACATTTATGTGTGTAAAAATGCGTATAAGAGATTCGTTCATTTTACACATAGATTTTTCCACTTTGTAAAATATCTTCATATTATCAAATAAGATCCTTTGTCTTTGACCTTCCACACATTATTCAGATTGAAAAATGTATTAAATTCTAATATCCTTTTGTATTTATTCTCAGTGTGTGGGAGTTGGTTGCAATGCCAATGTAAGTTACGTTTTATATTAAAACTGTTAAACATTCGATATTTGTTTTGTTTCACTATTTTATAGGAATACATTTCTAGTTTATTTAAAAGTGGTAAAGCCATGTTTCGGCACGAATGGGCCGGTTCCACTAAACTGATACCACGGCCTCACAGAAAACCATAATGAAACAACGCTTTTTTAAGGGGGGAAATCATCGAACGACTTCTCCCGCCTACGTGAGGCGGGAGGGAGTCTCAGACTCTTACTGACTGAAAACTAACCCGTTCCTACTAATGCACTTCGAGCTGGAGCCGCGGTAACCCGTTAAGTTCTCCGCGGCAATGTGAATCAACACTTGCGTTGTGTTTCGTCATGTGAGTGAGGTTACCCGCGGCCCAATTACCCCCTCCCCCTTCCCCAATCCCTAAATCCCCAACAATCCTAATTCCTAATCCCAAAAGGCCGGTAACGCACTTGTAACACCTCTGGTATTTCGGGTGTTCATGGGCAACGCCGATTGCTTACCATCAGGTGATCCGTCTGCTCGTTTGCCGACTTATCCAATAAAAAAAGTCTCGGTGTGAGCGAGGGTTTGATTCGATTGTTAGACTAATGCCGGCTTGACCTCTCCTAAATTTTAACGAATCTCTAAGTTAATATACGTGACATGTAACGATATTTTGCCTGTAGGTGACACCTAACAGTATAAGTAAGAAGTTAGCTTAGGTGCTCCGTCTCGCTAAGTAATTTTTAGTTAAGAGATCGTTTAAGAGTGCTTAGGGAAAAGCACTTATTAATCCTGTATTATAGTCGTTGTAGTTAATGAATAATTTATAGGATGTTTATTTTCTTTAGTGCAACGGACCTGCCTGTTTCTCTATGGTATGTTAAAATATAATAATTATATCTCACAAAAATGTTCTTTAGGGTTAAAATATGTATTTCCAAATATACTGGGTGATCCACAAATTGTTGTTTCGGTTCTAGATATCATGTTGTGTATGTGAATTTATATATTTGTAAACGCACTCACGATGTAAAAAATGGTGTTAATTGCTACGCCGTAGCATTCGTAGCACTGCTACGTAGCTACTACGAACGGCGTAGCAACTAAATGGTTTTTAAGAATTGAGTTCGAAAATTAATTTGTTCGTAAAGTGCAAACAATATCGTGCAGTAACTGTCTAAATGGTTTTGAAATTTGAACCCAACTAGTATACAATTAAAGTTTACTTTCAATTCCCAGTGCATTGGCGAGAAATGTACTGCAAAGGTAAATATTTCATTTTCAATTTATGTCTTTGAACCATTCGTTTACTATTGAGAATTTGTGTTTGATACAAAATGTATTTTTAAATGCTGCAGTTTGTTTGAGTTGATTTCGAGGAAAGATTTAATAAATGGTGTACTGTGTTGTATGAAAATAGATATTTTATGATGCATCACATGAATCAGTTTTGAAAAATATTAATTAATAGATTCGTGATTCTTTTTTAATTTATCATGTTGTGAAAGTGTTTTGATGTAATTTGTTTTTGTAAAAATATTATTATTTAATTACTCTATGATCTTGAGTTATCGAGTGGTCACAGTCGATGATGTGGAGTGCGACCCTGGAGCTCAAGCTATCTAGTTTGATGCCTAAATCACATTAATAGTACATATAGAAAAATAGTGAAAACTGGGTTTATCACACATATGTGATGTGTAGTAAAAGCCTCCATATAAAGTATACTCTCATATATACTCAATATTTATTAAGGTACACTATCAAAAAAATATAATTTATATAATATATATTTTTTTCTGTGTATTGTTTGTGTTGTCTACATGAATAAATAAATGAATAAAAAATATCTAACTACCGAAATATGGTAAAGTGCCCGGTTTATGACGAAAGCCTCACCCCTATTACATGAGACTCGTAACATTAATAGTGAAAAACGTGGCTGTTACATAGTACAATGGCATTAAGTATCGTAATGTGCACCTCTGCCTACCCTTTTGGGGACAAATGGCGATATATTAGACTATATTATGTTACGTAACTACAAAAAACTCCATATAAAAACACAGCCTGTATTATCTAAGCACGTTCAATACCGTTTTCGAAAACACCACATGGTGCTAGGATTTAGGAAAAAATCAGAGTGTCCAATCACAGTAGCTGTCGAAAATAGAATGACCGATGGCGTGATATTAGCTAATTCCTTATTGGATGAAAATATGAGAGTTGTACTAGCTCCATTTGGTCAGCAAAAAAACGTACTAGAAATACGAACCACAATCCTTAACGATTTTATCGGCGTGGGAGAGCCATGCTTTGGCACGAATGGGCCGGCTCGACCGGAGTGATACCATGGCCTCACAGAAAACCGACGTGAAGCAACGCTTGCGTTGTATTTCGTCGTGTCAGTGAGGTTACCGGAGGCCCAATTACCCTCCCCTATCCCAATGTCCCCAATCCCTGAATCCCCAACGATCCTCAAACTCCTAATTCCCAAAAGGCCGGTAACGCACTTGTAATGCCTCTGGTGTTCCAGGTGTCCATGGGCGACGCCGATTGCTTACCATCAGGCGATCCGTCTGCTCGTTTACCGGCTTATGCCATAAAAAAAATACGATGACTATACAGCGAGTATTGCATTGTAAAATCACATGTGGCTTGTTTTATTGAATTGCAGTGTGAAGGCATGAATTGCGAGTCCCGGGTATGTGTGGAATTTAATTACTTTTTTATTTGTATTACGTTGAAGTGAGGAGTTAGATCGTTTTATGAGTGACCTTATTTCAAAATAGTGATTGATTTTAGTGTCACTAAAAATATTGTACTCTTTATATTTAGTTATATAACTCTGTAACTATGTTTATTTTTGGAATAGAACATGATGTTGTATCGTGTTGTATTTTTGTATCTAATTGTGTATTTCATTAAAAATCGTATTGCAAATTATTATTATTACTGTAGTGTAGACCTTAAGCGCGACTAGCAAGGGCTCTCATTCCTAGGTCTGCTAAAATTTATTTGGGACTTTTTGAGAATTTCTCAGAAGTATTCTGATATTGTTTTCATAATAACTATCGTGAGACATACTAAATTATCTAAAATCGCGGGTTACTCACGTGAATACTAACACACTGAACTGTGGAAGAAACCCTCTGTGGTTCGAAACAAGTAGAGCTATTCTGATACTGTGCATAGAATTATGTTAAATGGTTCACTCACCCCTATTACTTAGGATTTAAACCATAGCTAAATGAATCCTATTATTAATATTATCCTTGACGTCAAAACGGCTGAAGGGATCATGATGAAATTTGGAACAGGGGCAGATTATGGTCTGGAATAACACTATATAGGCAATAAGCTACTTTTTACCCTCCGGGAATACGGACGAAACCGCTGGCCAAAATAAATAAAAGTGGGTACACTGTAAACGTGGACTCTACTTATCCCTTTAGAAATTAGAAAGCGTGACGCTAAGATTTATTGTTAATTTATTGTTCTTCAGTGTTGGGGTAAGGGCTGCGAAGCTACAGTAAGTTTGTATGATACTTATTCGTATACTCATATTCATACTTTCACAAAACATTCCACAAACCTTTACAATTGTTCATCGCACCTGTTCACAGTAGCAATTTTAAAAATCAAATACGAACATTGGTACAAACGAGTACAGTTCAAGCTATACTAACCAGTATAAACTGACTGTCAAATATGCCGTAAGATTATAGAAAGCAAGACCATGATATACTGGTTTTGCATAGGCTGATGAGTGACCGTATACAAAGGTTCGCCTGTATGTGATATTTTGTTCAGGGAAAGAGCAACGTAAATATTGAACCGTGGATATTGATCAAACAGTATGCTGCCCTTCTAATATTTTGTCAGATCTTGAAAGAATATCTATTGGTTTTGTATATTAGTATTTTACGTTTCAAAATTTGAAATTTGTGAAGCAATTCTTATGTTTGGGAGCAAAGCAAGTGGAGCAACTTTCTTTCAGTGTTTTTTCTTTTCTTGATTTACGTTTTCTGATAGCAGTTTTATAATTATTAATTCGTATCGTATATTGTACAAAAGGCAATTTAATAACCTTTTTAATAGGAACGTATAGGGTAGATGACTAATTTTTATTTTAATTTCCGTCTAGTCCATATGTTGCAAACGTTCATAGGCCATGGTAACCACTTACCATCAGGTGGGCCGTGGGCTTCTGTTGCCACCGTTGTGGTATAAAAAAAAACATTTTGTTGTCAAAGTCAAAATCATTTATTTCAATTAGACCAGGATGGCACTTTTGAATGTCAACAATACTTATTTAAAAGTGAAGCTATTTGCTCATTCCAATATATAGATACCTATGAAGAAGACACGCTAGTGGCTTGTATACCGTGCTCCCAAGTGTATATACATATATTGAGTTGAAATAACAGTAATTATAGTTAGGACTGCAACTCGTGGTTTTTGAAATTTCGAACATCAATATTGTTCATGGGATAAGTCGGCAACCGAGCAGTCGGATCACCTGATGGTAGGTAATCGGCGCCGCCCATGGATACCTGAAACGCCAGAGGCGTTACAAGCGCAATGCCGGCTTTTTGGGGGTTAGTAATTTGGGGATTGGGGATTAAGGGATATTTTATTTAACGGCCCATATTGTTCTTAAGGTTATTTTCTTTCTTGATCACTTTGACTGGATTTTGGTGTTACATTGTTCTCGCACAATCCAAACAGCAAAACTATGTAACTAGTAAATTGTATTGTGAACCTGATTGAAAAAGAGTAACCTCTGGAGTTTCTTGCTCGTTCTTCTCCATAGGAATCTACACCTTGGAATGAGCAAATAGCTTCACTTTTAATATTAATTTTATTTTGACGTTCAAAAGTGCCATTCTGGCCTAATTGAAATAAATGATTTTGACTTTGACTTTGACTTTGACTTTGACATCATTATCATCATCATAATTGAGTGTGTGAATCAAATTTTTTTATGACAATAATGTTGAATTAGCTAACTTAGTATAAGAACTATAAATACAAATTTTATTATGAGTCTATTGTAAGCAACGTGCAAATCGTTTGATGACTTCCATTCGGCTGATATAGAAGTCGTGGTCGCCGATTTCAAAAGAAAATGCGATTGAAGTCGGTTTTTTAAAACATATTTTATAAAAGAGTTATCATTATTATTTATACTTATTTTCAGTGTACACTCCTGTCCTGTATCTACACTGTCAATGGAGAGACTTTTGTCACAAATGCTACATTTGATCAGTTATATCCGAACTATGACAACAAGCCTAAGAATGATGGTCGTCAAGCGCAGCGTCTGGAGCAACCCGAAGACAATACGAAACTAAAAAATGAGGATTATTATTATTAGAAAATTTAATTAAACGATACGCTAGGAGACAAACGTCCTGGGACACGTGCCGCCAGCGATGTTGGGTGAAGTAGCGCAACGTTGCCGGACTTTGGTTGATATCTTTGGCAAAGTCAACGTCGCTGTGGTCATAAGTTGCACGTTGTCACTGTATAAATCTGGCGACATCGACCGGTTTCATTCGATATGTCGCCGATACATGTTTTGGGACATTTTTTCTCAGTGTATATTTATCTTAATGCTTTTGCTAACTAGAGGCCCTTATAACTTAATGTCTTTTGATCTTTAAGGAACGGAATGTCATATTCCTTTATTTTTATTGTTATTAAACGATTTTATCTAGCTTGTTCTGTTTATTTGTTTGGGTCATATGTAATAATTGGAATTTTACCCCCTTCCTGATGACAGATCGATGTGATATTCGGTACTCTTAATCTTGATGTCTGTTAGGGAGAGTTTTTTTGGGCTATATAATTTTTTTTTTAAAAAAACGTTGCCCCACACTAGGATTTTCTCCTGTGTCGTGGGTGCGTTTACAAACATATAAGTTCACATACACATGACACCCAGACCCGAAACAACAATCTGTGGATCACACAAAGTGTTGTTCCGTGCGGGAATCGAACCCACGACCCGTTGTACGGCAGCCGGTTGCCCAGCCAACGCGCCAACCGTGCAGTCGAAGCCAACCGTGCATAATTGATGATGCTGTTTAAAGGGTACTAGTTTATTTGACGGTAGGTAGGTGTGCTTTAGCAAATATAATATTATATGGCGCGCGAAGGTACAGTGCTCTCAGCTGATCGAGTGGAAAAGGACGGGCCGCGACCCTCGTACATGTTGCTCCCCGCGCATCGCTGATCCGTCTGATGCCATCGCCGCCAGTGCTGCCTTCGTCGACGTCATCGATATGTACCTATAAGAAGTTTCCGAACAATGTCCATATAATATTTTCTATTTTTTCCACATCTACCTCCATTATAGATATCAATCAGATAAAACAGCTTGATTCGTAGAATACAGTAAATTAAAACAGTTTATAAATCTTAAAAAATGTCCATTATGTTACATGACATGAGTGTATAAGAAAAATCTTACTGGAAAAACGAATTTTAACGGATAGTTTAACGTAAACCTGTATTATCATTGTACTTGTTGTATGTCTGAATAAAGGAACTATATGGTTATTAAAAATATATAAGGAGACAGTTCATTATTATATTATATTAAAATAGAAAAATAAATTTATTGTTTTATTCTTACCCCCTATTTTGTTTTGATTGAATGGAACCTACCGTATTGTTATTCACTAGTGTGAACCTCTCGTTCTTCGTTCAATAAGGTTTTAGCTAACGTCACTCCAATATTTGACAATTACTATGATTGGACAGAAAGCTCTATTCCTACATTCGCGTCATATGGACAACAAAAATACAAAGTCTTAATTGAAACTCATTGAAACCAGGATAATACAGTAGAGTCCAGATAAACATCGAAATAATGAAGGTTATAACTAAACATTGTTATGAGCCAAATGCATTTCAGCGCTTGATTATAGAGAGAGTAGATAGAAAACGAAATTATATGGAATTCTCGTACATTTTGACAATAGTTAGTGTCAATCCCATACATTGAGGATTTGGCTGGAGGCGCAGGTTGTAGAAGCAATCGTTAAAAAATTTAAAGCTTAAAGCTTAGAATTAAAAACAACCTGGTACTCTTTGTCTGGGGTCTAACATTATTTAGACACCACTGACAAACGGTAAAAGCAAACATCGTGAGGAAACCTGGGCTTATAATTTCTTATTATAAGTTTGCTATCGCATTAAGCAAGCGTGGTGATTACTGGCCACTTTTAGGTGGTTGATAATTTGGTTGGGGATCATACAACCTGTTGATATATCTTATCATTAATATTAGAAATGTGGAAGTTTCTTTGTTAAGATGTCTGTCCGTCAATCATGCTGAAACTACTGAACGGATTTTGATGAAATTTGGTTTACAGGCCCCTGCCTGTATAATAAGTCAGCCCATATCCTTATGAGCTGACTTAGGTGATAGGATATTTTTTATCGCGATTAAATGCTCCCATGAGATAGTCAAAGTCAAAGTCAAAATAATTCATTTCAATTAGACCAGAACGGCACTTTTGAACGTCAAAAATAAAATTCAAAGTGAAGCTATTTGCTCATTCCAAAGTGTAGATTCCTATGGAGAAGAACGAGTAAGAAACTCCATAGATAGTATCTTATAAAGTACTCCGACGTACCAAGTAGTCTATCACAATCTATGACAGAAACAACGAGTAGTAGCTACATATTTTATAACGTGATAAATAAGATAATTATCGTTTGACAAAACCTGCCAAAAGTGTACCAGCCAAGTAAAATGATCAACTCCAAGACGTTTTGTCAATTTGCTGATTGGAAGTGACCTCGAAGGTAACAAGCCAGCAACCGATTGGTGGCCTCCATTCGAGAACCTTTTTGCCTCATGGACGACTTTCTGAATGGATTTCGAGCAGTAAAGATTGTGGGGATAGACAGACACCATAAGTATCAATTAATAAATAAATTAATCAATAGTTTCCTTCATATTCACACGTCTGGTCCAACAAGTACGCTGTTTAACACGTTAACCGCCGCGTAGTTCACCGGTGACCTACGTTAGCGGAGGATTTGCCTTCAGCAGTTTTCTGTCGGCTGTCAAAGGCTTAAGCATGCGTCATACCAGACCTTTTTCGATATGTCTCCAATGAGGACACCAAAAAATCTTTCTACTGTGATCTCTCCACCGCCGTTACTTCAGGGAATGATAGATAAGAAAAAGGATATTGAAAAATAGTATTTATTACTATACATACAAATTCTAAATTACATTACAAGTGAATCCTTAATGATAATGGGGCATCGGGCACAAAGCCTATACCATTTTTTTAAGACTGTAAGATGTATTAGAGGAGATAGGTTACTCTCTTCTTCTGCCCTTAACTTTTGTTGCTTTTGAAGTTTGATTACACATATACAGGGAGAAATCGGAACGTTTCCGAAAAACATGAACCTTTAGCAGTTGATTACAATTAAAACCACAAAAAAAAACATTTACTTAAAAAAAATTAAGTCGCGGGTGTTATTATCACCGGTCTTCGCGTTTTTGATGCGTTCCTTATATACCCTGTAGATTATTACTTAAAACAGCAGGTTATTTCGTGGGTTAAGAACTAGAGTGGCGTAAGGGCAAAAATTCAAAAAAATTTTTTTTTCGCCATTCGGTTTTTTAATTCTTATATTTTTATGTGCCAAAAAACTGGAACGATATAGTAAGTAGAATGCTTAGTACAACAATAACGTATAGAAAAAAAAGATATTTGTTTATTGCCAAAATGAAGTGTTTCTACTTACAATAATCTTGACATAATTTTGTCAATAAAATTACGAGCACAACCATCGTAACTCGATTTACAGAGCGAATAGGATACTAAATATGGCTTTAATATAATCGCGCAAATAGCGTATATTGTCATACGTTATTATTACAGAAAGTTTAATTATGTAGCCTTAGTTTGTATCGTGCTAAATAAACGTAAAGTACCGTTACTGCTTATGGGTCCTTATTTCGCAAGTTCCTATCATTTTTCTTCCCTTCCTGCCAGAAAAACGTAAGGGTGGGATACGCTGTTACGGCACTAAATAATTAAAATAATACATGCAGTTTTTATGTCAATAATGACGTAAAAGCTATATACGTTCTTTAGCACGTAATAAATCGCTGTTGGTCTAATTCACTTTCGCGTCTAATACTACTGTACGTTAATTTGACCCTAAAAAGTTTAGGTTAAGATACTGGTTCTGGTTCACACAATCTTTCCCCACATTAGGATTTTCTCCTGTGTCGTGGGTGCGTTTACAAACATACAAGTTCACATACACAATGACACCCAGACCCGGAACGACAATTTGTGGATCACACAGAGTGTTGTTCCGTGCGGGAATCGAACCCGCGACACGTTGCACGGCAGCCGGTTGCCCAACCACCGCACCAACCGTGCAGTCATGAAAACAATGAAATTCCTGAAAGTGCTAGTCAGTGCGATAAAGACCACATTAGCTCTTTGTCGCGCATACCAGCTCATTATGTTAGAACAGATACCGAAAAAGAGTACCTTGACCAAAACCTTATTGTCAAGAAGATGTACGAACTATATGTTCATAAGTGCAAGGAAGATGAGGTGGAACCTGGTAAAATAAACATGTATCAAGATATTCTAGAAAAAGATTTTAATATTGGCTTACATAAGCCACGGAAAGATATGTGCGATGAATGGTTTGCATATGATAATATGAATGATGAAGGGAAAGAAGCTAAAAAAAGTGAACAAGAAGCTCATTTACAAGGAAAAGTTCAAGCCTGTGACTCCTCTGGTATTGCGGATGTCCATGGGTGGCGCTGATCGCTTACTATCAGGTGATCCGTCTGCTTGTTTGCTTAATATTTCATAAAAAAGCGAGAAGAGATAGACATGAGGCTATGAAACTTGTTCTGGATGATGAAATTTATTCCGCTGAATATAACATGCAAGCTATTTGTCGCATTCCTACAACATCTTCCAAAAAAATCTTCTATAAACGAAGGCTGCCTGTATATAGCTGTACTTTACTGGATTTTGGCAAAAAAAAAGAGGGAACTACCATGTTATTGCTAGAATGAAGGTGTTGGTAATAAAGGTGCTAATGAGGATGGATCATCTTTGTTCAAATACATGGCAGAAAAAGCAGATGACAAACCGATCACTTCTAGAGGTATGTTCGACACTTCGGCGAGTCAATGCCCAAATATGTATTTTTAACCTTGATATATTATGTGGCGTTTTACCGAAAATAAATCAAAAATATTTTGAACCTAGTTCGTCAGGAGTAATTTTAAAAGCTTACAGTGGTCCAGTAGCTATATTAGCAGTTAAGTAGGTACAACGATTTGCAAGAGCTGTGTCGATCTGGAGATATTCTTCAACATTTATCATAATTTTTATAGCCACTTGCAGGTCGACCACTAATAATAACATGCTAAATGGCAGAATGTTGCTGCTCAACTTCGTTTATAACAACATAACATAACATAACATCACGCCTTTTATCCCCGAAGGGCTAGGCAGAGGTGCACACAGAAGTAACACCCACTTTTCACAATTTTTATAATAACTACATACTATAACATCTACATTGGACCTATATTCTATATTTGAATTATTATTTTTAACCGACTTCAAAAAAAGAAGGAGGTTCTCAGTTTAACTTGTACATATAATATGTATGTATGTATGTTTGTGCACTAGTATCCTGCGATTGGCTTAACCAATTTTTAGAAAACTGACACTTCGGATGACGTTAAAGTTATATTAATCGACTGCAAAAATAGAGGGGGTTAAAGACGGATTTTTAAACGTAGTTTATACAAGAATTATTCATTGATTAAATTCTAAAGGAATCCACGTCAAATGATTAATTTTATTAGATTTTTGTTATTATTTTAAAGCCATTTTAACGGAAGTTCTGTTGCATTCTATACATTATTGAATTTATATAACAGCCAAAATGACGTATGTCAACCAGTTTTTGAAAATTATATTTTATTAAAATGAAACCACTTTTTAATTGACCAAAAAGTTACACTATTCTGTAGCCGATAAATAAAGCTTTATTATTCGTAAAAATCAGTTATCTAACTCCTATAGATTTTGCTATAAAAGAGTTATAAGATAACGGTTGGTAAATTTGAGTTGTTTTTCGGCTCTCCTGAGAAGTTGTCATTTTGCCCTTACGCTTCTCTAGTTCTTAACCTGCGATTTAGCCTTAAGACTGATGCCAGAGGTCTACCTCTGGCATCAGTCTTAAGGCTCTCATCAACAATTTCATGCAATATTTACTAAATGTTGTTATAATGACCATCAAAAGACATAATTAACTAGAAATGACGGGCCACTATAATTGAGAAAAGCTCTATTAGTTTCGAGTCACAGCGACGTCGCCGCGACTGCGCAAGCTGCTCACGAGCAAGAGTCCTTTTGTAACTTGAAACAAGTTGAGCTTTACTCAATATATTTACGTGAGTAACCAGTCATGTCTAGAAAATTATCCTAAATGTTACTCAATGTCTTAGGTAGTAATCGCAACAAATTACTATTCCTCAAATAAGTAAGTTTCTTCTTTATAGAGTCAATGAATTGATCGGTTAATTGGACATTTATAGCGTAATTTAATGATATTTTTTCATCATCGTTTGTAGTATCATCATCCATTTCTAATAGTTCGAAGTGTTGACCTTTATCATCGATTCCACCTTCATCTTCTTTGAGCGCGGAGACGTCTTCATCACTTGTGACATCACCTTCAATGTAGTCTGGTTTTGTTATTGGTATTTCATCAATATTAGAGTCTGGACTGATGGACTTTTGGCAGTTCCTGCCGGAACACTGTGAATAAAAATGTACATTTTCATTTTAATTTTTTTTTTCATTCCATCCCACCTTTTCGACAGACACGAAATCGGGGCAGATTAAAACAAATGTGAGTTGTGACTCTTGAAATTGACAGAACCTTTTTATTTGACTGACTGACTGTTGGCACGGTTGGCGCGGTGGTTGGGCAACTGACTGCCGCGCAACGTGTCGCGGGTTCGATACCCGCACGGAACAACTCTTTGTGTGATCCGTAGATTGTTGTTCCGGGTCTGGGCGTCATGTGTATGTAAACTTGTATGTTTGTAAACGCACCCACGAAAAGGAGAAAATCCTAGTGTTGCCTCATACTCATAAAAAAAAAACTAATAACTATTTATGAAACGATTTACATGAAACAAACATTAAATGTTAAGCGAAGCTTACCAAAATATATAAATGACAACCGCATCTAAATCTAATTAGCGGTTTCTGAGTTTATCTCACGCAAGTACACAGACAAACAAACAAAAAATGTTTATTACAGTTTTGGGTTCAGCGTTTATATAGTAACAGTACCTGCTATGTTTTCATATATTTTTCAATGAAAATATACGGACAGCACTTTCATATTATCACTACATAAAACAAAGTCGCTATCTGCCGTCCGTGTGTCCCTATGTATGCTTAGATCTTTAAAACTACGCAACGGATTTTGATGCGATTTTTTTAAAGATAGAGTGATTCTTAAGGGAGGTTTATATGTATATATATACATGAATATTGGACCCGTGCGAAGCAGGGGCGGGTCGCTAGTTTTATTTTAATAGTATGTAGATTTGGTTATTAGTTTTACTATCATACACTGGATTATAGTAATAAACAGGGTGTAAATGGATCGCTCCCGAAACGTAGATAAAAATAAATTATTTTTTCAATTATAATCATTTTTGTTTTCGTGTTATTAATGCAACATCAACCTTGAGCAGTTTATTAGAACTATTATTATATCAAAGACGTCTTTACTTCTATTAAAATAAAGATTGTTTTTTATCATCATCTCTTGGCGTTTTTCGGGATACAAATCCGTTTACAACTTGTATATTTTAACATGTTAAACGCCATGGGGGTCACCGGTGACCGGCGTTAGCGGAGGATTTACCTTCAACAGTTTTTTATTGGCAGTCAAAGCCTTAAAAATGGTAAAAAGTTATTATAGTACAAATAAAAATAACCAACCACGGCCCGGCATTTTTCTCCGCTGCACTGTAACATAGAACATTTTGTGTTTCTTAGTTGTTTAAAGGCCTCATAACATTTTTCATACAGGGTTGCCGAGTTGACGTTCAAGCGCAAAATTTAGATACTTTATGATGAGGAGTATCCAAATCACACCCATGTATGTTCTACGAATGAACGTAGATTTCGAGTTATATTTTTTTTTATGATTTCTTTCGTAATTTTCACCTAACATCCGTTTTCAATTTATTTGTATTCTGTTAGACGATTCTGGTACAATTATTTTGTGATAACTGCCTAACATAGTCTAACCTAGCATCAGTTCTTCCCATCCGTGCATGAGCGGCTGGAGAGGACATGGTTAGAGGTAAATCACTGTGTTGCCCAATTTCTTACTGGCCACGGCAACTTTAAAAGCAAATTGTTCTCATTTAAACTTATTGATTCACCATGGTGCCAATGTTCGACAGAGGAGTTGCGATACGAGCAGTCGGCCCATCACATACTCTGGGAGTGTGATCTCTGGCAATATGAACGTAACACTATGTTGAATAATTTAATTGTTTCGTCAGGTGTAGCTTATTATACGGACCTTGTGGAATCTAGAACAAATTTCCGTGCGTTTAGGCGCTTTGCCATACCTATTATTGGAAGCAAGTATAACAGCTCACACATAGGACCCACTTAGTTTTTAGTCAATTTTCCGTGGTGCTTGGCGACTGGGCTTCACCCAGTTGTACAGTCTCTTCTTTGTGCCTTTAGGCTTAATTCATTCTGTCTCCTGCAGTAATTCACCGAGGGAAGTGGAAACTATAGTTTTTTCTTCTTCTCCTCTTATAATATCTTCTGATTCACTTCGTTGCGGGAACCAAGACAGTTACTCATGTCCCTGGGACGCGCCGGACTTCAATGTTCCGGTGTTTTCATGGTTGTATCTACTGTAGATCCTGGCTTACAGGAGTTGCAGCGGTTTTGGGAGGTTGTGGCGGGCTTGTCCCATAAAAAAAAGTCTAACCTAGCACCCTAAAACTTATGGTTTATAACTCAAAAACTACACAAAACCATAGAACATATGGGGGTGTCGTAGCTCTGTCGGGTTATTTTAAATTAAAACAGAAGACTGCACAACTGTCAAACACCAAGCGGTCACCGGTGACCGCAACCTATTGTTCTTTAATGGTGTCTATAATGACAGTACTCGACGAGTTAAGTAGGTTTAATTATAAATCAGAATCAAGATCGGCGCACCGACATAAAGAAATGCCCGAAAGCTTTGGCGTGACTTAGCGGAGTGTGTGGATGAAGAAGTGCGGCGCTCGCGCAGCCGTGGGTTTTTTATACCCCCATCCCGCGCGTCACCGCCTCTATGGTCGATGGCCATACTAATGCGCCGACAGGGGTGATTTGGATCCTTCTCACATTATAAATATTACGCTTCAACGTCCACTGCCCGACCACTCTGTATAAGGAAAGTTAGTAAACAGTTATAATTTTAGTATACAGTATTAGTTTCAGTCATAATTACCCCGGCAATGCAGTTCGAGCCTTCGCACTGAAAAGCAAATAAGTCTTTATCATAAATGTCAATTATATTCTAGTCTTTATAGCAGACTAGCTACTTCTGCGTGGTTTCACTCGCTCTGCTCGGCGCCTATTAATCGTAACGTGATATTTAATAGCCTATAGCCTTCCTCGATAAATGTTTTATCCAACACAGAAAGATTTTTTCAAATCGGACCAGTAGTTTCGGAGATTAGCGCGTTCAAACAAACAAACAAACTCTTCAGCTTTATAATATTAGTATAGACGTAGAAGCAGATCAGCTGGTTGGAAACTTATGTGTAGTATGTATGTATACATAAACTGTTTTCTTTTTCTGTTCTTATGAATGGACGGCCTTCTCCTGCCTTGATTGAAACGAGAGAGAGACTGTCAGACTCTTATTAACTATCTACATTATCTACATTATTTTTGCACGCCGATGTTGAAGGCAAAATAAGAAGACGTAAGTTATTAGAAAATGACAACTATCTGTACCTTATTTACGCAGATAAATAATTTTTGAATTTGAATTTGAATTTTGAACTAAAAACCATCCTGTTTCCACTCCTGCTTTAACACGGAGCCCCGGCAACCATTAGGTTGTGCGCACTCCGTATGGCCTACGCTACACTTTCTGGTACGAAGTTATGGATCCATGTTAAAAAATATAGAGGTACAACTACAAGAGACTTACCCTGGCTTCACAGTTTAGCCCCATACACTGAAATATTGAATAATATAAAATAATAAATGTTAATTAAAAATATTCTATTTTTTATCTCATTTTCAGCCATGATCATCCCACTGCATGTCAAAGGTCTCCCTACCCTCCTTCCACTCTTCTCTTAAAAAGCTTATCTAATTTATTAAATCTCAAACATTAACACACACAACGCTAGGTCATCCGCATTTCCAGTTCGGGCATTACTCAAGTTGTACTGCGCCCCTTCTGTGGTGGTCCGATGCACGGGTACTATATAATAGTCTTGTGTCGTTACTCGTTAAGTATTAATTTTATACCAATTTAATTCTTACCTGAGCTTGACAGTTCGCTCCTATGCACTGAAATTAGGTAACGAAAAATAAAGTTATTAGAAATCGTTTATACTACATAAGTTATCAGTAGGATAGCAATAAGCTAACCCCCTATTACATGGGACTATTATATATTACATGGGCATAATATAGTAACAAGTGGGTGCTACATGGTACAGTGGCATATAATTAATGTGTCATAATGTGCACCCCTGCCTACTCCTTCGGGAAGAAAAGGCGTGATGTTATGTTATGATTCGTTTCCCATTCTCCTTTATTCATTCAGGCAATACCGCGAGGACACCGGTGATCGCAAGCTATTGTTCATTAATTGTGTCTATAATGACGGTAATCAACGAGTTATAATGTAATATAATTATTTTATACCATAAAATTTATAAATTACTTCTCTTTCAAAAAATTGGTCATCTCACCTTTGTATTGACTTCTGGGCCGGTTGCCTGCAAACAGTTTTTTTTTATTATTTTGATCAGATACTTATATAAATTTTCTCACTTTGCGAAATTTATTTATTTATTTAACAAAAGTACAATTTTAGGATTAACATGTTGTTCTTATAATTATAGATCCTCGCCAAACATATCGTTTAACGGCGAGAAGCGCTCATTTCTTATTCTTACTAGCTACTTAAGTACTTTATATAACATTAAAAGAAAACTGAAATCAAAAAAAAAACAAAAACAAAAAACACACATCACAAAAGATATAAATTAAAGAGTGCATTGCCTATGCTCTCTTAAGCAATTCTCCCCTTAGCCTCTTCTTCAATATAAACAAACTCACCTTATTTTCCTCTCTCAATATATCCAATTTATTGAATATCTTTGGCACTATATATTTATTAGTTCTCTTACCATAGTAGTTTATTATTCTAGGTTTATTTAACATATGTTCTCTAGCCCTTCTGGTGTTATATTTATTCTCTATTATACATTTATATTCATTGCTATAGTAATATTCTAATCCTATTAAATACTCAACCTTCTTATCTATGGGCAGTATTTTACACAGTGGAAATAGTTTATCATAATCCTTATTGCAGATGTTTTTCTCTTTCTTACTCACTAAGTATTTTATCAGTCTTAATTGTAAATTTTTAATATCATTTAAGTAAGTTTCGAAAGTACGTACGTACGAAAGTAGTATACTAATAGACCGTAGCTGATCAGGGAGTCGGCAAGCGCGTGATAAACCATCCTCATCGTGTCTGAGTTGACTATTCTGTGTATTTGGAAGAACTTGCCTAGCACTGAACGTAACCCATTACACACATCATTCACATGAGTTGAAAAGTTGAAGTTTTTATCTATTTTTAAGCCTAAATATTTAAAGTTGTCGACATATTGAATGGCATCACAATTACATCCATGTTTGTTATTATGAAGGCAGTCGTATGTGTGTCCTATTAAATTAATGCTATTTTCGTTTGTATTCTTTGCACTATGATTATATGGTGAGTGAATATGCATACATTGTGTTTTTTTGAAGTTTATTATTATCCCGTTGTCATGAGCCCATTTAGTTATATTTTCGAAGTCTGTTTGCAAATATCTTTGTACCTGTAAAATATCTTTAGAGGCATAAACCACGCACATATCGTCTGCGTACATAAAAACTTGACAGTTATTTACAACATTCGACACACCATTAACATGCATGACATAGCCCACGGGTCCGAAAACTGAGCCGGTGGGCACACCCAGGCTCACCGGCGCCGCTTCCCCCGTAACACCGCTTATCTTTGTACGTATCTCTCTGTTACTTAGATAATTCCTAAGCCAGCTGTTAGTCGGGCCGCGAATACCACATTCATCCATAGCCTGTAGAAGTATGTCATGATCTAAGGTATCAAATGCTTTTTTGTAGTCTATAAAAAGCGCTATTAATTGTAGGCCAGAATCTAGACTTTCATTTACATACTCAGCAAAGCTGGACAGGGCAGAGGCAGTATTCTTACCCATTCTGAAACCATATTGTGAATCAGAGAGTATGTTATATGTTTCTAGAAAATTATTAACTTGTGCCATGACTAATTTTTCAACAATTTTATTGATAACAGATAAGATTGCTATGGGTCTGTAATTTACATACTCTGTTTGACTTCCAGATTTATAAATAGGTCGTATAATAGCATTCTTCAGCTGATCGGGATACACACCTTTGTTTAAACACATGTTTGTAAAATTTGCTAATATAGGACCAATTTGCTCTCTTAAGTATTTTATATCTATTACTCTTATATTATCTATTCCCGGTGATTTTTCACTTGATAACTTATCTATTATTTTTCTTACTTCTGACGGTTGTACTTTCAAATAATCTAGTGAAAATTGGCAAATAGAAACTTTGAAATTTCTTTGGAAGATAATTCATCAAATGGCTCCTTCTGAGGCGCTTTGTAAACGTCAATTGTCGCGGTATTCGCTGTTTTATAGGAGTGGTCTTCGAACCGATCCCTGTGGAACACCGCAAGATTCTGAAATCTATGAAAAAGTTCGGATGCCGTTGCTTATTTTTTATTAAGTTGCAGGTTCAAGACTTTACGGGGCTTACTCTTTTTATTTATATTTTTATTTATTATTTATAGTTTTGAATAGTTATTGAGATTTTATAGGTTTCACATGGTCATGTAATGTTTTACTTGTTATTGTACTTACATAAGCCATACAATCATCCTTCATGCACTGAAAATGGGATAACGGGAGAGATTAAAAAGGGATAACGGGAGAGATTAAAAAGGGATAACGGGAGAGATTAAAAAGGGATAACGGGAGAGATTTACCTAACTGAACGATTAAAGTAATGTTTTATGGCAGTATCGTTATAGGATAGTCCTACTAATTTTTTGTACCTGGATGACCGAGCACTGTTTGGCCTTTTTTTTAGTAAAGGACATTTTCTGTAAATGAAACCTAGCTAGATTGATATAAGGTCCCCGAATACCTCGGAATTCAATGAAAAATTTCAAGATATTCGTTGGAGCCTATTTTGAGATTGTCGATATATATTCATTATTATCCACGATACGTCAGTTAACAAATGCATGCCACCTACTAATACGGAGTCGCGAAGGACTTATCGGGTTGCCGGAGCTCCGGCTCGAAGTGCAGGCGTAGGAACGAGGTGGTTTTTAGTCAGTTAGAGTCTGACACTCCCTCTTGTCTTATCAGGCGGAAGAAGTCATTGAATGATTTTCCCCACACAAAACAAAATGCTTCCTCCTAATGACCATGAGCGGTCTAAAAATGTTTTGCGTCTTGCTTAAAGACAACGCAAACTACCCACAAACCGGCAACGTCCTACGGTTATCGTCATTTGTAGAATGCATGCATTGGATAAACTATGGCCTTACTTTGATATATTATGCGCTACCTTTTTCGATGACCACGTGGGTGAAACCGCAAGTAATATTAAGTAAGATATAGTTTGTTCACTTTGCTCGTACTTACAGCTGATTGCGACGCTCGACCTTTAGACTATGTTGAAGAGAAAAAAAATATTTATTTGGTAAAATATTTGTATTATAACTTTCGTGAGACATACTAAATAAATTATTGTGAACCTCTAGCATGGTTTGAAACTAGTCTAATTCCTCGTCAAATAATTAAGTGAGTAAGCCGAAAACATAATAATTTGGCCCGGAGGTTTAAGACTTCGAAAACCATCAATGGCAAGTACGAATGTGACGTTTTCCGAGTTATATGAGCTTTCTAACATTATCTAGACACCACAGACAAATGGTGAAGGAAAATATTGTGAGCAAACCTGAACTTATAATTTCTAATTAAAAGTTTGAATTCGCCAACCCGTATTGAGCAAGCGTAGTAATTAAGCTCAAACCTTCTCCGTGCGAGAAGAGGCTTTGCTCAGCAGTGAGCACTCATAGGCTGTTGTTGATGATGACAATGCAAATAATGTACATTTGCACCAAACGGTCCTGAATTTAAAAGAGCCTCTGATTTAAGATAGAAGACATTTATCATTATTTTGGTTTACACCAACCTATACGTTTTTTTTATTTATATTCATTAGTCTTTTAGTGTTGCATTGTTCTCGCACAATCCAAAAAACAAAACTATGTAACTAGAGAATTGTATTGTGAACCTGATTGAAAAAGAGTAACCTATGGAGTTTCTTGCTCGTTCTTCTCCATAGGAATCTCCACCTTGGAATGGAATGAGCAAATGACTTCATGGTTGGTGCGGTGGCTGGGCAACCGGCTGCCGTGCAACGTGTCGCGGGTTCGATTCCCGCACGGAACAACACTTTGTGTGATCCACAAATTGTTGATCCGGGTCTGGGTGTCATGTGTATGTGAACTTGTATGTTTGTAAACGCACCCACGACACAGGAGAAAATCCTAGTGTGGGGCTTTAAAAAAAAATAGCTTCACTTTTATTTTTTTTTGTTGATGTTCAAAAGTGCCTTTCTGGTCTAATTGAAATAAATGATTTTGACTTTTGACTTTTATATATTTGATGGGTTTGACCACTATCTCGCCTGGTGGTAAGCGATGATGCGGTCTACGATGGAGCACGTCGTCCCATAAGCAACCTATTCACTCGGGCCTTGAAGACACCCAGGTTATACCCTTCAGGAAACACAGACTCTCGCAAAAATTCCCGCCCTTAGCAGTACGCATAAAGAAGCTTGATGCGAATCGTGGAGTTTTGTGCGTGTGGGTGGGACATCTACCATAAATTGCTGACGCTTCACCGATTGTCTTATGGTACGATGATGGAAGGGACTAGAGGGAATCAAGTGACACCTACCAGTACAAGTAAGGGGTTAGTTTAGGTGCTACGTCTCGCTAAGTAACTTCTAGTTAAAGTTTAGGGATTGTTGGTGAATGTTGCCATTGTTGTGTACATTTTTGGAAATAGTACTATCCATAAAGGTACATAAAGTATTGTGTTAAATTCTTACCACTGCGTGACATGTTTTGCCGTGACACTGAGGGATAAAACCAAAACGTTCATAATGATATTATAATGCACGGCTACTAAAACTACGACTGCCTCGTTGGCCGAGTGGTCGCAAGTGCGACTGCCGGGCAAGGGGTCGGGCAAAGTACCTATTACTGGGTTTAAAAAAAATCTCAGTAGTAGCACGGAATCTGGAATTATGCCCGGTATATGGCAATAGACTCACCCCCTATTACATGGGACTCATAACATAAATAGTGAAAAGTGGGTGTTACATTGTACAGTGGTATAATGTGCACCTCTGCCTACCCCTTCGGGGATAAAAGGCGTGATGTTATGATGATGATGACTAAAACTAGGTAGTTTTAGTCATATCCTTGGTCACTATAGTACCTACCTACCTAGGTACTATAGTGACCAAGGATATCCCACGCAAAGTTGTGAACCGTTGCTTATTCTGCATGCGAGCTATAGTTCAGTGGTGGATGGTTGACGTCTGTCTACATTACGTGTCTACTTGATGTTGATGTTGTCTATCAACTGCTTGCATTTTGTGAGTTTTTTTATATTTTTTGTGATTCTGCGACATATTCATATTAATATACTTGTGGAGTATTTTATTAAAATTAAAAATTAGAAATTTACTTATTATAATTAATAAACCAAACAATATTAAGGAATGTCAGTCGATTGCCATGTTCAAAAATAGGTTAAGAAAATATGTATCTGAAAATATTTATTAATACCGTTTGGTCAGAACTCTGTATACCTAGCTATAATTAGTCATTTAAGCTCATTGTAAGAGAATCATGTTCTTTATGAGTGAATAAACAATCATTAAACTAAAATAAATGTTTTTACAATAACTATCGTGAGATCGCGGGTTACTCACGTGAATATACTGAGAAAAGCTACAGAGGGCGCGTTGGGCTAGATGAGCAAGTAGCAACACCGATGCGATAATAAAGAATTATCTGTGTCTTTCGTACTTACTTTGGCAAAGCAAACTGGACCTTCACACTGCGGAAATAAAAGAAAAAATTGAAAACAATACATTTTGTTAATGTTTCCATCACTTTTAAATAGTTTTATTGGAATACTGGCTTCTGCCCGCGACAATGTACGCGCAATCCCGTTTTCTCTCGTTCCCTTAGGTTTTTGAGACTTTTTTCTGTCTTAAGAACCTTTTCCTGACAATAACAAATACAACAAAAAATAATTAGTGAAATCGGTCCAGCCATTCACGCGTAATGCCGTGACCAAGGGAAAAAGGAATTCATTTTCATATATATATATATACATAGATTTGATATTATTTTTATTCACAATGATTATAATAAAATTAAAACATTACCGCCGCTATGCATTGTTCTTTGTAGCACTGAAAATTTAAATAAATACCTGTAATATTATTTTTATTTGTTTTATGTTACGTATTAGTTCTCCATGGACTCGTTGCCCGTGCCCTTGTCATACATTTTGTTTTACAATACGTCTAATCAATATTTATAAAGTACCTAGTTACACACTACAATAAACCACATCTGTAATTATTACTACAAGAATAAATTAGATACACAATATTTAACTATTGTCCATTTACATCTACCTATTTCTAACTATGTAGGTAATATTAATTTAACCAACTAGTAAAAAGTTAACAGGTATTAATTAAAAACTTTATTTTAAAATAATCTTATATCTTATTTACAAACTAAACATTTCTACCTACCCCTTAACAGAACAATAGTGTATTTCGATCAGAAACCTCTTGTATCAGTAGCAATAACGCAATACCAAATACACTATTTTCTATTCTATTTCACAAGTCAGTAAGAGTCATTTTCGCCCGCCACAACAAATTAGCTGATTCTATTTCAGTACAGTATTATTTTATTATAACGCCAGTTACTAACAGCGGGTGAGCAGCACAATAGTCACAACGATAGACTATTGAATTAGTTCTAGTGACGTGTTATAACTGCATCTAACTAGATACGACCGGTGTAAACTGGTTATGTGTAGGTTGTGTATATCTGTTTGTATTTGTCGGATAAATAATTTTAGTTTTGTTCTTTGTGTAAATGATTTTAATTGTTTGATAGATTTGTGTAGTTGTGGTCTTAATATTAAACCATTATCTTTAAAAAAATAATACCTTAATCAGATCAGTTTGACGTAGAAACGAGGTATTGCTTTCAGTTTTTTAATTTGTGTTATGTTCTAAAAATTTTAACATGTTTGTCATTTCATTTTCTGTATGTAACTATGTACTATATTATTAATGGTGTACAATAAAATTTATTCTATTCTATGTTTAGAAAAGTAGCGGAATATTTATGCACAAAGTCATGCGCACAAAGTTTCAAGCAAAGAGCTCCTAAAGACAAAAATTTAAAAATGTTCCCCCAAATATTTTCCACTAGAACCATAGTCACCTTAACAAAGTTCCCTGTATATGCGGTTAAAATCAATTAGCAGAACATGTATGTCAATCTGTCTGTTGTGTTGTATATAAAATTAATCTTTAATCACATCAACAGGCCGTGGCAGTCCAACAGTGGACCTAAAGGTCATAAAAGGGGTCACAAAAGGGGTGTGGACATAAAAGGGGTTTGTTCATAACCTTCTCTATCTTCTCTAGTTGGCAAGTTGGTTGAAGATTATGTCTATTACTTATGCTCCACGGTACTCATAACTGTACCTTTGTCATTCAATTACATATTCTTTTTTGTTATAATAAAAAATTATTGGTACAAAAATCTTAGGTACGTGCCATGTTAACCGCATTTTTTTTACACAAAGTACTTTTTGTCTTTTTTTTTGAGGGGGGGAAATCGTCCAATTTCTCCTCCCGCCTGGGTGAGGCGAGAGGGAGTGTCGGACTATTACTGACTAAAAACCACCCCGTTCCTACTCCTGCACTTCGAGCCGGAGCCCCGGCAACCCGTTAAGTATTCCGCGGCTCCGTATCGACATCAGCCCTAAGTACTTTGTGTCTACCTCTACTATCTACATATTATACACAATACATGTTTTATTGCATTTACATTAACCCTACTGGATCAGCCCACCCGCGCGATGAGCGAGGTGACCTGCTCCAGCAGAAGGCGCCCGTTCATGAGCATGACGTGTACTATATACGTATGCTATATGCGGGCTAGTAATCGGTCCAATCAACTAGGAGATTGTAGTTTAAAAGGTTCATCTAAGAGTGTTACTTTTACTGAGCCGAGGACTTAACGGGTTGCCAGAGCTCCGGCTCGAAGTGCAGGAGTAGGAACGGGGTGGTTTTTAGTCAGTAAGTGTCTGAGACTCCCTCCCACCTCACCCAGGTGGGAGAAGTGATTCGATGATTTTCCCCCCTTAAATAAAGGGTGTTGCTTTTGTTCAGTAAGAGTTGGTCTCAGTCTTAGCATCCATCTGGTCGATATTAGGTGATTTGGGTTTTTTTTTTGAGGGAAGATAATCAATGACTTCTCCCGCCTTGGGTATGGAGTCAGTGAGTGTCAGACTCTTACTGACTAAGAAACACTCCGTTCCAACTTCTGCATTTCGAGTCTGAGCCGAGTCGGAGTCCCGGTAACCCGGTAAGTCCTTTGTAGCTCCGTATCGGTATTAGCCTTATTGGGCCCCCCATCTGTGGTGGTCGCGGAACGCGATGTGCCACCGCACGTTCGGGTCTAGTTCTGGTCGGGCGGCGAGCTCGCCGTCCGCAGACCCGTGCTTACGAAGGCCTGAGATCGTCTCGCGATTCTCGACGCTTGGAGTGCGTCTATCCACGGCTAGGACGTGAGGAGGTTCGTTCCCTCCCTCACCCCGCTTCGCTTCGCTTCCCTTTAGCTAGCATGACTGCATCGCAGAAGGAGGAGACGGCATCACAATTAGACATTAGAATCATTTTGTACTAAACATTTTTGAGAAATGACCTAGATATGAGCCATACATATTTTAAATTTAATGGAATTTAATCTATAATATTTAATTCATAATGAATTTTATGAATATTTGATTTGAAATGATTATTTAACTTACCAATGCATCACATAGTTCTCCCGTACACTGGAATAATAAAAACTATTAAAAATTGTACTTAAAATAGTATTTCGGCAATAAGTTCGCTTTTTATTATTATTTTATATTATTAATTTAACGCTTCATGGACAAAGATATACATTTAGGCGGGCTTAATGCCATGGGTATTCTGTTCAAGGCAAACCTTTTGGTGTTGCAGAGACAAATAATGATTGCAAAAAGCAAGCATGTTCAAGTAAAATAATTAATAAATGAAAATAAACATTATTATAATAATATATGACTGAACAACATTTACATAACAATATTAAATAACCTATCATTACGTCTTTAATCCCCGAAGGGGTAGGCAGAGTTGTACCGGACACATTTTCAGTTTCCGTGCTACTACTGATAAACCCAGTAATACTTTGCCCCGAGACCCCTTGCCCAGCAGTCGCACTTGCGACCACATGGCCATCGAGGCAGTCATTATTAATAATATATAATATTATAAATGCGAAAGTTTGTGAGGATGTGTGTGTATGTTTGTTTGTTACTCATTCACGCAAAAACGGCTGAAGGGATCGCAATGAGATTTGAAACAGGGATAGATTAAGGTCTGGAGTACATAGGTCACTTTTATCCCACAGAAACACGGGCAAAGCTGACAGAAGCTAATCATATATGTAAGTATAGTGCAAAAAAATATTTAACGACTTACTAAGGATGCAGAATCTAGACCTCTAGTCTGCAAGCAAATATGTTAAATAATTACTAGTTTGTTTTAGGAAAATATACCTTGCATAAGTGTAATAAAATCTAAATCTAAATCACTTAAACTGACTTTTTTGTGGTGTAAAGTGTCACTTAGGGTTCGTACACAAAACTGCGATGCGATGCGATGCGAATTCGCAACGCAGAAAATTACGATGCGAATTGCTGCGATGCGATTTTGTTCGACAAGGCGTCTCCCAAGGTGACCATTCCTTCGATGATCGTCAACCGTACTAAATGTATTTTAAATTGAAAACTAGGTCGTGGCATGGATCATAAAAAGAAGTGTGCACTTCTGTTATTGCTTAGGAGATACAAGAAAAAGAAACAAAGAAGATTTTGGGAAGATAAGATTTTGATGTGCGATGCGAATCGCAAGTTCTTGCGATGCGTAGAGGGAGCTCGCACATTTTTGCGCTGCGACGTCGCATCGCAGTTTTGTGTACGAGCCTTTATAGGAAAGACTCACCGCGGTTGTGGGCTTGCAGACTTTGTAGGATACAGATATGTACGTAAAACATTAAGTGACCGCTGTGAGTCCTTGGCTATAGGTTGGTGAAAACTAAATAGGTTAATTAAAATAGGCCGCAAACAATAGGCGATGTATGTAGGACTACTTTTTATTATTATTATCATCTGTACCATACTTCGGGCAAATACATAACATAACATCACGCTTTTTATCCCGAAGAGGTAGGCAGAGATGCACACAGAAGTAACACCCACTTTTCACTATTTATGTTATGAGTCCCATGTGAGGTTATTGCCATATATCGGGCACAATTCCAGACTCCGTGCTGTTATTGAGATCTTTTTAAGAATCCAGTGATAATTTGCCGGACCCGGGAATCGAACCCGTGACCCCTTGCCGGCAGTCGCACTTACGATCACTCGGCCAACGAGGCAGTCGATTCGAGCTAATAAACGTTCATATTCTTATCTAAGCTTTTGGGTTTTTTAAATTAGGGGGAGTTAGTCAAAGCAGGTCCGTTCAGTAACAGATCTGCTTTGACTAACTCCCCCTAATTTCCCCCTAACAAGGGCAGTCCCTTGCTAGAACCGAGTGCAGTTTATATAAGTTCTACTAGCTTCTGCCCGCGACTTCGTACGCGCAATTTCTTAAAAGATTTAGGGTTGGACTACTCCTAACATTTAGGGGGATGAAAAATAGATGTTGGCCAATTCTCATAGATAACAAAAAATTTCATCAAAATCAGTCAAGCCGTTTCGGAGGAGTGTGGCAACGAAATCTGTGACACGAGAATTTTATATATTAGATGAGGAGAGAGCACAGTTTTGCAGTGTTGTCAGGGGTCAGGATCTAATAGTACCTAGCAAGACATTATAACAATATTGTAGTAGACAGTGTATGAAAATTAAAAATGTAATTAGTCCGTCAGTCAGATAATGATAAAATATTAGACATATATTTTTTTTTCTCGTATAAGAAAACCATACTTAGATAATTAATTTTAATTTGTTGTATAATACTTAGATAAAACGGAGTTAAGTTAAGAGTGGGAAGTCGTTACGTCACGTTACTCTATAAAATGTAGTAAATCGTGACGTCACACGATATTTCAAATCAATATATCGTCGAAAGTATTTAATTTTGTAAGAAAAGAAAAAATACGTGTCTAAAATCTCTTTAAGTGTGCGAGAGCCACGCTTCGGCATGCAATGGGCCGACTCGACCGGAGTGATACCACGGCCTCACAGAAGACCGACGTCAAACAACGTTGTATTGTGTTTCGTCGTGTGAGTGAGGTTACCGGATGCCCAATTACACCCTCCCTTCATTTCCCCAATCCCTGAATCCCCATCAAACCTCAAATTCCTAATCCCAAAAGGCCGGTGACGCACTTGTAATGCCTCTCGTGTTCCAGGTGTCCATGGGCGACGCCGATTGCTTACCATCAGGTGTACCGTCTGCTCGTTAACCGTCTTATCCCATAAAAATGGACATTAAAATAAAATGTAGGATACTATTTTATTGTTTTTCACGTTAAAATAACATACCACAGCACTGCAAGAGTTTGCACTGCACTGAAAATAAAATGTCAATATAACACAATCATCCAAGTTGTTTAGTATACAGGTTAAATAATAAAGATTGATGTAATACAGCATGACTAGCTAGTAATAGTAGTGGTAACAAAGGATACATAGAATAACATCACGCCTTTTATCCCCGAAAGGTGTATTTTTTCTCCAATGGCTGAAAATCATCGAATGACTTCTCCCGCCTAGGTGAGGCGAGAGGGAGTGTTGGACTCTTACTGAAAAAAACCACCCCGATCCTACTCCTGCACTTCGATCCAGAGCCCGGGTAACCCGTTAAGTTCTCCGGGGCATCCCGAAAGGGTAGGTAGAGATGCACACTGTGGCACTTAATGTCACTGTACAATGAAACACCCGCTTTTCACTATTTATGTTATGAGTCCCATGTAATAGGGGATGAGCCTATTACCATATACCGGGTACGATTCCAGATGCCGTGCTACAATTGTCATCATCATCATCATCATCCTATAAATGCCCACTGCCGAGCAAAGCCTCTTCTCACACGGAGAAGGTTAGAGCATTAATCACCACGCTTGCTCAATGCGGGTTGGCGATTTCAAACTTATAATTAGAAATTATAAGTCCAGGTTTCCTCACGATGTTTTTCCTTCACCGTTTGTCAGTGATGTCTAAATAATCTTAGAAAGTACAATTGTGAATTTTTTTAATCCCTTAATAGTTTGCCTGACCCAGGAATCGAGCCCGAGAAATCTTGCTCAGCAGTTGCACTTGCGAATACTTAGCCAACGAGGTAGTCTACAGGTAAACTATAGATACTTTTTTTAATAAGCTAAACCTTTTGTTACCATTGCATTGGTCGGCTCAGTAATTAACTGATGGTTACTGTACGTACGTCTCCGGTATAATAATACATAACAATTGGCGTGAAGCATAATAAACGCAAGCCTTGTTTCACACTATCGCCACGCTTGTGATCTTTGTTTTAATAAATTTGACGGCACGGTTTCTGCGGTGGCGGGCAACCGGCTGCCGCGCAACGTCCCGCGGTTTCGATTCCCGTACAGAGCAACACTGTGTGATCCACAAATCTTGTGTATTCTGAGTGTCATGTGTATGTGAACTTGTAGGTTTGTCAACGTACCCACGACACAGGATAAACTTTTAGTGTGTATTATGAAAGATAAATGATATATTACACTTTAATATAATTCAATAGATTAATAAAATTACGTAAAAGTTTTACTTACCGCTGCCGATGCGCCGTGTCCATGACACTGACATGAACAAAAAACATAATTATACAAAATTGTTCATCATCATACGAAAGGAAGATAATTTTCGTAACTAAATAAAATGTGAAGTAAATGAATTGGCCGGGTATCGTTATCAGCCGAGCACGACTGCACGCAGCACGCGGCTCATGAATATGATTCCTATCTATACTTGAAATTGGTAGAGCTTCAGACACATTACGTGAGTAAGACATACATTTTAATGCATCCCCCCCACCCTTATCTCCCCGATACCTGAATCCCCAATAAACCTCAAATTCCTAAACCTCAAAAGGCCGGTAACGCATATGTATAGCTCGCCGCTGGTGTTCCAGGTGTCCATGGACGACGTCGATTGCTTACCATCAGGTGAGTCGTCCGCGCGTTCACCGGCTTAAAAATTAAATAATGTATTTTGAATTAAGTAAAATCACGGGTTACTCACGTGAATATACTGAGCTGCGCGATGTCGCCGCGACCGCGCACGCTGCTCATGAGGAAGAACCTCTCTGTGCTTCGAAACTAGTAGATCTCAGTATATTCACGTGAGTAACCCGCGATTTTACTTAATTTAGTATGTCTCACGATAGTTATTATAAAAACAATGTATTTTTCAGTTACTTATATGGTTGTATTTATATCAGTCATAAAAACTCACTTGAACTTTACATTTTGGTGCGAAACACTGGAAAAAATAACGGTTTTTGAATAATTAATCACAACGTTACGTTCGACATTTCGAAATACATATGTCTACAAAAATGTCTCCCGAGGGAGTTTCTGGTCTCCTATCGGGCGTGTCCCCAGGTGGCGGATAGGGGAATGCCGCGCAGATATGCGCGGTACCGGTATTAATCTGGCACGGACCAAAACCAGACGGGGTATCGCTCCCCATAGCGGGGACGCGATTCAGTGCGGCGTTGTTGACTAGTCATTCATGGCTAGTCATCGTGACTCTTGTCACCGTCGGACAATCCGTAATCTTCATTGAGAGGGACGGAGACTCAGCTCTGTCCACGTCGTGGTAGGCTGGGTTACGAGGAAGAAAACCTCTATAAAAATTACCGAGTGGTGCAAATCTATTGTATGTACTTGTTAAAGTACAGGACATCTAGATCTGGCACATACTCAAGGGGCGACGGGTCTACTTATGCTACGGCATTCGTGGGCAGATCTGACGCAGATCACCGTTCGGTCCGAACGTCGTGTCAGTGCGGGCGCACTGGTGCGGCGGACGTTTGCGTCTCCTCGGAGGTACAAACTGCGACGGGACTCGCTAAGCCAGGGTGGCTGGATAACGGGTCGGAGGCATGTCTAATGCCGCCGTCGTCGGGGCTTGGCTTAACCGCCCGGTCCCTATCCCTATAACCTAAGCTCAGAAGTGTGGTGAGGGGTGAATGGTCGGTTGGGGAAAAAACCAGGCCGCGAGCACTTCAACCTCCGGGCACCTGCCGCACCCGGTTGTATGTAGGCTTATTTGAGTATATAGGCTCTGCTCAGATGGACTTTTATTTCCTTACTACTCGTGGGAACTGCATGGAAGATTTTAAAAATAATAACAATAAAAATTACGTAGAGAAGGAGAGAGTGGAGGAGCTTGCCATGGTGTCAGATGCTGACACTTTGGCTTCTATAGAATCAGTGGAGATGGATGAGAGTCGTCCCGATATTTCGAGGTGGCTCAAGAGGCCGAGACGTGGGTCACGCTCAGAGTCAGAAACGGGTTCTAGCGGTGACGGCGAAGGTGATACAGCGGTTTCGACTGTTCGATCAAATACTGCATCAAAAAGGGGCAGAGGGCGACCACCGACGACAGGCCAATACGTTGGCTTGGCAAAGGCGAGGAAGGAGTTGGCAGCTGCTAAAAAAGCTGCCGAAAAAGAGGAGCGGCTGACAAAAGAAGAAGCAGCCGTTGTTGAGAGGACCCGGAAGACTCACACTGGTCGGACGTCGAGGCTTTCTGAGTCTTCTCTTTCTGCTGAGATAGAGGTTGACGACCTACAAGCAAGACAACTAGACGATCGGATTCAAAATGCTGTTGGCGCCATTAAAGAAGTTGCACGACTATCTAAAGGCCTGAAGGGGACATCACAGAAGGCTCTTAAAGAGGCGGCTGCTTCTATAACTGAGGTTGCCCAGGAGTTGTCACGACGCACTTCGAATGAAGAAGTCAGACGCCTTGAGGCAGTGAACACTCGCCTGGAGGCCGCGAATGCTCGTCTAGAAGCGCAAATGGCGGAACTGTTGAAAGAACTAGGAGAGCTTCGGAATGAGCTCTTCAACCAGAGAAAAGATGAAGCTGGACCTCAACCACCAGCGCGTCAATCTTCATCTGAGGAGTCAAATGTTATTCGACTCCTTAGGACGGAGATATCGAGTCTCGCGTCCCGATTCTCGGTCATTGAGGGTAAAATACTGCGGCCACCACTAGCAGCAGATAGAGTAATGCTACAGACATTAACATCATCACCGACTTACGCAGCGAAAGCAGCGAAAGCAGTGGTGGTGGAGCCAAGACTAGAGCTCGAAGAAGCTCGATTTGAGGAGGATGCGTTGGTGACGGCGAAAGCAGCACTGTCTTCTAAGCCCAGCCAATCAGTCAAGAAGAAGAAAAAGAAAAAGAAGAAGAAGAAGAAGAAACCTTCCACTCTTGAGGCCACAACTGCGGGTCCAAAGACTTTACAGCAGAAGGATGATGGTTGGAAGACTGTAGGGGCCAGAGAAAAAGCCAAAAAGGCCAATAAGAGGATACAAAAAGCTGCAGTGCAAGCTGTGCAGGTTAAAAAGCGAAAATTGCGTCCTCCCCGCTCCACAGCTGTGATGATTACGCTGCAGCCCGGAGCAGAGGAAAGGGGACTTTCTTATGCCTCGGTATTGACTATGGCAAAGAGTAGTATAAATTTGGAGGAGCTGGGAATAGAAGGCATCCGGTTCCGTGAAACAGCCACGGGTGCTCGCCTGTTACAAATTCCTGGAGCCTCTAGTGGCCCTAAAGCAGATGCTCTCGCAGAAAAACTTCGCACTTCATTGCAATCCGAAGATATCAAAGTGTCTAGGCCCAGCATTAGCGTAAATGTGCGATTGTCGGGTTTAGATGATTCAGTGACCTCCGATGAAGTACGGGCTGCAGTTGCACGGGCCGGGGAGTGCTCAACTGACCAAATTAAATTGGGAGAAATGTCTCCGGGTCGTAGAGGAATGCGTTCAGTAGTGATCTCTTGCCCAGTTGCTGCAGCAAAGAAGTTAGCCTCCGGGCAAAAGGTATTAGTCGGATGGGTATCGGCGCAGGTCAAGGTCCTGGAGCCTAGGCCTGGCAGATGTTACAGATGTCTGGAAGAAGGACACGTAGGCGTTAAATGCACTCACAGCGTCAATGTTAGTGATCTGTGCTACCGCTGTGGAAAGCCTGGGCATAAAGCCAGTACTTGCAACGCACCACCACACTGCCCTAAGTGCGAAGTAATGGGCAGACAGGCAGACCATCGCGTCGACAGTAAGACATGCGCCAGAACTGTCAAGAAGAGGGGAGAAAAGAAGGGTGGGCACGGTGCCTCGGTAGTTAAGGCACCCACAGAACTAACCCGGCTTGCTGCTGCCGTAAGTGAGCAGTCTGAGGAGGAGAGACAAAATGTATATTGTCAGTAATGGCTCTACGCTTCCTTCAAAGTAACATTAACCACTGCGCTCGAGCTCAAGATCTTCTGCTTCAAAGCATGGCGCAATGGTCGATAAATCTTGCGGTGGTCGCTGAACCATGGTTTGTACCGGCCAGAGACGACTGGATTTGCGATGCCGATGGTTTGGTGACCTTAATCTCGAGGACCACAGTAGATTCCCCGACATTTCAAGAAATCGTCAAGGGACGAGGATACGTCGCGGCGTTGTTTGGAGAGATAGTGGTTATTGGTATCTATTTCTCTCCAAACAAACCTCTCGCTGAATTTGAGAGCTTCTTATCCGAGTTGGGCTCTGTCGTTGGTCGTAATCACCCTCGTGCGATATTAGTCCTTGGTGATTTCAATGCCAAATCAGTGGCATGGGGATCACCAGCTACCAACGCTCGTGGTCAGGAAGTCGAGGAGTGGGCTATTGAGAACGGATTAGCCCTACTCAACAGAGGTTCCATTAACACGTGCGTACGTATGCGTGGGGGTTCGATAGTGGACTTAACATTCGCTACCCCCGCCCTAGCGCGTCGTGTTCAGGATTGGCGAGTCCTAGAGGAGGTGGAAACGCTGTCAGATCATCGCTATATCCGATTTGACGTCTCTGTCCAGACCTCGGTCCGCCCAGCTACGGCAGCTCCTGTTGACGTTGGTCCACGGTGGGCACTGAAGAAGCTCAAGCGAGAACTATTCCGTGAAGCCGCCATCGTCCAAGCTTGGGTGTCTGCAGCAGACAGGCCTGAGGACATAAACACAGAAACGCAGTGGTTTCAGGCGGCAATGACAAACATTTGTGATGCGGCGATGCCTCGACAGCGTACACTGCCCGCGCGCTCTCAGGTATATTGGTGGTCTCAAGACATCGAGCACCTTCGTGCTGCCTGCATGGCCGCTAGGCGTCAGTATGCCAGATATCGGCGGAGACGACGGCGTGCACCGGACGCGCACATTGTCGAGGCGGAACTGTATAACGCCTATAGGGCGGCAAAAAAGGCACTCAAAATTGCCATTGTGCGGGCCAAGGCCGAGGCCCGCGAGCAGCAGCTCGAAGCATTAAATCGGGATCCATGGGGACGCCCATACCTCGCTGTGCGGGGTAAACTTCGCCCTTGGGCGCCTCCATTAACCCAGAGTCTGCGGCCGGAGTTGATGCAAAATATTGTGAGTGTCCTATTTCCGGCGGGAGAAGATCACACACCACCACCCATGGTTCCTCCGTCGGCGCCCATCGCAAGAGACATTGAAAGTGGCAACGAAGTGCCTGAGGTTACCCAGGCCGAGCTTAAAACGGCAGTGCTCAGACTCAAGGCCAAAAATACCGCCCCTGGGCCTGACGGAATTCCTGGTCGGGCATGGGTTCTGGCCATGGAGGCTCTTGGCCCTCGACTGCGAAACCTTCTGAGTGCATGTTTAGAACAGGGCCAATTTCCACAGCGATGGAAAACCGGAAAACTGGTTCTGATCAGGAAAGCAGGACGCCCAGCTGACTCCCCGTCCGCCTATCGGCCCATCGTGCTGCTGGATGAGGTAGGCAAGTTGTTTGAGCGAATCATTACTGACCGCCTCATTCAACACCTTTCATCAGAAGGTCCAGATTTGGCGGACAACCAGTTTGGATTCCGTCAGGGGCGTTCGACTGTAGATGCCATTATGCGAGTAAAGACCATGGCGAAGGAAGCTGTGTCCCGGGGTGAGGTGGTCTTGGCGGTGTCTTTAGACATCGCCAATGCGTTTAACACTTTGCCCTGGAGCTGTATTAAGGAGGCACTCCGGTATCACGGAGTGCCTGCCTACCTCCGCCGCACAGTCGAGGCCTACCTATCGGAGAGAGCGATAATCTATCCGGGTGCTCAGAGATGGGGTCGACGAGAGGTATCGTCCGGTGTTCCACAGGGATCGGTCCTGGGACCGCTCCTGTGGAACATTGGGTATGATTGGGTACTTCGTGGTGCTCTTCTCCACGGCGTTGTAGTGACCTGCTATGCTGACGATACGCTGGTGACGGCACGCGGGAAGAGTTACCGGGACGCTGCGCTACTAGCAACAGCAGGTGTTGCGCAAGTTGTGTCAAGGATCCGGCGTTTGGGTCTAGAGGTGGCTCTTAATAAATCCGAGGCCCTTTGTTTCCATAGGGCTCGGCGGGGTCCACCGGCAGGCTCGCATATTGTGGTTGGAGGGGTTCGTATTGCTGTAAATTCGACCATGAAATATCTCGGTCTGGTCCTTGACAGTCGATGGGATTTCGGACCACACCTTCGTCAACTGGTCCCCAAACTAAGGGGTGCGGCAGCGGCGCTTTCGCGTTTGCTTCCCAACTTGGGGAACCCTAATTCATCCTGTCGGCGGTTATACATGGGGATTGTGCGGTCTATGGCCCTTTACGGGTCACCGGTTTGGGCGGATGGACTGACGGCGCCTAACGTCGCCTTACTACGAAGTCCTCAACGCGCGATGGCCGTCAGAGTGATAAGGGGTTACCGCACGATCTCTTTCGAGGCTGCCAGCCTCTTAGCGGGATCCCCACCCTGGGACTTGGAAGCAAAGGCTCTCGCGTCACTATACAGGTGGCGCGGGGAGTTGAGTGCCCGCGGCGAGCGATATCCACCTCGAGTTCTTGAGGCGCGGCGGATAGAACTCCGTCGTGATGTAATAGCGGAGTGGAAGACACGACTTGCGCAACCTAGCGCAGGGCACGCCATTATAGCGGCGGTAAGTCCCGTTATGGAGGCGTGGATCGACAGAGGACATGGTGTCCTAAGCTTCCGGTTGACGCAGGTACTTACCGGACATGGCTGCTTTGGAAAGTACTTGTGTCGCATAGGCCGGGAGCAAACATCGGCGTGTCATCACTGTGATGGTGGTTTGGAGGATACGGCGCGGCATACGCTCGAAGAGTGTACTGCATGGGCAGAGCCGCGTCGTGAACTCTTTGCAGTACTCGGCCGGAGTAACCTGTCACTGTCGACTGTTGTACGAGCTATGGTCGACAGCGAGAGCGTATGGGACGGAGTCGCTTCCTTTTGTGAACAAGTCATGTTGGAAAAGGAAGCGGCTGAAAGGGAGAGAGAGGCGTCAAGTCCTCTCCCCTCTCGCCGTAGACGCGCCGGTCGTCAGCGCCGTGAAGCGGCAGCCGATCTGCGTCCTCCATGAGAGGAGAGGCCTGCGGGCGACTGACCGGGGGAGTCAGACGTCCGCTATATAGGCGGGAGTAGGCGTTAGCGTAGTGTTCCACGCGCGCTACTCGAAGAAGGAAAGCAGCCTCCTAGGGCCGCTAAGGTGGCGGGACCTGCCGCAAACATAGCGGTAGGTCGAGGCCTGCCGGGTGTGGTGATTCCGTAAGGGCAACCCGGGTCACGGTCACAGGCAGTGAAGGAACACCGCGGTGGTTTTAGCCGGTATGAGTCCGGCACGCCCCCACGTCGTCCCCACGGCGCGGGAAGTCCATGAGGATTTCCATCGCGATAGAAAAAAAAAAAAAAAAAATGTCTACAAAAATGTCTGCTGAATTGATGATTAGGTAAGTGCTAGTAAATGCGATTTCTAAACAACTACTTCTACTTGATCTAAACTTGGTCGTGGTGGCCTGAAGGTTTAAGACACCTGCTTCTCATACCTGGTAGTGCTGGTTCGAAACCTATCAACGGCAAGTACCAATGTGACTATTTCCGAGTTATATGTACTCTCTCAAATTATTTAGACACCACTGACAAACGGTGAAGGAAAACATCGTGAGGAAACCTGGCCTTTGACCGCCAACTCGCATTGAGCAAGCGAGGTGATGAATGTTTAAACCTTTTCCGTGTAAGGTCAGCAGTGGCTATTTATAGGCTGTTGATGATGATGATGATGGCGATGAAAATTGGTCTGATACTGAGAATTTTCAAAGTCTCCAAGTTACAGTTTTCTGTTAGACTATAAGCTTCGTCTACATAAGACTACATATACCACAAACTCAATGCCATGCCACGCTTGGCAGGCAGGTGGAAGATAGCAGTTTAAAATGTTCGAGTATAAGTGTCCAATTCCTGTTGGTAGATATATGAATTAAATTACCTTCTGAATGCATTTTCCTGGAGCTTTATTGGTAGCACTCTTATGCTTTAAGAGAGAACTACGTAAAGAGTTTTTCTTAGGTTTCATCTTAATAAGCGTATTGTTACCCTGTGAATAAAAAATAAACATATAATGTACAGAGACCAGCACATTAATTTAGTTCAACTTTTGTCATTAAATTTTTCACTAAAAGGTGCTCCCTCACCGGGAGCATTTGCGTGTAATGTAACATATTGATTCGACTTTAAGCATTTCATAGCAAGATGTCAGACGAAGCAGGCGAGCCGGGGGCTGGGGGAAGTGGAGCGCATTGATGTTACAAGTTGTATCAAGACATTACACATTGTATCATTACAAGGTACGCATTGTAATGCTCGGTTCTTCTCCTTCACTGATGTAATGCTCAGATCTGTAACGTTATATTACCCGCGAATGCTCCCGGTGAGGAAGTACCTTTATGTCTAGACGATACAGTTGAAGATGTAATGAAGAAAATAAATATTGAACTGCTGCCTGCTCTACTGACGTACTATACTGTACTCATAAACTCATATATTTGTCCCATAAGGGGGACAAAAAACTTTATACAGAAGAAAGCAGAAAGGGAAGCAAAAACGATAGAACGCCAGCTAGTACGATTCTTGCTATTTTTTTAAATGTTGCCCACACTGGGATTTTCTCCTGTGTCGTGGGTGCGTTTACAAACATACAAGTTCACATACACATGGCACCTACACCCAGAACATCAATCTGTGAGTCACATAAATAATTGTTCCGTGCGGAAATCGATACCGCGATACGTTGCGCGATAGCCAGTTGCCCAACTACTGCACCAACCGTGCAGTCAGTATTACTTAAGCTTCCATCGCATTCACAAGCACCTGGTCAATAAGCATGGCATTAAGGAAGCATGAAAAGGTAACATTATCTAAATAATTTATAAAAACAGTTACGCAGGTTTGTTTTCTTCGATATTAAAGTGGTAGTGTGTTCCATCGGCAAAATTTTTGGATTTATATTGAACTAGCTTCTGCCCGCGACTTCGTTCGCGCAATCTTGTTTTCTCTCGTTCCCATAAGACTTTCAGGATTTTTTTCTATCATAAGAACCTTCTCCTGACGATTATAAACACAACAAAAACAAAATCAGGCAAATCGGTCCAGCCATTCTTAACTTATGGCGTGACAACGGGAAACGGGTTTCATTTATATATATATATATATATACTAGCTTCTGCCCGCGACTTCGTACGCCCAATCCCATTTCTCCCGTTACCGTAGGATTTTCAGGACTTTTTTCTGTCATAATAACCTTCTCCTGACGATTACAAATACAACAAAAACAAAATCTGCCGTTCTCAGGTAATGGCGTGACAACGGGAAACGGGAACAGATAGATAGATAGATATATAGATAGATATAGAATATAAATAGAAGATAGATAGCATTTTGTTTGAATTCGAGGCAACCTACGACGTTATCATCATCATTTTCTTACGGTTATCACAAGTAATTTATGGTACACTCAATGTTATATGTTTTTTCCTTCATCCAGACGCCATCTTAACCCAAACTCCCTTCACTTCTAGCAGTAGCAATATCATTAAAGTGTTTAAGAGAAATACAATTACCATTTGATTTTTCAATTGTTTCTTCAACAATTCTTTAATCTTGATTTTTGTTGACTGTAATAAATAAAGTATTAATTTAAGTACATATTATCTTTGTGAGGACGTCATTACAACAATACACTCTAATTCAATAGTAAAGTTTTACTCGCCGCCCGACCAGAGGCCTTAGTACCAGTTGGTTTTACGTTTAAAGTATTCGAAACGAGTACGCGTTCGGCACTCTGATTGGCCGGCGCCAATTAACCAACCAATCAGAGCGCCGAACACGTACTCTTTACGATTACTTTAAACGTAAAATAAACTCGTACTTCGACAACAGACCAAGACCCGAGCGTACGGCGCGTCGAGTTCCATGCGCGCCTTAAAGAGCCATCAGACCACCACGGATGGGGCCCAATAGAGCTGATGCCGATACGGAGCCGCGGAGGACTTAACGGGTTGTCGGGGCTCCGGCTCGAAGTAGAAATGGGATGGTTTTTAGTCAGTGAGAGTCTCACACTCTATCTCGTCTCACCCTGGCGGGAGAAGTCATTGGATGATTTTCTTCGCTCAAAAAAAGGACCCAATGACATTTGCGAATCAAATTAAAGACATTTAATTGTATTAATGACTAGCAACTTTCGTTCAATTTCACCTGGTGCTCGATTTCGTTTTATTGTAGCGTGCTATTTTATAGCCTTCCTCGATAAATGGACAATCCAACACAAAAAGTATTATTGAATTCAAACCAGTAGTTCTGGAGATTAACGTGTTTATAGAAACGAAGAATTTCTTTAGCTTTATATTAATGTTAAGTATTAATAGAGGTAAATTAGTCGTGGGGACCCTGAGATTTGACGCCTGCGTCTCATGCACGAGAGTGCGGCTAAAAACCTCCCAACAGCAAGTACCAACGTAATGTTTTCTGAGTTATATGTACTTTCCAAGATTATTTAGACGCCACTGACAAACGGTGAAGGAAACATTGTGAGGAAACCAGGGCTTATAATTTCTAATTATAAGTTCGCTTAGAGCAAGCGTAGTTATTAATGCTCAAAACCTTCTCTGTATCAGAAGAGGCCTTCGGGTCAACCGTGGCTACTTATAGGCTGTTGATGGTGATGACGTATTACTTAATATAGAGGTAGATGTAAAACTTACGTTGGCAATATTAGTCATGGCTTTTACAAAATTATTATTTTTTGTTTTTATTGGGTTTTTATCTTCACTTGCCATGATTTTTGCTAATTCCTCTCGAACTTTGTTTTCTATACTCTTTGTATTTGTCGTCTTTTGTCCATCATTATTGGTTTTTAATAGAATTTCCTTCCATTGTAGTGCCTTCTTCTCGGAACTACTTAGAGGCTTCTGTGATCTTTCTTTTTTATCATTAACTTGTATAGTCTTAACAGCCGATGGTTCATCATCTTCGTCACTAACGGAATCACTTGACTCGTCTGATTCACCAATCGAAATGTTTATTATAGGTTCTTTATCTGTCACTGGATTGGGAACAACTTCTTCTTCTGGAACAACTTCTTCTTCTGAAACATCTTCATTTTCCTTTAATCTTTCATAATGGACTGATTCATTTTTTATTAGGTTTTCTTTTTTATTTTCATTTACTTTTTGCAAACCTAGTTTTTCTATTGATGATAAATGCAGTTGTATCTGTTGTTCGAACCATTTGTTACGCTCTTTTTCTAATTGTAATTGTTTCTCTTTCCAGTCTAGTAGTATCTTTGATGTGGGATCATTGGTTAATGGCGGGGCGTCTAATTGTTTCTTTAATTCTTTGATTTCTTTATTCGGATGTGCGTCTGTCCACAACCGTATTTGTTTCTCTACGTCTTGTTCAGTTAATCGTGATTTCTGATTTGCATATTGGTTTTCGTTTTGACCTGATCCTTCATCTCGTTTTTCCTGTTTGTATGTGAATTTTCCAATAATTCCAGTCAATGGTAGACCTTGTTGTGAGTAATTTTCTTTCCAATCCTGTGTCATTTTACCATTATTACCTTCTTTCCACATTCGTATTTCTCTCTCTAGATCTTTTTCGTTCATTTCTTCAAGTTCTTGTATTCCCTCTGGCATATTCTGTTTTTTTTCCAAATTAGCCCTCCATTGCTCTATTTCGTCTGTATACTTGGCCATCAACGATGTATCAAGTTCTGGTTTCTTCTGAATATATTGCTGGTCATCTGTGTTTGTCGAATGTTTCAATTCTATACGGGGCAATTTATCTTTTCTAACATTATCTTCTAGTTTTGTTAGATGGTTTGTCTTTACTTCTGCTAGTGCTGAAGTAGCTATATTTTTAAGTTGAGTTCCTCCATCACGAGACTTAGATACATCTTTATCGGTCTTCCCCCATGTTTCTTTTTCAGGGTAGATGTCTTTGTGTTTCAGTGATTTTTGTTGTATGATGTCTTTTAACAGTTCGACTTGCGTAGCGGATTTTCTTGAGAAAACTTGTGGCGTTCTATAAACTGTGCAAAGTATGAAACTGAATTGGAATGTGATGTTTATTGATATAGCTATGATTATTATAGTTTTATTTATCATGTTGTACGTTTTTTCGGCTATAATATGCAGATGATACTGAATTTAATGTCCTATCTGTTCATTTCATGGTTTGATAATCGATTATCTTGGCTAAAGAATTTGAGATTGCATATTACGCATTTGTCTAATGCAGATGCTGATAAGCAAGGCATCATAATGGCTGGTTCAAAAAGTGTCAATATAGGATAATAAGCACCGACACGTATTGCTATATAACTTGTATTGTTTAAAGCGTGACTGTTTTGTTTTTTTGCCTTATTGTTTATAACTGCCTCGTTGGCCGAGTGGTCGCAAGTGCGACTGCCGGGCAAGGGGTCTTGGGTTCGGCTCCCGGGTAGGTCAAAGTATTACTGGGTTTTTAAAAATCTCAGTAGTAGCACGGAGTCTGGAAATATGCTCGGTATTATGGCAATAGGCTCACCCCCTATTACATCATAGGTGTGTTGCCGGCCTTTTGAAAAGAAAAACGCTCTTTTCTTGAAGTTTTGAAGGTCATATCATTCATCATCATCATTTAGACATAAAGTCGAAAATCCAATAATGAAATGGTGTCCTATATCCAAACAAACAAATCAACAGGGCAACCAACGCACCCACGATACAGGCGAAAATCATAGTGTGAATAAAACCGATTAAAAACCTTTAAAAACCCATTTTTAAACTGTTTTATTTGAGGGGCAAGCTAAATAAAACCGTTTAAAAATGAATTTATCGGTTCAACGGTGCTTATAGTCTTTATTATTTAATATCATACCGATTATTGAAGTCGATGCAGAATAATTTTTTTGTTTTTTATTTATCTCTGTTTACAGTATTTTTTAGATTATTTTTTTTAATTTTCTCTGTTTGTTCTAATGTATCTTAAGTTGTATATGTTTACTTTCTTTCCTTTGCTTATAATATTAAAATTAAAATTATATTATAAAGAATACCATACCTAGATATAACAAACTAACTACCTACGTATTAATGCGGTATTTAGTAATCTGGTTAAAGTACTGAGTTTTGAGAACAAACTTTGCTTAAGCTGTTTGGAATTATGTACTTTATGCCTGATATTCGTCGCAGAGAACCTAACGGGTAACCGGTGCTCCGGCTCGACTTGCAGGAGTAGGAACAGGGTGGTTTTTAGTCAGTAAGAGTCTGACACTACCTCCCGCCTCACTCGGGCGGAAGCAGTGATTTGATGATTTCCCCCCCTTAAAAAAAAATGAAGTACAAAACTAAACTACTGACAATTTTCTACAATTCCAAGATAAGTCCAGGTAGAACCATCAACTTACTTAACTGTTTTTATTATAACTATCGTGAGACATACTAAATTAACGCGGCGATGCTGCAGTAGGCTGCGCGACATCGCCGCGACCGCGCACACTGCTCATGAGGAAGAACCCCTCCCCTCTTCGAAACTAGTAGAGCTTTTCTCAGTATATGCACGTGAGTAACTCGCGATTTTAGTTAACTTACTGAACTATTAAGTGCGACTTAAAATCGACTCTTGGTAATCAGCGCAAAATAGCAATTGAGTAATCTTTTAGTCTCGGGGTTTAGTTGTTAGATTACTTCACAACATACATACATACATTACAAGTAAAAAAAAGCTTGTAAAAAAAGAAAAGATAGTGCTATAGGTAATTAAAAGTAAATCAAGTTAAACCAAATCTACGTAAATGCAGGTACATAGAGCGCTCACAATTAGCAGTTACGTAGTTGTTCCCGCGAGATGTCGCTACTGACGCGCCTCGATTGACAACTACCTTGTGTGAAGGAAATTAAACTGTTAAATGGGACCGCTTTTACACTACACGACTAATTTTCGGGGTCGCTACGATGACGGGACGACTTTAGTAATAAATGTCAAAGGAGTATCATATATCGAGCTGTATGGCGACGGTAAATTAGAATAGATTTACCAACAACCCCTATTCTTCTCGGGGGTGTTGTGGGCAAGGGTCTCGAGTTGAATTCCCGGGTCAGACAAAGGGGTTTTTTTATTCTCAGTAGTGTGTAATTGTGCCCGCTATATGGCAATAGACTCACCCTTTAATACATGGGACTCATAACACAAATAGTAAAAAGTGGGTGTTACATTGTACCTCTACATGCATGCATTAAGTGCTGTAATATCTCTGCCTACCCCTTCGGAGATAAAAGGCGTGATATTATGTCAACATTTTATAATTTTGAAAATTGTATTATTACGTAGTTTAACTTACACGATCTACTCCTGACGATATTTGAATTTGAAAATAATATTAACAATTATTTTACAGGAAAATATTTAAATTCAAATTCTGCAGAGTTAATACTGCGTAAGATGGTGTTAACATTGATTATGAGATTTACTGCCGAGTACTGATACGGGATTGTTTCGGAAGGCTCAAGGAATTATTTCATGCTAAATTTAATGTTTCACAACATTGAAACTGACAAATAGATATGAACTTCCGAATAAAGGGAAGGTGTTTTACTGTTGTTGAAAATATTCGTTTTCTTATGGAATAGGCCGGTGAGTGAGTAGGCGGATCACCTGATTTTAAGGAATCGGCGGCGCCTGAACATATAAAACACCTGGGGGCTTACTCTTGAATCCAATTTCGATCGATCGACATTGACATTGAGAAATTTCGTACTCTTGAGTTGCAGCACTAGCACCCATTGCATCCGTATTTCCTGGATATTACATGAAATAATTGGTATTGAGTTTGGCTTTGGATTCCGTACTCTGAATGCTACTTTAACAGCTATGACAGGTATTGTATAGTTTTGACATTGGATAATTAATTATTGAGATTTTATTTTTGAAATTGCATTGACATTGAGATTGGTTTCAAGAGTAAGCACCCAGAGGCGTTACAAGTGCGTTACCAGCCTTTTTGATATTAGAAATTTGAGGATTATTGAGGATTCGGGGATTGGAGAGTTTGGGGAAGGGGGGTGGTAATTGGGCATCTGGTAACCTCACTCACACGACGAAATACTACACAAGTATTGTTACAAGTCGGTTTTTGTGAGGCCGTGGTATCACTCTGGTCGAGCCGGCCCATTCGTGCCGAAGGCGCCGTTAACTGGGACTGCTCAGCTCCAGACTGTATTATATATTGTCCTTAAGGTTATTTTCTTTTTCGATCTCTTTGACTGGATTTTAGTGTTACATTGTTCTCACACAATCCAAACAAAATCTATGTAACTCGAGAATTGTATTGTGAACCTGATTGAAAAAGAGTAACCTATGGAGTTTCTTGCTCGTTCTTCTCCATAGGAATCTACACCTTGGAATGAGCAAATACGTTCACTTTTAATTTTTGTGTTGACGTTTTAAAGCGCCTTTCTGGTCTTATTGAAATGGGTGAATTTCCCGGAGCCGAATATTGCGTGGCATTAATGAAATCGATACTAAAAAACATAGTTATAATGTTCTCACATTTTTTTCTGGTTAGGTGAAATAATAATCTATGTGTAGCACTAAATATTTTATTGAATTGGATTAATGGATACTCCAAAAATATTAATTAAACCTCGAAATCTTTCATTGCCGTATTTGTCCAAACTTCACTTTGTTGTATTTTATTCCACATTCCTAAGAATCTGTCGGTTATTTATATTAAAACCTACTTTTATTTGATACATTAATAGTTAAAGTATTGTTACCAAATACATTTATATAAATATTTAAACAATACAAGGAATGGTTAATAAATAATCATTTGTCCCAGGACTACCCTTCATCGCCGTGTCCTAATCATGTTCAAGGATATTGTTTTACCTACGGCTTGCGTCCCCCCTCCCGGTATGCTAAACGTTGCATATTAGTGTTGCCAAAGTGCTCAACGTGGAAGGACGTACATACGTGCCTGCGTTTTCGCGCCATAAATGTAAGTATTCAATTTTTATGTTACTCGACATTTTTTCTTTCATCGCCGTGGATAGGTATAACTATATTTTCGAATAAGTTTGTCTTCATGAGTAAGCATTCGATAGAACACCATTTCTAATATGTTCATTTGTGAAGTGTTTATTCCTCCGAATAGTTAATAGATTTTTTGTTATTTATATTTTTGGTCTTGATTTTCATCGCCGTGCTTTTATTGCCGTGGTTTCCGTGGCCAAAATTTGCTATGGCAATGAAAAAAAGACATGGCAATGAAAAAAATATCATTGCCATGCCTAGAAAAACAATTTAGTTTCACTGCCGTGGTTAAGCATTTCATTTCCGTGATTTGTGTTTTCATCGCCATGGTATGATTAGACAAATAAAACCCCTTTTGTCACCTGTAATACAGGTAATAGATACGATTACTGATAGTACGAGCTCTCGCTCTGGTCTCTCTTTAGTCTTGATGACTTTTTTACAGTACAGTTAACTGCAATATGACACAGAATAAATATTAGACAGTATTGTGTCTCGGCCGTATCATATAATTAAATACCTACAGCCGCACGGTGCGTAAGCATGCGATAGGGCTGCACGCCTCCAGCAGCGAACGTCAGCGGTCGCACACCTCAGTACCTATTGTCTATTAATGAGAACTTTACACCTAGGTGGGGTGTAATTGTCAATAAGGGTCTGATGCTGAAGTAGTAAGACAGATGAGGGAACTCCTCGGCGATTACCAGTAGCTACCTTGTGTTTGGTTTGATAATTTGTATTAATGAGGACTTTTCACCTAGTTGGGGGTGTGATGGTCATTAAAGGTCCAATGATGAAGTAGTATGATAGCTAAGGGACTCCTCAAAGGTTAAGAGTAGCCACCCGATGCTTGAACTTGAATAATTTGTATTGATGAAAACGTTGCATCCATATGGGTTGTGTATAATGTGTATATTATATCACTAAACTAAAAAGTATAAAATAAAATTAAAAAACTGCGTTTAAAAAAACCGACTTCAAATACGAATGACAAACGAAAAGTAAAAACTAAAAAGGAAATAAATAACTCTTATTGGTCAAACGTACTTATAACTTACACACCCACTGATAGGTTAGAAGTCGATGCCACAAACCCACAAGAAAATATAAAGTAGTTAATGGTCACAGCTGGTATAATCCATAGTAAAATTGTAAACAGCGTAATAATGTTAGGTATCTATAATTTTGTTTAAAACTTATGGCACCGACTTCTAACTTATCAGTGGGTGTGTAAGTTATAAGTACGTTTGACCAATAACAGTTATTTATTTCCTTTTTAGTTTTTACTTTTCGTTTGTCATTCGTTTTTGAAGTCGGTTTTTTAAACGCAGTTTTTTCATGTTAACCTTACAAAATGATGTAACATTTGGTACTATATCACACGTATACATATATATACTCACACACACTCAATCACCCTCACATACTACAGTCTGATTTTAATAATGGATTGTTTATTTTTAGGATGCCAAGATGCCTAAACCAAAATTATCTGAAGAGGAGAGAAAGGAGAGGAAAAGATTGGCTGAACAAAAGCGACGTCAAAAATTAAGAAGCGACCCTGTATTGAGAGAGGAGTATCTAAGAAAAGAAAGAGAACGATATCTTAAAAAGAAGGCTGCAGGAGTAGTGGTTCCTCGAAGTGCAATGACTTCGCAAAAGCTTCGGAATCTTCGCAAGAAAAACTTGGTGAGTGCACTTGCTTCTTACAAAAAAAGGACAGCAATTTTGCGTAAGAAAACACGTTCAAATGTGACTTATGATGTAGAAAATACTGAAACACCACGGATGGAGCTAAATGAAACGTCGATAGAGCCACATGAAACGTCGACGGAGCCAAATGAAACGTTTTTTGGGTCATCTCAAGTAGTTCGTAATGATAACATGCTAATGACGCCTCTAACAAGACGTAGCTCGCGTCTTGAATCTTTAAAATCAAACCGACATCGCTGTGAAAATTTGCGGATTGGCACACTAATAGCAAGTAGCTCTAATTTTCCGGCCACAAGTAGTCCACAACAGTCACCCCCAGGATCACCGCAACTTGCGCCAAACATCAGTAGCATAGATTCTACATCACGTCCTGATAGTCCAGCATCAGACTCTTCTATTGCAACTTTAAAATTTCAACGTGATTTGCAACAAAAATTCCGTAGATACCAAAAATCAAAACACTCCCAGCTCATGGGATTACAAAAAAAATTAGATCAAGTTGCCCGCGAAAGGAACTTATATAAAAAACGGTTCGAAAGACTTATTCAAAGAGATAAAGTTAGAGTTACCAATCAAAGAGAAGAAAAACAGCCAGCGATAGATATGAATAATAAGAGCGATAAAAGTAACCCGAAACAAACTCGACTCCGCCAAATTGTACTACAGTTTTATGAAGAAGACGAAAATTCAAGCATGTGTCCAGGCAAAAACGACACGATAACAAGAAATGGAATAAAGAAACAGAAACGTTTAATGACGGATACGATAAAAAATTTACACAAAAAATACATAGAGTCCGGTTATCCACCTATGAGCTACGTAACGTTTTCACGTTTAAAACCGTTTTGGGTGCTGCAACCAAAAATAAATATGCGCAACACTTGCTTGTGTGAAAAACACGAAAATATGAATTTGCTAATTGAATCTCTAAAAAAGAATCATATCATAAAAGAAAATTCGACCATTGACGTTATTAAGAGCATATGTTGCGACATTTATAACTTGGAATGTCTACAAAGAAAGTGTACTACCTGTAAAAACAGACATCTAATATACCAAGAGTTTGATAACTCGGTAAAAGTTTTATATTGGGCCTGGGAAAAACAGAAAAACTCTTACACAAAAAATGGGACAGAAAAAACTGCCATCAACGTTGAAAAAGTACGACACCACGTAGAACCGTTAATACTCATAAAACAATTTGAAACCAATCTTTCGCCATTCCTTAATCATTGTGCCAACATTCGTAATCAGAGCGATGCAATTAAAGAAATTAAGCAAAATTTGACCGAGAATGACTGTCTTATACATATGGATTTTAGCGAAAATTACAGTGCCAAATATAATACAGAAATTCAGTCGGTACACTTTGGTGGTAGTAGAAAGCAGTTCACTCTACACACTGCAGTTCTTTATTTTAATATTAAAGGTCACACGACAAAAACCCAATGTTTTTGTACTATAAGTACATCTTTACGACACGATGCTGCTGCAGTGTGGGCACATCTGATTCCAATTTTGACTGAAATAGAAAAAACAGTACCTTTGGTTCAAAATATTTACATAGTTTCTGATTCTCCTTCTGGACAATATCGTAATAAAAAAATATTTTACATAATGTCTCGACTTTCGATATACATTTCTTCAATTAACAAAGTAGTTTGGAATTATTGCGAATGCGGTCACGGCAAAGGTGCTCCAGATGGCGTTGGTGGACTTTTAAAGAGAACTGCTGACCAATACGTTGCATTACAGAGTGACATTCCTGATCTTGATGCATTTGTGAATGCTTTGAAGTCCTCTGTCAAGGGCGTTAAAATAGAACTCGTAGAAGATTATCAGATCACTGAAAAGGACTGGTTACTACCTGACAATTTGAAACCTTTCCCAGGTACTTTAAAAGTCCACCAAGTTGTGTGGACTGCAGAATCAGGCAACCGTTTAGCAATGCGTCGTTTATCGTGCACAAATATTGAATGTCTTAACAATGTCAAAAATGCCCTCATGGTAATCACTTAGGATTTTACGAGTTTTCGACTAAACCCCAGACGACTCCTCTTGAACCCTCATCAAACTGCACTAAAACTACACTAAAAACCGCTATCCGTAAAATGCGTCCAGTCAAATTAACTGATAAACTTGCATTGGCTCCTAAACCCTCAACCTCTACACCAAAAACTATACAGCCAGCCGCTGTACCTCAGTTTGATAGTATAATTTTAGAAGCATATGATTTTAAAAACTTAAACTGTAGTGGTGCTACAAGTGTACCATCGTGCTCATACTTATGTAATGTGGACTCTGAAGTTTTAAAAGAGTTGGAAAAATCTGGTACCATTGAGGAAAACCACATAAAGACATCAAAAAAACCAAATATAGACTTAAGTAGTGATTCAGATAATAGTTTGTCTATATTCTAACTAACTAATAAAGCTAGAAATAAAAAAACAATATTCTGTTATGTATGTTGATCTAATTAAAATTTTTAAGTAGGTACCTCCTTATCTGATTAAATATAATTTTGCTTAATTTCATAATTAATAATTGAGACTGTTAAAAAAGTTCCTAAATGTGATTTACTTATGTACAAAGATTAGTGTAAGTTAGCTGTAAGTTAAACTTGAAAGGCTGAATTTCCTAGTGCCATATACTCACATTGTGTTCTTAGGTTAATAAGAGATAAGATAATACCTGAAAGGTTTTAAGAGTATCTAGATGTTATAGATGATTGTGTTTTTAATACTTGTTATTTTTAAAATGCATCTTACATGCTACAGATCACAATATACGTTTTCTAAAGAACCTATTTTTTTTTGTCGTGTGCAAAAATATATCTGATCATGCTTGTCTCCAAGAGGGAAAGTCAAACCTAGACAGATTGTGTATGGGAGTAAGATTTGTATAGATTTACAAAAGGAAGAATGGAAGTATGTACGAGTATAAGACAAGAAAGACTGTAGTATTAAGGTCTCTAAGTAGTGTTGCGAGTGTAATTCAACAGTCTTTGTTTAATTATTGTACTCTCATTATTTTTTTGTAATATCTCCTTACCCAAGTGTAACTACGATAGATATATAGATATGATATAAGAGAGTCTATAGACTATAGAGGTATAAGGGGTCTTGATCTATAGATCATAATATATAAGATCGTATAATATATAAGACTTACGGTCTACAAAAGAATAAATTCGCACGCGGTGCTTGAGCGCCTGCAAGCTACTACAAGAGCATGCAAATTTAATCTTTTGTAGGTTGAATATTAAATTGTTGTCTTCAAATGCGCTCCGCCGCGCTTCCAACGGTGTGCGCTGGGCCGTAATCACTCATTTTTATTCTATCTCTGTCTATCTCATTAAATAAAATATTTTTTAATTTCCGTGGATTGATTCTTTCATTGCCATGGCACAGTTCTTTCATTGCCGTGGACACTTGTTTCATTGCCGCGCACGCATGTTTCATCGCCGTGGCACCAAATTTTCAATCCGGATATGTTGTTAGTTATTTAAGTTATTTGCTTGACATTAAGCAAGAATATAAACATAATCAAAAACTTTAAAACAAGCATTTTTATTTTTAAAAAAACTTAAGATGAAAAAAAAACACGGAAATGAAGATTTTATGGGTCCTGTTGAAATTCACTCAAATAAATGATTTTGGCTTTGACTTTGAAGCATGGTTCTCCCACACTTAATATTACGTTTGATAAAGAAAGATAATGTATTTATTCAGTCTTGGCCAACTCCTGGTGATAGCATTTTTTTTGACAGATGCAGATAGCAGCTCTCTTCTATAAACGTGATCCTTTGGAGCTTATATATTTAACCAACTTGCTAAGTTTATTAGGAGATTATGGAAACCGTTTATAATTTGAAGCAAGTCCTGAACTTCATCCCATTTGGTATTTAGGCTATTACAAGAACAGTTCACAGTCTATGGTCGTTGGCCAAGTGGTCGCAAGTGCGACTGCCGGGCAAGGGGTCTCGGTTTCAATTCCCGGGTCGGGTAAAGTATTACTGGGTTTTAAAAAAATCCCAGTAGTAGCACGGAGTTCACTTTCCCAGTTTCCACTTCCCTCGGTGAATTACTGCAGGAGACAGAATGAATTAAGCATCTTAAGGTTATTGTAAGAAGTAAGCCAATTTAAGTCATTTGGTTTTCATGTGGGCGCTAAAGGGCTAGCTTGACCGAAGTGACATCACGGCCTGTTATACCTCTAGAATCTGCGTGGAACAATGCGTATTTATAAATATTGTAAAACGGAACAGTATGTTTGTTTGTTTAAACGCTCTAATTTCCGGAAATTCTGTTTCGAATTCAATCATTATTTTTGCATTTGATAGTTCTTATACCGACACAGGCTTTATAGGCTATAAAACACCATCCTTAACTGACGAGCATGCTTGAAAATACTGATGACTGTTAATGAAGTGAAAGAGATATGTAAGAATCGTAGCAATTGGCGTTCCATAGTCTCTGCCTACCTCCATGGGTAACAGGCGTAAGGTTATATACGTATGTATGTAACACCTCGCTATGATAAATAAGAGCCACGAAAATACGCGGGAGTAGTTCGTACACATTAAACTACTTAATATTATTTTATAAATTTTATAATGTTAATATAACTCCGACCCATCTCCATACTTCCTTTCCTTTCCAAAGTGCTTGAGGCCTGTGTCCACAAACAACTGGCTTCCTTTATTTACAAAAATTCACTCATAAGTCCCCTTCAATCTGGTTTAGGCCGGGCCACAGCACGGTTTCCGCTCTCCTTAAGGTGACTGGCGATATTAGAACTAGTCTCGAGAGCACTAGAGCCACAGTTTTGGTTTTAGTTGGCTTCTCGAATGCCTTCAATATGGTCAGTCACGACATCCTTTTAGCCATCCTTTCCCATCTAACGATCTCTGACAAATCATTGAACTAAATTAGTTTATCTTTCATTGTTAAATAAAATCACTGCTTGCCTCTTGCACCTCCCATTTACTCTTCTCTGCATCACCCAAAGGTCAGACTGGTAGAAAATGCCTGCGGCATTAAGTCCACCTTTTTGTACATATTGTGCATGAAGCATATTAAATAAATAAATAAATAAAAATAACTTAACATTATAATGTTAGGCAGAGTGTACCTACATTACAGCACTTAATACGACTGTAAAATGTAACACCCAATTATCACTATTCATGTTATGAGTCCCATGTAATAGGGGGTGAGCCTATTGCCATATACCGGGCACGATTCCAAACTCCGTGCTATTACTGAGAATTTTTTTAGAAAACAGATCAGGCCAGAGAGCCAACAGCAGTTATGTTACAAGTCCCCTTAATACCCTACAGCCATTCACGGGGCACGTGTATTGCTGAAAGTATTATATAAGTATGAAAGTAAGCTGAAAGAAGTACCACAATAGCGATCATTCATATCCACGACGGTGAAACTTTACAAAGATGAAACTGATGTATACAAATATGTGTTTGATAAGGCTATGTGTACAATGTCAAGGAATATTAAACATTATATATTTTTTAAATTTTTTTTTAAAAACGTTGCCCCACTCTAGGATTTTCTCGTGTGTCGTGGGTGCGTTTACAAACATACAAGTTCACATACACATAATGACACCCAGACTCGGCACAATAATTTGTGGATCACACAAAGAGTTGCTCCGTGCGGGAATCGAACCCACGACATGTTGCATGGCAGCCAGTTGCCCAGCCACCACGCCAACCGTGCTGTCATTGAAATCGCCAACCCGCATGGAGCAAGCGTAGTAATAAATCTTGTCCGTGTTTTAAGTTTTTCAGCGAGCCACATACGTATATTTCAGTTAATTTTGTCACTTGATTGCGTGTTTTTTTTTGAGGGAGAAAATCATCCAATGTCTTCTCTCGACTTGGGTTAGGCGAGAAGGGGTGCTAGACTCTTATTGACTAAAAACCAGCCCCTTCCTACTGCCGCTCTCCGAAGCCCCGGCAACCCGGGAGAACCTAACGGGTAACCGTGGCTCCGGCTCGACGTGCAGGAGAAGGAACGGAGTGGTTTTTAGTCAGTAAGAGTCTGACACTCCCATCCGCGCCGCACCCAGGCGGGAGCAGTCGTTCGATGATTTTCCCCCCTTAAAAAAAAATAAGCCTTCCGCGTCTCCGTAACTATTCAGAATATAGTTTGTCAAAAATACATTTTAAATAGAAAAAATGTAAAATATTGGGTATAGTGTACACAAAAACTTACCAATAAACAAATTAAACATCTGAGTTCAAAAATACAATCATCATCCGAACTTTACTTTATAAAAAACACTTGGAAAGAAGTTCTCTAATGAAACCACAAAAAGTCTAGCCTAAGCCTAAATTAGGGAAGTTGAACTTATACAGTGTGACCCCATCTTAACTACCTACTCGAGAAATAAACTTTTCTTATACGCATGACTTTCTATCAGAGGTTTTGTTCTCTTTCTAGGCGATATGTTTTACTATTGTTAAAAGTAAACATCGTATGGAGTTGACGTAGCCATAAATCAATTTGGCGTACCGTGATCGAGTCTTTTGAAAGTCAAAAACGCCATTTTTTGTTTGTCAAAGTGATATGGTTTGCTAGGTTTCTAAATATAGATAGAGTATTGTTGCGATAGAAGGATTGATATTCGTTAGTAGAGTATAGTATTTTTGAAAAAGAACGGAAATAGCGGCGCATTACATACGTGTATCTACAAGGTATGAAGGACCTTAGGTCGCAGGAAGCCGCTGGATGCAGATCGATTCGAACCAGAACAATATGGAAGTCATTTGGATAGTCTACGTACTGCAGTGGACATTTGTATCTGATATGGTGATGATTCATCATCAGATAATGATAAGAAAAGTAGTCGTATCACATATACCCGAAGCGAGAATTGAAGGTGAAATCCCCTTAGTTTGATAGTAAAGCTTATCATTCGATCAAGGTATTACCCCCTTAAACTGTCAAACACCGAGCAGTCACCGGTAACCGCAACGTATTGTTCTTTAATTGTGTCTATAATGACGGTGCTCAACGAGTTAAACTCAACTTTCCCCAACAATCCTCAAATTCCTAATCTCCAAAAGGCCGGTAACGCACTTGTAACACCTCTGGTGTTGCGGATGTCTATGAGTGGCGATTGCTTACCATTAGGTGATCCGTCTGATCGTCCACCGGTTTATTGCATAAAAAAGAAGGTCAGGTATTTAAATCGTATGGTATAAATTACCCAGCTACATGTCGCTGAAGCGAGCGACAATCAGTGTTAATTGTGGAACGAGTCAAAATGTTCCACGCGACTCGGCGTGTCTCTCCGCCACGTCACATTTAGCAGACATGTTTGTAAGTTATAAGTGACATTCTTTGAAAATAGAGTTAAAATATTAAATCGAGATTTTACAATATTCCTCGTCCTTAACTTTAATGATTCTTTTATAATCTACGTTTAGAAAAAGCGACTCCAACTCCCTCTATTTTGAAGACGGTTGATTAATAAGTATAACATAACAAGCCTTTTTATCCCCGAAGGGGTAGGCAGAGGCGGTACATTACGGCACTTAATGCCACTGTACAATGTAACACCCACTTTTCACTATTTACCTCTATGTTATGAGTCCCATGTAATAGAGGGTGAGCCTATTGCCATATACCGGGCACAATTCCAGACACCGCGCTACTACTGAGAATTTTTTTAAAAACCCAGTAATACTTTGCACGACCCGGGAATCGAACCCGAGACCTCCTGCCCGGCAGTCAACTTGCGACCACTCGGCCAGCGAGGCAGTAATATATATACTAAAACTTTGTTTTGAGTGTAACAAAGACTTTTCTGAAAATCGCATCGAAATCAGTTTAGCCAATCGCGAGATAATCTTGCACAAACATACATACATACATACAGGTCAAACTGAGAACCTATTTTTTTGGAAGTTAGTTAAAAAATGTCCTTAATTTTACTGTACATTTTACCTTTAGTAAAAGCCATTTACTAATGTCGTTATAAGTAAGCTTGTTGTTTCTGAAGAGGCCTGTTAAACACTAATTTTGTTCAATTTAAAATAATACTTAGACTTGTACCAAGTACTAGATTGATATAACTAAGCACACTGAAATAAAAAAAAAATAAGAAAATTATCTCATGGATCGAACAAAGCACAATCATGTCACCTAGTCGTTATGAACTACTCAAAAGTTACGCCATGTATATAGTTAAATATTACCTTATGAAATGATTGAAATGATATATGACTTAACTTAAACCGCGGGTTACTCACGTGAATATACTGAGAAAAGCTCTTCTAGTTTCCACCAGAACCACAGAGGGGTTCTTCCTCATAAGCAGCGTGCGCGGTCGCGGCGACGTCGCGCAGTTCAGTGAGCTAGTAGAGCTTTTCTCAGTATATTCACGTGAGTAACCCGCGATTGAAGTTAATTTAGTATGTCTCACGATAGTTATTATAAAAAGATACATGTCTTTATAAAGTAATTTTCAATGATACGATGGCTGGGCAACCGGCTGTCGCGCAACATGTAACGGGTCCGATTCCCGCACGACCAACTTTTTATATGGTCCACAAATCGTTGTTTCGGGTCTGGGTGTTATTTGTATGTTAACTCGTAATGTATTGTAAACGCACCCACGTTTCTAGAAAAAATCGATAGAATAGTGTGGGGTAACGTTTTTGTTAAAACAAATGACATTATCTGTCATTTGGATCAGTGTGAACCAACCACACAAAAGTTTTTTTTTGAGGGGGGAAAATCATCTATTTACGATTAAGTGAGGCGAGAGGGAGTGTCAGACTCTTACCGAGTAAACCACCACGGTCTGATGGCTCCTTGAGGCGCGCGCAGAACGCGACGCGCCGTACGCTCGGGCCTGGTTCTGGTCGGGCGGCGAGTCACTCGTGCTCACCGTCCGCAGGCCCGTGCTTACGGTGGCCGGAGATCGTCTCGCGATCCCCGACGCCCGGAGTGTCTCTCGCGACGGCCGGGTCGTGAGGAGGTTCGTTCCCTCACGCGCTCCGCCTCCTCCTTAGCTAGCATAACTGCTGCCACACAAAACCTAGTAACACATTTATGCGTTTAGTAAAACCACAGAACATATATATATATAAAGAATATATTAATCAAACGATGACCAGTTTGACCACTGGTTAAAAGTTAACATTACCCATGCATTAAAGTAAGCAACTTAAAGTACAGGTAAATGAAGTAAATTCACAGGGTGCTAGCATATCTATGGGTGTACCGCAGGGCTCAATACTAGGTCCATTCTTATTTTTGGCATACATAAATGACTTGCCCCATTTATTTAAAAATGAACCTAAGATGGTATTATTTGCTGATGACACTTCATTAGTTTTTAAAATAAATCGATGAACAAATTATTATGACGACGTAAATAATGCCCTAATGAAGGTTCATAATTGGTTTACATTAAATAACTTAGTACTAAACGATAAAAAGACAAAATGTATTAGATTTGTTTTGCCAAACGTTAAAAGCAATGAATGTGACATATTCTTGAATGGTGAGAGATTGGAGTTTGTAAAAGAGACAACTTTCCTGGGAATCACTGTAGACGACAAATTGCAATGGGGTCCTCACATTGCATCATTAGCGGGACGATTGAGCTCTGCAGCTTATGCTGTCTGGAAGATACGACAGTTAACTGACATAGGCACGGCAAGACTGGTGTACTTCAGCTACTTTCATAGCATTATGTCGTATGGCATTTTGCTGTGGGGACACGCTGCTGGCACTGAGTCTATCTTTATCTTGCAAAAGCGCGCCGTCAGAGCTATCTACAATCTAGGTCATCGCGAATCTCTCAGAGAAAAGTTTAAGGAGATCAACATTATGACCGTTTCTTGTCAATTTATCTATGAAAACATCATGTATGTCAGGAAAAACCTACAGTTATTTGGTAAAGTGTCGGACAGACACCACTATCAAACTAGACATAAGGATAGATTAAGTCAACCAACTTTGAGATTGGCGAAAGTAGGTAAGTCGTTCATGGGATTCTGTGTTAAATGTTATAACAAGATACCAGGCGACATACAACACCTAAATGAAACAAAATTTAAATCATGTATAAAAAAAACTTTATGTAGAAAAGCATATTACAAGGTTAATGATTATATAGAGGATAAAAATGCTTGGATGCAAGCTAGTCCGGCTCCACAGGATAACGAAAACGAAAAGCATTGATGTTTTAATGAAATCCAAACATGTAATTAATACAGCTATGTTGCTCATTTGTATATTGTTTAACTTGCATAATCATTGTAAATGTGAGAGCCCTGTAATTACCTGAATATTAAATTAAAATAGTTGAATATGTTTGTGTCAGCTTGGAGTTGTCATGCTCACTCTAAGGTCTCATTGGCGGTGGCACGTGCAGTGGATCGCTCGATTCCCTACAATATGGTTGAGTTGGGCGGTGCTGGTGTACGTGTCATGTTCGTGAACGGGCGCCGTCAACTGGGATTGGTCAGCTCCAGACTGTATATTTCTTTTTTTTTAAATGTCCTTTAGGGTTATTTTTTTCGATCTCTTTGACTGTATTTTAGTATTACATTGTTCTCGCACAACCCAAACAACAAAACTGTAACTGGAGAATTGTGAAATTGATTGGAAAAGAGTAACCTATGGAGTTTCTTGCTCGTTCTTCTCCATAGGAATCTACACCTTGGAATGAGCAAATAGCTTCACTTGTTAATTTTCTTCATTGACGTTCAAAAGTGCCTCTATGGTCTAATTGAAATAAATGATTTTGACTTTTGACTTTTGACATTACAAAAAGAAAGTTGAGTGCTCATTTCTGAAAAGTGAAACCGCAAGTCGAATGCTTCAGTATATGACCTTTTTTTAGGGAGGAAATCATCGAATGACTGCTCCCGCCTGGGTGGAGGGAGTGTCAGACTCTTACTGACTAAAAACCACCCCGTTCCTTCTCCTGGACGGCGAGTCGGAGCCCGCGACTCAGTATAACACCTTATATGTTCTGTAAGTAAAACTAATAAAGCAATTAACTCTAACCGACCATTTAAACCTTATTGTTTTTTAAATAATTCATTGTTGGGGGCGAGGCATAATCCCTCCGCAGTTAATTGATTAAACAACTTACTGTCCTGCTGCTTTTAATTAAGATAAGCTTACGTAATTGATTAAAATATTTGTGGTTCATGTTCAGACGTTTCGTTCAATTTGAATGTTAATGTGAATAAAAATTTACTGTTTCAGAACTTTATTCTGTTTTTAAATGGAATAGGAGGCAAAGAAGCAGACACATCACCTGATGATAAGCGATCAGCACCGCCCATAGGTAACACCAGAGGAGTCACAGGTGCGTTGACGGCCTTTTAAAAAGGAATACGTTCTTTTATTGAAGGTTTGAAGGTCGTATCGGTTCGGAAATACCACCGATAACAAATCATTCCACTGTTTTGCTGTGCGAGGAAGAAAGCTACGTGCGAAGCGCACAATTGTGGCCTGCCAACCACCTATGTGATGGGGATGCATGTGCTGTCGTGAGGGTCGATGGCGAAAAGATGCAGCAGGTATCAGGTCAAACAATTACTCAGAGCACTCCCATTGGTATAAGCGATAGAAAATGCACAACGAAGCAATAAGTGAGTTACCTATTTTCCCTTTATAACGAACTGCTGTTGTCTTCAACTATATTAATTAAAAATTTGTTGAAGATGATCATGGAAACCACTTGAGGTATATTTACTGCACAATTTTTGGATAAGTAAATTATTACTATATCTCTTTATATAGACTGCCTTGTTATCCGAGTGGTTACAAGTGCGACTGCCGGATAAAGGGTCTCGGATTCGATTCCTAATCCAGGCGAAGTATTACTTAAAAAAAAATCTTTGTAGTAATCTGGAATTCTGCCCGGTATATGGCAATAGGCTCACCCCCTATTACATGGGACTCATAATATAAATAGTGAACAGCGGGTGTTACATTGTACAGTGGCATAATATGCACCTCTGCCTACTCCTTCGGGGATAAAAGGCGTGATGTTATGTTATATCTTTATATGACATAAGTGCATTATCTTGGGAAATACGTATGTCGGTGAAAACCGGGGTACTACTCCAAAATTCCATGCATATTTTCTTGCTATTCATAATCTGTGACTCAAGATTTGCCGAGCATTATGTACTCGTATGGCAAGTCGGTGTTTCTCAAACTTTTCTTTGCATAGACAAAAGTAGAATAAATTATTCGATTCCGTCAGAATATTGATGAATTATTTTAACAATTTAGTTGAGTAATTATCGGGAAGCCTGATGTGGTCATAACATTTTCTAATTTCAAAATCTTCAGTATTAGTAAGAAGATGTATGGTAATAATAATATGGTATTTAACAATAGTCGTGGTGGCCCGGAGGTTTAAGACGCCCACTTCTCATGCATGAGGGTGCGGGTTCGAAACCTACCAACGGCAAGTACCAATGTGACTTTTTCCGAGTTATATGTACTTTCTAAGATTATTTAGACACCACTGACAAACGGTGAAGGAAAAACATCGTGAGGAAACCTGGACTTATAATTTCTAATTATAAGTTTGAAATCGCCAACCCGCATTGAGCAAGCGTGGTGATTAACGCTCTAACCTTCTCCGTGTGAGAAGAGGCTTTGCTCAGCAGTGGGCATTTATAGGCTGTTGATGGATGGATTTAACAATAGTCTATGCATATAATAGTCAGCAGAAGAGGACGAAGGAGATTTAGAATTCAGATTTAGAAAGGGGCTACGAGCATCGTTTTTCCTGCAGGTCGTGAGACGTGGTGCCTATTTTCACCGGCTCAACTCAGAGAAGGAGAGACGTCTACGCATATTATAAAACATGAATATGAAATAATTAAGGTAGAGGTAAATTAAGTACTTTTACAACCTTGTACATATCTTTTCAAAACTCAAATTACATAAATAATGATTATAAATATTAGCTTCTGTCAACGGCTTCGCCCACATTACCAGGTGTACAAAATAGCCTATTTGTTACTCCAGACCAGAATCTACCTCTTTTCTAAATTTCATGACGGTCCCTTCAGCGGTTTTGATGTGACTGAGTAACAAACATTCAGACAAACTGACACATTTTCACATTTTCTAATATCAGTTCGAGCTAATTTCAACCATCGGCCCTACAGTTATAGCGTAAAGTCCACTGCCCGGGCAACCTAACATTCGACAAACTTATATTTTCGTTCGGTACAGTAGTTGTGTCTACGGATTGAGCCGCACAATTAATTTAGTTTTTTCGTGTATATACTTATTGATAAAAGGTACCCAGTGTTGTGCTTAAGATATTAAAATATAATCATACCAAGTTTCATCGTAATCGGACCGGTAGTTTTTGCGTGATTCGTGAACATAAAGATTTTTAGATCAGACAGATTTTTTGACGAATATAATAGTATATGAAAAATAATAGTCGGGAGTATCACTAGATAGTAACGCCCCCTATATTTTTTTAAAATATTTTATTTTATTTCTACAGAGCATTAGTGGGAGAGCCATGGTTCGGCATAAATGGGCTGGCTCGACCGGAGTGATACCACGGCCTCACAGAAGACCGACGTGAAACAACGTTGTGTTGTGTTTCGTCGTGTGAGTGATGTGTGTGAGTTCGGATGCCAAATTATCCCCCTCCCTTTCCTAATCCCTGAATCCCCAACAATCCTTAAATTCCTAATTCTAAAAGACCGATAACGCACTTTTAACGCATCTGATGTTCCAGGTGTCCATGGGCGACGCCGATTGCTTACCATCAGGTGATCCGTCTGCTCGTTTACCGGCTTATGCCATAAAAAAAGAAAAAGATAAGTTTCAGTCTATTTCAAATTAAAATTTAGGTTAACCGCTAACTTTGTATAGGTGTATGTTGCAAACTTTGAGCGTCTCAGTCGCAGGTACTGTTTGACATTTGCGTGTGAATAACCCTTGTTCTCAATTTAAATTGGTTTCTAGCAGGCTGGTAGTTTTCGTTGAACTTGCTTAGCGCTTACGGCTTTACCCGTGTAGAATTTAGATTTTTCTCGAGTAAGTTTTGATCCTTTAGAAATAATGGAATGAAACGTAGGCTATGTTCCTTACTAATAATTATTTTATAAACTATTTTTAAAAAAACCGACTTTAAACCATTATTTTTAACCGACATCAAAAAAGGAGGTTTTCAATTCGAGTACATAATTATGTATTTTTTGATATTCTAAAATGTTTCTTCTAAGTGGAATTAACGCTTTTCTGAATACCGTATCAAAATCGGTTTAGTCAATCACGAGATACCTAATCGCGTAAACATACATACACACTTATAGGTCAAACTCAGAACCCCTTTGTTTTAAAATTAGGTTAAAAAGCAAGTTATCTGTTCGTAAAACGATTTATTTATTTATTAACTCTTTAATGCCCACAAAATAAGGTATCTACATAAGGCGGACTTAATGCTATATGACGTTTTTTATCAAATACGTTTAATATTTTTATGGGTTATAGGTAAAACAAGCAGATAAAAATATCTAAAAGCAAGTGATCGCTATGGTCAGTCATTATAGTAGATACTCGCAAACTTAGTTTAAAAGAGTTAGAAATGCAACATGTCAGTACTGTAAAAGTTGGACTCTCCTTCCCGCCTCACGTAGGTGGGAGAAGTCATTCGATGATTTTCCCACCTTAAATAAAGCCTTTTTGATAGCGAACAACAATCACTATTTCAAGTCGATTTTTAGGCCGTAGTATCAGTACGGTTCATTCGTGCCGAAACATAGGTATTTTTTTTTAAGGGGGGGAAAATCATCGAACGTGTACTCCCGCCTGGGTGAGGCGGGAGGGAGTGTCAGACTCTTACTGACTAAAAACCACCCGTTCCTTCTCATGCGCTTCCAGCCGGAGCTCCCCGGTAACCCGTTAGGTTCTCATCCGTGGTGGTCTGGTGATTTGACGCGCCGTACGCTCGGGTCTGGTTTTGGTCGGGCGGTGAGCCACCCATGCTCGCCGTCCGCAGGCCCGCGCTTACGGTGTCCGGAGATCGTCCCACGATCCCCGACGCCCAGAGTGTTCTTCGCGATGGCTGGGTTGCGAAACATAGGTATGAAGCCTATTCAGTGCAGACCAACTAACAACAATATCTTATTTCTTTATAATGTTAGTAGAGATTTACAAAATTACCCAGCATGTATGTAGATAGTAGATGTAGAGATAGTGAGATCGTGCGAAGATTTACCCTTATAATAGATGTTACAAGTTACAAGTATAAGTGTAATGGAGATTACTATCAGTTCGGGTGTTTTGCTTTATTTGCAAAGTGTGTATTGTTGTGATTAATATTTATACATTAGGGTTGGGCTGAACGGGTGCAAACACTAAGAATATATCTATAAACAGAGACTCGATATTATAGGAGAGCCAAAATAAATTCGACATAACATTTTCCACACATTTTTGAGATTTAAAGTCTTATTTTTTATTAGATTTTTAATGACTGCCTCGTTGGCCAAGTGGTCGCAAGTGCGACTGCCGGGCAAGGGGTCTCAAAATGGGGGCAAAATACTACTGGGTTTTTACAAAAATCTTAGTAGTAGCACGGAGTCTGGAATTGTGCCCGGTATATGGCAATAGGCTCAACCCTTATTACCTCTACATAGAACTCATAACATAAATGGTAGAAAGCGGGTGTTACATTGTACAGTGGCATAATGTGCATCTCTGCCAACCTCTTCGGGGGTATTTTTTTTTTTTTTTAAGGGGGGAAAATCATCGAATGACTGCCCCCGCCTGGGTGAGGCGGGAGGGAGTGTCAGACTCTTACTGACTAAAAACCACCCCGTTCCTTCTCCTGCACGTCGAGCCGGAGCCCCGGTTACCCGTTAGGTTCTCCGCGACTCCGAATCGGCATCGGCCCTATTGGGCCCCATCTGTGGTGGTCTGATGGCTCTTTGAGGCGCGCGCGGAACGCGACGCGCCGTACGCTCGGGTCTGTTTCTGGTCGGACGGGGAGCCACCCATGCTCGCCGTCCGCAGGCCCGCGCTTACGGTGGCCGGAGATCGTCCCGCGATCCCCGACGCCCGGTGTGTCCTTCGCGATGGCTGGGTTGCGAGGAGGCAGCGCTTCGCTGCCTCACGCGTCCCGCCTCCTCCTTAGCTAGCATGACTGCTTCGCAAAAGGAGGAGACGGCATCCCAATCCCCCTCGCTCCGCATCATGGCCTGCACTAGGCCCGGACGCGAGAGGTCGCCATCGCCGATCACTTCCCTGAGGACACGGCGGTGCTCAGCCCACGAAGGGCATTCTCCCACCGTGTGTTCCACCGTGTCCTCAGGGCGGTCCTCGCAGTGATGACACCCGGGCGTTTCCTCCCGCCCCATCAGACACAGGTACCTCCCGAAACTTCCATGTCCGGTGAGGACCTGCGTCAGGCGGTAGGTGAGGACGCCGTAGCGTCTCTCAAGCCACTCCTCAAAGAGGGGACTTACCGCTGCGATGGCAGCGAGCCCAGCCCTCGGTTGCGACAGTCGTTGCTGCCACTCCGCCATGAGATCGCGCCGGAGCTCATCCAGCCACGCACTTATCTGGCGCGGCAGCGGAGTTTCGCCCCGGCGACGTGCCTCCGCGCGCATGCTGTACACGCGCGCGAGCACCTTCGCCTCCAGATCCCACGGCGGTAATCCGGCAAGGAGGTTCGCCGACTCCCCAGAGATCGTGCGGTATCCGCGGATCATTCGGATCGCCATGACCCTCTGTGCCATGAGCAGCGTCCGAGCGGGACGCCGCAACAGGTTAGGCGCCCAAACAGGGGCGCCGTAGAGGGCCATGGACCGCACGACCCCGGCGTATAACCTCCGGCAGGAGGCGTTTGGCCCCCGAGGTTGGGGAGGATGCGTTTAAACGCAGCCCCCGTCCTCTCCAACTTTGGAGCCAAACGTCGAAAGTGCTCAATGAAGTTCCACCGACTGTCGAGGACGAGTCCTAGGTACTTCATCGTCGTCTCGACGCCGATGGTAACTCCTCCCGCCGTTATTTGGGACCCACCCGGAGGTGGCGCGTTCCCGCGGCCATGAAAACACATGGCCTCGGACTTGTGGAGCGCCACCTCGAGTCCCAACTGCCGGATTCTCTCAACGACTGTCGCAACCGCTGTCGCCATTAAGTCGGCCGCCGCCTGGTGTGACCTCCCGTGCGCTAGCACCAGCGTATCGTCGGCGTAGCATATTGTGCTAACGCCGTTCGGGAGGTCGGTGCGCAGCACCCAGTCATAGCCGATGTTCCACAGGAGCGGCCCCAGAACCGAACCCTGTGGAACACCGCGTGACATCTCTCGCCGGTTCCACTCGCCCCGGTGACCGGGGTAGCTGACGGACCTGTCCGTCAGGTAAGCCTCGATTACACGACGGAGGTAGGTAGGCACCCGATGATATCGGAGTGCCTCCAAGATGCAGCTCCAGGGCAGGGAGTTAAAGGCGTTGGCGATGTCCAGAGACACCGCCACTACGACCTTACCCCTGGACACTGCAGTCCCCGTCGTGAGGTCTCTAACGCGCATGATGGCGTCCACCGTGGAGCGCCCTCTGCGGAAGCCGAACTGGCCGTCCGACAAGTCCGGCCCAATGTCCGTCAGGTGCGCGACGAGGCGGTTCGAAATGATTCTTTCGAAGACTTTCCCCACCTCGTCGAGCAACACTATGGGCCGGTACGCGGACGGAGAGTCCGCAGGGCGCCCCGTCTTCCGCACGAGGACCAGTTTTCCCGCTTTCCAGAGAAGCGGGAACTGGCCTCTCTCCAGACATGCGCTGTAGAGACCAATCAATCGAGGCCCGAGAGCCTCTGAGGCCAGGACCCATGCCTTGCCATGCAGGCCGTCGGGTCCTGGGGCGGTGTTCTTGGCGCCCATCCGGCGCACCGCCGCTCTCAATTCTGCCTCGGTCACCTCTGGGACGATGTCGTCGTCGTCGTCGCTGTAGCCCGCGTCGGGCACCGCAGGGGGCGGAGTCATATACGGAGGGGTGAACCCCCTCCACAGTCGAGGGAACAGGGTGCCAATCACCTCCTCCAAGACTTCTTGCCGGAGACTCTGGGTGAGCGGGGGAGCCCAAGCGCGGAGCTTGTCGCGTACCATCCGGTACGGGCGTCCCCACGGATCTCTGTCCAGAGTCCCCAGCATCTCTCGGCGGGCCTCCTCCTTGGCCCGCAATATCTCCACCTTGAGGAGGGCCTTGGCCGCCCTGTATCCCTCGTACAACTCCGCCTCTCTCGCCTCCGCATTAGGAGGACGGATGCGGCGCCTGCGGTGCCTAGTGTACTGGCGTCGCGCAGCAGTGCACGCCTTGCGTAGAGCTCTTCGGGGGTATAAGGCGTGCTGTTATGCATGTATGTATGTATTTTTAATGAGATGTTGTAGGAGACAAATATATTGAGATAATTAGAGGTATACTGGTATGGACACTAATCGACTTTCCATGCTTGTTATCTTACAATTTTAAAATAATTAATATAATAACTTTCGTGAGACATAATTGATTATTATGTTTTTGGCCTAAACATGTAACTGTTTGGCGATGAACTCGACTAGTTTCAAGCCATGCTAGGCTCATATTCATGAGTAGCATTCCGCGACACACGACGCGGTGACTGACGTGCTGCTACAACTGCAAAACTAGTCGAGTTCCTCGTCAAACAGTTACGTGTGTACACCGAAAACAGACTAACTTGTTTTAAAATTAATAAAACAAAACAAATCTTTGTAAAGAACCCGAGTCCATTAGCCCAACAGTCACACTTTTACAAATTCGACCAATGAATCAATATTAATTAATTTATTACATTTTAATACAATGTACGGTTTCTGCCAATATCACGAATAAAATGGACATATCACTTTCATACCGAACCTGAGTAATTATATTCATTACAGAATGTATTAATTCAGTTCCATTTTGTAAATCGCCCGTTCAATGAATATTCAGACGAGCAGACATCATTTTCGATATTGAATGTTTCTCTTGTTTAATCGAAATGTTATTTATTTTCGAAAATGAACGCTTGAGTGAAATTAACACTTTATTGTTCTGTTATAATACCTCTATAAATGTGATATGGTTTTTATTCTTGGAAGTGGAACCTTTATAGTGAATGTAGTTTTCACATAACATCACGCCTTTTATTCCCGAAGGGGTAGGCAGAGGTGCACACAGAAGCAACACCCACTTTTCACTATCTATAATAGTCTAGTATCTAATCTAATAGGGGGTTAGCCTATTGCCATATACCGGGCACATTTCCAGACTCCGTGCTACTACTGAGATTTTAAATCTTAGTAATACTTTGCCCGACCCGGGAATTAAACCCGAGACCCCTTGCCCGGCAGTCGCACTTGCGACCACTCGGCCAATGAGGCAGTCTGTTGTCTCCGAGGTAGGCTCGGAGGCTTAATTTTTTTTTTTGAGGGGTAAAATCATCCATTGACTTCTACCGCCCGGGTGAGGCGAGAGGGTGTGTTTGACTGTTACTGACTAAAAACCACTCCGTTCCTACTCCTGCACTTCGAATCGAGAGCCCTGGCAACCTGTTAAGCCCTCTAAGCCTGATTCTAATGGATGAGAGTGCGGGTTCGAAACCTACCAACGGCAAGTACCAAAGTGATCTTTCTGTTTGTATGTAATGTCCGGGCTAAATTTAAAAAGTACTGCATAAAGTTGCTTCTACTTTTGCATGAATATTACTAAAAGATCGGGTCAACATATAGGCTACATAATTTATCATGCTGTTACTTAGAGGGGAGGAGCTGTAAAAAACTATCCAAAGTCACAATTTCACGCGAACGAAGTCGCGGGCACAGTTAGTATTGTACAAATATGAACCTGATTTCGAAAAGAATAACCTATGGAGTTTCTTGCTTGTTCTTCTCCCCATTTTTTTTAATGGGGGATAATCATCCAATGACTTCTCCCGCCTGGGTGAAGCAGGAGGGAGTGTCAGACTCTTACTGACTAAAAACCACCCTGTTCCTATTCCTGCACTTCGACCCTGAGCCCCAGTAAAGCAAGTTCTCCGCGGCTTTCTCTTTCTCTCGGCTCAATCTATATTTTGGAACAAGCAGATAGCTTCACTAGAGGACTGAACGACAGACTGACATTAATTTTTTTTATGTTTGACGTTCAATAGTGGCTTCCTAGTCTATTTGAAATAAATGAATTTTAACTTTGTACACGAACAGGCAGTCAGCAGCCTTAGCAGTCTACTACTGAACTATGAGCCACCTGCACATGACAGTAGTTTTGCTATAATCTCCATACTTGGCAAATGGATAGGAGATAGCAGTTTAAGTTTATCAGGCACTTTCGGTAACAGTCGAAGTAGTGACTAATTGTACCATCCTCGTGCATTACTACAAGCCAATTGAGGTATACCTAGGATAATTTCACTTGTTAGCGTTCACCCACCAGTCCGTGTCCATGAATGATATTTAAAACGTAAAATAATCAAACAGATCTGGACTAAATACTACTTATATAATGATAGTCTTCTTATTACCGAGAATTTTTAAAGGGCGTTCTGTTACATCTGTAGTAGTCACTTGTTTTTCAGCGTAAAATAAAGTTTATTTTACTTTGATTCTTTCTTTCTAACATGGACGCGAATAGGTGAACTTACCCTATATAGTTTTCATAATAGTTAAGAAAAAACCCTCAATTTAGTACACCTCTAGGTGCTTCTTAGAGAAATAAAAGGCATTGTGTATGAACTACAGAGTTAGACATTTGCCACAAAGATGGAGTGTAGCTATAATAGAAGCGAGCCTCAAACTCCAGAGACGCCTCACTTCGTACGCTTCATTCACGTCTCGCCACACAATAACATGACTTCCACATAATTTTGCAGGACTGACAGGGGTGTCGCGAAATTTGATGGAATTTAAGATCATACCTACAGTCCTACATTGATGTTACTTATTGAAATTGATATGCGACAATAATGTCAAAACTTATATTCTTTTAGGCCTTTATAATGACCTATTTCTATCCGTCATTTGTCTAGGGCGGGTGGAATTGGATTTAACGATAAAAATATTCAACCTTGTGGTCCGGTCATGCGTTAATTCGGGTAGATCAGAAAAAATGGCCGAAACGGGAGGAATTTTTAAGGTGTAACCCGATCAGCAGATGTGGAAAGGTGGATGAATCTGTTGCCTAACAATAGATATGATGCAAGAGACTTCATTTGTAAATTTGAAAATTGATAGCACAGCATATTCTATAACAAAGTTAATAAAGATCCACATGAATACTAAAACCAAATAATAAAAATAGAAGTACATAGTAATACACATTCAAAAAACAACAGATCTAAATTCCAAGAAAGGACATCTTGGCTATTTATATTTGTCGCTCCCTCGCCCAACCCTGGAGTGTCGCTCGCCAAACTAAAAGTCTACTAAATCATTGGCGAGGAGTATGGCACGAAATGTTAACGCGTATTTCATATGAATTTATTTCGCCACTTTGTTGCCCTATCTAGAAAAAAACTTGGCTATATATCATTGGCATTTGTTCTACTAATAAAATACATATCGATCATTTCAGGATGGGATAGATATTGGGAAATATGTATTTGTTTTGTTATGTATACTGTGTTGTCTGATATGAATTATTGTATCGTTGGTTTATGGTTGATAGGTGTTTGCTAAACATAAGGTTCGATGTTCAAGCGGCACAGTTCTTTGATAGAAAGTTGCTATATACAAATAATGATGTAATAAATTATAGGTGTAATATTGCTTAAACTCTTTGAGATACAACCGATTCAATAATAAGATCACTACTGCTAAAATCCGCTACTAAGTGTCATCATCAACAGCCTATATATCCACAACTGAGCAAGACCTCTTCTTACATGGAGAAAGTTTGAGCATTAATCACCACGTTTGCTCAATGCGGTTTGACGATTTTAAACTTATAATAAGAAATTATAAGCCCAGGTTTCCGATGTTTTCCTTCACCGTTTGTCAGTGGTGTCTAGATAATCTTAGAAAGTGCATATAACTCGAAAAAAGTCACATTGGTACAAGACTGAAGCCTAAAAATGGTACTAGCGACTAAATACACTGTTTTTAAAAGTCAAAGTCAAAGTCAAAGCATTTATTTCAATTAAACCATAGTGTGGTACTTTTGAAACGTCAACAAATACAAAATAAATAATAGTCTGTCAGTCAGTCCGTCAGTGAAATTAGGTGAAGCTAGGTGCTCATTCCAAAACGTAGATTCGAATGGAGAAGAACGAGCAAGAAACTCCATTCGTTACTCTTTTTAAAAAAATATGTTCTACAATGTCTCTGATACATATTTCAATACTGTACGCATATGTAAGAACAATGCAAAGCAAACAATGCAAACATTGTATAAAGTATTATTTATACAATGTTTAATTAATACTAAAATTCATTTACTTTCTTATACAATGTTTAATACTAAAATTAATTTACTTTCTTTTCTACAACTGCAATTAGGATGATGACAGGGTATGAAAATTAAAAATATAATTAGTCCGTAAGTTAGGTAATGAAAAAATATTGGACACGTATTTTTTTTATTTTGTCGTATAATAAAACGTATACTTAGATAAAACGAATCAAAATTTAGGAGTGGGGGCTAAACGTCATTTCTACGTATAAAATGTACATAGAAGTGACGTCACGAGACATTTCAAATCAATATATCATCGAAAGTATTCGTTTCTGTAAAAAAAATAAAAAATACGTGTGTAAAATTTATTATTGTAATACAAAATCTTTTGAAATAAATATATACAATTAATATTAACTATAACTAAATGAAAATATATACAACTTAAAATATAAATAACTATGAACTAAAATATTTACACCTTAAAAAAGGTAATAATAAATAAATAAGCTATAATAAGGCATCAAAAAAAAAATTTTCCTCATCATTATCGTGAGGTAGGGTGCCCAAAAGACTGGCAGCATTACCACGTTGAATGGCAATGCTTAACCTTTGTCCAAGGTAGAAGCCAGCCCTTCGATCACCTGAAGTGTCAACCATCCTCTTTACAATATCTTTGTAAAGAAGATGTGCACTTGGGCCCCACGGCCCTAAAGTTTCAACCCCAAACGGTTCGAAAGCATAATTGCCAATCAGGCTATCATACTTTCGCCGTTTGAGGTTCTCGGCAGCAGCAGCGGCAGCACCGGCTCGACACGCTGAGTTTGGAAGATGGGATGGCGCCAGAGTATCAACGCAAGTGGCGTCCCATACTAAAGGCCTACCCATCTTCCAAGGGAATAATGACATACCGTCGGGTCTCTTGCCATCGTTGCGTACCAAGCCATTAGGTTCTAAAGTAGCTGGCACGCCAACGGAGACAAGAGCTCGACGAATTATGTCATTAATACTCGCGTGTCGAGCAAAACGACCCGCACTACGGCTACACGACAAGCCGTGGTGTCCAAGGCTGTTGACATCTTCACCACAACGACAACGATGAGGTGAACAAAATGAAGCCCCAAGCCTTAAACAAATTGCAGCGCGGAATGTGGTGTCGTCCAACAAAGTACCTAAGTTGGACGAAGGCAAAGCAAGAAGCCATAACCCTGACTCCCACTCACCCACAGCCAAAAGGCGAGCTCGCTCTGCAGTTGAACAAGCGGAGTTCAATAGATTTTCGCTCACTTTCCTGCAGAGCGGCTCGTCCCATTGTCTCTGGGAGAGTGATTTGACGGGGGGTCAATATTTGGGCAAGCGATTTTCCAAGCTTTCACAGCTTCCACTAAAAATGGTACATCAAAATTAACCAGTGATTGAGAAAGAATTTTCCTGGTTAATTCTTCAGTACCATGGGCGGAAGATATGAAAGCTGGTAGGCTTACACTGGAAATTTTACGGACGCCAAGCCCACCCATGCGGACAGGCAGAGTAGCTTGTGTCCAGGCTCGGTCGTCGAGAGCCACATTCAAAATTAAGGATAAAGTTTGTCTAATGCTTCGGTCAATTTTTTCTAAAAGAAGGGGTGCAGACCAGAGGTGGGTCGAGCGCAAAAAATACATAAATTTGGGACCAAAACAACAAAAACGAATAATAGTATAGGCCGAATGCATTCTAATGTGATACAGTCTTTCTGAAACGACAGAAAAATTTTGAATTTTTTCATCAATAAAACTTTGAAAAGAGTCCTCGAAGACGGGCGCACCTAGGAGGCGAAGCGAACATTTATCGACAACCGAGATATTAGGCGCAAAAGTAGTAAATTTTGATATGATCTGTCTGTCGGTAGAGTCATGTAAAAATATCTCACACTTGGAATAATTTAGGTCAAGGCCAATAGCATGAAGTTCGTTTTTTAAAAATTGGAAATCATTTAAAACTGTATCTGCATCGCCTCCCAGGGTACCGTCATCGAGGTACCACACATTAAATTTAGAATTTAGCTGTCGTATAATAGGATTAATGGCCAGGCTAAAAATCACTGGCCCAAGGGGATCGCCTTGTTGACAGCCAACGGCTGATTCCAAAAGGTTGTCCTGATATAATAATTTTGTAGGGTGTCTATAACATTGCCAGAGAAAACTAAAAATTTGGGGTACTTCCTTTTTAACTTCTGTCAACAGAGTATCCCTATTGACCGAATTAAAAGCATTCTTAATGTCAACCTTCAGGATGATATCACCTTTTCCGGAATTCAGGTAGGTCGACAACGCATGCACGGCAGCCTCGCAGCCCCCTCTAGATCCATACCCGAGTTGAAGGGGCTGGAATTTTTCCGAAAGAAGATTATTATAAAATTTGCAACAAATCTTGGCTGCCATGCGACGATAAGTTGTTCCCACGGCAATGGGACGAATACCGCCATCCTTCTTGCGTAGGGCACATAGATTGGCCCCGTACAAAACGTCGATGACGGATTCGTGCACATTGCCGGAGAGCATAAGATTGATCAAAACCGTAAGCTCCTTCAGCAGCGTCACGCCGGACTCCCCGGCGCTTGAGCTCGTCAGATCTTTGAGATGCTGCGGCGTCAAACCGTCGAGGCCTCCGGCAGAACCGCTCCGGAAGGAGCCTATGGCAGTGACCACTTGTCGACCTGTAACAGATAGGGTATGAATATCTGCTTCTGGAGGATCCGGAAAAGAGAGACCATCTACTGGGGCCGGGTGTTTGCTCTCCAGAGCTTTAAGTGTATCTGGAGAACATGGAGCCAGTACGTCATTGCTAAAAATAATTCTGGCTGCGCCGCTAATATCACCTTCACCTATTTTGGTCTCAACTAAATCAGCTAAAGTTTTGGTTGAGGCATAGCTGCAAGCCGGTAATTTTGGGTCGAATTGGGAAGCCGAAATGCAATTTTCTTTGATTTGTTTTGTTAAGGAATTTTGAAAAGCCAAATTCTTTTTAACATGTAATATTTGGTAAGGGAAGGTGAGGAGTTGTTCCCAGGCGCGTAACGAGTTCTCCTGTGCTGCCAGACGGACACAATTTGCTAACTGTTGCGCAACTAAAGGTCTGGCACCACGGGGAACTCGTTTAAGTACAGGGATAGATTTTTTAAATTTTGATAATCTTTTCCAAAAGGGATCTGTCGAAATAAGAGGAGTAGTATCGGTAACGGGGCTGAATGTACTTTGAGATTTGTGAACACGTCCAATGTGTACATTCAGCCCTCGCTTACCTTTAAAATAGCGAGCCTGGGAACATAGCGGGCATCTTTCCAAAGAAAGCTGCGACGCTGAAGGGTGACTACCGAATACACCACAGTCCGCACTCGCTGTTGTGCTTGACATAGACCAAAAAGATAATTCACCGAAAATTCACTTAATATACTAAATAAGAAAAAACTTACAGATAATTAAATATAAAAGTAAAGAAATAAAATAAAATAATAAAAAAGTCGACCGCTGGTCACACGCCGGCGACGTAAGGCGCCGCGCCACGCCGCCGTTGCGCCGCGCCGCGCCTCCACGCCGCCCATGTCCATAGAAAGCTAATACGCGTAGTGGTAGCTGTACTTATTGATCAAAATCCAAAACCAATAGATACTTAGTTGAAGTTGTGCTGCAAGAAATTGGGGCCACCAGTGCCTAACTCACTGCACTTTCTATTTTAAGACGACACAAAGATAGGTTCAAAGTATGCAACAGACAGGGCACTTGTATTTCGCCTTTAAATATTTTTTTATAATCACTATCACGACCCGATGTATATAATACACTTTTCATGTACAAGTTTATCAATAATTTACTATTTATTTATATATTTTAGATAGAAAATCACAATATAAAACAACAACATCGCCATGGCAACCCCAATCAATAAATAAATAAACATTACACGTGTGTAATGTTTTAAAATATTCTACCAGACGGACATTAAAATAGAAGTTAAAATTATCTTATTGCATGTACGAATTAACATAAACATGAGTTGTCTCTAAATTAAAATAATAATGTGTAGCAGTTGAACCTTGAACTCAAGATTACATTACATATATTATATTATAATGCAGTATTCTTTTTTTTTTTTTTTTTAAGGGGGAAAATCATCGAATGACTGCTCCCGCCTGGGTGAGGCGGAAGGGAGTGTCAGACTCTTACTGACTAAAAACCACCCCGTTCCTTCTCCTGCACGTCGAGCCGGAGCCCCGGTTACCCGTTAGGTTCTCCGCGACTCCGAATCGGCATCGGCCGTATTGGTCTGATGGCTCTTTGAGGCGCGCGCGGAACGCGACGCGCCGTACGCTCGGGTATTATAATGCAGTATAATGCAGTATACGGTCAGTTCCGCAATACATTCTGATAAAACAGTGTAAGGAATGAGATAACAAACACGAGTCACGGATCACGAGGCGCCATACTTAAATGGAACATGCTAATTACATTTGTTATATTTGTAAAATTATTTCAGTTATAGTATATACTAGCTGTTGCCCACGACTTCGGCCGCGTAGAATAATGACTTCTGGCATAATTAATTAGTTTTAAATAATTAATTAATTTTTATCAAGGAATATTCTACCGTAATTAATGTCGTCAGAATTGATTCAGTCCCATAGGCGATAGTGTGATAAATATTAACCTATATATTGACCTGGCTTGTAAGTAATATTTATGCAAAATTTAAAGTAAATCCATGCAGTACTTTTTGAGATCATCCCGGACATACATACAGACAAACAGACAAATATTTCAAAAATCATATTTTTGCTTCGGTATCCATTGCAGATCACGACCCAAGTATTCTTTTAAAAAAATATTAAGTGTACACTTTTGACTTTTCTACGATTTTATTTTATGTATAGATAGATCTCTGTATCTTCATTTACATAATAGTACGATAAGGAAAGTGATAAATATGGGGGATTACCTGGAAAGTTTTCCGGGAGTGACTGCCTCGTTGGCCGAGTGGTCGCAAGTGCGACTGCCGGGCAAGGGGTCTCGGGGTTCGATTCCCAGGTCGGGTAAAGTATATCAGTGTTTTTAAAAAAATCTCAATAGAGACACGGAGTCTGGAATTGTGCCCAGTATATAGCAAAAAGATTATTCAGACACTGACAAACGGTGAAGGAAAACATCGTGAGGAAACCTGAGCATATAATTTCTAATTATAAGTTTTTTTTTATATATTACATTTCTTATTCTCCACGGACTCTTGTCCGTGCCCTTGTCATTCCATTACATTTTCTTTTAATTTACAGTCTAAATTAATTGTTACAGAAATCTTACGTGCTACATTAAACACTTTTTTTTTTCTCAAAGAAGTTTGTGTCTAATATCTACCTATATATACACAATACATGTTTTATTACATTTACATTAACCTTACTGGATCGGCCCACACGCGCGATGAGCGAGCCGACCTGCTCCAGCAGAAGGCGCCGAGCGCACGAGCATGACGTGAGGGCTAGCAATCGGTCCGATCAACCATTTCGTAGGGAACGGAGCGACCCAGCCCACAGCGCCACCAACTGTAGAACATTTAAGAATGCATGACGTCTGCTCACGCAGCAGTAAGCCGATTCCAGTAGTGCCAATGGATTTTGTCAGTCTTATTGATAAAATTACATTACGTTACATTATATTTACTACATTTTAACATTATTAAACACACACAATACACATATATATATATATATATCAATGTCACGCTTGCATCACAATTCAAGCCTACAGCGAGCCCTCCCCACCCAAAAGAGCGCCCACTACCGCCATGTCCCTATTCCTGATAGCCATTTTCAAGTTATAATCCAGGATCCCCCGCTCACTCTCACCCACCGCCCGTCTGATTAATTTGCTGATCGCGTCGTCACTGGTTTTCGTGTAGTAAACACAGCTGTTAGTGTGACGGGATATAGCTACCACGGCGTGCGGTACACTGTCGTGTATCCGCTGTTTCTTCTCCGCTGTATTCACAACAACCACTGCCGCGTACGAAAGCCCCTGAGCCTCGTGTACTGTGAGTACGCGGGATCCCACACTCGATCCGTATCCCTGGTTTTTAAGGGATTCCTTTTCTACCTGAGTGTGTACCAGGTATAACGTGTTTGGAGATTTGGGTATCCGCGACCCTGAGAAGCTTTTTAACTCAAGGGATCTCACACCCGACGCAGACGAATATATGCCACTGTACACAGTACTAAGAGCATATGCTACATCCATAGGGTTTCGGTGAGTGCAGAGAAGTTCTTGGCTAATGGCCACGACGTGTGTAGGGCGGTTGTAAATGAGGGGGAAGAGGTTGTCTCGGTCAATGAAGGGAAGTTGATTTATGTCACCAATCAGCAGAACTTCTTTGGCCTGAGTTATCCGCGCCGCCATCACAATGACCCCAAAGTGATTCATGAGAGCCTCATCTACCATGATTCGGTGGCAGCTCTCTTGCTCTTTTAATCCGTTCACTAAAATGTATCTAATTATAAGTTTGAAATTGTCAACAAGTATTGAGCAAGCGTGGCGATTAATGCTCAAACCTTTTCCGTCTGAGAAGAGGCTTTACTCAGCTGTGGGCATTTATAGGCTATTGATGTGATTGTGAGGTGAATCAGTCAGTAATGTAAAAATATGATATTACATTTTATTCCTCCGTGATTACGCCCTCTATCATAAACTGGTGGACAGAGGCGTAAGTACAAGGTGCCTACACAATTATAATTATATTTTTGACTTCCATTAGTTCAAAGGGCAAAAGTAAAATATATCCAAATTACACCATTGCTGAACGGAATTTTTGAAAGTAAATAAACTCTTATTCTATGAAGGTGTAGGCAGAGTTGTAGGGGCTGATACGTGGGTGTTAGACACCTACTTTTTGCTAGTTAATTTAATCCCTTTGGCGATTTGGGGGTGGGTGCTAAATATTGGACATAATTACTTAGTATGTTTTAGTTTTTTTTTTAATTTTTTTACAAAGATTTTTTTATGGGATAGGCCGATAAATAAGCAGACAGGTCGCCTGATGGTAAGAAGTCGGCGTCGCCAACCACAACATACCCACCACTTGAAACACCAGAGGCGTTACAAGTGCGTTACTGGCCTTTTGGGGATTACGAATTCCAGGATTGATATAAGTTGGAGTTGGTACTTACTATATTTTTTCCACTATTCATAATTTAAACACTATAAATGTGTAACCGGGGCTCCGGGTCGACGTGCAGGAGAAGGAACGGGGTGGTTTTTAGTCAGTAAGAGTCTGACACTCCCTCCCGCCTCACCCAGGCGGTAGCAGTCATTCGACGATTTTCCCCCCTTAAAAAAAACATAATTCAGAAGGAATAAAATCGAAGACTTAGTCTGTACGCCTGTAGGCCCTAAAATGTTAAGAATAGTTTTCTATTCAACCCTAAGGTTGACTGGGAGAAATTGCCATATGACATTAATGTCCTCCTTATCGCTTAAAGTCCTCGCGTCACAAAAGGATAAAAATTAGCTTATGTGACATATACCAATAAACACAGCGCCATCTATACCAATATTTTGGTTTTCCCTCCGAAATATCATTTTTTTCCAGGATAAAAAGTACCCTATTATTTAATCTGGACTTCTAACTTTACGTCTGCAAAAAATCAAAGCAATCCGTTTAGTAGTTACGGCGTGAAAGCAGAACAAACAAACAAACTCACTTTCCGATTTATAATATTAGTTAGAATTACGAGTTGCTGTGTACTTATATTAAAGTTTAAATAAATAAATAGTTTATCATCTTTTTTAAACTAATGTTAAGTAAATGTATTGACACGGCTCTGTAATAAAATAGCATGCTACAAGGCTTTCTATTGAGCATGCTCAAAAATATTCAAAACTCGAACGCCTATCGATCACAAACGTGCCTAATAAAAATGAGCAGGTTAATTTTGAGCAACGTTCCGATACACGTGCTAGTAAGCGACACGTGGTCAATTGGCTAGTTTCCTAGGTTGAAAATAAAATGTTTCAACTTATCAATGCAATAAAGACTTAAAAATAAAATCATTCTCTCATCCATTGATTTGACAATTTAACTACTTTTCGATTTTTTCTAGCTAATTTTAAGGAAATAAGTATACTGTTTGACGCAGAAATATGATGACGTCACATGTTGCGATTCATTACAAAATTCATAGAAAAGTATCGTTTTTGACAATTCAATAAATGTATTGAATTTGACCACTTAGCTATCTATTAAAGCATGATTTCGTTGATTTTTGAATATTTTGAATTTTTCGAATTAGAATGTGTAACATTACCTTTAGTCGTGTTGGTTAACCAAAATTCAATAGTACAATATAACTGAAAAATATTATTACCTCAGTACGACTTAGTCTCCATAATTTTCTACTTTTATCTACTCAGGAGATCGAACCCGCTACGACCAGATCAAGAGTCAATCTCATAATAAGCATTCCATTCTACCAAAGAGCGAAATAATAAATATAATATTCAGTATTTCCAATAACTAAACTACTTCTGAGAACTGATAAAAATACCTAATTGGACACGAAAACTTCAATATTTATTATACCTCTACATATAACTAGCTGTGCCCGCAACTTCGTCCGCGTGAAATAGTGATTCACAGCTTCACCAACGTAGGTCATAGCATGATAATATGTAGTCCATATGTCGACTCGCCTTGTTAGTAATATTCATGCATTTGAATTAAACAAGCAGTACTTTTTGAACTTAATCCGTATAGATAAAAAGACAAAAATTATATAAACCCTATTTTTGGCTTCGATATCGATAGTAGATCACACCTTAAGTATTCTTTAAAAAAAATTTCATATACAGTTTTCCTTTTCCTACGATTCTATTATATGTATAGATAGATATTTTGGTAATAATGTTACGTAGGCAGGCACGTTCCAAGAATCCATAAAATCAGATATAAGCAAGCTTTCAATCGATAACTAATAAATATTTTTAGTTATTAACTCATTTAGTTTATTGATTGGACACTATATTATATAGAATTAATACCTAAAAATTTTTGTCTGCTAGTTCATCTTTGCGTTTATAGCCTTGGCAAATCAAGTCCTTTACTTTAGTATGTCTCAGTAACTTTTATTAAAACTTGGGCGCTCTTGAATCCATCCTCAATGTCATTATGTATTCGGCTTACTCACCTGTTTGACGAGGAACTTGACTAGTTGCAAGCCATGCTAGAGGCTCATATTCATGAGCAGCAATCCGCGAATCACGATGCGGCGACTATCACGCTGATTCTGGCTGCTCAATTCTGCGGCAGTGTGGGCCCAACGCGCCCTCTGCCGTAATAAATATGAGCCTCTAGTACGACTTGAATCTCATGGAGTTTGTCGTCAAATAGTTATGTGAGTAAGCTGAAAACATAATAATTAATTTAGTATGTGTCACGAAATTTTTAGTATTGTCAATGTCATTTCTATTTCAATCCAATAAATTTCAATAATTAATTAATGTCATTACTATACTACCCCAATTGTAGTGTTAAAATAGCAATCAGGGCACGGAATACAAAGTCAAACTCTATATCAATCAGTTCATTCAATATCCACGCAATACGGATGCAATAGGCGCTAGTGTTGCTACTCAAGACTACGGAATTTCACAATATCAATATCAATCGGAATTTCATTCAAGAGTAAGCATCCTGGTCAACCCTATACCAGGCATTCGCGCGCGCCTCAAAGAGACATCAGACCACCACGGATGGGGCCCAACAGGGCTGATGCCGATTCGGAGTCGCGGAGAACCTAACGGGTTACCGGGGCTCCGGCTCAACGTGCAGGAGAAGGAACGGGGTGTTTTATATTCAGTAAGAGTTTGATACTCCCTCCCGCCTCACCCAGGCGGGAGCAGCCGTTCGATGATTTCCCCCCTTAAAAAAAACAAAATACCAATCACTATTTTAGAATTTTTACCATTGAAAATCTACAAAAAATCACTGACCTGGTTATTCGATACCCTAGACTCTAGACAATGTTCAAAACTATTTACAAAATTACGAGTGATGAGACCGTTACAAAGAGATGAAGTAAAATAACATTACCATTTTAAATAAACCATAGAATGTACCATAAAAGACCCTTTCGAATAACACCAAGCACGGGTTACGCAGACTAGTAAAAGGTATCGTATAGTACACATGTCCCCCTACTACATACCCTAAAGAGCTAAAGGCGTGATGTTAGGCCCCGATTACAAAAGAGATCCCAAATAAATACAACCTTATTTACTTAGGTAAGTGTAAATAACTGAGCAATTCAAGAATTTGTCCGTTATGTCAATAGAAATTATACTGGTAGCATAGTTAGTTGGTTCTGTGTAATCTATTTATGTACTGGGTTTAATGAGTGTTTGCGTTCATAATTTACTCAAAATTTTCGTGATCTATGTACATATAAAGAAGTGCCCATTTGGCCAACGAGGCAGTTTTTCTACCTCTATTCATCCTTACTAATATTATAAATCGGAAAGTGAGTTTGTTTGTTTGTTCCGCTTCCACGCCGTAACTACTAAACAGATTGCTTTGAATTTTTGCAGATGTACAGTTAGAAGTCTGGATTAAATAATGGGGTACTTTTTATCCCGGAAAAATTTGATATTCCCGAGGGAAAACGAAATTGTTGGTATAGATGGCGCTGTGTGTATTGGTATTATTCAAATAAGCTACTTTTTATGCTTTTGTGATGCGAGCGAAGCCGCGGGTAAAAGCTAGTTAAGTATATTTCCAGACTGTACTGTAACTAAAAAATCAATACATAGACAATTGTATAATATTCACACCCCGTATTCGGTAGTTGAAGTTTGCGAACACCTGATAATAAGGTTCCTAGTCAAAGAATGAAGAAAATAAATATAAAAATGTCTCTGCTAATCCCTTTAGAGCGTAATAGATACACCTTTTATGATACACTATAATTCGTTTTTAATAAAATAGACGCGTGGCACCCAAATGTCGATGAAACATTTTTAAACTAATAGTTAAAATCAAAACAACTGTGACGTCACAAAATAATGTCAGTTCAAGGTCAAAGTCAAAGTCAAAGCCTTTATTTCAATTAAAATATAATTTGGTATTTTTGAAACGTCAACAAATACAAAATAAATAATAGTCTATCAGTCAGTCCATCAGTGAAGCTAGGTGAAGCTAGGTGCTCATTCCAAAATGTAGATTCGATGGAGAAGAACGAGCAAGAAACTCCATTCGTTTCTCTTTTAAAAAAAAACTATGTTCTACAATGTGTCTGATACATATTCCAATACTATACGTATATGTGAAAACAATGCAAAGACACGCTTGACTCATTATACAAATTACAAAACTGACTAAAATAAAAAAAAATCAAAACAAAAATATTAAAAAAAATCACATAGACGAACGATAAAAACAAATGAACGGATGACGTCATAAAAATCTTAAATCACACATGTGAAGTTTACATTCGATTTAATACGGGTAGAAAATCCCAACGAACAACTGTTGGACAGAAAGCCCGCCAGGCACGATCACCTCGCCTGATCGGAGGATCCTCCTTTTCCGATCATAGGGAACTTTACTCTCTGTTCCCTAAACAGCAATCTGATAATATTGGTCAACACGTAATTTAAACTATTCAATCAAATTTCATAAATACACAAACTAGTATCAGACATGAGCCTTTTTAACACCAAAATACAAGACTTTACAAACATTCTGTTAAGAATACGACACTGAACACGATAAAATACAGAGTAAAAACCGAATACCGAATACATAAAATATTTTATTCCGTACGTAGTAATGGTAACAAGAAGAAACATCTTATCGAATGTTTGTTTGACTGTAGACTTTAGACTTAGAAATATGTATTTGAACGGTTTGAAATAACCTTTCATTATTGAAAATTTTACTCACAATAATAACTATTTTATTGCTGCGAGATTTTTTTTTTTAAGGGGGGAAAATCATCGAATGACTGCTCCCGCCTAGTGTCAGACTCTTACTGACTAAAAACCACCCCGTTCCTTCTCCTGCACGTCGCGTCGGAGCCCCGGGTACCCGTTAGGTCCTCCGCGACTGCTGCGAGATTTACAACTACCTCCTCGACGGAAATCTTCTAAATTAACGGGCAAAGGCGCGATCCAAAGGCAAGTATTTCATAAAAGCAGCAGCACGTGTAAAGATTCGCATATCATATGACAGAGAATCTGTCGGCCGGCGAATGGATTACAGAACAAACACTATAATAAAAAGAGAAAGGAACTTGCAAGGACGCTCGAAGCATCAATTTTGTCCCCGTGTGCAATGAAATTTTTCCGACAAGACGACCGAGGGAAATCGCGGGGAGGGGAACGGGGGAATCAACAGTTTCAGCCAGATACACACCGTGAAGGCAGTATTGTCCCGACGCTCGCCGCGGACGCACGTGGCCGAAGCGCGTACCTCGAGAATTACGACTCCCAGAAATTATGTAAATTCCAATTCCGTTTATTGAAAATCACGTGTGTGGATTTCTCGTGCTTCTTATATTTTCTTTTCTCTATAATATTAATTGATTGATTGAAATTTTTAATTTTCGAATTTACAGTTGCTAGAATCTTTTGAGGGTTGATGTTCGTGTGTTACGTTTGACGTTCTGTTTTTGAAAATTCATAGTTTATTTTCTCTTGTTTGTGGTGCCGCCGGTAATTCATTTTTGGATTTGAAAAAATAAGGTGAGTGTTTTGTTTTTTTTTTATACAAAACTTCTTTTTAAAAACAAACGCCTTTTAAAGACATCGCAATTATTCACGTTTACGAATATAAAAACGTTGAAATGTGTATTTTTCTTATATCATGAGTAAGCTATTCATAAGCTAATATCTATCATCCATCTATCACTTGACACGCAAGCAAAATGGTCTGCAATATATTTGATAACAACTCGTGAACGGCCTACGGGTGAATCTCCAAAATTAACACACATTAGTTGTCACGTCATGTGCAATTATTTTTTTATTATCTGTGCAATGAACGATAGAGAGAGATTGATGTCTATTAATTTTAGTTCAGTTCGAAATTTAAGTTTGATGGAAAACGCCCCAATTTATATTTTATGCTACATTTTGTGGGTGATTTATGGTTAAAAATTACTGGATTAATTGTTATGTTCAAGTTTTGTAATTTTATAGGTTGGTTTTTAAATTAAATTGTAGACATATTTATTTAGGAAAATATTGAATCTAAAATTCATAAGGAAAATTTTTGATAATGGCAAGATTGTGTGAAAATGTTGGTGGGTTTACAATAAATTCATGGAGGTCAATAATAATTAGCCAAATACCCTAAATTACCTGTATGATCCTACCCTCAGACATAGCAAAGTCGTTTCCTTAAACAGTGATAAGTAGAAATTATAAAAAAAAATAAGTACTTATTTCTAATTATATATTTTTTAATATAAAATTCAAATAAATACCCAGTCTCCGTCAAATGTAGTAGTAGGTAGGCAATTTTATGTCAATAATATAATATATATAAAATTAATATAATTATTATCCTGTAACAATGGTATAATCAATATTTTTACCTCTTAATACTTATTAGTACGCTGTGACACGTACAGAGAAGGGCGAAAATAAAACCGAATTTATTTTTCAGCCTTTATACAACTACTTAATAAAATTGTTCTGACTTGAAAGATACCAATGTCGTTTTATATAACGTAATATAACTAAAGAAAAATAGGTGCATTTCATAATAAAATGTTTATTTTTTTTTTAAATAGGTGTTTTACTAAAATGTGTAATGTCATTTGGGCGGTATCTTTCCTGAAATTCAAACTTACGTGTAACATCGCATCAAAAACCTATAGGTGGCCACTGCTGACCACGACCTTTTTGCGCACGGAGAAGGTTTGAGCATCAATCACCACGCTTGCTCAATGTAGGTTGGTTGATTCCAAACTTATAATTAGAAAATTGTAAGCTCAGATTTCCCCACTATGTTTTCCTTTATCGTTTGTCAGTGGTGTCTAAATAATCTTAGAAAGTACTTACATCTAACTCCGAAAAAGTCACATTGGTACTTGCCGTTGGTAGGTTTCGAACTATCTAAGTATACTTAATTAAAACATTTTTAATGAGTTTATTTGATAACATACATTAACATTACTGAATTACAGCATCTTTCCCACAAATTAACTTCACCACGAAAATAATTTCACACTTCAACAAAACTACCATAATCGAATACTCAGCAGAATGATCGAGAACTCCGAAAAGGAATCGAATAAACATTTTTATACGGAGAAAAAATGGAAGGTAATAAAAATGGAAAACGATCGTGTTATTCGAGTAAAAGATCGAATGAAATCGCTGAAATCCAGGGTGCGTCTTGTTGACAAACAGTGAGCCTTCGATTTGGGTCGAAGTCGCGAGAAAAAAATATTAAAAATACCTTTTTTTCCTATTACGTTACAAAAGTGGCGTTTTTCTGATGCTTTCTGTGGTTTAGATTTGTGTTTTCTGATGTTCTTCTGGTTTTCACAACAATATATGTTTTTAAACTCAGAGATTCACAGTTTCAATAGTAATGTGAATAAGATGACTGCATCGTTAGCCGAGTGGTCGCAAGTGCCGACTGTTAAGCAAGGGTTTAATTCCAGGGTCTGGCAAAACATTAAAAGGTTTTTTTTTTAAATCTTAGTTGTAGAGTCTGGAATTGTACCCGGTATATGGCAATAGCCTCACTCCCTATTACATGGGACTCTTAATATACATAGTGAAAAGTGGGTGTTACATTGCATTGAGTATCGTAATGTGCTACTCTATCTAACCCTTCAGGGATATTAGGCTAGGTTACGTTATGTTATTACGTAAGGTCATGACCGTCTTTCAAAGAAGATAAAGTATTTTTTTTTTATGCCATAAGCCGGTAAACGAGCAGACGGTTCACCTGATGGTAAGCAATCGGCGTCGCCCATGGACATCTGGAACACCAGAGGCGTTACAAGTGCGTCACCGGCTTTTTGGGGATTAGGAGTTTGAGGATCGTTGGGGATTCAGGGATTGGGGAAATTGGGGAAGGGGAAGGTAATTGGGCCTCCGGTAACCTCACTTACACGACGAAACACAATGCAAGCGTTGCTTCACGTCGGTTTTCTGTGAGGCCGTGGTATCACTCCGGTCGAGCTGGCCCATTCGTGCCGAACCATGGCCCTCCCACACTTATTCAGAAATGCCTTACAGGAGGCAATTTCATCAAAGACATATAAAATAAGTATCTAAACTATGGAATGCTATAGACCGTACGTACATAAAATTGGGTAAAACTTATATAGATACTAGCCATATCTCAAACACAAACTCATAAAAAAGTATCAAATCTTTTTCAGGCGAAGATTTCACAATTATAACAATCTACAAGGAGGCCATATTTTTTCGACAGCATCTAAAAATAAGTTCATCTCACGAAACATCGTTTTTCACCCCTTTTTTAATCTGAAAGTATAAAGAAACTTCGTTAATGAGGTCCACTCCCTTCTTGAAAACTTTACAAATAACGATTTCATATCGAGTACCTACTGCGTTTATATTCAAGGAAGTTTGACGGTTAGTATAGTGAAAATATGGTGTAAAATGGCTTGTTTTGTGATCGTAAATATATTGGGTGAGTTGACGGTGTTAGGTTTTAATCGCGGTACGGAAAAGGTGTTGTTAGAGTAATCTAAGACATACATAAGTAGAGGTATGTTGCGTATTTCTCGAAAATTACTTAAACCTTTTTAATTTGGATCTAATATGAATATAACTGGTGAAAAATGGGTGTTGATTTTACTATATTCTTTTTATAATAACTGCCTGCGCAATTGGCACGGTGGTTGGGCAATTGGCTGTCGTGGAACGTGTAGCGGGAACGATTCCCGCACGGAACAACTTTTTGTCTGTTCCACAAATTGTTGTTTTGGTCTGGGTGTCATGTGTGTAATTGCATGTTTGTGAACGCACCCACGCTACAGGAGAAAGTCCTAGTGAGGGGCGAAGTTTCAAAAAGGGTACTAAATGCGATTGTTTGCTTATTTATTTATCTTGATTTAACATAGTAAGACCATTTTTAAGGTAGGTCCTACTATCCTGATCATCTTTATTGTAAGAGGTCGTATTTGGTTATTCTAATAGATACAGAATTTAGAATTGTCCACTAGTGCACTGCGGCCTGGTTTCCGTCAAATGCCTTTGTTTTTAGAAAGGAAAATCTCTATTATATCATCAGGTAGACACTATTTACTTTTTGTGTCTGAAGTCTGGAAATGGTTAAAAAGTAGGAGACTGATAGGGATGAAGTTTTGGAGATCGGTTGTTATTAGTGAAACAACTTGTTGTCGTAGAACGAATGTATTTATTAGCCGGAGGTGGTTGTTTTTATACAAAAATTGGTACTAGTGCTACTTACAACTAATTCTGTACATTAACCAATTAAAACTATTAAATTAAAAATAAATAAAATTTAGAAATTTGTACACCAATAACATCGCCTAAATTATAGCCAATAGCGTTACACTATTTAGGACAGAACTTTATTTACAACGTGAACAATGGAAAGAAAAGGATAGCCGATAAAAGAGCGAGATAGTCGATGAGTGTGAGGTCCGTGCAAAGAGGACGCGCCTCCGCAGCGCCGCGCGCTGAGTTTCGCGCCGCTATAAATATTGCGTAACGCGTGCCTCTGTCCTTTCCTCCTGCGACCGTCGAGCCGTGAAGATGCAAACGCCGTGCGCCGTGCCGCGCTGCGATACCTACGCGCGTTGGTCGGCGCGTGATACTGGCAGCGGCGTCGGCGAGTTACTTCGTCTCTTGTAGACAGAGGATCAAAAACGTTCAGCAAAATAGCTCTTTTCAGAGCTTTCTGTGTTAACAGAGCATATCAAAAACGTGAAATAAAATAGCTCTTCTCAGAGCTGTCTGTGTTTACAGAGGTGGTCAAAACGTTGAATAATATAGCTCTTTTCAGAGCTGTCTGCTTCTTGGTTTCTGTTAACCGATGGTCTAAATCCTTGTAGCTTGTGCTATGGCTAGTGTGGCTACAGTACTCCCCCTCAAGCGAAGCGTACCGGCAGTTTGACGACACGGCCCGAGCGAGTTTTCTTATCGCCGCGATGTGACGTCGCTGTTGGTTGCGGTACATGTGTTTTCTTGGTAATCTTGCTGGTTTCCTCGGTAATGGTGGTTGAAGGTAATGGTAATTGCTTGGTAACGCTGGGTTGAGGTAATGTGAAGGTAACTGTACTGGAGGTTGGAGGTAAAGTATCTTGAATGTCTTCGGTGAGTATAAATGCAGGCTTCAATCGGTCGATGGATATATTTGCTTGGCGCTCGGGTAATTGTACTGTGTATACCTTTTCAGTACGCTGTAACACTCTGTAGGGTCCTTCGTATGGTGATTGAAGTGGTTTTTTTACTGCATCTGTTCTTATGAATACGTGGCTGCACGTGAGTAGGTCTTGATGCACGAATACGCTTTTATTGCTGCTGTGATGCTTCGTAGGTACTTGCGGTTTGTTTTGTTGAATTATATTACGTAGGTTGTCAACGTAGGTATAATCCAAAGTAGCAGGTGTGCAGGTGGTACTTGTAGTGAAAAATTCGCCAGGTAGACGTAGATTGTAGCCGTAGGTAAGTTCGGCGGCACTCACGCCTGTGTCTGAGTGCAGCGCGGCTCGAAGTCCTAGTAGTACAGTAGGTAGTACGTCGGTCCATGTACTTGCGCTCGCGAGTTTGGCGCGTAATGCAGTCTTGAGTGTTCGATGCCAACGTTCAATTATGCCGTTGCTTTGTGGATGATATGGTGTAGTACGATTTTTCTTGATTCCCATTAGTTTAGTTAGGTTTTGAAATAGTTGACTCTCGAACTGACGACCTTGATCACTTGTGATGGTAGTCGGGCATCCAAATCGGGCGATCCAGTGTTGGTACACAATATCGGCGATTCTAACAGCTGATATTTCGTCGGTAGGTATTGCTTCGGGCCACCTAGTTAGTCGGTCGATCATCGTTACTAAGTACCTGTGGCCTTGAGGTGTTGTAGGTAGTGGTCCGACGATATCAATGTGTAGGTGTTGGAATCGCTCGGTTGGCGGGAAAGATCCGACGTTCGAGTGCGTATGTCGTTGTATCTTGCTTTTCTGGCAAAGTATACAGGTTCGAGTCCAGCAACCGATGTCTGCGTTCATTGATGGCCAGAAATATTTTTGAGTAATGAGTTTGCGAGTCGTGCGTGTACCGGGATGACTGATGTTGTGTACACTGTCAAATACTTGTTTTCTATATGGTTTAGGTATGTACGGGCGTACATAAGAGGTCGATGTTTCGCAGTATAGTTCGATGTCGCTGTTAGGTATAGGTATTTTCTTCAAAGTTACGTTTTCTTGCGATAACAGTTGTTTAATGTTGCTGTCCTTGTCTTGCGCACTCGCTATGTCGTTGTAGTTGATTGCAGATGGGAATGTGATGGATTCTATGCGGCTTAGGGTGTCGGCAACAATGTTGTCTTTGCCGCTCACGTGTCGAATGTCGGTGGTAAATTCACTGATGAATAGTAACTGTCTTGTTCGCCTCTGAGTTTCGGAATTTGATTGAGTCTTGGACATCACATATGTAAGCGGCTTGTGGTCGGTGAATATGATGAGATGGCGACCTTCGAATATCTTCCGGAAATGTTTGACTGCCATGTACATTGCAAGTAGCTCTCGATCGAAAGTGGAGTATTTCTTCTGCGCGTCGTTGAATTTCTTGGAAAAGTATCCGAGCGGTTGCCACGTATTATGTAGGTATTGTTGTAGTACGGCACCGGCAGAGTTATCTGATGCGTCGCAGAATAAGGCGAGTGTTGCGTGATGAGATGGATGAGCGAGTAGAGCTGCGTTTATGATGCTAGCTTTACATTGCTCGAATGCTTGCGTCGCCTCTTCGGTCCACGTGATCGGAGTCTTATCGCGCTTCTTGACGTTGTGTAGGTAGGCATTTAGTGGTGCTTGCTTTGATGCGGCGTTCGGTATGTGATCACGATAGAAGTTGATCATGCCGAGGAATCTTCTTAGTTCTTCGATGTTCGTTGGTTTCGGGTAATTAGTGAAACAACTTGTTGTCGTAGAACGAATGTATTTATTAGCCGGAGGTGGTTGTTTTTATACAAAAATTGGTACTAGTGCTACTTACAACTAATTCTGTACATTAACCAATTAAAACTATTAAATTAAAAATAAATAAAATTTAGAAATTTGTACACCAATAACATCGCCTAAATTATAGCCAATAGCGTTACACTATTTAGGACAGAACTTTATTTACAACGTGAACAATGGAAAGAAAAGGATAGCCGATAAAAGAGCGAGATAGTCGATGAGTGTGAGGTCCGTGCAAAGAGGACGCGCCTCCGCAGCGCCGCGCGCTGAGTTTCGCGCCGCTATAAATATTGCGTAACGCGTGCCTCTGTCCTTTCCTCCTGCGACCGTCGAGCCGTGAAGATGCAAACGCCGTGCGCCGTGCCGCGCTGCGATACCTACGCGCGTTGGTCGGCGCGTGATACTGGCAGCGGCGTCGGCGAGTTACTTCGTCTCTTGTAGACAGAGGATCAAAAACGTTCAGCAAAATAGCTCTTTTCAGAGCTTTCTGTGTTAACAGAGCATATCAAAAACGTGAAATAAAATAGCTCTTCTCAGAGCTGTCTGTGTTTACAGAGGTGGTCAAAACGTTGAATAATATAGCTCTTTTCAGAGCTGTCTGCTTCTTGGTTTCTGTTAACCGATGGTCTAAATCCTTGTAGCTTGTGCTATGGCTAGTGTGGCTACAAAGTCATGGCCGGAAAACTAGTTTTATCTACATGAAAAGTAAACCTTAAGTACATTGCACCATTTTCATTATAATAATATAAAATAACATTACGCCTTTTATCCCAAAGGAAAAAGCAGTGCACCTCTGCCTATTCCGCATTACGCACTTAATACCACTCTACAATGTAACACCCACTTGTCACTATTTTTGTTATGAGTCCCACGTAATAGGGGGTGAGCCTATTGCCATATACCGGGCACAATTCCAGACTCCGTGTTACTACAGAGATTTAAAAAAATAAAAACTCAGTGTTACTTTGCCCGATCTGGGAAAAGAAACCCGAGACCCCTTGACCCACTCGGCCAACGAGACAGAATTCATTACAATAATAACTTTATAATCTAGTTTCACTTCACTCCTCTGCTCTTGCGTACATAGGCGGCGCTGATCGCTTACCATCAGGTGATCCATCTGTACGTTGGCCTCCAATTTGATACAAAAATCTAGTCTTATATAATTAATTATTATATAAGAACACAGACAACTTATAACATGTTAATTTACTGACGTAAACCCTAAGGCTGTACACGACCAGACTCAAGAAATACTATAATTACTAACTAAAGTACAAATAAATGTAATTATTTATTAGAAGTTCTATCAATAATTATTATTGTTATAGAAGATTCTAGCTAAGCGAACCTGTTATTGTTAGATATCGGGTAGACATTAATATTTCGATCTACCTCTATTGCTAAATATAGAACCCCTTCGGGGATAAAAGGCGTGATGTTATGTTATGTTATGTTAATTACGCTGATGTGTGTTACTACGGCCTGAATGCAGATCTCCTTAATAAACTTGACCGCTTTCCAAATAACTGCATTCGATTTGTTTTTCACCTGCGTAAATACGACCATGTCTCTGCATATCGGTTGCAATTAAAGTGGTTTCCCATACGTCAGCGCAGGGGACAACAGGCGTTAACCAATGTAATCTCTCTTCTTAGTTCTCTGTGCTACTACTAGCATTTAAAAAAAAATACTTATTACTTTGCTCGACCTGGGAAGCTCGAGCTGGGAATCGAGCTTGAGATCCCTTGCCCGGCAATCGCTCTTGCAACCATATTGATGAAATAAGATTGAAATCTCAAAAATTTCTTATACAATATGAAAAAGGTGATCAAATTTCAAAAACAAAGCGACAGAAATATCGTCATAATATTGTTAGTAAAGGCCATTATAATCTATTTAGTTTTTCTTTATCTTAAGATGGCTAGAATATATACAAGTTTGTACCTCTATACCTCTAGTGCGTAGTGGGCAAGTTTATGTCGATCTTATGCTAAAAGTTTGCCAAGTTTCAGATTTCTAGGTCAACGGGCCTCGATATACCATTAGGGCCCTTATTGGGCGCGACCACAGACTACGAAAATAAAGCACAGATAATATAAAATGGAGTTCCTTAAGGAATTTTTAAAGGAGTTTTCTGGAAGCGTATCTTTTTGGTATTTCGAACTTTTTAGTTGGTAACATTCTTATTTATTCCTCTTCTGCCTGTACCCGCTTATATTTTTCAAGGAATCCCTAACCTGAGATAGGTGATACGTAACAAACTTCAATTTTTACGTAGGTATATATAAGTGGTTACTTAAGGTACTCCCTTATACTAAGTAACTCTTAGTTAAGAGATGGTTGGTGAAATTCTTTGGTGTCTTATTATAAAGTTTAATACTTTCTCTATAGTGTATTTTAGTTTATTAAGTGCTTTTAAAAATACAAAGTCCACAGGCAGTCGGACATGTCCCACTTGGACATAGACCATTATTTTGTGTTTTCTAAAATAGAACCAAGTTAACAGTGACACGTGGCGTAGTAGTCACAGCAGCCGATGATCCAGTTACTGTGCTAACAATACATCACACTATTCATTTTTTTTATGAAATAAACCGGTAAACATGCATGCACCGGATCATCTGATGGTAAGCAATCGACGCCACCCATTGACTCCCGAATCACCTAGGGCGTTACAAGTACGTTACCAGCTTTTTGGGATTAGGAATTTGAGGATTGTTTTGGATTCGGGGGTTGAGGAGATCGGGGAGGAGGATAATTAGGTCTCCGATAACCTCATTCATACGACGAAACACAACGCAAGCGTTGTTTCACGTCGGTTTTCTGTTCGGCCGTGGTATCACGCCGGTCGAGCCGACCCATTAGTGCCAAAGCATAGCTGTTCCACATTTACTAAAGCAATGATAAGATAATTAATGCTCATGTATAAGTTAAATGTAACACATTTGTATTACTGACTTATGGTGAAATGAAACATCGTGATGAAACCTGGGCTGTCTCTAACTGTAGAAACAATAACTCAAGCGTGGTGATTAATGCTCAAATCATCTCCGTGTGAGACGAGGTCTTTGCTAAGCAACGGGCACTTTTAGGCCAATAAACAGATTTTTTCATTAAAATAATACAAACAATGTTTTAAAAATTCACATTATTACTGTTTTAGATCATTCTTTTTCGATTTCTTAGACCGGATTTTGGTGTTTCATTATTCTCACTCAAATGAAACAATAAAAATATGTAACTAGAGAATTGTATTGTAAACATGATTGAAAAAGAGTAACCTATAGTTTCTTGCGGCTTTACTTTACACACCTTAGAATGAGCAAATAGTTTTACTTTATTTTTTTTTGTTGACGTTTAAAAGTGCCTTTCCGGTTTATTTGAAATAAATGATTTTGACTTTGATTTTGACTTTACTTACAGACTAATTACCCTGGGAATTGGATCAAGAACCCCAAGTTAGATAGTCGCACTTCTAACAAATGAGCTATCTATGACAACGCTATAGTTAACTGTAGACAGTTAAAATTAACAAGTTAACATTCTTAGTACTTCCGATACAGTTATAAGTATGTGACAAAAATATTTGACTTGCCTTTGACACCGTATCGATAATTAAACCAAGGTCAAATTTAACTCGTTGGTAACGATTTAACAAGATTCGGAATCACGGAGACGACTTCCGTTATTTCTATTATGTTAGTAAAATTGATTATCATGTCATGTTTCGTGTTTAAAAACGTTGTCCCACAATATGATTTTCTCCTGTGTCATGGGTGCGTTTACAAACATACAATTTCACATCCACAGAACACCTAGATCTGTAATAACAATTTGTGTGGAAAACCTAACAGAAGTGCAGGAGAAGGAACGGGGTGGTCTTTAGTCAGTAAGAGTCTGACACTCCCTCTCGCCTCACCCAGGCTTCGTAGAAGGTAAATTGTTTTGCCGCGGGACAAAAACTAAATAGATTTCACGATGTATGTTACTTGTGTTGCCTTAGGTACTACAATTTATTAGATACAACGGTTAAAATTCCTGTTCAAAAAATTGCAATTTAAACTGTCAAACACCAAGCGGTCACCGGTGACCGCAACCTATTGTTCTATAATTGTGTCTACAAAACCGGTACTCGACGAGTTAATTCAACAATTTACCTACTATTTATGGAATGGAGTGTATCATTTATGATATACTCCATTCAATTTGAATGAATAAAAAATATAGGCTGAATATTTATTTGTGTGCGAATATCGTTCTGTATTTGAATATTCCATTATTACATTTACATTGTATTTTGGAATTTATTTCGCCGAATATTTGTATGTAATATTAATCTATTGAATTAATTTTATTGATTATTGGTATAGTATTAGTCAATGTGTTTGTGCGTTATGTGTGTTATTTAATATTTTATCATTTTGTACATCATGGTGGTACGCAGAGGTTAAGGGGTGAAACCTACCTATTTATTTAATTATTTAGTTACTTAAGAAGATTTATATACATCTATTGGGTTTCGGGCTCAAAGGGTTGTCTCTGTCAGACATATAAACAAAATTATGTCAGTACCTACAGTCATATTTTATCTCATAAATCCTGGGTCAATTTAAAACAATTTTGAACAAAATAATCCGAGACGAGAATTTTAGAATAACAATTTTCTCTTCCTAGAACATTTTCTTTGTTAGATATAAGACGAATACCAATTTAATTGTATCTATATATTTTCCTTTGATTCTGTGAAACTATTTGATGTAAAATATTTTTTAGTTACTTGACGATGTCATATTGTTGTATACTGTCATCTTATACTATTATAGAGGTATAAAGCGGAAGAGTTTGTTTTTTTTTTGTTTAACCAGCTAATCTCCGTAACTACAAGTCTGATTTGAATAATTATTTTTGTGTTGGATAGCGCATTTATCGAGGATAGCTATAGGTTACAAAACATCACGCTTACAACCAATAGGAGCTGAGCAGAGCGTGTGAAACCGTGCGGAAGTAGCTAGTTATATATGTTTTTAGAAAAATGTATTTTCAAATATTGTGCTTAAAGCATGAGAACAATGTACACGTAAATACAATACCAATTAAAAATATTAAAGCCGTAACACATTTTCTTAAGCCGAGTACTAATTTCGGCTTTTTAAATTTAAAATTAGCATTCGTCCCATCTTTAGTCTTACCTTAGAGGTCTCAAACGCGACTGTTCACAGATACTGTGTCAGTATGAACATCCCCTAATGTCGGAGTGAGATTATAAAAGGTACAGAAGGGCTTTAACCCTCTGCAACTGACGTGGTTAAATTGTTAAAATTCAACTGAGGTGTATATTATACTAGACACCATTTCAACAGCAAATATTTTTGTAGAATTAAAGTATAGCGAGCACTATACAGTAAGGTACTCGCAGCAGTGATGCTCGTGTTTGAAAAATGACGGTATAACACGTGATTTTGTATTTCGCGGTGTCTGTGGGACTACACGTCAGCTGCAGACGGTTAATTATAAGAAGGGGAAAATTTAGTGCTATGTCTTTTGACAGGGTTGAGTTGAGTTGCAAAAAAAACTGCCGAGCAAAAGTTCGATTGTAGTGTCGGGTATTATAGAAATTAATTAATGTTTCGAAAATTTCTTTGTTCTTAGACTGCCTCATTGGCCGAGTGGTCGCAATTCCCGGGTCGGGCAAATCTTATTGGATTTTTAAAAAATATCCGGAGTCTGGTATTGTGCCCGGTATATGGCAATAGGCTCACCCCCTATTACATGGGACTCATAACATAAATAGTAAAAAGTGGGCGTTACATTGTACAGTGGCATTAAGTACCGTAATGTACACCTGTGCCCACCCCTTCAGGGATAAAAGGCGTGATGCTATGTTATGTTAAATTTCTTAGTTTGGAATACAATTGGGCTTAGTGTATGGTAATAGGCTCATCCCCATCATATGGTATCAATTTGAACTGGTAGAAAGAAGATGAATATAAACTATTGTGATGTAGCACTACAAAGCGTATCTAAAAACCATAATCGGCAGTTAACTACAAATCGCGGGCTACTCACCTGAATATACATAACATACACATATAACTAGATGACATCGCCGCGACCGCGCACGCTGCTCATAAGGAAGAACCCCTCTGTCTCGAAACTAGTAGAGCTTTTCTCAGCATATTCACGTGAGTAACCCGCGATTTTTAGTTAATTTAGTATGTCTCACGATAGTTATTATAAAAATCATAATGGGCAGTCTTCAGGTCCCAGTATCCCATGCATTTTCATCTACTGGACGATTACACGAACCAACTGCATTTAAATGATATTCATCCACAAACCGGATAGTCTAATAAGAAAAATTCTTTTGTCCGTTGTTCTGTGCATCGAAAAAGTAATATCTCACTGCCAGGCCTGAATGATTAAATTTTCCGGCATTCTTTGTATTTATTCATCTTTTACTTTGTTTATTCAAATCTAATGGAAGATATTTTTTTTATACGAAACATTACTTTAGCAAGGAATAAGCTAGTACTTAACGTTTATTTATGACGAGTAAACGAGAACAGATCACCTGATTGTGAGGATCAGTACTGTCCCTGGATTACCGGTACTCATAACATAACTTAACATCACGCATTTTTATCCCCGAAGGGGTAGGCAGAGGTGCACATTGCGGCATTTAATGCCACTGTACAATGTAACACCCACTTTTCACTATTTATGTTATGAGTCCCATGTAATAGGGGTGAGGTTATTGCCATATACAGGGCACAATTCCAGACTCCATGCTACCACTGAGATTTTTTTTTTAAAACCCAGTAACACTTTGCCCGACCCGGGAATCGAACCCGAAACCTCTTTTTTATGGCATAAGTGCGTAAACGAGCAGACGGATCACCTGATGAAAAGCAATCGGCGTCGCTCATGGACACCTGGAACATCAGAGGCGTTACAAGTGCGTTACCAGCCTTTTGGGGATTAGGAGTTTGAGGATCGTTGGGGATTCAGGAATTGGGGAGATTGGGAAAGGGGATGGTAATTGGGCCTCCGGTAACAGCACTCACATGACGAAACACAAGGCAAGCGTTGCTTCACGTCGGTTTTCTGTGAGGCCGTGATATTACTCCGATCGGCTCTCCCTAACACGGCCTGCAGTCGCACTAGCAACCACTCGGCCAACGAGGCAGTCTCGTACCGCGAACAGCAACTCCAGAGGAGTTAAATTGCCAGCTTTTTCTATAGATATTTCTCACAGAAAAACTACTCATAAAGAATAAACAAATCATATACCTACATCTGCACTTAAAACAACTTCGAACACGAACGAATCTAATCATACTTTACAATTACACACACACGGAACACCATTTACAATTCTATTTATAATCAAGATGACCTATAAACCTATATATACATCAAGCTTAATTGACACATAGGAGGTCAGCACGAGCCTCCCACTTGCCCGACTATTTGCCAATAAAAGTAGCCATAAAGTGCATGCAATGTGTCCATGCGTTCGTTTGCGTCAGACATAAGGTTAGTACAGACTCGAGTGGCTGGGAGCGGCCAATGGATGTGGTTAATAAAATGTAGTACATGTTGCTTGCTAATAAAGTTGTTGTGTATTTTAGTTAGTTTATGGTAACTGGACTGCCTCGTAGGCCGAGTGGTCGCAAGCGCGGTTTAAAAAAAAATTCTCAGTAGTAGCACGGAGTCTGGAGTTGTGCCCGGTATATGGAAACAACATCACCCCCTATTACATGGGACTCATAACATAAATAGTGAAAGTGGGTGTTACATTGTACAGTGGTATAATGTGCACCTCTGCCCACCACTTCGGGGATAAAAGGCGTGATGTTATGTTATGTTTATGGAAACTAGAGGCCTGGCTCTGTTTCGTATGATGTGATCAATTGTGACGGTTTTTTTCATAAACTTTGCTAGCGCTTAGCAAACGAATTGTCCTATTTGATTAGAAGTGAGACTATTTCTAGTAAAATTAATTGAGAAGTGATATGCCAAGATAGGTGGCCGAACAATTATGTGTGCGGTGAATTTGTACAAATAAACAATTATACATTTCCGCGACACTGGAGAAATGTCTAGTAAGCGAATATTTAATTTTCAAAGAAAATCATAAATACTTTTTGAATGATAGAATACAGAAGCTTTAACTACACATAAACGTCCTAACAAACGGTGAAGGAAAACATAGCGAGGGAACTTGGACTTATCTATCTATATAGAGGTATATAAAAGAAAGTCGTGTTAGTTACACTATTTATAACTCAAGAACGGCTATATCGATTTGGATGAAAATTGGTGGGGATGTAGCTTAGAACCAGGAGACGGACATAGGATACTTTTTACCCAATACTTATTTTTTACTTTTAACCGACAAATCAAGAACGGGTACGGGAAATATCGGGATTGCGCGCACGAAGTCGCGGGCAGAAGCTAGTTTTTCATAAGTTTGAATTTTTGAAACCGCCAACTGATTGCTCAAATCTTCTCCGTGCGAGAAGTGGCCTTTAGTTAGTTACAGGTGGTTTGGTCAGTTACAGTGACCAGGTGAAGGCTGCTAGGCACACATCTAGAAAAGGAAATAATAAATCAAACAACACTGAATACCTACATTTGCAAGTTGTGATTTAATTTGTGAACCACGGAACGTCATTAATGGACGGAGAATCTTAACATCGCGATTTACGATTTGTATGAAACCGTACAACACCATCTATCGAGCTTCGTGTAAACATTTGGAACTCGTCGAACATAGGCTTTCGTATTTATTCGTAACTAAATTTATTTTTATGTTTTTGGCTTACTCACGTAATAGTTTGACGAGGAACTCGACTAGTTTCAAGCCATGCTAGAGGCTCATATCATGAGCAGCATTCCGCAACTCACGACGCTGTCACGCTGCTTCTGGACTAGTCGAGTTGTTGGTTGATTTTTATTTATTTATATTTTTACACTTTATGGGTCGACATTTGACCAACATCTCGTCTGATGGTAAGCGATGATGTGGCCGACGATGAAGCACGCCTTCCTATGAGCAACCTGTTCACTCGGGACTTGAAGACACCCAAGTCATATTTGACGGGAAACACAGACTTTGGCAAGGAATTCCATTCCTTAGCTTGCATGATGATAATGTGATTAACACATAAAGGCGTACACTGATTATGTCATAAACATTTTCTATGTCATAAAATATTATTTTTAATTCACACCGTTATGGCGTAGTCTTTATAAAACCTTTCGTGAGTTACGACTTCAAGTGTAGGAGGTTTTATTTTTCTTTATGTAACTCATATAAAAGTTAGATGTTTTGTGTTTCTTATTAATACAATATATCCAAGTTCATATGTGGAGGTGTAAAAGATTTATTAAAATACTTCTTGTAGAACTATAAGTGATTCTTTTTTCATTAAGTATGTTTTATTGGGCGGACGGACGGAGTAACTGTTTTATTGGACGAGTTGGTTACATGTATTGTGTGAGTGTGATTCGTTGGTCAGGTGTAAATTGTTAACGATACATTTTTGTTTTTTTTTTCAATTGAAATAACTTGCTGACCCTGATTTTTTCTTACCTTTTAAATCTTTCCTGAACTTCCACAAATATTTCATGAATAAAATTAACCAAATCGGTCCAGCCGTTCTTAAGCTTTAGCCAGACTAACGGAAATTCATTTTTATTTAAATAAATTCTCTACAGTAAGTAAATTTCAATTGTAACATAATAAGTATTTTGAAATAAAACTACAAACTAACAAAAGAAAGAGAACTAACTAAAAATGACTGAGAATGACTTTGAAGTTTTTTCTTTGGGTATTTTGAAATTTCTTAGTAATAGCACGAAGTCTGAAATGATTATACCTCTATAGAGGTAATTATATCATCACCCTGTTTTCTTTTTAAATCAGTTAATTATAAAGAGTAAAGAAAAAGGCAGTTAACCTGCTCCTTAGTATAATTTAAGTGTGGGAGAGCCATGCTTCGGCTCGAATGGGCTCAACCGGAGTGATACCACGGCCTCATAGAAAACCACTGTGAAACAAACCCCCCCCCCCGGGCCTGCGGACGGCGAGGATGGGTGGCTCCCCGTCCGACCAGAAACAGACCCGAGCGTACGGCGCGTCGCATTCCGCGCGCGCCTCAAAGAGCCATCAGACCACCACAGATGGGGCCCAATACGGCCGATGCCGATTCGGAGTACCGGAGAACGTAACGGATTACCGGAGCTCCGGCTCGGCGTGCAGGAGAAGGAACGGGGTGGTTTTTAGTCAGTAAGAGTCTGACACTCCCTCCCGCCTCACTCAGGCGGGAGCAGTCATTCAAACTCAAACTCAAAAGCATTTATTTCAATTAAACCATAATTTAGTACTTTTGAAACGTCAACAAATATGAAATATACAATAGTCTGTCAGTCTGTCCGTCAGTGAAGCTAGGTGCTCGTTCCAAAATGTCGATTCGAGTGGAGAAGAACGAGCAAGAAACTCCATTCGTTACTCTTTTAAAAAAAGTCTGTTTTACATTGCTCTGATACATATTCCAATATTGTACACACATGTGAGAATAATGTAAAGACATACCTGACGCAACACACAAATAACAGAACATACTAAAATAGAAAAAAAAAAACAAAACCAAGAACAAACAAATATCTTAAGTCTGACATGGTCCTCACATATGTATTCGATGATTCCCCATTCTTCACCAATCCCTGAATCGCCAATAATCCTCAAATTTCTCATCCCAAAAGGCCGGTAACGTACTTGTAACGCCTCTGCTGTTCTATTTCTATATGGGCGACGCCGATTGCTTACCATCAGGTGATCCGTCAGCTCGTTTGCCGGCTTATCCAATAAAAAAAAACTCTATTCTGAAAAAATCGGTTTAGCCAATCGCGGATAAATATTCATAAGTATTTAGATACATACACGTATACGTCAAACTGACATGAGAACTTCCTTTTTGTCTTCAATTAGTTTTAACGTTTAAAGTGGTAAAGTCAGAATGAGAATAAATATTCTTAATTTTTTTGTAGTCGACTAAAGAGAGTTGTAACTTTGCATTATTCTGTTCACCTCTGCCTACCCCTTGAGGGACTATAAAGCATTATATTATGTATGTCTTTATTAGCTTTTGTCTTACAATTTCGTACGCCATAGAAGGATAGAAATCCCGATTTTTCCTGTTCCCGTAGCAATTTCGGGTAATCCTTTATTAGTGCTTCCCCGCACTCCCCAAGGCACCCACATACCGAATTTTGGCATTCTATTACTAGAGGTTTCGACGTGTTGTCTGTCAGTCATTCAATCATCAGGAATGAGAAGTTATTTATTATGTGTAACTATCGAACTAACGAATATATTTTTAAACATTCTCCCACACTAGGATTTTCTCCTGTGTCGTGTATACAATTACAAACATACAACTTCACATACACATGACACATTGACCTGGAACAACAATCTGTGGATCACGAAAAGAGTTGTTCCGTGCGGGAATTAAACCCGGGACACAATGCGCAGCAATTAGTTGCCCAGCTACCGCGAGAACCGTGGAGTCACTATATAACTATATTAGGTTGCTTATGGCGAGTGCGACTATCTACTACTACTATCTTAGAGTGCGACTATCGGGCAAGGGTCTCGGGTTCGATTCCCGGGTCGGGCAAAGTTATTACTGGGTTTTTTAAAAAATTCACAGTGGCATAGTGGTTCGATTCCCGCACGGAACAACACTTTGTGTGATCCACAAATTGTTGTTTCGGGTCTGGGTGTCGTGTGTATGTGAACTTGTATGTTTGTAAACGCACCCACGACACAGGAGAAAATCCTAGTGTGGGGCAACGTTTGTATAAAAACAAAAAAAATGAAAATCGCTCTATCTATACATAGGGACAGACAGACGGCGGATAGCGACTTTGTTTTATACTATGTGTTACATGTATGTACATCACTAATTAGTAAGTAGTGGCCCCCTCACTATAATGTGTTATATAAGGTAGGACACTCGTCATTAACGTCGCTGTCTACGTGTCATAGTCTAAGTGTGTGTACACGTCGTGCGCCCTGCACATTATTGTGTAGGGAACAGAGAGTATAGTTCCCTAAGATCGGAAAAGGAGGATCCTCCGACCAGGCGAGGTGATCGTGCCTGGCGGGCTTTCTGCCCAACAATTGCTCGTTGGGATTTTCATAGTGTTAAATCGAATGTAAACTTCGCATGTGCGATGTAGGATTTTATGACGTCATCCGTTGACTTGTGACATGTGTCGCCACAATTGTAATAAATCCAAGTATAATAAATCCGTCTATAATTAATTAATCCACCAACATAAGACTATGTATATAAAAGTAGTATAATAAAGTAGTATAATAAAAAGTATATAAAACTACGAAAATTACACTAAAATACTTAGACGATGTATATTACACGCTCAGAAAATTGATAATACACGTTACTTAATAAAATCAAATAATAAATGTAAAGCTGCTTGGAATATCATTAAAAATAATAATATTGATTTAGATACCAAAGATGAAATCACCTGTGTAAAAACTGATCAGTGCACATACACTGATGCTAATGAAATTGCTAATAAATTCAATAATTTTTTTATAGACTTAACTAACTCAAACATTCAGAACTCACAAATACGTATTGATTACAAATATACCATCAACAATATATCAGATAGCATATTCTTGACCCCAACTAACGAAGATACTGTGTACAAAATTATTAATTCATTAAACTCCACTAACTCTACAGGACATGATGATATCAATACAAAAATCCTTAAGCATTGCTCCAAATCTATATCTCAGCCACTCGCCCACATTATTAATTTATCACTGTTCGAAGGTGTTTTCCCCAAAAGACTGAAGCTATCTATCGTCAAACCGTTGTTTAAAAAGGGAGATAAACATGACTTGAATAATTATCGACCGATTACTCTAATACCAGTCATTTCTAAGATTTTTGAAAGAGTTATGTATGATAAACTCCACTCTTTTATAAAAAAACATTCAATTTTAAAAGATGAACAATTCGGCTTCCGAAAGAACAAGTCAACAACTCTTGCATGTTTTACTCTTATAAAGATGATTACTTCAAGTTTAATTGACAAAAGACCAATAGCATCAATATTTCTCGATATGTCAAAAGCTTTTGACTTCGTGAATCACAAGTTACTTCTCTTTAAATTGAATCGCTATGGTGTTAGGGGAAAAGCGTTACAGTGGATTGAAACTTATCTAAGTGATCGACAACAAAGTGTAGAGATCTCAAGGCTTACCTTATCAGAGAAAAAAACATATAGATCTGCCTTTCGTCAAAACTCATGTGGTGTTCCCCAGGGTAGCATACTTGGACCCTTTCTATTCTTATTATACATCAACGACTTGCCTAATGTTACACCACATCAATGCATTTTATACGCCGATGATACCACTCTTAATATCGAACTCACAGATAAAAAAAAAAAAAAAATCACAAAGTACGAAATGGAGATTAACGAAACACTAAACAAATTAATAGAATGGCTTAAAGACAACAATTTACACGTCAACATTAGTAAAACCAAACTTATACAGTTCCAGGCTTATAATAATAAACGTCAGAAATTGGAAATAAAATATGCGAATAGCGTTGTAGAGGAAGTCGAAGCTACAACATTTTTGGGTATAACATTGGATAAATATTGTAACTGGAAAATACACATTGACAAATTATGCACTAAACTACAAAGATTTGTATTCGTTTTACATAGGATAACACGGGTAGCCGGTCTCAATGCAGCACTTTGTGCCTATCACGGATACGTAGCATCTATTCTCCGCTACGGCATCATAGTATGGGGCAACTCCGTAGACATTATTAAAGCATTTCGAGCCCAAAAGAAATGTATTCGCTCCATGTGTAAAGTCGACCCACTACATAGCTGTGTTCCACTCTTTAAAAAGTTAAAAATTCTACCATTCCCATCTCTGTATATATTCGAACTGTGTATCTTTGTGCATAAAAATATAGGTTTATTTCAAACACATAATAATGTTGTAATAAGAAAAAGCAGACATACTCATAAGTTATGTGTACCACAACAAAGAATTCAACTTTTTTCTAATAATGTATACTGTATGGCAATTCGTATTTATAATAAATTACCAAATGGTTTTAAAAGCCTTAATCTTATGGAATTTAAAAAGAAGCTGTTTTGTTTTCTTTTGCATAAATGTTATTATTCAACAAATGATTTTTTGAATGAAAAATTTAATTCTAAATTCAACCTAGACGACTTTTTATTATCCTTTAAGTAAATTGTAAGAGTAATCTTAATTTTGTACCGAAAATAATTTTACTACACTGTGATAATTAATCGTCTATATGATCCAATTTTTTATTTTTGATTGTATGTTTTTACCTGCCTTGTTTTAAATTTAACTTTTAATATTTTTACGCTGGAAACAGCAGAATATTCAGAACATAAATTTATTTGTAACACCTTTTGTAACAATATTCTAACAAATAAACGTATTATTATTATTATTATATATATAAAAGTTTTACTAACAAATTTTAATATATACGCCAAGGTAAACATTTAATTTGTTTCTTTGTGCTTGTAAATAATTAAATTGAATTAATCTTATTCTCGAATACTGTAAAAGATCTGGAAATGGCCCTTGGCTAATATTTTTTGTCGATTATCCACTTTATTTAAATGTAAATACTGAGAATTCAACAATTGAAACATTCAACAATTCTTTTATAATTGAACGAAACAAGATTTAAAATATTTCAATTAAATTATAATAATGTTTACAATCAAAGAAAAATGAATAAAAACGTTTCTAAGTAAAAATATCTTACTTTGATCTTGGATCTTGCAATAATATACCAACTAGCTACTGCCCGCGACTTCGTACGCGCAATCCCGTTCCCTTAGAATTTTCTAGAAATCCTCAGATAAAAAGTGTGCTATGGTCGTCTCCGGGTTATAAGCTACCACTCTACCAATTTTCAGGCAAATTCATTTAGCCGTTGTCTAGTAATAAATAGTATTACTAACACAACTTTCTTTTGTATATATAGATTTAATTCTAAATTTAAAATTTAAAATTTGGGCCACCAAGATACAGGCTGTGCCTAGTTTGGGCTCACGGTGACCACGGTCGCGTTTCCGTTTATGTGAACACTGCTTGCTTCCATGTTTGCGTATAATGTGTATGTGTATAAATACATTTTTATTTTTTAAAACATTGTCTTGTCGGTTCCTCGGGCAAGGCTGAATACTGTTAACCAAAAAAAAGTAAATATCTCTATTTGTCTTACCTAATTGTTAGTTAAAGTCATGAATCTTAAAATACTCCAAACATTGTAATATAACATAACATTATGCCTTTTATCCCCGAAGGGGTAGGCAGAGGTGCACATTACGGACTACATTATGCACTCAATGCCATGCAATGCAATGAAACACCCACTTTTCACTATTTATGTCATGAGTCCCATGTAATAGGGGGTGAGCCTGTTGCCATATACCAGACACAATTCCATACTCCGTGCTACCACTGAGAATTTTTTTAAAACCCAGTAATACTTTGCCCGCCCGGAAATTTAATCCGAGAACCCTTGCTCGATAAAGATAAAGATAAAGATAAAGATGTATTTATTTCTAAGTACATGGTACACTGAGATCTTACAATGACATAGAAACACATGTACTACCATTTCTGGTGTAGAAATATCGACAGTCGCACTTGCGACGTCTTGGCCAACGAGGCAGTGAAAAATTGTACAACTGAATATCTAAGTAATTTAAATTCATATACAAAACACTAACAAGTTCGTAGACCCAGCAGCAAGTCATTAATTAAAGTTCAAAAATAAAATCGCAAAAACTTTATTTTCAAGATGGCCGCTTAACAATCTAAGAGATGTAACCTAACCTGTTATTATAGAAGAAAGAAAAACTAAAAGAAAATTGATAAATAAATTAAAAACGCTGTTAAAGTTACGTGAACCAATCTTACTTGAGGTTAAGTTACGTTAGCAACGTCAAACTGTTCATATAAAACTCTAGCTTTCATTCTGTTGTCTGTCATGTTGAACATTACCGTGGAATAAGTATTACTCTATGTGTTATTCCTGACCATACTCTCAAGTCAAAGTCATAGCATTTATTTGTATTAAATAATTTTTTTTACTTCTATCCATGAGTGACCTAGGTGCTCGTTCCAAAATGTCGATTCGAATGGAGAAGAACGAGCAAGAAACTCCATTCTTTACTCTATAAAAAAATAGGTTTTATAATCTGTATTCCTGTTCCAAATGTCATCCTTTCTGCTGTTTTGACGTGATTAAATAACAACAGTAGACACACAAAGTGCATTTCTTTTTAAAAAAAATGTTGCCCTCATTAGGATTTTCTCCTGTGTCGTGGGTACAAACATACAAGTTCACATACACAATGACACCCAGACCCAAAACAACAATTTGTGGATCACACAAAGTGATGTTCCGTGCGGGAATCGAACCCGCGACACGTTGCACGGCAGCCGGTTGCCCAGCTACCGCACCAACCGTGCAGTCTAAAGTGCAGTTTGCATCATCGTTTCGCATTTGTAATAGTGGTATGGGTATTTGTTGTGGAAGCATAGTCTGCTATTTACTGTTTATGTGCTTCTTCTTAATCCGATCAAATTAGACATTTGATGTTACACAAGCTAAAAATCAATAAAATCGTTCAAAACATAAACAATGTTCAGAAGTTCCCCATCATTCCCGTCTATGGAAAAAATGTTATTCAAGGTCAAAGGTCAAAAAATTAGTTTTTCTCGATTTTCAGCAAAACGATAAGTTTTATCATAAAAGTACTTCAGACAAAAATTGTAGATCATAAAATAATCTATAAAAATGTTCTAATATGTACTTATTTTCTTTTGAGCCACCGTTTCTGAGATACAACGATTCAAATAGTTATACAAGTGGTTATTTATTTTAATACTAAAGTGTTACTTACATACTACATACATCATACATAGTATGTAGTATTGGTATTATAGTTTATGTACTGGGATACCTTTATATATACGTTTATTTATGATTCTCGTTTTTTTTTCAATAGATACAAACTTCGTTTATAATATGCATACTATGAAACATACATATATAATATACAGTAAATAATTATAAATATATTTATAAGCAATATTCAGAAATTGGTTATAGTCATAATATACTTGAGTACGTGACATACATACATCTTAACCGTCTGCAGCTGACGTGTAGTCCCACAGACACCGCGAAATACAAAATCACGTGTTATACCGTCATTTTTCAAATACGAGCATCACTGCTTCGAGCACTTTACTGTATAGTGCTCGCTATACTTTAATTCTACAAAAATATTTGCTGTTGAAATGGTGTCTGGTATAATATACACCTCAGTTGAATTGTAACAATTTAACCACGTCAGTTGCAGAGGGTTAAGTTGATATATACTGATTTTCAGCCTGTTGGGACTTTATGTAACGTCACTCTGATTTTTTAATCTGAAGTGACTGGATAATCTGTTGTGTATTACGCTGCTAAATCTAAATATATAAAACTCAAAGGATGACTGACTGACATAGTGACCTATCGAGGCACGGCCCAAACCACTGGACGGATCAGGCTAAAATTTGGCGAATTTGCATGACAAATATGACCGACACGACAAATACGACCGGCACGACAAATACGACCGACACGACAAATGCAACCGACACGACAAATACGACCGACACAACAAACACGACAAATACAACCGACACAACAAATACGACAAACACGACCAACACGACAAATACGACCGACACGACAAATGCGACCGACACGACAAATACGACCGACACGACAAATGCGAACGACACGACAAATACGACCGACACGACAAATACGACAAATACGACAAACACGACAGACACGACAAATACGACCGACACGACAAATACGACAAACACGACCGACACGACAAATACGACCGATACGATAAATACGACCGACGCGACAAACACCGCCGACACGACAAACACCACCGACACTGACTGCCTCATTGGCCGAGTGGTCGCAAGTGCGACTGCCGGGCAAGGGGTCTCTGGTTCGATTTCCGGGTCGGGCAAAGTATTACTGGGTTTTTAAGTTTTTAAAAAAACAAACCCAGTAGTAGCACGGAGTCTGGAATTGTGCCCGGTACATGTCAATAGGCTCACCCCCTATTACATGGGACTCATAAAATAAATAGTGAAAAGTGGGTGTTACATTGTACAGTGACATTAATGTACACCTCTGCCTACCCCTTCGGGGATAAAAGGCGTGATGTTATGTTATGTTATGTTGTTACGACCGACACGACAAATACGACCGACGCGACAAACACGACAAATACGACCGACACGACAAATACGACAAACACGACCGACACGACAAATACCACAAACACGACAAATACGACCGACACGACAAATACGACAAACTCGACCGACACGACAAATACGACAAACACGACAAACACGACCGACACGACAAATACGACAAACACGACCGACACCACAAATACGACAAACACCGCCGACACGACAAACACCACCGACACTGACTGCCTCATTGGCCGAGTGGTCGCAAGTGCGACTGCCGGGCAAGGGGTCTCGGGTTCGATTCCCGGGTCGGGCAAAGTATTACTGGGTTTTTCAAAAAAAAAAAACCCAGCAGTAGCACGGAGTCTGGAATTGTGCCCGGTATATGGCAATAGGCTCACCCCCTATTACATGGGACTCATAACATAAATAGTGAAAAGTGGGTGTTACATTGTACAGTGACATTAATGTACACCTCTGCCTACCCCTTCGGGGATAAAAGGCGTGATGTTATGTTATGTTATGTTGTTACGACCGACACGACAAATACGACCGACGCGACAAACACGACAAATACGACCGACACGACAAATACGACAAACACGACCGACACGACAAATACGACAAACACGACAAATACGACCGACACGACAAATACGACAAACACGACCGACACGACAAATACGACCGACACGACAAATACGACAAACACGACCGACACGACAAATACGACAAACACGACAAATACGACAAACACGACCGACACGACAAATACGACAAACACGACAAATACGACCGACACGACAAATACGACAAACACGACCGACACGACAAATACGACAAACACGACCGACACGACAAACACGACCGACACGACAGATACGACCGACACGACAAATACGACAAACATGACCGACACGACAGATACGACCGACACAAAAAATACGACAAACACGACCAACACGACAAATACGACAAACACGACAGATACGACCGACACGACAAATACGACAAACACGACCGACACGACAAATACGACAAACACGACAAATACGACCGACACGACAAATACGACAAACACGACCGACACGACAAATACGACAAACACGACCGACACGACAAACACGACCGACACGACAAATACGACCGACACGACAAACACCACCGACACGACAAATACGACCGACACGACAAACGACACCGACAGGACAAATACGACCGACACGACAAATACGACCGACACGACAAATACGACCAACACGACTGACACGACAAATACGACCGACACGACAAATGCGACCGACACGACAAATACGACCGACACGACAAATACGACAAACACGACAAATACGAACGACACGACAAATACGACAAACACGACCGACACGACAAATACGACAAACACGACCGACACGACAAACACGACCGACACGACAAATACGACCGACACGACAAACACCACCGACACGACAAACACCACCGACACTGACTGCCTCATTGGCCGAGTGGTCGCAAGTGCGACTGCCGGGCAAGGGGTCTCGGGCTCGATTCCCGGGTCGGGCAAAGTATTACTGGGTTTTTCAAAAAAAAAGAACCAGTAGTAGCACGGAGTCTAGAATTGTGCCCGGTATATGGCAATAGGCTCACCCCCTATTACATGGGACTCATAACATAAATAGTGAAAAGTGGGTGTTACATTGTACAGTGACATTAATGTACACCTCTGCCTACCCCTTCGGGGATAAAAGGCGTGATGTTATGTTATGCTATGTTGTTACGACCGACACGACAAATACGACCGACGCGACAAACACGACAAATACGACCGACACGACAAATACGACAAACACGACCGACACGACAAATACGACAAACACGACAAATACGACCGACACGACAAATACGACAAACACGACCGACACGACAAATACGACAAACACGACCGACACGACAAACACGACCGACACGACAGATACGACCGACACGACAAATACGACAAACACGACCGACACGACAGATACGACCGACACAAAAAATACGACAAACACGACCAACACGACAAATACGACAAACACGACAGATACGACCGACACGACAAATACGACAAACACGACCGACACGACAAATACGACAAACACGACTGACACGACAAATACCACAAACACGATCGACACGACAAACACGACCGACACGACAAATACGACAAACACGACAAATACGACCGACACGACAAATACGACAAACACGACCGACACGACAAATACGACAAACACGACCGACACGACAAATACGACCGACGCGACAAACACGACAAATACGACCGACACGACAAATACGACAAACACGACCGACACGACAAATACGACAAACACGACAAATACGACCGACACGACAAATACGACAAACACGACCGACACGACAAATACGACAAACACGACAAATACGACCGACACGACAAATACGACAAACACGACCGACACGACAAATACGACAAACACGACCGACACGACAAACACGACCGACACGACAGATACGACCGACACGACAAATACGACCGACACGACAAATACGACAAACACGACCGACACGACAAATACGACAAACACGACAAATACGACCGACACGACAAATACGAACGACACGACAAATACAACAAACACGACCGACACGACAAATACGACCGACACGACAATCACGACCGACGCGACAAATACGACAAACCCGACTGACAGGACCGACATGTATTACATAATTACTCGAATTATTATTTAGACGAAAAAGATTGAATTGCGATGTAAATGTAACACTAATCAAATAAACAAATAAGTACTATTGAAAAATCCATGTATTTGAAATGAAATGAATTTGAAATTCTACTTTTATTTTAAAAAAACGCAGACAAAGTTGCGACTACAGCTAGTAAATAAATACCTTGTCTTCACACTTTTAATACCCTAAAATGGAGGCAAAAGTGTGCATTGTAAACTGCAATATAATTATGCAATGTGACACCATATAAAAAAGATTGAACTTATTAGGCAAACATCCAGACTCGATTTATGTGTTCCAAAAACGAAAATAAAAACGTTTTTGCCTCACCTAGAAATCGAAACAGAGACTCATTTTTCAGTAGCCGCATTTGCAATTACGCTAAAACGAACACTCTTCAGCTTTATATACTGTTGATCACAAAAATAAAATGCTTATTTTATATTTTTAACATAACATCACGCCTTTTATCCCCGAAGGGGTAGGCAAAGGCACACATTACAGCACTTAATGCCACTGTACAATGTAACACCCACTTTTTACTGTAATAGGGGGTGAGCCTATTGCCATACACCGGGCACAATTCCAGACTCTATGGTGACTCTCGACCCGGAAATCGAACCCGATACCTCTTGCCCGGCAGGTGCGCTTTACCACTCGGCCAACGAGGCAGTATTCACACACAGTACACTTAAAACTAAGTTAAACCAAATACTCCCACAGAATTCGTGTTAGTTAACTTTTATCACGAAAATTGGTAGTGAAATTGCCGGGAAAAGCCGGTCAATTAAGTCCGTCGGTCGGTCCGGGAAAAAAAATCGAAACCTTTTGCATTCGGCTTCTGAGGTCCTTTTTTTGACAGAGAACCGGACCGGAACGGATTTGGACGACAGTGATGTAAAAAATTTAACCCAAAAGGATGAGGTGATGACAGGGTTGAGCAGATATTCTGTTTAGTCTTTTCGTTAGGTTGGGTTGTAACATATCAAATAGATTTCTTATCAATATACTATCTTCTGCCAGTGGCTTCGCCCGCGTTCCCCTGGTATAAAAATTCTTATTTTTAGTCCTTAGTCTTATTTTATAAAACCATTATTTCATAAGACACTAACGATAGGATGTCTTGTACTCAGTTACTGTAGAAAAAAATGAAATTGGGCGTTTGACTAACAAAATTCTTTTTACTGCACCAAAGGTACGAATGACATATTTTATATTAAAACTCCATGATTTTCTTTTAATTAAACTTCTAAGAAAAAGCGCATGAAAAGAAGATTCTAAAGAAGACAGCTCATACCATATCTTATTCACAATCAACAGCTTAAAATAATTTAATTGCGACTGTCTTTAAATCTTTAAGTTCCTTCCTTCACTCTATCTTATGTACTTGATAGCCATAAAACGGAGCGACTAGCTTTAATTTCATTTTATAGAACCCTCTAAAACTCTGAAAAAATATTACTTTTACAACTAAATGCACTTAGTTATTTCAAAGATTTAAAACGTTCGCTTCTCATGCATGAGGTTCGAAATCTACCAACAGCAAGTACCAATGTGACTTCAATGTGAGTTATATGTACACCACTGACAAATGGTGAAGGAAAACATCGTGAGGAAACCTTGGCTTAGAATTTCTAATTATACATAAGTTTGAATTCGCCAACCCGCATTGGGCGAGCATGGTGATTAATGCTCAAATCTCCGTGTGAGAAGAGCTTTTGCTCAGCAGTGGGAATTTACCTCTATAGGCCGTTGATGATGTTGAAATTGTCTTTTGTACGACATACTTTATAAATCAATAAAATACTTGTATTAGAAAAAAAGACTGCCTCTTTGGCCTAGTAGTAGTCGCAAGTGCGGCTGCCGGGCGGACATCATCGGACTCTCGGGTTCGATTCCCGAGTCGGGCAAAGTATTACTGGGTTAAATTCTCAGTAGTAGCACGGAGTCTGGAATTGTGCCCGGTATGTGGCAATAGGCTCACCCCCTATCTACATGGGACTCATAACATAAATAGTGAATAGTGGGTGTTACATTATACAGTGGTATAAAGTGCACCTCTGCCTAACCCTTCGGGGATAAAAGGCGTGATGTTATGTTATGTAGAAAAATATTTATCAATAATATTATATGAAAAAGAAAAAAAGCTAGTGACTCTGTTTCGTTGTTTCCAAGCTGTAGTATGCCAAAATACAGTAATTGTGCAAAAACTGTTCGTCAGTTTTCAGTAATGGGCATATTGCTTCGAACATTCTTGCGTCATCGTCATGTGATGAATGAATACAATTTTCTTCAATGGTAAAACTGAATTTATAAGAAAAGTTTTGGCTAATTTTTTTCTTATATTCCTAGTCACATTTTTTTACTTATGAAAGTTTTTTTATGGAATAGGCCGGTCAACGAGCAGATATATCACCTGATGGAAAGCAATTGGCATCGCCTACGGACACCTGAAACACCAGAGGCGTTACAAGTGCGTTACCGGCCTTTTGGGGATTAGGAGTTTGAGGATTGTTGGGGTTTAAAAGGACGTCAAAATGATTTGGATTTAGGTCAAATAAAATTGAACCTATTGTTGCGTGACTTAGGTACATACTTTCAAAAACAACAAGATACTCGAAATGTTTATTTAATTTACTATACAAGTACCACATATTTTTCATCACAACTGTACACTAAAACACTGATTATAATTACACCAGGATCTCCCTAAAACTTCGTATAAATTTAAATTTGGGTTTAAACTGTGGAAGAAGCTTTATCTATGGGTGAAATGACATGCAAATTGTGGTTCGTATGAGCCAAGGCGGGTAAAGACGGTAATTCTGACCGTGGAGGGTTCTGCCCAGCCCTATTACACGGGTCGGCAAGAATTCGGACGTTCACACCCATTAAACGTAAATCTTCATACCCTTCGATAGAAATTTTCAGACGATGCTGGAAATATTTACTGCTGTAAGCCAGTTTTATGGTCTTTGCGTTGCGTTTATGAAGTTTCTTTACTGTTTTGGTGTAGAAGTTTAAAGTCACTGTGGATTGGGTCTGAAGTTTGATTCACGAATCGAGTAATTGTGCTACTACTGAGAATTTTAAAAACAATTTTGTATCGAACAGAAAATCTCATGGTCAACAGTCACACTTGCGAACTGCGAGTATCTAAAAATTAAAGTAGTAGGTAACTTACATTTAATAAAGTAACATTTTAGTTCTATATCTAGTGATACTAACATCAGATTATCTTCTCACCGAGTCTTGAAAGCCAAGGCATTGTGAATGCACTAATATCGTGTTTCCTTGTTCAATGTATTCTCGGTTACAGCTGGCTTAATCTAAATGAGACTGGCCACTGAGATTGATTGATTATTGACGGCCTATCATGGCGTAAGTTGCCGAGAGGTTGACTCAGTAGGGCTGGCAGGTAAGGTGGATGTGGAGTTACTCGCCTTTTTTATAGAAAACTATACTTTGAATGAGCAAAACTTATTTCACTAAGCTGACATTGAAATGCGAAGCGACGCGATGGTACTGGAAAAGACTAGCGATTTCGTGCTGCGTCTCGCGCCACCGCAAGACGCATCGCATCATGTGTATAGAAAGTAAAGTTGCATTCTGAAACACTATTCCCATACCTTCAAAGAAAGATATGAAATAAATAACAAACGACTTTGACAGTGTGCGTCGTGTCTCGGCATGTGCTGACCCTGACTAGATGAAAAAAAACAAGTTTATTTGCACCGTAATATAAATAAATTACAAATAAAACGACTGCCTCGTTGGCCGAGTGGTCGCAAGTGCGACTGCCGGGCAAGGGGTCTCGGGTTCGATTCCCGGGTCGGGCAAAGTATTACTGGGTTTTTAAAAATCTCAGTAGTAGCACGGAGTCTGGAAATGTGCCCGGTATATGGCAATAGCATCACCCCCTATTACATGGGACTCGTAACATAAATAGTGAAAAGTGGATGTTACATTGTACAGTGGTATTAAGTGCCGTAATGTGCACCTCTGCCTACCCCTTCGGGGATAAAAAGGCGTGATGTTATGTTATGTTATGTAAAAGGACAAAGGCCTGAGTTTAATATATAGGTATATAAGTTAAGTCATAACATAAATTAGGAAACTGTCCTCCACATAACCACCCAAAAACTATAACATTCTAACCTTCTTTAATCATAACAAACGCCTCCAGTCTTTCACACTTAGTACCCCATGACCTTCATTTGTATTCCAAATGAGCTAATGATGGATAGTTTCCACCCCCGAGCTGGTATCTCCAAGAAATTCGGACGATTAATCATCCATCAAGTTGCTAATGAGTGACGGAGCTCTTAGGCTATGTCCACACAGCGATGTTTACCCTCGAGGTTCGTTTTTCGCAATTGTAGACCACATTGAATCTTAGGCCCCGACGTCCTGACGTGGTAGTTTCTAGTCACGTAATTTTCTAATACAACAAATCGGATATAATCGCCCACAATTCCGGCTTTGTTTAGCCACTGATTTTTTAAATATACCTCTAATGTTAGATGATGAAACCGCGACGGTTTAAAACCGCATAATTTTGTGAAGGCAGAAACCAGTCGGGGCGTAATGGAAGTACTTGCACAGCGAATTATAATTCGTGCAATATAAATTGTGTGACTTACCTATAAAAAATCTAGACGTTTCTATTACTATGCGTACATAGCCTTACACTAAGAGCTAGCTTGTTGAATGTAACGACATGGTAATGTCAATCTATGAATTATGGATAGTATGTGAGAAATCCATTTGATTGATTTGCTTTCTTATTGTTAGAGGCATAAAGTCGTTTGTTACGTAGTTTTGGTTCAATAAATGTAAGTAATGGTTTTATTTCATATTTTTCTTTGAAGGTAGGTATAGGAATAGTGTTTCTATTCTCAATTATATAGATTGGTTTTGGAACAAATCAATCTATTTCAACAATATGACTCCTAGCAATCCATTTCATGGAGGAGGAATCCATTTCATATGGAGCGGCGTATGTTGCTACTATAAATAATTAATTACAAGCTAAAAATATATAGAGATGATTAGCCCAGCTGGCCTTAAGGTTTGTCACATAGGAACATGTATCATGTATCAAATCATCATGCTCATGCTCGGAGAGTTGGAACGGCGTGGTTTTTAGTCAGTAAGAGTCTGACACTCCTTCATCGTCTCACTCCTTCGTCGACATTGGATGATTTCCACACTCAAAGAAATAAAACAGGCTCAACCACACATTTCATTTCGTTCAGTCTTCCGCTATTTTTAACGTACTTGTAAATGAATTTACAGCTTAAAAATAAGGTTTAGGTTTACAAAGAACAACGTGCAGGCTACAAAATGTACTTAGGAAGCTTAGCAACATTTTTATCCAATTAAACCTGTTGGAACTTGTTCAAAAACTTTCGGGTTCAAGCTCAGTGGAAGCGAGAAGTTTAAAAAAAAGATTTTTAATGAAAAAAGAGTTTTGTTACGTTTTACGCCGTTTCTAACGCTAACATGACAGTTCATTATGAAATTTATGTTTTAATTTTTTTTAAAAAAAGGTTGTTTGTTAAAGATGATCGGATGGATTCAGCGTGAACAAATAATGTATTTTGGTTTCAAAATTTTTAGTACAGGATAGCGTTAATTATTATTCCGTGATATTGTTGTTTATGAATATGAGCCCTATCATGGCTTGAAACTAGTCGAGTTTCTGGTCAAATAATTACTTGAGTAAGCCGAAAAACGTAATAATTAATTTAGTATGTCGTACGAAAATGATAGTTATATACCACGGCCTCACAGAAAACCATCGTGAAACAACAATTGCGTTGTATTTCGTCGTATGAGTAAGGTTACCGGAGACCCAATTACCAGCCCCTTTTCCCCAAACTTCCCAAACCCTGAATCCCCAACAATCCTCAAATTCCTAAACCGCAAGAGGCCGGTAACGCCACGTCCATGGACGACGCCGGTTGCTTATCATCAGGTGATCCTTCTGGTCGCTAACCGGCTTATCACATAAAAAACACCAATCCCGGAATCGAACGCCTCTTTCCCCCTAGACTAGATAGTAAACAAATGACGTAACAAAGTAAAATTTCCCACCTTTCCAGCAATTTGTTTCACTATGATATTTTTACTACACGTCAGGAGAGTTTCGCGTCACTAGTTTGAAATATTATCAATCAAAATGACAGAATAGTGATGTGCTGAGCATACGAGACTGTGGCGATATTTAGGTCACTATATTTTCTTTGTAATATTGTTAGGTTTATGAGTTAGTTCTTCTTTTCTTTGAGTAATGCTTATACTGAGAAATTGTTGCTAATTTAATACTTCAGTAATTGTTGTAGCCTTGTAGGTAAGATTAATTAAATAATGATTATGTATATACATACACATACGTAGGCAAAATTCGTCAATTCTACCGGAAAGTCTGAAGACAAAACTTTATAACGAGTGCGTCCTGCCAGTAATGACATACGGAGCCGGGACGTGGACACTAACAGAGTGATTGGTGGCGCAGTGAGCTAAGGAGAGGGCTAGGCTCGGAGTCTCTCTGAAGAATAGATCCGTAACGAGGTGATCCGACAAAGAACTAAAGTTATCGACGTAGCCTAAGGGATTAGCAAGCTGAAATGGCAAAAGGTCGATCACATTTGTTGAAGAACCGATGACCGTTGGTATAGATGTGTTCTAGATTGGAGACCGCGTCTAGGCAAACGTAGTGTAGGGCGCCACCCTGCAGCTAGGTGGAGTGGCGATATCCGCAAGGTTAAGGTTAAGGTTGGATGCGTAGAGCTGAAGATCGAGCTCAGTGGCCTGCCATTGGAGACGCTTATGTTTAGCTGTGGACGAGAACAAGCTGTTGATGGTGATGACTCAGCGTTAGTGGAAAGTGAAATCTGAAAGTAATTAATCAGTGTGATTGTGAATAAGTTTTTTTGTTAATTTATAGTTTTTGAGTGCTGATACAATTGTTACTGCACACCGTGGTTTGAACTAGATATCATTAAAAATTTTGGACTGCATAGTTGACGCGGTGGCTGGGTAACTGGTTCGATTCCCGCACGCAACAACTCTTTGTGTGATCCATAGATTATTGTTCCGAGTCTATGTGTCATGTGTATGTGAACTTATATGTTTGTAAACGCCCCACTATTGAATCCGATAGCACCTGAATGTCAGATTAATGATAATGTATGTGCATTTCTTTTTACGGGGAATAAAAACCATAAACGAAAACATAATGTTATGTTACAAACCCAATAACCATAGAGATAGAACTCAAACTCCCTTAACTTGAATGTCGACCACTCAACGAACGAGTCACTAAAACCTACTTAATCCCAATCAACGAAAATAATGAATAGCATGCTAACATTGTATCCATGTTATGATGTGAAACGAATAAGAATTTCGGTGAAAAACAAGAGCTTGTTAATTTTAGCGATCTCCCGTATCAGTTGATATCAACGCAACGTACACAAAGTTGCGATGGATGAGAGACAACCGGTACTGGTGAGCACAAGAGTGATAACAGATAAATAAAAAAAAACTTCACCCCCAAATCACCAAATACCCAACATGATACATAGTACATACATACAAATAAATTTACTTCTAAATAACGTTATTTTTGACGTGCTGTCAATTTATATTTTTTTACTTTCTTTTGTTTTAAAAACGTTGTCCCACACGAGGATTTTCTCCTGCGTCGTAGGTTGGTTTACAAACATATACCTAAGTTATCATAAAAGCTATCTATAACAAATTACCAAAAGAGCTAAAACAAGCAAAGGTTAATTCTTTTAAAAAATCTTTAAAACAATTACTGTGTCAAAAATGTTATTATAGTGTCTCAGATTTATTAATGGATAAATTTTGATTTTGCTTATTTGTTGACTTATGTATAGATATAATGTATTGACTACAATAATCCATTAATTACTTACTTATTGACATCAATTTATTCATTATTATCTACATATTCATTATTCTATATTATATATTCTATATTATATTCATTATATATTATATTACATTATCATCTGACTTTTTGACGAACACTATTGACATGTAATTTATTAAAACACGACAAATTCATATTTACTTATCTAACTAATTAATGGACTTACTGATTTAAACCTTTATACGAGTATTTGTATGCCTAAAATAGGCTGATCATAGCGCATTTTAATCTAAAAATAACATAACATAACATCACGCCTTTTTATCCCCGAAGGGGTAGGCAGAGGTGCACATTACGGCACTTAATGCCACTGTACAATGTAACACCCACTTTTCACTATTTATGTTACGAGTCCCATGTAATAGGGGGTGAGCCTATTGCCATATACCGGGCACATTTCCAGACTCCGTGCTACTACTGAGAATTTTTTAAAAACCCAGTAATCCTTTGCCCGACCCGGGATTCGAACCCGAGACCCCTTGCCCGGCAGTCGCACTTGCGACCACTCGGCCAACGAGGCAGTCTAAAAATGACCAACCAAATGTACCTATGTATCACAAATAAAGATTTCATTTCATTTTATTTCAAGTTCACATACACATGACACCCAGACCTGTGTTCTGTTCCACATCGAACAACAATCTGTGGATCATACTAAGAGTCACACGAAGAGAATCAGCAGCCAGTTGCCAACCCACCGCACCAACCGTACAGTTAATGATTTTATTTTGAAAATACTTCTAAAATATTCTATCAAATGAATATATTCCAATGAATCTTCGAGTTATTTTATAAGTTCCAAGAATAAATGTATATTTTATCTCTTATCAGATCGTTCACCGGCTAATCAAATTTTCAGGTCATTATAGATAATTTCGAAACTGAAATAAGAATATCCTACTTACAATTTTTTTCTATCTAAATAACGTAACATAACATCACATCTTTTATCCCCGAAGAGGTAGGCAGAGGTACACATTACGGCACTTAATGCCACTGCACAATGTAGCACCAACTTTACACTATTCATGTTATGAGTCCCAACTATTAGGGGGTGACCCTATTGCCATATACCGGGCACAATTCCAAACTCCGTGCTATTACCAAAATTTTTTCGAACCCATTATTACTTTGCTCGACTCGGGAATCGTACCCGAGACCGATTGCCCGGCAGTCGCACTTGCGACCACTCGGCCAACGACAGTTTAATCTAAATCTGTTGACGAAAACACTTTTGTGACTATCTGTACACTCAGATAACGCATGGCTTATCTAGATTACATATTGAAGTGGTTCGCGTTTAGTTAATAACGTAACCAACACTTTTGACAGTGGCTGTACTTAGTACATGATACATACATTTTGTTTTTTAATTACCTTTTGTATTATGGCGGTTGGTTCGGGGAAAGGTACGCAGAGGTGCGAAGGGAATAGTTTTTTTAAGGGGAAATTCATCGAATGACTGCTCCCACCTGGATGGGGCGGGAGGGAGTGTCAGACTCTTACTGACTAAAAATCACCCCGTTCCTTCTCCTGCACGTCGAGCCGGAGCCCCGAATGTACACTTGGTACATACTTACTTTCTCTAAATGTATACAGACCTTCCTTCTATCTTCTATCTCTCACTCCCCCTAGATTAAGAGTAAATGATTCTTATAAATAGAATAGAAACTAAGTATCCTGAAAGGTTTCGTCAATATAGACCCTATTTTAAGAGCGTTTAGGTTCCAAGTGAGTGGTCGGAGCATGCCTTTGGGGTATGAATATGACAATCCTTTTCTTCCAAAATGCACTTAGACGTGTTGATTAAAATAATAGTAACTTTTCCATTGTTTGGTAAAATGAGTGGCTGAGATTGCAGCTACTGAGTGTGAGAACTTTTTTTATTTTTCTTTTTTTGTATGAGGGCTAAGGTACGATGATTAGAACGAGATTTTCAACGTTATTGAACTATTGGACGAGAAATTTCTACAAAAATAAAGTGAATTTTAGCATTGAATTCAATAACATTATGCCCTAAAAATCTTAATTTGATTTTCAAAATTATTGTCTGTGAAATTGATCAACAGGTTCTAAAAACATAATTTCAGATTTCTAATAAATACGCAACATATAAAAGACAAAATCAAGCCTCAACATAAAAACGGAAGCGCTGCACATAACTATTCATACTCAAGCCCCAACCTCAAGACTACTTGATCACTTAAGTGGTACTACTAAGTTACCTGCTGAAACAAAATGGCCTGAAAAACGAAGGTTAATAAGATCCTTTTCAGGAGATCAACAGAACGTAACCTGTTTCATTAGGAAGGTATTATGGATAGTTTCAGGCTGTATTTTGGTTTCAGGAAAATGCTTTGACAAGGGATAAATGTGGTTGGTGATCTGACTGCCTTTATCGAGTGATTGCAAGCATGTAACGGATTTGATTCTATTTGGTGTAGAGGATTTAAAATATAATGACGATTAAATTTATTATGTTTTCGGCTTACTCACGTAATAGTTTGACGAGGAACTCGACTAGTTTCAAGCTATGCTAGAGGCTCATATGCATGAGCAGCATTTCGCGACCCGCGACGCGGCGACTGTCGCGATGCTACTCTAATGCACTTATCAGTTAGACGAATGAATATGAATAGTGATGCTAGAGAGCATGGCTTGAAACTAGTCGAGTTCCTTGTCAAATTATTATATATGTAAGCCGAAAACATATTAAATTTATTTAGTATGTCTCACGAAAGTTACAATACGAATAATGACGATTGGAAAAAAGAATTGTGAATATAAACTTTTGGAAGATTTCAGTTTTTTAAACTCCCTTTTAAAATTGATTATATTGATGCACCTAGTTAATATTGATTCTGTATCGCATGCACAGTATTTGTGTAATCTAATACCTTTACTCGTTACCAGAGGGCTGGTCTGTTTCTCGATCAGAGGTTAAGCATTGCCATACAACGTGGCAATGCTGCCAGCCTTCTAGGTATTTACCCTACTGACGTCAATACGGACGAATTTTTTGATGTTCTCTGTAAATATTCATTTTAAGTTTTCTTTTATTTAATTTTTTCCATTTGTTTAAGGTGTCACTATTTGTTTGATAGTCGCACGCACTTAGGACCGTTTTACCAACGGGATTATATTAAGAACACCTATACCTAGACATATTAAGAGATATTTTGCCTTACAAACGAACTAAATAGTCAAATACATGCCAAATAACCCAGTACTAGCAGCATTTAATCTATTAGCAGCACTCTAACAATTATAATTATTAATTCCTACCGACACCTGTAGGTACTGTATAATTCAAGATCATTTACTATAATGAACAGTTTGTAGACTAACAAGCCATCTGCTGATTGCTTGGTGGTAATAGGGTAGATGACTATTTTCATTTTAATGTCCGTCTGGTAGACTACTTTAAATCATTAAACACGTATTTTTTATTTTCTTACAGAAACGAATACTTTCGACGATATATTGATTTGAAATGTCGCGTGACGTCATTTCTATGTACATTTTATACGTAGAAATGACGTTTTAGCCTCCACTCCTAAACTTTGATTCGTTTTATCTAAGTATTGTTTTATTTTACGACAAAATAAAAAAATACGTGTCTAATATTTTTTCATTACTTATCTTACGGACAAATTAGATTTTTAATTTTCATACCCTGTCATCATCACAATTCATTATGTAATGTTATGGCTTTATCATTTGAAGATTTGCAAACGGCGAGCATGGGTAGTTCACCACCCAATCAGCACCACGGCGCTTACTCTTGAAACCAATCTCAATGTAAATGCAATTTCAATCCAATAAAATCTCAATAATTATTCAATGTCAATACTATACAACCACAATCGTAGCAGTTAAAATAACATTCAGAGTACGGAATATAAAGCCAAACTCAATACCATTTAGTACATCCAATATCAACGCAATAATAATCAAGAGTACGAAATTTCACAATACCAATGTCGATCGATCGGAATTGGATTCAAGAGTAAGCTAACTGAGCGTTCCGCGCACGTCTGTGAGAGCCATCAGAACATCACGCATGGGGTCCAGTAAGACTGATGCACTTTATAATGTAGCGAAAATCTTAACTGCTGTATTTACCCTCTCACACAAGTTAAGACGAGGCCGAGATACATTGTCGTTATTCTAAAAGAATTATAGTGCTTCTCGCATTATAAGACTGCAATGTATTTCAACCTCGTGAGAGCATATGTAGCAAACGAATTGCCGGAGCTCTGGCTCGAAGTGCAGGAGTAGGAACGGGGTAGTTTTTAGTCAGTAAGAGTCTGATACTCCCTCCCGCCTCACTCGGGCGAGAGAACTCATTGGATGATTTCCCCCCCTTAAAAAGGTACGTAAGCCTACGCTTTTATCCTTCAACAAATATAATCTGTGGGGTATGAAGGTAAGTTTATACCCCACGGTTAATCAAGTCTACCAATCTTTATATCCAATCAATGCTACTCACCATTTCCCTAATTCAGTTCCTTCGCTGCTTGATTTAATCTTAGTTTGTTCCCCGAACAACGTCGCCAAACATGACCAGTGTCCAGCTGACGCCTTCTCTTACCACGACCTTATCTATGCATCCTTCAAAATTCGCCCACCCAAGCATAAGTCGAGAACTCTCTATCTTCGCAATTTTGAGGGCATGAATGTTGAGCGTCTACGGGAGGATGCTGCTGACATCGACTGGAAACCTCTGCTGAGGCGGCATCGGTTGACGAACAAGTTGAATTCCTGACTGCCTCTGTTATTAAACTATATGACAAACACGCTCCTGTCAAGGCCGTCAGGGTTAAGCATCTCCCAGCACCTTGGTTAACTGATGAAATGAAGAAACTGATTGCTAAAAAAGCTGCTGCAAAATTTAAATTTAAGATCCAGCCGAGTGTCAGCAACAGGGAAAAATACATTAGGATTAGAACTCAGTACAACAAGGTGTGCAGGAATGCTAAACGCCAACACATCCATAGATCAGTTCAAGATAGTGATCCGGCTAAAGTGTGGAAGTTCCTCAAATCACTAGGTATCGGAAAACCTACTCAAGACCCTATACCTAAAGATCTAGATCTTAATTCTCTTAACTCTCACTTCTCCTCCTCGGTCACTTTAGATATGGCCGCCAAAACTTCCACTTTAAACTTTCTTTCGTTACTTCCGCTACCTGATTTTCCTCCGTTCGTCTTCAGTCAATTTACTGCATGTGAGGTTAGGAGGAGCATTCTGTCGACGACATCGAATGCCGTTGGTGGTGACTGTGTAAGCCGCAAAATGATAATTCCTATCCTAGATCAAATTACTCCTATCATCCTTTTTGTCCTAAATTTCTCTGTCTCCAATAGAGCTTTCCCTCAGATTTGGAAGGAAGCTCACGTAATTCCTCTTCCCAAGAAAACAAATCCTGCTTCTTTTTCCGATTATCGTCCTATATCCATTCTTCCTTTCCTGTCCAAGATCCTAGAAAAACTTATCCATCATCAACTTAGTTCTTTCCTTACCAAGCACAATTTCCTCAGTCCCTACCAATCTGGTTTTCGTCCGGGTCACAGCACTACCACGGCTCTCGTAAGCATTACCGATGACATTAGGTCGAGCATGGAGATGGGGAAGTTGACGGTACTTGTCCTGCTCGATTTTAGTAACGCATTTAATACCGTTGACTTCGACATTTTGCTTGCCGTACTCAGCTCTCTTAACGTATCCCCATCGGTAATTGACTGGTTTCGTAGCTACCTATTTGGTCGCCGGCAGCGTATTCATTGTGAGGATCGTTATTCTTCATGGTGTTGTACTGCTTCCGGTGTGCCGCAGGGTGGTGTTCTATCCCCTTTACTCTTTGCGCTATTTATCAACTCTATCTCTAATGAACTCTCTTCTTCCTTCCACCTTTATGCCGATGATCTACAGATCTACACAAATGCTTCACTGCATGAGTTACCTGATGCTATTGCGCTGATCAACCGTGATATGGCACGAATTGGTGACTGGAGCATGAAGTTCGGGCTGCATATTAATCCATCTAAAACACAAGTGATGGTTGTCGGCAGCTCAAGGGCTGTCTCTAAAATAGACTCTTCCCCAAGTATGTCTACTTAACACAAAGATTCCTTTTTCCTGTGAAGTCAAGAACTTGGGGATTTACATTGATAGTACTCTGTCCTTGTCTAAACAGGTGCAGGAGGTCAGCCGCAGGGTTTTTGCCTCGGCGGGCGCCCTGAGGCGTCTACGGAATTTCTTACCCACTACTACTAAAATTGCATTAGCACAATCCCTACTTCTACCAATTCTCGACTATGCTGATGCCAGCTATCTTGATCTCACCCAAGAACAATTAGACAAGCTTGAGCGACTTCAAAATCTTTCCATTAGGTTCATATTTGGATTGCGCAAGTATGACCACGTCTCTGAGTTCCGCAACAAGCTCAAATGGCTGCCTATTCGCCTTCGCCGGAATACTCATAATATATTCTTTCACTTCTTTACACTATACTTTTTAATCCCACTACCCCTACTTATCTAAAAGAACGTTTTACGTACCTTGGCGATACACATTCGAAGTTTCTGAGATCATCGGAGAGTCTGAAATTGAGTATTTGTTTGCATTCCACTTCCTTTTTAGACAAATCCTTTACAGTGCAAACAGCTCGGTTGTGGAATGCTTTACCGATTGCAGCGAGGCGAGCTCAATCCATATCGCAATTTAAAAAACTTGTTAAAGAGCATTTCCTCTCTTTACAATTTTATATCCTATGTTAATCACACACACACATACACACACATGCACAAATACACACCATTATGTAATTTATGTATCATATTGTATATTATTTTATTTTTTTGAGTTGTAGTTGTATTTTTGTAGTATATGTATAGTACTTTATAAAGTTATTAATTATTGTACACTTGACGACCCATATCAGACTCCTATTACTGCTCCATCCAAAGGTTGTCTGTAAGAAATCGCCTTGTGCGATAAGACCGCCCATTGTGCACTATTTTTGTTAATATTTATCCTATAATGTGATTGTGTGGTGTACAATAAAGCATATATTATTATTATTATTTAGTTCCGCTGCTGCTGGCAGGCCTCCTCCATATAAGAGGAGGAGCGTGCTGGGTTATCCATAATATCTACGCTTCATAAGTTGATTGGAGATTAAAGTCAAAGTCAAGGTCAAAGCATTTATTTCAATGAATGCTTATTTAGGCACTTTTGAACGTTACAGTTAAATTGTCCGTCTGTCTATCTATCAGTAATGTTGGAATGGAGAAGAATGAGTAAGAAACTCTATCATAACCATTTAAAAAAAAAGTTTTTCAATCTCATTGATAGATTATTTTTCATTTAAAAGATAAAAGTGTGATTATTATGTTTTCGGCTTACTCACGTAATTATTTGACGAGGAACTCGACTAGTTTCAAGTCATGCTAGAGGCTCATGTTCATGAGCAGCATTCTGCGACACGCAACGCGACGACTGTCGCGCAGCTCGACAAAGGTTTATCAGAAAACCCGGTCTCTATCAAATGTCTAATCCTTTAACGTGCTCATACGATTACCGTGGTAACAGAGTAACAACTGTATCCTCCTCAACCTGTCATCACGTGGTTTTATAATAACAGACTAATGATGCAATTCATCATCATCATCAACATCATCATCATCAGCCCGTATTCGTCCACTGCTGGACACAGGCCTCTCCAATGGCGCGCTACTGAATTCGATCTCTCATCCAACCACTGCCAGCCATCTTGCAGATGTCAATGACCAGCACATGATGCAATAATGATTATTAAAATATATCACTTTATCAAGCCAAAATACCGCAAGAATCGAAGGACGAACTTTTAGATTATTCATATATTATGTATGTTTTGAGAAAAGTATTATATGTTACAGAAGTAATAAAATCGTAATTTACGAGTAAGGTAGACTAAACTAATACTTCAGGGTTGTCAAATATATTTGTTACAAAGACGTTCTATTTTTGGTCAAGAATTTGTAAGTGTGAATATTGAGCAGGTAGTCTTAGGTTTTTTTTAAATAAATTTATATTGCCCCACACTCGGATTTTCTCCTGTGTCGTGGGTGCGTTTGGAAACATACTAGTTCACGTACACATAACACTCTGACTCGGAATAATAATCTGTGGATCACACAAAGAGTTGTTCCGTGCGGGAATCGAAACTGCGACACGACACACAGCAGCCGATTGCCCAGCCACCACGGCAACCGTGCAGTCAGCAAAGGTTTTATTGCTGGGTTAAGTAATAAAGGTGCTGATTTATTTATTTTACATAATTATTTACAGTTGCATACGACAGATTGAAAGCGTATACAACAATCTTAATTATTAATAGGTTGTGCGTGAACCTGAAATCCAATTACAACTGTACAGAACCTAAATTACATAAGCAATTCCCAAATGTTTATTCGCTTATCTGTACCAAATTATAAAAACTAGGACTTACTTAAAAGCGAACATACAATTAATCAATAGGTATAAAGGGAACAATTCAATGATTGAACAACAAACCTGAAGTAATGGCGTAACGACACATATCACGCTCAATAGGTTTCGCTGTGACGCAGAAGAAATTTCTTAAAAATACTGAGTTTGTCTGTTATTCTATTTAGTTATTCGGAGTCGCGGAGAACCTAACGGGTAACCGGGGCTCCGGCTCGACGTGCAGGAGAAGGAACGGGGTGGTTTTTAGTCAGTAGGAGTCTGACACTCCCTCCCGCCTCACCCAGGCAGGAGCAGTTATTCGATGATTTTCACCCCTTAAATAAAAATCTATTTATTTAAGATCGCCTCGTTGGCTGAGTGGTCGTAAGTGCGACTGCCGGGTAAGGGGTTTCGGGTTCGATTGCCGGGTCGGGCAAAGTATTACTGGGTTTTTAAAAAATCTCAGTAGTATCATGGAGTCTGGAACTGTGCCCGGTATATGGCAATAGGTTCATCCCCTATTACATGGGATTCATAATAAATAGTGAAAAGTAAGTGTTACGTTATATAGTCGCATAATATAAAAAACAGATCCCGTCCTACCTCTATATATCGATCTATAATGTAAAAACCATACTTTTTACCTTCTCGTACCAGCGATGGTATCTTACAATATCAACGCTGCAAAAATGGCTTTACAAGCTTAGTCAACCCTAAACATGAACTATATGATATGGAACTGACCCTGGGATCCGACCCTTCGGCTTATGAATATATAAACGGAGTAACTTCTTCCTGAAAAATATAAATAAACGGAAAATATCAATTTCTTACATTTTGTGTTCTTTGTATGATATTATAGAATGTCATAATGTCTTTTTAATCCCTGAAAGCGTAGACAGAGGTGCATGATATAATGTACTTACACGAATTGGGTGCTTTCCTTAATCAAAAATAAACTAATTCGACTGAACAGTCGAACAGTTAGAATACAACAAAATATAAAAAAAATCACACTTTCATTGATCGTTTTTATGACCAACTTAATGTTAACTAAAAATCGCGGTTTACTCACGTGAATATATTGAGAAAAGCTCTTCTAGTTTTGAACCACAGAGGGGTTCTTCCTAATGAGCAGTCACGTTAGTAACCCGCGATTTTTAGTTAATTTAGTATATCTCACCACTTAATGTTAGTATTCTTCCAGCAAGTATTTAAGAAATAAGTACGCTAGCATTTAAATTCTTATGAATAAAATATAATAAATAATGTAAAAAAGTATACCTAGATATTTATATTAAAGGTAAAACTTCGAAAGTGTTCATGCAAAAGGACAAACTTTCCATTGTCTAGTAAAACCTCATAGAAATTGTACAGTTGGTATAGAGGTACATTCATTAAATGAAAGCAAAATAAGAAATGTTGCTGTGACTTCTAGCAGAACGTTTTTAATGATATGCATACAGTCAAGTTTGAAAGAACTTTGTTTTCGAAAGACAATATAAGGTATAATATTATATTTTACTTGGAACACTACGAGAATTTGAAATTCCAACATTAGTTTAGAAAATTGTAAACGTAAATAATTATGATCATAATTCACGTAATTTTCGGACTAGATAAATCAACTAGTTTCAAGCTTAGCCATGGGCTTACAATCATGAGCGGTAAATGAGACTTTTGAAGCGGCGAGAATGGTATCTAGTCAACATTCTAAAGCCCTACACTATAATGAATTGAACATTATTAGCAATACGTTTGTGTGTAACTTAGGCAATGGTACCCATTTACCATCAAATGGCCCGTAATCGTTTTAAGAATTCATAGTAGTGTAATAAAGTATGCGACACGTAGTGAGTAAGTGTGGGAGAGCCATGCTTTGGCACGAATGGGCCGTTTCGACCAGAATGATACCACGGCCTCGGAGAACACCGACGTGAAACACCACTTTTGTGTATTTTTCGGTGTGTGAGTGAGGTTAACGAAGGCGGTTAGCGGATTGGGGAGACTTGGGAGGGGCCCGTATATGTATCAGAGACATTGTAGAACATACTTTTTTAAAAAGAGTAACGAATGGAGTTTCTTGCTCGTTCTTCTTCATTCGAATTTACATTTTGGAATGAACACCTAGCTTCACCTAGCTTCACTGACGGACTGACTGACAGACTATTATTTATTTTGTATTTGTTGACATTTCAAAAGTACCAAATTATGGTTTAATTGATATAAATGCTTTGACTTTGACTGTGCTCAAGTGTCCCCAATCCGCGAAACTCCAAAAATCCTCAAATTCCTAGTCTCCAACGAACTTGTAACACATCTGGTGTTTCGACTGTCTACGGGCGGCGCCGATTGCTTACCATCAGGTGATCCGTCTACTCGTTTACCGGGTTATGCCATAAAAGAAAGTGAGACAACAACATGCCACGCATCATGTTGAACAAAGTTGTAGATACAAAACTTTAGAATCTGGTTAAGAATTAGACCTTAACCTAGTTGATAAGGGTAGGACAAGAAATGAACGAACAATAGAACTTCACTTCTTAATTATACTAAAGTTGTCGTGAAACGTTCAACTTATGAAGTTAAATCAAGATAAGTAAGTTTTAATCAAAGACGACATGAATAACTTCGGCTGTGAACTTAAACTAGTTATTTTATGATTAAAACTATGTATGGTTAAGGCCTGTGTTCACTTTGAGAATTTTACTCGTAAATTTACGGTTATTTACAAGTTTACAACATACATACATCTATATAAGCCTATAAGTGCCCACTGCTGAGCAAAGCCTCTTCTCACATGGAGAAGATTTGAGCATTAATCACTACGCTTGCTCGTTGTAGGTTGGCGATTTCAAACTTATAAAAAGTCCAGGTTTCCTATCAATGTTAAAATGGTATACCACCCCCTACTTTATTTCGTAAATTCGATACAAAAGATACTTATCAACGAAACTCCGGTTCGAACAATTTATCTGGACTATAAATTAGTCTTACGTACCAAAATGCACCTAAAAACCTCGTATCTACTACGTTTTAGGTTTAATTTTTTATGGGATAAGCCGGTATACGAGCCGATGGATCACCTGATGGTAAGCAATCGGCGTCGCCCATGGATACTTGGAACACCAGAGGCGTTACAAGTGCGTTACCGGCCTTTTGGGATTAGGAATTTGAGGATTGTTGGGGATTCAGAGATTGGGGAAAGGGGGGGGGGGTAATTGGGCCTCCGGCAACCTCACTCACACGACGAAAGACCACACAACGTTGTTTCTCGTCGGTTTTCTGTGAGGCCGTGGTATTACTCCGGCCCATTCATGCCGCAGCATGCCTCCCCCACACTTGAAGGTGGAAATCAGCGACAAAACAGTGTACAAAAAGGACCAATTTACCTCTTGGCCTTCTTCGATTAAACCGTCACTAAGTAATGATAGTCGTTCTTTGAAGGCGAGAAGACTTCTTGTGCGACAAGGCAATAGTTCTACAAAAACAGACACTAAAAGTCGTATTTTCAAAAAATCTATTATTTCTGATAAGAAAAAGAACTAGTAGTAATGAAGAAAATATTTACTCACGAACAATTTGATGTACAAAACTCACTATAATTTTTTTTTTCACTGAGATTTATGTTAAGACATGTTTGTCAAAGTAGTGTATTTGGGGTATTTGCGAAAATGTGATGTAATTTTGAAATCGTACATTTTCGCTGAACATACATTGTGGGTTGGTTAGGTAGGTTTTGGTCCCAGCTAGCTCCACTCGCAGTATGGTGCAATATTTACTGGAAATCCTATATAAATACCTAGGTACCCATTTATATCTAGACTTATTGTATTTAAACACGGTTTGTTCCGCATCCCGAATACAGTTTCGACAGAACGATATTGTATAACGGTTCACAGATGCTCATGGGGCGTATTTAGGAATTAGATTATAAAAATATTACTGAAACGATTTGAACGACATTTCAAACTTAGCTATTTCATAAATTCCTCTTTTATATGCCTTTTTTGTCTTAACTAGGTTTGGTTTTGGATACGAAGCTGAAGATTGTGTTCAATGACGTGTTATTGGAGAGGTCTATGCCTAGATTACTTAGCAACCAGCAACCGAAAAAGGGTGATGATTATGAAGATTTCAACAGGCCTACTTCTTAATACATAGTCAACTTATAAATGGATTATCATCAATAGTCTATTATATCTATAGCCTTTTCTCACATGGAGAAGGTTTGAGCATTAACCACCACGCTTGCTAATTGCAGGTTGGCAATGCAAATAATTTAATTAGAAATTAAAAGCCCACGCTTCCTCATGATGTTTTCCTTCACCGTTTGTCAGTGGTGTCTAGATAACCTTAGGAAGTACAGGTAACTCGGAAAACGTAACATTGGTACTTGCCGTTGGTAGGTTTCAAACTCGCACTCTTATGCATGAGTCTTAAACCTCCGGGCCACCACGACCAGTTGGACTATGGGGCTATATAATAAAAGTGTTTGCCAAATCTACACGTTTGGCAGGCGGGTTGGAGATAGTAGGTAGTTAAAAAGTTTCACGTTTATTTGGCTCTTACCATATTAGCATGAAGAGTAGGCATAGAGACATATGTCTAAGTTTATATACTCAAACGCCACTGACGTCACGCTTTAGTCTAGTTCTGTCGCTACAAATTCTTTGTAAGATGACAGAGATAGCACGATATTTAAATACAACTTAAAATTGAGTTACCTTTCAGTATTCGAGCGATAATGTATTCTACCCTGCCGTCACCATACGCCTTGCCCGTAACTTGACGTAGCCATATCACGTAGTAAAATTTACTCAATACTCAATACTTTATTGCTTTTCACATGTATTACTTAGGTTGTAAACATCATTAGGACACAATGTGAACCCAGTCGGGCACAACAATATAAGTTTTGGAGGGACCACACTTTGACATGTCATTCGTAGAAATAAAAATATAAGTGACCTACAATAAAATCAATATCAAATGGAATACAAGATAGAAGTAAAATTGAAAATTGTAGTATTTAGGAGTCGAGTCATTTTTTAAATCTTAAACAGTCAAAGTTAAATACAAAGTCATAATCATAGCTTTAGCCGTATAGCCGTATCACGTTTCCAAGTGCGGCCCTGCACAGCCCGCACGGTTGCCTGCACTGCAATAACATTTTACGTACAGATACTCTAACTGCATCGTTAAAATAGTAAGTTGGAATATAACTGCGGAATATTGTTCGACGATTAAAGATCTGCTCAATTGCATCAGTTTTAGAGTTGGAATTTCAGTGTCAATTTATAGATATTGCCTCAAGGTAGTGCCCGGATCGAGTATTCACGATGTTTTCAACCTGAGGGAAGACGGAAGAGCGTCACTTAATACAACACTTGTATATTCATTTAGTACTCAAATAAAACTAGCTGTTGCCAGCGACTCCGTCCACATAGAATTTGAAATTCAGGACATAATTTTTTACGATTCAATTTTCCAAATTAAAATTAGTCTATGTTAATCCTTAGTATATTAGCTACCAGCTAACAAAAGTCGGATCAAAATCGGCACAGCCATTCCAAAGATTAGCCATTACAAACAAACTAACTGACAGACAGACAAAATTGTTAAAAAGTTAGTTTGGTATGTGTATCATATGTATATTCATATATGCATGTAGTAAAATACGGTTGTTTTGATATTACAAACAGACCATTCCATCTGTATAGGTTAGCTAGTAAACTTTTTTTAGTTTTAAAGGTATTCTCAGAACATTACAATAATCTTATTTGTTTTTTTGTTACAGATTTCTATTGAGTTGCTGATAATTTGGTACGTACTCATTGGATTTATTTTAATATGTTTTACACTTGCCGAGAGTACTTCTATTCCCTTTTTAGATATTAAATATTTATATCAATTTCGAGCTCTACATTCAAATTAAGTTTTAAAAAAAAGAAAATATTTTTACAAGTATAATACTTAAATGTATTTCAATGAATAAACATGGTCACTTTCTATTATATTTATCGAGAGATATTCTGAATCTACGCGGTACGAGTGATTAACATAACTGTTTTACGAGATTACTCGACAAGTCTCAAGCCACGGTAGCCCATAACCATGAGTGTCTTAATCGACGACACGCTAACATTAACAGAGCAATGCGTCGGCACTAAACACCCTCTCCCCGCCCCCACCCTTCCCCAATCCCTGACTCCCCAACAATCCTCGGATTTCTAATCCCAAAAGGCCGGTAACGCACTTGTAACGCATCTGGTGTTTCAGGTGTCCATGGGCAACGCCGATTGCTTACCATCAGGTGATCCGTCTGCTCGTTTACCATTTCAAAATAGATGAAAATAAACGAATACAAATTATTATTAAAAAATGTCGAATAAACAGATACAAGATACCCGGTAAATTCTTTTTTAGAGGTCATATAATACAAATGACATAATCCAAAGTGGTTGCGTAGTTACTTACATATGTCTATTAGGTATTCAAATCCCGTATCAGTTTGAATTCTATTGTGATACCGAATATTTAACTTTTAGAGGGTTTAAAGTAAAGTATTTAAAATGATCTAAACCCTCTGAGAGTTAACCAAGTGCTAACCACGATTCGTATCCCAAAGTTTAAAAACTTAGTTTTGTTTCATTTTAACTTAAGTTTTAGAAAAATAATCGTCTGAGTGATTTTTATTATGGCAGTAAGTATGTATTGGAGGTAGAGAGAAATGCCTCAGAGATTTAAATAATATCTGAGGCATTTCTCTCTTTTAAAAAAGTTATATTTTTCATTAATGTTTTTTTTTCAATTACTGTAGTGACTATGGTAGTGTTATGGTGAGCCGGAGGTACAGGACGCTCGCTTTTCATGCACGAGGGCGCAGGTTCTATATGTACTTTCTAAGAATTTGGAGACACCATTGACAAACGGTGAACGAAAACATCGTGAAGACACCTGGGCCTATAATTTCTAATTATAAGTTTGAAATCGCCAACCCGCATTGAGCAAGCGTAGCGATTAATGCTCAATCCTTCTCTGTATGAGAAGAGGCTTTGCTTAGCCGTGGGCATTTAGAGGCTGTTAATGTATGTATGATGTTTGATAGTAGGTTGGACACCGATATTAGGTTTTAAGTTAAGAAATAACTCTTTCATCAGTGTATTAACAATACACACCACATCAGCTACCTTCTCTTTTTATGTTCGTCTTCGATATCGCTTCGATTTAAAAAAACTAAACTCATTTTACACTAGCTGTTACCTGCGACGTTGTCTACGTGGCATATGATTCTTGTTTTATCTCATGAGATCATTTGATCGGGATGTAAGGATCTTATCCAGCCTGTACCTATACTAAATTTTACCAAAATCCAATCAGTAGTTTCAGCGTAAATGATGTTAAACATCCAAATAAATTATAACGTTTATATAGAGGTATATAGTATTAGTGTGATTAGTATTTTATAAGTTTAGTGTTCCTTGTTAGATCAACGAAAGAGAGTACTATGAGGTGTTACGGAAGTCCATAACACGGGCGATACTGATCACCTATCACAGTTCATTATCATCATCATCACCAGCCTATAAGTGGCCAATGGTGACCAGGCCTCCTCTCACACGGAGAAGGTTTGAGCATTAATCACCACGCTGCTCAATGCGGGTTGACGATTTCAAACTTAGGTATAATAAAAAATTATAAGTACAGATTTCCTCACAATGCTTTCCTTCACAATTTGTCAGTGATGTCTAAATAATCTAAGAAAGTACATATAACTCGGAAAAAGTCACATTGGTGCTAGCTGTTTTGTAGGTTCCGAACCCGCATCCTCGTGGATTGTTTGTTTTGTTTTTTGTTTTTTTTTTTTTTAAAAAACGTTGCCCCACACTAGGATTTTCTCCTGTGTCGTGGGTGCGTTTACAAACATACAAGTTCACATATACATGACACCCAGACCCGAAACAACACTTTGTGGATCACACAAAGTCTTGTCCCGTGCGGGAATCGAACCCGCGACACGTTGCACGGGAGCCGGTTGCCCAGCCACCGCACCAACCGTGCAGTCATGTCAAGTCAGGATGACAAGCGGGCATCTTAAACTTTCGGGCCCCCAAGACCATCACTATCACAGATTACCAGGTAAACAGTGATTATTGGCCTCTTCATTTTGACTGTACTTGCAACCACCAATCTTCTCCAAGTTTAAAAAAAAATATACTGGCAATGACTTAATATTAAAAAAACCCAATACAATCTTTCTACCATTGAAGGACATCACAAGTCTTGCGAGACACAAATATACAAAAACTCTTGCAACAATTTTGTTAGGGCAGACCCCTAGAGGTGCTCCAAAGGCTACACACAATAAACACAAAATAAATGCTGTCAAACCGACTTGACCTACTGACTTGTACCAATATGGGGTCATGAGAAGCATTAAGGTCAGATGAATGAGATACAACCTTACACATTTCATTCCCGAAAGTAGATGGTGGAATGTCAATAACTGCATCCTATTTTGAAGCCATTTTTATGTTGAATTTTGTTAATTTAAACAGTCAAATCATTTAATGATGGCATATACAGTAGAACCCGTTTAAAACGATCACGCTTAATACGATTTCTCGCATAATACGCCATTTTACGTCGGTCCCTGCAACTTAAAATATATTTTCATACATTTCTTAACGCTTAATACGATTCGTCATCCCATCAACACGCCGAGCAGCGAGAGAGGTCAGCGCTCCCAGCGCGACGCCCGCGCCCGCGCGCGCCGTTTGTGCCGTGGTTGTGGTTGACGTCGTGTTGGAAGAAGAACTCGAGATACTGCAGGGTTTCCTGGTTACTCTTCTATAGATGACAATGTAGCACCGTACGAAATTCAATCAATTGAAGATCTTATTGAGAATGTGAACAACACACAAAACGAAGCCCTAAGTAATAATGATGAATACGAATATGAGTCAACTCCGGTTTTGTCAAACGCCCAGGCATTACCAGCTGTTTATGATTTAAGACGCTATGTAGCTTCTATGGATCAAAGCGAAGACGCACTTCAAAAGGTGAATTATGTTGAAAATCTTTTAATTGCTAATGCATCAAAACCTTTTTGTCAAACCAAAATAAGTGATTATTTTAAATAATGTAATTTTAATTACACTACGTATTTAACGTAATTTATAAATGTAGAGGTTTACAAAAATTAGAACATATTACATAATAATAAGTAGTACTATTTTTATTTTCCCTATCCCGCATAATACGCTTTCTCGCTTAAGACGCGTTTTTGGTAAGGTCCCTGAGAAATCGTCTTAAGCGGGTTTTACTGTAGATTTTTAGACTACCTCGTTGGCCGAGTGGTCGTAAGTGCGACTACCGGGCAAGGGGTCTCGGGTTCGATTCCCGGGACGGGCAAAGTACTACTGGGTTTTAAAAAAAATCTCAGTGGTAGCACGGAAATCTGAAAATGTGCCCGGTATATGGCAATTGACTCACCACCTATTACATGGGACTTATAACATAAATAGTGAAAAGTAGGTGTTACATTGTCCAGTGGCAATAAGTGCCGTAATGTGCACCTCTGCCTACCCCTTCGGGATTAAAAGGCGTGATGTTATGTTATAGATTATTAGTTTCCTTGCGAGAGTGGAGTCCCTTTGGAATGAGCAAATTGCTTCAATAGAGGACTGACAGACAGATTTTTCAATTTTGGTTTAACGTTCGAAGGTATTCCTGGTCTTAATTAATTGGGCCTCCGGTAACCTCATTCACACGACGAAATACATCGCAAGCGTTGTTTCACGTTGGTCTTCCGTGGAGCCGTGGTGTCACTCCGGTCCGGTCTAATGAAAATAAATAATTTTGTCTCTAACTTTGACTTTAGACTTGTATTTGCGATTAATTGACAAAAAAGATAATTAATAGATACCTACGTATGTTTCCTATATTTAACGGAATGTAGAATTTTGTCCAGCGCCCCGCACATGTGAACAAGCACTCCTGCTACGTGGATCTCATGATACTGGTGAAAAAACATTTAAGTGACATCATTATGTTCAAATCGGAGGTTAAAAGGTAATCACGTTGAGCTATAATAAAAATAAACCTATTTCCTTTCTTTCTTTATATTTCGTTGTCTGAAAGTCTAATTCTTTAGAATCGTGGGCCCACCGACGGCGAGTAGGAACGGGGTGGTTTTTAGTCAGTAAAAAAAAAATCTTGGGAATGATACAAGTGCGTTATCTCATGTATACATGTATATTTTCTTTTGTCAAAAGGAATCACATTTCGTGAAAAATTTTTAGAGGTCACTCTCGAAGGGTCATGAAAGAATCTTTCAACCAATAGACAGTTTCATGAAGGGTCAACCTTTCATGTTTTCGGGAGACGTTTCAGTAATTGGGTTACAAAGTAATTAGAGGTAATTAGTACTTGAAAGTTCGTTAGCAAAGTTAATTTTGAAACCGAATTATTTTTGTTTTTCGTGTTGGTTCGACGTTTTTTTTTTGGTTGTTTGTTATGACGCCCATATTTTCTTGTTGTTTTAAGATTTTTTCTTTAAGTTTAATTAAGGAATAGGATTTGTTACAGGTTTTTTGTTTTGTTATTATTTGTAAACAATCTGTATGACAGAGATTACTGCCCAATAATTCATTAAAAAGAAAGAATAAAAATTTATTCAGCACCAGCCACGATGCAGTATAAGTAAAATATAAAAAGGCAATAAAGGTATGACAGGGGAAGTAAGAAAAACATTAAATTAAAACAGAATAATTAGAAGAGAGACACTGACAACATGCCTATGCTAAATGGGTCACCTAATCATGCTAAGTCGGATACGAATCTGGCCCGAGCTACTACATAATAATAATTTTGTTGAACTAGCAGGCAGAAGTACCTGCAGCGTCGCCCGCGTTTCCGTCGGATTATTATTATTTCAGACCATAATCTGCCGATGTGTCAAATTTCATCCCGATTAATTCAGCCGTTTTGAACTCAAACTCAAAAGCATTTATTATAATTAAAACTTAATTTGGTACTTTTGAAACGGCAACAAATATGAAATAAATAATAGTCTGTCAGTCTGTCCGTCAGTGAAGCTAGGCGCTCGTTCCAAAATATCGATTCGAGTGGAGAAGAACGAGCAAGGAACTCCATTCCTTACTCTTTAAAAAAAAACGACGTGACTGAATAACAAACTAACATACAAACTTGCGTATTTATAATATTATTAATAGCTTTTTCTATTCCTGCCAATTTCTTTTAATATTATTTACACTGTTCCTAAATTGTTCAGAATCATCATGAATGGATGTAATGTCATAATCATTCTAGGATTATGACATCACACCCATTTAAAAAAAACACAATACATATTTTGATATCACCACAAAACCTTACAATACACACACCCAAATCTGAATACAAGCAACCTATACAAATATAATTTTAACGATTCATTGCACAGCTATCGAACTCACGACGTTGCGTCAATCGATCCGTCGATTTTTGATTGGCAAAAACCCTTTTTTACTCTGAAGATTATCAACCCTTCGCCCTCTTTCCATTATTCTCCATCATCACTGAGAATCCCTTAGGATTTTGTTATCTGATAAAATTTATAAAGGCCCTTGAGACATATAAAATAACTTCATAGGTAATTCAGATTTGATTAAAAGATTAATAGGATTCATAATCATATTTTTTTAATGAAAATTTTTAGAAATGAGAGAGGTTCGGTAGAGTAATTTTATTCAGTAAAATTTAAAAAAAAATGTGTTTACATTGCCCTTGCTGGTTTATGTATTCGTTAGCATGAATATTTATCATAAAGTATCTTATGAATTAACTAAAATCGCGGGTTATTCACGACGTCGCCGCGACCGCGTGCGCTGCTCAGGAGGAAGAACCCCTATGTGGTTCGAAACTAGTAAAGCTTTTCTCAGTATATTCACGTAACCCGCGATTTTTTAATTAGAGTTAGAGGTTAATGTGCTATGTCTCACGATACTTATTAAAAACAAATATCTTATGGTCAGATTTGAAGAATATTTTTGGTTGAGAACCCAATTCTTAGAAATGGGTCTATTTTATGGGTCTTATTTAATTTTTGTTCTTATTTTTACGTAAGGAAACTACCCAATTACTTTCCTTAATCAAAAATATTTTTTTTCGACGGTTGAATACATTAAAATTGTAAAAAACATTTACACTTTAATTAATTGATTTTATGACCAACTGAATTACAACATTTTTTCAACACATTTTTAAAAATTAAGTTCGCTGTTTGGCGCTGTACAAACGTGACATCACAATACACAATCTCGTACAAAATCCATAGAAAATTGACATTTTTGACAGTTCGAAAAAAGTATTGCATTTGACTAGTTGGCAAATCCCCAATTATTGGATGAGGAACTTGACTGGGTGCAAGTTATATGTCTGTCATGCCTCATATTCATGAACAACATTCCGCGACACCTGATGCGGCCATTGTCACGCTGCTACAGGACCTACATTATTTCGTCAAAAATGATAAAGTAAAAAATGCAGCAAATTTTATTTGCGACCAAGTACAATATTAATTTATTATAAAATATTGAAATAGCCACTACAGTAAAGTCATGAAGCACTCACAAACGTCAGTTAGACGTGACATATCCATTATAGTCATAAATACGTGTCAGATTTGTCACGACTCTTACAAAATGACAGAAAACCCAGAAATTAGATTGTACAAGTGTGAATTTGTATGACGTGTGAGGTTCCGTATACTTATACATCCCAAGATACATAAACTTATGGCTTCATCCCATGGGAGTTGGCAGTAACTACACAAGTTACTTATGTCCGGTATTTACATTCATTATTATGTTTTCAGCTTACTCACGTAACTATTTGACTAGGAACTCGACTAGTTTCTCACGCCATTCTCCTGCACTTCAAGCCGGAGCCCCGGCAACCCGTTAAGTCTTCCGCAGCTCCGTATCGACATCAGCGCTATTGGGTCGCATCTGTGGTGGTCTGCAGGCTCATTGATTTGACACTCACCCGTGCTCGCCGTCCGCTAGGGGCCTGATGATGAAAGATTATGATACCTAGGGGAACTCCTCAACGGCTGACAGTAACTGTAGCGCCAGTGATGATACCCGGGCGTTTCCTCCCGCCTAATCGGAAACAGGAACCTACCGAAACTTCCGTGTTCGGTAAACAACTGCGTCAGACGGTAGATGAGGACGCCGTAGCGTCTCTCTCACTCCTCAAAGAGGGGACTTACCGCTACAATGACAGCGAGCCCAGCCCTCGGTTGCGACAGTCGTTGCTACTATTCCATCATGAGGTCGCGCCGAAGCTCATCCCGCAACGCACTAATCTGGCGCGGCAGTGGAATTTCGCCCCAGTTACGTACCTCTGCGCGCAAACAAAGCACGTTCCCAAGCCATGCTAGAGGTTCATATTCATGAGCAGAATTCCGTGACACACGATGCGGCGACTATCGCCCTGCTACTGACAGTAGTCTGCGCCGTCTGATAAGTGTATTGATACTGATAAATGTATCACATGAAACAATAAGTAATTATCCTTCTATGCTGATTACAGCTACGACCGTTTCTTAACAACTGGCGTTTATTATAGGCATCTCATGTGGCATATCTACCTTTTTTACAAACAATACTTATGCATGACAATATATATATATATATATATATATATATTGTTATTATAATATCCCTACGTGTTTCATTTATTCCTAAAGTCGAAGTCAAAGTCAAAGCTTTTACTTCAATTAATCCTTGATTAGGCAATTTTGAAACGTCAAATTGAATTGTCAGTGAAGCTAGGTGCCTGTTCCAAAGTGTATTTTGAATGGTGAACAACAAACAAAAAGCTCCACCGTTACTAAAACCAAATACCACACACAAGTACGCACCGACTTTATTTCCAAGAACATAACATCACGCTTGTTATCCCCGAAGGAGTAGGCAGAGGTGCACATTACGGCACTTAATGCCACTGTACTATGTAACACCCACTTTTCCCTATTTATGTTATGAGTCCCATGTCATAGGGGATGAGCCTTTAGCCATATACCGGGCACATTTAAAGACTCCGTGCTACATATATAAATAGTGAAAAGTGGGTGTTACATTGTACAGTGACATATTTTGTTATGTTGTTATGTTTTGTCATTAATTAACAAAAAAAGGGCCACGAAATAACTTAAAAGGAGAAAATTTTCTTTTAAATATTTTATTAAGGTCCATCAATCGAATCATTAGCACAGAACAGCAGGTCAATCTACACTAACCTGACAAATTAATTTCAACTTTCTGTCTTGAGAATAAAGTTGATAATCTATTAAAGTAAGTTCATAGAATGGTGTATGTTGATGTGCGTTCATCTCGTTAGGACTTGACATGATACTATATTGTTTTCGCACTAATTAACACTTTCAAAATGGCGTCCGTATCAAAATTGTTTGTAGTGTCATAATTATGACATGATTTGCGTTTGTGAATATTTGAGAATCAATTTATTTAAGTAGGTATTTGTCTTTTAAAGACATAACATCACGCTTTTTTATACCCGAAGGGGTAGGCAGGGGTAGGCAGTGCATATTTTTTTTAAGGGACATTTATCATTTTATCATCAAATGACTGCTCCCGCCTGGGTGAGGCAGAAGGGAGTATCAGACTCTTACTGACTAAAAACCACCCCGTTCCTTCTCATTCACATCGAGCCGGAGCCCCGGTAACGCGTTAGGTTCTCTGCGACTACTGTTATTGCTTAGGAGATATAGGAAAATAAACAAAGAAGATTTTGGGAAGATAAGATTTTGATGCACGATGCGAACTCGAAGTTCTTGCGATGCGTAAAAGGAGCTCGCAAATTTTTGCGATGCGACGTCGCATCGCAGTTTTGTGTACGAGCCCTTAAAAAGCTAAAACTCTTCGCACATGACGTACTAACATAGTGTCACATAATTGGGTCACGCAACTCATATGGGATCCATCTAATGAAAACTCAGAGAGCCTAGACGTTTTTTCATCACGCAAAAAGCAACCATAACGATGATGGCTTCAAGAGATAAATTGCGCTAACTTAGGAGATTTTTTTTGTAGAAAAAGTATGTTGTGATTGAATGCCATATTTTTTGTTTTTTTTTCATGTTGTGTATGACTGTGCCACGCCTATTGTTGGGATAAAGTGTCCTTTAATGTGTTACAGTTTGAAAAATTGTTACAATACCTATTATTTATGTTTTTTTTATGGCATAAGCCGGTAAACGATATTTAAGTGATCGAACGCCACTGGTGTTCCAGCTGTCCATGGGCGACGCCGATTTCTTACCACCAGGTGATACGTCTGCTTGTTTATCGGCTTAAGCTATAAAAAAAAGCGAGCAGACGGATGACCTGATGATCAACAATCGGCGTCGCCCATGGACACCTGGAACACCAGAGGGGTTACAAGTGCGGTACCGGCCTTTTAGGGATTAGGAGCTTGAGGATTGTTGGGGATTCAGAGATTGGGGAGATTTGGGGTCCATGATGATGATGTCTTCAGAAAGGTATTTAGCATATGCAGTGATATTACTAATGATGAAATAATTATTATTACTCAAGCCATGCTAGAGTCTCAAATTCATGAGCATTGCGCATTGAGCATTGCACATACGACATGGCGACTTTTACTGTTGTTAGCTCTGTTACTCAGTAATTACGTGAATAAGCCGAAAACATAATAATTAATTTAGTATGTCTCACTAAAGTTATTATATTTCTACTGATGTTTTTTGTCAAATTAATACCTTTTTCTTCCTTATTCGGTTATTGCTCAACTACACAATTTCCTTGTAAAGTGCCCGTCGATATTTCGTTCACAAAGTCCTGTCGCTGCATTGTCGACTGCGCCCGAAACGAAATGCTTCGAAACATTATATTGGATATAAATCATAAAATTTTGTTCGTAGAAATTCAGGTTTTCATCGAATACATTTTCTAGTAAAGATATGTTCAACATTCGAGAAATATGTTGTTCATACATACGGACTTAAGATTTTCTAAGTATTCGTATGAATAACAGTTAAAAGTCGTAGTGTCCAGGTTTAGGATGCCAGCTTCTTATTTATTTTATTTATTTCTTTATTTCTTATGCATGAGGGTGCGGATTCATAACTACCAACGGCAAGTACCAATGTGACTTTTTCCGAGTTATATGTACTGTCTAAGATTATTAAAGCACCACTGACAAACGGTGAAGGAAAACATCGTGAGGAAACCTGGGCTTATAATTTCTAATTATAAGTTTGAAATCGGCAACCCGACAACTGGGCAAACGTGGTGATTAGTGCTCAAACCTTCGCCGTATGAGAAGAGTATTTTTGATCAGCAGTGGGCATTTATAGGCTGTTGATGTTGTCTGTAAAAGATAAAGTAAAAAAAAAGAATGCATGGTCATACTTACATAAAAAATATATAGTACATAATACAAGTTGAGTTGAACTTCGTCCATCGCCAACTAAAAAAACCCTAAAAATACCCCAGAACTCCATAACAGTCACACATCTAACCCAAAAATGACTACGATGCTTATATTCCTGGTCCGTAGTCTCCGAGTCCTCCATTTATCCCATTCAGTGTCAATACGTACGAATTTGTTTCGGCAGTTTCCGCCAGACTTCGGGTCACGTAGCACATATGTTCATTGTTAGGACGAGAAGAAATTGCTGACGTCCTCGAATTGTGTTTGTTGATTGTGAAGATGGTAACTATGGTTCGTTGATGTGGTCTTAGTTATAGTGGTTTTTATCTGGTTTTTGCCAACTCAATAATATCTGAACAGAATGTGCATGTAAGCAGTATTTTTTGCTTGCGAATTGCGTTTGGAACACTTAAGGAATGACGTTATTTTTTTTTTAATCTACACTAATTTTTCAGTTATGAAGTGGTCCCAATTGAAAAAAAAACTACAACATAGGGTTCTTCAAGAGAGGAGTGAATAGGTTTCTTAAGGCTCGAAAGAGCGCATGTAATGCCCCAAGTGTTGCAAGCTCACATAGGCCACGATAACCGCTTACCATCAGGTGGGCCGTGTTCTTTTTTGCTATGGTCGTGGTATAAAAAGAAATTGTCATTGTCATTGACATTACGAACCCTGGAATCATACCTCGTGCATAGAAATAAGCTGATCCTCTATAATACATGGTACTAAAATATGTAACTAGTGAAAAGTGGCTATTACGTTGAATAAGTACTTGCTTCCTAACGTTCTCTTTCGGGTTTAAAAGGTGTGATAATTGGCATGATGACAGGGTATGAAAATTAAAAATCTAATTAGTCCGTACGTTAGATAATGGAAAAATATTAGACACGTATTTTTTTATTTTGCCGTATAATAAAACAATACTTAGATAAAATGAATTAAAGTTTAGGAGCGGGGGCTATAACGTCATTTCTACGTATAAAATGTACATAGAAGTGATATCACGTGACATTTCAAATCAATATATCGTCGAAAGTATTCGTTTCTGTAAGAAAATAAAAAATACGTGTCTAATGATTTAAAATAATCTACCAAACGGACATTAAAATAAAAATTAGGCATCTAGGAACCCTATTATATTATCATGCCAAGAAATAAAATTGCTTTCTTTCATAATGACAAATAACGTAATGGAAATTTATGGAAGCTCCGATTACTACTCTTATTATTATGTCAACAAGGTTTAAGTTGACATAGTTCGCACCTGGCATTACCTATCCGATTATACGGGACAATAGGAGGTCCCATTGACCTCTGAGAAGGGAATAACAAAGACAGAATGACCTTAGGGCGACATAATGCGATTTCGATGTAAGGACAGGTTCTATAGTGAGCTGCGAAAATTGAAAGAGATTTTGAAAGTAATTGGATGTTTAATCAGTGACAACCTTGATCAGATAAGTGCTACTGTCAGACAAGGAGTCAGATATGGGATCACCTGATGGTAAGCAATCGGCGCCGTCCATGGACACTCGCAACATCAGAAAAGTCAAGGAGAAGCTAGTTTTACAATTAATTTTAAGTATTTTGCTTATTCTAATTTGACGTACCTATCAAATAAAAAATGAAAGGAACAACCAGTCTTCCCTTCTAATATCAAACAAAAATTCTTAATTAAGGAAATCTCGTTAATCTCGCAAGATCTTGCTAATTTTTGGAACTAGATTAATCTCGCTAAAAATGGACAAGATCTCGCGAGATCCGGATTGAACCTAGTTGTGAGACGCAAAAATGCATTTTGGCATTCTCCATCGAGGTTTTTGCTTTATACATCAAAGTCTCCTGTTACCAGTGACTGAGTTATCGAATGGCAGACTATGAACAACCGAAAATACTCCTGGACAGTATATGTGTAGTGTTTTTGCGGAGAGTATGGGAGCATAATATCGAATTTCTTTGAAAAATGCTGTTGGAAGAATAGACATAACATCACGCCTTTTATCCCCGAAAGGGTAGGCAGAGATTCACATTATAACACTTAATACCACTACAACGTAACACTAACTTTTCACTATTTATGTTATGAGTCCCATGTAATAGGAGTTGAATCTATTGCTATAAAACTGGGCTCAATGCCAGACTCCGTACAACTACATATTTTTTTAAAACCCAGTAATACTTTGCCCGACCCGGGATGCGAACTTGAGACCCCTTACCCAGCAGTCGCAATAGCGACCTCTCGGTCCACCAGCAAGCCGTCAAAGCACGATCACCTCCTCGGCTGGTCGGAAGATCCTCCTTTACCGATCTTAAGGAACTTAACTCACTGTTCCCTAAAAGCCAAGGCGCCTAACAAAATAATTGGTACCAAAACTAATCTAAGTTTTATAATGTTTTAATCATCTTAAGATACGGATTAACGTGAAATAAATAACTGTAACTCTCCGGGTAACTCGATAACTTAACTAAGTTATAACGAAGTTACCTAAGTTAGGTAGATACTTAAACTTGTATTCAAGATAGGTTTTGTTGGTTAATAGGTTTTAGGTCTATTGGATTTTTGTCTATGAATAGCTTCGATTTATTTATTAATAATAATGTACGTCGCATGGTTACAAGTGAGTCTGCAAAGTAGAGTCTGAGGTCCTATTTCCGGGTCAGGTAATAAAAAATAAAATAAAATAAATTTATTAAAACACCATAGAACACATTTACCTACAATTACAGTTCGCTCAGTAATACTCACTTAATAATAAAGAGTCATTATAATAACATTCGTAATAGTTTACTTAATCTAGTCTTATCTTATATCTTATACACTTATACTATATTATACCTATAAAGCGGAAGAGTTTGTTTTTTGTTTGTTTGAACGCGCTAATCTCCGTAACTAGAAGTCTGATTTTAATAATTATTTTTGTGTTGGATAGGGTATTTATTGAGGATAGCGATAAGCTATAAATCATCACGCTACGACCAAAAGGAGCTGAGCAGAGCGTGTGAAACCGCGCGGAAGTAGCTAGTACAATATATATGCGAGGAAATAACGTTCTAAGTATATATAGGGACTACCCGAATTAGAAATAAACCTATTTAAACCTGCGTTACAGGCTATCAATGCAATGGCTTAATCATGTAATTGCAAAAGTGAAATCTCTTAATCTTTTTAACTAAAACGCGTGCTGTAACATTTCTATGTCATTTATATCATTATAAATAACTAAAAGCAATTATTGTGGTTAAAAATACACCACCCTCCTTTATGCAAAGTCAGGTAAAAGGGCCACTTCAGCATAGCAATTAAAAATTAAATAATACTATTCAGTATCATATTCTTTTCAAAATGACTTGATCATTAAACAAGTTCTCATTAAAAACAATATCACTACATAGTATAAAATAAAGTCGCTATCCACTATTTGTCTGTCCCTATGTATGCTTAGATCTTTGAAATTACGCAACGGATTTTGATGCGGTTTTTTTAATAGATAGAGTGGTTTTTAAGGAAGGTTTATATGTATGGTAAATGCATATTGCACCCGTGTGAAGCCGGGGCGGGTCGCTATTTAATATTATAAATGTTAGTTTGTATGTGTGTTTGTTCCTCAATCACATCAAAACTGCTGAAGGGATGGATAATAATATTTGCAACAGGGGTAGATTACATACACACATATACACTCCAGACTGTATTATTGTTCTTAAGGTTATTTTCTTTCTTGATCACTTTGACTGGATTTTGGTGTTACATTGTTCTCGCACAATCCAAACAGCAAAACTATGTAACTAGTAAATTGTTTTGTGAACCTGATTGAAAAAGAGTAACCTATGGAGTTTCTTGCTCGTTTTTCTCCATAGGAATCTACACCTTGGAATGAGCAAATAGCTTCACTTTTAATAATACTTTTATTTTGACGTTCAAAAGTGCCATTCTGGCCTAATTGAAATAAATGATTTTGATTTTGACTGTGACTTTGACTTTGAATACCCCATCAACAGCCTATAAATGCCCACTGCAGAGCAAAGCCTCTTGTCACACGGAGAAGGTTTGAGCATTAACAACCACGCTTGCTCGAGTTGGCGGTTTCAAACTTATAATTATAAATTATAAGCCCAGGTTTCCTCACGATGTTTTCCTTCACCGTTTTTCAGTGGTGTCTGAATAATCTTAAAAAGTACATCTGTATAACTAAAAAGTCACATTGGTACTTGCCGTTGGTAGGATTCAAAACCACACTCTCATGCACGAGAAGCGGGCGTTTTGAACCTCTAGGTCACCACGACATGACCATAGGGTAGATTACGGTCTAGAATAATAGGCTACTTTTCACAACACGGAACGGGAGAGCCATGCTTCGGCATGAATGGGCCGGCTCGACCGGAGTGATACCACGGCCTCACAGAAAACCGACCTGAAGCAACGCTTGAGTTGTGTTTCGTCATGTGAGTGAGGTTACCGAAGGCCCAATTACCCTCCCCTTCCCCAATCTCCCCAATCCGTGATCCCCAACGATCCTCAAACTCCTAATCCCCAAAAGGCCGGTAACGCACTCGTAACGTCTCTGGTGTCTCTTTGTTGTCATAATATTAAGTATTTCTTCTGTTTGTTCCAATTGTGAGTTCACCTTAAATAGATTTCTGTTTATGGAAATTTGTATTTGTGTTTAATAATTTAAATTTAGGCTAATAACTATTCTCTCGTGCATGATGTGTTAGCCTTTAATAGATTGTTACACTAGCAAATGCATATTGTAAAACGATTTGTTGTAATATGATGTATAAACAGTCGTTGGCTGACCTTAAAAACAAAATAAAAAATAAATGAAATGGGACATATCATTAACAATCCAGAATAAATTTCCGTGCGTTTAGGCGCTTGTGCCCCATACCTATTACTGGAAGCAAGTATAACAGCTCACACACAGGACCCACTTAGATTTTAGTCAAATTTCCGTGGTGCTTGGCGACGGCTTCACCCAGTTGTACAGTCTCTTGTTTGTGCCTTTAGGCTTAATTCATGCTGTCTCCTGCAGTAATTCATCCGAGGGAAAAGAAAATTATCGTTTTTTTCTTCTCCTCTTGTAAATATCTTCTGATTCACTTAGTTGCGGGAACCAAGACATTTATTCATGTCCCTGGGACGCGTCAGACTTCAGTGTTCCGGTGTTTTCATGGTTATATCCTGACTTACAGGAGTTGCAGTGGTTTTGGGAGGTTGTGAGGCTTCTACAAAAAAAGACATGTCATTACTGTATTTATTTGCTAACAAAATCGTGCCAAGGCATTCCAGCAACTGTTAAAGGAATGTGTACGTTTGAATTTAATGTGTTTTCATTACGTGTGTGATGTCGACAAAGTCTATATTTGCGTGGAACTGATAAAGTTGTCTCATTATAACGTTTTTTTGTGGCAACCATTAAAAGTAAGTGGGTTCTATTGAAGTTTATGTCATGTTATTATGATTTTTTTTTATAAAAATGTTGGTTATTTTGTATCTTGATATTAATATCTAGTGGTTGAAAGTATGACAGTTGAACGTGAAGCCCTGAAATATATATTGAGTTTAGCCAAAAAATGTACATTTATGTCTAGATTGACATTGTAGATGAAATAAAGCAGTTGTATTGTGTAATGTATTAATGAAAAATAGAAATGGAAAAATAAAAATCTAAATAAATGTCTAAAAATTCTTGGTTGGAACAATGTTTGAAATATTTGACCTGTATTTATCTATACAGATAAATAAAATTTAAAGTGTCTGTTTGTATTATTAAAATAACTACGTTTTACTACATGCATATTAAATATACATAAATATGATACACATACACATAAATGTATTTACAATTTTTGTCCGTCTGTCTGTCTGTGTTTCTATCAGTTTGTACCTACTGGCTAAACTCTGAAATGGTTGAACCAATTTTGACGGCACTATTACTGGAACTGCCAGCTGATCTACTAAGGTGCAACATTTAGGCTACTTTAATTTTGGAAAATTCAAGCAACATGTGTTTACGTAATGTTAAAATTCATATTCTAGGCGGAAGTAGTCACGAACAACAGCTAGTTTTGAAATAAAATTTCAGTAATGGTACTGATTTGTATTCTGAAATCCTACATATATTGGCAATGCGTTTGCCCCTTATAATATAGGATCTATAATTCTCAAAAAACTCATATCACTTACCAATACCTTCTTCAGTCTACCCCCAGAGAAAGACACAAATCTCACCCAATTTTCACTCCCCTACAGCTAATCAAATCTCCCTACACCCTGAACGTCTAATGACTTCACGTCAATACCGTAACATAGTGTAAATATACTCAGTCTTACGTCACAGACCACACAGATTTGGTTCCTGATTACTTCGTAGGTAAGGGTCTGATGGCAGACCGTTCCGCTGATTGAAATGCTTGTGGGATGGGATGGGAGTATAGTAATAGATATAGTATATGATAGTGCCGTGTGGCAGAATACTAAGTGTGACCACTTCTACTCTTAAAAGAAATAAATTAAAAATACCTCTATAATAAAAGATAGAAAAATAAACTTTAATTCACACGCTAAAATCAAGTGGCATGTACAGATTATACCTCTAGAGTTAGTTTATATAAGTACTGATTGGTACATATTCATGTCCCAAGTCTGAGGGTCCTCCTTCCTCCCGCCTCACCCAGGCGGGAGCAGTCATTCGATGATATTCCACCCTTTGATGAATTCAGTGAAATCTTTCCTTGTGAGTGTTATAAGGGCCGAATAAGGAATGCCACATTTAATAAAAGTGAGCGATCTGTTATGATATAAACTCTACTCAAATGTAACGTTTTACCTGGTAGGGGTTAAAATGGGTGTTTGAAAGTTCTGTCACATTTAAATGTAGGAGAGCCATGCTTCGGCACGAATGGGCCGGCTCGACCGGAGTGATACCACGGCCTCACAGAAAACCGATGTGAAACAACGCTTGCGTTCTGTTGGTGAGGTTACCGGAGGCACAATTACCCCCCTCCCTAGTCCCCGTCTCCCGAATTCCCGAATCCTCCACAATCCTCAAATTCCTAATTCCCAAAAGGCCGGTATCGCACTTGTAACGCCTTATTGTTTCAAGTGTCCATGGGCGGCGCCGATTGCTTACCATCAGGTGATCCGTCAGCTAGTTTACCAGCTTATTCCATTAAAAAAAAATAACATATATTTATGACGGAAATTTCGTAAAAGTAATGTGAAAAATTCTTTTATAAACTAGTCCTCTCTTTTTCTAAAGTCAGTTAATTATTGTACTAAAACTTTTACCTTAACCTCCTCTGCGGAGAACCTAACAGGTTTCCGGGACTCCGGCTCGACGTGCAGGAGAGAGAACGGGATGGTTATTAGTCAGTAAGACTCTGACACTCCCTCCCGCCTCACCCAGGCGGGAGCAGTCATTCGATGATTTTTGCTCCTTAAAATAAAAACCTCCTAATGTGTAACAAACATGTTTCTGAAAACCACATCAAATTCGGTTCAGCCAATCGCGAGATAATCGCGCAACCTATTATTGTTCTTTAATTGTGTCTATAATGACGGTACTCAACGAGTTAAGACTATTGAAATTGGCAGTAAATGTACCAAAACAGACGGTATACCTATAAAGGTCTTTAGCACGTATAAAAACAATTAAAAACAAGAGAACCATCCCCTATAATTTCTTATAAAAAAGAACATTTCATTAAAAGAAGGTTGCAATTAATGTGTTCTGGTGTTAAACAATGCTTTTTTATTTATTGTCTGCGAGCGATATTGTACATTGTTTGTTCCTTATTGTTTTTTTTTTTATTTCTTTATTGCAATCATTCTCTTAGCTGCCTATTTACGATAGAAGAATGCAGAGTAGAGTAGAATACACACGCAGAGAATTGATCAAGCGTGACTGTCTCGTTGGCTGAGTTGTCTCAAATGCGTCTCAACTGCCGGGCAAAGGGTCTCGGGTTCGATTCCTGGGTTGGGCCAAGCAGGTATTACTTTGTTTTATAATAAAAATCTCAGTAATAGTACGGAGTCTGGCATTGTGCCCGGTATGGCAATAGGCTTATCCCATTACATGGGACTCATAACATAAATAGTGAAAAATGGGTGTTACATTGTACAGTGGCATTAAGTGCCGTAATGTGCACCTCTGCATACTTCTTCGGGGATGAAAATGTTATGTAGAACCACTTACTTACCTCTATAATAATATTATGTAGAAACCATTTAGCCTTAAATATTGGAGCTCAAATTGCGAACAGAAAGCTAGTAATTTTCATAAAATAAAACACAATTTGTTCTATCAAAAACGTATTAATAATCCTGACTTGCTGATGACGTAGTAATTATATTTTAGACTATAATTACTACGTCATCAGCAAGTCAGGTGATTTCCCCAAAACGATTTTCATAGGTACTTCACATTTTAATATGAGAAGGCTAAGATATACCTCTACAATCCTACGTTCTAAATTAAGTAAAATCGCGGGTTACTCACGTGAATAACATAACATCACGCCTTTTATCCCGGAAGGGGTAGGCAGAGGTGCACACAGAAGTAACACCCACTTTTCACTATTTATGTTATGAGTCCCATGTAATAGGGGGTGAGCCTATTGCCATATACTGGGCACATTTCCAGACTCCGTGCTACTACTGAGATTTTTTTTAAAACCCATTAATACTTTGCCCGACCCGGGATTCAAACCCGAGACCCCTTGCTCGTCAGTCGCACTTGCGACCACTCGGCCAACGAGGCAGTCACTCAAGTGAATATACTGAGAAAAGCTCTACTAGTTTCGAACCAAAAAGGGGTTCTTCCTCATGAAACCTCATTTAAAAGCCATAAACGCCACGCATCTTATCTGACGGATTGTAAACATTACCACTTATTGCCACTTGATGACAGACGGCAGATGTTGGACATGCTCCTTCTGTATGATATCCTGCGGGGTGGGATAGACAGCAGTGATCTCTTGTCATGCGTTGAATTCTGCACGCACAGGTCTCGAACAAGACATACTCACTTGTTTAGTATACCCTCACATCGTACGAATTATGGGAAAAATGCTGTTATGACTCGACTACCTCGCATTTACACAGAGAAGTTTGAGAGTGTAGGTATATTTAATTTGTCAAAGGTATCCTTTCGTAAGTCGCTTATACAAATACTCACTAGTGCGTGACTCTTATAACATTATTATTTTTCTTAATTATTGCTTTATAAAAAAATGTCCTTGATTGTTTAATTTTATTTTATATTGCTGACTCTCCTACTTTTACCTAACGCATGCTGAAAAACCCTGTTATTGGCTTAAGTTTCCATGCCTTGTCATTATTATAGATGTAGCAGTTACTTAATAAGCTTTTGAGTTTTCTGTATTAAAAATAAATAAATAAATGAATGAGCAGCGTGCGCGTTCGCGGCGACGTCGCGCAGCTCACTGTATATTCACGTGCTCTCAGTATATTCACGTGAGTAACCCGCGATTTTACTTAATTTAGTATGTCTCACGATAGTTATTATAAAAACAATCCTACGTTCATTTCATAAAATCTTATTAAATACTCTTTGGGCTACCCAGGAATCAAAGAGCCATCTGACCACCATAGATGGAGCCCAATAGCGCTCACGCTCACACTCACGATACGGAGCCGTGGAGGGTTTAACTGGTTGCCGGGGCTTCGGCTCGAAGTGCAGGAGTAGGAACGGGGTGGTTTTAATCAGTAACAGTCTGACACTGATGATTTTCCCCCGTCAAAGAAAAAAGCGACTATAGTTAACTGTTATTGTATTTCTGCTTTTTACCTGTATTTTGACGCTAGTTTCTATCTAATTACTCATAGCGTTATTCTGTAAACAGTAAGTGATTAATTCATCAATAATTAATTTTCAAATTATACCTAATTCATACTTTATAGTTTTAGAAAGCAATTATTAACAGCTCTTGCGAATGATTGCTTCTCATTTAAAGCCTAATTACCTGTCTGTAGTTACCTAAATTAATAGATAGTTTGAAAATTAAATTATCAGTGATTTTTTATGTACTTTTTTTTTTTTTTTTTAAATAATTTATTCAGTGAACTTATTACAAATTGTGTCCTTAAAAACTAAACTCGCCAAACTGTAACGTTTGATGGCGAGAGGCGCTCTTTGTACAGTTTAATACAGAACAGTGAATTTAGTAATTCTTACATAGTTTTTTCTTTAGCATTTAAATATCCCATCACATATAATATCCCTTATTACTTACTTCGACATAGTTTATACCTAATATAAAACAATCTTTATGAAAATAATAATAAAAAAACAAACAAATCTTTATGAAAATAATAATAAAAAAAAGCAAACAAAACATAACAATGTTATTTCTTATTAATACTCTAATATAAATCTTTTTAATTTTAACTTTAGAGATCCTTTCGTAAACTTTTTTCCTTCTTCTCTCAGTAAATCTATTCTATTAAATACATTAGGAACTAAGTATTCAGATGTTCTTTTGCCATAATAGTTTTTTATTTCTGGTAATATTAGTTTATTCTCTCTAACCCTACGTGTGTTGTATTTGTTCTTTACATTAATTTTAAACTCGTCACTATAATAATATTGCAAACCAACTAAATAATCTACTTTTTTATCTATGGGTATAATTTTACAAATAGGAAATAACTTATCATACTCTTTCTTGCAACTATCTTTAACATTTTTACTTACTAGGAACTTTATCAGTCTTATATGTATGTCTTTAATATCTTTTATATATGATATGAATGTTCGACCATACACAAGACCATACACCAACTTGTTCATACAAGTACATAAAAAATTTCGTATGATCTCTGAAATGGTCATCCATTTCAGAGATCATACGAAATTTTCGGTGAAGTAAATACGATCTCCGAGCCTTCTGCAAAAATTAAGGTTTAGGTTTTTTTTAATAGGACCCGGGAATCGAACGCGAGACCCCTTGTCCGGCAGTCACATTTGCGACCACTAACAAGGCAGTTAAGGTCAGTCAGTTTCTTCTTTTCTTCTTTTTGCCCACACTAGGATTTTCTCCTGTGTCGTGAGTGAGTTTACAAACATACAAGTTCACATACACATGACACCCAGACCCGGAACAACAATTTGTGGATCACACAAAGAGTTACTCAGTGCGGCAATCGAATCCCCTACACGTCGCGTGGCACCTAGTTGCCCAGCTACCGTGCCAACTGTGCAGTCAGACTACATAAAAGCAAGGCATTTTTTGACTGAGTGAAAACGTTCTCGTATAAACTTGTTTCACATAATTATTCCATTAGCTATTACACAGAACAAGTTTGGAGGGTAGATAAACATCAGAATTCGCGTATACTTTTATTTATTCCAGTTACTGTGGGCAGCACGATAAGCTTTTACTACTTACGAGGCAACACGCACATTTTAGACGATTATACAAAACTGAGTAATAAAATGTGGTTTTGTAGTATTAATGGAAATGCTGGAAAATTCAATTCCAGACTCCGTGCTTCTACTGAGATTAAAAAAAAATACCAGTTATATTTTGCCCGAACCGGGGACCAAACCCGAGAGCCATTGCGACCATTCGGCCAACGATGCAGTCATTAATTTGGTATGTCTAACGAAAGTTAATAATATAAATAACGTCATGTTTCCTAAACGAGCAGAGATGCACATTTTCAATATAACACCCACTTTTCAGAAGTTACATTATGAGTGTCATCGTAATAGGAGGTGAGTCTATTGCCATACACTGGAATAAGACTCCCGATTACATCCTATTACTGAGTATTCTCGGAAAACAACCCATTAAATGTATAGGTAATTTAATTCAATTACGACTTGACCCAATGAATTTCGTGCTGCTAGCAAATCAATCATTTGTGTTTATTTGCTGCATTAAATTGAGTCTAATAGTAATTTATTTACATAACATCACGCCTTTTTATCCCCGAAGGGGTACGCAGAGGTGCACATTTCGGCACTTAATGCCACTGTACAATGTAACACCCACTTTTCACTATTTATGTTATGAGTCCCATGTAATAGGGGGTGAGCCTATTGCCATATACCGGGCACATTTCCAGACTCCGTGCTACTATTGAGATTTTTAAAAACCCAGTAATATTTTGCTCGACCCAGGAATCGAACCTGAGACCCCTTGCCCGGCAGTCGCACTTGCGACCACTCGGCCAACGACTCAGCCATAGTAATTTATTTATGGTATAAATATCAACATCGATAACCCTTGTCAGACTATTGCTGGACTATAAGGCAGATTGACAGTTTATAATGTTAAATTTGACGACTATGAATATGACGACCGTGGGTAGAGCATGGGTGGTGACGAAATAATTTGGACTATTGGACGCTGCCGTTATCACAAAAGATTTGTGCTTTAATAATATGACTGCACGGTTGGCCCGGTGGCTGGGCAACTGGCTGCCGCGTAACGTGTGGCAGATTCGATTCCCGTACGAAACAATTCTTAGTGTTATCCAAAGATTGTTGTTCTGGGTCTGGGTGTCATGTGTATGTAGACTTTATGTTTATAAACGCACCCACGACACAGGAGAAAATCGCGTGTGGGGCAACGTTATATACAAAAATTACAAATTATCATTTAAAAAGTTAATATTTTATGAGAAAGGTTAATCTCCTTTAAGGCTTTGATTAAGGTACCCCAAAAAGTATGTTTGGAAATACCTAATCAAGAGCTTAAGCAGTGCCATGTTAAGCCATCATATTTGAAGCCTAATATTTCCGTCTACATTTAATATATTCTACAATGTACGGATAATATCATAAAATTTGTTCTTTTTAATTGCCACATTGCGTTGGACTAAAGGTCGTATAATATATCTTAACATATTGTATATTGGGGCTATTTTTTAATCTGTCATTGGATTAATAGTAAAGGTCACTATGAATTTACAAGTCGCAATACCTTTAAATTTAAAGTCCGTGAGCAACTACTTATGCATTGGCAGACTCAAAACAATTAAGGAAACTCTTCTAACAACGTTTTCTTTTTTTATATAACATATTGTAGTATTTATGCAGTATAAGTATTTGTTTAGTAGTATATATTATATGGTATGTACCTATATGTCTATTTATTAAATATTGTATTAATATATTTATTCTATAGGTATTTATGTGTGTGGTGTGGTATACATATTACATAACATTTTTTTTTTGATTGTGTTCTGGCTTCGCAACCACTTCATTTCTCTGCACTTCCCTATGGTTGAATGTAAGAGAATGCCTTAAGGCATTAAGTCCGCCATTCACTGTATTTTGTGAAGAAGAAATAAATAAATAAAATAAAATAAATAAATAAATAAATAAATTTATTTAAGCAGTTGTTTTACTATTATTTGGATTTATTTGCCTTAACTGCCCGTTGGTCAATGATCATGTGGCCGTAAGTGAGATTACTGTGCAAATGGTAACTGGTAAAGTTTCAAGAAACAAAAAGTAAAGTTCCCAAAGATCGGAAAAGGAGGATTCTCCGGCAAGGTGAGGTGACAGTCCATGTAACTAAGTTGACAAGACGACCATCCCTTTTTATAATTACGAGTCCTGTTGACCCAAAAATGAACTCCGGGACGCAGAATTCTCTAGTTTTCCTAAACCGCCCAAAACTTTTAATAGTTTAGCCGATATGACGGCCTTCCGAACGGTTAAGTGTAACACTTCATCGTAGACCGCATCATTGCTTACCACCAGGCGAGACAGTGGTCAAACGTCGGCCCTCAAATATATAAAAAAAAACTATTAGTATTTATTTATTTGATTTATGCAACATCAGCTTTAAGCAGTTGATTACAATTATTATTTTTACATAAAATAAACGTTTTATTCCTTTCTTTTATGAAAACGAAACTTGTTTTTTTACCATTACGTGTCAGCGTTTTTCAGGGCCTTTCCGTTTTCATCCTGTACATCAAGTTAGGTATATCTTTAAGGAAAAAATTGGCATAAAACGCTACATTTTATACTTACTACGAAAACTTCTTTTCCGATAAATATCATATATGTATTTGCTGACACGGAATTTTGTCAAGCAATCTGCGAGATTTTCCTTGATAATATTTCTGTTCGCAGAATCTTTTCTTGTGTTATGTCATGATTCATACATACTTATTATAGACACTATGTACCCCTGAGACATTTATTCCATAGAAAATGTAAAAAAATGTGTATCGTTTTCTATATTTTACTTATGCTTGATGTAACGCAAAAAATGAGTTATATATTGATATATATATTGACCTAGGAGGTCGCTTTTTCTTTTGATAACGTAGGGATTGTCTACAAATAAAAGCATAGTCGGTATCTTTAGTACAAGTATGTTTGAAGATTTTTGAAACGCAACTCAATACGTGTTTAAACGTCAGTTCATTTTATTCCCGAGCAAAATTCAATTCTGTTATATATTTTCAATAGAGGTATAATGCAATAATTATGTATCGTGTGAATTAAACAACTCATATATTTTTCAAAACAAAAGACGAACATAAATAGGTTTTTCTATTGAAAGTGGCCAGCTTGCCACAGATAACATAAACATATATAATAAAATCTAAAAATATTTGATTGCTTACCAGTTTTCGTTCGCGACTTCGTACGCGTAATGCTGTTTATATTTAACAAAAAAATTGTAGGACGTTTAGGAAATCCTTGAATAAAAATATTCCATGTCCTTCTCCTGGTTCTAAGCTACCTCCTTACCATTTGGTCTAGTCAGCCAAATTGGTTTAGCCGTTCTTAAGTTATAAATAGAGTAAATGACACGACTTTCTTTTATGCAGTCATTTTGGTCGTATATTTACTCAGAATTGATGTTATTTAAGTATATGATAATAAGTCTTTTATAAAATACGTTTCAAATAACTGACTTATACCCCGTCTTTCGTTGAAGTTCGTAATTAATATACTTTAGGGAACAGAGAGTATAGTTCCCCAAGATCGGAAAAGGAGGATCCTCCGAACAGGCGAGGTGATCGTGCCCGGCGGGCTTTCTGCCCAACAGTTGTTAGTTGGGATTTTCTATCCGTGTTAATTTGCATGTAAACTTTGCATGTGCGATGTAGGATTTTTGTGACGTCATCTGTTGACATGTACCTACCATGTGTCGCCACAATACTAAAACCTTCCGCAAAGTGTAAGACAAACAGTTTTCTGAAAACCAACCTTAAAATCGGTTCAGCCAATCGCGAGATAATTGCGCACAAACAAACATACATACAAACACATAAACAAGTTCTAACTGTGAACCTCCTTTTTTTGAAGTCGGTTAAAAAGTATTGTAAAGTTGTCATTGAATTTTAATCAATCTAAAAATAACTGAAGATGCTTTTAAAACACGATCGTAACACAACCGCAATTTTATGCTAATCTGACTTTTAACAAGTAGATAATATGGTATTAAATCTATTGTGTAATATACCACGTACCACTCCTAGTACCGATTAAGCCAATTTCAGACTATATTACTCCTGTAAATTACAAAATCAATGAACTATATAATACTACGCCTGGGGATCGAACTCAAGACCTCATTATGTGGTTAATTAGTGAGATTAGACTGTCGAAATTTCTGTTCATTAGATAAAGCGCCTTAAGCTGAATCATTAACATGATTATAATAAAATTATCCTCTAATATTACAGTGGAGAGACCGAATCGACCGCCGGCGCCATTATAAAAATTTTGTAAATTCATTATAATTATTATGTACACTCACCGGAGGCCCAGTAACTCCCCTACCCATTCTCCCCAATCCCCGAATCCCCAACCATCCTCAGATTCCTTATACCCAAAAGGCTGGTAACGTACTTATCTTTTGGGTGGCCATGGGCTGCGCCAATTGCTTACCATCAGGTGATCCATCTGCTCGTTTACCGGATTATTCACTACAGATTTTATTTTAAAACCCTTTATTACTTTGCCTTACCCGAGAAATAAACCTGAGACCCCTTGCATAACCGCAAAGTGATTTACTGATTAGGTTCAAGGCTAGACGGTCTTCTTCGCATTCATTCCTGTTACAAGAAAATCATTCACCTGAAAAAAAAATAATAAAACACTTAGATTACACTTTGAACTATCTCTAAGGGAGTTAAAATCTTACAATATAAGGCAACCTTAATAGCTCACATACTATAAACAGACCACTGGTAAACTCCAACTACAATAAAGGTTTTAACAGAAAAAAGTCCAACAACATATTTTCCACCTGAGATATGTGCCCAAAACTTCACATACTAAACAAAAATGTCCTCTAAACACACCTACCATAAAGATCCATTTTAAACGGCGATTATCTTCAAAGTTACGCCATTTTGTGACCGCTAATGTGGGTCTAATGTCTTTGAGGCCCTTCAGCAACTACTTTAGCTCCTAAACACACAATTACAGGTCTTTAAGTAGTTAGGGGGCCGGAATTAGGTAACTCCTAACACAAGTTACCTTTTAGTGTCTTGGTAATGGTGTGTGCTACCTGAAAGTGTAACTTGCCATAACTATTATTGGATTTTGAGTGGATTAACTGATCTCAGTTTGTTTGTATGTTTTTTAAAACGTACGAACGGAACGACAACTTGTGGATCGCACAAAGAATTGTTCCGTGCGAGAATCGAACCCGCGACATGTTACACGGCAGGCAGTTACCCAGCCACCGCGCCAACCATGCATAATAATATTACTTTGATGTATTTCTGTAGACACAATATCTTTGGTCAAAGCCCAGATCTAGTAATTCATCATCAGTTCTTTTCGTCAACTGCTAGACTTAGATCTCTCTAATAATATGCTGTTGAGCTCGATATTCAGTTCTTTGTGACGTTCAGCGCTCTGATTGGCTGCTCCAAGTTAATCAACCAATCAGAGGGTTAAAAGCGGTAATATAGACATTAAGTCACCCTAGTGGATGATAGTTCGCTAAGTATAGTCGAGTGTTGAAGTTTGAGTCAGGGAAGAATCAATGATTAGTTTAATTTTCAAAGTGAACTGTTATTTGGGTTGGTGTAGAAATTGCGTTCGGATTTGGCTGATAGATTTCCTTCCTATTACAGTGCAAATCGCACTAATATTATTGTGTTAGTTTCTTTGTTAGGATGTTTGTCTGTCAATGACGCTGAAACTACTGAACGGATTTGATAAAATTTGGTACACAGGTAGGGTATGACTTATGTGATATGATATTTTATCTTCGGGTTCGATTTCCGGGTCATATTACTGGGTTTTTTCAAAAAATCTCAGTAGTAGCACGGAGTCTGGAGTTGTGCCCGGTATATGACAATAGGCTCACCCCCTATTACATGGGACTCATAACATAAAATAGCCATAAGTGGGTGTTACATTGTACAGTGGCATTTAGTGCCGTAATGTACACCTCTGCCTACCCATTTGGGGATAAAAGGCGTGATGTTATGTTATGTTATGATATTTTATACCGATTAAATGCTCCCATGGAATAAAACAGCATTCATATTCTATGCGAACGAAGTCATGGGCAACAGTTAGTTTAAGATAATTCAAAAACTAAAACTTGAAACTGGGTAAATCGTTACGTAAAAAGCCGTGAGATTAGACGCCATTTGAGTTCAGTACTAGACTATCAGTGGGTCATAAGACCCTGCTTTACAACATAATTCATATCAGTCTACGTTTGGCAGGTCGCATTAAGTATTAAACCTTTTTTTAAGGGGTTTAAATCATCCAATGACTTCCCCCGCCCGGGTGAGAGGAAGTGTCAGACTCTTAATGACTAAAAACCACCCCGTTCCTACTCCTGTACTTCGAGTCGGAGCCTCGGTACTGCGTAAAGTTGTTCGTAGCTCCGGGTCAGCCAATAGGTACATACCATAATATTGTATACCGGCTTCCTCATAAAGTGTAATTATCACAATGCATGTTTGTTCTTTGAATTATTAATTGCATTAATTATTAATTATGTAGATCGCTGCCGGAGGCTCCAAAGAAAACCAAGAACTTCTTAGACAAACTTTAATTAATATTAAAAAGGTTACAAATTAATTCCTATCTGCTAATACAATTGATCCTGTTCGATGCAAGAATCAGAATGAATATCTTATAATGCTAATGATTAATCCTAAGTTACAATTAGAATGACGAAATCACTTTCCGGTAAGTAAGCGAGTCAGATATCGAACAATACCGCGAGGTGTCGCAATACATATTCACATGTAAGGGTCTTACTAAGCATTGGCATTGATGCCGATGCACACTTTGCACTTTACGTGTTGTAATGCACTACAACACTGGTACTAAGAATCAGCATTAAGGCCGATGCACACATGCACTTGACGAGTTGTGAATAGTCATGTACTATAACACCTCCACCCGCAGATCAGCAACTATTTTCGAGACATGAATTGAGAAAGAGTTGCTGGATTTGGTTGTCTTGTCTCTGATTTTCCAGGCTCTGCATATACTGTCTCCTCCTGAAGAGATTTTGTTTGGAGTTTTCTGCCTTGAAATGTCTTATTGCACCGTATAATAAGTAGTATAATGAGTGCAAATGCACTTAACAGCAGCAAGGTGTAAAAAGGGATCGTTGTGTGGTACAGTGCGTCATCTGGGATTTGGTTGAGTCTTATTGCAGGTTGCGCCATTAGTTGATACTGGACATCATGTACTCTTGAAAGATCTATCGATTTCAGTTTCAGTTGCGTCATCTTTTCAGGTTTTATGTCCATGTTGTAGGATATATTCATAATCTTCAGGGGGCGTCCCTCCACGTGATCGTTGACATTGGTGATAGCAAATTCTGAGGTATATAGGAAGCAATTTTCGGGAACTGTGGCTAAGTAGCTTCCATCTACTGTTATATAGTCTTCCTTTCCACATACAGTGTGAATCCTCGTTGAATTCGGGAAAGATATGACGTAGTGTCTTTCGTCCAGTTCTTCCATTGAAGCCTTTGCTAGGGTTAGTTCCATGACGTCACATTTCTCATCTATAGTTTGGTCCAAGATGAGATGCTGTATACAATCAGGTTGTTGCCGAAGCTGGTGGTCCATCTTGTCGGCACAGAGATACCAGTTATCGTACTTCGGGCATTCTGCCTCTATGTACACAAAACCTTTCCTGTTGGTTGCTATCAATGGAAAAGGAGGGATGAGGGCCTGTTTGAATTTATTAGGAGCTATTGACAACTTGTAAAGATCGAAACTATCCGTCGCAAATATAGGCAACTTAAAGACTATAACTATCTGGCTACCTGAGTAGTAATATCCAGGTTTTATTAGATCATAATATTCCCTAATATCTAAATCTACTATTTGATCTCTACTATAAATCTTAACTAACTTTTGAATCATATGTCCTAATACTTCTGTACTTAACATGGAATGATGTGTGCTAGATGCGTGTATGAAGGCTAGGATGTTTTCTATTCTAACTAATTCCCCTAAGATTTCATCAATGTTCTCGGTTAAAATGGTTAGATATTGAGCAAACTTAGCATATTTTATAAGATAATTATCTCTATAAGCATCATTGTCTAAGATTAATCTTAAGGTTTCATTTATCTTAATTTGATTCTCTACTAATTTTGAAACTATGTTAGAATGCTGAGCCATCCACTCCTTACTGAGGCTAATATGATTGTTAAACTCTTCAGCTAATTCATTACTATTGTTTTGTAGAGTTTTAATAGCACTGTCATATCGAATGGCATCTGATTGGTCTAAGTTACCGGTTACACTTTTAATAATCGATCCTAAACCATCAATAAGACCTCTCTTTATACGACCTGGTTTTAGAGTTTCTAAGTGATCCGCGATTCTAAGCAGTTTATTAGAGAGGTAATCTATCTGTAGCTCATATAACATGTAAGTATCATTACTTAAACTATACTTATAGTGAGACAATTGATCGAGTAACAAATTAACCTTATCGTCAATATCTTTAAGTTCTATGTATTGTAGGAATGAATGGTAATGTGTTACGAGTTTTGTGGCTCCCAGTCGGAAGGGTAATAATCCTGGGCCATCTTCAAGGCTTTCAAGTGTTATCTCCTGATTTATCCCGCGAGCTGTTATCGAAGGAGCAATCAGGACCAGTAGCACCCTGCAACAATTGGGCACTTTTAGGCACTCTCTTAAGATGGCTTTTAGCGACAGGGCCACGTTTTTTAGACGTATAAATATGTATTGGTAAATCCGATAAAACAGTATCGTGACTATATCTCGGAGCTAGTTTTTGACGGTCGGCTAATGGATTCTTTACAAATATACGTTGCTGTGGTTGATATTCGACTTCCGGTTCGCGATTTTTGTTCCTGTTCTCTATTATGTTAGTGCGTGTTGCAAGAGCAGTATCGTTAATTAATTCATACACCATCTTCATCTGGTCCCTATGAGTCTGCGTATATTGTTGCATCAAGTGCTTAGTCAAATCCATGTCGAATGGATCACGAGGATCAAAGTGTCCTGTAATAATGTCATAGGGTCTGCATTTTGTAAAACTGTGAACGGAGTTATTGTATGCTAAGAGTGCATATGGTATAAGGTTTCCGACACTGGACTCTTTATAAGTTAGTTTGAGTAAACGCAAGTGCTCTAATAAGGTAGAATGAAATCTTTCTACGATACCGTTTTCGTTTGGTGTATGAGGCAAAATTCTGTGGTGGTTAATTTTATGCGTGTTAATAAATTCATTAAACAGTTGATTAGTAAATTCTGTACCATTATCTGAAACTATAGTTAAGGGTAAACCGTGATGTGTACAGAATTTTAATAATGCTTGTAGTATGCTAATTGCTGTGCCATCTGGGATGTAGTATGCTTGAGCATACTTAGAAAAAACATCTACTATTGTAAAATATTTTTCATTTTGAATTGATAATAAATCTATATGTACAATTTCAAATGGCTTTGTAGCAGGGGGAACAATATGGAATTGCTGTTTAATTGGGTTGCGATCGTATTTCCCTTGACCACAGATGATACAATCATTAACAAATTTCGTTATGTGATCTTTCATCTTAGGCCAGTAGTACTGTCGCGATAAAGATAAATAACACTCATTTATACCACGATGGTTGGTCTTTCCTCCGTGGTAGTGATTAATTATCTCTTGTTATCTCAGATATTCACTGACGTTTACGACTTCACTCTTAGCTAAAACCAAGTTCATGGCAGAGCTCTTGAATTTCTCTTGTATAATAGGGATTATGTCATACATAGCTAAAGGAGGATTTATAAGTAGTGCCGTCTTGATCTTAGGGTTTACATATTCTTTAATTATATTTACTATATCATTCTCTAAATTTGACCTAGAAACCTGTACAGCTGTTCTAGTGTGAGTGTCGAAAGGTTTGGACACCGAGGGGCGTTTTTTTATATCACCTACTACAGATATGCATATTTGTCTGTGGAATTTATTTAACGGATCATCGACTATTGGTACCTCGAGAATGGGGTTTTCATTACTAGTGTGAGCGGATACTGTGGATGAATTTCCTACTGATGGTGGGCGCTCCGAAACATTAGCTATCATGGAAATTGTCTCTTCGTTATTAACTGTTATACGAGACAAAGCATCTGCATTAGTATTAGATAAACCCTTTTTATAAATTACAGTAAAATCGTATTCAGATAATTTCAATTTCCACCTGGTTAACCGTGAATTGGGTTCTTTCAGATTCATAACCCACTGAAGTGGTTTATGATCTGTTACTATTTTAAATTTTCTACCAAATAGATACGGCCTGAAATATTTGGTCGCCCAGACAATAGCCAGAAGCTCCTTTTCGATGGTACTGTAATTTATTTCACTTTCGTTTAAAGTTCTAGATGCATAGCAAACCGGTTTATCTGACCCTATCGTGCCCTGGGATAGTACCGCGCCTAATGCAACGTTTGAGGCATCGGTAGTTAAAATAAATTCTTTCGTGAAATCCGGATACTGTAGTACTGGATCATTGACCAGCAGTTTTTTACAATATTCAAAGCAATTTTGATACTCAGAGTTGATTATAATTTTTCTACCTTTTTTCAGGCATTGCGTGAGCGGTTTTGTGATTTTCGCAAAATCAGGGATGAATTTTCTATAATATCCGATAAGGCCAAGAAACTGTTTAATTTCTTTTGGGGTGGTTGGTATTGGATAGTTCTGTATCGCTACAATTTTGTCTGGGTTAGGTTTAATTCCATTTTTAGTAATAATGTGCCCTAAGTACGCTGTTTCTAATTTGAGAAATTCGGATTTATCCATTTGGATTTTGAAATTAGACTCCCGTAATTTTCGGAAAACCTTTTCTAAGTTAATTATATGTTCCTGTAGTGAAGTACTAAATACTACGATATCATCCAAATAGACTAAACAGACAACGTTCTGAAGATCTTTGAGGACATTGTCCATTACCCTCTGAAAAGTTGACGGGGCATTCTTCAAACCCATAGGCATGCGCAAAAACTCATAATGCCCATTTTCCACATTAAATGCAGTTTTCGGGATGTCGTCAGGGTCCATTTCGACCTGATAAAAACCACTAGCCAGATCCAATGTAGAAAAATATTGGCAGTTGCCTAATTTATCCAATACGTCGTTTATATTAGGGATAGGGTATTTATCGTCGTGCGTTTTTTCATTTAAGTTGCGAAAGTCGACTACCAATCGCCACTTTGTTTTACCAGAAGCATCGGATTTCTTGGGAACGACCCATATGGGTGAGCTCCAAGCGGACTCGGATGGTCTGATAATGCCTTGACTAAGCATTTTAGTTATCTGATCTTTAACCTCTTCTCTATGAATATATGGGTAACGGTAACTTTTGGTGTATACTGGTAATTCATCGGTAGTACGGATGCGATGCTTAATTTTATTATTAAAGGTTAAAGTCTCACCGTCTATGTAAAATACATCCGCATATTTTGAGCATAATTTCTCTAAATTAATTCGTTCTTCTTCATTTAGGTGGTCCGTCCGCAACCGGGATAAGACCTCTTTAGCACGGTCGTTGGATTGTACTGTACGTGCACATTGAATATTATAGACTTCGGCCTGTATAGCGCGGTCCATTGAAAATACTAGGTCATGAGAAGTAGGATTACTGATTTCTAAAAATCCTCGATTATTTTTAACAGTCGTAAGACATTCTTTAATTATGCAATTCGAAATTATTTGTTCATCGATAAAAGCTTCTCCGTCGTGTAAATGAATAGGTACCTTAACTATTTTTGATGAATTGGCAGGTATAACATCTTCGTATAAATTTAAATTCCGTGAATTGTACATGTTAATAGGGTTAACTGAATAACGAGTTTTTAATATCTTGTCTTTTAGATCAATTTTTGCTTCCCACTTCTCTAAAAGGTCGAGTCCTATAAGTCCATCAAAATAATCATGAAATCTGTAAATGTATAATTGAATATCACTCGGTTCTTGGAATTCTGCAAAACAAGGGATGGTTACTGAATAATCATTACGAGAGGTGGCATGAACGTTGGTGACTTCGAAAGGAGTGTAATTTAGGGGTAAGTTACTGAAAAATTTGCTCACAGCATCGGGACTTATGAACGATTGATTGGCTCCTGTATCAATCAAAAGTTTTAGGGGCGGATTTGAGATTTGTAAGTATGGAAGCTGACGTTGACTTTGTAGATTTAGTTCTATCTTGATTTTTTTGACTTCGAGCTTTTCTGAAAATCCTGGTCTTCAGAAACGCTGGTAGACGGTTGAGGTTCTTGGGGAAGAGTTGACTGGTAATCTATTTCGGGATAATTATAGGGCTCATTATAAGTTCCGTAAAACGGTTGATAAGGTTCGATATTATAATATTCAACATTACTAGCGCAGTAGTAAGCATCTGGTTCGTTGCAGTTATAATCTGGATAGTAGTAACAATCTTCATAGTTCGCGCAATCATTCACGTTAACATCTTTAGTCTTAAAATAATTTGAAACCGGTGGATTACCCTGCTTACGCCAATCGTGACCAGCTAGTTGAGTTTGTTGCGGTCTCTCTCTAGTGACGTAGTGGCTGACTCCACTCATAGGCTTAGGGCCCAAATTATTGTTAAAATTTCTTTGAGGCATATTAAAATTTCTTTGGGGTATCTGAAAGTTATTAAAAGAATTATTATAGTTTGGCGGCGGCGCACGAAACATTTGCTGCGTGCGCGACGGCAGCATTGCGGCTGTTGGTCTAAATTGTACCCCTTGATTGACGTTAGGTTGGAAATTAGGTTTCCATGCAGGTTGGGGGATCTGAAAATTATTCGCAAGTGCAGGTCGAGCGGGAAGATTGAGTGGCTTTAACATAGAGCTAGCTACTGGAATCGTGGGCAAAGGTTTGGGTAACTGAGCTTGATTGCTTTTCTTTTCGCTAATTGGATCATTGCGGTTTTGGAGGTACATAACATTCAGTTCTTCTTGCACAAATTCCAACGCTTTCTCAACACTGTCAGGACGCATGCATCGAATGCGAGAACCTAGGGGTTCTTTTAATCCTCGAACGAATGCCTGCATAGTCAATTTTTTATAAAGTGCCCTTTTAGCTTGAACTGTAGTTTCTATCGTTTCGTGTAATGTAACATACGTCATGATAGTACTGAACAAATTGACACACCGATCGTAGAATTCCTGTGGGGTATCATTATTCTGCGTTGTTAACATTAGATCATTATAAAGAGTGGTTTCATCTCTCTGGTCCGCGAAGTTATTTATTAAGGTAGCTTTGATATCACTCCAGTTTTCAGATATACCGTTTGAATTAATAATCAGTGCGGCCGGTCCCTTAATTTTATTCAAGATGCCATTTATCAAACAGAGTTTAACTAGCGAGTTTCCTGGATTTGCGTCTATATACTCTGCCACTAATCTGTCGCAAAGGTGAATAAATCGTGTTAACACGTTCGCGTTACCATCAAAATCCGGTAATAGGCGTAATGATTTATAGATACTATCTGCCTCAGCCATTGTTGAAACTGCAGTATCTACCGAACTAAAATAACCTTCGAATGTGGCACTTGAATCTACACTAATATATCTAGTATTATCTACGTCTAACCTACGTGCCTCCCTAGCGCGCGAAGGCCCACTAGGGGTGTCTTTCCTGGGATGGAAAATGGTTGCAACTAAAAATAACTAAAAGGAAATTGATAGCAACACACAGAAACAATTCTAGTGTACTTACATAAACAGCATTCTGGTTTCTCTGGAATCGATGTCTTGATTTCCCCTCCGATCAGGATCACAGGTTCTTTCAGGATACTCGGGTGCCCGAATCGCTCGCGACGGCGTTAGCGATATTAACAGTACGGCTCTTCTATATGAGGATAGCCTAGCTAATATACTACCTCGAGACGCCTCGAGTATCCTACCGACTGCGCCAATTATGTAGATCGCTGCCGGAGGCTCCAAAGAAAACCAAGAACTTCTTAGACAAACTTTAATTAATATTAAAAAGGTTACAAATTAATTCCTATCTGCTAATACAATTGATCCTGTTCGATGCAAGAATCAGAATGAATATCTTATAATGCTAATGATTAATCCTAAGTTACAATTAGAATGACGAAATCACTTTCCGGTAAGTAAGCGAGTCAGATATCGAACAATACCGCGAGGTGTCGCAATACATATTCACATGTAAGGGTCTTACTAAGCATTGGCATTGATGCCGATGCACACTTTGCACTTTACGTGTTGTAATGCACTACAACACTGGTACTAAGAATCAGCATTAAGGCCGATGCACACATGCACTTGACGAGTTGTGAATAGTCATGTACTATAACATATTTGATATGTGTTTATTTATTTATTTATTTATTTAAGGAAAAACAAACAGTAACATATTACAAAATATACATAATTCAGCTTACACATTATACTTGGCAAATATGGTACCCACTACGTTCTCCACAGATTACTTTTTATATTAGATCTAGAGTGACACAAATATAGTTACATTTTTCAAATAGAATAAACCTCTTAAATTAATCAATGCTCCATACACCCAAAGGTTGCCTGGTAGATATCGCTTTTAGCGATAAGGCCGCCCTTGTACCCTCTTTATTTTCTGTAATTTCTTGATATTGTATAATTACTCGCTTGGTGTACAATAAAGCATATTATTATTATTATTATTATTAATGTTAAACAAAGACAACAGCCTTCATAGATTTACGATGCACCACTTACACGAATAATTAAAATGGTCACAAACAAACTTTTAACAATTTTTACAATTCTTACAATTTCGTACACACACAGCGTCACAGACAGACTGTCGATCCATAAGAGATGTCCGAATTTGCCTCTTAAAAACGTTTTTACTCAAAAATAGGATGTCAATTCTGTTAAACTCACCGCTGTAAGTCTCAACCATGCGATGAAGAGGCGAACGTGAGCCAGCATTGGTTCTGCAATAGTTATTGGCAAACAATAACTTACTGATTAATTACATAACATAACATCACACCTTTCAACCCCGAAGGGGTAGGCAGAGGTGCATATAATACCACTGTACAATGTAACACCCACTTTTCACTATTTATGTTATGAGTCCCAGGTTATAGGGGGTGAGCCTATTGCCATATACCGGACACAATTCCAGACTACTGCTACTAATGAGAATATTTAAAAACCCAGTAAAATTTTGCCCGACTCGGGAATCGAACCCGAGACCCCTTGCCCGGCAGTCACACTTACGACCACTCGGCCAACGAGGCAGTCTTAATGATTAATTATTGTTTAATTAACTCGTCGAGTACCGGTTTTGTAGACACAATTATAGAACAATAGGTTGCGGTCACCGGTGACCGCTTGGTGTTTGACAGTTTAATTAATTAAGAGAAGTTGTATGTTCTGGTAATTTGCTTTGAAATACTCTCATTTATACACAAAAGTAGATACAGTCTCTTGAAACAACGGCTGTGGCACCTGGCTACTATAGACTTACACGCAGAACACACACACACTGACACGAAGTACATCTGTCTTTTTCTTAAGTATGGTATCGTGATAAAAACCAACACACAAAGTTGTTGGAAACCAATATTTGAAATTCGAACTGACTTGCATACAAAACACACACTGGCCATGCACTAGAGTAGCGAAACTATTTGTCGATAACTTTTAGAGCGGTGCCTCGTTTCTAGTCGATTGTCGATACTCAAAGGACATCTCGAACTGAACTACGTAAATAGCAGGAGTGGTTCCACAAACTATTCCTTTATGATGTAATGGAGGTATACAGGTTCGAATACTGCGAGGAAATCGAGCAATTTCCGTCGTTACCTATGGTTACTTGTATGGGACGTGATACGTTGTTATTGTAACTAGTTTTATTATGTGGTTTTGCTTGAATTTTATGGCAATATAATAGGGTATAATATTATTTTTAGTTAAAAGACTGTCTCGTTTGTTTATGTATCCTATGATTTTCAACATGGCTGTCTAATTAGAGGTATTGAGATTGATATCCGCGTCAGTCAAACTTCGTGTATTATTTATTTATCTGGACATTTTACCTATAAATATTTTTATTTCCCCTAGACATAAAAACATTAGATAAGGTGCTCCCTCACCGGGAGCATTCGCGTGTAATGTAACGTTACAGATCTGAGCATTACATCAATGAAGGAGAAGAACCGAGCATTACAATGCGCACCTTGTAATGAAACAATGTGTAATGTCTTGATACAACTTGTAACATCAATGCGCTCCACTTCCCCCAGCCCCCCGCTTAGTCTGACATCTTGCTGTGAAATGCTCAAAGTCGAATCAATATGTTACATTACATGCAAATGCTCGTTAGTCAGGGAGGTTTAATTGTAATGTAATGCTCAAAGTCGAATTTATAATGTTACATTACACGTGAATGCCCCCGGTGAGGGAGAACCTTTAGATTACTTATTTCACTAAGCGCTAAGAGGAGAAAAATTAGGTGCAACATGTATTTTTTTCTAGTTTTACTATGATACCGGTAGAAATAATATTAGTTTAAATATTCGACATCAAAGTACCAAACCACCTTATTACCCGACTCGCAAATGAAATCTAAGACCAACACGAACGTCAACAAAACAGATAAATCAAAATATGAAAACAAAACAATGTTGCTATCGTTTACCAGAAACTAATTTCGCATAAAGTCAACAAGAGCAATTAGGATCTGGTTCGATGCTCGAACGTGTAATATTTTGTTCTCAAATGTTCTGTGTATTTATTTAGGCCGGTGTTTGTTGGTGGTGTAGGGTAGGGAGTTCGTTAATTTTTGGTGGACTACATAATTTGAAGAAAAAATATCATTTTCGGAAAATGTTTACTCGCTCTCTCGCTCTCTTATTCTTTCGCAGTAAGAGATGGTATAAAGATTTAATATTTAACAAAAATAACATACAAACATAACATCACGCCTTTGACCGAAGGGGTTGGTAGAGATGTACCTACATTATGCCACTGTACAATGTAGGTACTTCACAGTTCAATATGAGAAGGCTAGGATAAACAATCCTACGTTCTAAATTAAGTAAAATCGCGGGTTACTCACGTGAATAACATAACATCACGCCTTTTATCCCAGAAGGGGTAGGCAGAGGTGCACACAGAAGTAACACCCACTTTTCACTATTTATGTTATGAGTCCCATGTAATAGGGGGTGAGCCTATTGCCATATACCGGGCACAATTCCAGACTCCGTGCTACTACTGAGATTTTTTTTTAAACCCAGTAATAGGTACTTTGCCCGACCCCTTGCCCGGCAGTCGCACTTGCGACCACTCGGCCAACGAGCAGTTTACTTTATGTAAGTCTTGTCTAAATCTCAAACCTGAAGAACAATAAAACCCTGAACCTTCCACGGTACTTACAATAAATAGACCAGGTACAACGTGTCACAAAGTGCTAATTACTGGCGGAGGGCCCAACGAGGAGGTAAATTAATTAGGTGCCAGTCATTCTGAGAGGTTCTCATTTAATTATAGCAACGTTTGAAGATAGGTATCGCTTTTGTACGAAGGGAGGGTAGGCAGGAATATGTTGTGTGCTCAGAGTTTTGGAGATCTATGGTGGTGTTGCTGGTAGTTGTCGGAGTGATTGCATGTCCAACTTTCAAGTAAGATTTTTTTTTATTTGTTTCTCCCATTTTTACATCTATATATTATACTAGCAGCCAGTCCCGGCTTCGCACGGGGTAGACAATTATTTATTTTTGGAAATTTGGATTGTTGTAGTGACATAACTACAATAGTTGGACATATGCTACCGCGGAGTTTTCGTAGACACAACATCATAATGATGTTCTTCAATATTGTTATACATTATTTTGTTCTATCGCTAATAGTTTCGGCAGCGCATTCGACGAAAGACATTTCAAGACTCATTTTTCTACACCTTCAGTTACATTGTTTAAATTTTACCAAGGATCCCTAATTTTTTTCACAATGAAATGTAGCCTATGTCAAATTGGAAGAATGTAGCACTGTATTGGTGAAAGAATTTTTTAAAGCGGCCAAGTACTTTTTGGGCCTATTTATTACAAACATACAAAAATAGGTACAAATCTTTCCTCTTTATAATATTAGTATAGATATAAAAATGAAACCCGTTTCCCGTTGTCACACCATAACTTGAGAATGGCTGGACCGATTTGGCTGATTTTTTTTTGTTGTGTTTGTTATTGTCAAGAGAAGGTTCTTATGATATAAAAAAATGCTGAAAATCTTATGGGAACGGGAGAAAACGGGATTGCGCGTATGAAGTCGTAGGCAGAAGCTAGTAATTATATAAAATCACAACAGGTCAAAAAATATTTTAGGTAAGTAACAACGAAGTTTTAACAAATGTTTATAAATACAGCAATTAATGGGAGACAGGAGCCCGTACTAAGCAGAGCCTGTGTTATGGGTCTCCGGGCCTCCTAAGCTCGTGAGTTTTTTTTTTTAGTTTAACCGTTTCTTAGTTTAACGGTTTCTGTATAATTCTGTAAAATAGTCCATGATTAATAATTTAGTAGTAATTAAATAGTCCATGGTTAAATTCAAGACATGGCGCTACAGATTACTTAATAGTCATTACGTAACTGGCGCGGCGACGATACTGGTGTTGTAGTTATCAATATTTGATGAACTATCAAACTTAATGCCAAGCTCTAATCTATACTTGACACTACCATAGCTAACAATTTTGACATTTTGCCTATACTAGCAACTATAACCAACTCAAGGACAAAACCGGAAACTTCAGAGCATACAAAAAATCTGCATGAAAATATGAACCCGAAAATAAACATAATATAATAAAATTAGAGGTTCGCTGGCACAAAGCGACCGTAGCGACCTCTGTATCAAGGAAAAACTTTGAACAAAACCTTCTTTGAAAAGTTTAGGGTCAATCCGTTTGAAGCAGACCTTCTGTTTTCGGTAATCTAGTTTGGGGCTTTCAAAAATGTTACTCTTTACGTGGAAACTTACCTTTCAGAATAAAGTGGAATAGTTCAGGATATACTATTATTCAATAATAAATAGGACCTTTTGTTCATTAAAAGCTTATGTATGTATAGGAACTGCCTCGTTGATCGAGTACCTGGGAGCGCGACTATTGAGTAAGGGCTTTATGGTTCGGTAATAGGGTCGGAAAACGTATTTATTATTTTGTGTTTCGGAAATCGTGGCTGGCGCAAGCGCCGATGCTAGCCAGTAGGCTGCGCAACATCGCCGCGACCGCGCATGCTGCTCATGAGGAAGATCTCTTCTGTGGTTCGCAACTAGTAGAGGTTTTCTCAGTATATTCACGTGAGTAATCCGCGGTTTTTAGTAAATTTAGTATGTCTCACAATGGATATTATAAAAATGGATTACACTTAAATAAGTGGCCATCAGTTAGGCTATTCAGTAAGATGTTAACTCGAACTCTCGAAGTAAGCTCGGTAGCATTATCGCTCTTTAAATGACATGGCAGACCGCAATCGAGGTCAGTTGGAGAGTTCGAATTGATATCTTACACAGTAACCGAACTGGTCTCCATAGACTCGAGTCGGTATTTTTTTTACATTTGACAACTTAAGTAAGTACTTAAAATTGTTTTAGTTTTATTATTTTCCAATAATTTTTACTTTTACGTGTACGTATATATACTAAAATAAAACATAACATAACAAAACATTACATCACGCCTTTTATCTTAAAAGGGGTAGGCAGAGGTGCCTATTACTACACTAGGTGTACAATGTAACACTCACTTTTCACTATTTAAGTTCCATGTAATAGGGGATTAGCATATTACCATATACCGGGCACAATTCCAGGCTCCGTGGCAATATTAAGATATTTATAAAAAAACCAGTAATACTTTGATCGTCCAGGGAATACAACCCGAGACCCCTTACCCGGCAGTCGCAATTGCGACCATTTGGCCAATGAGGCAGCCTGATACTAAAACCAACTTTAAAACGAAACCATTGTATATGTTTTAGCAAGGTCCATAAATCTAAAGTAACTATAAATAAAAACAGTGGGTCGACTGTTTTTAAAGTACAAGGTAACCCTAATGGATTTATGTTCGTAGCTCATAAAACATTAAAGTTATAACAAAAACGTCACATTGAGGGGGTAAATAGTTTTCAAAGTTGTTTAATGTTACTGTAACGTTGTTTTAATCTAATGGACAAAAGGTTAAGCTACGCTACTCAAGGGTGATTTGAGGACGAGTGACCACATCTTCATCAGTGCCTTAACCAACGGCCCTTGACAGGATTAAGGCCATCGTACTCCTAACCAGCACGGCTCCGCCACGGCTTCAATCGAGCAATTTACTTGTCATTTGAATACATAATACATACTTCTTTCGCTTCATCAACAATCATCAATATTTTCATGCATGCTCGTCGGTAAAGAGTACTTAAGCCCTTCTAAATATTCGGAGTCGCGGAGAACCTAACGGGTAACCGGGGCTCCGGCTCGACGTGCAGGAGAAGGAACGGGGTGGTTTTTAGTCAGTAAGAGTCTGACACTCCCTTCCGCCTCACCCAGGCGGGAGCAGTCATTCGATGATTTTCCCCCCTTAAATAAAAAACCCTTCTAGATCGCTAATCTGGTCAGTCTAGCGCTCTAGACGCCAATATGTCCGTTTACCGACGGCCCCATTCATATCCGCTCTGCATAATTCTTTTTTTTTTAATGGCAAAGCCGGTAAACGAGCAGATGGATGATCTGATGGTAAGCAATCGGCATCGCCCATGGACACCTGGAACACCAGAGGCGTTACAAGTGCGTTACCGGCCTTTTGGGGATTAAGAGTTTGAGGATCGTTGGGGATTCAGGGATTGGGGAGATTGGGGAAGGGGAGGGTAATTGGGCTTCCGGTAACCTCACTCACACGACGAAACACAACGCAAGCGTTGCTTCACGTCGGTTTTCTGTGAGGCCGTGGTATCACTCCGGTCGAGCCGGCCCATTCGTGCCGAAGCATGGCTCTCCCACGCTTAATTTCTTTCGTTATTCTTACTTTTATCCATCCTTTCTACACATTCAAACCAGCCTAACATTCCCTTATCAATCCTTGTCGCTACATCATCTTTCATAGTCATTTAAATATGAACTTTAAATCGTGTGTCACACACGACGAAACAGAACGAAAGCGTTGTTTCATGCTGGTTTTATGTGTTGCCGTGGTATCACTCTGGTTGAGCCGGCCTATTTGTGCCGAAGCATGACTCTGCCACGCTACTTCTCTCTAGAAGTAGCGTGGCAGAGTGGTCACTATCTGGAAATTTATTATCACTCGCAAAAGCTTTCCTAGATTAATAATAAGCCCAGTTATTAATACTCTAGAATTGTCTGCGTATAAAAGGGAATCATTGTTCCTATTACTCAGCACCATAAATCCCGGACGACCTCTTCTTTTGTTTTTCTAAAACTAGACTTTTATTTGGAAAATGTGCCCGATACTTATATTTAATAGATTTGTAAGAAAAATGTTTTAATTGTATCTTGTTCGTGAGTTTAATTTTCGATTTACATTTCAGAAAATTTGAGTAATATTGAGTTTATTGATTATGGCAATTGTCGCGCTGCTACTATGTAGTATTATATATACTAAACTAGTCAAGTTCCTCATCAAATAATGACGTGAGTAAGCCGAAAACATAATAATTTATATGGCAATAGTGATACAAAAAGCGTTAAGTTTTATTTATTTATTTTACATATTTTGCACATATACAACTTACGGACCTAATACCTAAGTTATGTTATGTATTACTCTGACATTCCCTTATAATACATTGCATTTTAATAATTCGTTGACATGTAATTGTCATCTAATTCAATTACTCGTATGTTACTTGAAATTACTAGTAAGTTAAATGAAGTGTTTAATTTATATATATATTTGATTTTGTTTTATTTTTATTGAATTGTATTATTAATTTATTTGATTTCATTGATTTATTTGTCATTATTTTTTAATTTGGTTTTATTTACGTATTATCAAAACCGTGTTCGACACAATTGTTTGTATTGTTTATGAATAAATAAATAAATAATACTTCTAGTTTCGACTTCAAGTTGAGTAATATAATAGAGGTATTGATTAATGTCTCACCATTACAATACGAAAACATTATAGGCAAAAAACCACCAAGCTATGCAATTCCCTTTCCAAATTAACACAAGGAAATGTTGACAACATCAATCTGGACTCTGTACAGTACACCCTAATTCCCGAAGTCCAGAATGAATCATAAACTTGTCCAGAAATACACGTGCGTAACTATATATCTGTTTAATGTTATTTCTTCAACTCCTAACGTAAATAAATGGCAAACAAACGCACATTGTATAAACATTTTTACCTATCCGTGATCTTAAATAGATCATTGCTAATTCAGTTTGATTGCACGCTGTTTTCACCTTTAAAGCTGAAGGTTATAGGGCTTAAATTGGCGTGAAGGTAGTTTGTGTTGTACGCCCTTTTTGCTTTTAAGATGTTATTTGCAAAAAACAGCTGATTTTGAATACGTCATAATCCATGTCTTAAATTTGGGAGAACCATGTACCAATGGGCCGGCTCGACCTGAGTGATACCACGGCCTCACAGGAAACCGACGTGAAACAACGCTTGCGTTGTGTTTCGTCATGTGAGTGAGGTTACCGGAGGCCCAATTACTTCCTTTAACCAATCTGCCCAATCCCTGAAACCCCAATAATCCTCAAATTCCTAATCCTCAAAAGGCCGGTAACATAATTGTAACACCAGTAGTGTTTAGGTGTCCATGGGCGACGCCGATTGCTTACCTTCAGGTGATCCTAATGCTCGTTAACTGGCTGATTCCATAAAAAAATTACCTATATAGACCTCTAAGAAGAAAATACAGTGTTGCTGGAATGGAAACGCAACACCTACATTTCGCCAGTTATGTTATGAGTCTAGCCAACAAAATTCCAAGCTCCTTACTATTTTCTAGAAAGTAAAAATTTTTAACTTAAACATAATATGCCTGAAACAGTCGAACACCACACCAGTTCCATAGACCATCTTACTTATATTATGTATGTATTAGTGCACGCAATTTGCACCACTCACCTTTGCATAATACGGTTCAGAATCCCATGAAGGGTTACTGCAATTCAGATTGCCACATATTTGTACTGGCTTGATCTGATATCACATTGTCAAGTGGAACTTGCTTAGAAACTGAGTTTGCAAGCTAACGGTGTGTTTAATATCGAATGGTTGTTTGTATTTTCGTCTTGGTCTGTTGGTATTTGGTAACATGCTGAATTTGAAGTTCGTTTACGTGACATATATGGCAATAGGTTTACAATTTCAATGGCGCTGATAACACCACTGGATGCAGTTTGCAGTCAATATCGGCATATGTAAATATTTGGGTGAGGCCTTTTTTTTTGAGAGGGGAAAATCGTCCAATGACTTCTTCCGCCTTGTGTTGGCGACTTTTATTGACTAAAAACCACCCCGTTCATTCTCCTGCTTTTCGAGCCGGAGCCCCGATAATTTGAGTGAGGCCTATATTCATCCTTTTTTTTTAATAAAACGTTTTCTCATGCTACGATTTTGTCTTGTGTCATGGGTGCGTTTACAAACATATATATGACACCCAAACCCGAAACAACAATTAGTGGTTCACACAAAGTGTTGTTCTGTGCAGGAATCGAACCCGCCGCGGTACGCTGCAGGGCAGCCAAACGGTTGCCCAGCCACCGTACCACAGTATAAAAAATACCGTACCAACCGTGCTCAACCAACTCATTGGACGTCTTGTGGTGGGTATTATGATATGTTCTATGTCCAGCAGCTAAGATGAAGGTCGAATATTGAAAGCTTCAGATGGAAAACGCTACTAACCGGTCTCTGTCAAATTGTATAGTTCCTAAGCTAAATATTTTTATTCGTTCATTGGTATACATCGGTTTAGCCTTGATTTTATCGAAATTCGAAACAGTGTGATTGAAGAGTTAATTATAAAATCAACCAAATAATTATTTTATATGAAGTCTGTTCAAAATACCGATACGATATATAAAAAACCGATTTTTACTCCCTCTTTTTTCGAAATCTGTTTATTGATACACTTGAAACACACTTTTCTGGAAACGGCATCAAAATCGATTCAGACAATCGCTAGATAATCACGCCTAAACATATATTCATACAGGTCAAATTGTGAACCTCCTTTTTTGTGAAGTCGGTGAATAAATATAATATACCTGAGTCAAGAGTTGAATGAAACAATTTACTAAATAGCACTACAAACTTGCTTAAACAAAGCAACGTAGCTTTTGTCAATAATTCCACGAATTCTTACACTGCAGCGCTCAGAACATATTTTCAGTTTCATTACAAACCGCTGTAAATTTCAGGAAAGCAATACATGTAGGTATGACGACATTTCCTATTTCGACTGAAACGCCTGAAATATTTTGAAATGCGATATATTTTTGTGAACTACTTTTGCAACTGAATTTTGTAGTTGGAATATACAAGTGTTGTGTTCATTTTAAAGTTGTAGTTTTAGTTTGTTTTGTTACAAAAAGGGTGGGCAGAGGTGCCTTCATTTTACACTTTTATGTTTTAGTAGACTGATGTATTATTATATAAGTACGTATTAAATATATGTAATTATGATAACTGCCTCATTGGCCGAGTGGTCGCAAGTGCGACTGCCGGGCAAGGGGTCTCGGGTTCGATTCCCGGGTCGGGCAAAGTATTACTGGGTTTTTCTCAGTGGTAGCACGGAGTCTGGAACTGTGCCCGGTATATGGCAATAGGCTCACCCCCTATTACATGGGACTCATAACATAAATAGTGAAAAGTGGGTGTTACATTACAGTGGCATTAAGTACCGTAATGTGCACCTCTGCCTACCCTTTCGGGGATAAAAATGCGTGATGTTATGTAATGTTATGTAATTATGATAAGTGTATGGTTCTACTTCATTATTTAAGTTATAATTCTTTAAGACTGCCTCGTTCGCCGAGTGGTTGCAAGTGCGACTGCCGGGCAAGGGGTCTCGGGTTCGATTTCCGGGTCGGGCAAAGTACTACAGGGTTTTTTTATTCTCTGTAGTAGGTCGGAGTCTGAAATTGTGCCCGGTATGTGGCAATAGGCTCAACCCCTATTACATGAGACTCATAACATAAATAGTGAAAAGTGGATGTTACATTACAGTGGCATTAAGTACCGTAATGTGCACCTCTGCCTACCCTTTCGGGGATAAAAAGGCGTGATGTTATGTAATGTTATGTAATTATGATAAGTGTATGGTTCTACTTCATTATTTAAGTTATAATTCTTTAAGACTGCCTCGTTCGCCGAGTGGTTGCAAGTGCGACTGCCGGGCAAGGGGTCTCGGGTTCGATTCCCGGGTCGGGCAAAGTACTACAGGGTTTTTTTATTCTCTGTAGTAGGTCGGAGTCTGAAATTGTGCCCGGTATGTGGCAATAGGCTCAACCCCTATTACATGAGACTCATAACATAAATAGTGAAAAGTGGGTGTTACATTGTACAGTGGCATTAAATGCTGTAATGTGCACCTCTGCCTACTACTCCGGGTATAACAGGCGTGATGCTATGTTATTTAAGAACAGATTTACGATGATATAGATAGAATAAATATCCTTTAAAATGATCTATAAATACAGCTTTTAATCTACGGTCGGTACATGAACCAAATAATAAAAAAAATATGTTTTGATATTTTTTTCTTTTTTAAGTAACAAAATACTCTTGTTCTATATTTAAAAGTAAAAACAAAAAAGGTTTTACAGGGTTACTTTAAAAATGTTAACAACCTCGCAGGGCCCTATTACTTATAACAACTTTGTTCTACTTACTTTTTAAAATTCATCAAATATGTACAAAAAATGTTTTTTATCATTCCATACACGTGTCAGTTTTATTTAAATATCTTTGTATGAATCTATCAACTACATTGTGGAACTTATACGGCATATAGTATGTGTTCGATATTGACTAAAAAAAATATAGAAATAGACTAAGTATCTAATAAGTAACTGAAAAAAGAAATCTCGTGTTATTTATTACTAGCTACTTCCGCGCGGTTTTACACGCTCTGCTCAACTCCTATTGGTCGTAGCGTGATGTTTTATAGCCTATTTATTTATTTATTTATTACAGTCACAACGGTTGAAAACAAAAACCAATTAAAGTAACTGGAATAGCATATAGCCATCCTCGGTAAATGCGCTGTCCAACACAAAAATAATTATTCAAATCAGACTTGTAGTTACGGAGATTAGCGCGTTCAAACAAACAAACAAAAAAAACAACCTCTTCCGCTTTATACCTCTATAATAGTATAAGATTTATTGTCCTTAAGGTTATTTTCTTTTGGTGTTACATTTGTTGCATAATCGAACCAATAAAACTATGTAACTAGAGAATTGTATTGTGAACCTGATTGGAAAAGAGTAACCTATGGAGTTTCTTGCTCGTTCTTCTCCATAGGAATTTACACCTTGGAATGAGCAAATAGCTTCATCTTTATTATTTTTTTGATGACGTTCAAAAGTGCCTTCCTGGTCTAATTGACATAAATGATTTTGACTTTGACTTTGACTTCGTTGGTCCATTGGTTACAAGTGCGACTGCCACGAAGTAGGTATTATTAGGGTTCTGTTTTTGGAAAAAACTTGAAAAGAAAAGACTGTGATATGCCTGTAAATTATTGCTCAATAATATAATTACTGGGTGGCAAGTCGACAAAATGCTACAGGACCGCCAACTGGAAGGGGTCCCCGTTTAGATGTCTTTCATCTAACATGTCTTTTTTTGGGAACAAGTGGCCAATCCGATTAATTTGCCAAGGGCTCAAACGGCATAGTAGACGCCACTATCGCTGTTATCTCTTCTGGGATAGAAAAATAGAAAATACATCATGTCTCATGTGTATAAAGCAAGTAATTTTTTTTTTAATACATTTATTTGCTATGAATAGGTAGTAGGTACAAATTATTAGGTGTTATAAAATTTTAAGGTTCCTTGTACATTCTACCTTAATTGGCATGCAAATAATATAACATAACATCACGCCTTTTTATCCCCGAAGGGGTAGGCAGAGTTGCACATTTCGGCACTTAATGCCACTGTACAATGTAACACCCACTTTTCACTATTTATGTTATAAGTCCCATGTAATAGGGGGTGAGCCTATTGCCATATACCGGGCACATTTCCAGACTCCGTGCTACTACTGAGAATTTTTTTAAAAACCCAGTAATACTTTGCCCGACCCGGGAATCGAACCCGAGACCCCTTGCCCGGCAGTCGCACTCGCGACCACTCGGCCAACGAGGCAGTCATGGCATTGGCATGCAAATATACATTTTAAAATAATTTATCAAAACTTATCATCCAAGAACTCTTGTACTGAATAATAACACTTGTGCAAAAGTAATTCTGTAACATGCTTCTTAAATTTAGTTAGTGATTGTTCCTTGATATTATTCGGTAACTTATTATAAACAAGTGGTGCCATACAAATAACACTTTTCCTTAAAAGAGCAGTTTTAAAAACACCCGTGCTTAAAAGATTTTTGTATTGAGATCTAATGCTTATTGTATAAGATAATAAAAACATAAACAATACCTTTTCAATTCCTGTCAAATACAATAAATATATTCATTTCCGCAGTTTGTGCACACAGGCAAAGATATTGTTTGTTTCTTTGTTTAAGCATTCATATATCTGGTTCTACCGGTCTGATTTGATACCGGGCTAATGTATACGGAGCCGCGGAGAACGTAAAATGTTACCGGGGTTCCGGCTCAAAATGAAGGAGTAGGAACGGGGTGATTTTTAATCATTAAGAGTCTGACTCTCTCTTGGGTCACGCAAGTGAGAAAGGTAAATTTTCCCCCCTTTAAAAAACCAATCTGATTTGAAATATATTTTCCCTCGACACCCTAACTCTGTAACTATCATTTGCATTGCGGCAATGCTCGATCAGTGTTCGAGCCCTAACGGAGTCCTTAACTGTGAACTGTATGTTTTATGTACGCCTAAGTTAATATGTCTCAAGATATTTATTCAACCAAGTTAGTGGTATTTTCAAAAAATATCATTAGGTTAGGTACATTAAAGTTAGGTAAAAAAAAGTTTAAGTTTAAAGTTTATTAAGGGCCGATTTTTCCAACGCTATATTTTTCAAAATCAAAGTCAAAGCATTTATTTCAATTAAACCACAATTTGGTACTTTTGAAACGTCAACAAACACAAAATAAATAATAGTCTGTCAGCCAGTCCGTCAGTGAAGCTAGGTGAAGCTAGGTGAAGCTAGGTGCTCATTCCAAAATGTAGATTCGAATGGAAAAGAAAAAGAAAAAAACTCCATTCGTTACTCTTTTTAAAAAAAGTATGTATGTTTTATGATAAATAAAATTAGAGTAATAATTTTGAATATTTGACAGTTCTTATTTTGAAAATATCCGTTTTATTTTACAGTTTAAAATTTATCAGTTGACTAGCTGACCCGGCAAACTTCGTACAGCCTAAATTTTTTTCCTCACCTTTTAAGCTTTCCCTGGACTTCCACATACATTTAAAAATCAAAATTAGCCAAATCGGTTCAGTCGTTCTCGAGTTTTAGTGAGACTAACGAACGAAAATTCATTTTTATTTATATGTATATTACATATATTGATAAATCGGTCCTAAGACCGCTAAAAGTGGAACAGTAATATAATAAGTTAACCATAATTATTATGAAGAAGCAAGAGAAAAATATACCGAGTAGTCGCTCAAAATAAAAATATTTTTTACGTAATTTTATCGCCAGGATTTTTCTCCAGAGAAACAAAAACTTTTCCACAAAAAGAAAAAACAGAAGTCATGATAAACTGAACCTAACCCTCCCAAAGCTGCAAAAACCAAAAAATTTTAAACCTTACGTTCCTTATTTTAATGTACATATTCAAACCACACATATATTTTGGGATACCTTCTTTTTTCGAAACAACTGGGGTATAGAAACAAAAGTAATTCAAACTGGCCATTAAGATTTAAGAAAAATAAAAACACGATAAAAACGAGTGTTTTACCAAAAAGGTCTATTACTCACTTGGGATAAACAACACTTGTAGCACTTTCAACTTTATTTGTTTTAATCTAATGTTGTAAATCAAATGATAAGGATTGACACGCTGGTCACCGTACCATAAGACAAAGCCTTGCCCTTGGGACAAAGTACTATACTTATGAAACTTTTAACTTTTTTGTTAAGATATATAAAGCTTAAAATCGGATGAAAAATTTAACAGAACGGAGTTATTTGACTTGCTGTACGTTGCCCTAAGTGCTTTAGGAAAACTTGAGTTTACTTAGAAAGAAAGAAAGAAAGAAAGAAAAATAATTTATTCGCCACCAGACATGGACCACCGAAAATTAACACACAACATAAACATTGAAAAACTAAAATAAAAAACACAAAATAACAAAAAAAAAAAACAACAATAAAGGCAAAAAACGTTATAAAAAAAAGCAAAATAAAAGAGACAGGGTGGCAGCATGTCCATGACGAAAGGGCTCGCCAACTCAGTCTAAGCTGGGCACAGTAAGTACCCAACACTGGTTTTCAGTTGGCACCCCTGCAGTGACGCACGGACGGAAGCAACGAAAAATTATTTAAAGGAAAATAATAGGAATACATTTAAAGGACAGAATAAAAAGGATACCTACTCAAAGGAACTGTATTTTCATTCTGAAAAGTGCTCTACGTTCGATTCTGGAGACAAGTAAATTTTTGCAGGGGGTTATGAATGACTGACGAAATGTTTATATTTGGTCCACGTTTTAAATTATTTTATTATTAACGGGGCTCCTCCTGCCCGGGTGAGGCAGGAAGGACGTCTGGACTGTCAGACGCTTACTGACTAAAAACCACCCCGTTCCTTCTCCTGCACTTCGAGCCGGAGCCCCGGAACGGTAGGCAAATGTTCGACTACTCCACATTTTTACTAGTAATGAGCCCCATATAAGAACAGACAGGTGAATTGTAATATTATCCTAATAATATACCTAGGTACCGAATTCTAATCTAGATTTGGATCGAAGAAAATTAAAAAAAAATACTCCTTGTGTACTCGAGAATTCAACTAGACTGTCTTTGTAGTAATAGATAAAATTGACTGACGTGTCGTGAATTATGGGCTCCCAGTATCGCTTGAAACTAATCGAGTAGCCTCGTCAAACAGTTGCTTAAGTACGCCGTATAACTTAATTTTGACAGTCCTTGGTCAACAATGACTTTATTAACCTGTGATATGCCGAAACGTAGATCTACGCGAGACACAATATATTTTCTACTGCGTACCGGCACTATACTATACCGGCACTGGAGGGGTTAATTACTATACCAAGATGGCGTCAAAGGATAAAATTACATAACCTAACCTTTAATAACCTTTAAAAGATTAACAAATCCCGACTGACATTTAAAGAAATTAACATGCTTAAACAAAGTCTAAAGGATTATCGTGAATAAATCTATACACCCCCATACATCCAGAAATAGCACAAAAATGTTCGTAAACAAACAAACAAAACGATGTAAATATGATTATGGACATTGTAAACAGGAAAGTAAATAAATATTCTATATATTGTATAACATGGGTATCATATTTTCTTATCTAAGCCTATTAGGAGAGATGACATTACTGGAGACTTCGTTGAAAGTAGACCAGAGACTATGAGTTGCTGTCGCTGGCAACTTTGTTGCTTGATGACGAAAGCAAAAACTGTTGTTGCGTGGTGCTGATTGAGATGTAAGATGTGGATACTTTTTCAATCTATACATATAAATCAAATTGAAGTATCTGTTCGTAATATTAAAATAACCACTGTTTACTACATGTATATGAATATAGAGGTACATACGATACAAATACCAAAATATAGCAAAAAGATGTGTCCTACCACATAATTGTGAACGATATAGCTTTTTGTAACTTATTATTATACAGTTCCACCCTAATACCTCATTAAAATGATTAAGGACGACTGACAAAAAGTCGTCCTTCTATCTCTCGTCTACACAACATCATACTTAATGTTTAAGTCCGTAATACTTTAGAAGATTTCGCGCAAATATGGCGAGAGATGATGTAACATTATTTCAAGTTAAATTAAACCGATAGTGACTCTCATTTTATGTTTTATGATGAAGATTTTATTATATGACTTTACATTTATTATAGGAATACCTACAAATATGTATATATTTGTAGGTATAGGCACATTACGGAACTTAATGCCACTGTACAATATAATATCCACTTTTCACTATTTATGTTATAAGTCCCATGTCATAGGGGGTGAGCCTATTGCCATATACGAGGCACAATTCCAGACTCCGTGCTACTAGTGAGAATTCTTACAAAAACCCAGTAAAATTTTGCCTGATCTGGGAATGGAACCTGAGACTGGCCCGACAGTCGCACGTGCAACCACTCGGCCAATTAGGCAGGCCTACCAGTATGTACCAGTACCGATGTGTAGCTACAAATATGCATAGACACAGTTATGAGATATTTATACGTAAACGTTTGTAGATAAAAATAAGTCGTATTTTTATGTAAGCCTTGAAAGTATCTTGAAGTAGATTAGGATAAAGATTTTTGTTTATATTTTCCTTGATGTGTTAGAGGTTGAGTAGAGTCGTTCAAAAATATGACAAAAAATCTAAAAGCTTCAGTAATCCCTACACATACAGGCTGTCTCTAAAGTCGACGATCAAATGGCACTAGGCAAGGTTCCAGCAGTCATCAGATATATATAAAAAAATCTAACTTATTTAAATTACAATGACTTATGTGTAGAGGTAGAGATCGTGGTGGCCCAGAGGTTTAAGACATGCATGAAGATGCGGGTTCGAAGCCTACCAACGGCAAGTACCAATGTGACTTTTTCCGAGTTACATGTACTTTCTAAGATTATCTAGACACCACTGACAAACGGTGAATAAAAACATCATGAGGAAAGCTGGGCTTATAATTTCTAATCATAAGTTTGTATTCGCCAACCCGTATTGAGCAAGATTAATGCTCAAACCTTCTCCGTGTGAGAAGAGGTTTGCAGTGGGCATTTATAGGCTGTTAATGATGATGATGATGACTTATGTTTAATCCGAAATTGGTATAGGGTGTACTTTTTCGTGGATTACACGTCAGTCATCGTGATTTAAAAACTATATGACTTAGATTTTTTTTAATATTTTTCTGGTAATTGTTAGAACCTTGTCGACCACCTGATGCTATTTGATGGTCGACTTTAGAGACAACCTGTGTAGTAGCAGATACTTCTAATGGGTAATACAAGTGCCAACAGTCACAGATTATTTTTGATTTTACAATTTTTCCTCTGTCTTTGGTGAATTTACAAACCTACCATATCACATATTATACATGACACCCAGACCAGGAACAACAATCTGTGGATCACACAAACAGTTGTTCCGTGCGGGAATCGAACCCACGACACGGTGGCAGCCAGTTGCCCAGCCACCGCGCCAACCGTACAGTCAAAGTCAATCTCTAACGATTTTATTATATGTAATTAAATATGTAGGTGCATTTATGAACTAAAATTAAAACACAGATTAAAAAAGGAAGATTAAAAGGAGTATTACTTAATTATGGATCTGGTTAGGTTACAAAAGTAGATTAGCTTTTATGTCAATAAGATTAAGGTTGAAAGTACTTTATCAGTGGTGGCATTGAATTTTGTAGATTCAATCTGATATTTTGAGACAAACGTCTGGTAATGAACCTTAATATAATTGGCTGAGAATAAAAATTCCAAGTAACGTCCACCATCACAAGCTTCATAAAAAACAAAATCAAATACTCCAAGAATAAGACTTCGTGGAATTTTATTCATAGAACTGTTGGGAAACCATAAAAATATGATGGAAACAACATTCTCCCTTGATATTTATAACTTTGAGTTATTTATTTATATGTAATGTAATTTAGTTTTATTATGAATAGAATAATTGCTTTTTTTATGGCATAAGCCGGTAAACTAGCAGACGGATAACCTGATGTAATATGGTGGTCGTTGGGGATTCAGGAATTGGGGAGATTGGGGAAGGGGAGGGTAATTGGGCCTCCGGTAACCTCACTCAGACGACGAAACACAACGCAAGCGTTGCTTCACGTCGTTTTTTTGTGAGGGCGTGGTATCACTTCGGTCGAACCGGCCCATTCGTGTCGAAGCATGGCTCTCCCACATTTTATTTTGATGATTTGATAATTCCATTCGGATTTGTTTGTTCGATCTACAATCAGGTTGAAGAAAGCAGTTTAAATCTTAGAGGTTTATCATAGAGTGTTCGAAACTGGCCTCGGTTAAATGTGTAGTCTCTTAGTCCTTATGATCTTTAAATCGGATCCAGACATCCTGAAAATCTAAGCAACAGTTTAACAATCGCATTTTATGACAAACTTAAAAGTTACAACGCCATTAAGTACATATTTTTATGTCGAATTATCTTCCAAACAATGAATTCCTTATGGGTATGTAGACGGTTAACGAGTTAGATAAATAGTTGGTTAATGGCTTTTTTAATGACGTCTAGAGTTAATGGGGAAAATAATGAGGATTTTCCATGAGTACTTTTTTTCTTTCCTCCTGACCTTTTCTTATCCAGGTCAGATAAGTCTTAAGCTGGTTCTGGTAAATGCTTGCATGTAATAAGCGTCAATTACCTGTAGCGTCAATAAGAGTGTATTTTTTAAGGGGGGAAAATCATCGAATGGCTTCTCACTCCCGGGTGAGGCGAGAAGCAGTGTCTGACTTATACTGACCAAAAACTCCGTTGTTACTCCTGCACGTCGAGCCGGAGCCCCGGCCACCAGTTAAGTCCTCCGCAGCTTCGTATCGGCATCAGCCCTATTGGGCCCCATCCGTGGTGGTCTGATGGCTCTTAGAGAGGCTCGCGGAATGTATCACTTGTTAAGTGGTCCGTTCGTTGCATACTGTCTATATAATTGAATTGATAATATTTGACGTCTAATCTGTATACCAAATAATTTGATTAATAAATAAATAAATTGATACAATACAATTTAATACTTTGTGTCAATTATGCCGTACCTACTTTATTGGAGCTTAGTGTTCAGGAGCCATAGGCCCTTGTAGAACTAGATGATAGAGGTAACAACATAACTCTGTTATGCATGATTAGACAAAAATCTCATATAAATAAATAAACATAATATACAATAGTGATATATCTTCAAACAATACATATTATAACAAAACACTAAAACTAAAATCACCGTACAAAAACATATATGAAAACTTGTTTGCGAAATCGAGCATTAATTTTGGTAATGTGACACACCCCATATCACTGTCACCATGGCATATTCACCATTAAATATATTTATCGTAAATATCAATTTCCTGTGAACCCATTCTGTGACGTAGGGTCGTTATCCTATGAACGCCTTTCCGACGGATGGGTATGTGTGTAGGTATATTGAATGCGTGTAGGGTGTGTGTGTTTAAAGTTGCTTATGTGGGTGTGATGATCATAGTTTTAAATGTTGTCGTCATCATCAACAGCCCATGAAGGTCCACTTCTTGACTATGAGCCTCCTTTACAAAAGAGAAGTTTACTATAATCTCAAAGCTTATCAAACGACACAGCAAAACTGTGGAATGATCAGTCGTCGGCGGTATTTCCGAACCGATACAACCTTCGAACCTTCAAGAAAAGATCGTACTCCATTTTAAAAGGCCGATAACGCACCGGTGACTCCTCTGGTGTTGCGGGTGTCCATGGGCGGCGCTGATCGCTTACCATCGTTTGCCTCCTATTCCATAAAAAAAACGAGTCGGAGATTGCAGATTAAAGGTCATCGCAATAAGCAAGGATAAATAATATAAAAGGGTCATACGACATACAATTGTTATAGTTCATATTTAAATGACAATGACATTGGTGGGTTGGAGCCGTACCCGAGCCGCGCTTATTAGGTGAGCGATGACTGTAAAAAGTTTCGGGTTTTCATCTTAAACTTAAACCTGCAGGAGGACTGGGATGCCGTCTCCTCCATTTGCGAAACAGTCGTGCTTCCTAAGGAGGAGGCGGGACGCGTGAGGCAGTGAAGCGCCGCCTCCTCGCAACCCAGCCATCGCGAAGGACACACCGGGCGTCAGGGATCGCGGGACGATCTCCGGCCAACGTAAGCGCGCGCCTGCGGACGGCGAGCATAGATGGCTCCCTGTCCGACCAGAAACAGACCCGACCGTACGGCGCGTCGCATTCCGCGCGCGCCTCAAAGAGCCATCAGACCACCACGGATGGGGCCCAAGAGGGCTAATGCCGATTCGGAGTAGCGGAGAACCGAACGGGTTACCGAGGCGCCGGCACGACGTGCAGGAGAAGGAACGGGGTGATTTTTAGTCAGTAAGAGTATGACACTCCCTCCCGCCTTACCCAGGCGGGAGCAGTCATTCAATGATTTCCCCCCCTTAAAAAAACCTGCAGGAGGACTAGAGGTAGCAAAAACAAAACTTTTAGTAGACAAAATTTGATATATGACTCTATATTAAAATGTAATGTTTGACGGTCTTTGGTACTAACATATAGCCTTAGGATACGTTAAAATTGTGTTTTTCGAATTCAAAAATAAAGTCCGTTTTTACAAATTGTAATATATCGCAGGTGTTCAAAGGCCGACTGTGAAAAAATGAGAACAAAAATATTATATTATTGAGGTAATGCTAACACCTATCAGATTTTGTTGACATCATTTCATGTTTAAATGGTCGTTGCCGGCCTTTTAAAAAGGATTACGATCTATCCTGAAGGTTTGAAAGTAGTATCGTTTCGAAAATACCACCGACAGTAGATTATTCCACAGTCTTGCTGTGCGAGGCAGAAGGTTACCATAGCGAATCGTCACTTATGTTACTACTGTAAAAAATACTACGACTAATAAAGTTCAACGTCTTCTTATTTTTATTTTAAAACAGAAATTAAATAATGTATATCCGTTTCTTGCTTGAAAAATAAATGCTAAATTCTTTACGAACAATTACGTTCCTTCCTCCACGCTGTACTTCATTATGGGGTATTGTTAGGGTTGCCAGTATGGCTCTCCCACACTTAAATGATTGGGTTGTTTCGAGAAAAAAAAACTACGATTGTAAAATCAATGCTAATTATTAAGACCGACAATATAGTCGCTTATAACTTATACAAAGTCAGAGGTCGCTACCTCTTCTAGAATATGGAAACGAGATATATCATCACCACTAACTTACACTGGTCCTCTGCTGGACCATGGACGTCAGTTACACAGGAGGGTCGATCATAATCTCCCACGACTAACAATACACCATTGCGATTAAAATCACCTTTGCATACAACGGCATTACAAAAACACCGCTTTTTACCCCTTTAATCTAAAGTTCCCATCTTGATTCTATGTGGCGGCCCTTACAGTTTAGCCTCTGTTTGCGGGAGCGTACCGTCGCGAGACGATTACTCGCGCAATTGCACACACTCACCCACTCGCTTGCATGTAGTTACACGCGGCACAAGATGGCGAATACTATGGAATATTTTGGGACAATAGTCATGATGCTACTACTGTGTTCTGCATACTACTCATATATGTCAAGCGTCAAGCTCCCTTGTGCGAACAGCTAAGGAACGGAACACCTTGCCGGAATCTGTGTTTCTTGACAAATATAACTTGGGTGTCTTCAAGTTCCGAGTGAACTGGTTGCTTATAGGTAGGCGTGCTCCATCGTCGGCCACATCATCGCTCACCACCGAGCGAGATGGTGGCCAATAGTTAACGTATCAAATATAAAAAAAATGATCTCTGAAGAGGTAGGCAGAGGTGCACATTACGGCACTTAATGTCACTGCACAATGTAACATACACTTTTCCCTATTTATGTTATGAGTCCCATGTAATATTGGGTGAACCTATTGCCATATACCGGGCACAATTCCAGACTCCGTGCTACTACTGAGGATTTAAAATAAAAACTCGGTAATACTTTGCCCGACCCGGGAATCGGACCCGGCAGTTGCACTAGCGACCACTCGACAACGAGGCAGTCAGTAAAAAAATTTTAGTATTATATAATTATTATTAGTGCACCCACTATTTTGTCCTTGTTCCATGATTTGTGCATAAACGTTTTACTTTCTTTCTTCAGTTGCAAGACAAGAGTTACTTGAATATGTTGCAATGAGTAAAGCGGACGGAGTTCACACGGGAGATTGAGAGCTTACACAATAGTCATGAATTGGCCGGCTCGATCAAAGTTATACCACAGGAGACTCGCATGAGACACACTTGCGTTGTGTTTTGTGTGACTTAGGTTACCGGAGACCCAAACTTTACCCAGTACAGTACAGTTTTCGTTTTTCGGACTAAACAACTAAAAACAACAAAAAAAAATCATACATAGGTAATTCGTCCCAAAATTCTGTTCAAAACGAGATTTAGCAGGATGATAGAATAGAACACAGAAAACAATCAGAAGTGAAATCAAATCTTATTTTCTTAAAAAAGCTCTATATTTTCAAAAACAAACGTCGTTTCTAACACAGGAAGTCGACTATTAATTACCTACGTACGTTCATCATAATTACATTCCGACGTACTCCTCTAAGCTTCACTGTGACACACACATACGTATGTTAATACCTAAACGCGATATCGTCAACTTTGTACAAGTTGACATGAATTCCTGACATTCCCCAAGCATACCATCTCATGTTCAAACTCAGAAATAGCGAATTACCAAGAGAAATGCGTATCTCAGAATTCTACCGGGAATGAGTGAGCGAGTAAATGAATGAACGATTTGATTGAACGATGTTATGTGTGTTTCGGTCTTTCGAGACGAATTTGTTTCGCTCTTTACAATTTAGTGTGGCTTTATTGTGATGGGTTGTGATAGAGATTGCTGGTTATAAGCCATGGAGGCGGGAAATATAGACGTGTTAAATGCTTATCTTTCAAGATGGGCCTAAAAGTGTAGTAAAAGAAAAAAAGAATTGTTTATACTTTTTTTAAGTTGATTAAAGTTAGTGTACCTCTATGAGTGAAAGAGAATGAAAGACTTGATATTATTTCTATGTAAAAATTATATATATTGTAATATGTATTATTTTGAAGTTAATAGGTTTTTAATTTTTTACCCGACTGCGCTGTGCAAAGAACCAACAAAGAAAATTAAATTACACTAGCCGGATCCCTTCAATATGGTCCTCAGTCACAAAATAGTAAAAATAACACACACACACAGGACAGAAAACCTAAAATACAACCAAAAATACAGTCTAGATTAGACCATTTTCCATAATTTCTATCTACCTACAACGACTGTCATAAATGATATTTTAATGCAAACTGCTACCTACAGTCTTAAGTATTCTCTAAGGCATGAAGAGATCTTTCCATGCTAATATTAAATTCATTTAATAAAACGCAGTTTTTGAATTCACAGTAACGACTGACATATATTATTTTCCATAGACAAGCATAGACTTAAAATTATACTATAGACAAATAATAATAAAGCTGTCACATATTGTCGTCTATACTACTAGTTAATAATAAAAAGCTACAAACTAATATGCATTATTTTGTTATAATTAACACCTTCCCGTAACAAAATAATGTACAACTACTCAAAATAAAACAACAATTAATTAAACAACAAAAGACAAGTGTTTAAAATTAAATTTCTGAGATTCCCAACAATTTCAAAAATTTATAATGCTTGCTAGCACACAAACCCTTAGTTAGTATGTCTGCAGGCATTTCTGAGGTAGGTATGTATTGAATTTCAACTCTTTTACTTAGGACAACCTCTCTCACAAAATGGTGACGGATATCAATGTGCTTAGTTCGCTTGTGGAACAATGGATTACTAGATAATTTTATGGAACTCTGATTGTCACTATACAAAGCTATAGGTATTTTACTATCAAACACACCCATCTCACTTGTTAAATTTTGAAGATAAATAGCTTCCTTGCAAGCTTCAGATAAAGCCATATACTCGGCTTCGGTGCTAGACAAAGCCACAGTTCTTTGCTTTCTAGACTCAAAACTTATGACACATCCTGACAGTATAAAACTAAAACCGGTATATGACCTTCTGTCTACAGAACTGGAAGCCCAATCAGCATCAACATAGCCATGCAAATTACAATTAGTTCGCTTATAAACTAGGCCATACTTTTTAGTTTTCTGTAAATATCTAAGCAATCTTTTCAAATGATTCCAATGACTTTGATCAAAACATGTATTATATTGACTTAAGAAACTGAGACTAAAAGAAATATCTGGTCTTGTTAACACAGAAAGGTACATTAAACAACCAACTAATTGTTGATAGGGAAGTCTATCATCACACTGTTTACCTTTCTCTAATTTCAAGTTAGTTTCTATTGGTGTTTCTGAGGGTTTACAATCACTCATGTTAAATCTAGCCAATACATTGTTTATAAATTGTTCTTGGTTAATAGCAATATAATCTTTACTTACTTTAACTTTCATGCCAAGACAATTTTTTATTTGACCTAAATCTTTAATTTTATACTCACACTCTAGTACATTTTTCAATTCTTTATATGTTGATTCACAATTATAAAACACAAAGAAGTCATCCACAAACAATGCAACATATACCTTAACATTGTTATAACATTTAATGAAAAGACATGGTTCATATTTTGATTTTACATAACTTAACTTTAACAAACTGTCCTCTACCCTAGAATACCAAGCTCTGGCAGACTGTTTCAAACCATATATTGCACGTTTTAACTTTAAAACTTTATTTTCACAATTGGCAAAGTTACAATTTTCTGGTATTTCTAAAAATACACTTTCATTAATATGACCATTAAGAAATGCAGTGGGTACATCTAAGTGATTCATTTGAAGATCAAACTGTACACTTAAAGCAAAAAGAAGTCTTAATGTAGAGTACCTTAGCACAGGTGAGAATGTCTCGTTAAAGTCCACTCCTTTCACTTGGGTAAAACCTTTAGCAACGAGCCTTGCTCTATAGCGCACTTCACCATCACTATTGTATTTCTTTTTGAACACCCATTTACACTGTACAACTCGAGCATCACTAGGTCTATCTACTAGTTCCCAGGGATCTCTATCACTAAACGATTGCAACTCTTCTTTAATTGCTTGCTGCCACTTTACACTATCTGGTCCGTTGATGGCATCATTTAATGATATCACATCACTAATCACTCCATCCTCTATGCACATGTTAGCGTAACCATAGTAATCTGGCTTCCTCCTGATACGTTTCTGTACATTTTCAGTACTAGTGGGAGAACAATCAATATCTATGTCATCTGACATAACTGAAATTGACTTGTAGGTACTCTCTGACTCTGAACTTACGTTTTGTGGTACATAGCTCTCATCATTATCAATGTTATCTGATGTATCTGAACTAGATTCATCTGACAGTTCATTTCCCACTGAATCCTTCTGTCCTTCACATGTATTCTGCACTGTCATCTGTGTTGTCATCATATCATTTTCGGGTTCCATGACCACAACATCTCTTGCCACTGTTACAGAATGTGATTCAGGATCATACAGTCTATACCCTTTGACGTTCTCAGAGTATCCGACCAAAAATAACCTTTTTGCCTTTTTATCCCATTTCAACCGTTTTTCTTTCGGTATGTGTGTCATTACTAAGCTGCCATAGACACGTATGTGGCTTACATCTGGTTTACTACCTGTCCACATTTCAAATGGGGTACTACGTTGAAGACCCGCAGCTGGAGATCTGTTCTTCAAGTAAACTGCAGTTTGAACTGCCTCTGCCCATAAATTCTTATCAAATTTGGCATCAAATAAGAGACATTTAGCTTTTTCTACAACTGATCTATTATATCTCTCACAAAGCCCATTCTGTTGTGGTGTGTATGGGTTTGTTTTCTGGTGTATAATTCCAGTCTGCTTTAAATAATTTTCCATTTGTGCTGAACAGAATTCTCCACCATTATCTATTCTTAATATCTTTATTTTTGTAGACTTTTGGTTCTCAACTAAGTTTTTAAATTGTTTAAAGTAGGAAAAAGTCTCATCTTTAGATTTGAGGAAATATACAAAAGCCATACGACTATAGTCATCTATCAGCAGTAGAAAATATCGAGCGACTTATTCTCCATGGGTCCACAGAGGTCAGCGTGTACAATATTCAATACACTTTTACTCCGCGATGAACTAGCAGGAAAGGGAAGTTTAGTCTGCTTTCCTTCGCAGCACACTGTACAATTACTTCTGCTGATTTCTGCCTTGTCTTGGAATGATAAGCCATCTCTCATGATCTTGAGGTCGTTACTATTTATGTGGCCAAGTCTTCTGTGCCATGTCCAGCTAGAAGTCACTGCCGTTGCCGCTAGCAGTTGTCCTGACTTCACAATGTTTAACTTATACACACCATTTGTTAAATTTGCTTCACCAATGCATTCATTCCGTTGATTGTAAATATGACAAACATTCTGTTCGAATTTAACTCTATTTCCACTAGTTATCATCTTACTAACGGATAGAAGGTTCGTGGTGAGGTTACGTATGCATAAAACATTTTTGACATTTACATTGTATTGTTTATTTCGAACTTTTGTTGTAATTTCTATGTCACCTGAACATACAACTGGCACAATTTGTTTGTTTGCCACCACAATATCTCGAGGTTCTGTGTTATAAGTTACATTCTTCAACATATTTTTACTTGACTCGGAAATCATGTGCGTACTCGCACCCGAGTCGACATACCAATCATTGTCGTTAAATTCCCCCGTCAGGAACATTGCACTAAAAGCATTTACTTGCTTTTCTTTTTCCATTTCTGCGGAGCGACACTGACTTTTGTAATGTCCTAGTTGCTTGCATTTATAACATTTAATGTTTTTTACCGGCTTTCCGTCACTTGAATGGCCGCCATTGTTTTTGGACGCTTGCGCTTGGTTTCGTTTCCCGCCAATTCGTTGACGTTGATGACTCCCTTTTGAAAAGAAAGCACCTTCAGTTTTTGTCTCGGTATCAACACTCATATCCAAAAGCTTTGTCTTTATTGCATCTGCACTTATTTTCATGCCGGAGTGCTCAATGGCCATTATCATGGGCGCGAACTTCTCGGGTAATCCGGCTAACAGAAGTGACCCCACCCACTCATCATTAATCTCGAAACCAGTGCCTTTCAACTTTTGAGACGTATCTACCACCTTGGTCACGTATGCAGTCATTGATTCCAAGTTTTCTAGGCGAATAGATATCAATGTCCTTAGTAGACTGATGCGTCGTGTGAACCCGGAATCGTCAAACAACGATTTTAACTTAGCCCACAAGTCTTGCACGTTCGTTTCGTTCTTGATGTGTACGTAGAGTGATGGATCGATGGTCATCACCATCTTAGCTTTAGCCTTCCGATCATCTTCCTTGCTTAATGATGCACAGTTCGCAATGTCGATGCCTTCGAGAATAAGAAAGTTCTCTACGGCGAATGCCCAATCGTCGTAATTATCCCTTCCCTTCAATTTGGGGACATTTACTGAATAATTTCCTGCCATTGTAACTGCACTAACTAATAAAAAACTTTTAATTTTTGCCTGGGCCCATAACCTAATAAAACGCAGTTTTTGAATTCACAGTAACGACTGACATATATTATTTTCCATAGACAAGCATAGACTTAAAATTATACTATAGACAAATAATAATAAAGCTGTCACATATTGTCGTCTATACTACTAGTTAATAATAAAAAGCTACAAACTAATATGCATTATTTTGTTATAATTAACATCATTTACAGAAAATAGTTACTCTAGGTAGTGTAGTTAAGAACATTAAATGTACATTTTAAGCTTCGTTTGGTTGTTTTTGAAGATATTAACCCGTCGTGTGTCTAAACGTGGATCCACGCGAGGCACAATGTATTTCTTATTGTGTCTCATATCAGTGCATTCAAGCGGTAAATAAATCTATTCTAATTACATTGTCATTATAATTGCTTTATTATTATTATACTGATAACAACCAAATACAGTTTCGACTGCCCGGTTGGTGCGGTGGCTGAGCAACTGGCTCCCGCGCAACGTGCCGCGGGGACGATTCGGAACAACTCTTTGTATAATCCACAGATTGTTGTTCCGGGTCTGAGTGTCATGTGTATATGCACTTGTATATTTGTAAACGCATCTACGACACGGGAGCAAATTTTAGTATCAACGTTTTATAAAAAAACAAACTATAATCCACTTATTTTTTTCGTTGCAGATGTTTCATTGAGACTACAAAATAAGAAGACGGTTGATCCACCGTGCAGGTAAGTTTCTTGATAAATTTAAACTATTCACTTTCTTAATGAGACTGTGACGTCAACGGGTCGTGTTTATCGTTTCATATATTGCTCATGACTATGAGCCCCGAACTGACTGAAATCGGTCGAGCAACATTTCGAAAAAAAAGGCTAAAATGTAACACTTCTTGATTTATTTTATGAGACACTGTGACGTCCAAGCATCGCGTTTGTCGTTGCATATACTGCTCATGAGCCCCAGAACTGGCCTGAAATCGGTCGAGCAATCATTTCGAAAAAAATGACTTTCGACTTCTTTACTTTAATTAAATTATTTTAAGTAAACATTATGTATGCACATACAAGAGACATTGTTGATGTTCAGTATAATTAATTAGTATACAGTCAGCCTTGTGTCGTGTATAGGGAACACCGACTTTGTGTTCTTGGCAGAGATAAATGTATTACTTGTTTTACTTCGGTAATATGACTTAACCCCTCTTATTCCCTAAAGGGGGGAGTATATGCACGTGTACGTAATAGGGGGAGAGCTTATTTCCAAAGTAAGGGAAGGATTTAAAGTTCACAGCAAGAGTTTTCAAAATTATGGAGATGATAATGTTTAAAAAGGATTTCCCAATTAAGATTGTATTTTAGATTTGAAATAACATCTTTTTTAATATTATTTAATATCAAATTTTCCCCTTTTCTCATTGGATAAGCCGGTAAACGAGGTAACGGATCACCTGATGGTAAGCAATCGGCGTCACCCATGGACACCTCAAACACCAGAGACGTTACAAATGCGTTACCGATCTTTTGAGGATTACGAATTTAAGGAATGTGGAGGGGGGGGGGGTAATTGGGCCTCCGGTAGCCTCACTTACACGATAAAACATTATGCAAGTATTGTTTCACGTTTGTTTTCTGCTCGGCTGTGGTATGACTCCGGTCGAGCCGGCCAATTCGTGCCGAAGCATGGCTCTCCCATACTTATGCCCTATTTATACATTCCTTTATTAGACTGCGTAATAATATTATTATAAGTAGCGAAACTATGAATCTTTTAAGTCGCTTCTAACTGTCTGATCTGACAGTGCCTATGATGAGCAGTTGACATCTTGTGGCGGATAATGATGATAATGAAAAAGTAAATGTACTATAAATATGGCTGGCTTACTTCGTAAGTAACGCATAGTAGACCTAGGTCTCTGACACGGCATTTCACCATTTTTTTCTGATATGTACACGTGTCCACTATCTCGCTTGGTGGTAAGCGATGATGCACTCTACGATAGAGCACGCCTGCCCATAAGCAACCCGGTCACCTCAGACCTTAAAGACACTCAGGTACCCATACCCTTCAGGGAACATAGAACTTCCACTTAGCAGTTTGCACAAGGAAGCTTAATGTGAAGCGCTTCGTGCGAGTGTGTGGGATATCCACCATGAAGCGGGGGCGCCTCGCTTCTTTCATTATTACCTCCCCTTACAGAATAAAGCATGTATGGAAACCAGGTCATATTATTACGATCTATGTGACCTTATACAATATTCTTTGCTTCAAAAGATTTTTTTTAAATAAATAAAAACGTAATATTTATGTTAATTTAACACACACAGTATCAAATCTCCCACGCATCACTGAACATCTCCTTTAGGGGAGCAAATCATAACAATAAATATTGAGTTTCCATTGATTTTTCCTCTCAATTACTTGTTAAGTGGATGTCATAAGGTTGAAAATTGGATTCCTTAGCAATATTTTTAAGATTTATCGAGAAATTACTAGGCGCCTACTTATTTTCTTTTCGCGAAAAATTGTGTGTCATCTTTTTAGAAACTTAATTATACTTTAGTATGACGATATAAACATGACTGTTGTATTGAAGAACTTGGGTTCGATTTTTATGGAACGTAAAGTTTCTGTAAAACTATATGAACAAAGTTGACATGGAGCGTATTTTGTTTTTCAACGTCAAGTAAATTTGCACGACGTGGAAATCGGATTTCCGAGCTCAACAGTCATACTTGTGACTGTTCTACCATAAAGGCAGTAAATACAAATCTGTGTAAAATAATCAAATTTCCCAAAACGTACCATACCCAAAAAGGAACCTCACAATGAAAACGAAAAGCGACATAAACTTGACAAAATCCTTGATTCAATTATTGCGTAGCCTTTCAAAATTATTGGTTTCTCCTGATATTTATTTCAAAGGAAAGGTGTATTATCATAATTATATTATTTTTCGTCCTTTGGTTGTAAGAAATGACGCTTTTCCGGGCAGGTGAGTCAGCCATTTTGTTCATAGAAGCCATCAATCTGAGCGATGGCGGTGACATGGTAACTTGGTTTGAGAAATGTAGTATGTAATATAATGTTATGGTTGTATTTCCATAAAGAGCGCCTCGTTGACTAAAGTGTTATCGGGATATTTCGCTGCCTAGAGAGCTTTTTGTAGTAACACGGAGTCTGGGATTGTACTTGTGTAAAGCAATAGACTTACCTCAATGTCATGATTTCAGAAAAAATTGTGAAAAGTGGGTATTAAAAATTAAATATTACACCTCTACGTACTCTGCATTACTTTTATCAGTAAAATACATGAATTAAAATTCTACGAAATTTGGAATATACATGTACCTACGCAAACAAAATATTCTGTTGTAAACGCCGATCCATTTCATATATAAGAATCTCTTTTTTTTATATATTACATATTTTTGTTTGTATAAAATTCCCTCAAAGCCGCTTAAATGTTTGCTAATACGAGTATCAATGGGCTGTATAGTTATTAATGACGGTTGCCACATGAAGGAATAACATACAAATCTAAATAAAAATAAGTTTCTGAACAAATAATATCGAAAAATTGCTACATTGGTCGAAGGGTCGCTAGTGCGACTGTCGCACAAGGGGTCTCGGGTTCGATTCCCGGGTCGAGCAAAATGTTACTAGATTTTTTTTTAATTCTCAGTAGGTAGCTCGGAGTCTGGAATTGTATGTAGGTACCATTATATGTCATTTCTAGGCTCACCCCCCATTACATGAGACTCATAACATAAATCATGAAAGTGGGTGTTACATTATACAGTGGCATTAAGAGCTGTAATGTGCACCTTTGCCTACCCCTTCCGCGATAAAATGCGTGATAGTATGAATACACCATTAGGTACAAGTAATTTATGAAATACCTATAACCGTAATACGTATATACCTGAATATATAATTTGACGTCGAGCGTCGTCTGTATAATCCATTCAAGAAGGTATACTATAAGCTACGGTGTCGCTTCCATCTTGGAACAGATGGGTCCTCATTAAATATGATAATTCTGCGACACCATCGCGCTACGATTGCGAGGAATATTTTGTGATAGAGTACGGACTATGATTTAAAGAGATTTTTCAGGAAAAAGGAAGGAAATGAGAATCGAATTATTTTTGCTGTAAACGAGATACTTTTTATGAATATCTTTTGAATGTTTTTCGGTTTAAATACAAGCTTTAAACTATCAAACACCAAGCGGCCACCGGTGACCGCAACCTATTGTTCTTTAATTGTGTCTATATTGACGGTGCTCGACGAGTTAAAAATACAATTAGAGAGTTAAGAATACAATTAGATTGTCTTACTTTAACTCATAACTAATAATCTGTGAACGATCTAACCGGTTAAGAAGGCTCCGGTTTGAACCAGGAATATGAACGAGGCGTATTTAGTCAGTAAGGTTTTTGTTTGAAGGGTGAAAATCATCTAATGACTTCTCCCGCCCTGGGAGCGAGAGGGTGTCAGACTCTTACTGAATGAAAACCACACCGTTTCTACTCCTACTTTGAGCTGGAACCCCCAGTAGCTACTAAGGTTGTCCACAGCTGTCCTAAAGTCAGTAATAGTCTGACACTCACTTTCGTATCTACTAAGGCTGGAGAAGGCACTAAATATTTTTGACTCCTCAAAACAAAACCATACATAATTATAGATTTAAAAAAGAACATGCCCCAGCCTACTATTTTCTCCTGTGTCGTGGATGCGTTTACAAAAATACAAGTTCACATACAAATGACAACCAGACCCGAAACAACAATTTGTGGATCACACAAAGTGATCGCACACGAACCCGCGACATGTTGCGCGGCAGCCGGTTGCGCAGCCACCGCACCAACCGTGCAGTCATATTATTATACTAACTACTTCCGCGCGGTTTCACTCGCTCTGCTCCGCTCCTATTAGTGGTATGTCGCGTGTGGCGTGATGATTTATAGCCTATAGCCATTCTCCTCGCGCTATCCAACACAAAAAGAATTATTCGAATCTGACTTTTTTTTAAGGGGGGAAAATCATCGAATGACTGCTCCCGCCTCTGTGAGGCGGGAGGGAGTGTCAGACTCTTACTGACTAAAAACCACCCCGTTCCTTCTCCTGCACGTCGAGTCGGAGCCCCGGTTACCCGTTAGGTTCTCCGCGACTCCGAATCGGCATTGGCCGTATTGGGCCCCATCTGTGGTGGTCTGATGGTTCTTTGAGGCGCGCGCGGAACGCGACGCGCCGTACGCTCGGGTCTGTTGTTGGTTGGACGCGGAGTCACCCATGCTCGCCGTCCGCAGGCCCGCGCAAACAAACAAACAAAAGAACAAAAATCTCCCTCTTCATATAATAGTATAAGATGATATAGATATATGCTGCAGTTCTATTACATAGAAAATCCGTATTCCAATATTTACTAACACAAAACATACACAAATATGTATGTACGTATTTAGAAGCGTGATAGTTCACCCCACTTGACTCATACGGTTTGGAATTCCATACCTCACGAACAAAATACCGACACGCACTTTCTTTCCCATACTCTTTACAGAATATTCAACCCTATCCTAACCCGATAGAGTTGGAAACTTACTGGAGAAATTGGACAGTGTTGGTTACCTTGATATGCGTTTGTACTTATCTATATGTTGTGTATTTGGGAGATTTAGTAAAAAGGGAAAGCAGTGAATTGAATGCTCGGGGTACGTGGATGGTAAATTTTTTATGGTTCATTTTGGTTGACGTATTTTTTGTACATAATTCTAGGAATACACAACATATCATCTTAGCAATATAATACTAGTTTCTGCCCGCGACTTCGTACATGCAATCCTGTTTTCCCGTTCGCGTTCGCGATTTCAGGTTAAAAGTAATAAAAAATCCCGTCTCCTGGTTCTAAGCTTAAGCTCACCAATTTTCATCCAAATCGATTTACCCGTTCTTGAGTTATAAATAGTGTAACTAACACACTTTCTTTTATATATATAGACGTGAAAATTTGTGTTTTATTGTATTTGTGTACGTTTGTTACGCAATCACGTCGATACGGCTGAAGGGATTTTTTTTTAAGAGGGGATAATCATCGAATGACTGCTCCCGCCTGGGGGAGGCGGGAGGGAGTGTCAGACTCTTACTGACTAAAAACCACCCCGTTTCTTCTTCTGCACGTCGAGGCGGAGCCCCGGTTACCAACGGGTCGCGGAGAACCTAACGAGGTTCTCCGCGACTCCGAATCGGCATCGGTCGGATCGGAAATTTGAAACACATAAACATAACATCACGCCTTTTATCCCCGAAGGGGTAGGCAGTGGTGCACATTATACCACTATACAATGTAACACCCACTTTTCACTATTTATGTTATGAGTCCCATGTAATAGGGGGTGAGCCTATTGCCATATACCGGGCACAATTCCAGACTCCGTGCTACTACTGAGATTTTTTTTAAAACCCAGTAATACCATGCCGGACCCGGGATTTGAACCCGAGACCCCTTGCCCGGCAGTCGCACTTGCGACCACTCGGCTAACGAGGCAGAAAATTTGAAACAAAGATAGATTATCGTCGGGAATAGCACATGAAGCTGTGGGCAGAAGCTACTCATATATAATGACGTGTTTTTGATCCTAAGAGGGGTAGACAGAGAGTACACACTTTCAGTGCAACATCCACTTTTTACCAGTCATTTGGGTTTGAGCCAATAGCCTTAAAATAGGTACAATTCGGTACTTGCTACCTACTCAAATTCAATACTTACTTTTCTCAAACTGTTCAGTTTTTTATGAATTTAGTACGATAATGTGTATTGTGACGTCACGGTTTTTAAGCGTCAAAAAGCATACTTATTTCCTTAAATATTTCCTGAAAAAATAATGAATGTGTGATAATTTTTGAATATTTTATTGTACTGGACAGTCAAAATTATTTATTTTTGATTAAGAAAAGCACCTAATTATAGGTGACGTAGTACATATTATAGAGTATTTAAAAGACCTTAAAATGCATCTTCTGGATCTGGGTCGGAATTCACCATTTGAGTTCTGGATTTATGACTTGGGATGTGAATGAAGCACCGAAATTCAGGAGAAATTTTAATATTTAGTTTATATACCTATACCTAACTAAAAGGTACCAGGTATATTTAAAAATAACAAAAACGAATCAAAATCTAGATTTTCAGTGAGCTTCTCTAAATAACTCTGAAACTATACAGTTTCGACACTGGGTACTACGCTGAAATACTGAAATATTCATTTTCACATTGTACGTCTCGTTATTTTGAGAGGAAATAGAATGTGTATATAGTTTCACGTATATATAGTTTTAATCTACTGGGACTGCCTTGTTGGCCGAGTGGTCGCAAGTGCGACCGCCGGGCAACGGGTCTCGGGGTCGATTCCCGTGTCGGACAAAGTATTACTGGGTTTTCAAAAACTTCTCAGTAGTAGCAAGTCTGGAATTGTGCCCAGTATATGCCACCCCCTATTACATGGGACTCATAACATAAATAAATAGTGAAAATTGGGTGTTACGTTGTACAGTGGCATTAAGCGCTATATCAGTATCTAGTGGCATAGACTCATACTGACTAAAAATCTTTTTTTTAAAAACCCAGTAATACTTTGCCCTACTCGGGAATCGAACCCGAGACCCTTTGCCCGGCAGTCGCACTTGCGACCACGCGGCCAACGAGGCAGTCACGGCGGCAGATACGTGAATAATTCCGTTGTCAGAGAGATAATAATAGCATTAAAAACACCCTTAAATAAGTAATTCCCATCTGATTTTGTTTTTACTCTAATTACAACGTGTAGACATAAAATGATTACATAAAACATTAATTAGAGGTATATACACATAACGTGTTATTACAGCCACGCAAGTTTTAATACATAGGTAACCCATTAAAATATATTTTTTGTAATTATTGTTTTTACTGGACTAGAAACTAGGCTATAATTAGTGTTAGTTTCATTTCTTTTACAATAGGCGATGGAGTAAAAGTCTATATTATGATATCGCATGACAGAGTTAGGAATTTCATGAAATCTGGCGAATCTTCTAAGTACCGCTGCATGCGTTGGTGCAGCCTGTTCCGCGGCAGAGGCCCTCAAACGGCGTAAATATTCAAATCTAGTGGGTAACTACTGTTTTCAGCCGTTTGGGGTCGAAACACTTGGGCCATGGGGTCCCAGGGCACACTCTGTCTTTAAAGATATCGCCCGTAGGCTAATCGACTCTACACGTGACCAGAGGGCTGGCTATTTCTTCGAACAGAAAATAAGCATTGCCATTCAACGTGGCAATGCTGCCAGTCTTCTGGGAACGTTCCCCTGTGATAGTGATGCGGACGAATACTTTGACGCCTAAATTAAGGGTATAATTTTTGTTGTTTTCTTTTGTTTTACTTTCGTTTTATTTTATAGTTTAGTTGTAGTTAATTTTAAGTTGTAAATATTTATGTAGTTATTAATGCTAAATCTTTAACTTTAAAGTGGTATAGAAAAAAATGTATAGATTTGTTACCAACTGTTTTCCTAATATCGATACCTATCTTAGCAATGATTACTATATTTAGAAAACGAAACAATATACAAATTAATAATTTTACAACAACAATATCAAGTGAAGTCGAAAATAGATCGCCTTTGACACAATATAAGTTCAGATAACAATATTAAATTTGAGTAAAGCGTGGATTTGTATTTTAGACCCAAAGCTAAACTTTGAAGGGCTCCCAAATCCTTCAGATTTACCACTAACGACAGTTTAGTCTCCGAACTCCGTGCTGTCGGTTTGCGATATGGAATAAGCGGCCTTAAGATCTGAAATGGTTTGTTAGGTATATCAGAATGTATTGTCCCTTTGATCCTATGTGCTTTAATGATCAAATTTGCATAGCTGTGCGTGCAAAGGGAATTGTGTATGGAGATTTGGCCGCAAAGACCAAGAAACTCAATTAGTGTGATTGACTTTTGTAAGTAGTTACATAAATACTGCAGTTTATTTGATTCCTGGGTTGGGTAAAAGGAAGGAATTATGTTATGAGTCTCATGCAATAGGGGGTGAGCCTATTGCCATATACTGGGTACAATTCTAGACTCCGTGCTACTACTGAGAATTTTACAAAAACCCAATAATTATTTGCCCGACCCGGAAATCGAACCCGAGACCCCTTGCTCGGCAAATATATACATATTCTTCTTGGATATAAGCACAAAGCACATACGAAATTACTAGTTACTACCACTTGGTTCCACCTACTCTTCTCGACTCCTGTCTATCGTAGCGTGATGTTCCATAGCCTAAAAACCTTAAATGGCCTAATAATAATATAGCCTAAAATATTCAACACAAAAATAATTACTCAATTCGAACCAGTAGTTACAGAGATTAGCGCATTCAAACAAACTAACTGTTTGACTGCACGGTTGGTGCGGTGGCTGGGCAACTGGCTGCCGCGCAACGTGTCGCGGGTCCGATTCCCGCACGGAACAACTCTTTGTGTGGTCCACAGATTGTTGTTCCGAGTCTGGGTGTCATGTGTATGTGAACTTGTGTGTTTGTAAACGCACCCACGACACAGGAAAAAAAATCTAGTTAAGGACAACGTATTAAAAATTACTTCATCTTTATACATCTATATACAACATGTAACTTAAATAACGCACATCCTGAAAATAGTTTGTTCAGAATCGTTAACTGAATCGATTTATATAATTTTTAGTATAGGTAATTTTTTATCCCAAAAATAATTTAAACTACGGAAATTATTGTCATATTAAACCTGTATTGTTAAAAGAAATGGAAATGGACCGTAGGTCAAAGCAATAAGAAAAATATACCTTATGACAAGACCTGTAAGAATGCATATATGTACATGTTAAATTCAAAATTTAGTGTATGTATTATGATTATAGCACAATATTCTAATTGGGGTGTTTGAGGGTGTGCGTTAATTATTGTAGAGGTATATAAAAATGAAACCCGTTTCCCGTTGTCACACCATAACTTGAGAATGGCCAATGAACGAATGAACCAATTTGGCTCATATTTTTTGTTGTGTTTGTTATTGTCAGGAGAAGGTTCTTATGATAGAAAAAAAATCCTGACAATCTTATGGGAATAGGAGAAAACGGGATTGCGCGTACGAAGTCGTGGGCAGAAGCGAGTAAGTAAGTAAATAAGATGTTATACGATATTATGTTATGTAGATATCAGTAAATATCTTTGCTCCTTCAATTGACCAAACGTGACATCGACGAGGCCAGGCTCCTATTTTAAGGATTGAAATCGGGAAAATGTGATTAAAAGTGCTTTTAACGGTTTTTTTACGATGGGTTTTAAGGGGAATCAAAAATTAAAGGATTTTTCCGGTAGTTAATTTCAATTAGCCGGAGAAAGGTACGAAGGTACGCAGGTACAAACGCTTCACGTAAAATTTTCCGAAACACGCCTAATCTTAAAATACGAAATTTTGACGTGAATTTTAATATTTGTTTTTCTTTTTTATTCATAGCGAAATTTTGTTGAAAATACATACTTTTACGGACGTTATAATTGTACCCTAGGGGATTAGATGTAGACTCGTATTAAACTGTCAAACACCGAACGGTTACCAGTGACCGCAACCTATTGTTCTATAATTGTGTCTATAATGACGGTACTCAACGAGTTAAATACTTAAAAGTAATATTGTCAGGATTAAATGAGAATAGTGCAATGTAAGAAATTTCTAGGGTTTTAATATACGTAGATCTGAAGTTAAAGTTGCGCGGAAGTAGCTAGTTAAAGTAAAAATTATACTATGTAGTTCCGACTTGCAACGCTCATGTCTAAATAAATTTTCTGAATCAATTCAATGCTCGCATTTTCCTTTATCACGAATTATTTTCGTATAAATATAAGGAAAACCTAGCAATATTACGAATAATACAAATGGTAGAGCAAAATGTAAGAGCCTTTTGAAGGTACTTGACACGACAAGAATACTTGATCTGATAAGAGTTACTGACATTTGAATTAGTGGTGGAAATAGTCGAAAACTATTATTTTTTATTGGTAAATCTATGACGTAACTTCTTATTTCTTGTTAACATAGGATTTGGTGCAAGTAAATAATAATATTTCACCAGTTCAGTATTGTCATACCTAAGTGTGGGAGAGCTATGCTTCGGCACGAATGGGCTGGATCGACCGGAGATATACCACGGCCTCACAGAAGACCGTCGTGAAACAACGCTTGCGTTGTGTTTCGTCGTGTGAGTAAGGTTACTGGAGGCACAAATACCCCCCCCCCCGACTTTCCCAATCCCTGAATCCCCAACAATCATCAACTTCCTAATCTCAAAAGACCGGTAACACACTTGTAACGCCACTGGTGTTCCAGGTGTCCATGGGCGACGCCGATTGCTTACCATCAGGTTCTTCTTCTTGTTAAGAAATCTTTTGCTTGGAAATATTCGGATTATTTTCTTTTAATTACTTTACGCTACACTAGGATTTCATTTTGTGCCGTGAGTGTGTACTAACATACAAGTTTACATACACATGACACGCAGACTCGAAACAACGATTTGTGAATTACATGGAGTTGCTTCAGCAGCCGGTTGGCCAGCCACCGCGCCAATCCTAATTTGAGAAATCTTAAGAATTACACTATCTGTCTAACATTGAGGCAGTCCCAGTAAGTTATTATATAATACGTGTGTTGGGCCTGACTTGCTCCTTCCTTTATTTATTTAACATTCTTAAGAATAGTAGCTTCCAGATCTCTAAATGACCTAATAAAAGGAAAATACAAATATCAGAAGTAAACATAAAAAAAAATAAAAATATATAAAACTATGGTATAAAGCTATGACATGCTAAAAGTAATCGAATTTGTATGTGTGAGTAGTTGAATGAATGGATGACTGTGTGTGTGGTGATAAAAAAAAAAAGTAAATCCACAGCACGACGCTTGTTTAGCAAAATCTAACTCGTCAAATATTTATAGACGTTTTTGTATCGTTAAAATGAATAAATTAATAACTTTAATAGCCTTCATAATATAGTTAGGTACCAAATTATGTTATAATTAGTTTGAATTGTACAAAATTTTATTAATTGTTTGTGTACCTACAGTTTGTGTATTAGTCTACTTATAAATTAAAGCTCTGTTTACGAGAACTAATGCCAAGAAAATATTTAGTAAAGAAGAAGAGAGAAAGGTAGAGTGGAATATATTAGCCTCCACCGCAACTCATACTGCGTATGATAAGTCCCGATTAAGAATCATACATTACACATATACAGGTCAGCAGTGCTCTAAGACAAACCTTAATCTTTTTAAACTTGATCTACAATCCAGCATTCAATCAAACCAATCTGGAAAATAGGTTTAATATGGTAGATGACAAATTTTTATTTTAATGTCCGGCTGGTAGATTATTTTAAATCATCAGACACGTGTTTTTTATTTTCTTACAGAAACGAATACTTTCGACGATATATTGATTTGAAATGTCGCGTGACGCCACTTACATGTACATTTTACATAGAAATGACGTTAACCCCCACTCCTAAACTTTGATTCGTTTTATCTAAGTATTATTTTATTATACGACAAAATAAAAAATACGTGTCTAATAATTTTTCATTATCTAACTGACCGACTAATGAGATTTTTAATTTTCACACCCTGTCATCATCCCTATTCTGTAGTATGTTTATCGTACTTATTATCCTTATGTCGTACTACTACTATCGAAGTTCTTTAGAGCTAACACAAGCTATTCTAGATAAGCTCATCCATCTCCTTCCAATCAGCATTTTTTTTACTTTTTTTATCGCTATGCTTTGCGTCTCAATCACGTTTGCTTTATCCGGTGTTACCTCCCTCGGTCCCATTTTAGCGAGCTTAGCTCACATTGTGTTGAAAATAAGAATCGGATAAGGGTTTTATAAAATGTAGTAGGTACTGTCTGATTTTAATGTGACATGCAACAAAAACGTTTCATTACCTATATACACTAAAGGTAGATTTTTCAATCATCAGTTAATTCTAAACTGAAGAATAACTTTTTTCTTAAGGCATAAGCCGGTAAACGATCAGACGGATCACCTGATTGCAAGCAATCGGCGTCGCCTATGGACACCTGGAACACTATAGGCGTTAAAAGTGCGTTACCGGCCTTTTGGGGATTAGGAGTTTGAGGATCGTTGGAGATTCAGGGATAGGGGAGATTGGGGAAGGGGAGGGTAATTGGGCCTCCGGTAACCTCATTCACACGACGAAACACAAAGCAAGCGTTGCTTCACGTCGGTTTTCTGTGAGGCCGTGGTATCACTCCGGTCGAGCCGGCCCATTCGTGCCGAAGCATGGCTCTCCCACACTTAACATACAACTTTAAATATTTGACAATTCTGCCATACTAAGAACTGTCAAATGTCAATTTTATTCTACAATTAAGAATTAACCGATGTTTGAAAAATTGGCCCTGAATGTATAAAACTAAATAATTTAATAATTTAACTGCACGATTGGAGCGATACCTGGGCAACCAGCCGCTGCGCCGTGTAATGTGTCGTGAGTTCGATTCCCGCAAACAACTCTTTATGGATCACCCACATATAATTGTTCCGGGTCTGGGTGTCATGTGTACCTATGTGAAATTTTATGTTTTCGAACACACTCAGGACGCAGTAGAAAATTATTTAGTAGATTTGTAAAAAAATGTTTTTATAATAACCATCGCGAGACATACTAAATTACCTAAAAATCGCGGGTTACTCACGTGATTATAGCAGCCAAAAGTAGGCTGCGCGACATCGCCGCGACCGCGCAAGCTGCTCATGAGGAAGAACCCCTCTGTGGTTCGAAACTAGGAGAGCTTTTCTCAGTATTTTCACGTGAGTAACCCGCGATTATAGTTAATTAAAATATTTCACGTACAAATTACTAATGGTTTTCTGAAATGAAAAAATGGGTTTTGATTATTTTGACTTTCTTTCACATGGCATGGCAGTATTGTGGTATAATTCTCATATTATAGTCATTTTTTAGACCATTCATTGCGTTTTGAAGACAAATTATTGTTTGGAAAAATGTAAACCTACATATTAAAAAAAAACAACGAAATGAAAATGAAAAAGAAGAATTAAACTCGTTTGTCAATGACATTAGCGTCTTAGTCCGCATGTCCGCCATTTTGGATCGTCACGTGTTTTCCGAAGTCAGTTTTTTACAGGATCATTAACTTTGTTAGATGTCTTGTGACCTTCAATCCGTTGATTTGTGGGTCTACTGTTAGCGTTGCTTCTGATAGAAATATATTTGTAAAGAATAGAAGAAAAAAGTATTGTGATATCAATTACCTACTTAGTTTATTTAGTTACTTAACTTGAATACTTTACTAGCTTAAGTTACTTAAGTATAATCCTCCTTAACCTGCACTTAAAGATAAGACATTATAGATTTTTATTTATTTGTTAATTTTCAAAAAAAGTTAACATTCAAAATAGTTTCGAGCCCATGAGCGTTTATCTGCGGACGGGAGAGTGGTGCTGCACTACAGAGATGTTACATCGAACTGAATTCCAGATTCCATGTCAAGTAAATATCTCAAACATCGAGTATCCCGACTTCATTTGACTCAACCCAAGTTTGATGTGAAATGTGTGTTTAATAACTATTATAATTCACGAAACATTACAATAAAAGCAATCAGAACTACCTTAAATCCTTGATAAATCCTACTAAAATAATTGTAAACGCGAAAGTTCGTGTATTTGTTTGATTTTTTGTTCGTCTGTTTGTTACTCCTTAACGTCAAAACGACTGAAGGTCACGGAATGGAATTTGGAACAGTGATAACTTATGTTATGACTTTCGTGAGACATACTAAATTATTATGTTTTTCGGCTTACTCACGTAATTATTTGACGAGGAACACGACTAGTTTCAAGCCATGCTAGAGGCTCATATTCATGAGCAGCATTATGAATATGAGCCTCTAGCGACGCGATTATTGTCGCGCTGCTACTCTAGTCGAGTCCTGCTGCTGTTGCTGCTAGTCAAGTTCCTCGTAAAATAATTACGTGACTAAGCTGATAAACAGAATAATTAAGGAGTAGATTATGTTCTGCAATACACATAAGCTACTTTTTATTCTACAGGAACGTGGGCAAAGCCGCTGGTAGAAGCTATAATAACTGATATTTTTGATCAAGTTTCGGCATCCATTTTGAGGACGAAACACTTCGGTTTGATGTGAAATGTGTGTGAAAAATGGGATGAAATCTTTTTCGATAGCGGAACTGAATGGTCGAGAGAGATTTGTGTAAGTATCCTTTTTAGAGAAAGGGATGAGGATAATGCATTTGGATTTGTTTTTTATATGAGTCTTTTGTTTGATAAAGGTTTTTGTTTGACGTTTTTCGCACATTTTAGAGTACCTTATAAAAATTAGTCTATAAATTTCCACTTAGTTTTTTTTATGGGATTAGCTGGCAAACGGGCAGACATATCACCTGATAGTCCGCCAACGCCGCCCATGGACACCTGAAACACCAGAGGCGTTACAAGTGCGTTACCGGCCTTTTTTGTAAATGGAAATTTGAGGATTGTGGGGGTATCGAGGATTGGGGAGACTGGGAAGGGGGGGTAATTAGGCCTCCACAACACAAACGTCGTTTCACGTCAGTTTTCTGTGAAGCCGTGTTATCGCTCCAGTCGAGCCGGCCCATTCGTGCCGAAGCATGGATCTCCCACATGGACTGCGCGGTTAGTGCGGTGGCTGGGCAACCGGCTGCCGTGCAACGTGTCGCGGGTGACTTTGTGTGACACTTTGTGTGATCCACAAAGTGTTGTTTCGGGTCTGGGTGTCATTGTGTATGTGGACTTGTATGTTTGTAAACGCACCCACGACACAGGAGAAAATCCTAGTGTGGGGCAACGTTTTTAAAAAAAAAAAAAAATTAAAAGTTAAAAGCCTAAAAAACTTATAAGGGGATGTGGTAACATCCTTCGCTCACTAAGACGGCCATTTCTACTTTCCACGCCTCAGTGCGGAAAGCAAAAATGGCTGTCGCTTCATGTAAAAATACTGACATTCAGCCGACATTGTTAAAGATTGCCAAGTACTAAAGCATGCAGACAGGTTGGAGGTTGCAGTTTAAAAGGTTCAGTTTTGTAGAGTGCTGGTACTCGGTGACTGTCAAATATGAAGTTCCTTTAGTATGCTCTCAAGACCCATATGGGAAGACGGTAGACGGCACGTCTGTGCATGTAAGGCTAAGGACTCACATCACGGTGCGATTTTCTCCCACGCCCGCCACGGAACTGTAGAATATAGATACATACATATATACATAACATCACGCCTTTTTATCCTCGAAGGGGTAGGCAGAGGAGCACATTACGGCAGTTAATGCCACTGTTTTTTAAAAACCCAGTAATACTTTGCCCGACCTGGGAATCGAACCCGAGACCCCTTGCCCGGCAGTCGCACTTGCGACCACTCGGCCAACGAGGCAGTCAATAGAATATAGATTTTTTTTTAAAAAAAAACGACGCCCCACACTAGTATTTTCTCCAATATCATGGGTGCGTTTACAAACATACAAGTTCACAAACACACGACACTTGTTCCGTGCGGGAATCGAACCCGAGACACGTTGTGCGGCAGGCAGTTGCCCAACCATGGTGCCAACCGTGCAGTCAATATGTGTATGTAAAAAATCAAAGCTATTTTCATAGTGCGTTTTACGCCCGCGGGCGCCGCTTGCGATTGTTTGCGGCTCCCGCTGCACCGGTGGGCGCGGTTGCGGGACCGCGCCGCGCAGAAAATCGCGCCGCTAAGGTTATAAACTAACCTTAGCAATCTGTTGAATACCAGTCGTTGCCACGCCCATGATCAAAGTCGATTGCTTTCTTGTGCGTTTGCCGGACTATCCGATAAAAAAAAATGTAACAGATAATGTTATTTTTTTTTCTACAGCATAAGCCGGTAAACGAGCCGACGGTATCACCTGATGGTAAGCAATCGGCGCCGCCCATGGACACTCGAAACACCATGGCGTTACAAGTGCGTTACCGGCCTTTTAGGAATTGGTAATTTGAGGATTGTGGAGGATTCGAGGATTAAGGAGACGGGGACTAGGGTAATTGGGCCTCCGGTGGTTAATTCACACGTTTACCTACTTCTTTGCTGAAACCCAGTCATAACAAAACCTAAACTTACCTTCATCAAGCCAAACCCTCCAATATTTTTTTTATAAAATACGTTTAAAAAAAAACTATTTCAAATTCTTTTTTGAGGTCGGTTTATATTACTAAAATATATTAATATACTAAAATCTTTTCCTCAGCGTAACTAACACTTTTCTAATAACCACATCAAAATCGGTTTAGACAATCTCGAGGTAATAGCCCACAAACAAACATAAACACACATACTGAGAAACTCCTTCTTTTTGGAAGTCGGTAAAATGGTTTCACAAGTCAACGAAACATTTTCTAAAATAATTTCTCAAATGTCTTTCAAATACCATAATAGAACTAACCCAGTTTAAACAACGACTGTTGTGTTTGCAGTTCGAATTCCAGTTAATGCCATCCATGGTCATAGCGCACAAGGTCGGGAATTACGTGATTGCTAATAAATATTTTGGTTTTAATATTAAACTTGTCGACTTAGCAAAGCATCACGCTTTTTATCCCCGGAGGGGTAGGCAGAGGTGCACATTACGGCAGTTAATGCCACTGTATAATGTAACACCCACTTTTCTCTATTTATGTTCTGAGTCCGAAGTTATAGTCCATTGTCTAAAAATTGATTAAAAAAGTCAATAATACTTTGCCTGACCCAGGGATCGAACTCTAGACCCCTTGCTCGGCAGTCGCACTTCACAGTCGTCACGTGTCGTCGTTGTACAGTGGCATTAAGTGCCGTAATGTGCACCCCTGCCTACCTCTTCGGGGATAAAACGCGTGATGTTCTGCTATAAGTTGAATAAATAAGTTGTTAGGCTAGTTTAAAACATTTTAGCATATCCTAAAACGAAGGTAGCATAAGAGATGTGTGATCTGGTGAGGGGAACATAACCTTTCTGCGATCTAGAGTTAATGATTCCCTTTCATTTACATAAAGTATATTTAATATAACTTATACGATTGTTAATTAGATAATAAAAGTACGATGGGGTTGACGTATTCATATGGACAAAACCTCCTAACAATAATAAAGAGAAAAATAAATGACAAACCTCTCTTTAAGAAGACGTCTCTAAGAAATGTTGGAGTGGAGTTTCTTGCTCGTTCTTCTCCATAGGAATCTACACCTTGGAATGAGGAAATAGTTTGACTTTTAAATTGTTTGTTGACGTTCAAATGCCTTTCTGGTCTAATTGAAGTAAATGATTTTGCTTTCGACTTTGACTAGCAGCAGCAGGCTTTTAAAGGCGATACCCGCAGGACGAGTGATGAAAATGTCGTCACCACATAATTTATAGCCTCGGGAATAAAAATATATACTGTTAAATATGTAGATATAAGTAAAAAGGGTTAAGTGCTACAGGAAACTAACCCTTATTACATCGAAACAGAGTCGTTTTCAATGCCAACATGTAACCATGGACGTGCGTGCGTCAATTGATTATTACGCTCGGTAGTAATGGTCAATGCCAGCCACTATTATTTAATTAAGCATCCTCGTTTACTGGGACCATAGATTATTAAATACAGAGACTTATGCGCGAATACTCAAAGGCTACTCGATTTTGAGTTGTACTCCAAATATCGTGCCATCTCTGTCATTTTACAAAGAATTCGTAGTGACAGAACTATATTAAAGCGCGACTTAAAATAGCCTTTTAATATTTCGATATCAATTTGATGTCAGTTTACAGAATATATTGATATCAATATAGTAATAAATCTAAACTAGAGGTATAATCTATAACGGAGCCGCGGAAAACTTAACGGGTTACCGGGGCTCTGGGTATGTAAAGACATGAAAATAAAATACACGAAGTTTGTTAGGACTGCCTCGTTGGCTGAGGGGTCGCGAGTGCGACTGCCGGGCAAGCGGTCTCGAGTTCGATTCCCTGGTGAATACTGGGTTTTAAAAAAATCTCAGTAGTAATTGTCTAGTCTGGAATTGTGCCTGGTATATGGCAATAGGCTCGCCTCCTATTACATGGAACTTATAACATAAATGAAAAGTGGGTGTTACATTATACAAGTTGGTTTTAAATGTAACATGAATATCTATGTTCGCTAGTAAGAATGTCCTTGTCCATGGTATTGGCCCACCCTTGTACTCTAGTTACAAAAAGTTAAATAAATAAAAAATATGTGAGGTCTCTGGTAGCTGTTTAATCTTGTTGAAGGTTTCATATTGCAATATTGAATACTTTGGTGAAATACCTATTAAGTACAGCGTTATTAAAAATATATAATATTAGCTGTTGCCTGCGACTTCGTCCGCGTAGAACATGGTTCCTGTTTTATTCTATGGGAGCATTTAATCGGGATAAATACCCTGTAACCTAAGACTGCCCGTACCCCGTCTGCATACCAAATTTCATCAAAATCCATTCAGTAGGTTCAGCGTGATTGACGGACAAACATTCAAAGAAAGAAACTTTGACATTAATAATAATATTAGTGTGATCTAAGTATTACGTCATTGTTATTGTGCTGACGTCACAAAAAATATGGTAGTGGACAATAACACAAGAATTAATGAAATATTTTCTTTTATCTGCCCCGACTGATTTAACTGCTGCGTTCTATTTTCAAAATGTTTTGTATTAGATTTCTTTGATTTTTCGATTTTATTTTTCTTTTTTCAAAAGAATGGAATTGGCAATAGGGTAGATGACTAATTTTTATTTAAATATCCGTCTGGTAGATTATTTAAAAACATTAGACACGTATTTTTATTTTTTTACGGAAACGAATAGTTTTTAAGATATATCGATTTGAAATTTCGCGTGACGTCACTTCTATGTATATTTTATACGTAGAAATTACGTTTTAGCCCCCTCTCCTAAACAGGGGATAAAAGGCGTGATGTTATGTTATGTATTTGATTCATAACATAATTGATGAAAAATTACTTTTTCATTCTAGATGTAGATATACAGCTCTGCTTACCCCTTCTGGGGTTCAAAGGCGTTAAGTTATCTAATGTGTGAGTGAATTACTAGAAAGAGTTCTCTTGCAATACAATTTTCCTAATTTCATAAAGATATTACTATTTCTTCACTCAATGAACTCGAAGACAAAAAATATACCAGTCACAGATTGCCAAACTTTTTGCACCAAACTTAAATTATTTTATTATACACCTTTTTCGCAAAAAAAAAACAAAAGAAAAAAAACCATTGCACTTTTGGAATACTTCTTTATTCAAATTCAGTTGGAGTTTGACGATTCTAAAGAAGTCTGTTTCTTATAGGAGTTTCTGAACTTTATGCGAATGGTTGAGGAAAATGGAATCGGTGAAGTGCGAATTTCAAATGCGCGTTTAACTGAATCGTTGTGAATAAAACAGATATACGAAAAAAATATGGAGGATTTTTCCACGAATTAGTTTAGTTGATGAGTAATTTTAATGCCTCAAGTAAGTATAAATGCGAAAGCTTCTAAAGAAATCCAACCTCATTTTTTTAATTTATTTTGAATCTGGTTTCATGTGGTTTGTAATTATAGTCTTACAAATTACAATTTTTGATAACAAAATCCCAATATACATACATACATCAATAACCCATATATGCACTACTGAGCAAAGCTAAGCAAAGCCTCTTCTTACACGAAGAAGGTTTGAGCATTAATCACCACACTTGCTCAACGTGGGTTGGTGATTACAAACTTTTAATTAGAAATTATAAGCCCAGGTTTCCTAACGATATTTTCGTTCATCATATTGTGTCAGTGGCGTACAAAATAATCTTATAAAGTACATATAACTCGGAAAAAGTTACATTGGTACTATTTTGAACCTGCACCTTTATACATGACAAACGGGCGTCTTAAACCTCCAAGCCACAACGACATAAAACCTCAAAAATATTTTAAATACACTGGCAACTTTTGTAAGTGAAGTCAAAAGAAAGAAACAGTGCATTTTCTTAAGTGAACTACATAAAATTTTATGTCAAACCCAATTCAGTGCAGCGTACTGTAGAAGAGACGAAACTTTGATCATTTAATCATCGTTATGGAAAAAAGTTTGAGAACTTCAGACCAATAATTTTATCAGAAGATTTAATAACTGAATGTTCGGAATTTTATTTCATTCGTATTTCATATGACAGTTTCATAAAAATACGTATCGTGTGATGAACACATAAAGTGTTGGAAGTTTTTGCAATTGAAATGATTTTCTTTTATTGTTTTAATATTTCTGTGAATCCGAGTTTGTATTGTGTTATCTTGATGTTATTAAAGGAATTTAAATGAGTTAATATTATAATGCCTTAAATATGAGCTGTTAATTTAGAATGCTTGTATTCACAACAGACTATCTACAACAGCCTACAACTGGATTTAAGGCTTTCTCTATATAAAATAGATAGTAGTCAAACGTCGGTTCATCATCAAAAATAAGAAAAAAAAGTGTATTTAAGTGTATTTAGTGCCGCCAATTAAGTGTATTTCTAAATGCAGGTTTATCGAAAAGCGAGTTAGCTGTAAGAAATTCAGGACAAGAATAACAATTAAACTCTATTCTGCCGTCACACAACTTCTTCTCATCACACACACACATACATATTTTTTTAATTCAATCACTCGTATTCTTACATGAAAATCTCTCAGGGTGCGTCTACATCTGGCGTATGTTCCGTATGTGAGCTGTACGTGAGCTGCACACGTGCATTCAAAATTTTTATTTATACTAAACTGTTATGCTCGTTGGCCGAGTGGTCGCAATTGCGATTGCCGGGCAAGGGGTCTCGGGTTCAATTTCTGGGTCGGGCAAAGTATTACTGGGTTTTAAAAAAGCACCAGTAGTAGCACGGAGTCTCGAATAGGCTCACCCCCTATCACATGGGACTTATAACATAAATAGTGAAAAGTGGGTGTTACATTATACAGTGGCATTAAGTGCCGTAATGTGCCCCTCTGCCTACGCCTTTGGGGATAAAAAGCGTGATGTTATGTTATAAACTTGCATGAGTTGCACTAAAGAGGCGCACCAAACCATAGCTGTGACCGCACGCGCGTAGATAGTGGGTTGATCACAAACGGCTCGCGAGTTGCACATTTGAACGCACGCTAACGTACAATGTAGGTACCTCTAACCCAATTTTACTCCAAAGTTCCTAAACTTGCTAACACAAGTAAAAAGGTTATTTCCCCTTTCACTGAATCTGACACAAATCTTACCCATCCTAACCGGGTTAGGGGACAACCTCATTTCACGGAAGTTACCAAAAACTTTGAGAAACAGTTGCTATATAGTGACATATGTACAGGTGTGCCTGTGTCATTGTATTTTATTACCATTGTCCTACATGAATAAGGTTGCTTTTTGAATGTATTTGGAGTGGTTTCTGTGTGTACTGTTTCAGATTTGTTTCCATAGATAAATGGTGTTTTAAAGCCAATTGAGCGGGTTAATAGAAAAGTTAAAGTATGGGATTGATACTGACATTCGACAAATTGTGAATGTCAAGTATGGGACATCGATCGCTATCCCCTCGTTCGAGTAGCAGCTACATGTTATTTGTCTAAGGAGCATTCAATTCATACTGAGAATTTCAGGAATCACAAAGGGTAACGTTTTATCCAACAATCATGGAATCGAATCGACGACACAGAAACATCGCTTTCCTAGTACAGACATCTAACTGTATAAGGTCTACATCGCTTATTAAGATAATATTTATGTTTTGCTCATTTTATCATCAATAAAGGCTAATTATTATTTATATATTTATTTGTTATATCGTGAGAGAACCTTGACTTACAGTTCCTAATAAGGTATAAGTTTAGAATCCTCAATCCACTTTGAGCAAGCGTGGTGCCTAATGCTAAAATGTTCAACACCTTATCGGTGTGAGAAAGGTCTTTGCAAAGCAGTGGGCTCGTACAGGCTGTTGATGATGGTAATTGTGACAATGATGTTTGAGAAACCACAGAGGTCTGACTTTTAATCAACGATACGGATTAAACCATAGATAAACAAGGTCTCCCACAAACAATACCAACTTTTTTCCATTAAAAGGTAAACGTAAAAAGTTTTTAACTCAAACATCCCAAAATGAAGTGGTTGAAATGAGTATTTTGACGCCATGTTCATTAAATCCGGTATTAGGAGGGTTCCTAACTAATTTGATTAACAAAACGTTTTTGATTTTACACGTTTAAGCTTGTAATAAGAGGATAAGTGGATAATCTGTATTTCATTCGGGGTATTGCTTTTGTAATTTTGTTTTTGGGAAATGTTTGGGTTTTCGTTCATTATGATTTTGGTTACAGGCGGTCAGAGGGGGTCCTTTTTTTAAGGGGGGGAAAAGCATAGCATTCTGCCACTGTTTTGTTTTTATTCATTTTAAGTGTGACAGAGCCATGTTTTGCTATGAATGGGTCGCCTCGACCATTGTGATACCACGGCCTCAAAGAACACCGATATTAAACAGCTCTTGCGTTGTGTCTCATCGTGTGAGGCAGGTTACCGGAGGTCCAATTATCCCCCTCCCCTTCCCCAATGTCCCTCATCCCTGAATGCCCAATATTCCTCAAATTCCTAATCTCCAAAAGGCCGGTAACGCACTTGTAACGCCTCTGGTGTTCATGGGCGACGCCGGTAGTTTACCATCAGGTGACCCGTCAGCTCGTTTGTCGGCTTATCCCATAAAAAAATTATGGGTTAACGTTTATTTGTACGGAGCTTAGGATCAAAATTCTGTCAAAGTAGTAAGCAAATCTAAAATATCTAATTATAATATAATTAGGATATTCAAATTGACCGTAATCAAGTTTTGAAAACATAATTTTCTTATTTCCTATAGGACTCAAATAGAAAATGTGTGAGTGAGAGAGAAATAGTCAGTACGTGATCTGATATTGAAATTCGGGCCTAATTTTAGCGTCAGTCTAAAACCTTGAAATAGAAAGCAATAATAGTAATTATTTCGAAATCACTTCCAGTCTGAATTGAAATTGAATTGTAGGTAACTTTGTTTTCCTGTAATGAAAACCAATCACTAACCGACTTTGAAAATGGAGGAGGTTTATCAATTAGACCGTATACATATATTATGCTTTTGATTGTGTATCTTACATAAATTAGGTTTAAATAGGTAAGCCAGGACCCATAATATTGGGAGTGAGTAGCATTATTCTTCGACAGCTTACGATAGGAAAACTCGACTGCACGGTTGGTGCGGTGGCTGGGCAACCGGCTGCCGTGCACATTCATTTTTAAAAAAAAAGAAAAAAAAAAAGAATCTTCACTTTCTTACTGAAAAACTTCACTTTCTTACTGAAAAACTTCACTTTCTTACTGAAAAACTTCACTTTCTTACTGAAAAACCAAAGACTGGTGACATAGACCACAACTAAATGGCTCATTGTGAATAATCACAGAGCGTCAAGATGCAGAAAACATAAAAGAATGAAGTACCATTATTCGTCGTATACCAATTTATAAAATTATTTAAGGATCATACATTAACCAAGTGTGGGAGAGCCATGCTTCGGCACGAATGGGCCGGCTCGACCGGAGTGATACCACGGCCTCACAGAAAACCGACGTGAAGCAACGCTTGCGTTGTGTTTCGTCGTGTGAGTGAGGTTACCGGAGGCCTAATTACCTTCCACTTCCTCAATCTCCCCAATCCCTGAATCCCCAACGAACCTCAAACTCCTAATCCCCAAAAAGCCGGTGACGCATTTGTAACGCCTCTGGTGTTCCAGGTGTCCATGGGCGACGCCGATTGCTTACCATCAGGTGATCCGTCTGCTCGTTTACCGGCTTATGCCATAAAAAAAAACCCGTTGAAAAATTATGAAAATCATTCCCTTGTGCATACAAAAGTAGTCTCTAAACATTGGAAATAAGGTCTATATTGTAGTTAGTCGAGAGTGACCAGTGTATGCTTGGGGATATATGGGTACTAGATGACACTTTGTAGTTTTTTTATGAAGGTCTTAAAAACCACTCATAATATTTTTATTTTATGGAATAGGAGGCAAACGAGCTGACGGATCACCTGATGGTAAGCGATCAGAGCCGCCCATGGATACCCACAATGCTAGAGAAGTCACAGGTTCGGCTTTTTAAAAAGGAATATTATTATGCTCTTTTCTTTGAAGGTTTGCGCTGTTTCCTTCTAAAGAAAAATAAAAATGCAAATTGGCCTGAATTCATACTAATTAAATTTAATGCTTGTGCTTGTATTTCGAGCCCGTAGATCTAAAAGGCTTCACGGCCTATTTCGTGGCCTCAAAATTCGGTGGGAAAGAAAACATATGACGAACGAAATTATACTAAGAGGAGCATTACTGCGGATTTTATCAATTAATTATTTTGTACTTCGCGTCTTATGAAGCTATACTTATTTATCATGTTTGTTCGTATCATTTTGAACTTTATTAATGTGCTACAGCATTGAAAGTGTCTTGAATAATTTTGATGGTGTACGATATTTTGATGTACGGTTGTCTATTGTTTAAAATTAATTGTTAAGATTCTCTTGTTTCCGCAGTTGTTTATGGCTTGGGCTTTGAAACAACTGAATGTTGATGATGTTCATTTTTTGATTGTCAAATACAAAATATGCATTCAAAGTGTGCGCGGAATGCTGTTCATGAATATGCGCCCCTAGCATGGCTTGAAACTAGTCGAGTTCCTCGTCAAATATGTTGTCGTATAAATGTGTGGATGAGTTTTGTTTTAATGTTGTTGACTTTCCTTTGAACTTGACTTATCATACCTATTGATTATTTTAATTTGATTTTCGTTATTGTAATTTGATTTTAATTATTTTAATTTGATTTTGATTATTTTAATTTAATTATGATTGATTAAATTTGATTTAGGTATCATTGTAATTATTGGACTTACCAAGAATTTTAATATGACATTTTATTTTAGTAATTATCATTTTTATTTTGACTTTAATTATCTTTATCTTTATCATAACAAATGTTGCTGTGCCCTTACAGGGTCCATAAATGTACTTAGCTTTAAGCCTATTGTAACACCTTAATCACCTTATGGTACGCAAATAAATAAATGAATATGAATGAATGAATAATTATGTGAGTTAGCCGAAAAAATATAATTACATTTTTTTATAGCATAGCCGGTAAACGAGCAGACGGATCACCTGATGTTAAGCAATCGGTGTCGCCCATGGTCACCTGGAAGACTAGAGGCGTTACAAGTGCGTTACCGGCCTTTTAGGGATTCAGAGGTTGGGGAAGGGGGGGGAGTAATTAGGCCTTCGGTAACCTCACTTACATGACGAAACACAACGCAAGCGTCGTTACACGTCGGTCTACTGTGAGGCCGTGGTATCACTCCGGTCGAGCCGGCCCATTCGTGCCGAAACATGGCTCTCCCACACTTAACACTAATAAATAATTTAGTATGTGTCACTATTTTTCTATAAATATATGCACGTTTGCTTACTTCTTCAGAGCATAATTAATTGGTATCACGATTTTATGTTATATTGAAATAATTATGGTCCTAGTTATTGTCCATCGTTGATAACAATCAACGATAAGCCCAAGTTGAATTCCTGGTTCGAGCAAAACATTATTGTGTTTTTTTAAAGATTGTTTGCAAAAGTATGGAGTTCGAAACTGTACCTGGTGTGTGATGATGGGTTGACTTAACTTTTACATAGGCTTAGAGCTGGTGAAAACTAGGTCTGATATTTTTTATAATAACTATCGTGAGACATACTAAATTAACTAAAAATCGCGGGTTATTCACGTGTAAATACTGAGAAGCACGTCCATCTGTGGCTCGAAACTAGTAGAGCTTTTCTCAATATTTCCACGTAAGTAACCCGTGATGTTTAGTTAATTTTGGGTCTAATATAGCGTATATAATTATATAGGCATGTATCTCTGCCGACGCCTTCGAAAATAAAATAGCGTGATTCCTTTAAATCTAAACCATAATTATGACTGAACTTTATACCAAAAAATTTACAATATTAACACCCATTCACATTTTCGTGTAAGCCCTTAATTAAACTGAAATCCTTTGTTTGTCGAACTGCGGTAGCCTTTGTTTCATCACCTCTTGAACAAGTGGCTTGAATGTGTTAATAAATAACATAACATCACACCTTTTATTAATCGGAATGATCAGCATACAAAGGTGCAAATGTAACACTCTTTCTTTGCCAGATAATAATATATATGTTATAAGTTCCATGTAATAAGGGCGTGAGCCTATTGCAAAGCATTGGACACAATAATTTTGGACTTGGTCAACGACGTCGAAAATCTAAAAAATGCCCATTCTGTTTAGCATTTTAACCTGTCGTGTATCAAAACGTGGATCCACATGAGACACAATGTATTTTCTATTGTGTCACATCACATATACAGGCATTCAATCGGTTAAACAAAGGCCTGAGAAATCCTAAAAGTGACTTTCATATAAAGAATAAGGTCCAGGAATGGATATTTTCGGGCTGTTGCTGATGCTGTTGGACAATTTACGTCTCCTATTTATTCGTATTGTGAGGTCTTATTGTCAGTCAGTTGGGAATCACCTGATACTTGACCGAATTTGGGCTGGTTGTCACGGTCGCTGGCTGGGAATTTCGTATTATGAGCGTATAACTGATATCTCATACCTATTTTGAGTGTCAAAAATTGCTTTAAAAAACCATTCAGTTGTCGCCTGTTCACATTTACACCGAAAAATTACAATACTCGTACTCTTTTGAACAGAATTAATTAAATTTAAATCCTTTATTTATCGTGGTTTCCATCACCTCGTGTTTAATAATGTGAGCTACAACAGTAAGTATTAATAAATAATTTTATTTAAGTATATTTCAATAACAGGTATATTATTTACAGTTTTCAGTTATATTATTTATAAGTTTTATATTTGTGGTTTTACCTGCAGGAAATGTAAAATTTTTCTATGGAACAGTGGGCAATAGTTAAGGCTCGTACACAAAACTGCAATGCGATGCGAATTCGCGACGAAAAATTACGATTCGAATTGTTGCGATGCGATTTCGTGCGACATGGCGTCTCCCAGGGTGACCATTCCTTCGACGACCGTCAACCGTATTAAACGTATTTTAAATTGAAAATTAAGTCGTGACATAGATCGTATTGCTTAGGAGATACAAGTGAAAGAAACAAAGAAGATTTTGGGAAGATAAGATTTTGATGCGCGATGCGATTCAATTCGCAAGTTCTTGCAATGCGTAGAGGGAGCTCGCACATTTTTCCAATGCGACGTAGCATCGCAGTTTTGTGTACTAACCCTTATTCAGACTGCAATATCAGAGAAGTTACAAGAGCGTTGCCAGCCCTTTATTGTATATATGGATAACTCACCCATACGGAAAAATACAACGCTTTGGTGGTTCCACGTCGGTTTTCTGTGCGGCCGTGATATCACTCCAGTCGAGCCGGCCCATTCGTGTCCAAGCGTGGACCTATAGATGACCTATGGATCCTATGCCCTATGATTATCAGAATAAAAAATAGCCAACTGTTAAGGCTTCCACACCTAGCTATAATGTATATTATAGTATAGCTAGCTATCGCAGACTGAGCTACCTATACCTAATATAAAATATATTTTCTTCCGAAAAATGTAATAATAAAAATTAAACGATTTAGAATACAAACAACTGCCTCGTTGGCCGAGTGGTCGCAAGTGCGACTGCCGGGCAAGGGGTCTCGGGTTCGAATCCCGGGTCGGGCAAAGTATTACTGGGTTTTTAAAAAATTCTCAGTAGTAGCACGGAGTCTGGAAATGTGCCCGGTATATGGCAATAGGCTCACCCCCTATTACATGGAACTCGTAACATAAATAGTGAAAAGTGGGTGTTACATTGTACAGTGGCATTAAGTGCCGTAATGTGCACCTCTGCCTACCCCTTCTGGGATAAAAAGGCGTGATGTTATGTTAATACAAACAAATATTCAAATCTATCTTCCTTACTATTAATACTGATCATACGCGAATAATTTAAAGCATTTCATTATAATTTACATGTAAATTGTTTTAAGAGTAAATGTCAGTAGGATTTGCGGTTTTTGTGTATTCATGTGGGTGGCTTGTTTATTTTTAATTTTGTATTGATATAAATAATGACAGATTGGAAGGTAGGCAGGTGTTTTTTTTTAAGGGGTGAAAATAATCGAATGCCTGCTCCCGCCTGGGTGAGGCGGGAGGGAGTGTCAGACTCTTACTGACTAAAAACCTCCCCGTTCCTTCTCCTACACGCCGAGCCGGAGCCCCGGTTACCTGTTAGGTTCTCTGCGACAGGTAGGCAGGTGTTTTTTTTTTAAGGGGGGAAAATCATCGAATTACTGCTCCCGCCTGGGTGAGGCGGGAGGGAGTGTCAGACTCTTACTGACAGTAAACCACCCCGTTCCTTCTCCTGCACGTCGAGTCGGAGCCCCGGTTACCCGTTAGGTTCTCCGAGGGTTGGATTCTAGTAACGATAAAATGCTTTTTTATTCTCGTAATTTACTACAATCTGTCTTCTTTGTGGAATATCCAGAAATAGATGTTTATATATCTTTTAATTCACAATCATTTGAATCACAAGGACTGCAGAATGGGGCTTTTTTAAAATGGCTTCCAATGGCTTGTCTTCAAAACCTTTTTCATAATTTAATTTTACTGTCCTTAAAAGTCTAGCAGCTATAATGGCAAAGTAAAATACATTTTTGCCACCTCAACTCTTCCTGCGGGTGTCAGTGGTGCTTCAGTAGGTGCCTAGCATACAAAGTCATAAAAATCATTATCCTCCTTTTGCACAGTCGGATAAAAATGCCATGAATAAACTTTTGAAGAAAACTTCAAAGTTTTGTAAAATTGGTACGATCTGTGTAAGGAGATACCTACCTGCAATGTCTACAGTTAAATATACTTTACTACCCTGCATTCAAGGTTGATTTTCGATTGACTTGAATCTAAATGTTGGAAACCACTCAAGCGTTAGATGTTCCTGAATATAATTTCGAGCGAAACATTTGAAACTTTCGAGCGAAATTATTGCGCTTGCGGAGTTCTATATTAAAACAAACAAGAAGAATTAAATAGCACTACCTATGGTTTTCTGTAAATAGAACATAATTTAACTCGTCGAGTACCGGTTTTGTAGACACAATTATAGAACAATAGGTTGTGGTCACCGGTGACCGCTTGGTGTTTGACAGTTTAAAACAAAATTGCAACAGTAAGATGCAACTGTTTGTAATGATCATCAGAAAAAAAATGGTGATGAATCAATGAAAGGAACTCTGCAACCCATTACACGTCAGTCAGTCCATAGACTGACTTATTTATTTTTACTTATATAATTAAGCTTTTATATATAAGCTTATAATTAAGCTGACTTTTATTTATATAATTAAGCTTCATGCACAAAGTGTACATAAGGTGGACTCAATGCCGCAGGCATGTTCTCCCAGTCTGGCCTTTGGGTGATGCAGAGATGAATTAATAGTGTGAGCAAGAAGAAGGCAACGATTTAATTGAGCAAAATATAAAATAGACACACTTACATATTACAGAGATAAACATAAATAAACATTATTATAAAATATATACCTACACACGAGTACAATACAATATACATACATGCATTCATACATATACATAGGTGACTTAGGTGATATAATACTTTTTACCCTGATTACATGCATCCATGGGATAAAACGGGAATCATATTCTAAGCCAAGTATGATGTTGGCAACATCTAGTCTATAATATTCACAAATCTGTGACCCAGAAATCTAAAATATGAATTGCTATCAAGCATCACTACACTACCCACGACAAAAAATTGTAGAACAATTTTGACAATGTAACATGGACTTTATGCCTAAACTAATTAAAGCCCCCTATTTAAAACAATACACCCGATTTTACCTTAACCTTACCCTGGGTACAACTAAGGTCAATTATACTGTAGTGTTGCCAACAGTAGTTTGACAACAAACAAACCTAATTGGGTTGCCAGTGGAATTATATAAATATTTGTATGACAGTTACCCGGGTATGTATGAATATGTATTTGAATTGCATAATTTTGTTCCGGGAAGGATATAGTAGGTTAATGTCAAGTTTTAATTGAGTTCCTATGGTAACGTGATAACGAACTAAGCTGTTCTAGTCCACTTCGAGGGCTATCTAATGTACGTATGTGAGGGCCGATACCGATTCGGAGTCTCGGAGAACCTAATGGGTAACCGGGGCTCCGGCTCGACGTGCAGGAGAAGGAACGGAGTGGTTTTTGGTCAGTAAGAGTCTGACACTCCCTCCCGCCTCACCCAGACGGGAGCGGATTCGATGATTTTCCCCCGTTAAAAAAAAATGTACGGATGTACGGATGTATGTATATATGTATAGTTGGTTTGAGCCCGATTTAAAAAATGTTTATTTAAATGTGTTAGTACTTCCAACAGTTTGTCACCATATCATACTTCTCGACGTACTTATTTACAATACCTTTTCTGGTATTGTAGCTGTAGAGACTTAGGTTACAGAAACCGCTTGCGAGAAGGCAGGCTTTAAGCTTTGTTAAAAAAAATTGTATTAAGAATCCCAATCGTACTTCTTCGCCTTATTCGGGGATCAAACCCGAAGCCTCTTGTTGGATAATCGCTTACTTCTTACTTACACACTTTCTGTAAAGAATAGGTATAAAAATTCAAAGAAGAAGCAAAAACATTTAAATGAAATTCAATTAAATCGCTCTTACAATAAAGTTTGATTTCGGAAAACTTTGTAAGTTCTGATGGAATCGACTGAAACTTTGATTTTACAAAACTGGGGCAAACTATAACATGGCAATTCTTTATGAATCTTTTTCTAGATAACATTCGTGAATGTTTTGATCGAAAACCATTTCATCTAGGTCACCGAAAAACCACTGAAATTGAAAAAGCATTGGAAAAGTTTTCATATTCTTGAATTTCAGGTGAATTTTGTTAAAACTCAATCACCGAGGAGCTGTAGAAATAATAACTAAGGTTTTTAAAGAAGATAGAAATAAATTTCTGTAATATTTAGATGTAAACCTCATGTTTGTTAACTAAATATGAATTGACTATGTAAAATACAAACAAAAGAGTGACACAAACTGGGACTAGTACCGGTGGCAACAGAGTAGGTGATTCTTTTCAATTGAGCTCAAGTGAAATGAGTGAAATATGATAATTCATTTCTCTGTCAAATGTATGCTCTACCAACTCAACGAAAAATATTTTTATATTTTTTTCGGATCACCTGATGGTAAGGAATCGGCGCCGCCCATGGACACCCGAAACACCAAGGCGTTACAAGTGCGTTACCGGCCTTTCGGTAATTGGGAACTTGAGGATTATGGGGGATTCGGGGATTCGGGAGACTAAGGAGAGGCGTAATTGGGCCTCCGGTAACCTCACTCACACAACGAAACACAACGCAAGCGTTGTTTCATGTCAGTTTTCTGTGAGGCCTTGGTATCACTCCGGTCGAGCCGGCCCATTCGTGCCGAAGCATGGCTCTCCCACATTTCCAAAAAAACAATGAAAACTCGTCCAATTAACATTAAAACCTAAAATAACAGATTTAAGGCCATCCACACGTAAGCTAAAGTTGCTAATAAAAATAAAAACCCCGTGAATTGCAGGCTATAAAACACAGGCCAGGAAATTACAGGATAATTAAATCGACACTTAGAAGCTATAGCCAGAGGTTCCCAAACTTTCATTGGTCGAGGACCACTTTTATCTAACTCTTGTTGAGTTAGGGACTATTATTACAGTTAGCACTATTTTTATAATATTGTGATTCTTGTTCAGTTAAGGTCCATTATTGATGTTACTGTTGTCATATTCTGATATTTCAGTCATGGAATTTGGTCTCATAAAAGTAGTGCCTTTTGGACTATTAAAGTCTGTTGATTATTTCAGTTATTTCTTTTGACTTTTAGTTTAATTTGAGCTTTAACTATGACTGGTTCTTAAAACTGTTATTCCACACTAGAATTTTCTCCTAAGTAGGTACATATACCTCTAACTTCACATACATATGACATCCAAAACTACAACTTGTGCAACACCCAAAAAGATGCTCTGTGCGGGAATCGGACTCAATACACGTTGCGCGGCAGCCAGTTGCCCAACCATGCAGTCAAATTTTATACAGAGGTGTAGTCCTTGTTGATTATTTTTATTTTACGGCCCATTTTGTCTTCTGGTTGAGAACCACTTCTATAGCCTCTTGACAACCGGTATAGCCGACTCAAGGCCAATTTAATAAAACGTATATTTAGTGACCTTCAGAGAGTGGGGAAAGAAGATTAGATTCCGTTAATGGGTTTTGGGTAGACTTTGTCTTGGTCTAGTCATAGGAATGAGTGTGAATCTGATTTGGTATTTTATTTCCTTAGGCTGTTGATCGAGTAGTTTTTAGAACAACTAGTTAGTAAGGGAATTTAAGTTTAAATTCCCGAGGCCGGCTTTCTCTTCTTCTTCGTCAATTCCCGAGGCCGGCTTTCTCTTCTTCTTCGTTAATTCCCGAGGCCGGCTTTCTCTTCTTCTTCGTCATTTCACTCTTGGCAGAGCGGTCGTGGTCACGTTGCGGCGGCCGATTTGTGTTGGAAGCCGACATTGCTTTCCTTACGATCTCCCGCCATCTCCGGTCTTTCCTTAATGTTTCGAAATTGTTATTTATAACTACGAATTGAGAACGTGTCCAGTTTTGCATATAGAACTAATTCATAACTGTAAAAAGGCGAGTGTAACATTTAGTACGTATACCCGTTCTTTGAAGGAGTAAAAGGATATTTATCTAATAGGGATGAGATTTGCCACGGAGAACATAATACGTTACCGGGGCTGCAGCTGCGAAGTGCAGGTGGAGGAACGGGGTGATTTTTAGTTAATAAGAGTCTGATACTCTTTCCCCTTGAAAAAAAGGGGCAAGACGTATAACCAGAATGTACTGAAAGTCATTAAGTAATAACATCCTACCTACAATCAACGCGACATTATACAGAGGTTAGTGAAAACAGAGCAAAGATTACAAACTAGTTAACACCACTGTAATTGATCCATAACCCCACTTCTTACGTCTTATCTTTTAATTCCAGGATAATTATCAAAACATCCTACACCTCAAGATACAAAAACTCACCGGAACACCCATTTTTTCGGTTGAAAAAAGTCTAACTGACTTCAGTGTTTTATTACCTGGAAACAACAAAAAGCTTGCGGACTTTCGACAAAAGATTTGCATTCAAACCCGGACGAGGTGACTATCGTTAAAAAGCTTTTCTGAAAAAAATTTTAAGCCATATTTTTCCCTTATTTTTACAGGGTTAACTTTTCCGAAAAAAATAAAAGGATTTTTACGGTTTTTTGCGGCAGTGTTGTTTTTAAGAAATATCTTGTTTTGAATGATGCTGTGTTCCCTTTTGTGTGTGCCAATAAGGAAAACATTCTTTTGTTAGCTTTTGAGATTTTCATCAGTCGAATTGCGTGTTAATTTACAAATATTTCGGAACAATTCTTAAGTTTGGTTACAAATTCAGAACTGATTACTCTGCCTACCCCTTTGGGAATATACATGATTATTTTTATGATATTACTTATTTTAAAAAGACTGTTTCGTTGGCTATAGTTTCGTTGGCTATTGGCGTAGGATCTCAGGTTCAATACCCGGATCGGGCAAAGTATTACTGGGTTTGAAAAAATACTCTTAATAGTAGTACGGAGTCTGGAGTTATACCTGGTATATGGCAAAAGGGTCACCCCCTATTACATGGGACTCATAACATAAATAGTGAAAAGTGGGTGTTACATTATACAGTGGCATTAAGAGCCGTATGTAGTGTGCACCTCTGCCTACCCCTTAGGGGACAAAAGGCGTGATGTAATGTAGTTGTTGTTATTAAAAGAATAAAACATACAACTACACAGAATTCACAATAATATTACTAAAACCCCTCCATTATAAATATTATACCCCGAAATATCATATAACGCTCGCCCATATCTCAGCCCAATCAATAAAGCAACAAGATACACCAACCTATCCAATTATATCAAGACTTTTTTCCCTTATAGTGGGATAATTACATTGTCAATTACGACGTCAATCCTCGGCTGATGGCAATAGACTCGCCCATTATATGAGACTTAATATAATTGGCGATATTTTCGGGTGTTACTCTACTAGAATTCGACAGAGACGAACTAGAGATATACGTGGGCCCCTGTATGGTATATGGGTGCATTTAATTTTTTTTTTATGGAATAGGAGGCAAACTAGCAGACGGATCACCTGATGGTAAGCGATCAGCGCCGCCTATGGACACCCGCAACACCAGAGGAGTTACAGGTGCGTTGCGGCCTTTTAAAAAGGAGTACGCTCTTTTCTTGAAGGTTTGAAGGATATATTGATATTTGCAAAATGTTTAAAGATGCTAATTATGGTCAATTGCGACATCAATTCTCGGCTGATAGCAATAGACTTGCGCATAATATGAGACTTAATATAATTGGTGATATTTTCAGGTGTTACTACTATACTACAATTCGACAGAGACGAAATAGAGGTATACGTGGGCCCCTGTAGGATGTGTCAGTCCATACATAAACGTTTATTTCATATTTCGTTAACGTGCTAATTTTATTGTGAATTACTTGGTCCATTACGACGCCATTAGATTTGCCCATTAAATGAGACTTAATATAATTGGCGGTATTTTCGGTTGTCACCGCTTTTAGTATTCAGCAGAGATGGACTATATTTGTTGGGGCCCTGTGGTATACTTTGGTCCCTGCGGAGGGCTATATAATAGCATCTTAGTCAAGTTTTTCATACTAATTTGTGCATATTATTGTCAAGTTATGAAAATTATTATTATTATTAATTCAGCTACGTTAATTTTCAATGACCCTTAGTTTTTAAGAAACCTGAAAGTGTAACTCCATTACAATAACAATATACACAACGACAATTTAAAAAATCCTCTCCAAGTGCTTTCTAAAACGATATTTCAAGGAACTTGAGATTTTTTTTTCTATGACCTATGCTTAGGCTAGACATAGACAACTCACTCAATCACTCAGTACCAAAAGAGTTATACCTCTATTGCACCCCGAACAAGATAAATTGAACCTACTATCAACAGGGCAGCCATTCCCCTTTGGCTTTTACAATTTGAGATAGTTTTTAGGTCACGTACACAAAGGACACGTCACGTGTCGTGTCACTGTGTGTTCGCGACCTAAATGTAAAAATTTTAGGCTTTTTTATAGCGCACAAATATTTGTAGATTTTGGAAAACTCGATTTGGGTGTACAAAGGTGTTATTATATTAGTTTTATTTAGGGTGGAAAAGTCATTTAATGATTTCTCACATAGAACATAATTCACCCGCCTTTGGTGAAGCGAAAGGGAGTGTCAGACTCTTACTGACTATAAACCACCCCGTTCCTACTACTGGTGCGAGCCAGACCTCCAGTAACCCACTAGATCGTCTGCAGTTCTGGGGCTTTTATTATTAGTCTGTATTTCCTTAAAATAAGAGGTGTTGACAGCGATTTCTGATTCGTGGAACGTGTTATTTAATATTTCATGAAAAATCTCAGAGCCTGAATGTTATAATATGTACTTTTTATATAATAATATGTTTATGTTATCTATGGTCAGCTGGCCACTTTATGTTCGTCTATTGTTTTGAAACATATATGAGTGTTTTTCTGACTAGCTTGTTTAATTTACACGATCTAAAATTACATACATACATAACATCACGCCTTTTAGCCCCGAAGGGGTCCGGCAGAGGTGCACATTACGGCACTTAATGCCACTGTACAATGTAACACCCACTTTTCACTATTTATGGTATGAGTCCCATGTAATAGGGGGTGAGCCTATTGCCATATCCCGGGCATATTTCCAGACTCCGTGCTACTACTGAGGTTTTTACAAACCCAGTAATACTTTCCCCGACCCTGGAATCGAACCCGAGACCCCTTGCCCGGCAGTTGCACTTGCTACCACTCGGCCAATGATGCCAATGTAATTATTGCATTATATATGAAAATATATAACAATATCTAAAAATAGAGAGCCTATAGGCTAATAGGCTAAACTTCTACACTACAATAAGTATATATTGTGTAGGCTCAGACCGGCTCAGATAAGCTCAGAAGGGTAGTTACTTAAACTTACAGCATAATGTAATTATGGCTTGGTGGATTCCTTAAAATGCGGAAAAATATGTTGTTATTTTAGTCAATTATCATAATTTAATTTAAACTTTATTTTGAGGCAGCTATGGCGCATTGATACATACCTTACAGACTTTTTTTTCATTTAAGGGGGGAAAATCATCGAATAACTACTCCCGCCTGGGTGGGGCGGTAGAGAGTGTCAGACTCTTACTGACTAAAAACCACCCCGTTCCTTCTCCTGCACGTCGAGCCGGAGTCCCGGTAACCCGTTAGGTTCTCCGCGACTACCTTACAGACTAACATAAATATTTTAATATACATTTGATGTTAGTAAATAAACTTAAGCCTATGTTAGTAGCACTTCACAATGCACTAGGTCACCATTAATTAGGGATTGAGTCTTTTTTATGTTTTATCTTTGACTGCCTCGTTGGCCGAGTTGTCGCAAGTGCGACTGCCGGGCAAGGGGTCTCGGGTTCGATTCCCTGGCAAAATATTACTGGGTTTTTAAAAAATCTAAGTAGTAGCACGGAGTCTGGAAATGTGCCTGGTATATGGCAAAAGGCTCACCCCCTAATACATGGGACTTAAACATAAATAGTGAAAAGTGGGTGTTACATTGTACAGTGGGATAATGTGCACCTCTGCCTACTCCTTCGGGGACAAAAGGCGTGATGTTATGTTGTGTGAGTCTTTTTCTAAGCTTCTTGCTTAGAAAAAGAAGCTTTCTTGTAGACTTCGGGAGGATTTTTGGTTAGATATTGTCAGTATTTGAATATAACTAGTTGAATATAATTATTATAGTGTGTGGCACTAGTTTATTAACGAACTTGAAATATAAAACAAAGAGGGTTCTCAGTTTTATCTATATTTTATTTATGTATGTACATGCACCATTATCTCATGATTAGCTGAATTGGTTTTGAAGGAGATGGTTTTGGTATACTAATTAACCGACTTCAAATAAGAGCGGGAGTTGATGTTGTTATTAATTAATAATAGTAGGTACCTAGTTTATAATTATTATCTATGTGTTTATAACAATACCATTTAAAAATCGGTGACATACAAATCCCTAACTCCATAAAAAAGAAAGGTATGATAAGTACTTATACAACAAAACATACTCAAAACAAAAAAGAAATCGCACCCTTTCTTCTTCATCCCTAACACTTTACGCCCCTTTCATCAACAAGTACCTACTTAACCATTTTCAAAAACGGGTTTTCAAAACAAAAAGTACCCATCTCCGTTCAAGGGGTCAAAGGTCGAAGGTCAAAATAATTAACCCTTATCACTTTATAATTAAAAGTGTCATTTTATCACTTAGAACACTTTTAGTACCATCAGAGAAGTAGAAAGGTACCAACTTTTACTCAATTACAAAAGGTTCAAAATTCACTTCATTTATTAACACTAGTTAATTGATTTATAATAAATTCATTTCAAATTGGGTGCGAGGCTATTAGGTATGTATGAGTGGTGAGAAGTGATTTCAAGTGTGGGAGAGCCATGCTTCGGCACGAATGGGCCGGCTCGACCGGAGTGATACCACGGCCTCACAGAAGGCCGACGTGGAACAGTGCAAGCGTTGTGTTTCGTCGTGTGAATGAAGTAACTGGATGCCCAATTACCCCTCTTCTCCTTTCCCAATTACCGAAACTCGAACAATCCTCAAATTACTAAGCGCAAAAGGCCGGTAACGCACTTGTAACGCCTCTGGTGTTCGTGTCTATAGGCGACGCCGTCTGTTCGTTTACCGGTTTATCCCATTAAAAAAATGTTACATTTTATATACACCTCTGCCTATCTATTTGGCAGATAAAAGCGGGATGTTATGACATCAGCATCGTGAATACCCCATGGCATTCATCCACTGGACTAGATCATAAGAGGGTTTTTGGGTAGATTATAATTTTCGCGCTTTTTTAGCGAGGATGGAAAATCACTAAAGGTGTCCTCCCGCTCTCGGTGAGATGAGAATGAGTGTAATACTTTAGATCATCGCACACTTAACAAGCAAGGCTCAAACCCAGCAATTAACTTATCATTTAAAAATGAACTTAAATCGTAAGTCGTATGATACATTTCATAACGTCGATATAAAAAGCCGAATGCGGGTGGTCAGCGCGCGGTCCTCTCGAGTTGTAGTTGAGGCGCGTGCTCACTGCACGCCGCAAGCGCAAGCGCCGGCAGCGCACTGGCGGCTAGAGGTAGGCAAATTCGAAACAACACCGTACTGAAGCCGTGCACATTAGATGTGCGATGACCTACATATACTGACTATTCTTTTAAATGGGAATAAAAAAATGTTAACAATTGTACCCTCTTATTACCGCACGTTACACGCTGAAAAGCTATGACAGTGCCTATTTAAACCTCTATGTTCTCTAACTGACCTAAGTATTGAATTTAAGACCCAATAGGGATAAACTGTGTTGGTCTATACTAATTTATACCAACAGAACTAATTGTTCAAAGTAAACGAAGGTTACTAAGATCAAACGATGAGATTGCACTGTCATGGAAGGGTCTAAGGATCGGAAACTGAAACACGTGACGGTCAATCTTAAGGGTCACTTTATACCATCTATATATCTTGTATAGAATACTAACTTTTAGTCGCGGCTTTACTCGCATGAATATTTAGCGGTATAATTAGAGGTATATGCTTTTATCCGTACTCCTAATTTTATTAATCAAGAAGATTATAATTATATATAGTTATTTAATTTATAACTTTCGCGAGACATGCTAAATTATTATGTTTTTCGGCTTACTCACGTAATTATTTGACAAAGAACTCGACTTGTTTCAACCCATGCTCGAGGCTCATACTCATGATCGTCGCCGATACCACAGTTGAGAAAAGTGCGCGTGTATCACGGCGGAGGGCGCGCTGAGCCCGCACCGCAAACTAGTCAGCTATCAGCGAGACAGTCGCTCGCTAGTCTAGTCGATTGTTAGTTATCTCGTAGTGAACTTCAACTCTCAATTCCTTTACATTCTCATAAGATTTATTGTAAACTGACGATCGATGCCATAACAGTACAGGTGAAACAGGTACAGGTGTTTACAGATGTTTGTCGGTTTGAATACCATTTGCACCAAGCGAATTTCTAAAAATCATATAAGCGGTTTTCTTTCTTTTCAAAAATAGAAGAATGTTTTCTTTGAATAAAATTTTCTATCTAAAGTACCTATTAAGAGTACTATCCCTTCAGGTGGCAATACAAAATTTCACCCTGTATATAAAAAAAGTATTTTTACTAGAAGTAACGGGTCAAGGTTGATTTTCTTCTAGAACCTTATTTAATGTCCCTAGGTCTCCTATCGCTATACTAAATTTCATAAAAATCTGTGCGGTCATAAATTTATTAGATGAGATAAAGATGTCACACTATCTCAGGATTTTATTCTCAATCTATTGCTTTATATTTCATGGAAGCAATAGTAAGGTAATTTTAAACTATTGTAACATTTATCGAAAAAGAGAAGTGAAAATCAAAAAGGCGATGCTAGCCTATAGTATTTCCGATACGGAGCCACGAAGAACCTAACCGGTTACCGGGGCTCCAGCTCGACCTGCAGAAGAAAGAACGGGGTGGTTTTTAGTCAGTAAGAGTCTGACACTCTCTCCCGCCTCACTCAGGCGGGAGAAGTCATTCGATGATTTTCCTCCCTTAAAAAAAACAACACCTCTGCCTTTCCCTCCTAGAAATGAAAAACTTCACATAACATTTTACAACAATATACACACGAATTCTGTGTTCAAAGCGAGCTAGGTGTATGTGGTTTTGCCTTAACAGTGCCTATGACTACAACCGTGACAATATAATTTGTATGCGGCATGTGTAGCGACCCTTGGTATTATATACATACCTTAGTTATATACTATACTAGCTTATGCCCGAGGCTCCGCTCGAGTTAAATTCGGGGTAACACGGTTTAGAACACAGTAAAGAATTCGGAATAGAATATTTAGAAATAATTTCTTTCTTGTTTAATGGGATCAGATTTATAAAAAAAATGATGTGCAATTTTTTTTTAATGGCTTAACTCGGTAAACGAGCAGACGGATTAGGAGATTGAGGATCGTTGGGGATTCAGGGATTGGGGAGATTGGGGAAGGGGAGGGTAATTGGGACAATTTAGAAATTGTTCGAAACCAACTTCTAACTTTTACCTTGAAAACTGCAGAATGCTCCAAACAAAGTACCACTTTTTAATAGAGGAATATTACACATAAAGAGATAAAACACAGACCACAGCCTATGTCACTCTCTATCCTTTCAACTATCTCCACAAAAAATCACGTCACCTCGTCGCTCCGTTTTGCTGTGAACAAACAAACAGACTCAACACTATGACATTTATAATATTAGTATACATATGTTATACGTGTGTAATATGATGCCTGAGACCCGGAATTCGGAGGTCGATAGACAGGAGATTTTGTGGGATGTCTCTTATAGGAATTTCGGTTTAGTATTTTGATCTGCAAACGTGATATGGTTGTGGTGTATTTTAGAAGTGTTCACAGTAGACTTTGGGCTATTTGAGCGATAAATAACACGTCTTTGACATTAATTTTGTTTTTTGGATTTACTTACGTAATACGGGAGTTGACAACTAGTCACATTAAATACTTTTATCGAAACGTCAAAAACGATACTATTCAATGAATTTTGTACGAAATATTATGACGTAATAATATGTTATGACGTCAAAATATTTGCACGTCAAATAGCACACTTATATATAAAAAAATGCTAGAATAAATTGAAAATTAAGTTTATAGACTAATCAATGAATGAAAGTGTAACTATTTTACAATATTTAATTGGACCTAAAAATCAAAATAATTTATCTTGGACCCAGGAAAATATTGTTTGATGAGATCGTCACCCGATACAGCACATGAATATGAGCCCCTACCGTGGCTTGAAACCAATCGAGTTTCGTTAGACACTTTGAAAAATTTCCTTTTTTATTTTATTATGGTAAACTTAATGTATCATGATACGAAAACAGCTGCGTTTCACAATCTGATGAGACCAATTAATTGTAGTAAAACTTATTGCATTGTAAGTAAAAAACTTATAGACGTTTACAGTCGAAGTTTACATACAAGTTGAAATAGAAACATTCCATGAGAAAAACATCCATAATTCTATTTAAACAGATGATCCTTGATATAAAGAAATGAACTTTCCGAGCGATAATTTATGCGAATAACGGAAAAACATTCTAAATATGATAAAAATTCCGTCCCCACAACCAAAATAATAAAATAAAAATCAGAATTCTAGAATGCTCCACGTTTCATTCAATATCATTCACTAATCAAATATAGAACGCTCCATTTTACGACTTCAATTGTTCGAACGCCGCGGAACTTGGAAAGTGAATGACGAACGACATCATTCATTCACTCGTTCATCGGCGAATGAATAGTTGATTAGAATTGACGATGTTAAAGAATCGATATTGTCATACGAGTATGTTATTTTGAGATAAAAAGAATATTTTAAATATTCTGTCAGTTTATTTTTTATCCACTTTTTATTTGCTCAATCACTTGTACATATAACTAGAGATAGGTCAATTTAGAGACAATAAGTAGGTAGGTATTTTTGTCAGTATCTTGTCGAACAATACATACATATATAACCTCACACCAGTCTCCCTTGGGGGTAGGCAGAGGCTGCAGAGCGCCAATTGCTACGATTCTTACATACCTGTTTCGCTTTATTTACAGTCATCAGTCTTTTCATGCATGCTCGTCGTTTAAGGGTAATTTTAATGCGTCTCTTCGTTAATATATCGCACATCTGAGTACCAAGCACGAATAACTATCGCAATCGTAACGTAATAGTATCGAGCGCGTTTGGCGCTCTGATTGGCCGGCTCAAGTGAACCAACCAAGTGTCGTGGTGGCCTGGAGGTTTAAGACGCTCGCTTCTCATGCATGAGGGTGCGGGTTCGAAACCTACCAACGGCAAGTACCACTGTAACTTTTTCCGAGTTATATGTACTTTCTAAGATTATTTAGACACCACTGACAAACGGTGAAGAAAAACATCGTGAGGAAACCTGGACTTATAATTTCTAATTATAAGTTTGAAATCGCCAACCCGCATTGAGCAAGCGTGGTGATTAACGCTCTAACCTTCTCAGTGTGAGAAGAGGCTTTGCTCAGCTGTGGGCATTTATAGGCTGTTGATGATGATGATGATTAGTGCTTGGTACTCAGGTCGATATATGTCCCTCTATAGCGTTCTCTACCGACAGCCCCATTCATATCCGCTCTATGTACATCTTTCGTTACTCTACTTTCGTACATCCTTTCTACATGTCCAAACCATCGTAACATTGCCTTTTCAATTCAATCCACACCTTTCAGTAATAAAACTATTTTTCACTCGATCACTCAATTTCACTACCCACCAACTTCTTAAACAAAGAACAATAACAGTACCAAAATTGGTTCAAATCCAAATAATTTATCCAAAGAGTCTAATTTATTATCTGTATTGGAATTAACAATATTTTCCTCTGGTAACACATTTTTTTTTTTTCAGTGACGATAAAGCTCCCATTATTTTGCAAATAAGTTTACAAAATTGGAAAACCAACTGTGTGACACAGATAGTACTAAACCAACCACAATTCTTTTTTCAAATTCCAAATAATCGTTTTTTTGCAAATGGTGTTCACGCGCGCCTCCGAGACGTTCCATGGAGAAGACCAACACCTCATTTCTCTGTGCATCTTGAGGTGGGGCCTGGCAAGGCAGGCCGCTACGAGTTCGTGGGCTGCGGAAGAATGTGACTCCCGCACCCTCGTACCCACGAGTGAGACGGGACACCGGGGTGGGTTTTAGTCAGTAAGAGTCTGACAGTCCCTTTCGTCCTCCCCAGGAGAGGGGGCTCCGTGAGGATTTCCCACCTTGGGGTTAAAAACGGTAGATAATTATTACAGTTCTTATTATAAAACAATTTGAACAGCTACATTCTGCCACATAGCATACACAGATCTTAAAATTACAATAAAAAGTACAATAACATGCTACTAATGAGTTTTTAATGTGTTGAATTACTATTTATGAGTCTATCCCTCTCGGAAAGAAATTGCCTTGCCTATTTACATAAATAAATACGAATGTGTATAAAAGAGCGCCTCATTTTTGCTAATTAGAGGGATTTTGTCTTGCAATAAAACGTAAGTTTAGTGTGAGATTACAAACATAATTGTTACATAAAGATAGCATTTTGGGGTTTATTTTAACAAAGGGACGGTTACACGAGTGGATGTCAAGTTTGGGAGAGCCATGCTTCCGCACGAATGTGCCGACCGAAGTCAAAGTCAGAGTCAAAATCATTTAAGGTGGAGTGGTAGCCATTGAACCACCAAAAGTTTGAAGAGCGCTAGAACACTCGTTTTTAAAGTCTAACAAAATATTTTAATCTCAGAAGATAGGTCATTTTATAAGCTGCCAAATTGCGTTAAAAAACGTGGAAAGTATTTGCTGTTGTCTAATTTATGCAGGTTTTTTTAAAACAAGGAAAATGGTTCATAGCGTACTCCTAAGGGTACACAATGAACTAGGGGGGTGGTATGAAATGAACCAGGAGGTACACATTGAATCACGGTAAGATAAAGACCGGTAATTGTTTGTTTTAAATGTAAAATAAATACAACATTTATAAGTTTCTATATTTATTAAGTTTCTGGTTATATAAAAACCTCATAATCAGCGTTAAAACTTACTTTTTAACAATAATTATAAACTTTTAGAAAGTTTTGTTGCGCATAAACTACAAATAGGTATGACGTTAATATCTCAAGTTCAGTAGGGACATATCGATAGGGAATTTGTATGTTGCTTGTCGACGAACCGTGCCATTAATGTTGGGAAAAGGTAAAATGTATTTTATATCTGTCTTATATTCACAGCTGCTGTGTCTGGTTCAAGTGGTAGCGAAAATGTTTGTGTAATTTTGCTTTTTAATTTGAAAAATGATACATAATAATCGCCGTCTTCTTCCTCCAGCTCTTCTAAGATTTGTGCCACGTAGTAAACATTTATCTTTTTTATATTGAATGCCACAATAACGTAGTCATCAGGTCGAGGTTTCCTCGATAATGGAGAGAAGTTGTCATTTAAGATAATCTCTTCCTCATCGGATTCAATAAAGAAATCTCCTCCAGAAGATGAACTCTTCGTCGTCAGATGTATCTGATTGTTCTCTCTTAATGCTTTCAAAAAGCTTTGTTTTCACTACTTTCGCTAATTTCTTCTTCTTCTCTTTACTTTGTTTCTTTTCAGCTAAAGCGTTCTTCTCGGGTGTATCAGTAGCTATCATACTCTTTCCTAGTTTTCTTTTGATAGTCTTACGAGGTCCTGCTTTCAATGGTGGCCTGAATCTTTGGTGAAATAAAGTTATTGGAACCTCCTGACATTTTTGGTGAACTAGTGTTTATTTCAGATGAAATCTGAACTCTGGACGTGGATGCAGTCGGCTGGGTTGTTTCTTTGGAACAAGATGCAATCTCTTGAGTCGAATGCTTAATCCCGACAAGTGTTTCTCTATACCTCTTTGTATGGCTTCCGCGGTGTGATACCCCTTTTTACGAGCTTCCCTTCCAACCGTGTTTCGTCCCATGCTGAAATAGACAAATATTGATTAATTGATTATACTTACTCCCATTAAAATTTAGAGGTTGTCTGGAATAATACTCCCCACCTATTTATATGTATTGCATAATACAAAACATTTAGATGTGGTACACAATGAACCGTGGTTCGTTGCTTACCCAGAATAAATGGCTCACAGCGTACCCACCCCCTCTTAGAAAATGTTAGAATATGTTTTACATAAAAAACGTTGAGAATGAATTCCAAAAACTAGTCTCAAACAAGCCTAAAGACATACTTTACACATGCAAATTAACACATACTTAAATAAAAGTTAGATTATTAAGGCATTGGCTGCCAATAAAAAACTATTGAAGGCAAATCCTCCGCTAATGTCGGTCACCGGTGACTGCCATGGCGTTTAACGTGTTAAGGAATTACAAAAAGAAACTCACGTTTTTTTCGTCGTTTTTGCTTGAGTAAACACAAAGACGCGACTCACACGTGCGTATGTCGCGACAAGCGCGCGGCGACTGGATCAAACTTCATGACGTGGCAAGCGAGTGCTGACATGTTTTTTGCGCAAGCTGGCAACGTTGCGTATGGCCGGTAGGTACTATGGTTCATAGTGTACACGCGGTTCATAGGCTACCACCCTACCCTATTTCAATTAGGCCAAAATGGCACTTTTGAACGTCAACAAAAAAAAAATAATAAGAAGTGAAGCTTCACTTCTAGAAGAAGAAAGAGGAAAGAGCAAATAGCTATTTGCTCTTTCCGAGGTGTAGATTCCTATTGAGAAGAATGAGCAAGAAACTCCATAGGTTACTCTTTTTCAATCAGGTTCACAATACAATTTACTAGTTACATAGTTTTGCTGTTTGGATTGTGCGAGAACAATGTAACACTAAAATCCAGTCAAAGTGATCAAAAAAGAAAGTAACCTTAAGGACAATAATACAGTCTGGAGCTGACCAGTCCCAGTTGACGGCGCCCGTTCACGAACATGACACGTACACCAGCACCGCCCAACTCAACCATATTGTGAGTGATACCACGCCCTCACAGAAAATCGAAGTGAAACAACGCAAGCGTTGTGTTTCGTCGTGTGAGTGAGGTTACCGATGGCCCAATTACTGCCTCCCCCCCTTCCTCAATCTCCCTAAACCCTAAAAAACTATAAAAATAAAACAATCCTCAAATTCCTAATCCCACTTACACATATACTAGTAACGACTTTAGTGTTTCAGGTGTCCATGAGCGACGCCAATTGCTTACCATCAGGTGATCCGTCTGCTCGTTTACCGGCTTATACCCTAAAAAACCCAAATTCTTACCACAGAACCATTGTTTTACTTGTATCTAAAAGATGTATTAATAAATGGTCCAAAAGAATTATTGCTACGTGACGCTGTACTCTGGCCAGACCCTACCGTAACAGCGTGATGTTTACCAGGGTAAGTAAAATTAAAGCAATCTATTGCATCGGGGACAGCCAATTTACTTCTGCTATAGGGTTGGCCTTTGTGGTTTTTTCTCAAAAATGTATTTGAATTTAAATGCGAGTGTATGATCAATATTTTAAAAGAGTGAAATGTTGATTTGTAAGTTTCAGTTAAATATTTGTAACTTCATTAGTATCTATCTTATGTACTGTTGTACCTGTCAGTCAAAATAAGCTAAAATCATTATAAGAGTTTCTTGACATTTGTATCTATTATAGTAGTTATAATAACATTACGGCTTTTGTCCCCAAAGAGGTATGTAGAGGCACAATTAATGTTATGAATGAGTCCCAGGGGGTGAGCCTATTGCCATATACTGGACTCCTTGCTACTACTGGAAAATATTAGAAAAAATCCTTTAATATTTTGCCCGACCAGGGAAGCGTACCCAGCTACCACTCAGCTAACAAAGCAGTGTATTCGTTTTGAATATATGACGGCGCCGCCGTCATTATTTTGTTAACTGCGAATGTAATGGGCAAGCAGTGAACAAACAACTGACCGACGTCACTTCAACCCCACCACCGAGTGATATACCTCTATAAAGCAGCGCAAGTGCAAGCTCGAGTCAGTCGTTCGTCGATCGTTGCCCAGTTCACACGTTACACAATCGCTGAGTAATTTTATTGTTGGTTTTATTTGAGTGTTTCCTTTATATAATCAGTGCTGAATTATTCAATTCTTATAATTAAAAATTAATGTGAAAGTAAGTTCATTTAATCGAAATAAACTAAGTGATTGTGTGAAGCCCTTTGTTTTATTTTCAAATAATGTCGGACCCTGATCCTACATATATAGAGGTATATATTGAACAGTAGTGTAGTGATATTTCAGGTTATATTTCAGAGTCGGAGAATCTATTAAAGTTCTTTTTTTAAAACATCAGTAATTAACACGACTATTGAAATAACGTAGTGTATAAAAAATACTGATAAAACTAATTTTGTCTTTGTGAAACAAATGAATTTATTTTTCAAATAGGCAACGATATAGCACTTTTACTCATCGTCTCTCTCTGAATTATGAAAAGAGTAAGCAGGTAATGTACTGTTTTAAATAAACTTTAGATTTAATAAAAATGACTATTCATTGATAATAAGGAAATATAAAATGAAAACAACAGTGGAATATAACAGCCAACCCTACCGCGAGCGCGGACGCCGGGTCAATTCCGTCGTTTACTTATTTTAATAAAACTCAGTAGACGTACAAATTTCATGTTATTAGAATACTCCGGGAAATATGATATATTTAGCTTGCGTAATAAACAATGTTTTGTTTAGTACAATAAATGTTGTTATGTAAACACAATAGTACGATTATAATATTTGTATTTGTTCTCTTGTTTCATGGAGATTTTGTTTTTTTTTTTACCCCACATTAGGGTTTTCTCCTGTGTCGTGGGTGCGTTTACAAACATACAAGTTCACGTACATAATAACACCCAGACCGGAAACAACAATTTGTGGATCACACTAAGTATTGTTCCGTGCGAGAATCGAACCCGCGACACGTTGCACGGCAGCCGTTTGCCCAGCCACCGCACTAACCGTGCTGTCGATGAAACTAAAATCGGTTACGGGCGTCTATGGCCGGCGTTCAATACTTACAATTCGTCTGCTTATTGGCCCCCTAAAGAAGTATAAGCAGTTTTTTTTAGTAGTAGACTAAATTATTAAATGTATCTTTGGAAATTGTAAAAAGTAAAAAAGTAGGTAGAGTTTTGCGGTGACGGAGACGGATCACCTGATGGTATGCAATCGGCGTCGCCTAAGAACACTAGAAGCGTTATAAGTGTGTTACCGGGGATTAAGAACTTGAGGATTGATGGGGATTCATGGACTGGGGAGATTGGGGAAGGAGAAGGAAGGGGGGGGGGTGATTGGGCCTCCGGTAACCTCACTCATACGACGAAACACTACGTAAGCGTTGCTTCACGTCGGTTTTCTGTGAGGCCGTGGTATTACTCCGGTCGAGCCGGCTCATTCGTGTCGAAGCATGGCTCTCCCACTTAATAGTTGAAGAAGAAGTTCAAGATTATGGTTCTCTTTAGCGGTTAAACTAGTCCTAATAAAAACAGCCTTTATAATACTCTACCTTTATCATATAAAAGTGAAGATATGCCAACCGGCACCTGCAGTTTATATGCACTATTTTCAAAAACTTTTTAATTCAACTTCTAAGCGCTATATTTCAAAACTTCAAGCATACATTCAAGAAACTTCGAAACAGTCGAGTACTAGTTCGGTTGCAAAGTAAATGGCTCGTGTAACTCGGACAAAAACATGTTTCGACTTCCAAACATATTTCGAAAGTCGAAAGTTGCAACTTCACACGACTTCACGAACTTCTGAAGTCGTTTATATGTGCATTTTGTAGAGGTATTCGAAATTTTAGAATTCTTTGCCGACTGGTTGAGCGTTACATAATATAACATCGAAAAGCTAGCCGCCATTTGTACATGGGTCGAAAAGCTAGCCGCCATTTTGAATTCACGTTCGAAAAGCCGTTCGGCAAATTTAAAAACAACATTACGAAAATCGAATTTGATGAGTATGTTACCTAAATCACAAATCCCTGCTACAATATTCTATCCCAAAATCATGACGTGTTCAGTATTACCTATTGTACTTATTTTACTAAATAAATCATAATAAATATTTGACATAAGCATTTATCGACATGACATATGTAATTTATCTAATAATTTCTTGTTTTATTATATAATTGACTTATTTGAACATTAATATTGTACCCAATTATTGTACGCCCTATGGGCAGGACACAGCTGAGCTCAACCAAATTATGATAAAAACTGTATTATGTATCTACCTGTGATCTACAATGAATAAATGAATTTGTTGTTTCATAATTACTTTTTACAATTGCCAAAAGGCTTTTTGTCATATCAAGTAAAGGTCAAAGGTGAACAGTGACAATTTAATAAGTTATATTGTTTCAACAACCACAGAGTATAAAATAACAGTTTGTTAATTGAAAATGTGAATATTTAGATTGATGGAGGTATTGTTTTTACAAAAAATCATAACTGAATTACATCACGCCTTTTATCCCTGATGGGGTAGGCAAAGGTGCACATTACGGCACTTAAAGCCACTGTACTTACAATGTAACACCCACTTTTCACTATTTATATTATGAGTCCCATGTAATAGAAGGTGAGTATATTACCATATAGCGGACACGATTCCAATCCGTGCTACTACTGAGGTTTTTTTTTAAAAAAAACGCTGTAATTCTTTGCCCAACCCGGGAATCGAACCCGAGACCCCTTGCCCGGCAGTGGCACATGCAACCACTCGGCCAACGAAGCAGTCGGTACTTAATTACACTTTGCTAATCAGCAAGTACAGTAAATACTTCAATAACGTCTATGCTGAACTTAAAATATATACCGAGTTGATATTTATTCGGTCAAAAACCTAAAACTTCGCTTCTGATCAACCACATACAAAATAAAATTAACAATAATCCACTATTTACTATTTACTTAATCCATCACCGAACTAAATCAACTAACACACTCCACTGATTCACTTAAGTCACCTTTATATTGTGGTAAATACGAAAAAACGAAAAATCCGCTGCGAGCGCCATCCGACTTGTAAAGTCGTTCGAGCGTCTAATGCGACTAAGCGGTACAGCGCTGCAAGGTAGTTGATTGATACTGAAGCTTAATCCTTGCGAATCTATGGTAATTCGTTTGGAAGGAAAAAGTGCAAAGTTTGCATACTGCTTTATTTTTTTAGTCTGTGATGCTGATACTCACCTGGTCTGTACCAGGTGAGTATCAGCACCAGGTGACTTTTCTTTAGTGGATTATTTTGATTATATTAAGCTATTTTGTTTTTCTTTTTTTTTGTTAGATAATTACAAATAATAAGGGAATGCTAACATTTTGACTGCATCGTTGGCCGAGTGGTCGCAAGTGCGACTGCCGGGCAAGGGGTCTCGGGTTCAATTCCCGGGCAAAGTATTACTGGGTTTTTATAAATTCTCTGTAGTAGTACGGGGTCTGGAATTGTTCGCGGTATATGTCAATAGGCCCCTATTACATGGGACTCATATCATAAATAGTGAAAAGTGGGTGTTACATTGTGCAGGGGCATAATGTACACCCTCTGCCTATCCCTTCGGGGATAAAAGGCGTGATATTGTGTTATGTTATGTTATTCTAACATTTTAAAAGAAAGAAAATGTGTAGGTAGCTACTTACTACGATATTCCCTGAACCATTGGAAAATATGTATTGACCTAGTGCATTTCCTATAACTTTTCCTTTATTTTTTTCTTAGATATCGCAATATAAATGTTCTTACAATTTTTTATTTTTGTTACAGATCACTTCAGCAGTTTTTAAACGTAAAACATAAGGTAAGTGACGAATGTGTAACCCTCTATCCGTATTACACGCCAAAAGACCATTATATTACAGTTCTCGTAAACTAATTAATAATCCCTTGTTAAACAAGATGACATTATGTCGTTTTTATTACGAAATTGCCCTTATATTTTATATGAAAGTGCTTTTTGTAGACACCCATAAACTTAGCAAAAACAAACATCCTTTTTGAACCTGTATTACAAGAACCAGTGTAACTTGAACTCCCATTAGAAATCAAGTCTATTTTCGTTACAGTCAACTTAAATTGGTTTTTACCAAACCTCTTATCAAACCAGTATAACTTGACCTCCTGTTACAAATCAAGTCTATTTTTGTAAGAGTCAACTTAAAATGGATTCTCTTGTGTACTACATAAGTGATGTAATATTTAAACATAAACAAGCATGTTTAAGCCTAAGTACCAAAAGTTCGTTAAGTAATTAAATATGTACGTTAAGTTCGTTGTGATAGAGTTACATTTTGTTCGGAGTAGTGGCTTAACAATTTACTTTAATGTTCCAGTTTATTGTTAAATATCTTAATATTTACGCCTCTCATTCTTATCGAGGGTGAACAGAGTTAAAACCCATTTTCTGACTTTGGTAGACGACTGATTTTATATTAAAGTTAGCGTAAACGGTGTCGCCTTCTAGACACACGAGGCGCAGCGTCAGTGTAATTGTAGGGTCGTACATCTTGCGTATCGTCAGCAGCAGGAAGACGTCCACTTCTGGACAAAGGCCTCCCCCTTAGCCCTCCACGTCGAACGACAACTCGCCACCTGCATCCACTGGCTCCCCGCAACTCTGGCGATGTCGTCGGTCCACCTAGCAGGAGACCTGCCCACACTTCGTCTTCCGGTCCGTGGTCTCCACTCAAGGACTTTCCTGGCCCATCTGCCGTCAGTCCTTCAAGCGACGTGGCCTGCCCATTGCCACTTCAGTCTGCAGATTTTGCGAGCTATGTCGGTAACTCTTGTTCTTTGGCGTATTTCCATATTTCGGATTTTGTCGTGCAAAGAAACCCTAAGTCTGAGATCATGCCTTCGTAACGAACCTATGAATAAAAATAGGTTTTCCAATATAAGAGTACCTAATTACCTGTCAGAATAATATTTTTCTTGTAATCTTATTAAAATATACATTAAGACTGAGTACATATTTAATTTGGTTCAGAAAACATAAAAAAACAGTTCAAGGAATAAGTAATCTAAACAAAATAAATACCAAGAAGTTTTTATATCTAACTATTTACTAATTAAAATAAATGTCGAAAACATGTTTTTATCGATATAATTTGTTAGATATTAAAATTAAGAAATATTTAGTTTCACAGAATTTAATTCAGATAGGTACATAACTAAATGGATTTACAAATAAGGGACCTAGGGTAGGAATTTGGGACAAGAATTTATTATAATTTAAGAAGACTTTGACGTCCCAATTATTTATGATTTTGATTAAAATAAGTTAAATTGTTACTAAATTCGGGATCGCATCCGTAATATCAAGCTAAATATATTTGGTTTACGTAAATATGATCACGTCTCCGAATATCGAGCTTAAACTCAAGTGGCTGCCGATCCGCCTTCGCCGGAATACTCATATCTTATCCCTTCTCTACAATATACTGTTTAATCCTATTACTCCCTATTATCTCAAAGAACGTTTCAAGTTCTACCATGACACACATTTTAGACCAGTACGGTCGTCGGGAGATCTGACACTTGAGATGCCCCAGCATGAGAGCAAATCCTACGACAAATCCTTTACAGTTCGAGCTATTCGACTGTGGAATGCACTTCCCCCTTCCATAAAACAAGCAAAGTCACTTGTCACGTTCAAGACACGTGTGAAGAAACATTATCTCTCCACTTTGTAGTTCATTGCTGTTTCTTCTTCTAGCGTCACCTATCTGTCACTGTGTTTTTCTAAATGAACTTATGTATGTATGTGTATGTATGTATATATGTATGTATGTATGTATGTATGTGTGTATTTATGTAGGTATGTTTCAGTATGTATGTATATAATTATGTATTAAAAGTAAATAAATTAGTTATGAATACTTTCAATTTTACATAATAAATAAGCACCTGAGTTCACCAAGCTATAACTACCTCATTTAATATATTATTGTAATGTTCTATCCACCCAAAGGTTCATCATCATCATCAACAGCCTATAAATGCCCACTGCTGAGCAAAGCCTCTTCTCACACGGAGAAGGTTAGAGCATTAATCACCACGCTTGCTCAATGCGGGTTGGCGATTTCAAACTTATAATTAGAAATTATAAGTTCAGGTTTCCTCACGATGTTTTTCCTTCACCGTTTGTCAGTGGTGTCTAAATAATCTTAGAATGTACATATAACTCGGAAAAAGTCACATTGGTACTTGCCGTTGGTAGGTTTCGAACCCGCACCCTCATGCATGAGAAGTGGGCGTCTTAAACCTCCGGGCCACCACGACACCCAAAGGTTGCCTGGTAGAAATCGCTTTTAGCGATAAGGCCGCCTTTGTACCCTAATTTCTCTAATTTGTAGCTCGATATACTATCACAAATTGGTGTACAATAAAGATTATTATTATTATTATTAAATGTATTCTGAAAGAGAAAATGGCTATTAAATGGCTTTATTCTCTATTATTCTGAGAGAAAGAGAGAGATAGAGAAAGACTGCCTTGTGGCAGTAGTAGTAGTCACCCCATATTACATGGGACTCATAACATAAATAGTGAAAAGTGGGTGTTAAATTATACAGTGGCATTAAGTGCCGTAATGTGTACTTTTGCCTACCCCTTGCCTATCCCCGATAAAAAGGCATGATCTCATATTATGTTAGAGAGGTATTTTACACAAATATGATTATTCCAAAATAGAAGGTCGTCAGGATCGATTCCCTATAACCACATCGAAATGAGCCTATTACCACAAACAGGGTACAAACCTAGATTAATTCGAAACTCAGAAAGATTATAAAAATTCTTGCCTGACCCGAGAATCGAATCTTAACTCGTCGAATACCGGTTTTGTAGACACAATTATAGAACAATAGGGTGCGGTCACCGGTGACCGCTTGGTATTTGACAGTTTAGATTCAATCTCGACAGTCACACTCGACCAAAAAAGTAGTCTATAGATATATTATCTTTTCTTATATCTTATACTTATTATATAAAGCTAAAGACTGCATTAAAATTTGTTAGTTTGAACGTTCTAATCTAATAGTCAGATTTGGACATTTTTTACTTATCGAGGTAGGCTAATACCTAGACTTTAAAACCTCACGCTATCAATAGGCGCCGAGCCAGCCGAACAGAGCGCAAGGGTAGCTCGCTGCCCGACCAGAACTAGAACTGTGCGTATGGCGCGTTGCGTTCCGCGCGCGCCTCAAAGAACCATCAGACCACCACAAATAGGGCCCAGTAGGGCTGCCCGCTACGGAGCCGCGGAAGGCCTAACGAATTGCCGAGGTTCCGGCTCGAAGAGCAGAAGTAGAAACGGGATGGTTAATTTTTAGTCAGTAAGAGTCTGACACTCCCTCCCGCCTCACGCAGGCGGGAGCAATCATTCGATGATTTCCCCCCTTAAAAAAAATCAATTTCCAAACCGGCTTACTCACGTAACTATTTGACCAGAAACTCGACTAGTTTCAAGCCATGCTAGAGGCTCATATTCATGAGCAGCAGAAAGTTTTAATACAAAGACGAAAATGCATAAATAAATACAATAATATACTACCTACTACATAAATAAAATCTTACTTTAAAATTATTGAAAACAATTGAAGAGCATAATCCACCATCATACAATTTTATTTAACCAATCAAACAACAGGAGTATCAGTTTAAAACGTAACCGTTTACAACTCGATATTCGTTCCAATTTTGGCATAGACCCGGCGCACAAAATTGGACATAAATCATTGGCTTCTATTTCCAAGAAACTCGAGACTTTGCGCTATGTTTGGCAACTTTGTTTCAAATGTTTTGAAGTACCCTTTAACACGTTAAACGCCATGGCAGTCACCGGTGACCGACATTAGCGGAGGATTTGCCTTCAACAGTTTTTTATTGGCAGCCAATGCCTTAACCCATAAATCACCAAGCGGTCACCGGTGACCGCTTTCCACTAATATTACATTACATTATAGACCTTATTTTTAATGTTTAGAGAATACTTTTGTATGACCAAATTTAGGGGATGGATATCAATGCCTTAAGCATGGTTTTTGTGTAAAGGGGTGTTTTCAATGCAAAATGTTATTGCATTTTAAACGAAGCGATAGGCAGAGGTACTTTTCACTAATCTATATCTATACTAATATTATAAAGAGGAAAGATTTGTATTTTTGTATGTTTGTAATGAATAAACTTAAAAACTACTGGACCGATTGCAATAATTTTTTCACCATTAGAAAGCTGCATTATTCAGAAGTAACATAGGCTATATAATATCACGCTAGGTCCTATAGTTGTGGAGCAGTAACCAAAAATGTTTTAAAAACGGGGGAAAAGTATCGTTTCTGAGGCCTTCCGTGGCGTGCGCTGAGCATATAGTTAAAGTTATACAAAAATGCTCTATAGATGAATTGTTTTTAAAAAAGTTTTTAACATTATTTTTTAAAAAGTCCGCGTAAAACTATGTAAAAAATCTTAAGTCCCCCCGTGCGAAGCCGGGACGGGCCGCTTTTTTTTTTTTTTTTTTTAAGGGGGGAAAATCATCGAATGACTGCCCCCGCCTGGGTGAGGCGGGAGGGAGTGTCAGACTCTTACTGACTAAAAACCACCCCGTTCCTTCTCCTGCACGTCGAGCCGGAGCCCCGGTTACCCGTTAGGTTCTCCGCGACTCCGAATCGGCATCGGCCCTATTGGGCCCCATCTGTGGTGGTCTGATGGCTCTTTGAGGCGCGCGCGGAACGCGACGCGCCGTACGCTCGGGTCTGTTTCTGGTCGGACGGGGAGCCACCCATGCTCGCCGTCCGCAGGCCCGCGCTTACGGTGGCCGGAGATCGTCTCGCGATCCCCGACGCCCGGTGTGTCCTTCGCGATGGCTGGGTTGCGAGGAGGCAGCGCTTCGCTGCCTCACGCGTCCCGCCTCCTCCTTAGCTAGCATCACTGCTTCGCAAAAGGAGGAGACGGCATCCCAGTCCCCCTCGCTCCGCATCATGGCCTGCACTAGGCCCGGACGCGAGAGGTCGCCATCGCCGATCACTTCCCTGAGGACACGGCGGTGCTCAGCCCACGAAGGGCATTCTCCCACCGTGTGTTCCACCGTGTCCTCAGGGCGGTCCTCGCAGTGATGACACCCGGGCGTTTCCTCCCGCCCCATCAGACACAGGTACCTCCCGAAACTTCCATGTCCGGTGAGGACCTGCGTCAAGCGGTAGGTGAGGACGCCGTAGCGTCTCTCAAGCCACTCCTCAAAGAGGGGACTTACCGCTGCGATGGCAGCGAGCCCAGCCCTCGGTTGCGACAGTCGTTGCTGCCATTCCGCCATGAGATCGCGCCGGAGCTCATCCCGCCACGCACCTATTTGGCGCGGCAGCGGGGTTTCGCCCCGGCGACGTGCCTCCGCGCGCATGCCGTACACGCGCGCGAGCACCTTCGCCTCCAGATCCCACGGCGGTAATCCGGCAAGGAGGTTCGCCGACTCCCCAGAGATCGTGCGGTATCCGCGGATCATTCGGATCGCCATGACCCTCTGTGCCATGAGCAGCGTCCGAGCGGGACGCCGCAACAGGTTTGGCGCCCAAACAGGGGCGCCGTAGAGGGCCATGGACCGCACGACCCCGGCGTATAACCTCCGGCAGGAGGCGTTTGGCCCCCGAGGTTGGGGAGGATGCGTTTAAACGCAGCCCCCGTCCTCTCCAACTTTGGGGCCAAACGTCGGAAGTGTTCTATGAAGTTCCACCGACTGTCGAGGACGAGTCCTAGGTACTTCATCGTCGTCTCGACGTCGATGGTAACTCCTCCCGCCGTTATTTGGGACCCACCCGGAGGTGGCGCGTTCCCGCGGCCATGAAAACACATGGCCTCGGACTTGTGGAGCGCCACCTCGAGTCCCAACTGCCGGATTCTCTCAAAGACTGTCGCAACCGCTGTCGCCATTAAGTCGGCCGCCGCCTGGTGTGACCTCCCGTGCGCTAGCACCAGCGTATCGTCGGCGTAGCATATTGTGCTAACGCCGTTCGGGAGGTCGGTGCGCAGCACCCAGTCATAGCCGATGTTCCACAGGAGCGGCCCCAGAACCGAACCCTGTGGAACACCGCGTGACATCTCTCGCCGGTTCCACTCGCCCCGGTGACCAGGGTAGCTGACGGACCTGTCCGTCAGGTAAGCCTCGATTACACGACGGAGGTAGGTAGGCACCCGATGATATCGGAGTGCCTCCAAGATGCAGCTCCAGGGCAGGGAGTTGAAGGCGTTGGCGATGTCCAGAGACACCGCCACTACGACCTTACCCCTGGACACTGCAGTCCCCGTCGTGAGGTCTCTAACGCGCATGATGGCGTCCACCGTGGAGCGCCCTCTGCGGAAGCCGAACTGGCCGTCCGACAAGTCCGGCCCAATGTCCGTCAGGTGCGCGACGAGGCGGTTCGAAATGATTCTTTCCCCAGCATCTCTCGGCGGGCCTCCTCCTTGGCCCAGGCGGAATGGAGCCACTATTGACAGTCCATTCCGACCTCCTCAGTGGCGGCAGCGGCGACTGCGGTGGCAGTGGCGGCGGCGGCGGCGGAAACGGCAGGGGCGGCGGAGGGCCTACCTTTGCCCTTTTTAGCAAGAGGGGAGCAGCCCTTGCTCCCGACCCGGTGATTGGCCGGCTTGCCAGCCGCCGCACATGCGTTGCAGTGCAGCGGGGCGTTGCACGAGCCGGCCTTGTGACCGGGCCGACCGCAGCGGAAGCAACAGTCGCTGCGGTCCACCTCCGAGGTGCATTTGACACTCACGTGCTCCCCCACGTGACAGCGGTAGCACCTCAGAGGCCGGGTCTCGAGCAGCTTGACCTGCGCCGAGACCCATCCCACCAAGAGCCTTTTGCCCTCCTTTAATGTTTTGGCCGCTGTGACGGGGCAGCTCACCACCACCGTGCGCAGCCCCGAGTTGTCCGGACGTATGGTGCCCACCCTGACCTGGTCAGCAGGGCACCCTCCCGTCCTGGCCACAGCGGCCACCACCTCACTCTCCGTGACGGAGTCGTCCAGGCCCAAAATCCTGACATCCAGGCATTTGGTGGGCCTGGACACGCGGGCCTCGTCCGCACCGAGGCACACCCTAAGCCTCTCGGCCAGGGCGTCGGCCGATGGGCCGCTGGTCGCGCCGGGGACCTCCAAGAGACGGGCTCCAGTGGCAGTCACTTTGACTGCAAATCCGTCCGGGGCCCCGAACTCCGCAGGAGTCACCGCCCCCTTGAGCTTGGCGAGGACGTCGCCGTAGGTAACGCCCCTATTGACCGCTTCCGGCTGTAGGGTGATGACCACAGCCGCGGTCTTAGTGGCGAGGAGCAAGGCAGCAGCGGGTTTCTCCCTGCGCTGCTGCTGCCGTCGGTGCCGCTGCGCCTTTTTGCGGCGCTTCCGGCCCTCCCTGGCGACTCTCCTCACCTCGCCGGCGATTTGCCACCCGCCGCCGTCCTCCGCTCGCGGGGCGGGTTCCACCACCGCTGCCGCAACTCCAGCCTGCCGGGCTGGAGTGCCTCTCCTCTTTTTTCGCCCTGCGGGCGCAGGTGCCGTCGGCGCAGCTGGGGTCTGCGTCGGCGGGGACGCAGAGGCCCTCGCTGGGGCAGCCGGTCGCGCCTTTGCCGGCGGTTGGGAGCTGCGGCTAGCCTGACCCGAGGTCGAAGGCTTGGCCGCAGCGGCTGCGTACGACCGCGGGACCGCAGGGGCGACCTGACTCGCCGCGAGCGGGGGCCGCAAGAGCCTGCCCTCCAGCACGTCGAAACGTCGCTGGAAGGCAGCCAACTCCGCCCGCAGCAGTCCGACTACGTCGGCCTCCGCCGGGGGCTGGGGGCGACTGCCGCGAGCAGCGGCGAGCTCGGCCCTGGCCGTCCGCAGCTCGGCCTCCAGAGCCGCATTGGAGGCCGCCAAGCGCGCCAGCTCTCGCCGCATCTCGGCCAGCTCGGAGCGCACCTTTCCCGCAGTGGGCACCGCACACTGCTCCAAGGCCGCCTCCGATATTGTGGCCGCCGCCGCCCTGAGGAGGCGGAGCCTAACCGGCTGGGATTTCCCCATCGCCAGCTTGTAGAGCTCCGCCGTAATGGCCTGTTGGAGGCCCCCGGAGCAGCTCTCGCTCTCAGAGCCGCGCTCGCCCTCCGACATCTCCACGCCGGACATCTCGGCCGCAGAGGACTCCGAACGGGCAGCGCTCGAGAGAGCCCTGCCCTCCGCGGCCAGCTGCTCGGCTGACTCCGCGCAGGCAGCTGGTGCCGGTTTCCGGCGACCGCTGCCCTTGCCGCCCCTACCCCGCGCTGCCGTGGGGACCTTGGGGGAGGCGCCTCCTGAGCGCCGGAGGACGGGGACAAACTGTCCTCCTCCAGCCTGGGGCGTTTGAACGTCCCCGTCGCGCGGCGGCGTGAGCCTTTCGAGCTCACGCTCAGCCGCTCCGCTAATGTTGTGTCGGACTCTGAGTCCGACACCCTCCGACTGGACTCCCGTGTGTGGGGCCTGCTGGACGAGTCCAGCGCCTCACCACGAGTCCCGGAGCCACTTGGGCTCCCTTCTCCTGCTACTGCAGGCGAGCCAAGCTCACCCGCACTCTCCTCCTCCGTATGTGGTTTTTTATTTTGATTGGTCTCCATAAAGTTCCCACGAGTATGGGGGAAATAATCGGTCCACCCAGGCAGTGCCCCCTGTACCTGGGTAAGTGAAAATTTGTTTCCCAACTAGAGGGTCCACTGGTCCCCTAGCTGGGGGTGCGCTCGCGACTGACACTACTCCTCAGCCATGCATACTCTCGCCGCGCACCAGAACTTACTATTAGAGGAATTTTTTATAGAGGTTATCTTCCTCGCGGTCCGGGCGACCAAGCCAAGACCCTCGTCCCGTTCAGAGTCACAAAACATGACCGTGACCTCCTTACGGATTACGATATCGACGGCTGCAATCGGGGACAGCTTGTGTCCCGATGCTGCTCGCTGGCAGGGTGAGTGCACAACGAGCACCGCCCTTGCCTCTCCGCCACGCTCTCTGCTAATCAGAGAGACAGGCGGAGAAACGCCCCACGGAAGCGCGGGCCATGAGCACACAGCCCGCCGCCTCCAGAACCCTATCGGGTTCGCCCGCCCAGTCCAGAAGTCTGCTGCGGGCGGGGACGGGCCGCTAGTTATATTATATATTCCTAGTACCTTTACGTATGCATTTTTGAGTAATAAGTGCCATGTAATAGGAGGTGAGCCTTATGCCATTTAGTCCCATGTAATAGGGGATCCTACCAACTCAAACGCCACTTAATTTTAGGACGCGCTCAAGAATAATTCTGTCCCTACAAATTGTTTATAAAATGACAGGGATAGCACTACATGTAAGTACAATTTAAAATTGAGTAGCTTTTCACTATTCAGGCGTTAGACTTATTCCTATAACCAACGACAAGTATTTTATGGCCCATTTCTGTCTACCTCTTTGAAAAATAAGAAACGCAATCTTATATAATTTGGAACACAACTGTAGAATGGTCCCAGGACCCGCACAGGTATTCTGGCTACGTTCCAAAGACACACGATAAAATAAAATGTAAGTAATTTTATTCCCCACAAATTCTTATAATACCGTGACAAGGATTACTTGAAGCTCCGGTTCGAAGCATGATCAGGAATGATGTGGTTTTTTAGTCAGTAATAGTCTGACCTAATAGTCTCATCCAAGGCGGGAAGAGTAATTTGACTTTGACTTTTGACTTTAAATTTGTTATTTCTTCTGTTTAAAAAAAGATAAGATTTTTTTTGTGTGGCATAAGCCGGTAAACGAGGAGACGGATCACCTGATGGTAAGCAATCGGCGTCGCCCATGGATACCTGGAACACCAGAGGCGTTACAAGTGCGTTACCGGCCTTTTGGGGATTAGGAGTTTGATGATTGTTGGGGATTCAGGGATTGGGGAGATTGGGAAAGGGGAAGGTAATTGGGCCTCCGGTAACATAATTCACACGACGAAACACAACGCAAGCGTTGCTTCACGTCCGTTTTCTGTGAGGCCGTGGTATCACTCCGGTCGAGCCGGCCCATTCGTCCTGAAGCATGGCTCTCCCACACTTAAACATGTACCTGTACATAAAATATTTTTTAAATTAAAATTTCGATAAGTATTGGACAACATCTTTTCAGATCTATGCACTTTTCCTCTAGGGGTTTGAAAATATGGTAATAATTGTACAAAATTATGAATATTTCTAATTGATAGGCAACTAGGGATTTCGATAATGTCGATTTAAATGTGAATAATGAGAAATTTCACAATAATTATGACTAAGTAGATAGGTATATTGTTTTTTAATTCATATTTTTATACTAGACTAGCAACCCGTCCCGGCTTCGCACGGGGAAGACAATTATTTATTTTTGAAAATTTGGATTGTTGTAGTGACATAACTACAATAGTTGGACATATGCTACCGCGGAGTTTTTTGTAGACATTATGATGTTCTTCAATATTGTTGTACATTATTTTGTTCTATCGCTAATAGTTTCGGCAGCGCATTCGACAAAAGACATTTTAAGACTCATTTTTCTACACCTTCGGTTACATTGTTCAAATTTTACCAAGGATCCCTAATTTTTTTAAAAATGAAATGTATCCTATATCAAATTGGAAGAATGTATTAAACCGGCCCAGTACTTTTTGGACCTATTCATTACAAACATACAAAAATAGGTACAAATCTTTCCTCTTTATAATATTAGTATAGATATAGATTAGTCCGTATAATGTGATTGTGCCCCTTATATTCTTAATAACTAAACGTATAATTTAAGGATATAATTTTGCAATCAAAAGTTGTCTCATAAAATGATTCTTTAGTTATCCATTTCTAATAGCTTGGACTCAAATCCAATTTTTACGCTGCTTTGGTATCGAAATCAACAACCAACTTGTCGGACTCCATTATTACACTAACGAAGCATGGACCCAATACATACCATTAATAATAATTTTCTTTTTTATAATATATAAGTATATTAGAAACTTACCCCCACACACTAGTATTTTCTACTGTGTGTGCGTTTACAAACATACAAGTTCACATACACATGACACCCAGACTTAAAACAACAGTTTACGGATCATACAAAGAGTTGCTCTGTGCGGGAATCGAATCCACTACCTACATGTTGCGTGGCAGCCAGTTATCCAGCCACCGCACCAACCGTGCAGTCATATCTTTAAAATCACATTATTATCCCTTTGCAACTAACAAAACTAATGCAAAAAAAACTAATGTATCACAAAACTTACAAAGTCTAATTCCACAACTCACGTTATCCCCCAACTCACATAACTTAGGAAACTGCCCCACTTCCCCATGCCCCCATTTCACTTAAGATAGGAAACAAATATGAAGTTACATTACTCATTATTTAGTCATCAATCAAATTGTAACGTAGTAACAAAGTTATAGAATTAATAACTTGTACAACATGTTAGAATGTAACCATTTATCAAGATTTACAACTCGTACTTGATGGTTTTATTTTAAAGTTTTGTGTAACGATTTGTTTCAATTGTTCCAACATTGCGCGCCTTAAAGAGCCATAAGACCACCACAGATGGGGCCATAGATATATTTTAATATTTTTGTGGATGGGGCCGATAGGGTTGATGCCGATACGGAGCCGCAGAAGACTTAACGGGATGAAGGGGCTCTGGCTCGAAGCAGAAGTAAAAACGGGGTGGTTTTTAGTCAGTAAGAGTAAAGTAGAGGGAACCAGATCACGAGGCAGATCACAGACCTATGCGCTGCACTGATCAAGTCAAATCGGCAACGGGAAACCCAGTGTCAGACTGCGCCAGACAATCCACAAACAGAGAGAGATGGCGGGAGATCGTGAGGAAAGCTGTATCGGCCACCAACAAATACGGCCGCCTCAACGTGACCAGGACTGCTCTGCCAAGAGCGAAACGACAGAGAAGAAGAAGAAGAGTTTGACACTCGGTGATGGTTTTCGGCACGGGAGAAGGCATTCAATGATTTTCCCCCTTAGAAAAAATGGCAAACCCTCTTATGCACAGAAGGTCCATTGTTCAGCTGACTGTCACGGACTAATGATACAAATGATCCAAAATGACGATGACCCCTTCAAAGTAAGATCATCCACTAACGAACGCCTATTAATATGTATCAGAGACATTGTAGAACATACTTTTTAAATCTGAGTAACGAATGTAGTTTCTTGTCTTTTAATATGTATCATAGACATTGTAACATAGGTACTTTATAGTAGAACATACTTTTTCAAAAAGAGTAACGTATGGAGTTTCTTGCTCGTTCTTCTCCATTCGAATCTACATTTTGGAAGGAGCTTCTAGCTTCATCTAGCTTCACTGACGGACTGACTGACAGACTATTATTTGTTTTGTATTTGTTGACGTTTCAAAAGTACTAAATTCTGGTTTAATTGAAATAAATGCCTTGACTTTGACTTTGAGTTTAAGGTCACCCATCCACTAACAGACCTTAGCAAACATAATTTCTAGAATATTCTCTCATTGAATAACTGTTTAACACTAAACTAATCAAGGCGTGTAATGGTCTAAGTAATGAGAAGAAAGCACATCAACCTACTCTTATCCATCAATTAAATTTTCCACTTTATTCTACTGCTGAATAGGGTGGAAAATTGCCTAAACAATTTTGACAGTTTCGGGTAACTTGACGTGCTGTCATTTCTATGTGGTGTAAGTTTGTACTTACCTTAAGTTTCAACTACTAACAAAACTTTCATTTCGTCTTCTATACACAGTTCTCTATACAACACCAGTCTGTCATGGTCTCACTTCGTATGATTTTGCCACAAATTCGACGGTCATTTTATACTGGTTTCTGTGTGTAATCGGAGGTATATGTACTAAGTTATGTAACTATGTAATTTGACGACGGAATTAATATTGAACGTGGTACTTATCGAATAGGGAAACTTTTGTTTAAGGAACAAACTATTTCGTGCACGTAAGAGTTACCTAGTTATTAATTTTAGGTGATGTAAGGTGTTAGGGAATTTGGTTTTGATATGTTTAACATACATTTCGTCAGCAGTTATATTATCATACAATATTGTAACTCAGCCGCATGACAGAGTTAAATACCTACGCGCGGTACGTAAACATGCGTTGGGCTGAGCACCGCCGTGTCCTCAGGGAAGTGATCGGCGATGGCGACCTCTCGCGTCCGGGCCTAGTGCAGGCCATGATGCGGAGCGAGGGGGACTGGGATGCCGTCTCCTCCTTTTGCGAAGCAGTCATGCTAGCTAAGGAGGAGGCGGGACGCGGGACTCCTCGCAACCCAGCCGTCGCGAAGGACACACCGGGCGTCGGGGATCGCGGGACGATCTCCGGCCACCGTAAGCGCGGGCCTGCGGACGGCGAGCATGGGTGGCTCCCCGTCCGACCAGAAACAGACCCGAGCGTACGGCGCGTCGCGTTCCGCGCGCGCCTCAAAGAGCCATCAGACCACCACAGATGGGGCCCAATAGGGCCGATGCCGATTCGGAGTCGCGGAGAACCTAACGGGTAACCGGGGCTCCGGCTCGACGTGCAGGAGAAGGAACGGGGTGGTTTTTAGTCAGTAAGAGTCTGACACTCCCTCTCGCCTCACCCAGGGCTGCCCGTCTCTAGCATTTTAATTACATTTGCCTACTTTCTGTTTCTATTTCGTTATGTGATTGAAATATCCTTGTCTTTATAAACAAATGAAATACCTACTATGTATATTGACTAGGAAGTGTTCAATTAAAATGCGTGCTGGTGTTTGATTAGTAGATTTAATTTTTACAACATATTGTTCCAATTTTGTTTGAAAAACAAATTGGGCTTAAAATTTGAGACCGAAATATATATAAAAAAAATTACAACCAAAACAACATAATATTTCCTACTACATAATATACTCGCCATATTAAATATGTATTCAAACTAATTTTTAGAGAAAAATCGCGTGGTTGTTGTTAAAAAAACAACACACCGTCTGTTCATCACCACCGGTACAGCCGTGACTGCACCCCGAGCGCACCCCGACATCGAGGTTCGTAGCTATAGCTCGCCTTTCGTCCGTTTGTATGAAGTTAATAGGTAATAATATCATTAGTATCACCTGATGGTAAGCAATCGGCGTCGCCCATGGACACCTAGAACACCAGGGGCGTTACAAGTGTATTACCGGCCTTATGGAGATTAGGAGTTTGAGGATCGTTGGAGATTCAGGGATTGGGGAGATTGGAGAAGGGGAGGGTAATTGGGCCTCCGATAACCTCACTCACACGACGAAACACAACGCAAGCGTTGCTTCACGTCGATTTTCTTGAGGCCGTGGTATCACTCCGGTCGAGCCGGCCCATTCATGCCGAAGCATGGCTCTCCCACACTTAAATCACTGTCACGTTCCCCAGTGACAGTGATTCGGACGAATTCTTTGACGCCTAACTGACGGATTTACGTATTGTAATTAACTGTTTTACTCTGCCTATATACGCCTTCGGGGATAAAAGACGTGATGTTATGTTATAGAACTTATTTTTAACTATCACCTGACGGCGCTTTATCGTCGTTCCCTTAACACTCTGTATTTCTGCTGTTACGAACATTAACTTGATTGTTCTCGAACTATCAGACAAAAGTTCAATGACCCGTCCTAGAAATATATCACCTATCTCAATACACACAACTATCCACAACAAATCACCATTTTTATCTCCATAAAGACACCGATTTGTCTTCTGTAAAGGCAGCAAACTGAGCTACCCTGTCCAATATAACAAGACCTCTAAATACAAACTAAATCTAAGTACACTCCGGTCATATTATACTGGAAGGTAAGCAAATTGAGCTGGAATCACCAGTATAACGAGAGCTCTGATTGTATATAAAATGTAGGTGTAGTTAGATCATGTTATATTGGATGTCTGCTGTGATTTGCTGGTTGGAGACCGGTCACCACATTGTAAGTCTAAGTTATTTGTCTTGAAGAATCTATTCTTCTCATTCTCAAGAATGGAGATGTTTATTGTGAACATTAAACGGTCAAATACATGGTCATTACGGTATTATTACAACTTTTCCATTCCTGAGGTATAGAGTTCTGTCTATACCTCAGTTACAGAGGTGTTGTCATTTAGAGATATAAATAGATAAATGAAATTGGAGTGTTTCTTTGTAATATTAAAATAATCGCTTTTTACTACATACATATGAAGTTATAATACCGAATACATTTTTTATCATTTTTGCCTGTCTGTCTGTTTGTACTGGCTAATCTAGAATGGCCAGACCAATTTTGACGCTACTTTTGTTTTGGAAAATTTAAAGAAAAAAATGTTATGTCCTAAAATTCATATTCTTTTTTTTACGGCATAAGCCGGTAAACGAGCAGACAGATCACCTGATGGTAAGCAATCGGCGTCTCCCATGGACACCTGGAACACCAGAGGCTTTACAAGTGCGTTATCGGCTTTTGGGGATTAGGAGTATTTGAAGATCGTTGGGGATTCAGCGATTGGGGAGATTGGGGAAGGGGAAGGTAAATGGGCCTCCGGTAACCTCACTCACACGACGAAACACAACACAAGCGTTGTTTCATGTCGGTTTTCTGTGAGGCCGTGGTATCAATCCGGTCGAGCCGGCCCATTCGTGCCGAAGATTGGCTCTCCCACACTATTCTACGCGGACGAAGCCGTAGGTAACAGCTAGTGTTTTCAATATAATTATTTTTGTGGACTGTCTTTTTAGGTGAAAGCACGATTTCCAAAGGGGCTTATGACCTTACTTAACACCTCGCATTTATAATATGAGTCATGATTTACTATTTTGCACTTAGACGGGAATCTGCCTCAACACCTACTTCATGGACCAAAACAGGCGACAAGAAAATAATTGAACTTCAATTTAACGACAACTCAAGTCAACAACGACAACGAACATAAAATAGAACTAAAAGTTTCAACAACCTATAAACCGTCGAGCACCTTAGTAACAAATTATAATGTTTTCGGCTTACTCGCGTAGTGATTCGACTAGGAACTCGACTAGTTTCAAGCCATGCTAGAGGCTCATATTCATGAGCAGCATTTCGCGACCCGCGACGCGGCGACTGTAGCGCTGCTACTGAAACTAGTCGAGTTCCTCGTCAAATTACTACGTGAGTAAGCCGAAAACATAATAATTTATTTAGTATGTCTCACGAAAGTTACAATACACCTTAGTAACAGTTTTTGATGAAAAACTTACAACGAGAACCAGTTATTTTTGATAGCTATAACGAATGACGTATCCGTTATTCAACGTTTTACTGCGTTTTAACTATATTAACTCAGTTTTACTGTAAAACAGCAGTAACTGTTTTATGAAGATTATGAAGTTGTCATTAAACATTATGGGGGATTGTGGAATTGTACTAGTTGGAGCTGAGATGTTTTAGTCATATCATGAAAGATTAGGTACCTATTATTCAAAATATAAAGATAGACACAATCTGAGTCCTTCTAGTCTTTTCCATTATCATACCACAAGACAATCGGCGAAGTGTTACCGTTTCATGGTGAATGTCTCATCCATTCGCACGAAGCGCTTCGCTTCAAGCTTATTTGTGTGCTTTTTATTATCACCTGATGGTTAGCAATCGGCATCGCCCATGGACACCTGGAACACCAGAGGCGTTACAAGTGCGTTACCGGCCTTTTAGGGATTAGGAGTTTGACGATCGTTGGGGATTCAGGAATTAGGGAGATTGGGGAAGGGGAGGGTAATTGGACCTCTGATAACCTCACTCACACGACGAAACACAACGCAAGCGTTGCTTCACGTCGGTTTTCTGTGAGGGCGTGGTATCACTCCGGTCGAGCCGGCCCATTCGTGCCGAAGCATGGCTCTCCCACACTTATATTATAATCTGGGTGCCTTCAAGGCCTGAGTAAATAGGTTGCTTATGGGCAGTCGTGCTCCATCATAAGTCACATCATCGCTTACCACCAGACAAGATAATTGCCAGATGTCGACCCGATTCCGTAATATATACCTCTATGTATATTTGGTCAAATCACCATTTAATTTAGAGGTATTATCTTGATGATCTTCTTCTCTGTCGTTTCGCTCTTGACAGAGCAATCCTGGTCACGTTGAGCCGACCGTATTTGTGTTTGAGGCCGATACAGCTTTCCTCACGATCTCCCGCCATCTCTCTCTGTTTGTGGATTGTCGTGCGCAGTCAGACACTGGGTTTCCCGTTCCCGATTTGACTTGATCAGTCCAGCGCATAGGTAGGCCTCGTGATCTGGTTCCCTCTACTTTCCCCTGAACGACCAGTCGCTCTATGGAGTTGTGATGCCGAGTTCTCGGAGTATGGATACGTTGGTGCGGAACTCAGTCCACGATACACCAAGCATCTTCCTCCAGGACCACATCTCTATAGCATAGAGTTTGTGATGATAGAGTCAGATATTTCTCACTACCCGTCTTACTTCCCACTGATAAGAACCGACTAAAATACTACTTATTCTGCAGAGACAGCGAAACAGCGTTTTCAAATACACCTGAATCTTTTAAACTGTGATCTCCGGTCAAGTGTGGAGATCCCTTCTTATATTATACAAAATATGCAAATAACTCTACGAAGCGTTTGACAACGAAATTACCAGAAAGTATTTGTCTTTCTTTTTCAGTAAATAACATAACATAACATCACTCCTTTTTATCCCCGAAGGGGTGGGCAGAGGTGCACATAACGGCACTTAATGCCAATATACAATAACACCCACTTTTCATTATTTATGTTATGAGTCCCATGTAATAGGGAGTGAGCCTATTGCCATATACCGGGCACAATACCAGACTCCGTGCTACTACTAAGAATTAAAAAAAAACTCAATAATTCTTTGCCCAACCTGGGAATCTAACCCGAGACCCCTTTGCCCGGCAGTTGCACTTAGACCACTCGGCCAGCGAGGCAATCTTTCAGTAAATATGCATTGAAATCGACGGTACATCAGACCAAAGTGTCCGTCCAATGTTTACATCACTATGTTTTCAGCTCGACACGAATATCTCAAGTTTACAGTGTGATAACACTGAATAGGCTGTAACAATAAAACTGAATCATTGACTGGATTTCAGTATCTTTGAGAGAACATAAAATATTTATTTAGTTTTCAAGATGTTCGTGTTTTTATTGAATTATTTGCATTTTTAAATTGCAAGTTAATTGGGAATTGTGTGCGTACTAATCATATGACACTAGGTTCGAAACTTGAGCAGAGAATTGCTAATGCCGATAAATAATTCTACGCCACACATGATGATAAGATTCAGCAATTTAAAAAATCTCCTTTTTCAGTTTTGTTTTGGTACAGAAATAGTAGATTCCAAATGTCACGTCATATTATTTTTAGTTTAGAATATCTTTATTTCTCATAAAGAATCACATACATAATTCACTTACTGAGAAACAATATTTCATACAAAAGTAAACAATTTAGAGCGCACAGTAGTACGTACATAATAATATAAACAAAAACAATACAAAAGAACAAATACAAATGTTCACTATTTAAAAATGTGAGTAAAGTGATAAATATACACAAATAACAGAATCAAGCAACACGGGCAGACCAGTAAACTATAACAAAAATATGAAGTAAATGTGGGTAAACCAATAAGTTAATCAATCACTTGATACATGAACTATTTTTACTAGATGTGGCATTGATGGCATAGTTTATACGTCTTAATGTAATTGTTTTATTTTACTATTGTACACGGTACACGGTATTTAATTTAAACTATTTAGAATTTGCCTTTTACGTTATAAGGAGTAAACACTAGGCAATATTTTAATTATACTTACAAGTATTCATAATTTGTAGTTATTAATTATATTAATTTTAAGTAATTTTTTGAACCGCACATAACTTTTTTCTTGCCTTATCATTGATGGTAGTCTATTGTATAATTTAAACTGTCAAACACCAAGCGGTCACCGGTGACCGCAATCTATTGTTCTATAATTGTGTCTACAAAACCGGTACTCGACGAGTTAATACCTTCGAACTCCAGACTTCTTTTTCCATAGTTAGTTCTAGGGGGACGGGTTACTAAGTAACTCGCACGTCTAAGATTTATTTTACGTGTTTGCTGTTTTGTTAAAAAAATTAAGTTTGAATGGATTTCCTTATTTAATATTTTACGTATTAAAATACATGTATAGTATACATATGTTTGTTTTATATTCATTAACCTTGTGTTCTGGTATAATTTTTCAGTAGGTGTCCGATATTTATAATTAAATAGGGTTTTGATTAATCTGTTCTGAAATCGTTGAATTTGATCTACGTTAGTTTTGCATGCAGTGCCCCAAATTTCAATGAGATAATCTATATGAGGTTTAATTAAAGAATTGTAAATTAGATATTTAACTCTTTGCGGGAGACATTTTGATATATTGCGCAGTGCCCCTGAAAGTGAGCCTAGTTTAAGTTTATTTTTTTCAATGTGTGCTTTCCAGGTCAGGTTACTATCTAAGATTAGCCCAAGATATTTTTCTTTATATTTTCGTTCGAGTATTTGGCCGTCTATTTTAAGTTCAAGGTTTATCTGTTTTTTTCTATTTTTTGCAGCAAAAATTAAATAATTTGTTTTTGTAGTATTGATAGTTAACAGATTTGACTGAAACCACTCATTCAGTAGATTAAGATCGTTCTGAGCGTCAGTCATTAGATCTTCAACTGAGTCTCCAAAATAAAATAGACTAGTATCATCAGCATATAGGGAAATGTCTCCTTTTAGGCCCAATTCACTGATGCTGTTAATATAGACAAGGAACATGAGAGGGCCCAATATGGATCCCTGAGGGACGCCGAAATCGAGAATACGGGCGCTGCTTTCACAATCACCCATTTTCACTACTTGTCTACGGTTATCCATGTATGATTTAAAAATGTCAAGTGCTTTGCCTCTAATAGGTACCACTGAGGTTAAGTTTGTGTAATAGTATGTCGTGACTAATAGTATCAAAGGCTTTCTTAAGATCTACAAATATACCCAAGACCACTTGTTTTTTATCAATACAGTTTTTTATTTTAGATACGAGATCAATTGTTGCTCCTAGAGTATTTGACTTGGCTCGAAATCCGTACTGTTTACAATAAAAGAAGTCTTTTGAATTTAGGAACATTTCTAGGCGGTTATAAAGAATCTTTTCAAAAATCTTAGAGATCACCGGGAGAACTGATATGGGGCGGTAGTTGCTAGGGTCAAATTTACTTCCAGACTTATGAATTGGGACAACTTTTGCAATTTTTAAACTATCTGGAAACGTACCTTTTGTTATACAGTTATTGATGCAGTCTGTTAGTTCTGTGGCAATAATAGGGGTAACGTGTTTAATCGTTTTTGTCGTCACACCATCAATACCAGATGCAGTATTACAGTCCATGTGTTTAATTATAGCAATTACTTCCTTTACTGTTACTGGTTCCAGAGAGTCCATTACCAGTTCGTCAGTCAATACACACTCCTCAAACACTGTACTTGCATTAAATTTTCGTATGATCGCATTTGCCAATGTTGACCCAATAGTCGAGAAGTATAGGTTGAAGCTTTCACATATTTCTTTTTGGTCTGTAATTACACCAGCTGCCATTTCAAGTTTATCCGGTCCACTTCTGCCGTGTAGTTTATTTCTTGTCAGGTCGTTAATAAGTTGCCACATTTTTCGTGGTTTACTTGAATTTTCTTCAAACCTCCCCAGGTAGTAATCTCTCTTTGCCTTATTTATATTGTGTGAGATCGTAACTTTTATTTGTTCATATCTTTTCTTGAGTTCCGTGTTTGTTATGTCCGCTTTATATTTTTGCCATAGCACATTCTTTTTATTTATCTCCTCCAATAGTTCCTTTTTTATCCAGTCTTGTCGTGGAGGATTTAGATGTTTGACCTTTGGTATTTTGCATTTATCCAGACCACTTTGTAATTTGTTAGAAAATATTTCGTATTCTGGTTCTTTCAAATTTTTAGAATAGTCACCTAGGTATTCAAATAGTTTATTATAATCAATGGCGTTATATTTCTGTTTTATGACGGGTGGGGGTTGGTGTTGCTTTATCTCTAAAAATAATTGTTTGTGATCAGACATCGAAGATTCCACAGTAACAATATGAAAATTATTTTCGTTAAGATTGCAGGAGACATGATCCAACATCGTTTTGGTTGAAGCAGTTTCACGGGTGCAGTACTTGAGACTAATCTTATTCAAAATTCTGTAATTGTGTTCCTTCAGAACTTGCTTATATTTCTTTGTGGCTAAGTCTGGGTTGAGTAAGTCAAGATTGTAATCACCAAATACTATTGTTCGTTTCAATTTATATAATTGTTGTGAATAAATTTCGAGAAAATTATCGATGTTCATTTTATTGGGTTTATAAATAACACCGACATTTAGAGAAAACTTCTTTACGTATATCCAGAGATAATGGGTGTCGTCTACACATTGTTCCTCAACAAGGTGATGTTTGAGATTGTTGTGTACAAATATTGAGACCCCTCCTCCCCTTTTATTCTGTCTATAATTATAGTAGTGAGTGTAAGAGGGTATCTGAAGCATTTTTGCTTCATCTTCACTCCTAATCCAGGTTTCCGTAAGTATAATAATATGTATAGTTACTCGCGTGGAGGCAATGACGCATCTAAGCTCGTCGAACTTTCCTGGTTTTACAATGCTGCGAGCATTCGCATAGAAACATTTCAGAGATTTCTTTGTAAAATTTATGTCTGAATAGTTGTCGGATATTTGATACGTCATTTTCTCCTTTGTCGAAGCTAGTTTTTTGAAGATTCATTTACCATTACCATATTATTACTCAGTCGCTTTCGAAAACCTGTTAGAGAACCTAATATAATTAATATTTAACCCAACCCGGGAAACGAACCTAAAGCCTTTTACTCAGCAGTAGCATTTACTTTATCCAACTATTGTATATTATATTACATGGGACTCATAACATAAATAGTGAAAAGTGGGTGTTACATTGTACCTACAGTGGCATAATGTACACCTCTGCCGACCCCTTCGGGGGAAAAAGGCGTGATGTTATGTAATGTAATGTAAAATCCTACAACAAACTTCATAAGAAAACCGTCTTTATACGTTTTTTAAACGCGATGAAACATTTACCGAGGTTCACGGTAAAAATAACTACGTTTTACGACTTCATAATATACTATTTTAATAATCCTGCTTTGTATATTTTTCGTATGTTAATAAGAATGTTATTCCAAATATTAGTTTCGTCTAAATATATAAAAATAGTTTTGACATGACTCTGGAACGAACCTTGGGCTGATGAGCTGTAGATGAGGTAATTTATTAATAAAATTTCTGGTATGGTTAGCTTAAAAAGTAATAAGAATTATAGATTATTCCTGGCTAACTTTCGAGCCCTGCATCACTAATTCAACTACTCATAGTAATATTTTGTTTACTGGTGTCCAAATTGGGCAAAGATTGGTCACAATTGGGTAATACCAGGGAAAGAAAATTAAAAATCTAATTAGTCCGTCAGTAAGATAATGAAAAAATATTACACACGTATTTTTTTTATTTTCTCATAAAAAGTTACAATACTTAGATAAAATGAAGTTAAGTTTAGAAGTGGGAGGTAGTTACGTCACGACGTGCTACATTTTGTTGCACGCTGTGACGTCATACGACATTTCAAATCAATATATCATGGAAAGCATTTAATTTTGTGAGAAAAGAAAAAATACGTGTCTAATGCTTTAAAATAATCTACCAGACGGACATTAAAATAAAAATTAGGAAACTAGCCTATTATCTTTGAAGCAACGAAAATTGTATAAAACCGTAGTTAAATATGACATTATGTATGTTACAAAGAGTGCTAAGGAGTGGAATTCTTTGCCAGGGTTAGTATTTCCTAAAGGGTTATAACCGGGGTGTCTTCAAGGTCTGAATACGTTGCTTGAGATGACGTGCTTCATCGTAGATCGCACCGTCGCTTACCACAGGCGTGAGCGGTTAAACGTCGGACCATCTAATATTACAAAAAAAGGATTTTAAGTTCCAAAACTTGCATGACTTTTACCAACCTACAATTTGAACCCAAATATGCTATGTAGAAACATTACAATTTGTGGATCAAAAACAAGGCAATTCTTACAATCCAATACAAAAAAAAATAATCTGTAAGTGTTTTTGCTGACCCTAATCTACAAAACACTTTTAAGTATCTCATCTCATTGGTAAATGCTGATCGTTTGACGTACCGACATACAGCTGACCTTCCACCGATAGATCAAGGCTGTACGAAATTAAACCATTTATCACAACATTTCAGTGCAAGATTAAAAATGTAAGCAAAACTGATTCATTCAGAAAGTAAAAGTACATAGAGTTTTGTTTCTTTATAAAATGGACTCACACTATTTTTATCTATAATTTATATTATACTAGCGGACCTGATAGACGTTTTCCTGCATAACTTGTCCACACTATAAACAAAAATTCATTCAAATTAGTTCAGTCGTTTAGGATAACTAACCTAGATATCGACTACAGCGCCTTCTGCCGGGCTGATTTGTGAATCTAAACCATCCAGGGCGCCACTCGCTTTTCGCCACAAATAAAATAATGCTAAATATTACATATGCCATAGGTTTTCAAAGATTAACCATGCTTTTAATCAAAAGGATAGAAATATTTATAGACTCTTAATCGCATTTAAAGACAACATAACGTAGAAACATCTTACTACTTAGACATTTGAATTTATAACTTCTGTAAATTAACAATTGGGATGATGGCAGAGTATGAAAATTAAAAATCTAATTAGTCCGTCAGTTAGGTAATGAAAAAATATTAGACACGTATTTTTTTTATTTTGTCGTAAAATAAAACAATACTTGGATAAAACTTAGGAGTGGGGGCTAAAACGTCATTTCTACGTATAAAATGTACATAGAAGTGACGTCACGCGACATTTCAAATCAATATATCGTCGAAAGTATTCGTTTCTGTAAAAAATAAAAAATACATGTCTAATGATTTATAATAATCTACCAGACGGACATTAAAAATAGAAATTTGTCATCTACCCTGTTGCATTCTTTCAGAAAATAGTGAATACCATAAAAATTAAATAGTTTGCACAATCAAAATTCACAAACCAACTCGTACATTAATCGTTAAAAACAACAACATTTGCAACAACACAATACAACACAAATGCCACCTCAAAAAAAATACAATAAACAAAAAATATCCCAGACCTCCCACCCGCCGGCTGTTCTTAATAACACTGGCCACAAACTTGGATTATCGGCCACAAGCTGACACGTAACTTAATAACTTAATTACGTCCAGCTATGTTCCGTTATTACTTTTATTCCACCCTCTATTGAGTTGAGGTTGTAATGAAATGGGTGTATGAGGGATTATGTGTGTGAAGTGTTGGGGGGATGTGTGTGGTATTGTGTACCTGTACCTGGTGATTGAATAAGTTATTGAGGAATTTTTTTAGTGGGAAAGAAGATATTATGAATCAAAGTCTAAGTCAAAAATGATGTCTGAATTCAACTATAGATTGATGATAGTAAAACAATAGAAATATTAGGATTCATCTGCCTACCCTGCCCTTTTAATTAAACAGTAACATAACTAGCAAACGCTAGATCTGAGAAGAGTACAATAGTTGCCTATGGAAAGGTCTAGACATTGTACAAAACGGTAGTTGACAACAAGTCAGATTCAATACTTTTATCGAAACGTCAAAAACGATACTGTTCTATGAATTTTGTACGGTATACCACCTTATGACGTCATCATATTTTCGCGTCAAATAGCACACTTATCTAAAATCAATGCTAGAATAAATAAAAAATTAAGTATATCGGCAAATCAATGAATGAAAGCGTAACTATTTTTCAATATTTAAGTGGACTGGATAATCAAAATAATTTATTTTGAGACCCTGGAAACTACCCAGTTTATTCCACAAATATTTAGGCACGTAATGCTTGCTTTTCTGAGAGTCCAAGTTGAATAGAAAGTCGATAAATATATCAGTTAAGCTAACAAAATTGTAATCAGTTATTGTGAAATGGACCTTAAAGAACATGCATTATTTGACTTGAGACCTGAGAATTTAAAAGCAATTTGCTCGAGTAATTGCAAGAACGACCTCTGCAGAGGTCTACAGAGACTATTTTCCAAAAAAGCCTGTGTTATACGAAAAAAAAAGATAAAAGTATGACATCCACGTAAGTCTTCCATCCCTTGGGAGGGATGAATGATGATGACAAGGATGCTAACCTATTACGATCCTAGTACACCCGCCAAAACATATACTAAACCAATTTATCTTGGTCTCGTTTTGTATGATCTTGGCGAACATTCAAGGATCAGTTTATACTGGTTGCCAACATCGATCTATACAAAACCAATTTATCTTGGTCTCATTTTGTATGATCTTGGCGAACATTCAAGGATCAGTTTATACTGGTTGCCAACATCGACCTATACAAAACCAATTTATCTTGGTCTCGTTTTGTATGATCTTGGCGAACATTCAAGGATCAGTTTATACTGGTTGTGCATAGCTTGACGTGTAGCCATATGTACCGCATGGGAAATAAAAATATAAGGACAAAATAATTGGGCAATCACAATCAATTCTCCGCTGATGAGGATTGAACTAAATTTAATTTATTATAGGCAAAAATAAAGTAAGTGGGATCTGTATGTGTAGGGTACGTATTACGATTAGCAATTCGCAGAATTGTATTTTATTGACTGCCTCGTTGGCGTTGCCGAGCAAGGGGTCTCGGGTTCGATTCCATGGTCGGGCAAAGTACTGGGTTTTTAAAAAAAATCTCAGTAGTAGCACGGAGTCTGGAACTGTGCCCGTTATATGGCAATAGGCTTACCCCCTATTACATGGGACTCATAACATAAATAGTGAAAAGTGGATGTTACATTGTACAGTCGTATAATGTGCACCTCTGCCTATCCCTTCGAGGATAAAAGGCGTGATGTAATGTTTATGTATTTTATTGTAATGGCGTGACGAGAACGGACTGCCGTTCTGCAGCCGTTGGCCTCTAACCAAGTAGGACATTGTATGAAACCTTTATTAATATATTTCATATTCACTGTTAAAGTTGCATCATTTTATCTCTCACATAATTATGTATGCGCATTTTGTATTTTACTTGTATATTAGCTTCTGCTACTGGCTTTGTCTGTGTTCTCGTTCGCTGAAAAGTCAACTATGTGATATTGCAGATCATGCAAAAATCAGATTTGGGTTTTAGCATTTGAAAGGGCATTAACTTTTATTATTTGGATGCAAATGCCACATTCAGTGTCGTTCAGTGGGACTGACTAAATTAATTTAGTCAGCACGTAGCACGTAGCACGTAGCAGCTGAAACTACAGCGTGAATGCATACAACTTATTTGTTATATTATGACTTATGAGAATATTTTTTTTACATAACATAGTATAACATCACGTCTTTTATCCAAAGGGGTTGTCAGAGGTGCACATTACGCCACTGTACCTACCTACTATCTAACACTCACTATTCACTATTTATGTTATGAGTCCCATGTAATACCGGTCACAATTCCAGACTCCGTGCTACTACTGAGAACATTTTATAAAACTCAGTAATACTTTGCCTGACCCGGAAATCGAACTCGAGACCCTTTATCCGGCAGTTGTACTTGCGATCACTCGGCCAACGAGATAGAAGAAATAAACTTTTTTTTATAACACACCTAAACCAAAAAACATTCCAAATTTAAAAAAAAACTGGGCTATTATTAATTTCCGATGATGAAATTCGAAACCAGTCAGTCTCTTTTGTAATAAATAGTAGGTACACACGACTACACATGAAACTACACGAAACCAGTATAAAATGACCGTTGAACGTACGGAAAGATTATTTAAAGCGGGACCAGCTTAAACTGGTTCTGTATAGCTTTACCAATATTGCAGAATATTATTATAAAATATTAAATTATTTCCTCATATATTTCACTTCCCTATAAACAAAACATCAATTTCATAATAAAATTTCGCAATTGTACAGCACAAAATGATCCTGTAATTCAGTGAATTTGTATAGTTGCCATGGTAATCTGAAAATTTCATTATACCACTGAAAACCTGTAAGTGCAACTCATGAGGTACCTTTTGTTGATATATTTATCAATGTACTAGCTGACCCAGCAGACAGCAGACTTCGTACCGCCTAAATTTTCACCATTTGAACCTTCCTTGATCTTCTAGAAACATTTCAAGACCAAAATTAGTCGAATCGGTTGAGCCGTTCTAGAGTTTTAGCGAGACTAACGAATAGAAATTCATTTTTATTTATATATAGAAGATTATTACGACCTTTATTTTTTGAGGGTAGACAGCGGAATAATAATAAGTTTTATTTTAATACAAAGTAACAGAACACATTATTTTTTATGTTAACTGTTTTGTTACATTTAATATTTTTTTTAAACGAGTCCAAGAAATTAGTATGTATGTATATAATATCTGTCTGTCCGTGATTAGTTGGCGACTGGCTGAATCGATTTTGTTGCGGTTTTTAAAGGTATTGGTTATACTTCGGAGCAGATTTAACCCGTTGATATCCATCCCCTAAATTTGGTCATACAAAAGTATTCTCTAAACATTAGAAATAAGGTCTATAATGTAATGTAATATTAGTGGAAAGCGGTCACCGGTGACCGCTTGGTGATGTTACCCGACTTTATAATTGACCGACTTCAAAAAACAAAGAAGGCGATCGAAGTCGATTTTTCTAAACATAGTTTAACAAATATTAAGTTTATTAATGTATTTATGTACTTATATACTTATTTTTTTAAAATTAGTAGCCTTAAATCTATCTTTGTCTAAACAAATCTATCTTTCAAATTCCGAATATCGAACAAGCCGAAAAATAACCGTGTTGCCTTGCCCAACGGTCAAATAACGTTCTATTTTTAAAAGATACAATGTAAACAGCCAGTGCGTTCGTTGATTAAATTTTAAATTAAACTTTATTATAAATAGTGAGGGGAAAGTTCATTTAGTTCACGTCAAACGAAGTACTTTGAAAATGGAAGATAGCGACCTATAGATTATTGGAAAATTCTTGAATAAGATTTTTTTATACGTTTTCTCTGCATATCACACGGTTAAATAGTCAGGGAATGGAGAGTTGCAATCAGAATATTAGTTTTAATCTGGTTCGGATAGTGGAGCGGTGCTTTTCAGTTTTAATTTTTATTTGTTGATTCTATAATTTAGTTTGCGAAGTGTGTTTGAAGTTTTTTATGTTATGGGGTTTCTAGTCGTTTGTTTTGAGTACAGCAAAATTGTATAAGGCTTTTAGATTTTGCAAATTGTACAAAGTCAAAAGCATTTATTTCAACTAAACCTTAATTAGGCACTTTTAAAACGTCAAAAATGAATTGTCTTTCCGTCTATCTGTCAGTGAAGCTAGGCGCTCATTCTAAAGTGTAGTTTCGAATAGAGAAGAACGACAAAGAAATTCCACTGTTACTCTTTAAAAAAAATGTTTGAACAAGATGAGAATATAATTATGAAAATTACGCTCATTTGTGATAGTTATTGTCCCTGTCAGTATTAAATGAAATAAATCTTAATAACGAATGTAGAAATTACACTGAACTTCAAAGTAAAATCTCAATCTAGTCTATCGTGGTTCTTACCTTATATTTTAATATCTTAATGTATCACAAGTTCTTACAATTTTACTTAGCTTACCGCAAGTTTCTCGCTAGCTGACATTTACTAATCAAATCAAATAAATTCACTCTAACTTCGATAAAAAGTTTTTATTTTTCTTAACATGTCTTCACTTTATTTTGCTTTGAAAAATTTGGTACGAATCTTTGTTATTTTTTTCTTATTTGAAATCCTTCTCCTATTGATAACCAAAAAGGTTCAGGTGTTCTCGAGATTTGCGTTTATCAACACATTCAGCGATTCATTTATATACAAAGACGTCGAAAGAGTGCGGACGTAGTCTCTTGATTCATCGCCTGTTTCACCTAGCTATTAAAGAATTACACGCAGAACATAAACACATTGACACAAAGGACATCCGTCCTCTTCTTATGTCTGGTAACGTGGTAACCCATTACACACTCACACATAAATAACCACTGACATTATGGTGCTTCAATCATTACTAAGTAATATTATTATTTTTTTTTTGTAATTTATTTATTTAAGGAACTTTTAACAAATTGTTCCATCGAACCAGTTCCATCGAAACCTTATCTAACAAATACACAATTATAAGGTAACTATTGAATACACCAATATAGCTTCAGGTGACATTGGTTGACCCAAGATTACATTAAATGTACCTAAATCTAACGTATTTATGTTAAGTTCACAAATTAACTTGCTCCTTTCAGATTCATTTCTGGCACACTCCACCAGAAGATGATATACATCCTCTACTTTATTATTACACACTAAGCAATTCGGAGAGTCCACAATTCTCATGAGGAAAGCAAAGGCTCTAAGTGGCATAATGTCCGGAACGAATTCTAAAAGATGTTATTACCTCTATAATCTTACGGCTAGCTTCAAAATTACTAAACCATGGGATTCGAGGAGGCTCCTTTTGGATTGTATTATACCATATCCCTTTATCTTTTGATCTTTCTCTAAAATAGGTACTCTTTCCACTTCTCATAACAATAGTTTTTGAATTTTGATAGGATTTCCGAATGAACTGGTAAGACATAAACCTCTATACCTGAAGTGGCTGCTATCTCAGCCAATCTATCTGCCTCCTCGTTTCCCTGCAGACCAATGTGTGACGGGATCCACTGTAAGACCAAGGTAACACCATATAAAGTGATATTATGTCCGTAAATATTTCCAAGTCCTTGTTTAAATATATTGTAGAAGAATCGAGATCAAGTACCGCCCTGTAACACTTCGAATAATTATTCCATAAAGGTCGCATTCTTATTCCAAGTTTAATAAAAGAAAAAATAAATTTGTCATTAACGTTTTCCCAGTTCTTGACCCAAAGGTCATAAAATATACAGCCAAATTATTACCCGGTGAGGTAAAATAAAATCGAGAAAAATATTGAAATAACGACGAATAAATTACTCCTTGTCTCTTTGGGGTTAGAAAAAGTATTTATGTGTAAAAAAATCCCCTTTTTTGGCTTTCTTTGTCCATTGTTTTAAGGTTTAATTTTGATTGGTATGTTAAGTTATAAAATTAATGTAATGAAAGAATAATATTCGAAGGGATATGGTGTTTATTATGGCAGTTGGTGGTCTCGTGGTAGATATTTTTTTTAATTGATACCTGAGTTATCATCTCGACGTTATGACTTTTGACTTGATGTTTTTTCTATAGTTTAAATCCAACAATGATTTCGTCATGGGTTATGAAATCAGTTACTAACACATTTTTTATACACAATACATGTAGGAACACATATAGGAACTGTACAGATTTACCTACATTTGTAAAATATCACACCCGGAATAATTATCACACACAGACTGCCTAGTTGGCCGAGTGGTCGCAAGTGCGACTGACGAGCAAGGGGTCTCGTCGATTCCCGGGTCGGGCAAAGTATTACTGGGTTTTTAAAAAATCTCAGTAGTAGCACGGAGTCGGGAAATGTGCCCGGTATATGGCAATAGGCTCACCCCCTATTACATGACATAAATAGTGAAAAGTGGGTGTTACATTGTACAGTGGCATTAAGTGCCGTAATGTGCATGTATCTGCCTACCCGTTTGGGGATAAAAGGCGTGATGTTATGTTATGTTTTCGCACATGGTTTCAGAAGACAATTTGCGGATCACACAAAGTATTTATCGTTAAACATAATATCGAATTAACTAAAAATAATGGTTTACTCGCGTCGACTATAGGCAGCGTGACGTCGCCGCGTCCACGCACACTGCTCATAAGGAAGAGTCCCTGTATGACTCGAAACAAGTAGAGCTTTTCTCTTTGTATACTTACGTTTTTGTAATACCTATCGTGAGACATACTAAATTAATTAAAATCGCGGGTTACCCACGTGAATATACTGAGTAAAGCTCTACTAGTTTCGAACCAAAGAGAGGTTCTTCCTCATAAGCAGACGTCGCGCTGCTCACTGTATACTTACGTGTGTAAACCGTAATAAATAATAGTTTCGTTGGAGAGTTGAACCTTAATCACGTTGCGAAGCAGCAGTTAACTATACCTACTACACTATTCATCAATGTTTTTACAAATTCATTTAACTGACCAATCCACCTTTGTACCAATAACCTGCCTACCCCATAAAAGTAAGACGATCCTTATTGTCTTGTAGCAAACAAACCCATTAAGGTCCAAGTGGACCCGGGCGGTAAACTAGTAAACAATAGGTGTGGGCAACTGGACGGAAGTCGAGTAATTACGTAATTGATTCTTATAAAGCAAGTGATGTCTGAATGAGTGGGTGTCTTTAACCGACTTTAGAAGAAGAAAGTACGAATGTTTTTAGGTGTTTGCGTGTAAGTGTTTAGGTTAGACGATAAATGAAAGTACTTGTACTATCTATTAACACGTCGTATATTCACCACAGAGATCGAACAATGAGTGACACAGTCCCGCTACTGCGCGTACATAAATATAGGCTTGCAGGTGCACTTACTACTAACGCTTATACATGTGTTTGTGAGGTTGCATTGCATGCACTACTCCTACATTTTATTAAAATAATAATCGACAACTAACTAAAAGAGATGTCTATATATAAATAAAAATTAATTACCGTTCGTTAGTCTCGCTAAAACTCGGTAACGGCTGAACAGATTTGGATAATTTTGGTGTTGAAATGTTCGTGGAAGGGAAGGTTTAAAGGTGAGGAAACAATATTTAGGCGGGACGAAGTCTGCCAGGTTGGCTAGTAACTTCATAAATATTTATAACTTAAAATTAACTACAACTAAACCAGGGAACAAAAATCTGTAAAAAATACCCTTAATTAAGAAGAAAGTGAAATTTATGAGGGAAAATCTCGAGTGCTTGTAATTGGGTACTGGCCTTAAGCAAAAATAAAATTATTTCGACTGTTCAGTACAATAAAATATAATGACCAACATAATTTTAATATTTTTTCAGCAAATTAAAAAAAAGTAAGTATACTGTTTGACGCTACAAAAGCGTAACGTCAATTCACAATATCGTACAATATTAATAGAAAACTGTCGTTTTAGACAGTTCGAAAAAAGTATTGAATTTGACTAGTTGGCAAGTATCCAATTGTAAGGGTGCCTTTTGAGAAGTGGTCTGTGATACGATTACAGTGAAACGATGAATTATTCTTTCTTTGATCAGTTTTCAGTTTATTGTTTATATGCCATGAACACTTTTTTGAGGGACGAAAATCATCATACTTCTTTGGGTAATGCGAGAGGGAGTGTCAGACTCTTACTGAGTAAAAACCATCTCGTTTCCACCCCTACTTCGAGCTGGAGCCTGCTGAAGTTGTTTGCAGCTTAGCTTATATGCCTTCCTACCTGGTAAATGGCAGCAGGCTCGTTCCAAAAACGTCAAACTCATAAATGATGTTCAGTCTCATATTTAGGACAAAGATCGAGACGTTGACTCTGGAATCCTATTATGTAACTGTATTATACAATCTGATTTTTTTTATGGGATAATTTGGTAAGCGAACAGACGGATCACCTGATGGTAAGCAATCGGTGTCGCCCCTGGACACCTAGAACACTAGAAGTGCGTTACCGGCCTTTTGGGAATTGGCAAATTGAGGATTGTGGTGGATACAGGGATTGGGGAGACAGGGGAGGGGGGTAATTGGGCCTCCGGTAACCTTACTCACATGACGAAACACAACGCAAGCATTGTTTTATGTTGGCATTTTGTGAGGCCGTGGTATCACTCCGGTCGAGCCGGCCCGTTCGTGCCGAAGCATGGCTCTCCCGCGCTTAAACGGGCTGGTGCTGAAATCAGCGCTGTGGACTCGAGCCTTCTTGCCCAGGCAACAGCATTAAGCTGAGCTCCGGCCTTTTGCGCTGCGACGCACCATGAAATTCTTTTTGTGGGTTCTTGTATTGTTGTCTGCTTATGTGTCGTGGCGTAATAAACGGTTTTTGTTTCTTTTTTTCTTTCTTTCATATTTAGCAATCGGTGAACTGAGGTTGTGGTTCTGGTGTTGCGGGTGTCCATGGGTGGCGCTGATCGCTTACCATCAGGTGATCCGTCTGCTCGTTTGCCTCCTAAGTCATAAAAAAATGGACTGAAGATAAATAAACTAGTTAAAACTAGATATTTCTATAAACACACATAGGTATAGTGTACTTCTAAACTTTAAGGAAGAAAATACTACCTTTCAGAATTTCTAGAATCTAGGGCGGAAATTAAAAAGTTTTATTTTTATTGTCTAGCTCGCCGGCCGACCTGTCTGTCTGTTGTTCAAAATAGAATGGGTTATCGAGATTTTTCTTTGAAAAGGAAATAAAACTACCTCTAGTTGGTTCATTTTTTGTAAAGTATATTAAGTTATCACTTTTAGCGTGAGGTTTAACCCAAATTATTGACCCTGGCGAAACATTAGAGGTAGAAAGCCCTTATTAGGTCTAAAGTTATTACTCTGACATTTTTTTAAAGGTTTGATATTCACTCGAATTTTCTACTCATGGTTATCATCATTGTTAAAAAACACAAAACATATTACATACACCCTACACCCAAATCCGCAACTACAATTTGAACATAAAAAATTGTTCGAATAGAGCCTCCGGTAACCTCAATCACACGACGAAACACAACGCAAGCGTTGCTTCACGTCGGTCTTCTGTGAGGCCGTGGTATCACTCCCGTCTGGCAGCATGGCTCTCCCACACATAGGTTTAATAAATAAATATGTGTCTCCCACACATTTTTATAGACAATCATACATACAAGTAAAAACTTATAAACGTAACCAAACCACTAGAAAAAACCGATTTATTTCAATCATTTATGTTGACTGACCAGTTCAAATTGAACTCTCATCCCTTCAACCAAATAAGGGATTCATTTAAATCCAAAGTTCTTTGTTGATTGGTCGTTTTTATCTTTCAGCGTCACTGAATTTCAGTAGGTATTGGTTCGTAAATATGAATTCAGACGTGACCAGCAGTCGTTGGAGAGAATGTCTAGATAATTCTAGGCTTTTCAGTCTAGAATGGACTACATAGATTTGAAAATAGATGGGAAATTAATGACATCTATATATTTCGAACGTTTGAGCCTTGAAGATTTTTCGTGATAATGGATATTGAATTCTGAACAACATACTTTTATGGATGGATTCCATATGATAAGGATGGATCCAGGGATGTTAGGGAGTTCCGTAACCGTAACCGAAACTGTCGGATAAACGATATAAAAAAAAGTTTCGGATACTATCGGCCGCGTGACGTATAAATGAAACATTATATTAGCTATTTGTATTTTACTTTTGAAACTCCTTAAAATTTTAATATCCTTAACCAAAATTTTTGGGAACTAACGGATACGAACGACGAAATAATTTCATATCCGTATCCGTATTTGTATCCAGTATAATAATCATTTCTGTGGATACAGATATGGATATATCCAATCGTTTTGTTAAATAAAATCATTGTTGGCCTCTTGCATCTACTATTTACTCTTCTCTGCATCACCCAAAGGTCAGACTGGGAGAAAATTCCTGTGGCATTAAGTCCGCCTATTTACACATTGTGCATGAAGCAAATATAAATAACATAACATAACATCACGCTTTTTTATCCCCGAAGGGATAGGCAGAGATGCACATTAATGCCACTGTACAATGTAACACCCACTTTTCATTATTTATATTATGAGTCCCATGTAATAGGCTGTAAGCCTATTGCCATATACCGGGTACAATTCCGGACTCCGTGCTACTACTGAGATTTTTTTAAAACCTAGTATGTAGTACTTTACCCAATCCGGGAATCGAACCCGAGACCCCTTGCCCGGCGACTGCCGGCCGACTGCACTTGCGACCACTCGGCCAACGAGGCAGTCGAGGCATAAATAAATAAGCAATATAATAATAAACTACACTGAACACAAGATACATGACTATATCGATTCATTCTCAAAATGTACACGTCTTTCTCTTTCACCGATCAGGCCCTCCTCCCTTTCAAAGTGTGTCAACAATCCTATAATCCCTCCGTCTTAGCTGGCACCGTCTAACGACTCTTTGACAAGTATCAGACGGCACAATGGACCTTAGTGACGATTAATATTCAAATCTATTCTAAGAGCTTAAGGTGTGTTTTTGAAGTTCAAACACCATGAAGGTGTTTGAGAAACGGCGAGCTTAGCTGGTCTACATGAAAATGTGTGAATGTAATATTTGCTTCGTTATCGAGTCCCTTGTACTTAATGAGTAAATGAAATTTCACATATTGCAAACAAATTTGACTAACAGTCAGAAGACGATGCTTCCTTCTCTGTGTGAGAAGAAGCATTTTTTCAGCAGTAGGACCGTTACAAGCAGCCGGTTGATGATTACTGTCAATTTAAAAAACCAATAATAAAATCTACCCGCCAGTCAATGCAATCGTAATCCAAGGGCAGAGACAACGAGCAGACAGATCACCTGATGGCAAGCGATCAGCGCCGCCCATAGATGCCCGAGGAGTCACAGGTGCGTTGATGGCCTTTTGATAAGGAATAAGCTCTTTTCTTGAAGGTTTGAAGGTACGTCAACGTACTTGTTGCAACCATTCAAAGATACAGTTTAAATTTTCAGTACACGATAATAAGAAAACCTCAAATAAGATCTGTTAAAAACATAAATATTTTTTTTATGGCATAAGCCGGTAAACTAGCAGACGGATCACCTGATGGTAAGCAATCGGCGTCGCCCATGGACACCTGAAACACCAGAAGCGTTACAAGTGCGTCACCGGCTTTTTGGGGATTAGGAGTTTGAAGTTTGAGGATCGTTGGGGATTCAGGGATTAGGGAGATTGGGGAGGGGGAAGGTAATTGGGACTCCAGTAACCTCACTCACACTACGAAACAAAACGCAAGCGTTGCTTCACGTCGGTTTTCTGTGAGGCCGTGGTATCACTCCGGTCGAGCCGGCCCATAAGTACCTACATAGTATATTTTTAATGGGCTCGTTTCATTTCTGATCATTATATTCTTACTTATAAAACTTCTAATTTTTTTCAGTAAAACTTTTTGATGGAAGATTTTTTATCTCATTTCTGGTTTTCCGCGGTTTTGATTATACTTTTGTCAAAGTCGGCAAATTGTCGGGTTTTCGTTTAAACGAGTTTCCTATTTTTTATTTATTTTGTTTTTTGTAAATCGTCCCTTCGTGTCGGATATTGTGTTGAAAGGCTAAGGTTTATATTATGAAGTGGTGATCCGGTTGATTTCTTTGCCCTAAGGTCAGGTTTGGATAAAACCGTATAAGAAGACTTGATTGTTGCCTTTTAAATTCAACATCTAGTAGTTTATTTATTGTATTAGCATAAGATCAACGTGATGACGACGGCGGAACAGCTACATTTTTCATCACTGAACATATAACTGTCACTCTTCCCGCTGTTGTCAAGGGAAGCAATTGAGGGACTACACATTTGATATAATTCGGTGTGTCCTCTCCTCAAATCCTATTCAGGTAGTAAGTGTGGGACAGCCATGCTTAAGCACGAATGGGCCGGCTTGACCGGAGACCACGGTCTCACAGAAAACTGACGTGAAACAAAACTTGCGTTGTTTTTCGTCATGTGAATGAGGTTACCGGAGACCCAACCACCCTTCCCCAATCCCTGAAGCCCCAACATTTGTCAATTTCCTAATCCCCAAAAGGCCGGTAACGCACTTATAACGCCTCTGGTGTTCCAGGTGTCCATGGGCCACGCTAAATGCTTACCATCAGGTGATGCGTCTGTTCCGCTTATCCTATAAAAAGGTACTCACCGAAGCAATCATGCAGGTCAGCATCTGAATGAGCCTGAAGAAAACGTGCTCCTCCGTTTTTAGCCAGGCTTTGAAGTGCGATGTGGAATGGTTTCGACAATAACCAAACATCTTGTTATACTTTACCCAACCCGGATAGCAATGGGGTCTTAATTAAAAATATACAAAGGACAAGCAGGATATTCCATGGTATGGTTACTCATTTGTTTAACACCCGTATAAACTTTGAAGGGATCCGATAATTGCTGACAAATCTGAGAGATATTTTCAAAGTAATCTCACGTTTTTTGCTCCACTGGTTTCCAAAGAACCGAGCTATTTTCTTATAAAGGTTACTGGCTCGTGTTCCTTGAGTTCGATGACCTTGGTATCACAAGGCTGTTTGAATATAAGCTGATATTATTGGACCTTTATTCGATTTAATGTACCAGTATTTATGAATACATTGAACTATGCTTGATATACGACTGCCTCGTTGGCCGAATGGTTGCTAGTTTGACTGCCGGGCAAGAGATCTCGGGTTCGATTCCAGGATCGAGCAAGGCATACTGGGGTTTTAAAAAAATATGATTAGTAGCATGGACTTTAGAATTGTGCCCGGTACAGATATATGTTTAATAGACAATGCAAGCTAATTAACGTAATGGTTATTGGTATCACAGTTATGATTAGACTTAATATCGATTAATCTCATACTACGCAGATCTGACCACAAATTATCGTTAATTAATGGCTAACACCTCATCTGTCATATTCAGGACTTCAAATCTATACATATAGAGGTATATACCTCTACAGATAAATGAAATTTGTGTGTCTGTTTGTTATATTAAAATAATCGCTTGTGTATGTATGCATAGCTGGGCACCGTTAATCAAGTAGTTAACTTCGTTAATCCGCTACAAATAAAGTTAGCTTCGTTAAACGTTAAAGCGTTACATTTCGAAAGAATTAACGCAAGTTAACGTTAATCGTTAATTAAACTGTCATACACCAAGCGGTCACCGGTGACCGCAACCTATTGTTCTATAATTGTGTCTGTATTGACGGTACTCGACGAGTTAATATGTGTAAAATTACATTTTTATATCGTTGCGTTAGTGAACTTAAAAAACCAAAAAAAATTCTACGCAGTTTTCTCACTCGCACGCGCGGTGCATTAACGAGTTAATGCCCAGATATGTGTATATGAATATACATACGGCATTAATTTTGTCTGTCTGTTTGCACCGACTAATCTCCAAAATGGTTGGACGTAGTTTTGACGGGACTTTTATTGGCAGGTAAGTAGCTGATGTACTAATGAGTAACATAGGCGATTTTTATTTTGGAAAATTAAAACAAAAAACGATTTTATGTTCTAATACTCATATTCTACGCGAACAAAGTCACAGGCAACAGCCAGTTAGATATATGTATGTAGTTTATGCTAGGGTATTGATTTAGAGACCATAATTCTCATCATCATCAACAGCCTATAAGTGGACAGTGCTGACCCAAGGCCTCTTCTCACACGGAGAAGCTTTGAACATTCATCACCATGCTTGCTCAATGCGGGTTGGCGATTTCAAACTTATAATTACAAATTATAAGCCTAGGTCTCCTCACGATGTTTCCCTTCACTATTGGTCAGTGATGTCTAAATAATCTCAAAAAGTTGACTCCTCTGGTGTTGCGAGTGTCCATGGGCGGCGCTGATCACTTACCATCAGGTGATACGTCTGCCCGTTTGCCTCCTATTCCTTAAAAAAAGTACACATAACTTGGAAAAACTCACATTGGTACTTGCCGTTGGTAGGTTTTAAACCCGCACTCTCATGCATGAAAAGCTTCTTAAACCTTAAACCTCCGTCTTAAATCTCCGGGCCACCACGACTGTAATAATAATAATTCTATATTTTGGACATTATTTTCGAAGTTACTGACGTTTATTAGATGCAATAAGCATAATTATTATTTAACTCGTCGAGTACCGTCATTATAGACACAATTATAGAACAATAGGTCGCGGTCACCGGTGACCGCTTGGGCTTTGACAGTTTAAGAGGATTTCGCATTACTAAATATAAGTCTGCTCACTCATTACTGGCTTAAAACTAAGCGTTTAATGCCTGTCAATATACAGGGTGTTTGATGCATCGTGTGCCAAACTGAAATGGTCGAATGAAGGGGTCATCTGCAGTTCAAGCTCCTTAAAGCCCCTCATGATCTGTGGATTTTTTTATCGACATTTATTGTTTTACTAAAAAAAACATCCAATTTTTATATATATTGAAATACAATTTTTTTAAAGAGTTTGGTGTAAACATTGAATTTTAATTTTATTTTTACGTGTATTGCTTAACACGTTAAACGCCATGAGGGTCACCGGTGACCAACGTTAGCGGAGGATTTCTCTTCAACAGTTTTTATTGACAGTTAAACCCTTAAAAGTACTTTTAAATACTAAATTAGTGACATTGATCGCAAAGGTAAAACTTAAATTAGTACTGTACATGTTGCAGCTGTTTATGTGGCCATAAAACGAAAACCAAAAGCGACCCGGGTCTTCCAACCCCTCATTAATTCTACTTTTATCTTTTTACATACTTTTGTCCTATCCAGAAATTTACAGGCGGCGCTAGAGTTTAGAAAATCCAAATAATTTTTCCTGGACAGTCGTTAAAAACACATTTTATCTACATTAAAGGTCAAAGAAAACAAGATCAGGTCATCAGGTCACAATGCCCTTGAAATGAACCCAATAAAAATTATTCCAGCATTTGCAAGAACGTTCACACACACACATACCGATTCCTATTTCCATACAGCATAGTACACCATCAGTCATACTGATTTACGTATTTCACCGAGTTGGACGCACGTCGCAATATTATTTCTACGTGTAATAAAATGGATACCAATAAAATGTCTATAAAAATATGGATAGCCTATAACTAAGTTTATGTCGCTTAAATATGAGTTTATTGAATGAGCGTGATCATATTTTTATGTGGTTAATTATGGATATGGTTTTTTCTTGTGGAAAGATGTCTCTGTTCTAAGTGTTTATTAGCTTTTGCTGCCTGCGACTTCGTCTATTTCTTTTCTTTTTTTTAAACACTAGAATTTCCTCCTGTGTCGTGGGTGCGTTTTCAAACATACAAGTTCACATACACATGACACCCAGACCCGAAACAACAATTTGTTTATCACATAAAGAGTTGCACCGTCAAGAAATGAAAAGCCTAATTATTAAGCTCCCATATTTTCTTTGATTTTTCTAGTTACTTAAAGGTTCTAGAAATGTTTTGTCTCCAAAACAAAATTAATAGGCTCCTTACCTACGAACAAATAATAAAAAACTTATCCAGCTAAACTTCTTATCAACTAGTTTATTAACAAACTTTTGATTGCAATTTCACGGTCCTATGCTCTTAAAAAATAAATAAAAAAGATAATAGCTATGTAGTAGACAAGACTTATTTTATTATTTATCAACCGAGTTCAAAAACAGAAGTTTAGTTTTTTTTAATGCGATTTCCAATCCGCCTGCCAAAATTGGGTAGTTTCCAGGGTAACAAAATAAAAAATCTAATTAGTCCGTCAGTTAGATAATGAAAAAATATTAGACGCGTATTTTTTATTTTCTCGTAATAAGTTGCAATACTTAAATAAAATGGCGCTAAGGTTAGGTGTGGGTGGTCGTTACGTCATAATGTGGCACGCTGTGACGTCACGCGATATTTCAAATTTATATAATATGGTCGTATGTATTTGATTTTGTGAGAAAAGAAAAAATACGCGTCTATAGTTTTAAAATAATGTACCAGACGGACAATAAAATAAAATTTAGGAAACTACCCTATTGGAGATTAGGATAAACCCGCTTAAGTAGAGCTAGGAAGCTCATAAGAGATGCTGTCCATGTTGCGTCATTTGACGAATGCATGCATCCTTCACAAACAATATGGCGGCATACCAATGCTTGCAGAATGCAAGCTGAGAAATAATGAAAACTGTCAACGAAGTGGCAACATTCGACACGCTGTTTGTGAAGGATGCATGCATACGTCAAATGACGCAAACTGAAGAGTTACTCTAGTCACGATTTGGACTGTCAAGGCCTCTGTATAAAGTCAGCTTTATAAATCCAATAATTCTTTTTAAATCACTTTTAAAAAGCCTCCTTCAGCCTCCTCTTTTTTGAAGCTAGATAATTTATATAGGTACTGAAACCCGCTCCTAAAATCGCGAGATTATCGCGCACAAACATACAGATCAAACAGAGCATCTCCATTTTGATCAAACAGAGAACCTCCATTTTGATCAAGCAGAGAACCTCCATTTTGATCAAACAGAGAACCTCCATTTTGATCAAACAGAGAACCTCCATTTTTCAAGCATACATATGTACATACCGGTCAAACAGAGAACTTCCTTCTTTTGAAGTTGGTAACAATATTGTTATACCTACCATACTGCCTATTCATTCAATGAAAGACCCCGTGATTATATACCATGTAAAACTGAATAATACCTCTAGTATGTCACATAAAACTTGAAATTCTAATATGACTATTATAACTTGACACGTGATACCAGTAACAATTTTGCTCCAGATTCTTTCACAAAAGTGGTAGGGCGGGGAGGTCAAGTTACACTGGTCGTTTGTTTCAGCATTTTTTTGTTACATACTGTATCGCTGAGTCAGAATTATGGAAATAAGTTTATGGGCATATATTGGGAATAATGTGCGAGCCACAAAAATGTTGTAACCTATTGTATTTTTACAAATTTCTTATACACGTTGTATTTTCTGTGTTACGTAAATACTGCTTCAATTATTTTAAGAACTTGTATCAGTTGTATCTGAGTAGAAATTGTGATTTAAACGCTGCCATCTATCCATCACCAGCGTTCATCCACTGCTGGACATAGGCCTCTCCAACGGCACGTTACTGAGCTCCGTCTTCAGCTCCTCTCACCCAACCACTGCCAGCCACCTTGCGGATGTCGTTACTCCACGTATCTGGAGGGCGTCCTATGCTACATTTGCTTAGACGCGGTCTCCACTCTAGAACAATTACTCACTCACAATTAATCAGTTTACAATAATAGATTAAACTACCAGTTGTATTATTGTAGGTACCATGAGAATAAGAAAGAAAAATCTTATATATCACACCCTAAGCCAAGTGACACACAGATTTTAAAGATAAGTTTACAAATACCTACTAATGTCCCAAGTCTGCGTCGAAACGGGACCAGTTCAGCATGAGCAAGACAGGGCCTAGTGCTGGTATTCTACTGGCCCTGGCCCCTTTGTTCCCCTGAGTTCCATCTAATAGGAAGTGAATTAAAAACTATAGGATTGATCAATTCCTATCTATTACCATACACTGAACACAATTCCAGGCTCCGTGCTGTTACCTACTTAGATTTCTTGAAAATCCCAACAATACCTTACTTACTTACGGGAAAATTATACCAGAGACCCGAGAAGAGCATTTAATTATTTTCGTCTATAAAAATTCTGGCATTTTTTGCACCTATCACCAATCTAAGCTCGGTACAGTTTTACTACATTCAAAGTATATAAACTAGACTTTAAATCGCAGTTAAAATAACTCTTAGCTTATACTTGTCGATAATAACATGTTAACGACCTGTCGAGAATGTAAACCAGATATCTTCTCAGAGATTCAGTTTAAGAACGAACTATAAAATTTAAGTATTTCTAGGAATGAAATAGAAACGTGTGAAGTTTTTATTGAGTTTTTCCAAACCGATTAGGACGATTTAAGATTCCGTTGCTAGGGTTAGTTTTTTTTTTATCACGGTTTTCGGGTTACTCACGTTACTACCATTACCATTACATTAATACCTAAAAAATATTAAAAATTTCTCAGTAGTAGCACGGAGTCTGGAATTGTGCCCGGTATATGGCAATAGACTCACCCCCTATTACATGGGGCTCATAATATAAATAATGAAAAGTGGGTGTTACATTGTACAGTGGCATAATGTGCACCTCTGCCTACCCCTTTGGGGATAAAAGGTGTTATGTTATGCTATGTTATGTGAACTAGAGACTATAGCGTATATTTTTTAAATTATAAAAGGCGTGATGTTATATTTATATATATATATAGATATATATATATATATATATATATATATATATATATATATTTATATATATATAGATAATCACGTCAATACCTTTCGTTTTTTTATCATCACTTTTTTACTCCTGTTTTTTTTAAATGTTATTTTATGTTCTTATTGTTTGTTTTTTTATTTTTGTTTTTCAATGTTATTTTTTGTGTGTAGGTATATTTGGTGGTCCATGCCTGGTGGCGAATAAATAATTTTTCTTTCTTTTTTTTTCTTCTCCTGTATTAATATCTACTGATTTATTTCGTTGCGTTAGTTATTGATGTCTCTGGGACGCGCCGGACTATAGTGTTCTACTGATAGGTATCGCAGCGGTTTTGCCAGGGTGTGGGGAATTGTCCCATTTAAGGATTTCTCACTTAATTATTTGGCGAGGAACTCGACTAGTTTCAAGCCATGCTAGAGGCTCATATTCATGAGCAGTATTCCGTGACACACAATGCGGCGCCCGACCCGGGAATCGAACCCGAGACCCCTTGCCCGGCAGTCTAACTTGCGACCACTAGGACAACGAGGGAGTCGATCTCTTTTTAAATAAAGATATATTATTTATTAACTTTTCTTAACTAAAATTAAGAACGAATTGAAATTAATGCGTTGACTTAAATTCAGCACCGTTGCCTATTTTATCGGGGATTTAAAAATGTGCTATGAATGTGATTTTCCTCTTACAAAATCTATTTTTCTTACATAACATTCAAACTATTATTAGCATAGTCTGTAACATTCGTTACACTGACTTCACAGTTCACAGTTAATATTCCCGACTTTAATTCGACATTTACAACTGAAGTGACGTATACTGCCTACTTTATGTTCACGCGATTCATGAAGTTTCGTGTAAAAATATCACAGTTTTACAGTTCCTGAAAATGCGGGTTGTATTTATAATTTCAGCTGTTTCAGTACGATCGTACGGGTTGTTGTGTTAATGGGCTAGTTTTTCTATTAAGTTCGTTAAATTCAATTTTCAGTCGACTGAAAAAATACAATGATTTAACTGACCCAGGAATTGAATGCCTTGCTTGGCTGTTGTACTTGATGTTATTCAACTACAGATATTGGTTATACGTTCCTATAGTCTTATTTTATAAGTTTTATGCGATAATCCGGTAAACGAGCAGACAGATCACCTGATGGTAAGCAATTGTCGTCGCCCATGGACACTTGAAACACCAGAGGCGTTACAAGTACGTTACAAACCTATTGGAGATTAGGAATTTATCTTAAACAAATATCGCCCACGCTGGGATTTTCTCCTGTGTCGTGCGTGCGTTTACAAACATATAAATTGACAAGACACCCAGACCCGAAACAACAATTTGTGGATAACACAAAGTGTTGTTACGCGTGGGAATCGAACCCACGACACGCTGCACGGCAGCCGGTTGCCCAACCATCGAACCAACCGAACGGTCAATTTGAAGATTGTTGGGGATTACTACTACTACTAATACTAGAATATTCTTTAAGTATTACTACTAGAACATTCTGATGAATCAGACACTTTTAAACAGCGATCTCAGAGTCATCTACTAAGCGTGGCGATTATGGCAATCCTCTATTATGTAGAGGAGGCTCATTGTCCAGCAGTGGATGATCTTGAACGCACTATTGACGATAGTACCATATATTTTACTGACTCTAAAAATAGGTGGAGGTACTTTTGTATGTTTGTTCACCGATTACTCCGTGTGGACCGATTTTCATTCACATTACACAATTACCTACTACATTCCTACCTACCCACAAGCTATCCAAACTTCTAGAATTCACAAACAATCCCATGTGCTGTTCTAGTTTACACAGCTATCGTATCAAATCCCGGGCTACGCTGCGTGAATCCGTTTAAAGTTCCCGGCGTTCCCCGAACTATAATCCCGAGCGGATATAACAGCTCTATAGATTCCCGGGGAGTATTAGTCGCATGGATTCTGAATGAACGAAATATTGACTGCGTGATGTAATAGAAATGTTAATTTATTGTTAGTTTATCGTAGGATTTTATTTATTTTGCTAATATTATGAATGCGTTTGTGTATTTGTGTTAAACATCACGCCTATTATCCCCGAAGTGGTAGGCCGAGGTGTACCTCTGCCACATTAAAGCACTTAACGCCACTGTACAATGTAACACCCACTTTTCACTATTTATGTTATGAGTCCCATGTAATAGGGGGTGGGCCTATTGCCATATACCGCCCACAATTCCAGACTCCTTGCTACTACTGAGATTTTTAAAAACCCAGTAATACTTTGCTCGACCCGGAAATCGAACCCGAGACCCCTTGTCCGGCAGTCGAACTTGCGACCACTCGGCTAATAAGGCAGTCTAGGCAGTGTATTTGTGTCTATGTTTGTAACTCAATCACGTCAAAACAGCTGAAAGGATTGGAATGGAATTTTGAACAGTGATAGATTAGGTCTGGAATATAACATAGGATTCTTTCCGTTACACATTTTCAATACATCAACAGAAAATAAATTATCCGAATATAAATAAAACTAAAGTCGGTAAAAATAAAACTAGAAATAATATAATAGAATGGACTAGAAATACGAGAGCATATCTAATAAATACCTATGTCTAAACATAGAACTAGATACATCACAGACCCACTTCATATAAGACAGAATATCAGAAAAAATAATATATCTTTTGAAGTATATTTTGGAAATACCTATCTTATTCTAAGAAAAGGTTTAGGCGTAGACACGCAAATCCTTCAGCTGACCGGTATGACAATGAATACTTTGAAAAGGGATCACAGAATTACAGAAAATATTGTTTCCAGGAGTACTTATATATTTCAGTTTTATTAACATATTTTTGTTCATAATACATACTTAAACTCACATTTGTCTCTCGTCCCCACGAGTAGACAAAGAATATAGAAGGCCAATTATTACGTTTCTATATACCTCTTTCGCTTTATTAACAGTCATCAGTCTTTTCATGCATGCTCGTCAGTTAAAGGTACTTTTAATTTGCCCCTTCTTTATTGTATCGGCAATCTAGACGATATATGTAGCTAAGGAGGAGGCGGGGCGCATGAGGCAGCGAAGTGCTGCCTCCTCACAACCCAGCCGTCGCGAAGGACACTCCGGGCGTCAGGGATCGCGAGACGAACTCCGGCCACCGTAAGCTCGGACATGCGGTCGGCGAGCATGGGTGGCTCGCTGCCCGACCAGAACCAGACCGGAGCGTACGGCGCGTCGCCTTCTGCGCGAGCGTACGGCGCGTCGCATTCCGCGCGCGCCTCAAAGAGCCATCAGTTCACCACGGATGGGTTCCAATAGGGCCGATGCCGATACGGAGTCGCGGAGCACCTAACGGGTTACCGGGGCTCCGGCTCGGAGTGCAGGAGAAGGAACGGGGTGGTTTTTAGTCAGTAAAAGTCTGACACTCCCTCCCGCCTCACCCAGACGGGAGCAGTCATACGATGATTTTCCCCCCTTAAAAAAAGTCGATGTAATTATGTCCGTTTAGGGTGCCCTCTACCGACGGTACCATTCATATCCGCTTTTTATAATTCTTTCGTTTTGCTTTCATACATCCTTTCTGTATTATTTTTATTTTTGTACATAATACTGGTTTTGGCGACCTGGAGGTTAAGCGTCTGCTTCGTATACGTGAACACACGGCTGATAAATGGTAAAAGGAAACATCGTGAGGAAACTCAGACTTAATGATTTCTAATCATAAACGACTTGAGCAAGCATGGTGATTAACGCTCAAACCTTCTCCGTGCGAGAAGAGGCCTTTAGTCAGAAGTGGGCATTTATAGGCTGTTGATGATGATTATAGTTTTTTTTTGTTAAAATACTGCTTTAGTTATCTTATACCAACGACTACCACGAACTACTGAGAAAAAAGTCTCAAGTTCGAAGCTCGGATCGAGCAAAGAATCTTTGGATTTTTTTTCGTTTTGCCACAGCGCCAGAGTCAATAGCATAAGTTCGGGGTTTGTGCCCGGTGTTAGAAAAAAGGTGAAAAGTGGGTGTTGCTTACATTAACTGTCCTTTAGGAAACAAAAATGTGACGTCATTCTATGTCATATTGTGTCAAAGTTAAAAACTGAAAGAACTATACTCAGTAAAAAATAGTACGAATTAATTTTCGAACCAATTCAACCAATAATCAACCTTACAACCCAATCAAATGCAAACAAATTTCAACTTTTAACTGTTTAAATTTACAGTTCACTCTTGCTTGGCTAATGCAACAAATTACAATTGACATTCGTATTAACATCGGGTCATTAGTTTGAACACAAACAAATAGTTTATGGCTGATTTCAATCTATTGACAATTTTGTGCAAAATATTAATTAATTACTGTGTGTTTGTAATTGACATAATTAATTTAGTTAGCGTTATATTACGCTTCTCAGTTTTGAATGGGGTAAACAGAGGTCTAAGGCTCTAAACAGATAAACAGAATTTCAACTGTAATACTGCAAATTACAGTTCAGGTGCAGTCTGAACACGACGATACGACTGCATTGGAACTGCATGCGGACTGGTCGTTTGGTTTGCAACCGTTTGGTCATAACTGAAATAAAACTGCAATCGGACTGCTCGTTTGGTCTGCCACCTCCAGTCATGACTGCATTAGAACTGCAAACCGACAGCTCGTTTGGTTTGTATCCTTCGGTCATGACTGCAATAGAACTGCAATCGGATTGAACGTTTGGTTTGCAGCACAATTTCAGTCGTGACATGACTGCATTTAAACTGCTTAGCTATACCGAGTGGGTACGTTGGCCAGCATTTCAACCTACTGCTAGTTGGCAATTTTTGTCATTGGGTTTTCGACTTTACGGACACATGACACCCAGGCCCAAAACATCAATTTGTAGATCACACAAAAAGTTGCTCCGTACAGGAATCAAACCCGCTACACGTTGTGCAGCAGCCAGTTACAGCGCCAACTGTCCAATCCAGTCATCGACTTTGTGATTTTAAAGTGTATCTAATACCAAACCTAATTCGTTACTACCTACTTGCGTACAGATAATTTCATACTTACTATATGTATACTGGATCCACACTTTGCTCAACTTAAGAAACAAACGTCACATACAACCAACAAAACCAAAAACACATTCCCAAACACAAACACGTGAAACTAAAATAACATTTCATTCACATTACAACATAAAACACTGAAATTCAGTAGCACTGAAAACACATGACGAATGTTTTCCTTACAGTTCCAGGGAACTCTAAAAATCTCGATGGAAACTATGTACGGGACGCGCATTAGCTACAGAGGAAAGATTTACGACATTACACTGGAGGCCAAAAAATATGCACTACAATGTTAGAGTATTGAGATACCACAGAGTAAGATTTTATGCAGATTGTACATATATGTAATGTCATTCTGCCTATTTAAAATTATTGTTTTGATTATAAATGGAATGGGATGCAATAAAACTGCGTCACGATGCGTTTTGTTAGCTAGACAGGTAGTGAATTCTTCTTAAAACATAAGTACCTACGCCTTTTTTTCCTAAATTGCGAAGGCACAGAAGTACAATATGCAAATAATAATATTATGTACTTTCGTAATATTGAGCTCAGTCTTATTTAATTTAACTTAAATCAAACCAATCATATTTTTTACAAAACTGTATTGTGAATTTATGATGTATTTTGACCAGAACAAGAACAGTTTAGGGAACAGAGAGTATAGTTCCCTAAGATCGGAAAAGGAGGATCCTCCGACCAGGCGAGGTGATCGTGCCTGGCGGGCTTTCTGCCCAACAGTTGCTCTTTGGGATTTTCTATCCGTGTTAAATCGAATGTAAACTTCGCATGTGCGATGTAGGATTATGACGTCATCCGTTGACTTGTGACATTGTCATGATTGTGTCGCCACAACAGCAATAACATTTTTATAATTAAATTTATTTACAAAAACTGCCCTACATAACAAAAACCACAGGTAAAAGCTAGTCTAAAAATCATTTTAATTCAATTCAATCGAGATCAAAGGCGTTGTCTAACTGCATATTTTATGCTCTGTGCCATTACACTGCCGGCCGTGAAAAGAGCACAATATTTTTTTTCAAATTTAGAATGTCCATTTTAGTCGGTTAGGTACTGGATGAAATGGAGTGTTGTATTTTTTAAAATATAAGGTTGAATGGATGTTTATATGAACTGATGTATGGATGGACAGTTTTTGTTTATTACTGAGTTCGTTTAGGCGTGATGTTTGATTAATGGGAAACTAAACGCTGTACAGTTGTGTTGGTATATTTTAATTGAACTTGCTTCATTCTGGCATTTTCATTTAAAAAGTTGTAGGGGTCCACTTAGAGAATAAAAAACCACACAAGTATGTTATGTCATAATGTTTTTGAGGATTTTCAATATCGATAACAAAAATTTCTCAGTCCAAAGAGTTCCGAACCCAAAATCTCACACTAAACAACCGAACCCATTACCTCTTTGCCATCAAGACAAAACTAAAATAGAATAATATAACAACTTAAACAATAAAGTAAACAATTAAGTTGTGTCAACCCTAGGGATAGTTTTACGTCAAAATATGATTGATCGGCACACTTCTGAGTAGGGTTGCCTCACACGGCGCCCCTGTTTGGGCGCCAAACCAGTTGCGGCGTCCCGCTCGGACGCTGCTCATGGCACAGAGGGTCATGGCGATCCGAATGATCCGCGGATACCGCACGATCTCTGGGGAGTCGGCGAACCTCCTTGCCGGATTACCGCCGTGGGATCTGGAGGCGAAGGTGCTCGCGCGCGTGTACGGCATGCGCGCGGAGGCACGTCGCCGGGGCGAAACCCCGCTGCCGCGCCAGATAGGTGCGTGGCGGGATGAGCTCCGGCGCGATCTCATGGCGGAATGGCAGCAACGACTGTCGCAACCGAGGGCTGGGCTCGCTGCCATCGCAGCGGTAAGTCCCCTCTTTGAGGAGTGGCTTGAGAGACGCTACGGCGTCCTCACCTACCGCCTGACGCAGGTCCTCACCGGACATGGAAGTTTCGGGAGGTACCTGTGTCTGATGGGGCGGGAGGAAACGCCCGGGTGTCATCACTGCGAGGACCGCCCTGGGGACACGGTGGAGCACACGGTGGGAGAATGCCCTTCGTGGGCTGAGCACCGCCGTGTCCTCAGGGAAGTGATCGGCGATGGCGACCTCTCGCGTCCGGGCCTAGTGCAGGCCATGATGCGGAGCGAGGGGGACTGGGATGCCGTCTCCTCCTTTTGCGAAGCAGTCATGCTAGCTAAGGAGGGGGCGGGACGCGTGAGGCAGCGAAGCGCTACCTCCTCGCAGCCCAGCCATCGCGAAGGACACACCGGGCGTCGGGGATCGCGAGACGATCTCCGGCCACCGTAAGCGCGGGCCTGCGGACGGCGAGCATGGGTGGCTCCCCGTCCGACCAGAAACAGACCCGAGCGTACGGCGCGTCGCGTTCCGCGCGCGCCTCAAAGAGCCATCAGACCACCACAGATGGGGCCCAATACGGCCGATGCCGATTCGGAGTCGCGGAGAACCTAACGGGTAACCGGGGCTCCGGCTCGACGTGCAGGAGAAGGAACGGGGTGGTTTTTAGTCAGTAAGAGTCTGACACTCCCTCCCGCCTCACCCAGGCGGGGGCAGTCATTCGATGATTTTCCCCCCTTAAAAAAAAAAAAAAAAAAAAAAAAAGGGTTGCCTCACGGGACATATTGAAGGATGAACAAAAACCTATTTATATTGGATTGAGGATGTATTTATGTGTTTGTTGGTAACTTTTCTTTCTATTTAGTGATTTAATAAAATTTGCCAATTTTTTTATTATTTCTTTGATATGACAATAAGTAATTTTTCAGTTCCTAGATGACATAACGTCAAATAAAAAATAGCCGTGAAAATATCTTGTCTACAAATTTTTTATAATTTTTGTGATAAATTGTGATAATTTCTACGTATAAAACGTACATAGAAGTGACGTCATGCGATATCGAATCAATACATCGTCGAAAGTATTTGTTTCTGTAAGAAAATAAAAAACATGTGTGTAATATTTCATAACAATCCCTCAGACGAACATTAAAATAAAAATTTGTCATGTACACTATTAAAGTATGCGTTGGTGCTTACGACACCCATGGGAAGAGTAGGAGTGGTGATTAATATCATATATTCTTTTAACAAAAAGTATTACATTATATAATTCATCTATCTCCATTTCAAGTCATCAGACAATATATTTAGTTCTTAGTTATCCCTACAGGGGGTGGTATAAACGTGGGTATGACGCCATGGGGGTGCTGATTCCATCGTTATGGGGTACCACACGTTATTGGTACTTTATGAAACTGTTATTGGTTATTGAAACGTTACAGGATATGTAATAGATCGTAAATATCATCAGTTATATTGTGTAGAAAGACAGGTTGGGTAAGTTCGCCGGTTCGCGTCCATGTCCAATTACCCCGATCTCCGAATCCTCAACAACCCTCAAATTCCTAATCCCCGAAAGGCCGGTAAAGCACTAGGTATGCCGCTAGTGTTTTAGGTGTCCATGGACGGTGCCGATTACTTACCATCAGGTCATCCATCTGCTCGATTACCGGCTTATACCATATAAAAAATGCAAGTGGCGCTACAGGTTGATTAGGTATTTGAGGATTGTTGGAGATTCAGAGATTGGGGAAGTTGGAGGGGGGGCGTAATTGTGCCTCCGCTCCGGTAACGTCACTCATACGATAATACACTACGCAAGCATTGTTTTACATCGGTTTTCTGCTCGGCCGTGGTATCACTCCGGTTGAGCCCATTCGTGCCGAAGCATGGCTCTCCCACACTTAAAGAATGAGTGATTTAAAAATAATAGTAATATTTAAAAGCTAGTTTTTTTTTTAAGGCATAGGAGGCAAACGAGCCGGCCTATCACCTAATGGTAAGCGATCAGAGCCGCCCATGGACACCCGCAACACTATATAGACGCGTGACGAATACGCTCTTTTCTTGAGGGTTTGAAGGTCGTAACGGTTCGGAAATACCGTCGACGACAGATCATTCCACAGTTGTGTAGTCCGAGGCAGAAAGCTACGTGAGAACCGCACAATTGTGGCCTGCCAACCATCTATATGATGGGGACGAATATGCTGTCGTGCATTTAGTAAGTGCATATAATTAACTTTATCCACTATCTAGAACCTGCAATATCGTAACAAAATATGCAAGTATATTATTATAACTATCTCCCGAACCCATATAAAAGTTTCTTTCCTTTCAAAGTAACCACGATTTATTGGTTATATAAAAGTGGTTTGATGTCGTGCCTATAACTGTACACATAGTGGTGCCCTCTAGAGGATTATGAGTTATAGATATTCGAATGGGTGTGTTGTAAAAGGCTTCGTTCGTAATGTGTTGCCGTTTATGGGTAGACAGGAGTGTGGTATGTTGGTGTTTGTAATGTTTTATTCTTTTATTTATCTCATATATTGGCTCATCAATAATTGTATACGCTAATACATTAAACAACTAGCATATTTATTATATTTAAGAAAAAAGTTTCAATCGATTTATAGGCGAGCACATTCATCAATAATATTCTTTAAAAAATAAATATATTAGTACTAGCTGTTACCTGCGACTTCGTTCGCGTGAAATTATTCATATTTCTTGTTAATTTATACTTTTTTGACGCGACAACGCGTTGATTGGCGAGGCGTATTTGAGAACTAGTATGAAACGGAACGTTTGTTCTCTATTCAAGATGGCGACTGCAGTTTGTCTGTCAGTGTCATTAAAATGAATTAATAAAACGAAATAATCTCCGTAATCCGAATTTTGCGGATATAAGTTGTCGACTCGAAATCAATATTTTTTATGTTTTGTTATTCAGGTAATGTTTCGATCCAGTTTACCGTACCCCTTGACGAAATTATTAATATAGAAAAGAAAAATATGGATTTATAAAATGTTATGTTATGAATGTTAAGTTGCAATAAACATTATAAATAATTTATTTTAAGTTCTACTTCATCATCAGCCCGTCGCTTCTGCTGGAGAAAAGGCTCTTCATTTGATACCTGTATTAGTACAATCCTTCCATATTTTATTTTAAAAAGACGCATCTTTTTGCATCTGGTTGGAACGCGATGAATCTAAAATAATGTATTATACTTTTTACTACATTGTCGAAACCTTAAGGTAAGTTATGTTATAAAAATATAGCAACAACTTTTTAAAACTAATACACTCATACTCCCACAAACTGCCTCGTTGGCCGAGTGGTCGCAAGTGCGACTGCCGGGCAAGGGGTCCTGAGTTCGATTCCCGGGTCGGGAAAAGTATTACTGAGTTTTTAAAAAATACTCCGTAGTAGCACGGAGTCTGTAATTGTGCCCGGTATATGGCAATGGGCTCCACACCCATTATATGGGACTACATGAATAGTGAAAAGTGGGTGTTACATTGTACAGTGGCATAATGTGCACTTCTGCCTACCCTGCGGGGATCGTCGCGGAGAACCTAACGGGTAACCGGGGCTCCGGCTCGACGTGCAGGAGAAGGAACGGGGTGGTTTTTAGTCAATAAGAGTCTGACACTCCCTCCCGCCTCACCCAGGCGGGAGTAGTCATTCGATGATTTTCCCACCTTAAAAAAAACACCTTCGGGGATAAAAGGCGTGATGTTATGTTATGTTACACACATACTCTACATAGCTAAATCAAAACTTCACACAAACAGACAGCAACATCCAAATTCCAGTGCCCTAATTATTCTAGAATTCTAAATCAAGTACTAGGCTCAAAAGGAACGCTAAACATTCATAATACATGCTAGTTTCAGCATTGTCTTCAATCCAGTAATGTCTAGATCTGACAGGAGCCTGTCAGCAAAACCGCTTGCCTTCGTCTGGAATCCTGGTACACAAGATACAAGTTAAGGCACGTCTGTCTACTTGCTTGTTTAATTTATTAATATTTTATTACTACTAGTGAATTTCACACTGTTTTATCTGCTCCTATCGGTTATACCTTGGCACTATTAGGCCTATATATAGTTTTTATAAATAAAAGGACTCACCAACAAAAAAAACTTTTTAATTTGAACTTGGAGCTTTGGAGGTCTGGACATTATAGTTTGCTCTATATGTTGCCGTGCCCTAGCCGGGTTTCATGTTGAAACTGTACCCCATGTAACACCGATTGTACATATGATATGCAATAAAAGAATTTGAATTTGAGGCTAGCGTGTTCAACTACACTACACGAACAAACAATCTCTTCAGTTATACAATACTATCTACATATAATAAAACTGTAGAAGTGTAAATTCTGTACATTGAAAATATTAAAAAAAAATAGGGAATAGTAGGTACTAGATGGACACCGAACCCAAAAAAGTATATACACGAAAATACAAACTTAATTGTGCGGCTCAATCCCTAGACACAGTTACTGTTACGTTATAAGTTTGTTGTGTGTCGAATGTTAGGTTGCCCGTATTGGACTTTACGCTATAACTGTAGGACCGATGGTTAAATTTAGCTCGAACCGATATTATAAATGTAAAAAATATGAGAGTTTATGTGTATATTTGTTACTCAGTCACATCAAAACGGCTGAAGAGATCGGGATGAATTTTGGAACAGAGATAGATTATAGTCAGGAGTAACACATAGGCTACTTTATACACCTGGAAACGTGTACGAAGCCGCGGGAGAAGGAAATGTTTAAATAATACTGATCTAGACTGTTTAGAACTGACAGGGAACTGTCAGCAAAACCGCTTGTAATCGTCTGTAATCCTGGTACTAGGTAATACGACTTTGTCTAGTTTAATTATTCATTTTCAATTATGATTCTAAGGTTAAACCACCGAAGGGATTGTTATGTGTAACAGTTTATTATAATACTAGCTTCAATTTTCACTATTTATGTTACGAGTCTCATGTAATGGGGGGTGAGCCTATTGCCACATATCGGGCACAATTCCAGACACTGTGCTACTTTTTTTAAAAGCCCAGCAATGGTTTGCCCTATCCGGGAAACGAACCCGAAATCCCTTGCCCGGCAGTCGTACTTGCGACCAGTCGGCCAAAAAGGCAGACCCGTTTACATTAATTAATAAAATTACACTTCTATTTACCTACCTGTGATGCATCAGACATTAGGCGTTAACAATAAACTATACATTACACAACGGACGAAAATAAATAGGACACGATGTCTATTCCTGTAAGCCAATAAATAATGCTCAAATTGTATTTACATCAGCGGAGTTGAATTAGAGTGTGGGCAGATGTGCACTATTGCACATCACTTGTTTTCACAGATAGAGGCAGTAATGCACAATTTGAAACATATTTTTATCCTTTATGTTCTGAACGCCCGCCAAGTTGTAGTTTCTTTTCTTCGTTTTTCTTTCCAAATAACCTTGCAACTAGGAATCCACACTAGATTTTTCTCCTGTGTCGTGGATGCGTAGATGAGAGACTTACACTTTCATGTTTGTAAACACAAACATACAATTTCACATGCCTATAATATGGCATTAGAATAGTGGAACAAAAGTTAAACGAGTGAATAAAATAACTATCGTGAGTCATACAAAATTAACTAAAATCGCGGGTTACTCACGTGAGCATACTGAGAAAAGCTCTACTAATGTCAAACCACACCTCACCAGTGAGCTGTGCGACATCGCCGCGACCGCGCACGCTGCTCATGAGGAAGAACCCCTCTGTGGTTCGAAACTAATAGAGCTTTTCTCAGTATATTCACGTGAGTAACCCGCGATTTTAGTTAATTGAGTGAATTAAAAGTCAATGGATGGCTTTGAAATACGTTTTGACATCACCATCATTATCATTAAGTAAAAATCGCGGGTTACTCACGTGAAAATACTGAGAACAGTATGTCGCGTAGTCAGTAGGCTGCGCGACATCGCCGCGACCGCGCACGCTGGTCATTAGGAAGAGCTCCTTTGTGGTCGGAACTAGTAGAGCTTTTCTCAGTATATTCACGTGACTAACCCGCGATTTTTGTTCATTTAGTATGTCTCACGATAGTTATTATAAAAATATCATCATCATATTAAACATAGCACACCCACTGCTGAACATAGGCTCGCCCAATGACTTCCAGAAATGACATAATTTGTCGAATTTCAATTCTTTTCACTCTCTTATACATAGACCATCACGTAATGGCAACCTTTTTTAACTATTGTAGAGGATCATCATCATAACATCACGCGTTTTATTCACGAAAGGGTAGGCAGAGGTGCACATTACAGCACTTAATGCCACTGTATAATGTAACACCCACTTTTCAGTATTTATGTTATGAGTGCCATGTAATAGGGGGTGAGCCTATTGCCATATACCGGGCACGATTCCAGACTACGTGCTACTACTGAGAAAAACCCAGTTATACTTTGCCCGACTCGAGAATTGAACCCCAGACCCATTGCCTGGCAGTCACACTTGCAAATACTTGGCTAACGAGGCAGTCAACAACATTATATGATATTTATATCATCAAAACTGAATTGGAACATCAATTGATTTGTTAGCAGAAACACTGCGGCATTTAGTACTAAATATAACTAGAACTGACTGGCGAATAAATAATGCAGTGAAATTGATCGCCTGGCATCTATCTCAACTTACTGTTTTAAGTATAGTTTGGACTGTCTTATGTCTAGTCTGACATAAATTAATATTTCACTTGAAATAAAATAATTGCCCACATATGGGGTAGGCCCTACTGTGTTTTATCCTATGTTTCCAGACTTTGCAGTGTAACACCCACTTTCACTATTTATGCAATGAGTCCTATGTAATAGAGGGTGAGCCTATTGCTATATACCGGGCACAATTCCAGAGTCCGTGCTACTATTGTGATTTTTTTTTTAAAAACCCAGTAATACTTAGCCCGACCCGGGAATCGAACCCGAGACCCCTTGCCCGGCAGTCGCACTTGCGACCACTCGGCCAATGAGGCAGTCTTAAACCATAATTTAATTTTAAATAAATACACCTCTGTTTACTCTATTAGAGAATAAAAGCCGTGATTATATTTTACATACTACTAAATAAATAAAAAGCCAAGAATCCATTGTCACGTTTAACTACAACATACCTAGGGTTGCAGGTTGGAATCCCGTGTCAATTGTATTTAGAACCTTTGTGTTTTTTATCATTCTTTGAAAGTTACTTTAGGTAAGTGCTTTTGCCATTTCGAGAGAGGAAAATTCCGAAATTTTTGCTAATTACGAAAGGTACATTCATTTGTTTTGTCAATCAACGCTAATGGACAAATTAAAAACGTGGGCAGACTACATGCCTACCAATTGAAATATATGATTCAATATAGTGGTTGATGTAGTTTGTAAACCCGTTTTTCAAGGATGAGGTCATTCAAAACAGCCACAGCCCTTAATAACATACCATAACATAGCACCACGCCTTTTATCCCCGAAGGGGTAGGCAGAGGTGCACATTACAGCACTTAATGCCACTGTACTATGTAACAGCCATTTTTCACTATTTATGTTATGAATCCTATGTAATGGGGGGTGAGCCTATTGTCACATACCGGGCACAATTCCAAACTCCGTGCTACTACTGAGAATTCTTTAATACTTTGCCCGACCCGGGAATCGAACTCGAGACCCCTTTGCACGGCAGTCGCAATTGCAACCACTCGGCCAATGAGGCAGTCTCTATTGTCAGTACTTTATACTGGGGAACAAAACTCACGTCTTCCTCGGTCGGTATTCAAACTTGTAGCTGTGAGGCCTAACATTGTGTAGACTTTATGATAGTCGTATTATAATAATAATTTACAAAAACACGAAATACCATTTTGCTCTACACGTCTATTGAACCTCTTTTGATGTAGACTTAAGTCAAGGATACACAATAGGACAATTGAGCCACGAAATCTATCAGCGACATGTCAAACGAAGCGCGACAATGCGCGCCTTATGTCCACAGCGACGTTTATGTTGCCAGACATGTCGACCAAAGTCCGGCAACGTCGCGCTACTTCAACCAACGTTGCTGGCGACACGTGTCGTAGGACATTTGACCCCCAGTGTATACTTGACTTTATCTACAAATATACAAACTATTATTTTGGTCTACATGTTCATTGAACCTGTTGTGATCTTGATCTTACTTACAATCTACAACTAGACTATATTTCACTTTTTATCGAATATGCACTTTCCGCCGTACTCTATCATTGAATAAAAAATTGGGGAAAATCAGCCAAGGACTTCTTCCACCCGGGTGAGGCGAGAGGGAGTGTCAGACTCTTGCTGAGTAAAAACTACCCCGTTTCTACTCCTGCACTTCGAGCCGGAGCCCCGGCAATCTAGCAATTGTTTTCAAAATAAAATCATTACTAAGAAATAGTTTAAGCACCTAATCATTAAAGGTTTCTGAGGATGGAATTAGTTAAAACTCAACATTTTAAGTAATTATTTAATTAGCATACGATGTATGAAGTACAGCATACTCCCACGCGTACTGTTAGAGCGAGACAGTACAATTAGTTCGCACTCTTCATCTCTTCATTTGACTTTGTCTACTTATGTTGTAGGTACTTGAACATACCCGTATTTTGGTGTCAAATATAAGCTGTAGCGGGATGAACATCCTAAAACAATCTTGTAGGTAAAAATGTTATTTTGCAATAATATTCAAGTTGTTAAAACTCAAAGAATGTGTACTCAACATGGTAGGTAAAACCACGTACTTAAAATTTTCTAAGTCAGAATTCTGACTGTCTTTATTAATTTTATCCTAATGTCTATAATCAGTACTAATTTGTGAACAACATTTGGTGAAATTCCTAGTCTCTAGAAATCCGGCAACGCACTTGTATCTCCTCCGGTATTTCGGGTTTTTAAGGGCAACGCCAATTACTTATCATCAGTGCCCTTAGCCAAACGCTTGTCTACAGAGAGAGTAGAAAATTAAATGTATGGGGATGACACTGACAAATTTCAAAATTAACGTCAATCCCATATAATTTGGTTTTCTATTCTACATGTAGACAAGCGCTAAATGGCATTTAGCTACAGCTGCAGGTGATACGGCTACTCTTTGACTGGCAATATGAATTAGTATGTTTGCAAGCACCCCTTTCGCATAGCGGAAAATTCTAGTGTGGACTCTCTTTATCTCGTCCAAGGGCGAGAGCGCCACCGATTGCGTACCATTCAGTGTTCCGCATGCCATGCCACATATGAAAGAAAGTGTCATTTTTTTCCATCCAAACACGATTCCCCGCTACATCTTACATCTTAGTCCACAAATCACAGCGCCATCTCTATAAGTTGCTAAAGTAAATATTAGTCTTCAATTTGCCGTGTTTCCATTGTCTCCTGTTACCCACGCTATCTATTGTAGCTTGAAGATATTATCACTCGATTGGTTATTCGTTAAGATTAACGTTTACCTGGATTTGGTTTTTGAGTTAATTATGTTTCTGTTAAAACTTTCGAAAGACATCCTAAATTAATTATTATGTTTTCAGCTTACTCACGTAACTGTTTGATGAGGAACTCGACCAGTTTTACCAGCTGCAGCGCGTCGCGTGTCGCGGAACGCTACTCATGAATATGAGCCTCTAGGATGGCTTGAAACTGGTCGAGTTCCTCGTCAAACAGTTACGTGAGTAAGCTGAAAACATAATAATTAATTTAGTTATGTTTCGACTGGATTCGACTGACTCGTTCGTCAATCGATTGCAAGTTTGACTGCTGATCCAGAAGTCTCAAGATTAATTCTCTGGTCTGATATCGATGGAGGTTTTCCCGACTTTTAAATCGTCTCAATAATGGTATAGAGTCTAGATTTGAATGAGGTATATGGAGTCTCTAATTTAATTCTTGAATCTAGCGAAAGGTCGTACGGTTTTTTTCAGTTTTTCAAAAAGCTCTCAGTAAGAACACAGATGCATTTTTATTTTGAGGGGGGAAAAATCATTGAATGTCTTCTCCCGCCTGCGTGTGGCGGGAGGGAATGTCAAACTCTTACTAACTAAAAACTACCCCGTTCCTACTCCTGCACTTTGAGCCGGAGCCCCGGTAACCCGTTAAGTTCTCCGCGGCTCGGATGCAATAGACTCACATATATCATGGGACTCATAATTCTAATCACATGTAATTAATAACGCCATAATTTTTCACACCCTCCCTAAACACTTATCTCGAACTTACCATGACAAAACGCCATTACGTCAAGCCAATATTCATCAAGAGACTGGACATTGCACAGACTCCACTATAATAAACATTGTGCATCTGACAAGCCTTTGGAATTGAGAAACGACTGTCGTAGATTGTCTGACAAACCGGGCTGCTGGCTTTACACGATCTTCTAAGTTCGGAGAAGTTTTGACTTCATTACCCGACTTCTTTTGTTGCTTCGTTTATAGTAATATTGGTTCCTGGAACAAATCCTGAGGATAAGATTGACATCGTTCGATTGCTTGATCTATTCCTACTTACGTTCAGTATTAAACAGAAATGGTTCAATAGGGTAGTTTCCTTTTTTAGAATTTTATTTTAATGTTCGTCTTGTACATTATTTTAAAACTTTATACACGATTTTTTTCTTTTCTCACAAAATCAAATACTTTCGACGATATACTTATTTGAAATATCGTGGGACGTCACAGCGTGCTACATTTTGTAGCACGTTATGACGTAACAACCTCCCACTCCTAAACTTAGCGGCATTTTTATCTAAGTATTGCAACTTAATACGAGGAAATAAGAAAATACGTGTCTAATATTTTTTTATTATTTAACTGACGGACTAATTAGATTTTTAATTTTGATACCCTGGAAACTACCAAATTGTTTTCTTTTTAAGATCAAATGTGTGTGTACGAAAATACATAATTGTCAACCATCTAATTTTATTTTATACTTTGACAGTATTTTTCTTTTGTTTGGTATTTTGTGTTCGTGGTAGAAACTGCATAATATAGTAGCCATGTAAGTTTTGAATACACTTTGAATACTCCAATTATCACAACCGTTATCAGCCGCAAGACGTGCACTCCTGAACATATGCCTTCTTCCAATGGCTTCCAAATTGGGTATTTGGAACACCACGACTTTTACCACCCATCTTAGGAGTCTCAAAAACAGAATGTTTTTTTGATAAACCTTAAAAATAAACATTAATTAAAAATAAACAAAAAAACTCTCGTTCCACATACAACAATGGCATTATATCCAAAAATAATTAGGCTTACAGCCGACCCGAACTAATTAGGAAGAGCCCAAAAGAAAGACTGTATACAACTGTTTGTATTAAGCTAATTGCACACGGTGGCAGTTGGAGATGGATAGGTAAAGTTAGGGAAGCCCGTTTTACCGACAGTTATCAAACTGGGCCAAAGTTCGGCCGAACTTGGCCGAAATTACGTCTGGAGGCATTTTATAAATGATTTTATTTTATATACTCGTGGAGATGGTAAAGTTTTTGCAATTCGTGGAAGGATATCGATATCGATAACTTTTAATTTTTTGCTTTACATCAATTTGATGTGGCTAGTTTTTTATTTTTTTCTATTTTTCTGATGATATAAACATCAGAAAAATAGAAAAAAATAGAAAATTAAATGAACTTTTAATAGGAAAATGTTTCTGTATATTTAAATGCATAACATAACATCACGCCTTTTATCCCCGAAGGGGTAGGCAGAGGTGTACACTATGCCACTGTACAATGTAACACCCACTTTTCACTATTCAGTTATGAGTCCCATGTAATAGGGGGTGAGTCTATTTGTTTTGTGAGTTGATTTAAATGCAATTGCTTCATAATTTGGGTAACTAGGTACCGGTCTGGTACCTAGTACACTAGGTACCGCCAAGTACGCTAGGTAGAGGCCGATAGACAGATTAGTCGTTTAATTAAAACTCACGTGAAAATACTGAGAAAAGCTCTACTAATGTCAAGCCGCAAAGGGACTTTTTCTGATGACCATCTTGTGCAGTCAGTAGGCTGCGCTATATCGCCACAAACGCGATGGTGGACGACGTGAGACACGACGTTAGCGGAGAGTTTGCCTTTCAATGGTTTTTTTTGGTTAGCTGCCAAAAGCCTTAGAAAAACACTTATAGTCAAGATTTTCATTACCATTCTTAATTTCAAGACTAACTCAACTATGAATCGAAGCTTAGAGATAGTTTATAAGTTCATATAACCTAACCAAAATCTGCATAACCTACATTCATAATAAAACATTACTATTCATTGTTTTGTAAAACGTACACTATTCTAGTGATAATGCGTGTGACGCCGGAGATAAGGGCCTATTGCAGGCACATTAGGCACCAGGGAATTGAGGGTTAAGTGGAAACTATCTTTATTTGTTCTATTGTGAAGTAGACCGTCTATTACTAAGTGATGGATTGATTGATGGCCGAGTTATATTTTGTCCCCACCCCTCATCTTTCGGTGGGTGTCGTACCGACTAATCGACAACTTGGCGAAAAGACATTTGGAATTGTGCCCGGTATATGGCAATAGACTCACCCTCTATTACACGGGACTCATAACATTAATAGTGAAATATGGGTGTTACATTGTACTGTGGAATTAAGTGCATTAATGTGCACCGCTGCCTACCCCTTCGAGGATAAAAGGCATGATGTTATGATGATGACAACATAAGAGAAAATTCTAGTGTGTGAGAAAGTTTCTATAAAAAAAACATTTAAGTTCAAAAACTTTAACATTACAATTCTGAAATCAGAATACTACGTATCGCAGATCGCAGACTAATTATATTATTGTTTTATTTCAGGTAATTAAGATGACTCCGTCTGGCTTGTGAGGTCAACGTCCTGAAAACAACCAACTGAGGTAGATTTAAAATACTGAGTTGAGTTCACTTTTTGGTTTCACTCGTAAACAGTTTAAGGTTCTATAAAAAGGTTAACTAACCTCTTTGGGTGTTAAATAAAAAAGATTGAATGGTTTGATACGTTCGTTTTTGTCTGGGTTTTATACAATACCTTTTTTGAACAAAATAATATATTATATGTAGTATGTACCTTTTGGTGAAATGTTTTAAAGTTAAGTTACATTTTTATTTTATGGTGGTAAAAATTTGTAATTTATTTTTTGTGACGACTAAAATAATATTGTAGATAAATTATATAGTTATTATGTACAAAAGAAAATCTGAACAGCAGTTTTACGTTTATAACATTCTACTTAATCTGTAGTGAACTAGAGACTGCCTCGTGGGCCGAGTGGTCGCAAGTGCGACTACCGGGCAAAGGGTCTCGGGTTCGATAAAGGGTCGGGCAAAGTATCACTGGATTTTTTTATAAATTTCCAGTAGTAGCACGGAGTCTGGAATTGTGCCCGGTATATAGCAATAGGCTCACCCCCTATTATGTGGGAGTCATAACATAAATAGTGAAAAGTGGGTGTTACATTATACAGCGGTATAATGTACACCTTTGCCTACCCCTTTGGGGATAAAAGGTGTTATGTTATGCTATGTTATGTGAACTAGAGACTAGAGCGTATATTTTTTTGAGATTGGAGTTCAAGACAGACAGACTGACGGACATGTTTATAATATACGTATGATCGTGTTTAGAAATTGTGTCTAAAACTGCGTTTACAGTGGAAATTCGAATAAACAATTTACTTTTAATTTGTCTTGTTGTAACAAACACAAGCATAGACTAAATAGAACAATAAGTAAACAGAATCTACAACCAAGAACTGTCAATAAAAAGTCTCTTCTTCAATTTTTGGATCTTCCAGTTCGGTTTCAGTACGCAAGTTCGGCTTTTGGGACAATATTACATAACAAATTCTTAGAGAAAGGTGTGAATTGAAAGATGATATAGTGACAAGGATTGAAAAGAGAATGCGATGGTTTGGACATGTCGTCATCATCATCAACAGCCTATAAATACCCACTGCTGAGCAAAGCCTCTTCTCACACGGAGAAGGTTTAAGCATTAATCACCACGCTTGCTCAATGCGGGTTGGCGATTACAAACTTATAACTAGAAATTATGAGCTCACGTTTCCTGGCTATATTTTCCTTCATCGTTTGTCAGTGGTATCTAGATACTCTTAGAAAGTACATATAACTCGGAAGAAGTCACATTGGTACTTGCCGTTGGTAGGTTTCGAACCCGTACCCTCATGCACGAGAAGCGGGCGTCCTAAACCTCCGGGCGACTATCGTTTGGACATGTAGAAAGGATGAATTACAGTAGAGTAACTAAAGAAGTATACGGATCGGATACGATTAGGACCATCGGTAAAAGGCCCCCGAGATTGACGTATATCGACCAAATTACCGATATTACCGATTGATGAAGGGCCTAATTAAAAGTACCCTTAACCGACGAGTATGTATGAAAAGACTAGACTGTTGATGAAGCGAAAGAGGTATATAAGAATCGTAGCAATTGGCGTTCCTATCCCCATAGGAGACAGGCGGAAGCTTATGTATGTATGTATGTAGATTTATAGATTCTTTTCCCTATCTAGATACTAACAGTCTAATATCAGTCTAGTATCACGCCTTTATCACGAGCAACTAAAGTGACCACACAGTCTGGCCTCGACAAGACATCTGATTACATAGACATGTAGGTTGTCGATAGAATTCACCGCGACCCGAAGTGCGTCATGAAAGAAGCCATTGGTTCGTCAGTTATTGTGTACGGTGACTAGGCTTTTTGGATTTTGTAGGACGAAAAAATACTTTTTCGTTATTTTATATTCAGATGGAATACTTTCACAGTATTTCAGAGATTAATAATTAATAATAATTATTACTCCTTTATTGGTTTTATACAAAAAAAATACAATACATATACCCACCAAACTGCTATGACAGTTTGACGTCGGGAATAGCGCTCGATATTCATAAGTACCTTACACTAACTATACTTATTACTATACCTACATACTAAACAAACAAAACCTCGGATCAAACATGTAAGATTGTGTGATAAATATTGCGGGTAACAATAAAATTAACTTTGAATTCTTTGAAGTTGAATGAACGTTTATTTTTAGGTACCTCGTCCTTATTTCTACTAACGATTTATATTATTTCATACATCGGGAAAAAAATCCAGATATAACGCTATTACTAAGATTTTTGGACTGATTAAAACATCAATATTTAATTGTCTAACAAACATCGGCTCGATTCTGCTCAGCAGTCGCTCTTACCTTCACTTAAACAACTACATTATCAAAATCAGGAATCAAACAATAAAAAATAATGTAGGTTGAATCACGGAAATAACAACAAAACGAAAAAACCATTCAAATTCAGATTATAACCATCTGAGCTTACTCAAATACCCATTAAGATAATTACAATAAAAACGGCATCACCCAATGAGGCTATAAAACAGAATGTCTAAAGGAATTAATTCTAAGTGTAGAGATTGCACGGCTGAAGGGCTAAAGACGGGCCATTGTCAACATTTCCCGTACCGGTCTATTATAGCCTTTATGGCTATTGTTTCAGTTATCTTTAGGCTTTTTTTTTTTTTTTTTTTAAGGGGGGAAAATCATCGAATGACTGCCCCCGCCTGGGTGAGGCGGGAGGGAGTGTCAGACTCTTACTGACTAAAAACCACCCCGTTCCTTCTCCTGCACGTCGAGCCGGAGCCCCGGTTACCCGTTAGGTTCTCCGCGACTCCGAATCGGCATCGGCCCTATTGGGCCCCATCTGTGGTGGTCTGATGGCTCTTTGAGGCGCGCGCGGAACGCGACGCGCCGTACGCTCGGGTCTGTTTCTGGTCGGACGGGGAGCCACCCATGCTCGCCGCCCGCAGGCCCGCGCTTACGGTGGCCGGAGATCGTCCCGCGATCCCCGACGCCCGGTGTGTCCTTCGCGATGGCTGGGTTGCGAGGAGGCAGCGCTTCGCTGCCTCACGCGTCCCGCCTCCTCCTTAGCTAGCATGACTGCTTCGCAAAAGGAGGAGACGGCATCCCAATCCCCCTCGCTCCGCATCATGGCCTGCACTAGGCCCGGACGCGAGAGGTCGCCATCGCCGATCACTTCCCTGAGGACACGGCGGTGCTCAGCCCACGAAGGGCATTCTCCCACCGTGTGTTCCACCGTGTCCTCAGGGCGGTCCTCGCAGTGATGACACCCGGGCGTTTCCTCCCGCCCCATCAGACACAGGTACCTCCCGAAACTTCCATGTCCGGTGAGGACCTGCGTCAGGCGGTAGGTGAGGACGCCGTAGCGTCTCTCAAGCCACTCCTCAAAGAGGGGACTTACCGCTGCGATGGCAGCGAGCCCAAGTTATCTTTAGGCTAGGGCCACACTACGGCTTAACGCCGCATAACCGCGGGAAACGCACGTACAGTCTACTCAATTATTGCAATACAGGTAAGAAAAATACATAAACAAACACATCACGCCTATCCCATTATCCCCAAAGGGGTAGGCAAAGGTGTACATTACGGCACTTAATGCCACTGCACAATGTAACACCCACTTTTCACTATTTCCCTTATGTGTCCCATGTAATAGGGGGTGAACCTATTGCCATATACCGGGCACAATTCCAGACTCCGTGCTACTACTGAGATTTTTTGGAAAAAGTCCGGTAATACTTTGCCCGACCCGGGAAGCGAAACTGAAACCCCCGGGGTTCGCACTTGCGACCACTCGGCCAACGATGCAGTCATTATTACTAAACTAACTATAGTGTGGCCTTAGCCTTATAGCCATTGTTTCAGCTATCTTTAATGCACACTTAATTGAACAATAGCCTGGTGTTGAACATAGTGTGTTGGTGAGGAACATAGTATGGGAAGGATTTATAAGGCAGTTCGGTTGATTTGGTTAAGATTTTGTTAGAAGGTTCTTTGATCGAAATTAAATAGTCGTTATTGTAATTATAAAAGAAAATGTTCTTCTACTTGCTAATGTAATTAAAATTTTTCTTGGTCGAAACGGCTATTTTAGGTAATATAATTATATGCCTTTCAATCCCAAATAGTGTATGCAGAAGTCCACATTATAAAGTATGAAATATAATATATTTAAGTGTGGGAGAGCCGTGCTTTGGCACGAGTGGGCCGGCTCAACCGGAGTGATGCCTCGGCCTCGCGGAAGACCGATATGAAACAACGCTTGCGTTGTGTTTTATCATGTGAGTGACCGGAGGCCCAATTTGATTCGGATTGAGAAAGGGGGAAAGGGGTTCCCCCCTTTCTCAATCCCTGAATACCCAACAATCTTCAAATCCCTAATCCCGAAAGGTCCATAACGCGCTTGTTATGCCTCTGATGTTCTAGGTGTCCATGGGCGACGCCAATTGCTTACCATGAGGCGATCTGTGGACTCGTTTACCGGATTATCCCATAAAAAATAGGTACGTCAAGAATTTCGTTCTACACTCCATGTCATTACTGAATAAACAAAAAAAAAATTGAAATAAAACCCAATAAACTGTTAAATTATTATGTTTTCGGCTTACTCACGTAATAATTTGACGAGGAACTCGACTAGTTTCAAGCCATGCTAGAGGTTCATATTCATGAGCAGCATTTCGCGACCCGCGACGCGGCGACTGTCGCGCTGCTCAATCTGCGCACAGTGACGACACACTGCGCGACGTCGCCGCGACCGCGCACGCTGCTCATGAGGAAGAACCCCTCTGTGGTTCGAAACTAGTAGAGCTTTTCTCAGTATATTCACGTGAGTAACCCGCGATTTTAGTTAACCTAATAACATTTTTCTCAATCCATTAAACGAACGTAAAACCCATTCCTCAATAGTGCCACTTACATCCATTTGATATATGGTAGATATCTCTGAGATATGGTATAATTTTTTGGGGTAACTCGACAAACAAGGGCGTCATATTTAAATTGCAAAAGCGGTGCGTAAGAGCCATGTTCCGTAAACAGAGTTCGGAGAGTTGTAGGCCATTATTTATAACGCATAAAATGCTGACAGTACCATCACTCTATATCTTAGAAGTAGCACTGTTTGTTAGAAGCAACTCTCACTTATTTCCCACTCTGGCTGATAAAGTAAAACGAAATCGACGTGACAACAATCGACTATGTATTCACCCATCTAAAACAGCACTAATGCATAAAAGCGTGATATGTATGGCTCCCATAATTTATAACAAAATTCCTAAAGAAATTATTAAATTAAATTTAAACTTATTCAAACAAGCGTTGAAAAAACTACTAGTTAATAAATGCTATTATAGTGTTCATGACTTTGTAAATGACAAATGTTTGTAATTTTTCTTTGTTGTCCCTGGTCAGGAGGTTTGAGTCTCTTATAGGAATGTTACAATTTAAAAGTTTAATAACTGTTATAATTGGATTTAATATTATATTCCACATTTGTACACCAGAAATGGTCAAACATGTTGATACTATGCTCACTGCTCATCTGTACAACTTATAATGTGCATTTATGATGTATTATTATTTAACACGTGTTTTTGCAAATAAATAATCTTTGTCTTTGTCTTTGTCTTTGTCCAACGAACAGTCACTGAGTGTAGGTAAACACCTCATAAAAAACATTCTTTTAAACATCATCCCCAATTGGAAAAAAACGTGACGTTAAAAAATACAGTTGAAATGTCCAAAAATCTCGTGTATTTTTTGTATAAAATACTGTTTTATCTTTTATCTCTTATTCTTTACAGTATATAAATAGAGTAATTATTGAGTAAGTAGGATCTTGTTTACTATCTCCTAATATTGTTCTCTTATAGCTTACAACCATCATTATAAGTTCGAATATCAGTTTAGTGACAAATGATTTTGTATGTGAAGAAAAATATATTTCTTTGTCACTATAAATATATAGAACAATATAAATGTTTGCGTCAACTACTAAGTTTGGTTTTTTGCCTTTTTATAGTAGTCGCAAGTGCGACTGCACGGGCAAGTGGTCTCGGATTCAATTCCCGGGCCGGGAATTGAATCAGTAGCAGCAAGGAGTCTGGAAATGTGCCCGGTATATGGCAATAGGCTCACCCCCTATTACATGGGACTCATAACATTAATAGTGAAAAGTGGCTGTTACATTGTACAGTGGCATTAAGTGCCGTAATGTGCACTTCTGTCTATCCCTTCGGGGATAATGGGGATATGGAACAAAGGTACATCAGTTTAGCTGGCACTTTTTCTATCAGACTTATCGGGACAAGGAAGTACAGTACTTGGGTCATAATTCCTAACATTTACCACTCTATCTGACAAATATAGAATACATAACATAACATGACGCCTTTTATCCCCGAAGGAGTAGGAAGAGGTACACATTACAGCAATTAATGCCACCGTAATATAGTAACACCCACTTTTCACAATTTATGTTTTACATAAGTCCCATGTAATAGGAGATGAGCCTATTGCCATATACCGGGTACAATTCCAGACTCCGTGCTACTACTGAGATTTTTTTTAATACCCAGTAATACTTTGCCCAACCCGGGAATCGAATCCGAGACCCCTTGCCCGGCAGTCGCACTTGCGACCACTCGGCCAACGAGGCAATATTGAATACAATAAATTACTAAGTATTGAATATTGGCTCTCCTCTGTCTAAAGCACGTAGAGTCAGTGAGGTTACCATAGCAACCACCTCAAATTATAGTGTTGTCTACTATCATAATGGTCAAATGTCTGGCACAAGGTGAGTACGAAGCCAAGGAAGACTTAACGGGTTGCTGGAGTTCCGGCTTGAAATAGGAGTAGAAACGGTATGGTTTTCAGTCAGTAATTGGATGAATTTTCCCCTCAAAAAGACATAAGGTGAGGACCTCACGCTTTGATAAACTCGTCATTCCTATGTAATGGATCAGTTCTGACATAATTGCAGAGTCTTACGATGGGAGAAGGTTCTCATCATTTCATACTATGGGACTTATGCCCTTTGTAACCAACTACCCCTACACGATCTCTTAACTAAGATTTACTTAACATGAGGGAGCACCTAAACTGACCTCTGACAGGTTAATAAAGAATGAAATATTGCTAACACCTATTTTAGCTTAAATTATTGTTAAATATTAGAGAATTTGGTAAAAATTAATATTAAGTCGATTAGTAACAGAAACTTCGACAGGAAGTTCACGCTCACACATTGGAGCCAAAATGGTCTCGTACAGTTTGGTTTCAGAGGAATTTCCTCCCATGGACCCTCCGATTGTGGAATGAACTCCCTGCCAAGGTTTTCTCAGTGGGCTGTAATATGGGGTATACCCCATGTATTGCAAGCGTTCATAGGCCACGGTAACCACTTACCATCTGGTGGGCCGTGTGCTTTTCTTGCCACCGTCGTAGTAAAAAAAAGGAATGTGACAAAAAAATCTCTCAACAAAATAATTGAACACCATAACATTAAAAAATTAAATTAAACTAAATAAACAAAGAGTTTGATAAAGCCTTGACGACTAGCGGTTAACTCCAAGTATATAACCACCCACGCTATACGTAACTATTCCCGAGCGTACGGCGCGTCGCGTTCCGCGCGCGCCTCAAAGAGCCATCAGACCACCACAGATGGGGCCCAGTAGGGCCGATGCCGATTCGGAGTCGCGGAGAACCTAACGGGTAACCGGGGCTCCGGCTCGACGTGCAGGAGAAGGATCGGGGTGGTTTTTAGTCAGTAAGAGTCTGACACTCCCTCCCGCCTCACCCAGGCGGGAGAAGTCATTCGATGATTTTCCCCCCTTAAAAAAAAAAAAAAAATACGTAACTATTGTGTTCAACTATTGTGATTAACAAACTTTCTAGAAAGCCAGTTGTTTAGTTTGAGAGGTTCATATCATAAAGCTAAACCGTATCGAACCGTCTGTCTTGTTAACTGGCAGATATTGATCCGAGGTTGTAGGATTAATTAATTCATTAATTTGAGCTTAGTTTTTGATGTTTAAGTCGGTGACAATTTGGTTGAAAGTTGTCAATAAGTTATTCTAGAAAAAATATATTTGCTTGCCAAGATTTGTATCCATTATTGAATCATATGTAACTGAAATTAGCTGAAATAACTTTTATTTTTTAAAATACCTGTCGTGGTTTTCCTAGTGGGCTACAACATGGGGTTCTTCAAGAGGGGAATGAATAGGTTTCTTAAGGGTTAAGACGTATGTAATGCCCCAAGTGTTGCAAGCGTACATAGGCCACGGTAGCCGCTTACCACCAGGTGGGCCGAATCCTTTTTGCCCCCGTCATGGTATAAAAAAGTAATTAAAACTAAAAGAAGGGAAATAAACGAAAAATGTATAAAGAAAATCTACAACCTTTTTTGGTAAATAAAAAGGCCATCTTAACAAAATGTCAAAACAAAAAAACCTATCAATAACAACAAAAAATACACGAAATCTGTTCATTAATTGAACGAAAAATACTCAATTAAACAAGAGAATTATTTTTAACGAACAAAATACCAACAGAGCATCTTCTCATTATTATTTTTATCCTCGACAAATGTCCTCGAATAACGTTCTAAAAACGAAAAAATAGGTAAAACTTTCTTCGACATTTTCCTCAAAATTGTCTCGATTTTTCCTCTTGAAATCGCTGTCACACGAGTACACGAGTAGTACGGGACTGAGTTGATTAATACCCAGGGACGACTCCAAACGAACCACCCTTGAGATAGTACTTGCCCTGGAACTACGATAAAGTGGAGATGACAGTTTTTATAAAAAAATATTCATAATTACAGGTCCCTGGCATTAGAGGGTGCTTACAGGTACAATGGACTTTTGGGTTCCCATGATTGTTAACCAAATTAATTAAAGACGTTAGAAGTTTATTTTGAGATTCCAGAACAATAACATAGTAGTTAGCACACAAACCATGACTTACAGATAACTTTTCTAAATAGCACTTAATTGGAGACCAAGTTGACACATTGATATTTTCAAATGGATCGAAAAAAACAGCAATACTTAATCAGTATTTCTAACTTAACGCTGACTGCGTATTTCCATCTCCATATACCAAAGTCGGAAAGCTAAAGTGACGTACAAATGTTGCACAAAGAACGTTGAACATAAGTGACATCCATTTGTCTTGTCTGTTTGTGTCCTTTGTTGCATCTGTTTTCTAGGATCCTTGGTTCTCGTCTCCCAGTCGTTCGTTAACCCCACAGAATCTAAACTAGCCACAAAATTTATTAGTCATGCTCCACTGCTTCCACTTTTACGATAGGTACGGAACGTGTAATGCGATTGTGAACTTGTTCAACACACAACGTTTCAATTGGGAATTTTTCGTACCTATTGGGAAATAATTCCTATTCGATACGCTGCTCTTGCGTAACGATATGAAATCAAATTTATATAAAATTTTATTAATGTAATATTGACTTTACGTTTCGAATAGCAGCAAAATGTAACAGTGGATTCGTTGGTATTAAAAAAAATGTTTTATTCATATTTTAATACTTTCAAGAGCGGTGAGTAAAGGTAAGAGTATATAAAATAAAAAATGTAGCATCAAACTACAGTGTTCATCAAAAATGTGATAATATTCCTCACTAGCTTTAGCTCGCGGCTTTGCCCGCGCATTCTTGTTTTATCCTATGGGAGAATTTAAAAAATATCCTATCACCTAAGTCAACCTATACACTGCCTGTACACAAAATTTCATCAAAATCCATTCATTAGTTTCAGCGTGTTTGACGGACAAACATCTAAACAACGAACCTCTCACATTAATTATAACAGTCAAAATCTCACTAACACTATCTTGTTAAAGATGTCACCAACCCCAAGACACTTGCCCTTTTAACTACCTGACAAATAAAGGCGAAAATCGAAACGAAAAACATTTCCCAATCGCATAACCGACTTTTCATCCTAATCGCCTTAAAGAAGGACCCTCAACGATCTAATCAGAACTTCAGAAGGTTTAGTCTTTACGAAGCTAATGCGGAGAGTTCTTAAGTCTATTTTCGCAACACTGGCGTACTGATTAGTATTCTCTAGTTGTCGAGGAGAACAAAAACTCAAAGAGTAGCACTTGTAATAGTAGTAACTGTTGTTTTTAAGTATAGTAATAAAAGTCCTGTTGCCTTTTATTGCTAAAGGAATCTCTTTAGGTATTTTTTTGTATTGCTATTTTAGTTTGGTAATGTGAAATCTTTAACTTATTGTGTAATATTAGATTTGATATTATACTCTATAGGAGACAGTAGTAATTTCATTTATTCTATTTGAGCTTATTTCTGAATACCAAACATAATTTTGTACTGCATGTGTAGTGCAGAAAATATAAAAATATCAATAATTTTGAATCTGAAATAAAACTTATGACCTTTTTTAAGATCATCCAATATCTGCCCACGGCTTGGGTGTGATGAAAGAGAGTGTCGGAGTATCTATTATTGACTAAAAACCACTCCGTACCTGCTGCTGCTTGGAGCCGGAGTCCCGGTAACTAGTTTGGTAGTCCGCAGTTCCGAAAAAAGCTAAGGCCTTGCTTATCAATTGTATTTGAAGTTACTCGATCCAAGATTACTTTTCATACATTATGTTGATATACCTCTACAATAAATTGTAATAAATATAATTAATAGTTGCTATCCACTTATTTAAAAAACGATCTTCACAATACAACTCTAAGAATATATTTTGAAAAGCGTAAGACATTTTTATTACCCTGTTTACTTCGCGTGGCACTTTTTTCTTTCTAAGAACAATTTATTGTGCACATTATTTAGGATTCTGTAAACGTTTTCTTCCCTCTACAAATGTGTTACGTATGTATTAAAATATGAGAACGGTGTGGGTTTCGTACAATGCCATTTCTATACTATTATTTCCTTTGTAATGGTAGAATTAGATGTGATATGTGTACACGATTTTTCAACCTGAGGCTCTGCGTTAAGTATATTACTACATAGAGGATTGTGAACATAAATGGCGAGTTTCTGAATTTGCATTCCATCTATTTCCACATAAATAACAACAATGGTCGAGCACTGCTTAATTCTGAACAAAATTTCAAATATTGTATGATGACACAGATGATTACAAAAACCAAGCCATTGTTTAATTGATTCAGGAATCGGAACCGAGATTTTAATCTCGACGTCACTATATTAGAGTCTTAAAGCTAACGACTCCAACGCAAAAATCCAATTTCATTCACAATCCCATTCCTAATCACTAAAACAACAAAACAATTCATTTTAACATAAAACAAGTAACATCATTACACGACAAACTTTAAAACGAATTCTTTTATCTTCGCGTCACAATGTAAGGGGCTATTATTATGTAGTTCCAATTCTCGCTAAGCCGTTTGTTTTTCATGTTTTTGGAGCAAACTCGGAGAGAAAAGAAATCTGGACTATAAACCTGTGCAACGCTATTCCTGTACTTTCTTTTGTTCTAACATCGATTCATGGATCTGGATAAAGATGTCATTAACAAGTTTTGAATGGACTTCCAACTAAGGAACTTCAATAGGTTGATTACTATGCCCACTGAGCTCCAACTGATCCCAATGGAATTTAAGCTCTTTTGAATTTGTGCTTTATTTTCATGACGTTAGAGTTTGTAACTTTGAACTGCTGCTTTTGAACGAGGTAAACCGATGAGGTTGTTTGTGAAACTAGATGGTTTTGGATTGGTCTTATTTTCTGTAAGATAGAAATTTTTAAAGTTAAAATTTTAAGAGGATAGTGTAAATGTTTTGTTGAATTTACTGGTTAGTGATCATGTGATCTACTTATCTCAGCTCCTTTATTACAAAATCACTCTTAATTTAGAAGGTTATGAAATACCTATTTGTTGTACCAAGCCATCCTAACAAATTTTTGTATAATAACGAACTAATTTACTCTATCCTATTAAAAGTTATGTTAAAATGTAATAAATGCATTTCTATATTTCTTATAGAAATTCATTCTTATTCCCAAACAAGGTATGTGCATACATCAGTTGATAATCGGATATCATTCCGAATTCCAAAAGACGGGCATTTCTTATCAAAAAATTCAATAGATTCACAGCTAAATTAAGTAAATAAAGATACACAGCTACATTATTTGTATCTTACTAAATAGTGGTGTAGCCATTTCCTACCTTCAATTTCAAATTAAACAACCCAGCGATTAATACTGTATGCTAAATATTCTCAACCGTAAGCAGTAAATAATCCACGAGCCGTGTTCGATGGTTTAGTTAAAGTTAGTCCAAACTGATACAAGGTATATTTTGCTTCAACATTCGTGATTAATATTTTAGCGTTTAGCTATTTGTTTATGAATAAATGCATGTTCTTTATTAATAATATTAATAATATTAATTGAGACTATTGAAATGCATAATTAATATTATTATTATTTTATTTTTTATATTTATTTAATGAAGTTACGAGTAAAGGAAAGGACATAGACTAAATTTATACGGGCAAAGGTCGCGAGTAAAAGCTAGTAAAATATATTTAGGGCGTTGACCTGTAAAGCAATTCATTTTGCTCCGCAACGTTGGGATGTTGTGAAGCTCTAAACAATATACAGCACTGTTGGAAGCCTTTTGTTCTTATTTTAGTACCACGGAATAAAGGAACTGCATATTTGGAAATTGAATGGCATGGGTGCTGTGTCTGACAGTGACTGTGTCTAGTTTCTAGTTCCGTGGCTTCTGAGCACGTTTAAATACTATAAAACTATTGGTTGCGATCAAATTCATAACTAAAAGCAACAACATTGGATAAAGCCGGACACAGTCTCTTGAAATAGCAACTGTGGTACCAGGCTACTATAAACTCAGAACACACACACATTGACACGAAGGACATCAGTCTTTTTTAATCCTGGTAACGTAGTTACCTATTACATGCGCATACATACGTAAATAAACCACTGATACTTTGGTGTTTCAATCATTTCTAAGTGACATGACGTCCGCCATTTTTTCAACGTTGTTAATTAAAACTCTAACTGCCGTTCTCAGAACCATTTAGTGATTAATTAAACTATTCCTTAATAACGATTTTGTTGCAGTAACGGTATACGGTAGTTGACAACTATTCAAATTTAATACTTTTATCGGATCGTCAAAAACGATAATGTTCTATGAGTTATTAAGAAATACCATCTAATGACGTCATTATATATTCGCGTCTTATATCTAAAAAAAATGCTAGAATAAATCGAAAATTAAGTATATCGGCAAATCGATGAATGACTATTTTTCAATTTAATTGGACTGAAAAATCATCTTCATCATCATCATCATCAACAGCCTATAAATGCCCACTGCTGAGCAAAGCCTCTTCTCACACGGAGAAGGTTAGAGCATTAATCACCACGCTTGCTCAATGCGGGTTGGCGATTTCAAACTTATAATTAGAAATTATAAGTCCAGGTTTCCTCACGATGTTTTTCCTTCACCGTTTGTCAGTGGTGTCTAAATAATCTTAGAAAGTATATATAACTCGGAAAAAGTCACATTGGTACTTGCCATTGGTAGGTTTCGAACCCGCACCCTCATGCATGAGAAGTGGGCGTCTTAAACCTCCGGGCCACCACGACAGGTGGAAAAAACAAAATAATTTATTTTTAACCCATGAAACTACCCAATTACTGGGCGAAATTAACTTTAAATGACTTTTAGTACCAGTCCAGTGAATGGCCACTCATTATAAGAGGTTGAAAAGATTTGTAAATAATTTTTAAGACCAAAATGTTGCAAAATAATGAAAATTGTGTTATACGCAATAACCTGGGTGTCTTCAAGGCCTGAGTGAATAGGTTGCTTATGGGTCGATGTGCTCTATCGTAGACCGCATCGTCGCTAACCACCATGCGAGATAGTGGTCAAACGTTGGCCCATCAAATATATATAAAAAAAATCATCCATCTGCAAGTTGAACATCATCGACCTAAAAAATATACTAATAGTAATCCTCCAAGCCGATTTCGGCAACGGCGACCGTTTCTTGACTACTAGCGTGTATCATAAGCACATTTGAACCGTTGTTACCACACTCATAGAATACACAATAAACGTACCCACATATATGACAATTGTTACGGAAATTTAAAGCCACAAAAGCTGACAAAGGGATACCACGCGTAGACAGCAAAAATGTCATAATTATCACATTTAATGGGTTTCCGAGGCCAGGGGTCAGTCGTTCCACATAAAACGCTGACGTTTAGACGAAACATGTCAGGCCCAGCGCTGACCCCAATCTATTTGGACTGAGATATGGTTCTAGTGACCCCAATACGCTGAAAATACTTACGATTATTATTTATAAGACCATAGTTCCAGACAGATTTGTATATAAACCTGTTTAACCTGTTTTGAGAAATGTCATAACAATATGGCACTGAAATGTTACAGTTGTAGTCTACAGTTTCTCAAAATAAACTTATCAACAAAGTTCATCGTTATATAATATTGTGAGGAGTAATATTTTAAAACATCCTGTCTCTTCATAAAGTTTCTTTGATCGTGAAGGAAGTGTGCATTAAATCTCTTTAAAATATTTATAGAAACGTGCAATCGTATTATTGTTTTCAATAAAAATTGAACAAAAACGGTCTATTCTGTAAGCGTTTCTGAATAACACAAATATTCTGTAAGCGTTTCTGAAATAAAAAATGGCATTTATTTTAACATAACTGAACATCACACCTTTTATCAAAGTGGTTTGCAGAAGTACACATTATAGCACTTTATTTTGCTTTTTTTTATAATGTTTTTTTTTGCCTTCATTGTTGTTTTTTTGTTATTTTATGTTTTTTATATTGTTTTCTTTTTATTTTTGTTTTTGTTGTCCATGTCTGGAGGCCATATGCTCGTCACATTTCCGTGCTACTACTGAGATTAAAAAAAACCAGTAATACTTTGACTGAACCGGGAATCGAACCCGAGACCCCTTACCCTTGCGGCAGTCGCACTTGCGACCACTCGGCCAACGTTATTTTTAATTCAAGACACTAAGGAAGCCGTTGTCCATCAGTGTCATACAAACCAAAATAGCCTGAATAACTTACAAAGCAAACTTCCCATTGCATTCTGTCCCATTTACTACGTTAATAGTTTCCTACAATAAACATTTACCGACCAACAGACCATAAATCTTACCTCTTTGCTTCGTCAGAGATTTAATGACGCAACTTGTGCAATTACGCCGAAAGTCCACTTAGCTACCAAATACCTCTACGTGATATTAAAATCTTTAGTACTTCAGTTTATTTGCAATAAACATGTTTAACGTCGAAAGGGTCGGATTTTATTCCGGATTTAGAAATTCCCATTACGGCGTATTGGATTTAGTTATTCCCATTCCGTTCGTATTTTCCCAATCGATACGAAAAATATACTATCTTGTTGGTCAAGCAGGTAAGAGGTGTTGAAGTGTTGATGAGATCCTAAGTATTTTATTTTTGGATTACGCAAAGTAGTAGGGCTTCTTTTTATTTCGGGATTGTCAGTAATGGTATTGGATTTGTTTTGTCTAGGATTCTTGTTTGGTTAGTCTTGTTAGTGTAGTGTTACTTCAATATAATAATTAAAGGATACTTGAACAATTCTAAGCTTAGAAGCGCTTTGTTATGACTTTATTACAATGAAATAAAACAATGAAATAAAGTAATGTAATTATTCTAAAAATAACATTTCATATTCCAAAAACCATATTCTAAAAAATCTTGTTTGATGTTGCCACAATTTGAAAACTCAAAATAGCAATTTAATTTCACGTTTTAAACTGAAAATTTTGTAGACAATTTCATTGTTTACACAGCCAGAAATGAAATTACTCGTTAATTACAAACCACAAATCAACATTCTCCAAATAATTATGGTTGTTCATACACCTCTTACTTCAAATATTATTTTGTGCTTTACAACTCGAGACGTTACCGCCAAAGCCATTTCGTAACTATAATTAATTAACAAAATTGAGAGCAAAGGGATATTGGAAATTCTCTAATATTAGTCGATGGCTTTCATAAAGCTTCAAGATTATGAATTTTCCTGAATTTCAGGATATTAAAACCATTTTTCAAGATAAAGCTGAAGTTTTATGCAGAATCATTCTTTATTCAGTCCGGGTCTTTGTAATTACTGTGCTTTATAGTTTCGGTTTTAGTATCTAGATTCTAGAGGTATATTATGAAAGAGCTACCTTTATTAACTCTTTTTTTAAACTGACTTTTTTATTAGTTAATTAGTTGAACTTCTAGACCGAGCAAAGTAAGTAATATTTTGCTCATAATAGTAGTATTTTTATACCAGTATATTATTATATAGTTTGGTTTTTTACTTACCATTTTTTAGGTAATTTAATAATATCTGTGCGTCGTTTTAGCAATTCCACGATAACCACTGAAATGTGAACTAATAGTAGAAACAATAAACATATAGAATTTTCGAAAACAAACATGAACCTCATAATTTCTCAACACAGAAGTATTAACAAAAAGAAACGTTTTATTAAAAATTTGAAATGAAATAGGTATATCAAATTATATTTATACCGAATGAAATCGATCCTACAGTGGAGTCTGCGTAATTCCTTTATTTTGATTGGCAGAATGTAATTAGTATAGCCATCGTTATGGTTGTTACAGTTAATTAAATTTTGAAATGTATTCTGCTATACTGAGGGGGGAATAATGACATAAAAACGTGAGCTCAGCTTGCCATTTGGTATAAAAAACAGCGTTGTTTCATTAATGTTAATACCAAAGCTTTATACCATTTTCAGTTCAATTTTACTTATTTTTGACATGTTTTAGACTTCGTGGATCAATATTATTTTTAAGTCATGTAGAGATTGTTCTCTTGCGTGTGTTTATAGGAGGAAAATCTAAAGTATAATAATAATTTAATACGTCATATTGTATCCTACTAATATTATCAATGCGAAAGTTGGGAGTAACAAACATGTGTTTAGTAATTAACATGTTATTCCTACACGCCAAAACGGCTAAAGAGATTGGAATGAAATTTGGAACGGGGGGTACATTATAGTCTGGGATATCACATAGGCTGCTTACTTTTTAACCTACGGGAACGCGAGCAAAGTCGCTGGCTAAACCTAGTTGTAGATACATCTCAATCATTACCTTGCGGACTATTAGTCACATCTCCATAAAAGGGTTTGTCATTTCTACGCTTAGTAGACGGGTTGAGTATGGCACAAATTAGATATAGATTTTTATCATCAAAATCCTATCAAAATTATAACATAACATCACGCCTTTTTATTCCCAATAGGGTAGGCAGAAGTGCACATTACGGCACTTAATGCCAATGTAACACAAACTTTTCACTATTTATGTTATGACTGAGCCATGTACCGGGCACAATTCCAGACTTCGTGCTACTACTGAGAATTTTTTTTAAACCCAGTATTACTTTGCCAGACCCGGGAATCGAACCCAAGACCCCCTGCCCGGCAGTCGCACTTTCGACCAACGAGGCAGTCCTTTCAAAATTCATTATTTATTTATTTATCATTTCATATACATACACCATACAGACAATATTACAGTGGACAACACATTACAATCATGAGGTACATAGATAATTTAGTTACAAACGAAGACATTAAATCACAATAATGATTAGTGTTACTCATTTTCTTTTCCCCAAACAATTCTTCAGTTTATCATTTATAAATCATATTTTTCTTTGACTAGCACATCTCAAGCTCACATTATAAGCATTGTAATAAAAATCAGGAGCTCGGTACGTGCTGTGGATGCAATACGACGTGACTTGCGTATCGAATGGGAAAATGTGCGGGGTATTGGGAAAATTCCCATTTCATACAAAAGTGATTCCTCATGTTATAAATAAATGGTAGGGAAGTTACATTAAAAGTATCGTTATTCTTACAAGTTTTGGGAAGTTGTTGGTCGTAGTTATTGCTTGTAATTTTATGGGTGTAAGGGTTAGAATCGATTGGCAATAAAAATGTAGGAACATGTTTTTTTCTTGTTTAACCAATGATGATTAGTTGAATGAAATAATCATGGTTTCTTTAAAGTTGTGTTTAGATAAAAACATTCTTACTACAAGATACCCTACGTATTATAATTTTGAGGCACCTAAAGGCCCGAATATTTACCGGTTTTAAAATAACTGGTAGAAAGAAAACTAGCTATATTAAAACAAAAACAACTTTAAACTGTCAAACACCACGAGGGCACCAGTGACCGCAACCTATTATTTAGTGTCATAGACACTTAGGAGACCGCATCAAAATCAATTCAGCCAATTGCGAGATAATCGCGCACACACATACGTACAGAACAGGACAGGACAAACAGAACCTACTTTTTTTTAAGTCAGTTAATAAACGGGTCTGTCATTGTACTTATATAAAGTTCCCTTATCTATATCTACCTCTATACTAATATTATAAAGAGGAAAGATTTGTACCTATTTTTGTATGTTTGTAATGAATAGGCTCAAAAAGTACTGGGCCAATTTAAAAAAATCTTTCACCAATAGAATGCTACATTCTTCCAATTTGACATAGGCTACATTTCATTTTGATAAAAATTAGGGATACTTGGTAAAATTTGAATTTCTTTTTGTTTTTTTTTTGGGTGCGTTTACAAACATAAAAGTTCACATACACATCACACGCAGACCCGGAACAACAATCTGTGGATCACACATAGATTTGTTCCGTGCGGGAGTCGAACCCGCGACACGTTGCGCGGCAGCCAGTTGCCCAACCACCGCGCCAATCGTGCAGTCGTTTGACCACTGCCTTGCCTGATAGTGTACCAGACGCCTCGACGACAGCAGCGACACGCCTTGAGCGCGGCAGGCTCGTGAACTACTAGTCGTTTATGATTGGTCCGTCATATTTTGAGTAAAATTAATGTTTACCCCAAATGTATAAATAAAACGAGTAGACGTTCTAATAAATCATTCTGTTCCAAACCTCACTCGTGTTTTTACTTACCATCCTTGGTAAAGTGGTGACCCCGACGAAAGTTCTTGCTCATACCCTAGCATCGACATGGCATCGGAAGAAGTCGAGACCATATCCGTCAAAGCTCGCATACCTTTATTTTGGCACGACCAACCGTCCCTATGGTTTGGGCAATTTGAAACTGTCGTCTACCCGCAGAAGCCCAGCGAAGAAGCCAAATTTAGCCTAATGGTGGCCCATCTCGAAAAAATGGACGTTGAACAAATCAGCGACATTATTATGTCGAAAGACCGCACCGGAAGATATGAGGAAGCGAAGAAACGGCTACTTTCCGTGTACGAGGAATCCGGAGCGCGACAGCTGCACAAACTCCTCAACGATATGGAACTCGGCGACCAGAAGCCATCACAACTGCTCAGACGCATGCGAGAACCTGCGCGCGAGAAAGTACCCGACGCAACACTTCAAATGTTATGGCTACAGCGATTACCGATCTCAACACGAGCAGTCCTAGCAGTAAGCGAACAGAAATCACTCGACGTTCTAGCAGCAATGGCCGATAAAATGCACGAACAAGCCACAGAAATACAAACCGTGTGTTCCGTTACCTGTCAGGGTCATTCAAAATCATCACCGCTATGTGCACGCGAACAGAAAATGCACGGAGAACTGGATCTACGAGACGCCGTAATGCAACTAACGAAGGAGATAGCCGAGTTAAAAGTACAGCGCACAATGCGAGCGACGCATAGATACCGTCGTTCCGCTCATTCACGATCCCGATCACGTTCAACCGGCCGAAATAATAACTACAACCGCACGACGAGCGACGTTTGTTATTTCCACAAGCGCTTCGGCGAGAATGCACGCAACTGCCGATCTCCATGCAATTACGGCAAGCGACGGGAAAACTAAACGAGATCTTGGCTACGACGGGACCCGAGATCAACTACATTCACGCATACCGTCTTTATGTCTACGACACAGCCAACAAACTACGGTTCCTAATCGACACAGGAGCGAACATATCAGTAATACCCCCGTGCAAAAATAAAAAAACGGCGTCAACCATACTATTATACGCAGCAAACGGCACACCGATACAAACCTATGGCGAACGCAATTTAGACCTCAACCTTGGTTTACGTCGCTCACTGAAATGGAGATTCACTGTCGCTGACGTGAAGAGACCAATCATCGGGGCAGACTTCCTACAAAACCACAACCTCCTGGTTGACCTACGAGCCCAGAAACTTATTGACAAGAGGACAGGCTTAGCAATCAACGGTTGTTTAACAAACAATACCTCGACGCCGACGGTACTCACAGTCAACGTGAACGACCCATACTGCGACCTGCTGAAGAAGTATAACGACATCACGTCCACACACTTCAGTAACGCGACCAACAGCGACGTGGAACACTGCATCGTCACGCACGGACCGCCCGTGTACTGCAAAGCACGTCCACTACCGCCACACAGATACCACGCCGCCAGAGAGACATTCCAGCTAATGCTGGAGCAAGGGATATGTCAACCAAGTAAATCCCCATGGGCAAGTCCACTCCACCTAGTCCAAAAGAAAAATGGTGAGCTCAGACCATGCGGTGATTATAGAAAATTGAACGCCGTGACGAAGCCCGATCGATACCCAATTCCCCGTCTACGTGATTTCACCTATAGACAGCAAGGAATGAAGATATTCAGCAAAATAGACCTTCGAAAAGCATACAATCAATTACGAATTCGTCAAAGTGATATAGAAAAGACCGCAGTGATAACGCCATTCGGATTATTCGAATTTCCTCGAATGTGCTTTGGATTACGCAACGCGGGGCAGACATTCCAACGTCACATGAACAATATACTGGGCGATTTGGATTACGTATACCCATTTGTTGATGATATTCTTCTTGCGGCCCCCGACCAAGCTAGTCATAATCAATACCTAGAGGAAGTGTTCAAGAGACTACAAAAACACGGACTGAGAATAAACGTTTCCAAATGCGTTTTCGGAAAGCAAAAACTTGAGTTCCTCGGCTATGATGTATCGGCCGACGGTATTCAACCAATTGAAGAGCGCGTCAAAAGTATACAAAAATACCCACAACCGAAAACAATACAAGAACTACGGCGTTTCCTGGGTATCATTAACTTTTATAAGGAAAGTATACCGCACGCAGCACACACTCAAGAAAAATTATTCAAGTACCTAAGCACCTCGAAAAAGAACGACAAAACTCAAATACATCTGACAGCTGAAGAAAAACAGGCATTCGAAGCATGCAAAAATAGCATAAAAAACGCCGTTATGCTATCACACCCATCTACTCATGCAACCATCTCACTCATGTGTGATGCATCCAACACCTGTGTCGGCGCAGCCTTACAGCAGTACATACAAGGAAGATGGCAACCACTAGGATTTTTTTCGAAAAAGCTGAACGACGCTCAATAGAAATATAGCACATACGATCGAGAACTACTAGCTATTTACCTAGCTACACGTCACTTCCGAAGAATGTTCGAGGGCAAGGAAATCACCGTGTTCACTGACCACAAACCTCTCACATTTGCACTCCTGAGAGATAACAGCAAAACAGAGACTCCTATGCGAACTAGATATCTGCATTACATCAGCCAGTTCACGTCAAAGATTCTACACATCGAGGGAAAAGACAACGTCGTTGCCGACGCCCTATCAAGAATCGACACAATTACTTCACCGTCACCGATCGACTATGACGAGCTGGCAAGACAACAACAAGTTGACACCGAAATCAAAGAAGTCATACGTAACAAAAAGTTAAGATTTGAACGCATAAAATCGATCCACTCAAATCACGAAATATTATGCGAGACATCAACAAACAGCGCACGACCATATATACCGCTACAAATACGACGCACAGTATTTACTGCAATCCACGAGATGAGTCATCCCGGTATTCGCGCCACACGACATTTGATAACGAAGCGATTTTTTTGGCCGAACATGAACGCTGATATAAACAACTGGACACGAAGTTGCATCACTTGTCAACAAACAAAAACGCAACGACATACCGTGTCACCTCTCGAAGCCTTTCCCACTACTCACCGTTTGTCTCACATCCACATCGACATCGTTGGACCACTGCCTATATCAGATGGAAAACGGTATTGTGTGACAATGATCGACAGAACGACGAGATGGCCTGAGGCCTACCCTGTCGCTGACATAACAGCTGAAACAGTGGCCCGCGCTGTGTACGAAGGTTGGATAGCCCGCTACGGATGTCCAGAACAATTGACCAGCGACCAAGGCCGTCAATTTGAGTCCGAACTATTCAGAAACCTAATGAAGCGACTTGGAATCGAGCGCACCCGTACTACTGCTTATCACCCTCAAGCAAACGGTATGATAGAACGATTCCACCGCTCACTCAAAACTGCGCTAACAGCTCGACTTCAAAATTCAAGCTGGACGAGCGAGCTACCGACAGTCATGCTGGGACTACGTGCAACCATAAAAAACGACACAGATATCTCCGCAGCAGAAGCACTGTATGGCCAGTCACTCAGATTACCCGGCGAAATGTTAGGTGTGAAGATAACAAAACAAACACAATCTCATTACGGAGACGTCATAACAAGTGCGATAAAAAAACTAACCGCTGCACACATTAACACCGATCGACGAACAACGTACATACCTCGCCTACTACGGACGTGTTCCCATGTGTTTATGCGTACCGATGCAGTTCGCAAACCACTCACGCACACATACAACGGCCCGCACCGAGTAATACAGCGGAATGATAAGACGTATACCATACAAGTCGATGGAAAAACAAAGAATGTCTCCATAGACCGACTAAAACCCGCATTCCTGTTAGACTCCGAACTTGAAGCCGATGCAAATCGTGACGCCGCCTACACCACGAGGACTGGAAGACGTTCGAAACCGCCAGTACGCTTCGCTGGGGGGGAGCCATGTACCAGACGCCTCGACGACAGCAGCGACACGCCTTGAGCGCGGCAGGCTCGTGAACTACTAGTCGTTTATGATTGGTCCGTCATATTTTGAGTAAAATTAATGTTTACCCCAAATGTATAAATAAAACGAGTAGACGTTCTAATAAATCATTCTGTTCCAAACCTCACTCGTGTTTTTACTTACCATCCTTGGTAAAATAGTAACCAATGATGCAGTCTACGATGGAGCACATCGTTTCATAAGATGTATAATGTATAATTAACCAGTTTTACTATAGAAGTATTTAAGATTTCTGAATAATTAATATTAACTATAACTAAATGAAAATATATACAACTTAAAATATGAATAACTATGAAATAAAATATTTAAACCTTAAACCTTAACAATGCGCAAAAGGTGTGCTTCCCTGGTGAGCAGGGTGCGGGCCAGCTCCAACAGTATCCTGAGCATGATTGCGAGCAGACTGCACTGCATATACATGGGACGATGTAATGCCATTTCCCATGGATTAATGTAGGATGTAATAATATCAAACTTTTATTGCACTATCAAACAATTGTGATTACATACTAACATAGATGTAAGTTTTACTAACATTTTGTGAGTCTGGGTTACTTTAAATAAATTATTTATTATTATTATTTTCTTGCAATTCTTCTTGCTCTCGGCTCTAGGCCGGTTCTAATGTCCTTTACGGGCTTCCGCCAAGTAAAGGACATATGTATAAAGAATATTATTCGGTAGTTGTTAGTGAGTTGTGACTATCAATCGGTTCTACGGTTTGGGTTGGTGGTGGTGGTGGTGGTGATGGTGAGATTTCATTTTCATCTATCTGCATGAATTTTCTAACTATGCGGCACGTGTTTAGTATAGCTGCTTTTTGCAATTTGATATATATGGTGTCTTTGATATTCAATAACTTTAAACTGTGAAAAAGGTGTTTTGGGATTACTCCAGTAGTAGACAGGACAATCGGCATTATGTAGACTTTATCCTGTCTCCAAATTCTGGTCACTTCATCCTTGAGATCTGCATATTTGTGAACTTTTTCAGCTATTGTTTTTGTTAAATTGTGAGTGTTGGGGACGGCGATATCAATCAGGTAAGTGGTTTTATTTAATTTATCTTGCAGAGTGATGTCAGGTCTATTGAAGTGAATGGTTCTGTCTGTAAGTATTGCGCGATCGTAGTACATTTTGTGAGTGGAATTCTCTAGGATGGTGCTAGGAGTGTATTTGTAGTATGGAGTGTGCGTGTCTGTTATGAGGTTGTGTTGAATGGCGAGTGTCTGGTGAATGATGTTAGCAACTTGGTTGTGTCGGTGAGTGTAATCCGTTTGTGTGAGATGAGGACAGGCTCCAGTGATGTGCTGGATTGTCTCGGAGTGTATGTGGCATTTTCTGCATTTGTCGTTCGTGAGTGTAGGGTCTTTGATTATGTATTTTCTGTAGTTTCTAGTGTTAATTATTTGATCCTGGATAGCTATTATGAAGCCTTCAGTTTCCGGGAAGAGGGTACCTAATTTCAGCCATTTATTTGATGCTTCTTTATCTATGGGTTGTTGTTCGAGGTCGTTATAGTGTCGCCCGTGAAGGACTTTTTTCTGCCATGCTTCTTTTAGAATTGCTTCTTGTTCGCTGGGTGTTGGAGTATTTTCTAAATAAGTTTGCTGTAAGTTAAGGGGTGTATAGCTATTGTCATTTGCTACTATTGCTTTATGGATACTACTGGTGAGAGATTTCTGCTTAAAGAATTTATGTAACGAGTTAATTTGCTTTTTCCACAGGTTAGTTATGTATATAAGACCTCTACCCCCATTTTGCCGTTTAATATTAAGTCGTTCTATTGCTGATTTTGGATGATGATGATTGTGTTTTGTGAGCGTTGTACGAGTAGTTCTTTCTATAGTATTTATATTACTTTGACTCCACTTGATGATCCCAAACGAATATGTCAGCACTGGGATAGCATATGTATTAATTGCTTTTATTAAATTTTTTCCTGTTAATCGACTCTTACAAATTCTGTTTAATCTTCTTTTGTATTCTGAAGTTAGTTTATTCTTAATGTCTTTGTGATCTAATCCTTTTGCTTGCTGATATCCCAGGTACTTGTACATTTCGCTTGGTTCCATCGCTTTTATAATCTGATTCTCGCCATCGATATCCTCAATCACGTAATCTCCAGCGCGTATCTTGCCTTTCTGTATGTGAATAGTTCTACATTTATCTAATCCAAACTGCATATTTATGTCCTTACTGAAATCTGTTGTTACTTTGATCAATTTGTCCATCTCTTTATCCGTTTTGGCGTATAATTTTATATCGTCCATATAAATTAAGTGCGAAATTGTAGTTTGTGTGTTATCACGTTTAAGTTGAAATCCTACACCCTGGTTATTAAGTAATTGAGACAGAGGGTTAAGGGCGAGGCAAAACCATAGGGGGCTCAGGGAGTCTCCCTGATATATACCTTTTCGTATTGATATTTCTCTGCTTATGATGGCATTATGGCGGTTATTAAGTTGTAAAGTAGTTTTCCATAAGGGCATTACTTTTTTAAGAAAATCGATAATGTGGCTGTTAATTTTATATACTTCTAATATATTATATATAAGCCAAGAGTGTGGTATACTATCGAACGCTTTTTTATAATCTATGAAAGTGCAGTGAAGGTTGCGTTTTTTAGTTGCTGTGTGTTTATGTATTACTGAATCTATGATTAATTGCTCCTTACACCCCATATGGCCCACCCTACACCCTTTTTGTTCCTCAGCTATTATTTTGTGTGTCTCTACGTGTGATCTTATTTTGTGTGCAATTACTGAACTTAATATTTTATAAATAGTCGGTAAGCAAGTGATTGGTCTGTATTGAGATGGTTGTGAGGTGTGTTGGTTCTTAGGCAGCATGTAGGTCATTCCTTTAGTAAAGAAATCTGGTGGTTGTTGTTGTGCTAACAGTATTTCCGTTAAATTTTTGGCCAAGTATTTGTGAAATATTACGAGTTTTTTGTACCAAAAGTTATGGATCTTATCTACACCGGGGGATTTCCAATTATGAAGTCTATCAGTTATGCTAGTTATATCTTCTTTTGCTATTTCAAGAAATTCCATTTCTTCTATAGTTTCCCATCTTTTCTTTTCGTCTGCTATCCACTGAGCTTCTGTATTATGAGTTACTTGTGTTTCCCAGATGTTTGACCAAAAACTTTCTAATTCCTCCTTACTAGGTAATTCGTTTGTTGTTGAGTGTGTCGTTGTATTATTATCTGTAGTTGCGTTTAATTTCCTATAGAACATTTTTTCATTATTGGCGAAAAGATTGTTATCATTTTTTCTCTGTAATGCTGTTTTATATCGTTTGTATCTGTTAGTTTTAAGTGCTAATTTTTGCTTTAGAGTATCGAGAAATTCCTGCGGTGTTTTATTATTAGCTTCATGTCTAGTATGTAGTGCTGTGTTTTTAAATATTGCCGTTACTCTATCTACTAACTTTTCTGATCTATTATTATTTGTGATGTACTGAGTGAGTTTACCAATGTCTGATCGTAATTTATTTATCTGTCTTTCCAATCTTATTTGCCACGCTGGCCTACTATCCCTCGGACTCTGTATAGGTCTATCACTGTCGTATGTTTTGTATCCCAACTCCTGTGAGATAACTGATGCCGTACAGTATATAAGTGTGTGAATATCATTGAGTTTTGAGTCGTTTGTTATGTGTTGCTCAAGTAAACTATTATTGAAAATACTAACCAATTTGAGAAGATGTTTACTGTACTTTAATTTAGGTAATTTTGGGCGCACTGATGGATCCATTCCGGAATAAAGCAAAATGGCGCTTCGTAGCTTTTCGTCCAGATCCAATACTATTGGATTTTCGCTTCTATTTTCTAATGTAAGACATTCTATTTCGTTTTCTACTAATAATGTTGTATTCTCTGTTTGGGTACTCATATCTGATGTCGAATGTTGTGTTAATAATATCTGTGAGAAGTATGTGTCATTTTCTAGATGTTGATGTTGTGTATGATTGAGTGATTGTGTTGAGATAGGCATGGTAGAATGATGGTGAATGGGTGGGTTGTGTGGTTGTAAGTTTGTGGAGTCATGTATGACATTTAGTGAATATGAGGATATGTTATGTCCTGTACTTTCTTCCTCTTGTAGTTTAAGTTTTACTTCCTCTTGTAATTTATTTAGGGTTTCCGGACTTAACAATTTATTCCTAACGATAACTCTTCTTTGATCTGCTATCCTTTGTTCCGTAACATTTATTTCTGGGTATTGTTGCATGAATTTTTGATGTAGAAGTGTTCGGTATGTAGTTAGGTCTGTCTCTAATTTGGTGATATAGTAATATGTGCGCATGATAAATGTATTTACTTCAGGTGACCATCTCATGCGCACTCTGGGCTTCCCAGCCTTCGTGGACGCAGGTAAAAAGGTCTCTTGGACCACCTGCGCAACAGCAAAGGTGGGGTTTTCGGCTTCCCTAGACTCTTCGTCCGTTGGTAGAGGTGAAAGTGAAGGTGCATATGATGTTGTGTTTGGACTAAATGGTTCTATGATAGATGAAGATGGTGATGAAGGATGTAGTGCTGTAGCATTTTCGGGTAACCCGGTGGGAGCCCGCCTACTCAACTCCGCACCGCCGACGGTTCGTCCACTGCCACACCCAGCGTCAGCTCCAAGTGTGCCCCGGCGATCGCCCCCGGGCAGCGTCCCTATACGTTTACTCTTTGATCTAGTCTCCATTTTTGATGGGTTTCCATTGCCATGTTAGCCGCGCCAGTAATTTTTCAATCGCGTGTCCGCCCCCCACGTGAATCTGATGGTCGATTCGGACGTATGGTTGGATTTATTAAAAAAAAAGTAAAAATAAATAATAATTAATTAATACGCCACTACGCCATTCTGTTCCAGCCCTTATCCAATATAAGTTTTTGCAATAAAAGAGCAATATCTCACAGCTTCTATTTATTCTGTGGTCGCTCCGATGCCAGGCTAAATAGGCTGTGTACAAACTATCATTATTTTTCTTTCATAATCGTGGGATTAGTTTTGTGGAAGTTTATTTTTCCTCTTAATATAATTACTTATTGTTTGTTGTTTTTTATTTTACGCTAATCGTTGTGGATATCTCGATATTTCGAATTTTCTACTATCGATATTATTATTCTGAGTTCTTTTCTTACAAGCCGAGCCAGTGACGTCGACTGCTAAGTTAAATATCTGCTTTATCAAAGATTTATGAGTATCATATTTTTGTATGGCATAAGCCGGTAAACGAGCAGAGGATCACCTGATAGTAAGCAATCGGCGTCGCCCGTGGACACCTGGAACACCAGAGGCGTTACAAGTGCGTTACCGGCCTTTTAGGGATTAGGAGTTTGAGGATCATTGGGGATTTAGGGATCATATAATATTTACAAAGGGATTTATCAAAATATCCATGCTTGGCTTAGATATCTCACTTCCAAAGGGGACAGATTTATCAGAAGACGCTTCTGTCTGGTCAATTAAATAAGTTTCAATCACTTTGAATATAAAGAATATAAAGATTATGACGAATAACATACATAAGATACTTCCAAATCGTTTTTTTTTATACCACGACGGTAGCAAAAAAGCACACGGCCCACCTGATGGTAAGCGGTTACCGTGGCCTATGTACGCCTGCAACACTTAGGGAATTACATGCGTCTTGCCGACCCTTAAGAAACCTATTGACTCCCCTCTTAAAAATCCTCATGTTGTACCCCACTGAGAAAATTACGGAGTTCATTCCACAATCGAAGGGTCTGTGGGAGAAAATTCCTCTGAAATCGAACTGTACGGGACCATTATGTTAGTCTTAATTAGTTCAAATATTAAAAACATGTAAGGAAAATTCCTTAAAATTATATATTATTCCTTAATATTAAAATTCCGGAGTCTGGAAATGTGCCCGGTATATGGCAATAGGCTCACCCCCTATTACATGGGACTCATAACAACTAGTGAAAAGTGGGTGTTACATTGTACTGTGGTAGAATGTGCACCTCTGCCTACCCCTTCGGGGATAAAAGGCGTGATGTTATGTTATGTTATGAAAATTCCTTTGAATATTGCTTAACACTTCTATTATTGGAAAATTGAAACTCTTTAAAAGTTTCAGAATAAAACAGCACTTTCGATAAAGGCAATCAACATGGTGTGTACCCAGCCTACGGGTATCCGTGCATTCGAACCGGCCGGGCGCCAATAAACGGCAATTTTATACCATTTTACGGATGAAATGTATAACAAAGAATAAAAGATGGTCGCTACAATTACAGCTGCACGTCTCTTTATATGTTCGCCATTATTGCATTTTGTAATTTATTATGATAAACCTTCATAGATTCATTATGACACTTACATTATAACTTTCGTGAGACATACTAGATTAATTATGTTTTGGGCTTACTCACGTTACTGTTTGACGTGGACTGCTGCTGCTCATGACTATGAGCCTCTAACATGGATTGAAACTAGTCGACTTCCTCGTCAACACTTACGTGAGTGAGCCGAAAACATAATAATTAATTATGACACTTGTTTTTTCTTTGTTTTTTTAAACTAGGTTTTGCTCCTGTGTCGTGGGTGCGTTTACAAACAAACAAGTTCACATACACATGACACCCAGACCCGAAATAACAATTTGTTGATCACACAAAGAGAATCGAACTCGATGCACGTTGCGCGGCAACCGGTTAACTAGCCACCGCGAAAACCATGCAGTGTTTGTCAGTGGTTAGGGGCCGTCCATAAATTACGTCACACGTTAAGGGGTACGGAGGGGGTCGAGGAAGTGTGACATTGTGTTACAAGAAGGCGGGAGGGAACTTTGTGATGTCACATTTGAAAAACTATTATAAAACACGAAATACAATTGTCTTAATGTTTTTTATTTTGTTTGATTCGGTATTAATATTTTTTTAAAGTAATTTAAATAGAAATCAAACTTATTTCGGAACCGTAGTTTTCATTCAAAAATTTATATACACATACAAAATGTGACGTCACACTAGGAAGGGCGAGCACGGGTGTCTCGCCGCCGGACCAGAACCAGGTCCGAACGTACGGCGAGTTGCGTTCCGCGCGCTCCTCAAGGAGCTATCAGACCACCACAGATGGGGCCCAATAAGGTTGATGCCGATACGGAGCCGCGGACTTAACGGATTGCCGGGGCTCCGGCTCGAAGTGCAGGAGTAGGAACAGGGTGGTTTTTAAAAATGGCTATTTTTTATATCACGTGAAGGTGAGTGAACACAATACAATATAATTGTAATGTCCCTCTTCTCATTTTTTACATAAAAAGACACCTTTTTAATACCAGAAGATTTAGGCAGACGTCCAAAATAATATTCACTTTTACATACATACATAAGGTCACGCCTGTTTCCCATGGCGGAGGCAGACGTCCAAAATAATATTCACTTTTACATACATACATAAGGTCACGCCTGTTTCCCATGGCGGAGGCAGACGTCCAAAATAATATTCACTTTTACATACATACATAAGGTCACGCCTGTTTCCCATGGCGGAGGCAGACGTCCAAAATAATATTCACTTTTACATACATACATAAGGTCACGCCTGTTTCCCATGGCGGAGGCAGACGTCCAAAATAATATTCACTTTTACATACATACATAAGGTCACGCCTGTTTCCCATGGCGGAGGCAGACGTCCAAAATAATATTCACTTTTACATACATACATAAGGTCACGCCTGTTTCCCATGGCGGAGGCAGAGACTATAGAACGCCAAATGCTACGATTCTTACCACTTTCGCTTCATAAACCGTCATCAGTCTTTTCATGCTTTTTACTATCCACCATTTACAATTATGAGTCTTATTATAATGGGTTGAGAGTACATATTGCTATATACCGGACACGATAAATTCCTATTCTTAAATATCTTATTTTACCAACGAAAATTACATAATAGGATCGAACTACGTAATATTAATACCAACCGACATATACCTAAAAAAAAGAATAACGAAAGCTTAAACCAATTAAAAAGTAGGATTTTCGACCAAAATGTAATTAGAATAAAATGGTTAACCGAAAAAATGTGTCTGAGATTAATTTCAAACTGAAATAGGAAGCGAAAAAATTCTATTTCAGTAGACTCGTTTTCGTGACGTACGCTTTTTGAAATGCTATTACTTTGGCTGGAAAGCTACTCTACTTTCATACATGTGTAATACGTCGTTTTATGAGTGAGTATAGATTTCTATACTAATATGGTGTCTATAATGGTGTCTCAAACCATTTGGTTTGAGACACCATAACTCGCCACTTATTATCGCGAAGGGCAAGGTAATTTTTTTTAAGGGGGGAAAATAATCGAATGTCTTCTCCCGCCTGGGCGAGGGGGGAGGGAGTGTCAGAATCTTACTGACTAAAATCCACCCAATTCTTACTCCTAAACTTCGAGACGGAGCCCCGGTAACCCGTTAGGTTCTCCGCAGTTCCTTATCGACATCAGCCCTATTGGACTCCATCCGTGGTGATCTGATGGCTCTTTGATGCGCGCGCAGAACGCGACACGCCGTACGCTCGGGACTGTTTCTGGTCGGACGAGGAGCCACCCATGTTCGCCGTCCGCAGGCCCGTGCTTACGGTGGCCGCAGATCGTCCTGCGATGCACCTGTGTCTGATGGGGCGGGAGGAAACGTCTGGGTGTCATCACTGCGAGGACCGCCCTGAGGACACGGTGGAACACACTGTAGCGGAATGCGCTGCGTGGGCTGAGCACCGCCGTGTCCTCAGGGAAGTGATCGGCGATGGCGACCTCTCGCGTCCGGGCCTAGTGCGGGCCATGATGCGGAGCGAGGGGGATTGGGATGTCGTCTCCTCCTTTTGCGAAACAGTCATGCTAGCTAAGGAGGAGGCGGGACGCGTGAGGCAGCGAAGCGCTGCCTCCTCGCAACCCAGCCATCGCGAAGGACACACCGGGCGTCGGGGATCGCGGGACGATCTCCGGCCACAGTAAGCGTGGGCCTGCGGACGGCGAGCATGGGTGGCTCCCCGTCCGACCAGAAACAGACCCGAGCGTACGGCGCGTCGCGTTCTGCGCGCGCCTCAAAGAGCCATCAGACCACCACAGATGGGGCCCAATACGGCCGATGCCGATTCGGAGTCGCGGAGAACCTAACGGGTAACCGGGGCTCCGGTTCGACGTGCAGGAGAAGGAACGGGGTGGTTTTTAGTCAGTAAGAGTCTGACACCCCCTCCCGCCTCACCCAGGCGGGAGCAGTCATTCGATGATTTTCCCCCTTAAAAAAAACAAAAAAAAAATCCCTAGAGAATGCGAGTCGCTGGCAGAGGCTAGTTACAATTTTTCCATACACACAACTAAACCACTCAACATGGTATGGTCGTATAATAAACAAATTGATGGCCAGTCGTTAGGTTTCATCCAATTTTGTGACGCCTCGCATCTGACCAATTGTGTGGTTAATAAATATTACGTACACAGCTACACATCGATTCATACAATACCAATTTATCTTGGTCTCGTTTTGTAAGATCTTTTCGCCCATTTCACGATCAGTTTATATTGGTTTTGCATAGCTTGATGTCTAACCATGACATTGACTGGTTCGTACATGTAATTAATATTGGTGTTTGTTATTGTGTGTAGTTTTTGATACAAATCTCTGTTTACCAAAATGTTAATGGAATTTCTGACTAAGATATTTTCTGTGTTATCAAGGAGGTTAAAGAGTTGAGCATTAATTACTATGCCTGGTCAATGCGAATTGGCGATTTCAAGCTTATAATGGCGAATTAAATCGGCAGCTGCTTGGCTGCCACGCAACGTGTAGCGTGTTCGATTCCCGGACGGAGCAACTCTTTATAATTATGATTCACAAATTATTGTTTCAAGTCTGGGTGTCATGTGTACGTGAGTTTATTTATTTTTAAATGCACCCACGACACAGGAGAGATAGATAATGTGGGGCAACGTCTTTAAAAAAATAAGAAAACACTGGCAAATCTTTGGTTTTCACGTTTCATATCTATACCTATATATACACAGTAATACAAACATCTATTGGTCTTTTATTATACAACTATAAGCCCGAAGCAGATTTAATATTGACCATTACACAAAATGAATCCCTACGACCAAATAGAGGTACAATAAATTTGACAGCATCCCTCTTTGAGAGAACACCATTCTGAACCCTGGCAGGCAGCCAACCGACCTCAATTAAGCCTTTTCGAATAAAAAGTTGACATTTTTTAATCGGCAGAGCAGCCTGAACTTTCAGCTGAAAATAGTTATTAGCCTCATCATATGGGCTTGTTGGAAATGCCATCCTTTTGTTGTCTTCATACAGTATTATCCGGATTTGCCACACACGTGTTCTCTCTCGCCTCAAATTGTCACCCTGTATTCGGCGCGGAAAATTCCTTTCATACAGTACATTTTCCGGAAAATATCCTTGTTTTGAGAATGATAAGTGTGTGTGCTGATATGAAGGCTTTCTGAGTAGGTAATGTAATAAAAACTTGACTTTTTCCCTGTGAAAAAGTTGGAAAAAGTGGGCAGTAATTTTATCTTGTCTTTTTGGTGACCCATTAGACTTCTTTTATGAAAAGCTTTACTCTTAGTACATACATACCTACATACATAACTTCACCCCTGTCTCCCATGGGGGCAGGCAGAGACTATGGAACGCCAATTACTACGATTCCTACATACCTCTTTCGCTTCATCAACAGTCATCAATCTTTTCATGCATGCTCGTCGGTTAAGGGTACTTTTAATTTGGCCCTTCTTTAATATTTTGCCAATCTATCCTTAGTGTAGAAATAATTTTATTATTATACTATTCTCAACGTTAATTTTAACTTAGGTATACCTTGTGTACTTCAATATTCACAAAACAACAATAAAAGTAAGAGACTTAGGTTTCGCTGGATCCCAAATTACCGTGTCAGGTAAATTTATATTCGGACTTACTTATGACGTACCTCTGAGATTAAAAATTGTTATATAACATAACATCACGCCTTTAACCCCGAAAGGGAAGGCAGAGGTGCACATTACGGCTCTTAATGCCACTGTACAATGTAACACCCACTTTTCACTATTTATGTTATGAGTCCCATGTAATAAGGGGTGAGCCTATTGCCATATACCCGGCACATTTCCGAACTTCGTGCTACTACTGAGATTTTTTTTTTAAAACCACAGTAATTCTTTGCCCGACTCGGGAATCGAACCCGAGTCCCCTTGCCCGGCAGTCGCACTTGCGACCACTGGGCCAATGAGGCAGTCAATAATTAAAAATTGTTTTCCTATTATAATGACGTCATCATAAAATATATAACCAAGCAATTATGATGTCGTCACACCCTCCCCTTCTAATTTCAAAACACACTTTCGACTTATTTAATTCAGTGTAGCAAGCTACAAAAATAACACAGCAAAGCGCCATAGATCATAAAACTGATGCGACCACCGACTAGACCAATAAAATGGTTGCATGGACCACAAAATTTAGATTCAGCCTCGTAAACTGAAGTATTTTTACAGTTATATACTTCCTGAATGTATTGTGAGGTCAAATCTTTTTAGGTTATGTTTTTCTGGTTGAGGTTTTGTGAACCGACTTATTTATTTATTTATTTATACTTTATTGCACACACAGAAAAAAAATGTAAGCATTTCAATAGTAATTTGAGTGCAATGGGTGGTCTTATCACACGCGGCGATTTCTTCCAGACAAGCTTTGGATGGATTTTTTGAAAAGAATCTGGGAATGGGTGGTAGATGCACAATAAAAGAAAACCAAAATAGAAGAACAACAAAATAGTTCGACGTTAGTGAAGTTACATAATGTAAGAAGGTAATAACGTCTCCGTTTACATACAAAACATCACGCCTTTTATCACTGAAGGCGTAGGCAGAGGTGCATATTACGGCATTTAATGCCACTGCATAATGTAACACCCACTTTTCACTATTTTATATTATGGGTCCCGTGTAATAGAGGGTGAGCCTATTGTCACATACCAGACACAATTCCAGACTCCGTGCTACTACTGACAATATTTAAAAAACCCAGTAATATTTTTCCTGACCCGGGAATCAAACCCGAGACCCCTTATCCGGTAGTCACTTGTGACCACTCGGCCAACGAGGCAGTCTCCATTTATTTTAATAAAAATAATGAAATACAGTCGGTGGCGCACAATACTTTTGGTGTGAACAATGCTTAATATCGACATAGAATAGGCTATTTTCCTAATTTTTATTTTAATATCCGTCTGGTAGATTATTTTAAAACATTAGACACGTATTTTTTCTTTTCTCACAAAATTAAATGCTTTCGACGATATAATGATTTGAAATATCGTGTGACGTCACAGCGTGCCCAATTTTGTAGCACGTTATGACGTAACGATCTCCCACTCCTAAACTTAGCGCCATTTTATCTAAGTATTGCAACTTAATACGAGAAAATAAAAAAATACGTGTCTAATATTTTTTCATTATCTAACAAATCTAAGTTTTGATACCCTGGACACAACCCAATTGCATATTCTCATAAAAACGCACTTACATCAAACGACTGCTAATCCACCTTACAAATTTCAATCTCATTATAACCTACTTTGAGCATAAAATCACTTAGAAATAAGGTCCAAAGTACAATGTCATTAAAATCCCTTTGTCAGCTCAATAAGGTTATTTAAAAGGCGTTTCTTCAAAGGCTTCGTTTATTTGAAAATATCGACATTTAATTTGAATATCGAATGGACTTTAAACAGGTTATGAGTGGACCTTTGCTTTATGGAACCCTGATCGTGTGACAAGCGAAATTCGCCTTTATGGTAATTGGAAAAGGATATAAGACTAAATTTGATGTAATTTGTCTATCAGAACATTGGTTTAAGGAGGACCAACTAATATCTTTAAATTTAGATAATTACAATGTAGTTAGTAATTTCAGTAGAAAGCATATGTTACATGGTGGGTCCTTAATATTAGTAAAAAATAGTATTAAATCAAAAGGAAGGAAAGACATTGTAGCACAGTCAGTTGAACACACCATTGAGTTGTCCTGTGTTGAGCTGGATAGACATGTTATTGTCTGTGTGTATAGGCCACCTAATTATCAGAATTTTACAGTATTTGATTCTGTCATGGAGGATGTTTTAAGAAAGGTTTGTTCTAGTCACAAATCAGTAATTATATGTGGCGATTTTAATATTAATTTATTAGAAAATAGTACCAGTAGTATGGAATTGTTAAATTTATTTGGATCATTTAATTTGAAAAATGTTTTTTTAGAACCAACAAGGATAACATCCTCTACCGCCACCTGTATTGATAATGTTTTCTGTAATTGTGACTACAAAGAAAAACATATTATAAATAGCTTGCCATCCGACCACTGTGGACTAATGGTTGCGTATAGCTCTTATTTACCTATCCTAAAAATTCAAATAAGATATAGACAAATCACGTTTAAAAATCTGGAGAAATTGAGCAATTCTTTAACTACTAAATTATGCATGAAAGTATTTGATACTAGTAATCTGAATAAATTCTACAACGATTTCTTTGAGATGTTAAACAAGGAATTTAACAATATTTAATAAAAAATAAAGATATTCATACCAAATTTGTATTTAGCGATTGGGCAACTGTAGGTATTCGTAAGAGTAGGGACAGACTTTTTGAACTTTATGGAATGAAACCGTACAAAAATGACCCCCAATTTCACCAGTATGTAACATCTTATTCAAAAACCTTTAGAATAGTATGCAGAGTCGCGAAACGTCTTTATATTAGTAATAAAATAAAATCGTCTGATGATAAGATAAAAACTACTTGGAAAGTTATACACAAGGAGACTGGTAGGAAAAGATTAAGAAACTCAGAATTTAATTTAAATACCGAAAGGGGACAGATTTCATCAAACGTAGATGTAGCCCAGGAGTTTGAAATTTTTTTTACTAATATTCCTATTAAAACAAATGAACATTTAAAGTCATCAGCAAACCTCTCTGTAACTTTGCATAAGAACAACATAGAATCATGTCAATACGACTTTAGTTTTCGATATACGAATCCTCTAGAAATTATAAAAGTTTTTAAAGAAATCAAGACCAAATAAATTAATGGAGGATCTTTGGGGCTTATTGGTAGTAGTTTGCAAGTCACTAATCCAAACTGTAGCGCCATATCTGGCTGTGATTTTCAATAAATGTATAGATGACGGTGTTTTCCCTGACCTAATGAAATATAGTAAAGTTATCCCACTATTTAAAAGTGGTGACACTAAAGAACCTAACAACTATAGGCCAGTATCTGTTTTACCGGTTCTCAGCAAAGTCTTTGAAAAGTTGATGCTGTCTCGGAGGCTTCATCATTTTAATAAACATTCCATCTTTCACCAACAACAATACGGTTTCACTAAAGGTCGTTGCACAACTGATGCCGGTGTCACTTTGATTAAGGAAATATTTGGTGCTTGGGAGGAAGCACAGGATGCTATTGGTGTCTTTTGTGACCTCTCAAAAGCATTTGATTGCGTTGACCACGAAACACTGTTGCTGAAATTAGATCACTACGGGATAAGAAACTCTGCGCTCCGTCTTATGAAATCCTATTTAGAAGAAAGACAGTTAAATGTTAACGGTATTAACTTACAGGGCTCTGGGATGAATATGGGCGTTCCTCAAGGTTCAATATTGGGTCCCTTTCTCTTTTTAGTCTATATAAATGATTTGCCATTTATATTTAAAAATGAACCAAGAATGGTGCTTTTTGCAGATGATACATCATTAATTTTTAAAATAGATCGACGTACAAATAATCTTGACGACATAAACAGCTCCATTCTTCAAGTGCATAATTGGTTTACCATTAATAATCTAGCACATAATGAAAAAAAAACAAAATGTATTAAATTCAGTTTACCAAACGTGCGTAGTAACGATTGTGATATTGTTTTGAACGGTCAAAAGTTAGAATTTGTCGACGAGACAGTATTTTTAGGCATTACGTTAGACAATAGGCTACAATGGGGTCCGCATATAAAGGCGCTTTCGGGGAGATTGAGCTCAGCTGCTTTTGCAGTTAGACAGATTAGACAGCTCCGGACGTAGATACAGCTAGGCTTGTCTATTTTAGTTATTTCCACAGCATTATGTCGTACGGAATTTTGTTGTGGGGTCGAGCTGCAGAAATAGAATCAATATTTATTCTACAAAAGCGGGCTATCCGAGCAATATATAACTTACGCCGTTGCGAATCGCTGAGAGAATTGTTTAAAACGATAAATATTTTAACGGGGCCCTGTCAATATATATATGAAAATATAATGTATGTAAGGAAAAATAGGCAATTGTTTGAAAAAAGAAGCGATAGACACAATTTTAATACTAGAGGCAAAAATAAGTTAGCTATACCGCAATTCAGACTGTCCAAAGTACAGAAATCCTTTATGGGGTTAGGTATTAAATGCTATAATAAAATACCAAATAGCATACTAGATCTCAATGAAAGTAAATTTAAAACATATATTAAGCGCGAATTATGTAATCAAGCTTACTATACACTGACAGATTATCTTGAAGATAAGAATGCTTGGCAGCATGTTGGTTCGGCTCCACTGGACAATACTCAAATGTAGTCAGTAGTTAAATTCCAATAGTAGGTATATAATATAATACATAATTTAATACTTTAATTCTAATGTAGACAATCTAGTTTCCTTATGGCATCGAGCATTTCTTTCTTTATTGAAACAAAGAGTTTCCTTTTTCTTGTATAGAAGCATTATTTCTATGGATTGTCAGTATGCATGTGTGAGCACCATGTTAGACTTAAGATTTTTATTTTTATTTTTTATTTTAGTAAGTTATTAGTATAATGCGTCAAGCGTGTCTTTGCATTGTTCTTACATATGCGTACAGTATTGAAATATGTATCAGAGACATTGTACCTTTAGAACATACTTTTTTAAAAGAGTAACGAATGGAGTTTCTTGCTCGTTCTTCTCCATTGGAATCTACGTTTTGGAACGAGCACCTAGCTTCACCTAATTTCACTGACGGACTTTCTGACAGACTATTATTTATTTTGTATTTGTTGACGTTTCAAAAGTACCAAACTATGGTTTAATTGAAATAAATGCTTTGACTTTGACTTTGACTTTGGATCTTTTTTGGCATCGATATTCATTTGCTTTTTTATATTATGTTGTTAGGAGTTTGTTTTTGAGTGTTTTGGAATAGTTAGGGCTTGTACACATTGCAAGAACTTACGAATTAATTTTTTATCTTCCCAAAATCTTCTTTGTTTCTTTTTCCTGTATCTCCTAACCAATAACAAAAGAGCATACTACTATTTAAGATACATGTTACGCCCTAGTTTTCAATTTAAAATACGTTAAGTACGAATGACAGTCGTCGAAGGAATGGTCACCCTGGGAGACGCCTTGTCGCACGAAATCGCATCGCAGCAATTCGTGTCGTAATTTTCTGCGTTGCGAATTCGCATTGTAGTTTTGTGTACGAGCTCTAACACATAATATGCACGTTAGGCAGTACGCAAATTCGATCCCTGTATAAGCAAATCTGAAAATGTACAATAATGTTTCTATGTGACAACTGATAAATTCTCAACAATACTTTGCTTCATCCATGGATCAAACCAGAGACATTTGGCTTTGCAGACACTTACGACCACATGACTAGCGGGCCAGATCTTTCGTCAGGCTCATAATTTCAGTCTATTTCTAAGTACCTATACTAAAAATACTGGACCTTTTCATAATGAACTAAAAAGGTTTTTCCTGTAAAACATAGCACAGGAAATTATTCATACAGCCAAAAAGGAAATGTGTTTAATTAAAAAAAAGTATTTGTTAATATTCATAAGCTTGTGTATCTGTCGTTTCTATTATTCTTAATTCAAAAATGTATTATTACTTTTAATTTTAGAAATGGAATGATATTTTTGCTCTTATTTCTTTTTTTTTTTCTTGGTATTTTTTTCTACGTCCTTGGTTTTCTTTACACCTTGTTGTTAATGGAAAATTATTAAGGAAACTCTATGCCTTTCTTACTTTTCACTTTGATTCGAGCTTTTGAAATAATGAATTCTTTTTCACTTTTTCGTGTCTCTGGTTCATTGTCTACTTTTTGTTGAAACATGACTTTTGTTATAATATTATGTATTGTGAAAATAGACAATATTATTTAGCATGTGATGTTTTCTATCCATGTCTTATTTTAAAAATAAATAAAGAAAGTCATATATGCTTAGCTTTTTTAGGATAAAGAGCAAACGAACAGACAGATCACCTGATAGTAAGTGCCCAGCGCCATCTATTCACGCTCGCAACACCAGAAGAATCGCAAATACATTGCGAACCTTTTAAAAAGGAAAACGCTCTTTTGTTAAAGTTTTGATATCTCTTCTCGAATATTATATTAAGTTTTGATATCTTTTCTCGAATATCTCGAATATTATCACAAAAACACAAGGACGTTGAAAAAATGGCGGACACAATGTGACTTAGAAATGATTGAAGCACCAAAATGTCAGTGGGTTATTTATGTGTGCGTGTGTAATCGGTTACCACGTCATCAAGAAAATGACAGATGTCCTTCATGTCAATGTGTATATTCTGCGTGTAAGTCTATTATAGTCGCCATTGTTTCAAAAGATAGTGTCCGCCTTTTTTACTGTCCTTACAAAAACAATATTCAATTTCTTTTATCATTCAACATACAATAATCACAACGCAATATCAACTTTATATACCTAAACAATAGCTTTCAAATTCACTTGCCTAGTTGCGCCACTATACATAATACAATCGGCACATGCTACGGTTAACCGTGCTCAAATCAGTCGTGACGTCACTTCTAGTTGACAGGAGCGTCGCGCTTGATGTGGCAGCGAGCAATGTCATGGAAACGTCAACGTCAACGGGTCGTTGGGTGATAGTACCAGCGTACAAATGTCAGGGTAGGATTTGAGAACAATGTAGAATTTGGGTGGTGGAATATTACTGTTGTTGTTGTTATATTTAGTTTGATAATGAAAAAGGATATTTGCGAAAAGATGTATACTTTGTTATGAGTCGTTATAACATACTATGACAATTTTAATTCTCAAACAACCATTTTCAAACATTCATATTTTGAATACCATGCTCTAAAGATCTATTGCCTAAACTATGAGAATTTTCAAAAGCGGAAAATAGACAAAAGTGCTATACGACGAAGGAATCAAAACCAAGATCCTTTGCTCGGTAGTCGCTCTGCGATTAAACGACCAATGAGTCAGAGTTGTACTGTGAAAATCATCAAATGATAATTACTTATTTGTTTTAGTAAATTTGACTCGATTTTTTGATCTGATACTTATATCTTTTCGCCGTCGACCCTCACGACAGCATATTCACACCATATAGATAGTTGGCAGGCCACAACTGTGCGCTTCTCACGATGTCTTCTGCCTCGCACAGCAAAACTGTGGAATGATCTGTCGTCGAGCGGTATTTCTGAACCGATACGACCGTCAAACCTTCAAGAAAAGAGCGTGATCTTTTTCAAAAGGCCGGCAACGCATCTGTGACTCCTCTGGTGTTGCGGGTGTCCATGGGCGGCAATGATCGCTTACCATCAGGTGATACATCTGCTCGTTTGCCTCCTATTCCATAAAAAAAAGTCTGTCTCGTTGGCTGAGTAGTTGCAAGTGCGATTGGTGGTAAAGGGGTCGGGTAAAGTATCACTGGGTTTAAAAAAAAAATCTCAGTAGTGGCACGGAGTCTGAAATTGTGCCCGGTATATGGTAATAGGTTCACCCCCTATTACATGGGACTCATAACATAAATAGTGAAAAGTGGGTGTTACATTGTGGCATTTTAAATGCCGTAATGTGCCTCTGTCTGCCTTTACGGGGATATAAGGCGTGATGTTATGTTATTATGTAAGTAGGAAAGTCAGCCTAAAGCCACTATTGCACTAATACTAAAAATAACACTATCCGCGAACTAGGTATTGAACTCGAAGCCTCCTGCTTTTTAACCTCTTTTGTAACTACTAAACAAGACAAGCAAGAAAATTCATCTTCACATTTCATTCAAATACATTGTAATACAGTATTTACATTAAAAGTAATTGCATCCAAAGAAAAAAAAACCTTATACTTTATAACAAGAGTATAAGGTTTCTATTTATCCGTACTATTGTAGCAATCTCAATAATGCACCCGTTGTTTACCGTTGTCATGGTAACCGAGTATTGCATTGTACCACACATTCTCTAAGTACTGAGATTAAATTCCTATCATACTGTCTGTTGTGTTTTATTTTTGTTTGTTCAAAAGATGGTATTGTATTTTTTTATATAAATCTTATTTTATTTTATTTGTAACTAGCTTCGATTCCCGGGTCGGGCAAAGCATTACGGGGTTTTAAAAAAACTTAGTAGTAACACGGAGTCTGGAAATGTGGTACCTATAGGGCAATAGGATCACCCCCTATTACAGGGGACTCATAACATAAATAGTGAAAAGTGGGTGTTACTTCTGTGTGCACTTCTGCCTACCCCTTCGGGGATAAAAGACGTGATATTGTGTTATGTTAAAAATGTATTAATAATTTGACATTAAAAATCTATTACGTCACGATACACGGCATTTTGCACAACCGAGCCGTATCTATTAACATTGTCTCTTCAAATAGACGTACATACTCACCATCAAAAAAGCCAATTTAAAAATATGCATGCCCAATTTCCTCATACGGGAACATGTGCTTTATCGGCAACGGTAAGTGAGGTATAAAAAAATCAATATTGCCTGAAGATTGCTCATTTCCTGTGTTAGCTACTGATGTGAACGTCATGTAGACATATAATTAACTTTGTTTATCAAAAGATCTCATTTCAAGATATAATGAGGTCTTAGGTACCTCCTATAGTATATTACGCACTTTAGTTTCTATCTGTACTTGCCAAATTTTAGCAACATATATCATTAGTCTCCCCATACCTGATTCCCCAACAATTTTCAAATTCCTAATCCCCAAAACGCCGGTAACGCACTTGGGACGCCATTGGTGTTCTAGGTGTCCATGGGCGACGCCGATTGCTTACCATCAGGTGATCCGTGTGCTCTTTTACCGGCTTATTCCATAAAAAAGGCTTCGTGTCAATCTCTCCGTGGATCGGAAAGCGAACTAAGAGATTACACATAAACTGTGCAGCAGCGCTCTCTCTGATAAACCTGCAGCTGTAGCCAAATGCCATTTAGGGCTTGTCTAAGTGTAGAATAGAAAACCAAATTATATGGAATTGATGTAAATTTTGACACTTGCCAGTGTCATCCCCATACATTTAGTTTTCTACTCTCTCTCTGTAGACAAGCGCTAAAGTGGCGTTTGGCTAAAGGCACTGATCCTTTTAAACGGCGATTTCGTCAACACCCCGTCTGCCAAACGTGGACATTATGGCAAAACCACTTTTGTACAGAGGCCAGAACTCAACATACAATTATTTATTTTAATGTATAGTTACTTTTGGAACGTTTCAATAGAATTCTTCGTCGTTCGAAAGTGTAGTTTCAAATGGAGAAAAACGAGTCAGAAAATCTAGGTCCCTTCAAAATTAACGGAGAGTTGATGATTTTTTTTATTACTTGTCTTAACTAGAATCGCGGGTTACTTAGGTGAATATGTTGAGAAAAGCTCTACTAGTTTGGAACCACAGAGGGGTTCTTCCTCATGAGCAGTGTACGCGGTCGCGGCGATGTCACGCAGTTCACTAGTTAATTTAGTATGTCTCACTATAGTTATTATAAAAACAATACTTGGTTTTATTAATTTAAGGTCTATTTTACACAAAGACTGTGTTTGACCCATCATTCCCTAGAAATAATTTAACAAAACCTACATTAACTTAAATATGACCCTTATTTACTATAAAATAGTAAGGTGTATTTAGTATTTAATAGGTAAAGTTAATTAAGGTGGCTGTGTTGAATAAAGGATATGACAATTTCTGTGAAAAACGCCAACATCTAATAAATTAATTCTATTAATATATGTTTCAAGGCCACTGTACCAGACCTCGTCCTAAAACATTCCACCAGCAAGTCGTGGACATCCTCCACGGTGCCACACTCTGCACAATTAGGACTGGGACCTTTTTTCCATAAGTTCATTAAACTTGCTGAGTGGAACGTGACCAGACCGAAGTCTATGAGCTATTATAATATCCTATTAATATTACAGTCGGAAAACCAGGGGACACGTGGGGGATTACTTTGCATTGTCCCGTACCAAATTTCTTTTTCCATGGACCTTTCATTAAAATATTCTTTTCAGTTCTTATGACATATATTTTTGTACTTGGGTAGAATTTAAAAATAACTTGAAGTTTTATTAATTTCGGTGCCATCCGATATTGCTTCAAAGTAAAAGTCAAAGCATTTATTTCAATTAAACCATAATTTCGCACTTTTGAAACGTCAATAATTACAAAATAAATAGTAGTCTATCAGTCAGTTCGACAGTGAAGCTAGGTGCTCATTCCAAATTGTAGATTCGAATGGAGAAGAACGAAGCAAGAAACTCCATTCGTTACTCTTTTTAAAAAAGTATGTTCTAAAATGTCTCTGATACATACTCCAATACTGTACGTATGTGTGAGAACAATGTAAAGACACGCTTGACGCATTATACTAATTACAAAGCTTATTAAAACAAAAAAAAAATAGCTAACTTTGTTTGCTAAACGATCTGCCTCCTCGTTCCCTATTAATCCGATATGTGCAATGACCCATTGCAATACAATTTTCATGTTAATAGTATTAAAACAGTTCATGGTGTAATAAATGTTTTCAGATCAAATTCAACTCGGTCTAAGTCGCAAGTGAAACAGACTTCTAAAGCTAAAGAGCAAATATTTCATTATTTTTTTTCGTACTACAAACGACAAACAATCCAACGTTTGTCCAAATGATTGGAATACTTGCCCAACTTGGTGGCTACAGTTTCGATAAACGAACCCTTTTCACTGTAAAGGTATTCGAAGCGAAAAAAACGAATTCCTATAGAATTTCTTAGAAGTCAATCAATCGATGGACCCTGATGCATCGGTTGTAAAAACAATAAGAGATAGAAGAATTTAACATGCATTCAATTGCATTCCGCTGGATGTTTTCAATCAGACGATATGGATGTCAGTGATGACTTATTTAAGTGTGAAAGAGCCATGCTTCGACACGAATAGACCGACTTGACCGGAGTGATACCACGGCCTCACAGAAAACCGACGTGAAGCAACGCTTGTGTTGTTTTTCGTCGTGTGAGTGGGGTTCACCATAACACGCCTCCCTTTTCAAAAATAATTTATGTCGACTATTCATTACCTGATACAAAATAAAATATTAAAAAAGAAACATACTTTCATTATTTTTTAACAAACTTTTAAACCAGAAGAAAACTTTATTAATAGATAAACTTAAATAACTAAAGTATGAATAAATAAAATAACTAAAATTTAAAATATTTACACCTTAAAAAAATAATAAAAATGTTAACTTAGGCTTTCATTATTTAATTTTATGACTAACTGAATTTTGTCCAGGAAATTAAGAAATAAATAATTATGTTGTTTGACGCAAAAAAAAAACGTGACGTTTTTGACAGTTCGAAAAAAGTATTGAATTTGACTAGTTGGCGAGTACTCAATTTACATTCTTTTTAAAATCTAGTATCCTGGCTATCCAGACATTGTAAAATAGACTCTAAATCTATTTTTAACCGAATTAACTTTGTCCTGTATGTTTATCCGCGATTATCCCGCAATAGACTAAACCAATTTTAATGTAGTTTTCAGGAAAGTCTTTGTTATACCCAGGAGTCGTTTTAGTATATTAACCGACATCATAAACTGGTCGGTTTCTTCACCGTAGTTATTTTTCCTTTTATAAAAAGAGCCCCAATATTATAGCGAGCGTAATAGTCAAACATTAACTCCATTTTTCATTGTCCCCGAAGAGAATTGTCAGGCGTGACGTCATACAATGTTTTGACTACTAAAACATTCGAACATACCTTCACATTTAAAAACTCCCCTTTGGGCCTCGCTTGACTGTTTATTCAAATGGCATTAATATTTTGAAAGTGGAACAGTTCAAGTTGTATTTGTCTACAACACCATGGTAGCGCAACCAGGCTCTAAGTAGATGAATCTGTATCATATCGGCCACATTTTTAAACTCTAAGCTAGTGCTATTTAGTTAAAAAAATATAAAAACCAAAATAACCTTACATACATAACCTCACGCCTGTCTCCCATGGGGAGAGGCAGAAGCTATGGAAAGCCAATTTGTTATGATTCTTACATACCTCTTTCGTTTCATCAACAGTCATCAGTCTTATCAAGCATACGCGTCGGTTAAGGGTGCTTTTAATTTGGCACTTTAGTATATCGTCAATCTGGTCAATATAACTTTATGTAATATTATTAAATAGTTGTAAAACATTCGTAGCTCGTTACGTTATCTAATTCTACGCAATTTAATTACATAACATCACGCCTTTTTATCCCTGAGGGGGTAGGCAGAGGTGCACATTACGGCATTTAATGCCACTGTATAATGTATCACCCACTTTTCACTATTTTTTTTTAAGTATGGGAGAGCCATGCTTCGGCACGAATGGGCCGGCTCGACCGGAGTGATACCACGGCCGAGCAGAAAACCGACGTGAGCAACGCTTGCGTTGTGTTTCGTCGTGTGAGTGAGGTTACCGGAGGCCCAATTACCTTCCCCTTCCCGAATCTCCCCCATCCCTGAATCCCAACGATCCTCAGACTCCTAATCCCCAAAAAGCCGGTGACGTACTTGTAACGCCTCTATTGTTCCATGTGTCCATGGGCGACGCCGATTGCTTACCATCAGGTGATCTGTCTGCTCCTTTATCGGCTTATTTTATTTATTTTATTTTATTTTAAAGCTTCATGCACAAAATGTACACAAGGTGGACTTAATGCCGCAGGCATTCTCTCCCAGTCTGACCTTTGGGTGATGCAGAGAAGAGTTAGTGGTGTGAGCAAGAAGCAAGCAATTATTTAATAGAGCAAATAAAATAGATACACTTACATATTTCAGAGATAAACATAAATACTTAAACATAATTATAATATATATACCTACACACGAGTACAACACAATACACATGAATGCATTCATACACATATACATATATACTTACATACATACATAAATACATACATACATACATACATAAATATAGACTGTGAGTAATTAGCGTGATGATTCAGCCACCCTCTCCAAGAGAAGTTCACGCACTTTCTGCTTAAATGATAGACGAGTCGACACCATCCTGACATCCAGGGGGAGCGCATTCCACAGCAAAATTGCCTGTACGAAAAAGGAAGAATGAAAGAAGTCAGTGCGATGAGTGGGACATTGAAGAAGACGGTTATGAGAAGAACGAAGGTTTTTGCTGTGGTTTGCGCATAGATATTGAAAATAAGGGGAAAGATAACTGGGCAAAGAAGGTGAACAAAGAAAGGAGAATAGGGTGGTTAGCGCCCTTTGCTCCCTGCGCTGGCGTATGGGCAGCCACTTTAGTTGCATCCGATGTGCAGAAACATGATCATATTTACGCAGGTTGAAAACGAATCGAATGCAGTTATTCAGAAGTCGGTCAAGTTTGTTGAGGAAATCTGCATTCAGGTCGTAGTAGCACACATCAGCATAATCAATAATAGGGAGAACCAAAGCCTGCACCAACATAGCCTTCGTAGTAGGAGGAAGTAAGTTCTTAGCGCGATACAGAGCCCGCAAAGATCCAGTAACCTTTTAGCATACGCTGGTGACCTGAGCATGCCACTTCAGACTCTTATCCATGTGCAGGCCCAAGTTTTTCACCTCACTACTAAACGGGATTACCGCACCATCGAAGACCACGGCCGGCAAGGACGCCATGTCAACTCCATTCAGCGTGCGGGAGCCACCTATAAGAATGGCTTGGCATTTTGCAGGATTAACTGCAATGCCGAACCTATCGGCCCAGTTCTTAACGGCCGCCAGGTCACCGTTCATCTCCGAGATCGCATCAGACAGCCCATCAACACCATCTTGACGATATAGCTGCAAGTCATCAGCGTACAGATGGTACGCACACTGAAGTTCGGAAGTTATAAAATTAATAAAGATAGAAAATAAAAGAGGAGATATACCGCCTTGAGGAACGCCAGCACCTAGTTCGCGCCAAGTAGATGAACCATCACCAACCCTGACCGACTGCTGCTGCTTATGTATGCCATAAAAAAAAAATATATTATGAGTCCCATGTAATAGGGAGTGAGCCTATTGCCATATACCGGGCACATTTCTAGACTCCGTACTACTACTGAGGTTTTTACAAACCCAATAATACTTTGCCGGACCCGGGAATCAAATCCGAGACCCCTTGCCCAGCAGTTGCACTTGCGACCACTCGGCCAATGAGGCAGTCTTCTATTATCTAAAAATATTACACTCTGCATCTATAACCTAACATTATTAAATAGTTATAAAACAGCCGCAGCTCGTTACATATTTGTAGCACATTTAGCCAACTGATGCATTTACAAAGTGACTTGTCTTCAAGACAATTTACAATCGTACTTGAACAAAACTTTATTGTTTTACAGAAAATGTAGCCTTTGTTTATTCGTCTGGAATGACAGTGCATCAAAGATTGAAAACTATTTCAATAGATGTGTTTTGTAGTAAAATTGTGATGTAAGGTGGGTGAACAATTGGAATGAATTACAAAGAATGATGTAATGATGGTGATTCTGAACTTATCTCTTAAACATACGACATATAGTTCATATTTAAATTACAAGTTAATTGCTGGGTTGAGGCCGTTCTGAAACCGGGCTGGCTTCGGCATCTTTTAAACAACTGTTAAGTGTTGAGATTCTGGTGAACCATCGTATGTAAAAGAGGTCTATAGAACATACAGCCGTGGCCTGTCAGATACTGATAATGCGTTTGACGATGAAGGCTTTCAATAGGAGATCAGGCTACCTCGATCAGTAATTATTTCAATAGATTTTCAATTTAAACGTAAAATAGTAGATATGATTGAAATTTAACACATAAACAAACACACAACAAGCCCAAATCCCCTTAGCATACGGATCCCCAAAAACTGTCATAATTCATATCGAAAAACACAATTTATCCTAGTCTTACTTATTCCCAGGATAAGTAAAGAACTTTCCAAGTCTGACAGGACCTCCTGTCAAAACTTGTTTGACATCTGAATCGCAATCGAGATGGTGAATCGATTCCGAGAAGTGGGTATCGATTCTCGTACGACAGGTGGTCTCGACAGTTTGAAGAATCAATGATAAAGTTTTAAGGGGGACGTTTTTGTGTGAGTTTTTGAGATGTAGTTGTGGTTACGATGTTGTTAGGTGATTTTGTTAATGGCTCTTTAGTGTTTCGTAAGTTTAGACATTTGTCACCATTTCATCTTTTTAAAGACAAAATCAAAACCTAATTACTAACTAATTGTGCTACAGATATTTCTTTAAATTGTTTTTAGGTAAGAAAATCATCAAGTGCCTTTTCCCACCTGAGAGAGGCTGGAGGGTGTGTCAGACTCTTACTGAATAAAAACCACCCCGTTCCTACTCCTGCACTTCAAGACGGAGCCCCGGCAACCATTTACAATCTCCACTGCTCCGTATCCGGCATCAGCCCTATTGGGCCCCCATCCGTGGTAGTCTGATGACTCTTTAAGGCGTTCGCGAAACACGACGCGCCGTTTGCTCGGGTCTGGTTCTGGTCGGGCGGCGTGTGGTCTAACATGTCTAAACTATTAAATAGCATGCACTTACATAGCGACCATTTTCCTTTGAGTGTTGTTGGGACCTCTAGTAGGTAATATATTAGCTTTTTGGACACTAGAACAGACTATATAAGAGAGTTTCCTAGACACTCTATGCTTGGCAAATGGGTGGCAGAACGCAGTATAAAAAATCAAATTTATCAGAGAACCCGAAGTTTTTGTCATTTTAAATGCACGGTTGGCGCGATAGCATGGCAACCGGCTGCCACTCATCGTGTCGCGGTTTTGATTACCACACGGAACAACTCTTTTTGTGATCCATAAATTGTTGTTACGGGTCTGAGTATCATGTATCTGTGATATTGTATGTTAGTAAACGCACTAAAGACACAGAGAAAAATCCTTGTGTTAAAAAAAAGAAAAGAAAGAAAGTAATGGCTTGTCCTTCAGTCTTTTCTTATGACGCCAAGTGACAAACTTGGTGTGAAAACAAATACATTATGTATTCTACTCCACCATTTCTACAATCAAGAAAATTCTAAAATAAAAATCATCTTCAAAGGGTTCCTTTAGACTAAAGTGTCAGATGGTCTTATAGAAACGTCAGTTAGCTGTCGGTTACCATCGTGTGTGGTTGTGTGGTGGCTGAACCAATTTACTTGCAAATTGAGCTCTCTATGTAATAATATGGAAAAAAACCAGTATATTATATTAGCTATAGTTTGTAGATTGATATGGGACGACATTATTTGAATTTGATTTAGAGATGTGGAAAGAAAGGAACTGCGTTTCTATACTTTTTTGGCAGGTTGAGTGGAACTTAAATAGAAAACTGTGAATGAGTACAAAGAAATAGAAGACATAACGTGTAGCCTTTTATTCTCAAAGGGGTAGGCAGAGGCGCACATTACGACACTAAATACCATTGTACAATGTACGTATCATCAACTTTTCACCATTTATATTATGAGTCCCAAGTAGGGTGTGAGCCTATTGCCATATACCGGACTCAATTCACAATTCCAGACTCTGTGCTATGACTAAGATTTTTTTTATGGCATTAGCCGGTAAACGAGCAGACGGATCACCAGATGGTAAGCAATTGGCGTCGCCCATGGACACTTGTTTCACTTGCTCAACCCGGGAATCGAAACCGACACCCCTTGCCCGACATTCGCACTTGCGAATGCTAAATGCTAACCTCAACAACCGTAGCTTAATTATGAAAGTAACAATGTATAAGCCTAATACATTGTTACTTTCATAATCTCTTAATACTATGTATACAGAAGCTGTTGGTATACCTATTTAAATAAATAAATAAATAAATAAATAAACTACTAAAACGCATTATCCCCGATCTATATCAAACTTCCACAACATAAAACATAAATTACTTTAAACTAAAACTAATAGCTGTTACAAAAGGCACATTTGCGCCAAATTGCCAAACGTTTGGCGAAATGCCAACCATATTGCTATATTGGCAGGCCTGGCAGTATGTGACAGGGTTAATCTTTTACCTAGGTGACATAATCAGGCTTTGTTTAATACCTGGATAAAGTTACAGTGTCCGGCGATAAATATTGCAGATCGGTCGATCACATCACATCTACAGCCTATTTTTTATTTTTTTATTTATTAAGGTCAGCCAACGACTGTTTACACATCATATTACAATTATAAATCGGTTTACAATATGCATTTGCTAGTGTAACAATCAATTAACTCGTCGAGTACCGGTTTTGTAGACACAATTATAGAACAATAGGTTGCGGTGACCGGTGACCGCTTGGTGTTTGACAGTTTAAAGGCTAACACATCATGCACAAGAAAATAGTTATTAGCCAAGCCCAACCAATAAAGTACCCACTGCTGAACTATAATCTCTTCTCACATCAAGAAGGTTTAAGCAGTCACCATGCTTACTTAAAACAAATTGTCGATTACAGACTTATAATTAGAGATTATAAACCCAGATTTCCTCACGTAGGAACAAATTAAAAGTACCCTTAACCGACGAGCCTGCATGAAAAGACTGATGACTGTTGATGAAGCGAAAGATGTTGTTTAAATCGTAGCCATTGGCGTTCCATAGTCTCTGCCTACTTCCATAGGAGACAGGTGTAAGGTTATGTATGTATTTCCTCACAATGTTTTCCTTCACCGCATGTCACTGATGTCTAATCTAATATTATTCGAAAGTATTAATCCTTCGATATCGATCTTTGGAAAGAGACAATTAGCCAAGTAGCCACTAATCGAACACTTTTGTAGCATAAGAAAACATTAAAAAGAAAAAGTTTTGTACAAATAAATGATAATTTATAATAGTATACAAGGACGTTGAGAATACATAATGTCACTTAGAAATGTATGACTGACTGCCTCGTTGGTCGAGTGGTCGCAAGTGCGACTGCCGGGCAATGGGTCTCGGGGTTTGATTCCCGGGTTGGGCAAAGTATTACTGGGCTTTTCCATAAAAATCTTAGTAGTAGCACGGAGTCTGGAATTGTGCCCGATATATGGCAATAGGCCCCCTATTACATGGGACTCATAACATAGAGGTAAATAGTGAAAAGTGGGTGTTACATTGTACAGTGGCATTAAATACCGTAAAGTGCACCTCTGCCTACCTCTTTGGGGATGAAAGGCGTAATGTTATGTATGTAAATGATTGAAGCACCAAAATATCAGTGGGTTATTTATGTGTGCGTGTGGAATCGGTTACCACGTCACTACACTTAAGAAAATGACAGATGTCCTTCGTGTCAATGTATATATGTATGTATGTATAGTAATCAGCAGCTATAGCCAAATGCCATTTAGCGCTTGTCTACATGTAGAATAGAAAACCAAATTATATGGAATTGACGTACAGTTAAACACTTGTCAGTGTCATCCACATACATTTAGTTTTCTACTGTCTCGGTTGACAAGCGCTCAAGTGGCGGTTGGCTAAAAGCACAGGTGCCACAGTCGTTGTTTAAAAAGATTGTATCCGCCCGCGTTCCGCGCGCGCCTCAAAGAGGTATCAGACCACCACAGATGAGGCCCAACAGGGCCGATGCCGATTCGGAGTCGCGGAGAACCTAAGGGGTTACCGGGGTCCGGCTCGACGTGCAGGAGAAGGAACGGGGTGGTTTTTAGTCAGTAAGAGTCTGACACTCCCTCCCGCCTCACCCAGGCGGGAGCAGCCATTCAATGATTTTCACCCCTTAAAAAAAATCCGCCTGTTTTAGTTTAAAAAAAATATTCTCTATGGTGGTGTGCAAAATTTGTCACCGGGCACTGTAAGCGTGGTTAAACTGTGACAATATATTAAGCCTAGTTATTCCCTAAGGGATTATGAAACTTTCATAGGTGCATTTGTGTTCCGCCTCATTTTCAATTATTAACAGTTAATTTGTAACTTGAAATAACATCATGTCTTTTCTGTCTCGAAGTGGAGGTTACATAATTACATTTTCAAAACCAAAATTTGCTAAATCGGTTCAGCCATTCTCGAGTTTAAGTGAGACTGACGAACGGAAATTTAGTTTAATTTATATGTATGTAATATGTATAGACTAGCTGACCACCTTACACCTTTTAAACCCTCCAAGAACATTTCAAGAGCAAAATTTGTGAAATCGGTTTAGCCGTTCTCTAGTTTAAGCAAGCCTAACGAACAGAAATTCAATTTTATTAATATGTATAGATATATTGATTACTATTGTGATTTTGTATGTTGCATGCATTCGTCAAATGAAGCGGCGATGACAGTAGGCCTGAGAGAATCATTTTTATTAACATATAGACTATTTCATTTTGGATCCTATTTACATTAGAGTATCGAAAATCAGTTGCTATGGGAAAGGGTCTGTAGATAGTCCCGATTACATTGGAGATCTATTAAACCCTCAGACCGAGCAATCGGTCTGTGGTCAACGATCAGGGCGTAGGATTGTAGTAACTATGTCTTATATAACTCAACATATACCTCTAGATATATCGCTCAGTACATAGTACAGGACTAGTATTAGTGTGGAAAGCCATGCTTATTGTTTATTTATTTACTTTTTGCGTTTGATTCCCGGGTCGGGCAAAGTACTACTGAGTTTGAAAAAAATGGCAGTGGTAGCACGGAGTCTGAAATTGTGCCCGATATGATATGACATGGGACTTGTAAGATAAATAGTGAAAAGTTGGTATTACATTGTACAGTGGCATTTAGTGCCGTAATGTGCACCTCTGCCTAGCCCATCGGGGATAAAAGGCGTGATGTTATGTTTGTTCAAGCGTGCACAACACATCTAACACACAAAAAAATATATAACATATATATATATATATATGTTATATATTTATATATATTATATATATAATATATTACAAAACAAAGGTATAATAGGCATAGCATAATGCATATTCCTTTTGGAAGATCTTACTACAGCTCTGTTGTAGGAGAAATAAACGCTTGCTCACGAATAGGCCGACTCGAACTGAGTGCTACCACGGCCTTATAGAAAACTGACGTGAGACAACACTTGCATCATGTTTCGCCGTGTAAGTGAGGTTATCAGAGGTCCAATCTTCCTCCCCAATGCTTAAATTCACTATCCTCCAATTCATAACCCTCAAAAAGCCAGCAACATACTAGTAACTTCACACTGATTCAATTTCCAGTTTGCTGACCTGCCGACCGACCACCACGGATGGGGCCCAAAAGGGCTGATGTTGATACGGAGCCGCGGAGAACTTAACGGGTTGCCGGGGCTCCGGCTCGAAGTGCAGGAGTAGGAATGGGGTGGTTTTTTGTCAGTAAGAGTCTGACACTTCCGCCTAACATAGGCGGGATTTTCGCCCCTTAAAAAATACCATAAATAAAACCAGCATTTGTACAAGTCTTTTGTGTACCTCTGCTTATACATCAGGGATTAAAAAACGTTGGGTTATTTTTTTTTTTTAAGGGGGGAAAATCATCGAATGACTGCTCCCGCCTGGGTTGTGAACGTTTGGTTATGAAGAATATATTTCATATCAACACACGTCCCACTCATCCATACTCACAATATATGAAATATACATACTTATATAGTTATTTATATACCGGACAGTTTTAAGTACTATAAACCTGTCTAGACTTTCTAGGTACCGAACCTAATCGACGTAGAAGAATCACCCTTATGAACCCTGAATTAGAATTCAATTTCGACCAAATTGCTCCCAGGGTTGTCGATCATTCGAGTTCAATAGTTCGGTTCAATAGCTCCCAGACTGAATTTCAACTGAAAATTGAGACGTTATGTAATATCACGCTTTTGATTCACTGAGGGGTAAGCAGAGGTAAACGAATGTCCATTAATTGTAATTGGAATCGATACTGTTGCTAACTGGACCCAATTTTCAACTTCGTGTTTCCGCTTTTCCATCTTCAAATCCTTATACAGAATCTAAAATCATCACAAACATTTTGAAGTGTAGGAGAGCCATACTTCGGCACGAATGGGTCGACTCGACCGGAGCACATACCACGGCTGAGCAGAAAACCGACGTGAAACAACGCCTGCGTTGTTCGTTGAGTGAATGAAGTTACCAGAGGTCCAATTACGCTCCCCCCTTCCCAATCCCTGAATCCCTAACAATCTTCAAATTCCTAATCCACAAAAGGCCGGTAACGCACTTGTAATGACTCAGGTTTCCATGGGCAACGCCGATTGCTTACGATCAGGCGATCCTCGGTTACTGGATTATCCTATAAAAAAAATCTTTTCAGTTACAGTCAACGCTTGGACCATAGACCTCCTCCATCGAAGTCCTCGCAGGACATTTGTCCCCCAGTATAGATGGCTTTATATATATTTTAATATTCTAGCAAAAAAATGACGTTACCCAACCTTAGTCCGACCTTAGTTGCAGAATATAACGTTTGAAACCATACTTAAAATAATACATTACACTTAAATCCACAAAGATTTTCCTTGGGAATGTTAAAATTATTCAAAAGAACATAATTATTTCTCTTTTAAAACATTTCAGCTCATTCTTTACAATGGGAAAAAATTAACATTTATTTCCCAGGCCTGGGAAAAGTTGACAAAATCGTTTTGATTTGAAATTCTAATGTTAACAATGTCTTTAATCAAATTCTTTATATAAAAAGAATGTTGCTGTTTGGGAATAAAGAAAAGATCTGTTCCTTTAGGAAGTATTCTGTGCTTTGGGCTTGCAAGAATGTTAGGATTTATTTTTTGAAAACGAATGTCAATGTTCTGCTTGCTATAGCTTTGGGCACATAGTTTTTAAGTGTAGGAGAGCCATGCTTCGGTACGAATCGGTATTTGGTACACTCGATTGGAATGATACCTCACAGAAAATCGACGTGAAACCGATGTGAGTGAGTTTGCCGGAGGCCTTCCCTTTCCCCAATCTCCCCAATCCCTGAATCCCCAACAGTCCTCAAATTCCTAGTTCTCAAAAGGCCGGTGACTCACTTGTGACGCCTCTGGAGTTTTAGGTATCCATGTGTAATGGTTATTGATAACCATAAGGAGATTCGTCTGCTCGTTTCCCATAAAAAAACGAGAAAAAAAATAGAGTGACTATTATTGGCTCTGTTTCTTTTTTAATTATGATATGATTGCTTTATTGGCTAAGTGATGGCAACTACGACTGCCGTGTTTAAGTTCTTGGATTTGATTACAGGGTTGGGTAAAGTATATATTGGAGTTGTCCGATTATTCCCTGTAATAGTACAAAGTTTTGAATTGTACCCGGTGTATGAAATAGGCTGATCACCTTTTTTATATTCGATGGACCGACGTTTGACCACTATCTCGCCTGTTACATTACAGACTCTCGACGAATAAGGTACACAGTTAACAATCCATACTAATATTGTGTCGCGGAGAACCTAATGGGTTACCGAGGATCCGGCTCGACGTGCAGGAGAAGGAACGGGGTGGTTTAAAAAAATATACTAATACTAATACTGTATGTACTGTAATACACTAATACTGTATGTACTGTAATGGAACAGTGTGTGTGTGTCTGTTTGTTTGTTCGTCTGTCACGGTAAAACGGAACGACGAATTGATGTGATTTGCTAAGTGAAGAAGGGGCGGGGAGTAACATAAGTATCTTACAAACCCTCCACTTCCCTAAAATGGGAAGTAGAAGTTTGTATGGAGTATTCTGCAACTTACTACATAGATTACTCAAAATTGGTATGCGAACCTTGTGAATAACAAAAAAATCTATTTTTTTTCATTAAATCATGACGCTGCGAACAATAATAGCAGCGGGTGAAACAGCATACTTGCATAAAACATCAGGGTATAATATAGTAATCATAAGACACAAACACTTAAAACACAATCTACACAAACCATCACGGAAACTATAAAAGTAAAATTGTAACAAAAAATCCATATCACCATAAAAAGTAGGGACTAAAGTTTAAATCAATAATAAACATGTTGATGGGCCCATAAAAAAACAACATTATTTTATACATAAAATCCTAACTTTCCTGAAATCGGAACAACGCATAAAATTGCCATTCACTCGAATGATAACAAAGTAAAAGTAAAAGAGATTTTAGGTAAAAAATAAAGAACGTCTAAATCAAATGAAGTATTACTTACGTTAAATTGGACGGAATTTAATATCGCATTGTTTGCGCTTAAGGCGTAAACGAAATTAGACCTTTACGATACGTCTTATTACGCGACTGTAGGAAGGGTGTTTATGCTTAAAAAAATAGGTAGAGATGCAAGTACTTATACATTTGGGAGCAAGAAAACAGTGCCACTGGCGTTTTCTCTTCTTTATTTCTTTTTAAAATATTTTCTGATGCAAGTGTTATATTAATTGGTAACATATGTCTTATGAAAGGCAATTTAGTTATATTTTAAACTGTGCAGTACGGCTGGTGCGGTGGCTGGGCAATCGGCAGACGCGCAACGTGTCGCGGGGCCGATTCCCGCACGGAACAACTCTTTATGCCATCCACAAATTGTTATTTCGGGTCTGGGTGTCATGTATATGTGAACTTGTATGTTTGTAAACGCAGCCACGGCACAGCAGAAAATCCTAGTGTGGGGCAACGTTTTAAAAAAAACGAAAATGATTTTTTTCTTCCTAAAGGGATTTTTTAAAGTTATAGTGTTCTATAAAAGACCAATAAAACGCGAATGGCTCCAATTCTTTGCTTCCCAAGTGTACAATATAACGCACAATTTTCACCGGTTACTTTACGAGTATGTGTTAATAGATGAGTTTTTGCCACATACCAGACTCCGCAATAATATCAGGAAAACTAAACTTAATAAAACTATGCTAAACCTGATAGTCACACTTGCGACCAGGGTTTGCACACGAAATATACGACTATATTCAATTTTACTACATAAACTACCAGTTCAGTTCGCAATTGGCGTAGTGGTAAAGCGAGTGCTGCGAAGCGTATTGCGCATTCCGTTTCTATACAAATATTGTACAACCTGTAGATAGTTGTTTCATGTTCAAAGTCTAACACAATATATTTGTTTCTGAAGGCATCACAATGTGTAAAATGTATGATATTAGGGAATATTGTCTACATCCTTATAATACTTAGTGGTTTCGTACTTCCTCTCCCTGACTATAAAATCCCAAAAACAAACAATAACAAATCTCAAAATCTCACAAATTGTAATAACAATGTTATTGCATATTTAGTTGAATTCCCAACAATAACGCAACAATTCATTTTAATCACATAATTAAAATACCGCATTAAGCCATAACGTGTTATGTTACAAAACATACTATTACATTAACAAAAGTACTTAACAAACTGCCTCCGTTAGTTAACAAGTTTAATTTAATACGCGGCGTACTTTAAGTTACCGGCGTATCATCCCAACTGTTATGCACACGGCGTCGTCAATGGGAAAATTTAAATAAAAGCGTTTTAGGCTTGATTTGGTTTGGAGAACCATTTCATATTATTGTTTGGATTCAAAATGGTGGATTTTAATGACTTATTGAAAGGTGGATTTTAATGACTAAATGACTTATTTCTACTTGAATAAGGTTTGTGGTTGCCCTCATACTTGTACAAGTCTCTTAAGATTTGGAATATAGAAGAAGAAAAGGATATTGCTAAGGTTTGGAGTTGACTATTATTTATTATTAGGTCCATAAGCCACTACTATGTGACATAAGGAATGCTCATGAGGAAGAACCCCTCTGTGGTTCGAAACTAGTAGAGCTTTTCTCAGTATATTCACGTGAGTAACCCGCGATTTTTAGTTAATTTAGTATGTCTCACGATAGTTATTGTAAAAACAATGCCCATCACGTAATAATTATGTAACATAATGGCTTATGGACATAAGCAATGCATAACTCCAAACCTTAGAAACCTTTTTTTAAACTATTGAATATTATATTAGTTCTGAAGTCGTGGGTCTTGTATAGGTTCCACTCAAAAGGATTCCTGAAAACCTATTATTTTTTGACAAACACGGCCTTTCACAGTGCCCACTGCGAGTATGGACCTCTTTAAAGAGAATTTCTAGAAGTCTATCTCTTTCTTTTTGCACGAGACGACACAAAACGAGGTAACTGATTGCTGGAGGGTTTGCGTTAATCACCACACTTATCAGGCAGGTTGAAAATCTGAATTCGAAGGATTCATGTTTATCATTTTTTACAAAACACCTCATTAATTTTTTCGATCCCATTTTATAAAACAAAAACATCCCTTTGATTTCAGCGATGTAAATTATTGAATTTTTAGTAACCGAATTCATTCGCAACCTGATTATGAACTAAGAAAATGAACAACGTGATTTGAATGTCAATTTCATGAAATTCAAAAAGTGAAATTGTTTCAGGTATGTACTGTATTTGGGTCGAGTTAGCTCTTGAGTATTAGAGGGTACGTACAGTTATTTAAATCTTTTCACGTTTTGCTGAACGTTTTTAGTCACATAACTGTGTTTAAATTCTAGTTTGATGTGCTTGATATGATCGCAGTAGAACAGCAAGATTTTTTTTATCTTTTTTAGAAAATCGTTGAACTACACTAGGATTTTCTCCTATGTCGTGGCTGCGTTCACAAACCTACAAGTTCATATACATGTGAAAACCAGACAATTTATGGATCACACTATGTGGGTAGGGGTCGAGGTTCGATACACATACGCGGCAGCCGGTTGCCCAGCCATCGTGCCAACCGTGCAGTCAACTCATCCACTCGTCCACTCGAATGATAAAAACACATACCATGAAAGCTGAATAGTCGTGGAGAGCTGAACAGACGTGTACGCATCTTCATACAAATTGTTATTAATCTATCTATATAAATAAAAATGAATTTCCGTTCGTTAGTCTCACTAAAACTCAAGAATGACTGTACCGATTTGGCTAATTTTGGTCTAAAATATTTTTGGAAGTTCAGGGAAGGTTTAAAAGATGAAAAAAAAATTCAGGCCGTATGAAGTTTTTCAGATCAGCTAGGCGTTATATACCTCTAAATAAAATATCGTTGTTCTCTAAAAGTTGAAATTCACCGTTCGTTAGTCTCACTAAAACTCAAGAATGACTGTACCGATTTGGCTAATTTTGGTCTAAAATATTTTTCGAAGTTCAGGGAAGGTTTAAAAGATGAAAAAAAAATTTCAGGTCGTATGAAGTATGTCAGATCAGCTAGGCGTTATATAAATAAAATATCGTTGTTCTCTAAAAGTTGAATATAGTTAAGTAAGTGTGCGTACTCTCTTAATAACACAAGCTATGGAACGCCTACGGGAGATCTAGTTACGGAAGCCTAGAGGAATTAAACCTAGAGGGCGCCATAAGCACGTTCTAGGGGCCCTATTTCTTTTGGACTCTTTGAGGAGTGGCTTGAGAGACGCTACGGCGTCCTCACCTACCGCCTGACGCAGGTCCTCACCGGACATGGGAGTTTCGGGAGGTACCTGTGTCTGATGGGGCGGGAGGAAACGTCCGGGTGTCATCACTGCGAGGACCGCCCTGAGGACACGGTGGAACACACTGTCGCGGAATGCCCTGCGTGGGCTGAGCACCGCCGTGTCCTCAGGGAAGTGATCGGCGATGGCGACCTCTCGCGTCCGGGCCTAGTGCAGGCCATGATGCGGAGCGAGGGGGACTGGGATGCCGTCTCCTCCTTTTGCGAAGCAGTCATGCTAGCTAAGGAGGAGGCGGGACGCGTGAGGCAGCGAAGCGCTGCCTCCTCGCAACCCAGCCATCGCGAAGGACACACCGGGCGTCGGGGATCGCGGGACGATCTCCGGCCACCGTAAGCGCGGGCCTGCGGACGGCGAGCATGGGTGGCTCCCCGTCCGACCAGAAACAGACCCGAGCGTGCGGCGCGTCGCGTTCCGCGCGCGCCTCAAAGAGCCAACCTAACCTAACCTAACGGGTAACCGGGGCTCCGGCTCGACGTGCAGGAGAAGGAACGGGGTGGTTTTTAGTCAGTAAGAGTCTGACACTCCCTTCCGCCTCACCCAGGCGGGAGCAGTCATTCGATGATGTTCCCCACTTAAAAAAAAAAAAAAGGCGCGTATTTTTTTGGCTCACGACCGCTCTGGGCGTTACTTTGGTCACGCGTATCTCGCATCTCTCTCTCTCTCTCGCTCTCTCGCTTTCCGCGCGCACCTCAAAGAGCCAGCAGACCACCACGGATCGGGCCCAATAAGGCTGATGCCGATACGGAGCCGCGGCGAACTTAACGGGTTGCCGGGGCTCCGGATCGAAAATAGAAAGATTCGGAGAGTAGGAACGGGGTAGTTTATAGTCAGTAAGAGTCTGATACTCCTTCCCGCCTCGCTCAGGCGGGAGAAGTCGTTCGAGGATTTCTCCCCTTAAAAAAGGCACTTGCCTGGTTTGTCTTAGGAATAATACGCTCTGTCTAGTTGCTACTTATTATGGTTGTCACGTCAAACTAAAAGTTTTTAAATTAAACATTGTAATAAGCTTACTCTTTGAGATCCAGTCTATAATTATAGTTCCATAGATTTTCTTGGGAAAATTGAATTATTGAACTAACTATAATGTTTTTTTACTAAGAAACTCTGGATGTATCTAATCTAGACCAGAATCTAGACAGTTGCCTTAGTTGAGTGGCTACACGTGTGGCTGTTGAGCAAAGTGTCTTGGTTAATTATTACCTATGTTTTCGACTTACTCACATAATTACTGTTTGACGAGGAACTCGTATATAATAAGTACTCGTATGTACCTATATATAAGCCTCTAGCATGGCTTGAAAGTAGTCGAGTTCCTCATCAAACAGTTACGTGAGTAAGCCGAAAACATAATAATTAATTTAGTATGTCTCATGAAAGTTATAATATAATATATAAAGTGTCTTGGGTTCAATTTTCGGGACAGAAATAAGGAATTACTAATTCTTTATAACATAACATAACATCACGCCTTTTATCCCCGAAGGGGTAGGCAGAGGTGCACACAGAAGTGACACCTACTTTTCACTATTTATGTTATGAGTCCCATGTAATAGGGGGTGAGCCTATTGCCATATACCGGGCACATTTCCAAACTCCGTGCTACTACTGAGAATTATTTAAAAACCCAGTAATACTTTGCCCGACCCGGGAATCGAACCCGAGACCCCTTGCCCGGCAGCCGCACTTGCGACCACTCGGCCAACGAGGCAGTAATTCTTTATAATATACCTCTAATACTTTATATGTTTGAAAATGCTCGAAGCATCACGGCTCCTGGAATTGTATCCAGTTACTATAAGCTCACCCCCTTACTATACCATATGGGACTCATAAACACACAAACAGACACACACACACACATACTAATGAACAGTAGATATTAGATACACAAAAATTTCATGAAAAATTTTTAGGTTAAGCAATTACCTACCTAATAATTTGAAGTAGATTTAGAAATTATAAAATTTTCTCTAACAGCTTTTATTTTACAAATTGGAAATCTTTGAATTAAGTAGAAATTATTCTAAACCCATTTTTCCAAGATTGAGTAGGCAGGGATGAATAAAAATGTTTAGGTACAAGTAAATATTTAAATTATGTATGTACCTAATACAAATTTCTAATTTAATCTTTTAATCTAAAGTGAGTAATTTATTTATGTTTAGTCCTTTTTGTTCAAGTTTAATGATTAATTAGTATTACTTAAAATAATTCTTTACACTTCTGTTGGTCGATAGTCATCATCAACAGCCTATAAATGCCCACTGCTGAGCAAAGCCTCTTCTCACATGGAGAAGGTTTGAGCATTAATCACCACGCTTGCTCAATGCGGGTTGGCGATTACAAACTTATAATTAGAAATTATAAGCCCAGGTTTCTTCACGATGTTTTCCTTTACCGTTTGTCAGTGGTGTCTAGATCTTAGAAAGTACATATTACTCGGAAAAAGTCACATTGGTACTTGCCGTTGGTAGGTTTCCGACCCGCATCCTCATGCATGAGAAGCGGGCGTCTTAAACCTTCGGGCTACCATAACCTAGGAGTAGTTGCTAGATAGTAAAGAGTTCACAAATGCCAGGTTAGTTGACAATCTCCAGTTCTCTTTTCAGGTTGGATCCTATATCTAGTACTACAAAAGAGACAGACTTCTGAGTTTGTTTCGGCATTTCTTCTCAGAGTAGTCAGTTAGGAAATGTCGGCCTCATCGTTCGCTTGATAAAATTGACGTGTAAAAGTGCTGCCTTAGCCTATTTGCAGAAAATAAATTGACTTGTTTCACTTGTTACTCTCTAATAGTATCCAACCCCCACGACAATGTATTTTTTTATTTAACACCTTGAACGCCATGGGGACAAGATATGGGCCACGATAGCGGAGGATTTACCTTCAACAGTTAGTTTTCTATCGGCTGTCAAAGGCTTAAATAGGGGACACAAACATACTATTCGTAAGTCAGTATTTAGCCGACTACTGTGCAATGTGTCGCGGGTTTGATTCTCGCGCCAGCCAAAAAGTAATATGTAATGGCATTTTTGAGTAAAACTAAAACGACCATTATTAGCCCAGAGTCAGAAAGTTCGGCGGTGTTTCACCCTCTTGCTTTGGAAAGCGCGTAAAGCCGTTGGTACTGCGGCTGATCTCTCTCGGGTTGTCTCAATCTGCTGTCCCATCGGTGTCAGAGAGTGAGGGCACAGAGAGTACACTTGTGTTTGCGCATACACTTGTGTACTATAATATATTCTGTGTAGTGGGCTAGTCTAGTTAGACTTTTTTGTTAAGGGGGGAAAATCATCGAATGACTGCTCCCGCCTGCGTGAGGCGGGAGGGAGTGTCAGACTCTTACTAACTAAAAACCACCCCGTTCCTTCTCCTGCACGTCGAGCCCGAGCCCCGGTTACCCGTTAGGTTCTCCGCGACAGTCTAGTTGGACTTGCCACCGTAATCGAAATCGATCGAGATTTTTTTTTATTTTTATTTGATAACGAATCACAAAACTACCAAATTATACCTCGGATGACTCGACTCAGAAATCGAACTTGTGACTAGCTTGACTATTAAATTTACGATTACTCATTTAATGTCTCAACTAAGTAACATTAATTGTTACATCATATAACAAATTCTACCTTCACCCGTTGCCATGCCAACAAGAAAAAGAAAAACCTTGGCAAAAACAAAAAACAGACTTCGTTATCATAACATTTTATGCTACGCTATTTATTTACATTTATTCGTTCATAAATTAACATAGGCGTAATCATAAATTAATGTTTTTTCTCCAATTAATTACAGCGCCTTACTAATTAATTACATCGCACAAAGGGATTCAAATTAATGAGATTATATTGCGAAGATATTTTGAATATTTATTTATTGTAATTGGGATATATTTACATTGTAACTTCATACTTTTTAATCACCGAAGGGGTGGACAGCGGTACACTATAATATAATTTTAGTATAATGTGACACTCTCTCAGTCACTGGTAGTTTTTTTTTTATTTGATTGGTTGACATTCGACCACAATCTTACCTAAAGGTAACCCATGATGCGGCCTAAGATAGAGCTCGTCTTCCCATAAGCAACCTATTCACAAAACTTACTGGTAAACCTAACCTATTGTTGAAGCCACCCAGGTTTGGTTATTGTATTATTATTGCAATATATTGAATTTTCTGAGTCCTATGTAATAATGGGTCAGCATATTACCATACACTGGACTCCATTCCAGACGCCACGGTATTTACCTGTTTTTTTTTCAGAAAACTTCTTTATGCCTAATACCTATAACTACCCCGGAGCATAAGTAGTGAAAAGTGGGTGGTACAAGAGTGGTTACGTAACCAATATAAACTAGCCGTTGAATCTTCGGAATTATCAAACAAAGCGATGATACACTAGTTTCGTTTAGCTCAATGGATATAAAAAGATGCGCTGCATACCCCATGAGGAATTAAAAGGTGCAACGTTTATATGCAAAACATTCCCAATTTCCAATAAAGTATATTAAAACACTGAAAATAATGAAAAATAGTTTTCAGGAAACATTTCCGTACCTTTAAAGGTTTTAATAACAGTGCGAGTATAAATTATTTATTTTTCAGCTTATTTCAGTTTTCAAGTTTCACTGTTAATTAAGTCTTTTGCTCGAGTTGGGAAATAATGTAAAGTATGGGAGAGCGTTCTTCGCCACGAATGGACCGGTTCAATTGGAGTGATACCACGGCCGAACAGAAAACCGACGTGGAATAACGCTTGCGTTGTGGTTTGTCGTGTGAGTGAGGTTACCGGAGGCCAAATTACTTCATTAACCCCCCCCCCATCCCCAAACCCCATCTCCCCAAATAAAAAAAATTATGGATACCTCAAATAAACAAACTAACAAAGAAATATTGGTTACCAGGACAAACGAATTGATTGCCAGACGAATCTCGAATAAATGAGTGCGGTTATGCAGTCGATAAGCCTTTTATATTATTATCGATGAAAAATTTCTTCTCCTCCAAAGATTCCCAACACTACTTACAAGACAACCAACGAGACTATTATTTGACAAAATGGCGGATTTCAAAATGGCGGCCTATTATAACGTTTAAGATAAACGGGTCTTGTGTTGACTTAGAATTTGACAATCAAGCTAGAATTGGTAAGTTAATCTATCTGTTAGTTTAAGTGATTATCTAAGCGTCACTTTACTTATCTTATTATAATAAATGTTTAAATCCTCCCCCCCTCATTCCCAAATCCCTAATAAGTAACTGTTCTTTACCTTGAGATACAGTCATCCAATTGCTCGTTTGCCGCTCTATACCATAAAATTAATAAAAAATTGTTTCCATTACAAAACTCTCCAATAAAAATTATTATTACACATACATAAATAACCTTACGCCTGTCTCCTATGGGAGTAGGCAGAGAACGCCAATTGCTACGATTCGTACATACCTCTTTCGCTTCATCAACAGTCATTAGCCTAGTCATGCGTACTCGTCGGTAAGAGTACTTTTAATTCGGCCCTTCTTTAATATATCGCCAATGTATTCATTCATATCCGCTCTGTATACTTCTTTCGTTATTCTACTTTCATCCATCCATTCTACATATCATTATTAATACATTGTAATATCATTTAATCCCCGAGCTAACGTCCCCCATCAAACGGCGCTTACAAACTTGTGATTGTGTTGCCAACAATATAATTATTAAGATTGTCACCCACTTCGTCTGTTTGTGTTCAAGATAATTTGTCTCCCTGTTTCTTTATGAGCTCCTATCAAAAGTTGTTCGGAGTGTAAAGCTGTGTGTGTGTGTGTGTGTTTGAAATTTAATGTAGATACGATGTATTTGTTAAGGATTTACGCTGGTTATGTGCTTAATATTTTGTGCGCAGTCGTAAGTTGTAAAGCAAGAAGGGGTTGGGCTTGATTTCTGAATAAAGTTTCTAGTCAGACACCTCAAATAATAATGACGGTCATATATACTGCAACGTTCCTCAATTTTAAGGTGTGCTTAAATATCGTGCCATCTCTGTCATTTTACAAAGAATTTGTAGTGACAGAACTATATGTAAGCGCGACTTAAAATTGAGTAACGTTTGAGTATTCCAACAATAATGATATAATAGGTACAGCTTGAATGCAGGTCTTTGCTAATAGGCTGAACCGACGTCCATTGGGAGAAGCCTATGTTCAGCTATTCAGATAGCTACGATGATGATAACAAAATCGAAAAGATAATTATTAAACCAGTATGTCTAAACCAACGTCAATAAAACTTATTTTTGCTTGACCTAAAATCAAAATTTTGTTCCTAATTTCAAACTAATTTGGACCTATTTAGATTAGCCACTAATTACCTTATTTGAACTGCCTGAAAAGCGATTAGAACTTGTAATACCACAAATACTCTATTTATAATTTCATCGCAATTAGTTGGCAACGCTAATTAATCGTCGGTTAGCGTTGATCGGCAATTTATTGAAATAATTGATACTTTAGGAACCTAATTTGATTTCAGTTTGTGGGTTGTTTATAACGTCGCATTTCATTTCCTTAAAGAATAGTCTGATTTCTGTTAAAAACTATTTTAACTAAACCATAACTATGCCATAATAATAATGCTTTTTACATCTGTGAAACTTTAAAAAATAAAAAGTACTTACTCCTTTTTCTCTTGGATAAGCCGGTAAACGAGCAGACAGATCACCTGATGGTGAGCAGATAGGCACCTGGAACACCAGGGGGGTAACAAATGCGTTACCGGCCTTTTAGGGATTAGGAATTTGAGGATTGTTGGGGATTCAGGGATTAAGGAGATTGGGGAGAGGTAATTGGATCTATGGTAACGTCAATCACACGATGAAACACAATGCAATTGTTGTTTTACGTCGGTTTTCTGCTCGTCCGTGGTATTACTCAGGTCGAGCCGGCCCATTCGTGCCGAAGCATGGCTCTCACACATAAAATATTGGAATAGACCGCCAAGGAGCGACTTATGGTCGCTCCTTGGCGGTTCACGTTCGCGGTTCACGTTCATATCGTATAATTCTTGACCTCTAGAATGTGTATTAATGAAAATATGCTATAAAATATACGATAATACATAGTTCAAAACGGCACACCAGAGTTCTATTACCAGGCCTATTAAGTTTACTTCTAAAAGCTAACGAAATGCAAACACACTACGTGTATACCTCAGCCTATCCCCCAGGCTCTAGAACACGTATTTATAACCTAACAATACCAAAAAACTACTTTCGATAGACAATGACTTCGCTTTTCACTCAACTCTAATTAAAAGCTTCAATTTAGTGACGATCCATAGTCGACTAAATAAAACCGAGATAGTCAGCCAATCAGCGGCATTCGTTTTGTTTTTTCGATGACGCAATTAGCGCAGTTCTAGCGAGTATCGATAATTGTCTCTGCTCTAGTGATGGACGATGAATTGGGTGTCGATTTCATTAGGCTATTTTGTGTTTGTCAGTTTTTGATGTTTAGTTATTTGTTTATTTGTGTTTTACTGGTTTTTTATGTTTTGTGTTTTAGTTGGTTCGATGATTTAGTAGTTAAATTAAATTAGAAGTAGGTATAGTCGTTTGGTATTGAATACATAATGTTTGAATCAGGAAAGTATATTTTTATTCTCACAATGTTATTCCCTGGCTTATTGCCTAAAATTCTCAATTGTAAAGTCGGATTGCGATTGGATAATAACTCTACTATTCCTTTAGATATTTTAAAAATTATCAGAGGCCTAAAAAACAATATAAAAAATATAACAAAATTCATTTATAAAATAATGCAGCTCTGTGAAACATACATAACGCCACGCCTTTACCCACGAAGGGGTAGGCAGAGATACACATTATCTACGGCACTTAATGCCACTGTATAATCTAACACCCACTTCTCACTATTTATGTTAAGTCGCATGTAATAAGGGGTGAGCCTATTGCTATATACCGAACACAATTCCAGACTCCGTGCTACTACTGAAAAACCCAGTAATACTTTGCCCGGGAATCGAACCCGAGACCCTTTGCCCGGCCTCTACGAAAAAACTGTGTCTATTTACCGACTTCACAAAGAGGTGGAGGTACTATCGATGTTCGGATATTAATTTTTTTGGGAATTACAGTCCATTCAATACTTCATTTATAATGTAGATAAATCTAGTTAACTTCTCTGCTAAAACATCAGTACTGAGTTAGATTGCTTTACAAGATGCCTGCAAAACCAGAGCGAGCCAATCCGCCATCACATTATACTGTTAGCGCGGGAAATTGCTGCTCGCATTCATTTTGGCGCCAAACAGGGTTGCTAGCTTCAAATTATCGTTCTATGCAGTCTATGCTCGACAAAAGAGGTTTTAATTTATGGCTTTAGTGTCTTATTTTGTTTTTTTTTTTGGTCGTGAATTGGTTTTATAATTTGTAGTTTGACGTTGGTGTTAAATATTATGTTGGTATTCGTTTAAGAAATACTTCGTGTAAAAATAATGTAATCGTTGTTGCTTGTTTATTCATTAGTATGTAGTTATAGTTATTAACGTCCTTTGTTTTACAACCTTGTTACATTGCGTTCATTTATGTTTTAATATGCTTGACAAAGTCGTTTTCTTACAGCTGATAGTTAACAAAAAAGTGTTGTGTTACATTAACACTTGCGATAATATAATTAAAAAAGCTCTAGTTCTGAAAAAACGAGTCCAAAAAAAGAAAAAAAAACATTTTTAAATTACCAACAAAAATTATTCAGCCGACCCATTTTTACGTCGGCAACCCTAATCCGGGGCAGCCGCTAATGACCACAGATTATACTAATCAGTTTGCACGGCCAGCATCGATATTAGAACATTATGCCTCTACTCTATGGTTTCACTGGGACTTTATAAGCATTACAGGGACTGTTTATGTTAAAGCGAAAAAAAGGAAGCACGCACGTCTGCCTAGTTTTTTTTTGATAGACACAAGTTAAGTACTAACCTGAAAGAAAGGGTAAATTTTAGGAAAATGTATAATTCACTAGCATACAATTTACCACAAAGAATTTAAATGGGATAAGCCGGTGAACGAGCACGCGGATCACCTGATGGTAAGCAATCGGCGCCGGACGCCGAAACACCATAGCGTTACAAGTGCGTTACCGACATTTTAGGACTTTTGAATTTGAGGATTGTGGGGGATTCGGGGATTGGAGAGACTGGGGAGGGGGGGGGGGGTAATTGGGCCTCTTGTATCCTCACTCGCACGACGAAACACAACGCAAGCGTCGTTTCACGTCGATTTTCTGTGAGGCCGATTTTCGCTCCGGTCGAGCCGGCCCATTCTTACTAAAGCATGGCTCTCCCACACTTAAAATGTGTTATTCCAAACCATAATCTATGCCTGTTCTAAATTCAATCCCAATCCCTTCAGACGTTTTGACGTGATTGAGTTACAAACATATCTACACATAAACTTACAAACTTTCGTATCTCTATTATTATAACAACATAACATAACATCACGCCTTTTATCCCCGAAGGGGTAGGCAGAGGTGCACCTTATGCCAAGATACAATGTAACACCCACTTTTCACTATTTATGTTATGAGTCCCATGTAATAGGGGGTGAGTCAATTGCCATATACCGGGCATAATTCTAGACTCCGTGCTACAACTGAGATTTTTTTTTAAAACCCAGTAATACTTTGCCCGACCCGGAAATCGAACCCGAGACCCCTTGCTCGGCAGTCGCACTTGCGACCACTCGGCCAACGAGGCAGACTAATATTATAACCTTAGATGAAAATCTAACATTTATGCCTTAACACTCCATTGAGATGGCTATCACATCCAAAATCAGTGTATGCGAAACCAACTCACTCTCAACTTATTCCTAACTTAACAAACTATCATATTATAGAAGATGAAATGTATCTACCTGTGATCTACAATGAATAAATGAATTTGAATTTGAATTTGAATGAAAGTTGGAACTAAGCTCGATAACTTGCCTGTTTCTTAGTGAAGCTTAGCCTCGACCTAACTAGTATCTAGACTAGTACAAATGGGTTTCTTAGTATAGAGAGCTGGCTATGTGCAAATGCTTAAGTTAGGAATATGTTGGGAATATGTTTTTTGGGTGAATTGTTGCAAGTATTGACTGCTGGAATTTTGAGGTAGGACTCTCGAGTCAGATGGTTTTGGATATGAAAATGAAAATAAGAGATACAACTCATGTGTATCGCAAAAGTTGACTTTACATAACATAACACCACGCCTTTTTATCCCCGAAGTGGTAGGCAGAGGTGCACATTTTGGCACTGAATGCCACTGTACAATGTAAGACCCACTTTTCACTATTTATGTTATGAGTTCCATGTAATAGGGGGTGAGCCTATTGCCATATAACGGGCTCATTTCCAGACTCCGTGCTGCTACTGAGATTTTTAAAAACTCAGTAATACTTTGCCTGACCTGGGAATCGAACCCGAGACCCATGCTCGGCAGTCGCACTTGCGACCACTCGGCCAACGAGGCAGTCTTCAATAAACGTAGACTTTAATGTGATTATAAATGATCTTAAACATATACGTAGCAGAACTGGTGAAAGTATTTCAGCATTCAAAGTTATAATTGCCTTTTTGCTAGAATAAAAAATTCGATGAAGTAAAATTTCCTTTAATCTTTTTTTTTAACGTTGCCCCACACTAGGATTATCTCCTGTGTCGTGGGTGCGTTTACAAACATACAAGTTCACATATACATGACACCCAGACCCGAAACAACAATTTGTGGATCACACAAAGTGTTGTTCCGTGCGGGAATCGAACCCGCGACACGTTGCACGGCAGCCGGTTGCCCAGCCACCGCACCAACCGTGCAGTCGATTCTTTTGGATCAATTTCTCAATCGCGGATATTAATCAGTATATGAGCAATTTCGATTTTGAATTACTATTTTCTAAGATGTGCTACGTTTTACTTGAATTAATAATGTTTTCACATAAATATTTCAACATTTACCAATAAAAGTAATCAGGAAGTTTCTGAAAAAAAAAATGTATTGCCATTTTTTTAATAAAATTCAATCTTTATTAATATTAAATATTTACGTCACTTTTTGTCCTTATATTCACAAGTACACGAAACGTAATTTATCAAATACTATAATTAAACAACCTTTTACGCGGTTAGAAAAAGAAGACTGACTTTATTAAAATATTGCCAACATTAAAAAACAGAGTTACGTTTTGATACACAATTTAACACCCAGACCTATCAAAACAAAGTTACAAACCAACCATCATTATGTAATATAAAAATGTTATTCTCATATAATAATTATTTATCTTTAAGTTACAATTTTTATTCCTAACATTTCCATAAACATGTAATGTTTGACACAACCTAAACTTTTTGTCAACATATCAGCTGGCATTCTGGCTGTCTCTAAGTATTTTAAGTTTACAATTTTATTGTTCACACAATCACGGCAAAAATGATAACGTACATCAATGTTTTTGGTACGGTTGTGAAACACACTATTCGCAGACAGTTTTAATGCTCCCTGGTTATCATTTAAAATGTTAACAGTATAAATATTATCAGATATTTCTAGTAAAATATTACGCAAGTAAATTGCTTCAGTACATGCCTCAGTGATAGCCATGTACTCTGCTTCTGTGCTTGATAAAGCAACAGATTTTTGCTTTCTAGAAGACCATGAAATGGCACCACCACAGAGCACAAAGCACACACCAGAGTATGACCTTCTATCAACAATATCATTTCCCCAGTCAGCATCAACATATCCCACAAGTTCAGAGTTACCTTCCCTAGTATATGTTAAACCAAAGCTCTTTGTCTTCTTTAGATATTTTAAAATTATTTTTGCATACATCCAATGTTTACTATTAAAACTATTATTAAACTGACTAAGGAAACTAACTGAATACATAATATCAGGTCTTGTCAACACGGCTAGATACATAAGACTACCAATCAACTGTTGATAAGGAACTTTCAAGTTACAATTTTCTTCTTTAACAATATGAAGCTTATCCTCCATTGGAGTATCAAATGTTTTACTGTCAGTCATATTAAACTTTATTAACAATTGGTTTATATAACTTTCCTGACTTAGTGTAATAACACCTTTGTTTTTATTTACATTTACACTCATACCTAGACATTGCTTTACAACTCCCATATCTTTGAGTTTAAAATTAGAAGATAAGACCTGTTTTAAATTTTCTGTTTCTGAAACATCATTAGAAAAAACAAAGAAATCATCGACATACAGAGTAACAATTGTTTTATATCCATTATTATTTCTAATATATAAACAAGACTCTATTTCAAGACGTTTATAACCCATACCCAGCAAACAGTCATCCACCTTCTTGTACCAGGCCCTTGAGGATTGCTTAAGGCCATAAATTGCCTTTTTAAGTTTTAAGACTTTACCGTATCCCTGAGACTCAGGGAAACCTTCTGGTTTTTGCATGAATATAGTTTCCTCAAGGTCCCCATTCAAAAAAGCAGTTGTAACATCAAGATGTGTTATATCTAAGTTTAATTTCACAGCCAATGCAAATAGCAGTCTAGGTGTGGCATGACGCACTACTGGTGAATACGTTTCATCGTAATCTACACCCTTCTTTTGCATGAATCCTTTGGCTACAAGCCTTGCACGGTAACGCACTTTATTGTCACTGTCAAATTTCTTTTTCAATACCCACTTACACTTCACTACGGTACCACTCACTAGAATATCGACCAATTCCCACGCATTAGTATCTTCAAAAGATTGTAGTTCCTCCTGCATAGCTTTGTTCCACTCCACAGATTCTGGTCCATTCATAGCTGATTCAAGTGTTATCTGGTCATCACAAGAATTAACATTAACTCCGACACACACCTGGCTATAACCGTATCTATCTGGATGTTTTCTGGTACGTTTTTCTTTTTGAGGTATCACAGGATCAGGTAAAGTGATATTAGGTGATTCGTCATTATTTGACACATCATAAAACTCCTCTGATGAGTTGATTGTTGTGTCTTCCAGAAAATTTGTGCTGTCATCGCTCATGACCGTGGTCTATGATAAATCTGTGTTTGTGTTATTTTTATTTTCGCTCACACTATCACTTTCACTGTTTGATGACTGTATTCTTTCATCCACAATTGCTTGTACTAAGTCTGACGTATTGGATTCCATGATGGTGACATCTCTGCTTGTGATAATTTTCCTTGTTACAGGATTATACAGCCGGTAACCTTTAACATTGTCTCCATATCCCAGTAGGTAATGCTCTGTAGCTTTCTTGTCCCATTTCAATCTTCTCTCTTTGGGTACATGTACCATTACCTTACTTCCGAATATTCGCACATGGCTAATGTCTGGCTTCTTACCGGTCCACAGTTCGTACGGTGTCTTTTCATTTAAACTAGCAGCTGGTGTCCTGTTTTTTAAGTATACAGCCGTATGAACCGCTTCTGCCCAAAATTGTTTATGTAGTTTTGCATCAAACAGTAGACATCGGGCTTTTTCAACTATAGTCCTATTGAAACGTTCACATAGCCCATTTTGCTCAGGTGTATAGGGATTTGTCCTTTGATGTAATATCCCACTTGCCTTCAAGAAATCTGACATCTCATTTGAGCAAAACTCTCTCCCATTGTCACTTCTTAGTACCTTTATGCTTTTGTTAGTCTGAGTCTCAACCATCTTCTTAAACAACTTGAACTTGTTGAAGACCTCACTCTTGTTTTTTAGAAAATAAACAAAAGTCATCCTGCTGTAGTCGTCTACCAGTAGCAAGAAGTATCTAGACTGCCCAATTGACTTGTTCTCCATTGGTCCACACACATCCACATGCACAACTTGCAAAAGTGCGTCACTTCTATTACTGCTCTGTGGAAAAGGTAGCCGAGATTGCTTACCTTCGCAACATACTGTACAATTTGATTTACTGGCGTCTGCCTTATCATTGTATGATAGTCCTACTACAGCACCATTTTTCATAATCTCCAGATGCTTGCTGTTAATATGCCCTAGCCTCCTGTGCCAAACCATACTCGATGTTGCTGCTGTAGCTGCTAACAAACTGTCAGACTTGATGTTTAACCGGTACACACCATTCACCAGTTCAGCTACGCCGAGAAGTCTTTTCTGCTGATTTCTAATATAACAATATCCTTTCTGGAAACTTACTTTGTTACCATTCTCAATCAGTCGACTTACTGACAACAGATTCGTCGTGAGGTTGGGTACGCATAGAACATTCTTAATTCATGCTCTGTATTATTCACTATGGTAGTAATCAGTGTGTCTCCTGTACACAAAACTGGTACACTCACTTGATTTGCGACTATTATTTCTTTCGTTGTTAGGTTATGCGACTTGTTTATCACGTCTTTTTCGCTGGCAATCATGTGTGTGCTGGCACCGGAATCTACGTACCAGTCGCGTTGACTGAACTGGCCGTTTAAAAACACCGCACTGAACGCATTTACTTGTTTGTCTTTCAGTAAAGGACATTGGTTTTTGTAATGTCCAGTCTGTTTACATTTGTAACATTTTACAATTTTGTCATTTGACTTACTTGACGTTGATGCGTCAGAAGTGTTGCCACTTTTTATCCCTTTCTTCTGTCTATTTCCATATTTGTTTTTGGAAATAAATGCGGTTTCCGGTTCATTGCTGCCAACATCATAACTCATATCAAGAAGTTTTGTTTTAATGGCGTCTGCTGTGATTGACATACCTGAATGCTCAATTGCCATGATCATTGGTGAAAATTTTTCGTGTAATCCAGCGAGCAAAAGGGATCCGATCCATTCGTCATTGATCCGGTTCCTTTTAATTTTTGCGCTGTGTCCACCAACTGAGAGACGTATGAGGTCATCGAGTCACTGCTTTCTAGACGTATTGAAATTAGACTTCTTAGTAGGCTAATTCTTCGCGTGAAGCCGGTGTCATCAAAGAGATTTTTGAGTTTCTTCCATACATCATACACTGTTGTTTCACATTTGATGTGTACATATAAACTGGGATCGATCGTCATTACCAGCTTAGCTTTTGCTTTTTGAATAACAACGGCGTCGTCTTCCTTTGTTCGATGGTTGATGTCGACACCCTCCAATATCAAAAAAATTTCTGCCGCGAAAGCCCACTCATCATAATTTTCACGCCCCCTGAGTTTAGGGACGTTTATTAGATAGTTTCCTGCCATTTCACTGCGAAATTACTAGACTATTTAATAAAAAATTGGGTCTGGGCCCATAACCTATAATTAAACAACCTTTTACGCGGTTAGAAAAAGAAGACTGACTTTATTAAAATATTGCCAACATTAAAAAACAGAGTTACGTTTTGATACACAAATTAACAAATACCAATCCAAAACATTGATTTTTCTGTTTTCTGATATGTCTTTTGTCTGATAAATTAATTTTAATAATTTTGGGTCATAGCATTGATGCTCTTTGACATACGGTGACAAAAAGCAAACAAGTTACAAACCAATCCACTGCGAGCAAGCGATAAACTGCCAAGTGAAATTGGCAGTGCAAACACCGCGCGGTCACCGGTGACCGCACCCTATTGTTCTTTAATTGTATCTATAATGACGGTACTCAAAGAGAAACTCAAGTAGAAAAAACTAATATATTTGTATTGAGACTGAAAAGATATTTAATGGATAAATTCTATTATACTCTTAAAGACTTTTTTGATGTTAGCATCTAAATAATATTATTTGTAAACTATATTTTTAATGATTAGATAAAAAATTTAATAATTTGTTAATTAATAATAATAATTGGTCTTTGTTTGTTTATATAATTTGATTGTTAGTATTAATTATTTGTATTACAATTATATTATATTTCCTTGCTGTGCCGGACAGGGTTCACAATAATCAGTATTATTCTATATTACTACCCAAGTCAAATATTGTGGAACGCAAAAAACATTTGTATTTTGTATTTATTTCTCAGTAGGACAGTGTTATAGACGGATGCTGCTGATAATTATTATGATGATTGGTGCTGACTCAATAAACGACGAGTAGGATTCATAGACTGATATTTCGTTCCCTGCTGGGGAAAAGGGGGCGGACAGTTGTGAAACATACAAAAAAATATACTATTACTGTTGAAGTGGTTGGTTTTCATTTAGATAAATAATGGACACTACCTCTCTATATACGTAAAACAAACACAGATTAACAAATGACATCCTGCACGGTTAACTTCCCAAAGAAAAACTAGATGGGGCTACTTGTATGATTTAGATATATAAGATTATAAAATTTGCCTTATTACAACAATTACAACTACTTATTTATTAAGCATTTAGAAAACACTGCCCATCTTGCTGGAATCTAAATCCAAAAGACAGATATATTATCATAAAAATAAATGATTGAAATTTTTTTCGTGGTGTCGCCAGTACGACGAACAATATTATTGCCTGCACTACCACGAATGAAACTCAAAATCTACCAAACCGGAGCCACTGAGAACTTAACGGGTTGTTACTGTGCTTTGATATTTTACAGTGCTTTAGTATCCAAAAAGCTCATTTACTAGAGGTCCTAACAATACCTACAGGAAAATGGTCACTACGGAAGTGCATGCTATTTAATAGTTTAGACATGTTAGACCACACGCCGCCCAACCAGACCCAGAGCCGAGCGCACGGCGCGTCGCGTTTCGCACGCGCCTCAAAGAGCCATCAGACCACCACAGATGGGGCTCAACAGGGCTGATGTGTATATGCAGCCGCGGAGAACGTAAACGATTACCAGGGCTCCGGTTCGAAGTGCAGGAGTGGTTTTTAGTCTGTAAGAGCCTGACACTCCCTCTCGCCTCACCCAGGCGGGAGAAGTAATTGGATGATTTTCCCCCGTTAAAAAATATATATAGCCCGGGCGGCAGAAATCATTAGATCATTTTCCCCCCTCAAAAAAACCTACCAAACTATTAACCTAAGCCCAAAATATAAATACCTTTCTATGTCTTTATGGCTCTGTTTGTGTTTGACCGAGTTCACTCATCCGTGTTACGCCAGGAGCCTGTGTACCTTTGTTTTATATAAAAAGCCCAACCTGAATGTTTCAGGCTCGCTATTTTTGTTTTGAACCAAAAATATACTTTTAGTACCATGTTATACAATTTTATTTAGAGGGAAGTCAATTAAACGTCGCATTGATTTACAAGAAAATATTAAGGGGTTTGGAATACTTACTTCTCTAAAACTATTCTGATGGTGACCATTAATGTATTTAAGAGGTACTGGGTACTCTAAATAGATCTGTCAATTCCATGACCATTTTAGTATGGGAGAGCCACGCTTCTGCACGAATGGGCCGGCTTGACCGGAACGATACCACGGCCTTACAGAACACCGACGTGAAACAACGCTTGCGTTGTGTTTCGTCGTGTATTTGAAGTTACCGGAGGCGAAGTAGCGGGTAGACGTTAACTGTTAATAAAATTCTTCCATCATCGTGTTTAATAATAATTATGATTTAATCACCGAATTTTGTGTCTCAAAATAAATCGAGGGATCTTATATAAACCAATTCATAAAAATAGGGTAAAAGCACCAATTACTTTCACGCAGATAGAAAAGACAATTGCTACCGCACTTGTGTCTCTCCAGTCTATATTCACAAGCATTTCCCATATTTAAATACGAGCGAACTGAAGTGTTTTCAGAACTTACTTAGCCTGAAACTCTATTTCAGTGAAACCTGTGTTTACTCTGAAAACTGGAGTATTTATTTAACAATCTTGTATTTTAGTTGTGCGGTGAGCTTTGAGAAAGGTTTGTAATGGTGCAGCTACCTTATAGGAAAGACTGTTTTATGTTTTACTGAGGAACTTTGAATTGTTATGATTATGTGGAACTGTTTCCTTAGTAGACTTATTTCCTTTCATCATCATCATCATCAGCCTGTATCCGTCCACTGCTGGACATAGGCCTCTCCAATGGCACGCCACTGAGCTAGGTCGTCAGCTCTTACCTTATAGTTCCTTTATTTATTTCTATATTTGACTTATATATTTAAAAAAAATTAAAAATATAAAAAGCACTAGCCCCCCAGTAATGGGAGAAATCCAAGCTACTGATGGTCAGGGCTCCAGAGAAAGGAATTTCCGGACAATACGCGCCGTGTCCAGAAGTACTGCTCTCTTCATTAGGCCCTTGACCGAACCATCTAACGCTAGCCTACTAATAAACTTAATCGCAACGCTAAAATCGGCAGTTTGCGTTGCGGCGTCGTGAAAATGAGCATTTTATTGTCGTTCGGTAGGGTAACCAGTTCGTCGTGATTTTTTTTGTGGATAGACGTGTCTGCCATGGACCATCGTGAAAATCTTATTTGTTATTAAGAAGACATTACTTTGCTGTGCTGGAACGAACGGTGCGATGCGGCGACGCAACTCGGTTATGTGTTTCGGCCCTTACAACATAACATAAAAAGAACCTCTGTTTGTTCAAAACACACAACTTCTAAAATATTTGTATAACAAACTATAAAACTACGCTACGATAACATTTACCTTAGCGTGAAACGGCACGCCACAAAGTTACGTATAAACACAACAACACTCCACTATCTGGCTTCCAACTTCAAATTCCCTAGTGTGAAATGGAACGTCGCGACCATAGACTATAGAACGTTTCAATGTGAAGTTTTCATTCTGTGGAACTTGTTGGTTGGTTTCAAATTGTTTTTATAGAGTAATTTGTTTATGGACTGGTTCTAGTCCAGAATTTGTAAACAAGACTACTGAGTTTGAAGTCTTCAATTCTATCTCCGAACGATTTTTAATTACCTATTATTTTTTCGGCTTATTCGTATAATTTTTTTTTATGGCATAAGCCGGTAAACGAGCAGACGGTTCACCTGATGGTAAGCAATCGGCGTAGCCCATGGACACCTGAAACACCAGAGGCGTTACAAGTGCGTTACCGGCATTTTGCGGATTAGGAGTTTGAGGATCGTTGGGGATTCAGGAATTGCGGAGATTGGGGAAGGGGAGGGTAATTGGGCCTCTGGTAACCTCACTCACACGATGAAACAGAACGCAAGCGTTGCTTAATGTCGGCTTTTTGCGAGGCCGTGGTATCACTTCGGTCGAGCCGGCCCATTCGTGTCGAAGCATGGCTCTCCCACACTTAAATACTACTACTATAATATTTGAGGAACCCGACTAGTTTCAAACCATAGAGGCTCATATTCATGAGCAGCATTCCGCAACACACGATGCGGTGACTGTCGCGTTCCTATTGTTTGCTTAATTTAGTAGGAATTTCGATTGTCGATTTTGTCGTAAAATCCTCCAATAAGTGGCGAAAAGAGAATTACAAAAAGATAAGTCTATTCCATGTGCCATTAATATCGTGCACAATTCTAGACTTCGTACTTTTACTGAAAAATCTTATTAAACTGTCAAACACCAAGCGGTCACCGGTGACCGCAACCTATTGTTCTATAATTGTGTCTACAAAACTGGTACTCGACGAGTTAAAACTCTCATAATACTTTACTTGACTGTGCCATAATGTGCACCTCTGCCTACCCATTCGGGGATAAAAGGCGTGATGTTATGTTATGTAGACTGAACAACTCTTTGTGTGATCTACAGATGGTTTTGCCGGATCTGGGCATCATGTGTATGCAAACTTGTATGTTTGTAAACACATCCACGGCATAGGAGAAACTCCTATTGTGGGGCTACGTAATAAAACTTCTCTCACAGTTTAATTTGTAACTAAAGACTGCAATAGCATTCTATATATTCTATATATTTAGTATTCTAGCGTCAAACTCAGTTATTTCTCGTGCCCCCGAGAATTGATGGGCTCAAGTTTCCATTACGAGGCCTCAGAATTTGATCGACATATCTTGTTTTTGCAGACATTGTATGTTTTGTTGTCTTTAGTGTTTAGCTGTTCATTGATTATAGAGCGGAATTCATTTGTTTCCACCCCAGCTCTCCCCACGGGTGTCGTGGAAATCATTTAAGGGACTAATATTTAACAGGGACCGGACCGTTTATATGTAATCTTATAAACCATCATCCAACCCCAACCGGACTGGCAAACTAGATATTATGATAAATCCGTACTTTTTCTTAATTCTTTTTCATCATTGATAGGTTATCGTTTGGCCACCATCTCGCCTGGTAGTACGCGATGATGTGGCCGACGATGGAGCACGTCTTTTAGAGGTATTTAAGAGAAGAAAATCATCGAATGACTTCTACCCGCCTGGGGGGAGTGAGGGAGTGTCAGACTCTTACTGACTAAAAACCACCCCGTTCCTACTCGTGCCCTTCGAGCCGGAGCCCCGGCAACCCACTTAGTCCTCCACGGCTCCTTATCGGCATCAGCCCTATTGGACCCCGTCTACCTCTATAACACTGTTAGTCCTCCGCGATGGAGCAGTCTACCTATGAGTAAACTATTCACTCGGGACTTAAAGCAACCTAAGTTGTCGAGAAACACAGATTCCGGTACGTAATTTCATTCCTTAGCGGTTCACACAAGATAACTTGATGTGAAACGCTTGGTCCAAATGGGTAGAATGTCCACCATATAAGGGCCACCCTTATATTATTGACCATATAAGGATGGCTCTTATATGGTGGACAGTCCACCCTGTCATTCTTCCCCTATTTTGAGAAGAGGCATATTCCAGCTATGGATTCTAATAGGTCTCGCTAGATAAAATGTATTTTTATACAGCATAGTTATACAGTTACACAAACCACTTTACGTTTCAAAGAGAGGAAATAGAGGCAACCGAACAAATTATTACCTAAACAAATACAAAAACATTGATCAATTCACTGCATAACACATGAACTCACGACCCCAAACTATACAGTAGCTAACAAAGCCATTACTATAAGTCATAAGATTAACGATCGAAGCTATTTATTGGCTAACAACATAATGTTTTGCACTAAAATGAGGTTATTGTTCTATTCTAGACAAAGAGTGACAAAGATGGCAAGATAACGTAAACATCTGTCGTTTATCTCATCTTTATTTTTTGAAGGCGGAAAATCATCTAACGATTTCTCCCACCTTAGGTGACACGAGAGGGTGTGTCAGACTCTTACTGACTAAAAACCACCCCGTTCGTTCTCCTGATGTTCATGTGCATCTTGCAATAAAAACGTTAAAGATACTTAATGTATTGTGTTTAGGAGAGCCATGCTTGGGTACGAATGAGCCGGCTCGACCGGAGTGATATCATGATCTCATAAAAAACCGATGTTGTTTCAACAACGCTTGCGTTGCGTTTCGTCACGTGAGTGAGGACACTGGAGGCCCAACTACCCCCCACGCCCATCTCCCCATTCCTCGAATCTAAAACAATCTTCAAATTCTCAATTCCCAAAAGTTGGTAACGCAGTTATTACGCCTCTGGTGTTTCTGGTATCCATGGGCGGCGCCGATTGCTTACCATCAGGTGATCCGTCTGCTCGTTTACCGGCTTATGCCATAAAAAATATTTGTACGTGTGTTGAAAGTATAACTTATCAGTAAGCTATCGATTATTAAAAGAGGTGTAAACAGAATTGCTCATATTTTATCAAACACTCATTCTTTTATAGTGTACATACATACATAACATCACGCCTTTTATCCCCGAAGGGGTAGGCAGAGGTGCACATTCTACCACAGTACAATGTAACACCCACTTTTCACTAGTTGTTATGAGTCCCATGTAATAGGGGGTGAGCCTATTGCCATATACCGGGCACATTTCCAGACTCCGTGCTACTACTGAGAATTTTAAAAAACTCAGTAATACTTTGCCCGACCCGGGAATCGAACCCGAGACCCCTTGCCCGGCAGTCGCACTTGCGACTACTCGGCCAACGAGGCAGTCATTCTATAGTGTAATATTAGGTATTTTACTAAATAATATAAATAATTGTAAATAATAATTTATTTCGACTTTTAAATACAATAAAATGTCCAAAAATAATCACACTGTCCTTATTTAATTAGTTTTATGGTATACCTAATTAAGTTTCGCATAATTCTATCATTTTTTCGTACAAATTTAATAGTAAAGTATTGTTTTTGATATAAAAAAAAGTATTGTACAGTATTCTATATTTATAATTTAATTATTAAATTTAGTATTTAAGTTCCGCATTTCTTATTCAATAGGAAACAATTTTATTACGTAGCATCTGATCTCATACTAATATAGACAAAAATAGCTTGAAATTTTTTGACCAACCCTAAAATTGAAATCAAGACCTCAGAAGTTGTTGACTTGCAATACAATGAGAGAGATTTAATACAAATTTATTGACTTACACAGTACTGAAGGTGCGATATAAAAATGAGTTTAAATAAGTACCCAGCAGCTGTAGCCAAATGCCACTTAGCGCTTGTCTACTTGTAGAATAGAAACCCAAATTATATGGATTTGACGTAAATTTTGACACTTGTCAGTGTCATCCCCATACATTTTGATTTCTACTCTCTCTGTAGACAAGCGCTAAAGTGGCGTTTGGCTAAAGGCCCAGGACATCTTGTAAAAGAGTAAGTTCCAAAATTTATGTCATCTCGCAATCTTCGACATAAAAGGTAATGTCTATACGTGACACGAAAGTTTAAGGAATTACTACAGAGCATTTCTGATGACTTCCACTCCAAAGAAGATATTGGGATGAAACGCTTATTACGTGAATTATTATCTGTGTGATCTGACTATCGATGACGTATCGATTTCGATGCAAGGGTCTGACAGAATAGTCCTTTTTTTGAGACAAGCCCACCACAACCTCCCTAAACTGCTGCAACTTCTATAAGCCAAGATCTACAGTATATACAACCCGAAAACACCGGAATATTGAAGTCCGTCGCATCCCATGGACATCAATAACTGTCTTAGTTCCTGCAAGGAAATGAATCAGAAGATATTATAAGAGCAAAAATATACCAGTTAGCACGAATTTTAGAAATGTACTCGGTATATGGCCATAGGCTCACCCCTTGTTACATTCATATCATAAATGTGAAAAGTGAGAGTTGCATTGTACAGCGGCAGTGCCGTGATGTGCACCTCTGCCTACTACTACGGGGATAAAAGGCGTGATGTTATGTTATGTTTATTTATCGAAGAAGCGATGACCGTTGGGGTAAACGTGTTTTGGCCTTCGTTTAGTATATATTTTTCGATAAATGATGAAAATGAAAATGAAAATGAAAATGAAAATGAAAATCCTTTATTTGTAAACATAGGTTATATAAAGTTGTTGAATGATTGATATATAATGCAATACAGCGAGTTCTTCTATGTTTTGCCTTAAAGCATACAAATTTATATAAGTTTTAATAAATAGATTAATTTAACCCTCTGCAACTGACGTGGCCAAACTGTCACAATTCAACTGAGGTGTATATTATACCAGACACCATTTCAACAGCAAATACCTTTGTAGAATTAAAGTATAGCGAGCACCATACAGCAAGGTACTCGCAGCAGTGATGCTCGTATTTGAAAAATGACGGTATAACACGTGACTTTGTACTTCGCGGTGTCTGTGGGACCACACGTCAGCTGCAGACGGTTAAATTAGAAAACAAAATTACATTAATAGTCATTTAAATATCTACACAGGAATAAAACATTTATTATGGGGGTTAAACCACTGAACCATCGTCATCAGTCATATCATGAGCTTTAATCCCTAATGCGAAATGTCATAATTTAATTAAGGAATATAATAATATGGGATGTCATGATAAGCACAGAATTACATAGAATCCAATGTCAGGATGTATCAGAATTTAAGTGGTCAAATTAAAAAGAAAATGAAGAGTATAGAATGTCACATGTACGTTCTACATAGGCAAATCTATGGTCAATCTGATTAGAATCACCCAAGATAGTCAGGGTTGGTTACATTTTTTGAAAAACCAAAAATTTACATATATTGCAAATCGGATATAGCAGGTCTAGCATCTTTCTTCTAAATAGTCATTAATTTTATAATAGCACTTAGTTACCAAAAATTCATGTAGTCGTTTTTTAAATATATTAATATTGTCAATTTCTATTACGTCTTTAGGTAACTTATTAAAGATTTTGGGTGCCATACCTAAAATGTTTTTGTTGAAGATGGCTTTCTTATGTTGTGTAGCGCAGATCCTATATTTATGACGTTTACTTTTTGGGTGGGTGAACAAGTGGATGTTAGTTTTTACGTAGCTGGCAACCTCAAATATGTAAAGGGAGGGCAGAGTTAATAGTTTTAGTTCTTTAAAATATGGTTTACAGCTGACTGTGCTTTGTATACCACATATTGCCCTGATGCATTTCTTCTGTGATTTGAACGCCATTTCTCTATCCGGCGAATTTCCCCAGAACAGAAGCCCGTATCGCAATGTTGATGAGACATAGCCGTGGTACGCCGTGATTAATGTTTCCTGATTTGCCACTTTTTTTAAGTTGTATAGCGCGAAGGAGGATTGGCTAAGTTTTTTGCAAACACTATCAATGTGGGATTTCCAATTTAGGTTCTTATCGATCCAGATACCCAAGAATTTAGCATGGTCAGTCTCTTCAATATTTTTCCCGTCATATCTTACGTGAAACCTGTTACCACTAATTCTTTGTGCAAATGATATGTAAGTTGTTTTCTCTAGATTAATTTTCAATTTATTTGCAGTTAGCCAGGTTATGATGTCGTTTAAGTTATCATTAATTTCTTTTTCAAAGGTCTCGTCATTATTATTTTTAAACAGTATAGTGCTATCGTCCGCGAATAAGATCATGGGGTTGGTGATTATGTTGGTGATGATTATTAGGTTGGTGATGATGCTAATTAAATTTCAAATTGTCTAATGTTTGGTTATTGCCTCACACGCGCAATCAATTTGGTACAGTTATAAGCATTAAAAGTATCTATTCCATTTTATCTTGAACAAAACGCGTGATTTTGTATTTTACTAAAGCCAACTCTTAAATTTAGATATAAAATTAAATATATTCTATGTAATTAATATTTGTAGCTTGTACAAAACTCCCAGCTGACACGTGTGAATATACACAATTACACATCCTATATAAAATGTATTTTCGTAGAAAATAGGACACATATTCGTAGCTATATGAATTCTATGAATTATAAAGATGTATGCACTACATGAGCACGATTATTCCACGAAGAGGTAAGCACAGAAGTTTTAACTGGAATTATTCGTAATTTTCATACCAATTCTTACTAACTAGTATTGTTACTCCATAATTTCGAGTGTTTCTATTCAGGGTGGAAATCATCCAATGTCTTCTCCCGCCTTGAATGATGCGAGAGAGAGTATCAAACTCTCACTGACTAAAACACCCCGTTCCTACTCCTGCTCTTCGAACCGGAGCCCCGGCAACCCGTTAAGTGAGGGAAGATAGTGGCCAAACGTCGGCCCATCATCAGCGCTACTTGGCTTCATCTGTAGTGATTGGCATATTAATGGTAGGTATTGTACCTCTATATTTGGATTGTTAGATCATGCCAATCAAAATACACCTACGTTTGCATATTTACATTTTAGCATTGCAACTGGTCTGTTAGGTACTTTTTTTCATGGACCGTCTTTCAGAAAGCTGTCGGTGTATTGTAACTTCCATAGCTAGCATCTAGGAGGACTTTACTTAATAGAAAATTTTCCAACATTATATTCCAATTCACCCAGAAAATGTGGAATAAAAAACAAATAAAGCCAAACAGCGCCTTTGAAACTCCTTTAGTTTTAAGGATGTCCATAAGCCGCATTGATTCAAAGGCTTGTGCCTTGTTTGTATAGTTATACACGAATAAAAAATCGTGAATAAAAGGTAAATATAATACTTTCTACTGCTGAGCAAAGTCTCCTTTCACACTTAGAAAGTTTTAGCATGAGCATTAATCACCACGCTTGCTCATTGCGGGTTGGCGATTTCAAACTTATAATTAGAAATTACAATTCTAGGTTTCCTCACGATGTTTTCCTTCACCGTTTATCAGTGGTGTCTAAATAATCTTAGAAAGTACATATAACTCGGAAACGTCACATAGGCATTTGCCGTTGGTAGGTTTCGAAGCCGCACACTTATGATTGAGAAGCGCCCGTCTTAACCTCTGGGGCACAACGACGCCTCTTATATTAATATAATTTAATATTCTAAACATTGTGTAAATACAATTCAGAATTTTAGATGAGCTCCAACCGATTTTGGTTATCAATTCTCATTGCGAGACGAAACTCGCTAAGTGATGAAGTTTTTTCTCTTTGGTAAAATATACCAAGGGTAATGTATTGGACATGATTCACTTTCGTTTTTGTTTTTCGTTATTTTTCTTTTGTTTAGTTTTATTTTTAAATCGAAGACCTGTAAGCAATGTTGTGAATTAGATTAATGGTTCGATTTTACAATATTGATTGTAAAAGCGATTACAAAAATGGCTTTGACTTTGTTTAGCAGAGTAGAATAGTTATTCTGTATTTGTAAGAGCTGATTCAATAAAAGTTATTTATTTATCTGTTGGGTCTATCATGTCATGTGTATGTGATCGTGTGTAATTGTAAACGCACCCACGACGCAGGAGAAAATCATAATCATATAGACAAAAAAAAATAAACGATAAAAAATATAATTTAATCTGTAATCTTTTACTGACCTTTGGAAAAATGGAAACACATTCTTCTTTTTTTTTCAAAATAATTATTTTTGGTAGCTATAGGTATAATCCAGGAGAAGCCATTTTTATGAATGGATTTTTTATGTTAATTTCAACTGATAGAAAGCAATAGGCTTCGCCCATGGACACCTGAGGTGTTACAAAGGCCGGTAACGCACTTACCGGCCTTTGAGGAATTACGTGTTTGAGGATTGTTGGTGATTCGAATAAATGTTCAATCACTGTCCAGCTAAACAATAAAAAACAATTTAATAATGCATACATCAAGAATTTTGAGCTTTATTTATATTATCATGAAATATCTCATATCATTCTTTCATAACTTTTGCCTGATTTGTTTGTTAAATTCAATTCAAAAACAAAATGTTCATTGAATGAGATAACCGTTCAGTTCGAGTCGACGAGTCCAACACTACCCGTCGAAAAAGTCAAATCCATGGTCGATCTATTTCTTTTCAAACGTCATGCCTCATATCATGACGTTTGAAAAGAAATAGATCGATTAGACAGGGGGGTAATTGGGCCCCCGGTAACCTGACTCACGCGATGAAACACAACGCTAAGATTGTATCACATCGGTTTTACTTAGACCAATAACTTGCCTCAATCGCCCAGTCCCCAAGCGGTCACTGGGGATCGTTCTCCAGTTATTTCATTATAGACCTTACAGATATTCGATGTTTCGACACTACTTTTATATGAACAATAATGTTGTGGATTTTTCATAATCGGGGATTAACTGGCATTCCTAAACCTATTTTATATTCACCTCTGCCACTCTTCGAGGAAAAATAGCGATGTGATCTGTCATCTAATAAACATCCAATCCTGAATCAAACTCCACGGTTCGATATCAAGGAAAATAAGAAGAAGTAATCAAAAATATGAATAACACTTTATGAGTACGTACAAAAGGACCAATCTCGTTCGTTTATACCAAGAACTCGCTATTACGAGAAATATTCGTAAATACATTATTTATTCGATTCTGTGTAATATACGTTCGCCATTTTGTATCGGATTTATGTAATATTTGTTGGTATAAAACGAAGTGCGTGAGGTTGCCATCTGGCGCATAATATGTAAAACTTTCTTTAGATAAGATGTCCACTCAATACTTGTACCGGCTTCACCGTTGATTCATATTTTTATTATTTAAATATAGTAATATTCGTGCAATACGGCCCTTTTATTCATAACTATTCAATATTAATACTTGAGTATACATAAAATTAGATTTTAGATGTATTCTGAATTGAGAATCTTATTGTTCCTTTATTTCAGGTATGGTCTATGTGAAATACAATACACAAACTAATAAAAAAATTAATAAAATAGAAAATTATATATGAAATAAATTAATACAAACATTAACAAAACTTAAAATTAGATATAATTATTTGCACACGAAGAGACGGCGTCGCGTTTCACTGACTAGTGTCGCGTAACCGGCCACGGAAAATACACGATACACGACACCCTTCGGCCAAAACTGTTTCTTTAGGAAGATCTTCCTCAATATGATTTGGAATCCACACCACGATAACTTGAAGTCAATAATGTGGTTTATGTCTGCATGGACTGACTGCAAGTATTGGACTAGTTTTTTTAACTTATCAAGTGTGTATTACGGTTAGGGGAGCATTTTCAGTGTTTGGTGAGGATGTCAACCTTAGTGCTTTCCGAGGTAACCCAAGTTATGCAGTTATTGCAGATTATGACACTGTACAATGTAACACCCACTTTACACAATTCATGTTATGAGTCCCATGTAATAGGGGGTGAGCCTATTGCCATATACCGGACACAATTCCAAACTCCGTGCTACTACTGAGATTTTTTTAAAAACCCAGTAATACTTTGCCCAACCAGGGAATCAAACCCGAGACCCTTTACCCGGCAGTCGCATTTACGACCACTCGGCCAGCGTGGCAGTCATTCGTTGTGCAATGTAGAATTTGTATCATCGATCTTCTATAATAGTCATCTGACTTCTGTCATCCGTCATTTGTCGTTGAAACTTCAATGTGCGTCGCCATCACAACCAGTCTCGCCAGGCGTGAAGATCATGGCAAACTGTTTCTATATCAAAGAGATCCATAATCCAACAGGTGAACTATCATGGACTGATGATGATGGTGATGAACAGCATGTTCGGTGAATGTCAAGTGATTATTTTACAAAAGTAACTATTTATATCCTCATAGAGATGAATGTATACGAAGCTATTATTATATTTCCAGAGAATATCGAAATATTATTTCCCAAAGGAATATTATACTGAGGTTTAATTAATAATAATTTTGTGGTGTTTTAAGCCGTTATTTGGTAATTTTCCCTGCCATCGGCTTTTGGAAGTACCTATAATTTCCAATGTTCCATAACAGATAATTATCAAGTTTCCAAGAAATTCCCATTTGATGGTACTTAATTTCCCAATCTTTGGGTTAATTGGGAAATTATTTTATGTACGAAATATAGCGAAGATTTTGGTGGTCTGAAAAAGATTCTTAGTAAATAATAATCCGAATTTAATACTAGATTCTGCCATCGGTTTTGCCCTCATTCCTGCGGAATAAAATATAGCCTATATGTCATTCAAGACCATAATCTACCCTTATTTCAATTTACATCTCGATCCATTCAAGCATTTTGGCAGGAGCAACAAATAAACATACATACAAACTATCACATTCATAATATTAGTAGGATTACATAATTATGGATTACTAGCTACTTCCGTGCGTGCGCTCTACTCAGCGTCTATTAATCGTAGCGTGATATTTTGTAGCCTATAGCCTTCCTCGATAAATGGGCTATCCAACGCAGCAATAATTTTTCAAATCGGACCAGTAGTTTCGGAGATTAGCGCGTTCAAACAAACAAAAAACTCTTTAGTTTTATAATATTCGTAAAGATTACGTATAATAGTGTATTTTTTCTTTTCATTATATAATATTATACATTTTCATCCCTGTTCTTTCAACCGTTTTAACGTAAAAGAGTGACAAACTGACAGACACATAAACTTTCACATGTACAATATTTGTAGGATTATCTGACTACGAAATCTTGAAACTAAGAGATAGAAGTATGGAGTAGTGAGTAGGTAAAACAAAACTTTACAGACAAGATAGTAATTAAGAAAAAGTTTAAGGAATAAAAGGCAATAGAATAATAAGCTCAAATAATGTAAGTTTGTTTGGTTATACAACCAAAGTTAGTTATGAATTCATGTCTGAGTGAGCAAGACGTAAACAATATTAACAATAGAAATAGTTATAAAGTGTCCTTGAATAAGTAGTTATAAAAATACTAACTACTCTGTACGGTTTTACCCGCTCTGCTCAGATCCTATTGATCGTAGCGTGATGTTTTATAGCCTATAGCCTTCCTCAATAAATGGACTATCAAACTCAAAAATAATTATTCAAATCGGACCTGTAGCTCTGCAGAATAGCGCGTTCAAACAAACTCCGTTTTATTTAATAATCACATTAACAGCCCATAATGCCCACTGCTAAGCAAAGCCGCTTCTCACACGGGGAAGGTTTGAGCTGAGCTGGTGACCCGGAGGTTTAAGACGCCCACTTCTCATACATGAGGGTGTGGGTTCGATATCTACCAACGGCAAGTACCAATGTGACTTTTTCCGAGTTATATGTACTTTCTAACATTATTTAGACACCACTGACAAACGGTGAAACAGTGGGCATTTATAGGCTGTTGATAATGGCAATATAACTTCTTAAGTGACGATTCTATTACTTCGGTCTTAATTGACGAGTCTATTTCTATTAAATCGAGAAAAAATCCTGGATCTATTACTAAAAACTAGAGCTCTAGTTAAAATCTGTAATTAATTGTAGGTTTTAGCACAGTTTCAGTAATCTTCAACCTGAAATATCATGCTAAGCGGTAGAATTCGAATGAGCTATGGACCAAAAAGGTTATGTCCAAGAGAACGTAACATTGAGCCTCCCGGAGTTTTTATGTTCAACGATAACGAATAAAAATCGCTCGTCTACGCTGCCTCGATTGAAACACGTGTTGCAAATAAAATAGTAATTCCTCTTTATTGTCAAAGAATCGTATCTCTCTCATCCATAAGGCAGAACCAATCAAATAAACATAAACATCGTACCGTTTACTGTATTCCCTAATATATTATTTACAACGAAAGTCCGGAGAACTACGCCGCTTTTGGGAATTTCCCAATAAGGACGGAAGTAAACTATGAATTATGAAAGTGTATTACTTCGGGCAATAATTTCTTTTTTTTTGTTATTGAACCTTTGAGAGAGAATGTGCGACTAATAATTTTATTGCAAAACATTTTTTTTACAATTGTGATTGATTTTAGAAATCAATCTTTCTATATATTTATTTAAAATTCTCTATAAATTACATTTTTAAACACTACTTATAAAATAAAAATTAATATTTAAAAATATAAAAAATAGGAGCCGACCAGTAGCGGGAGCATGGTCCAAGCTACCGGTGGTTAGGGCTCCAGAGACAGAAACCTCCTCACGATACGTGACGTTTCTAGGAGAACTGCCTTCTGTATCAGGCCCTTGATCCATCCACCTAACGCCAGCCTCCTAAGGTGGATGTCGAGGCTTTTAGGGATTAACCCATTGGCCGACACGACTATCGGCACAATGATAGCCGAATCCACACTCCACATGTCGACGACCTCGTGAGCTAAGTCTAGATATTTTATTTGTTTATCTTTCTTAATTTATTAATTAATTTTATATATGTATATATATGGATATATATATTTATTAATGACTGTTAATGAAGCGAAAGAGGTATGTAAGAATCGTAGTAATTGGCGTTCCTTAGTCTCTGCCTACCCCCATGGGAGACAGGCGTGAAGTTATGTATGTATGTATATCCATATATTTATTTAAAATTCTCTATAAATTGCATTTTTAAATACTACTTACAAAAAAATAAAAAATAATATTTAAAAATATAAAAAATAGGAGCCGACCTGTTGCGGGAGCATGGTCCAAGCTACCGGTGGTTAGGGCTCCAGAGACAGAAACCTCCTAATTAATTTATTAATGTATTTATTATTATTACAATTTGTATTCGATCACGGTACCTATATCTACGAAGTTAATAACCTAATACTACATTTCCTAAACAAACAATATCCTAATGAATTCTACGAAGAAAAACTAACAGATTAATTTCCTAATAACAAGAATAAGAACCGAATAAAATCCTCGACCATTACACTAACTTTTCCCAAACACTGGGCCTGATGGGATAAAAGTTTTACTGCATTCCCATTAGCTACGCCATAATATCAAAAATAAAGTAACTTGAATACCCAATACCCAATGGTACGGAGAACGAATGAAGCCAGTGATTAATAAGTCCAGAAATTAATTCATTCATAATTCCATAAGTTCGTTCATTTCATTCATTCGGTGGCGTTGTGATCGGATTTATACTTCGCATGCAGAATGGAATGTGAATTATTACTTCGAATGGATTATGACAGCGGTCTCTTGTGGGTAGCTCATAGTTGAATAATAATATTATTATTTTTACTTTCTGTGTTAAAGTGTGGGAGAGCCATGTTTTGGCACGAATGGAATCGATTACCAGCTTTTCCCATAAATTAAACTAAAATTAACCAAGGTTAAGGTATAAAAACCCAATTCTCATGATAAAATGGTTTAAAAAAGTATCGTCGTTTCTTTATAAATATTACCATAACCTGTATGTAAATAAATAAAAATAATTTTAGCTATAAGAAGTCTATCGCTCCTGAAGCATTAATTTTCCCTCAAATATTGACACATCTTATTAAATACTATATTAGACACTTATTTCTTTATTTTGATGTATAGTAAAATGATTCTTAGATATATCGAATCACAGTTTAGGAGAGGGGGCTAAAACGTCATTTCTACTTAATAAAATGTACATAGAAGTGACGTCACGCGACATTTCAAATCAATATAATTATCGTCGAAAGTATTCGTTTCTGTAAAAAAAATAAAAAATACGTGTCTAATGTATTAAAATAATCTACCAGACGAACATTAAAATAAAAATTAGTCATCTACCCTATTACGTAATCCTACTATCCTACTAATATTGCGCGCGCCTCAAAGAGCCATCAGACCACCACAGATGGGGCCCAATAGGGCCGATGCCGATTCGGGGTCGCGGAGAACCTAACAGGTAACCGGGGCTCCGGCTCAACGTGCAGGAGAAGGAACGGGGTGGTTTTTAGTCAGTAAGAGTCTGACACTCCCTCCCGCCTCACCCAGACGGGAGCAGTCATTCGATGATTTTCCCCCCATAAAAAAAATCCTACTAATATTACAAATGGGAAAGTTTGTATGTTTGTATGTGACTCCTTCACGTTAAAACGGCTGAAGGGATCGGGATGAAAATTGGAACTGGGATAGATTATGGTCCAGAATAACACATAGGCTACTTTTATCCCATGGGGACACGGACGAAGCCGCTGGCAGAGGCTAGTAGTCTATATAACAAAGTACATTATAATACACGATCACCTAAGCGTATTACGCTTTTCCATTTTATTAGAAAATATTATATTGTAAATAGACACAAAAGGGAAATGTACTAGCTAGGGCATTATAAGATAAGATAGTAAGTGCAGATAATAAGATGCAGTTTACTTGGAAGTAAAATACTAAATATACTAAAAATAATGTAATATTAACGACAGAGCTAGTTTACGAGTATATAAAGAGTGACTGCATGGTTAGCCTCGTTATTGGGTGACCCGGTGCTGTGCAACGTGTCGCGAGTCCGATTCGCGCTCCGGCCAAATAGTGATAATATAATCCTGAGTAAAATTATCATTATTAACCGGAGCTTTTCTTATGGCATAAGCCAGTAAACGAGCAGACAGATCACCTGATGGTAAGCAATCGACGTCGCTGCCCATGAGACACCAAGGCGTTACAAGTGCGTTACCGGCCTTTTGAGAATTGGCAGTTTGAGGATTTTGGATGATTCGGGGATTGGGGAGACTGCGGAGGGGGGTGTAATTGGGCTTCCGATAACCTTACTCACGTGACGAAACACAACGCAAGCGTTGTTTCACGTCGGTTTTCTGTGAGACTGTGGTATCACTCCGGTCGAGCCGACCCCTTTGTGCCGAAGCATGGCTCTCCCACACTTATGAGGAGTCAGGAAGTTCGGCGGTGTTTTACAGCCGTGCCTCGGTCGGAAAGCACGTAAAGGCGTTGGTCCTGCACCTAATCACTCTCCAGTCGTATCGGTCTTCCGTTCCATAGAGTTCAGAGAATGAGGGAACAGAGAGTGCACTTATGTTGGCGCACACACTTGTGTACTATAATATATCCTGCGTAGTGAGCTAGTCTAGTTAGACTCGCCACCATGACAGAAATCGATCGGGAGTTTTTTATTTATATACCAATAAAGAGTGCAGTAAATACTGTTTTTATTATCATTTTCTTCTATCTATGTAGTCAAATTATGTATAGAAAGGCACTAAACTTGAAATAAGTATAAGTTATAATAAATTACTATTTAAACATTGTTTAGTTCAGTGTATATTATTCACTAGCGACCCGACCCGATTTCGGACGGGCGCAATATGCATATATTGTACACAAAAACATTCTTTACGAATCACTCTATCTATTAAAAAATCCGTTGTGTAGTTGTAAAGATCAAAGCGTACATAGGGACAGATAGACGGCGGATAGCGACTGTTTTATACTATGTACTTATTATTAACATGTTTTGATCACAACACTAAAATATTAATTTTGTTTTGTTACAGGAAGGAGTTAACACAAACTTCGACGACTAATTTGGTAAGTAACTTACTTAAAAGTAGTAAAAAATCATTATCAGCCTATTTCTACTTACTTTCGTTACTGCCAAATAAAAAAAGAAACCTTAGAAATCTTTAATTTCAACACATCAAATTAGGTACTTGCCAACTAGTCAAATTCAATAATTATTCGAACTGTCAAAAACGACAGTTTTCTATGAATTTTGTACGAGGTTGTGTATTGTGACGTCAGGATTTTTTAGCTTCAAACACCACACTTATTTCTTTTTTTTTTCGAATAAATACTAAAATTAAGTCGCTCATAAAACCAATTAATGAAAGTGTGATTATTTTTTATATTTTATTCTATTGAACAGTCGAAATAATTTATTTTTTATTAAGGAAAGTACCCAATTGCTAAAACAATTTTAATACTTCATTCCCAATTTTTTAAACATTTCCTATTCCGAATTTACCTGTAAATAAGTAATTCCAAGAAAAACAAATTCCCATCTTACCCTGAACATCTGAAACCACAGAGTAGAAAAATTGTACACTAAACGTACATATCTGAGCAGTTTAACATAATTTATGTGGTTCCTCAAAAGAATTCTAAATAAAATATTTACAATCTGTCTGTCAGTAACATCGTAAAACGAGTGGAATCGGTAAGAAACGGAATTAGAAAAACAGCGAGGTGCGTACCGTGTTCGCGTGTTATTGGTTCTGTAGATAATTAGATACGAAGAGGAAAATTTCCGTTTAGGTTGTGCTACGCTTTTTAACCATACGACATTATTGAAACAAGAAATCAAATATAAGCGACACATACGATTTTTGCCCGTATGTTAAGACGCTCGCTTCTCATGCAAGAGGGTTCGAAGCCTATCAACGGCAAGTACCAATGTGACTTTTTTCGAGTTAGTTATATGTACTTTCTAAGCTTATCTAGACACCGCTAACAAATCGTGAGGAAACTTGGGCTTATAATTTCTAATTATAAGTTTGGAATCGCCAAACCCGCATTGAGCAAGCGTGGTGATTAATGCTCAAATCTTCTCCGTGTGAGACGAGGTCTTTGGTCAGCAGCAGCCATTGATAATTATCACGAAAAAACCCGTCACAATTTTAGAACTTGGTAGTAAGACTTAGGGTTGAAATTATCGCGATTGGTTTCACGGTTTAAAATATATCGTAATGCGTGCGCTCTTTACGTGGTTAGAGCGATAAACCGGTCATGGAAAAACTGTAGCGCGGCCTTAACCTAAGGTCATGTTTATATAGCAACTACATGCGTTGTACTACTCAAACAACATTAACGCACGTTAGCTTGAAAACGGTTAGGTTTTAGGCTGAATATATGTTTTTTATTACTTCCACTGTCACACATTTAGGTATTGTCTTTTGTATATTTTATTTATGCTGCATCGTGCCTAGTGCTGAATAAATGTCTTATCTTTCTTTCTTTATTACTTTCTAATAAAATGCATATATGTAGTTGTAAGCGCAAAACACGCGCTTTTGTTTTTGGCCCGACATTTGACAACTATTTACCTTGCTTGGTGATAAGTGATGACGCAGAACGTCGTCCCATAAGCAACCTATTGTCTGTATGCTTTGAGTACACCCAAGTTATACCCTTGAGGAAATACAGACTCTGACAAAGAAATCTACTCCTTAGCAGTACGCACAAGGACGCTTGATGCGAAGCGCTTTTTGCGTGTGGGTGCGACATCTACCACGAATCGGGGACGCTTCGCCGATTGATTTATGTTACGATGATGGAAAGGGCTAGGCGCTCAACGTTTACCATGTGAATATGGACTAATGCAACAAAATCTTTCCGTAATCGTTTAGTTTTTATACAGTTTCCCTTTATCTTTATCATTTCTATCTTCATTATTGAACAGTAGATCCCTAAGGTGAAGCACAAATGGTACAATTGTTATTCTGTCTGTAATTCTAGTTAGGAAATGTTAAACTCAAAGGATTTATAGTCAGACTAGCTTTTACCCGCGGCTTCGCTCGCGTCAGAAAAGGATAAAAAGTAGCCTATGTGACATATACCAATACATACAGCGCCATCTATACTAATACTTTTGTTTTTTCTCGGGAATATCAATTTTATCCGGGATAAAAAGTACCCTATTATTTAATCTGGACTTCTAACTTTACGTCTGCAAAAAATTAAAGCAATCGGTTTAGTAGTTACGGCGTGAAAGCAGAACAAACAAACAAACAAACTCACTTTCCAATTTATAATATTAGTAAGGACTAACTTGCGTAATGGTTTTAAATAAACTAGTTAGCTGTTAGTTCAAAGCTTCCCACTGTCCTTAAAGAGGTCTCGGATATTATTCAACGCCCTTTTTCATTAGTACCTACAGACAGGCGAGTTATTTGGCGTACAAATTGAATCAGTGTCAATAGAGATAGTGGTTACTGTAATACTAGCTTTTACCCGCGGCTTCGCTCGCGTCACAAAAGGATATAAAGTAGTCTATGTGACATATACCAATACACACAGCGCCATCTATACCAATACTTTTTTTTTCCCTCGAGAATATCACATTTTTCCGGGTTAAAAAGTACCCTATTATTTAATCTGGACTTCTAACTTTACGTCTGTAAAAATTCAAAGCAATCGGTTTAGTATTTACGGCGTGAAAGCGAAACAAACAAACAAACAAACTCACTTTCCGATTTATAATATTATATAATATATATATAGTAAGGATTAAATTGTGTGTTTTAAGGAAAGCCTTCTATCCTCTGTAAGTAGGTATTGGTGAAATCAAATTCTGGAATTGGAATGCTTTGCCAGAGTGTGTATTTTCTGAAGGGTTATAACCTGGGTGCCCTCTTCAAGGCCCGAGTGAATAAGGTTGCTTATGAGACGTGATCCATCGTAGACCGCATCATCGCTTACTAGATGACGAGATGGTAGTCAAACGTTGGCCCACAAAATATAAAAAAAAAACAGAAGGCAAATCATGTTTACTGTGTCAATTTTTTCAAAGTCAAAGTCAAAGCATTTATTTCAATTAATCCTTAATTAGGCACTTTTGAAACGTCATTTTTATTGTCCGTTCATCTGTCTGTCTGTGAAGATAGGCGCTCGCTCCAAAGTGACGAACGACACTAGTCGTATGGAGAAGAACGTGTAAGAAACTCTATCGTTACTCTTTAAGAAAAATGGTTTTTACAGTCTCATTGAAACATTATCTGATCTCTTACTAATATAGTATATTATAATAATATGTGAGAACGATGTAACGACAATTATACAACGTCAAAATTTAATGGAAACGAAATCAACTCCCGAAATAAAATAAAAAGCTATGAATGAGTATTTCAAACATGGTGCTCACATATGTACGCTTACAATTTGAAATAATGCTACTATACATACAAATAAAAATCATTGATGAAGTCTTTCGAATAAAAACTAATAGAAATGTTCGATGCTATAAGATGCTGAAAGAATTATGACTTAACCCCTGGTATACGGGGACGTAGATATACGAGAGACACGATGTGTTTTCTATTATGTCCCCGGTATATGGCTCCGGTATAGGCTCACCCCCTATTACATGGGACTCATAACATAAATAGTGAAAAGTGGGTGTTACATTGTACAGTGGCATAATGTGCACCTCTGCCTACCCCTTCGATTATAAAAGGCGTGATGTCATGTTATGTTACAATGTGTTTTCTATTATGTCTCACATGCCGGCAGATAAAAGGTTAAATGCCATTTCCCTCTATAGTTCTGCATACCAAATAACTAGACTGACGATACTACGGAACCCTAAACGCGGTACTAAATTAGTTAGACAAGATTTATCGATGCGTTTGTATATAGACGGCTATGCTTATGTTGTATAAAGTTTATGTACTGAACGGTGCAGAATTCCAATGTATATTGCGTTTTAAATAGGAAAACATTAAATGCTTAAATTTTTAAGCTTTTGAAGATTTTTGTAGCCATGTTAAAGAAGTGTTCTTGAGTTTACTGTTTAGAGGATATTGTTATTTAGCTATATTAAAATTAATTATTGTATTTTCGGCTTACTAACGTAACCGTTTGACTAGTTCGCGGGTCGTGGAATTCTGGTCATGAATATGAGCCTCTAGCGTTGCTTGTAACTCGTCGATTGCCTCGTTAAACAGTTACGTGGTATTCGGCTCATGAATATGAGCCTCGAGCATGTCTTGAAAGTAGTCGAGTTCCTCAAACAGTTACGTGACTAAGCTGAAAATATAATAATTGATATTGTTTTTATTTTAAGGGATTTATTGTTCTTCGTAAAGCACAATATGGAGTGAGGTAGAAAGTTAAAGTTACACAATTAGATTATACAATTTGTTGGTAGCGGCGACTGGTTCGGCCGCCATAGTGTCCCGGTGAAATATAGCTCTTTGACTAAAATATACTACAAAATTAGGTCCACATTATGTCTTGATTCTTTAAACGTTGTATGACCTTAACAGGTATGTTTTTATGAAGGTCTTCATAATGTTACAAGTACCTACGTTTGTACACACGGCCACACATCAATATATATAAAACCAGTTTATCCTGACGTCGCGTCGCATTATCTTTCCATATATTTAACGTTTAGTTTATACTGGTTATGTACAGTTCGATGTGTAGCCGCGTAAACGACTAGATTCATAAACACGAACCATCTTTGTGTACACCACAGCTGCTGTCTTAACTCCTTATTGGATTTTATCTAATAAAATTCTCAATATGAACCTTGTCTCAATTGGTACAAGGTTAATATTAATAATTTTCACCCTCAGACAGATAAGGTCGATATAATAGGAGTTAGAGTAAAGTTTTATGAAGTCTGAGAACGTGTAGAAAGGTTTCTTTGGTTAACTAAAAATCGCAGGTTACTCACGTGAATATACTGAGAAAAGCTCTACTAGTTTCGAACCACACAGGGGTTCTTCCTCATGAGCAGCGTGCGCGGTCGCGGCGATGTCGCGCAGCCAACTCATTTTCCTCATCTCATTTTTACTCGTTTCTTTGGTTATTTTTAACATTTAATATTACTACTATAAGAATGTTCCGGATACCATGAACTGCCAGATGAACAAATAAGTCAAACCTGGAACAGCTCGATATAAAAACTATACTCTTGACCGTATGTTATCAGCCACAATCCCCGCCGCCAGTCAAATAACCTCGACAAATTGGTTGTTGTTGGTAAGGTGTAAGAAAAAGACCACGTGGCCGATCATCTAGCTGATGGTGCAACCAAGTTACCAATTACACTGGACTGTCAGTTACAAAAGCCGTGAGACAAGATGAAAACAAGATAAGATGGAGGGAAATAACACAGATAGCAATGAAACCCTTTCAGGGGCATTACCTTCAGAAATGAAGCAAGCAATCGAGAAGAGATTACTATACAAAACGTTCAGGAGAGATTTTATCATTACCATCCTCTCTACATCAGTCACAAGACTTCCTCTGAACTTAGGACTCACCCAATGACTATCTATGTTTGATACTACTGTTTTTTTTATGCTATAAGCCGGTAAACCAGCAGACGGATCACCTGATGGTAAGCAATCGGCGTCGCCCATGGACACCTGGAACACCAAAGACCTTGCAAGTGCGTTACCGGCCTTTTGGGATTAGGAATTTGAGGAATATTTGGGAATCAGAGATGGGGATTTAAAGCTTGCATTGTGTATTGTCGTGTAGCATCACTCACACGACAATACACAACTCATGCGTTGTTTCATGTCGGTTTTCTGTGATTCCATGGTATCACTCCGGTTGAGCCGGCCCATTGATGCCGAAGCAAAGCTCTCCCTCACTTCTAGGCTTATTTGGAGATGAACTGGTTGGAAAAGACCTGCGAGACCCAAAAAATGTAATGAACTTCAAATATCTAAGTAAAATAGATACAACTATGGAAGAGCGCTTATACTTGTCTAAGCACCCAGATTAGGAACACAGTTACACATCTAGGTTAACAGAACCAGTATATCCTGACCCTTAAAAGTATGAAAAGACTATACAAAGCGAGACCAAGATTAACTGGTAATTATAGGTTGATGTGAAACCATCCTGTTCCATGAATAATTTATTTCTATAAAAAACAATAGTACTTCTACTAAGAAACACAATACTCAATACTACGAGGGAAAACAAACCTTAACTACAATAACAAACAACATCATTTCCAACTAAGATGATGGGCCTTTCCAAAATTAATTCATCAACTTTTCAGGTTATCTGTGGAGATCAGAGCATTTGAAGCGGATTTTATCTAAACTTTTTATCTATTCCCCTGTTACTTGTTTAATGTGTTTCGTTGAACTATTTATTGTTTTATCTAATGGAGTTCTAAAGTAAAAACAATACAACAAGACTACCTCGTTGGCCGAGTGGTCGCAAGTGCGACTGCTGGGCAAGGGGTATTTTTTTAAGGGTGGAAAATCATCGAATGGCTGCTCCCGCCTGGATGAGGCGGGGGGAGTGTCAGACTCTTACTGACTAAAAACCACCCCGTTCCTTCTCCTGCATGTCGAGCCAGAGCCCCGGTAACCCGTTAGGTTCTCCCCGGGCAAGGGGTATAGGTTCGCGGGTTTAAATTGTCAGTAGCAGCACGGAGTCAGAATTGTGCCCAGTATATGGCAATAGGCTTACTCCTACTACATGGAACTCATAACCTAAATCGTTTAAACTAAGTGTTACATTGTTCAGTGGCATTATGCGTATTAATGTGCACCTTTGCCTGCCTCTTCGGGTTAAAAGGCGTAATGGCATGCTCTGTATGTGTAGGTTTTTTTAAGGGGGAAAATCATCGAATGACTGCTTCGCTGAGGGAGTGTCAGACTCTTACTGACTAAAAACCACCCTGTTCCTTCTCCTGCACGTCGAGCCGGAGCCCCGGTATCCCGGGGTTAGGTTCTCCGCGACTCATCTGTAGGTTTACAATAGGTTCATGAGAACAAAAAATATTATACATACATTATGTCCACGTATCGTCATAATCTTTTCTGTACTCTTTTAAGTTTATTATTATGTTTAATTTAAATATCGTGAGATACTAATGTGAAAACATTGCGCACGCTGCTGATTAGGAAGAGCTCCCCTGTGGTTCGAAATTAGTAGAGCTTTTCTCAGTCTTTTCACGTGAGTAACCCACAATTTTTAGTTAATCTTGTATTATATAAGTATCTGTATATTTTTTATCTATAATCTTTGAATTTGTGTGCCAACTGTCAACAAAATGATTTTTCTTTCTTTCTTCAAAAAATAATGCCCTTGTCGTCTAAATTTGTAAAATACGAAAATAGAAAAGAAAAATTCTTCACAAAAACATTTTTAACGAAAGACACCGTTGAATAAACAAATAATTCAAAAAGTAAGAGTCCGATTCACAAGCTAAAATATTCAAAAACCCTTCTGTACATAATACTCAGAATATCGCACGCCATACAGAATAACAGCCCTCGGAATATCTTGAAACAATTCCATTATTTTTTAAAACCTTCGTGAATAAGATTTCGCAATTACCTACGGGATTTTGTTATCGTATTTATGGGGAGCATAACATAACATTCTCACATGTTATTGCCAACTGGAGTATGTAACAATGGCGTAATGTTTATTCGTATTTTTGCGTGTTATATTAATGGTCCCGTATATAAATGTTATCTAGTCATAAAGCGGTGCTTAAGCTCTCTGCATGATTTTTGTTGTAGATTTTTAAAACAGAAAATTACATAATAGGTACATTCCGGTTTTTTGATTAGGGAATGTAGCTTTTTATATTTGACTTCGTGAATAATATTAAATGAATATTATGTAACGCTGTTTATAACCTCAAAAAGGTTTAGATATAACAGCACGTAAGTAGGTACAATACAACACCTACTTTTATCGATTACTAGAGTTTGCTCGCGACTTCGTACGCGCATCCCGTTCTTACCTGTTCCCATTTGTAATTTTCGGTACAAAGTAAAAAAAACACACACAACATAACATAACATCACGCACATTACGGCACTTAATGCCACTGTAAAATGTAACACCCACTTTTCACTATTTATGTTATGAGTCCCATGTAATAGGGAGGGAGACCCGGGAATCGAACCCGAGACCCCTAGCCCGGCAGTCGCACTTGCGACCACTCGGCCAACGACCGATAAAAGGCGTGATGTTATATTATATTTTACGTTATGGGAAAAATTGAAGTGAACAAAACATTACTCAGCTTTAAGTTCACATTACGTCCGAAGCAGGCCAAGAGTTCAACCTCTATGCGTCATACTCTTTTCTTAAAGTCAAGGTATTCTTTTATTATTCTTTAGTTGTCAGAGACAGCGCTGTTTTTCCGAGACCTCTTTTGTTTTATGAGCGCCTAGTACTATAATTATTCAAGTTGTGTGGCAAGTTATGCGTAGTTGTACTTAGCCTTGATTATTTTTATGTTTTTTTTGTTTGGACATACATTTAGGTAAGCAGTAAAAGGCTCAAGTGATTTACATTTGTAGTTAGGTAGGTATTTTTATTAGTAATCATCATTATAGACTTTATTATTAAGGAACATAAGATTCATTTTTGTTTGTTCTTTTTGTAAACGTTGCCTCGACTAAAGTCGCTGACTAAAGGCCTCATCTGACACGGAGAAGGTTTAAACATTAATCACCACGCTTGCTCAATACGGATTGGCGATTACAAACTTATATTAATTAGAAATAATAAGCTCAGATTTCCTCACGATGATTTCCTTCACCGTTTGTCAGTAGTGTCTAAATAATCTTAGAAAGTACATGTAATTTGGAAAAAGTCACATTGGTACTTATTGCTGGTAGCTTCCGAACCCTCTCATGCATGAGAAGCGGGCTTATTAACCGCCCGGGCCACCACTATATGTGTGCATGTACAAATATATATTTTCGCATACCTACACAGATATTTATATTAAAACTTTCGTGAGCATACGAATTAATTATTATGTTTTCGTCTTTATCATGTAACTGTTTGACGAGGAACTCGACTAGTTTCAGGCCATGCTAGAGGCTCATGAGAAGCATTCCGCGACCCGCAACGCGACGACACTAGACTTGATACTAGTCGAGTTCCTCGCGCGCGCCTCAAAGAGCCATCAGACCACCACAGATGGGGCCCAATAGGGTGTTGCCGATTCGGAGTCGCGGAGAACCTAACGGGTAACCGGGGCTCCGGCTCGACGTGCACGAGAAGGAACGGGGTGGTTTTTAGTCAGTAAGAGTCTGACACTCCCGCCCGCCTCACCCAGGCGGGAGCAGTCATTCGATGATTTTCCCCCCTTAAAAAAAAGTCGAGTTCCTCGTCAAACAGTTACTTGAGTAATTCGAAAACATAATAATGAATTATTACCTAAAAGCAAGATTAATGCGGTGGAAATGAGAGCCCTGAGAAGTATGTGTGGACTAAAATTGAGTGATCGAGTGAAAAATAGTGTTATTAGAGAAAAGCGTGGATTGAAAAATGATGTAGTGACAAGGATTGAAAAGGGAATGTTACGCTGGTTTGGACATGTAGAGAGGATGGATGAAAGTAGAGTAACGAAAGAAGTATAGAGCAGGTATTAAAGGGGCTGTCGGTAGAGGGCGCCCTAGACGGACATATAGTGACCAGATTGGCGATATACATATTAAAGAAGGGCCAAATTAAAAGTACCCTTAACCGACGAGCATGCATGAAAAGATTGATTGATGACTGTTGATGAAGCGAAAGAGGTATGTTGGAATCGTAGAAATTGGCGTTCCTTAGTCTCTGCCTACTCCCATGGGAGACAGGCTCTGCCTGGGTAGGCCCATGGAAAACAGATGTGAAGTTATGTATGTATGTATGTATGTATGTATGTATGTATGTATGTATGTATGTATGTACCTACACATAATAATGATATTATTATTTTAACAAATTTTACTCCAATTTATCACATCTATAGTTAATATAAATAATGAGCAATTTTAAGACAGCCATTTTGTTCCTGTTCTATTTTTAAGCACAGCTTACTAGTTCACACACGTTCCTAGCGTGGGGGTATAATTTACACTCCACTTTTCTTTGATCTTTAACAAAACAATGACAATTTCCTTCACAGTTCCACGTTTTATTTGATCATTATTACTAACTAGCTTTTGACGGCGGTTTCGCTTGCGTTGCCGTGGGATAAAATGTACCCTTTGTATTATGCCAGACCACAATCTGCCCCTGTTCCAATTTCATCCTGATCCTGTCAGCCATTTTGACATGCTTGAGTAATAAACACATAAAAACACACTAACATACAAACTTACAAACAGTTATAATATTAGTAAAAATAACTTTTTCACGCGCCTTTGTTCATGAGTCCACGTAAATTTAGCGTATCTCCTTCTATTATATATTACCTCTATTAGTATAAATGAATAGACTCATTTAGCTACGAAACAATCGCTGCGTCGTGAGTCGTACAATTCTGCTCATGAATATAATCCCCTCGCGTGACTCGAAACTAGTCGAGCTCCTCCTTTTTTGAAGTCGGTTAAAATCAGTTAACACACCATATCACGGACTACGACAAAAACAAAAACTAAAACACAAAGATCTACACAAAAAATACAAAAAAAAAAACGTATATTTTTTACACGATTGTGTAATTGTGTGTAATGTATATTCTATAACACTATCTCTTTTCACACTATTTAACCTTCAGATAGACAACAAAATATGTAGCTTAAACCTCGTTTTACGCTTACTTAAACCTCTGCATCACGTTAAGCTATACGAAACCAATTTATTATGATCTTTTTTTTGTAACATTTCTCCTTCTTCAACGTTCAATATAAACTGGTTTTGCATAGCTTAATTATGTAGCTGTATGTACAAAGCTATGATAACAATGGATTACAACGGCTTTATCATTACTTAACTGGATGAAACCAGTTATTAAATTCTCATTATATTTTGTAATATGGGATAACATGTTTTTTCCTTGTAATCAGGATTATAATTATCGTTTTATTCAGCTGTTATTTGGGATTTTGAACACTTTTTTTGATGGGGAAAATCATCCAATGAGTTCTCACGCCCGGGTGTGGCGAGAGGGAGTTCCAGACTCTTACTGACTAAAAACCACGCGTTCCTACTCCTGTACTTTGAGCCAAAGTTTAAATATTAAGCGGTCATTTCACAATTGAACCCCCGGTAACCTCACTCACACGACGAAACACAACGCAAGCGATGTTTCATATCGGTTTTCTGTGAGGCCATTGTATCACTCCGTTCGAGCCGGCCCATTCGTGCCGAAGCATGGCTCTCCCACACTTAAAGGGTTTTTGGTTTTTGACCTTGAGTTTGACTTTAACTGTTAATATTAAACAAAAATGCCACAGTTTTACAAGTACAGAAATGTTTTTGAAATTAAAGCTATCCAATATTAAAATCACTGGAGAATCATAATTAGGCAATGTTTTCGTGTTATTTTGGGCAAAACAAACTTTCTCATCCATTAATAAGGAAACAAGTAACTTTGATTAAATATTTATACGGACTTGTAAAAAAAAAAGTTTTTAATAAAAATATTGGCCAGAGAAAACGGCGAGAATAAATTAAAAAGTAAATTAAAGCGAAGGAAAACATGTACAGGCGGCACATCAACCTACGCTTTTCTATCGAATTCCTTTATTAGGTTTTCAACTTTAACTGCTTTGATATAAAGCCGAAAACCCATTGACAGAATGGAGTACTTTGACCTGATGGTCTGTACACGGGACTGGAATTTATAGCCGTTGGATTAAATATTCAAATGAAATGTAATAATTAGCATATTGCTGTCTTTTACTTACATCATCATCATCATCATCAACAGCCTATAAATGCCCACTGCTGAGCAAAGCCTCTTATCACACGGAGAAGGTTAGAGCATTAATCACCACGCTTGCTCAATGCGGGTTGGCGATTTCAAACTTATAATTAGAAATTATAAGTTCAGGTTTCCTCACGATGTTTTTCCTTCACCGTTTGTCAGTGGTGTCTAAATAATGTTAGAATGTACATATAACTCGGAAAAAGTCACATTGGTACTTGCCGTTGGTAGGTTTCGAACCCGCACCCTCATGCATGAGAAGTGGGCGTCTTAAACCTCCGGGCCACCACGACATTACTTACATGGTAAGTGTGAAAGGTAAGGTTTACTTACATGGTAAGTGTGAAAGGGATAGCGTATGCTCAGGGCTGTCAAAATGGTTGACATATTTTGGAGGTAGTGGCTTAGAAGCGATAGCTTATCAGTTGTTTATGTTAGCCATGTTTCTTTCTTAATTATTATGTTTTCGTCTTACTGACGTTACTGTTTTACTGACAGTAGCAGAGCGACTAAACGCCACCCGTGACGCAATCCCTGCGTCACTGGTCGCGGAATGCTGCTCATGAATATGAGCCTCTAGCATGGCTTGAAACTAGTCGAGTTCCTCGTCAAACAGGTGAGTAAGCCGAAAATATAATAATTAATTTAGTATGTCTCAGGAACGTTTTAATATTCCTTTCTTCTGTATTATTTTTTTTTATTTGACACAATTCTTGATACCCACAAGTTTATAGATATACATAACATAACATTACGCCTTTTTTATCTCCGAGGAGATAGGCAGAGGTGCACATTACGGCACTTAATCCTTGTACTTACAATGCAACACCCACTTTTCACTGTTTATGTTATAAGTCCCATGTGATAGGGGGTGAGCCTATTGCCATATACCGGGCACATTTCCAGACTCCGTGCTACTACTGGGATATATTTTTTAAAACCCAGTAATAATTTGTCCGACCTGGGAATCAAACCCGAAACCCCTTGCCTGGCAGTTGCACTTGCAACCACTCGGCCAACGAGGCAATCGAGTCCTACTATCGTATACCTATTGAGTAGTTTCTATCCACGAGACTGCTCAGTGAAGGTCGATATTATATCGAAACTTAGACCATCAGTCCTCTTCATTAATAATACTGCACGTCCTACTGAATTAGGGCTTTCCGTAACTATTATCCTCTGCCACATAGACCCTAATACGAGGGTCCTATTTCATAAAAACCGGCGAAGTGGGAGTTGGACTCGTGCATTAAACTGTCAAATACCAAGCGGTCACCGGTGACCGCAACCTATTGTTCTATAATTGTGTCTACAAAACCGGTATTCGACGAGTTAAGGGTTCCTTATCATTCGTTCATAGAAATCAACTTTGTTGTATGGGAACCCCCTTCAAATTAAATTTAATTAAGTCCTCCTTATGCAATTGTAGAAACTTAAATAAATTAACTAAAATTCGCGGGTTACTCACGTAACGTAATATTGAGAAAAGTTCTAAAGGGTCTTTCAAATAGAACGGGTCGATGTTAATAATCTGTGGTGGCCATTTTGTTTTGGCGGCATCTGTCAAATCTGATTTTCCTTATTCAGCTGCTGATGCCAAATCACCATGGCAAGTTTCACGGTTGAGCAGCATGTGCAAATGATAAAACTTTATTATCAAATTTTATCATTAACTTTATTGCAAACGTTGCGAGCATTGCGCCCATTTTACGGCAGACGCGGTAGTCCTTCAAAGTCTAAGTGAGCGCTACAGATCAATAATAAACAATTTTTTTGGCTTAAATTTAACAATATGGACGTAAACGACATGTGGTTCCAGCAAGATTGCGCTACTTGGCACACAGCGAACGACACAATCGACATTCTGCATGAACGGTTTGAAGGTAGGGTTATCTCTCGCAGAGGTGACGTGAATTAGCCACCAAGATCGTGTGATTTGACTCCGCTAGACTTTTTCTTGGGGGGTTTCTGAAGTCGCAAGTCTATGCCAATAAACCACATTCCACCGTTGTCCTGAAAGCCAACATAACGCAGGCCATCGCTCAGATTCAGCCGGATCTATGCAACAGAGTTATGGAAAATTTGACCTCTCAGATTCGTGCCGCCATACGAAGCCGCGGCGGACATTTAAACGATGTCATATTCCATCCAAAATGGCATAAATGGACCTTTCAAATAAAAAATAAATTTGGTTAATATCTTACACATATCTTGTTTTATTCAATTTTAACATCGACCCGTCCTTGTTGAAAGACCCTTACTAGCTCGAAGTCGCGAAGCCTAATCAATCACGCATGCTGCCAAGAAGAACCCCTCTATGGTTTGAAATTAGTAGAGCTTTTCTCAGTATATTCACGTGAGTAACCCGCGATTTTTAGTTAATTTAGTATGTCTCACGATAGTTATTGTAAATACCAAATATTTATTTTATTATTTGTTACATAGAAACATATCTTTCCTGATAATTAATAGACAGTTCCTATTAATTATCACAGTTCATAAGATAAAGCCTGGTTACAGATAGACGAACGGACAAAGATGATGAGTCTCAGTCGTCATAATCATCAACAGGCTATAACTGTCCACTCCTAAGCAAAGGCTCGGCCTCTTTGTCTCTTTGTACAAGGAGATGGTGCTGATATTAATCACCATTCTTGCTCAATTCAGGTTGAAATTATAAGTCGTCCTCCTTCATAGTATGTCAGTGGTGTCTAAATCATTTTAGTTCGGGTTCCCATTTTTAGCCTTTCGTTACGGAACCCAAAGAAGGCGTTGTCCCATTTCGAACAGGAGTCATTTGGACGACAGATGCAAGTAATCGTTACTCCGAGGCTCTAACTAGATAAATTATTATGAAGGGTCAAGGGACTGATGGAGCGACGCCTTCATTCGTTCATATTTGGACTTTTAATAAACTATGTCTCCGAACATTTTCGGAATTTACTCCAAGAAGGACTAAATTATCGATAGTCTGCCTCAATATTATGGCTGCCAGTTTTATCTGCGCAAAAACTAATAATGACATTGGAAAATACTTGAGACACGTTTATCTATATGGCTTTATATTTTTTTCCTTTTATTACTCAAGATGTTAATCACTACATAGTATAAAACAAAGTCGCTATCCGCCGTCTGTCTGTCCCTATGTATGCTTAGATCTTTAAAACTACGCGTCGGATTTTGATGCGGTTTTTTTTAATAGATAGAGTGATTCTTAAGAAAGGTTTATATGTATAATACATGTGTATTGCACCCGTGCAAAGCCGGGGCGCGTCGCTAGATATATTTGTTTTACTTACACACTTTTTTACCGACTTCAAAAACAAGAAAGAGGCTCCCAGTTTTACCTGTATGTATTGCATATATGTTTGTACGCTATTTTCTCACGATTGGCTAAAGCGATTTTGATGCGATTTCTACAAAAGTAATTATTACACTTAGGAGAACGCCATCAGACCGCCACAAATGGGGCCCAATAAGGCTGATGCCGATACTGAACCGCGGAGAACTCAACGGGTCACCGGGGCTCCGGCTCGAATTGCAGAAGTAGGAACGGGGAGGTTTTTAGTCAGCAAGAATCTGACACTCCCTCCCGCCTCCCCAGACAGGAGAAGTCATTTGATGATTTTCTCCCCTTAAAACAAAACCCTTTGGAGAAGGTTTTAGTTTATTAATTAACCGACTTCAAAATAGAGGGGGTAGATCTAGGTTTCTTTTAAACTTAGTTAATAAAAAAATATGTATATAAAACTCCGTATATAGTTAAATTGATCTACATTTTCATACCTGTCGAAAAACGAATATATCATATCTATTTAAAACTTTTAAAATGGGAAAAGTTTAATACTTTGTGAAATATCCACAGTAAATTGCGACTACCACCATTTATTTTGAATCCCGAAATCCCGATAATCCCGCACTGTATAACGCCCGCATATGAATCTGTGATTGATGAGCACAAACGGATTTCATACAACACAAATACGCCGGAGATGCCTACGTTTACTCTTTTTAAGTGGCGATAATAAAAATTGAACTTTCCTGATTGGTTCATATGAATTTCATCAATCATTTTTATGGAATCGCCATTGATATGCCCAATTGTTTGTATTATAGAAAACTCATCAAAAGTGTATGGAGAATCGAACTATGTATAATACATACTATTATTTGACTTGACTGCTTCGTTGGCCGAGTGGTCGCAAGAGCGACTGCTGGGCAAGAGGTCTCGGGTTCCCGGGTGGGGCAAAGTATTACTGGGTTTTAAAAAAATCTCAGAAGTAGCACGGAGTCTGGAAATGTGCCCGGTATATTGCAATAGGCTCACCCTCTATTGTGTACATGGGTCTCATAAATGGTGAAAAGTGAGTGTTACTTCTGTGTGCACCTCTGCCTACCCCTTCGGGGATAAAAGGCGTGATGTTTGCGTGTATTTCTAAAACAATACTTAGATAAAACGAATAATTACAAGTTTAGGAGTGGGGGCTAAAACGTCATTTCTACCTTTAAAATGTACACATTTCAAATCAATATAATATCGTCGAAAGTATTCGTTTCTGTAAGAAAATAAGAAATACGTGTCTAATGATTTAAAATAATCTACCAGACGGACATTTAAATAAAAATTAGGCATCTACCCTATTCCCATAGTGGTATAAAACATGTCCAATAATTGAATAATTAGGAGTGGCTAATTTAATAAAGTATATATAATACATAGTGATAGTATACATTATAAACTTTAATATGTATAGTATACTAGCTGAAGCGGCAAACGTCGTGCCTCCTAAAAATGTATTTCAAACCTGCAAAAGAGCTTCCACGAACATTTCAAAACCAAAATTAGCCAAATCGGTTCAGCCGTTTTCGAGTTTTAGCGAGGCTAACGAACTGAAATTGATTTTTATTCATTTATTTATTACTAGCTTTTACTCACGGCTTCGCTCGCGTCACAAAAAGATAAAAAATAGCCTATGTGACATATACACACAGCGCCATCTATACCAATGATTTCGTTTTTCCCCGAGAATGTCACATTTTTCCGGGATAAAAAGTACCCTGTTATTTAATCCGGACTTCTAACTTTACGTCTGCGAAAATTCAAAGCAATCGGTTTAGTAGTTACGGCGCGAAAGCGGAACAAACAAACAAACAAACTCACTTTCCGATTTATAAAATATTATAACCTTTTACCAGTAAATAAATAATCCTTACTTTATTAGTAAGGATTATTTAAAGTAAATAAATAATCCTTACTTATTAGTAAGGATTATTTATTTACTAGTAAAAGGTACATGATATGCCTTACAATCCATGTCCAACAAAACTATGCATAAATAGTTTGACTGTTGGATCTTCTTCATTTGTTTTAAATTACTATTTATTATCATATCTGACTGCATGGTTGATGCGGTGCCTGGGCAAATGGTTACCGCGCAACGTGCCGCGGATTCGTACCCGCACGGAACAACTCTTTCTGTGATCAGGTATACAGAGTTCTGACCAAACGGTATTAATAAATATTTTCAGATACAATATATTATATGTTTGCAAACACATCCGCAACACAGGAAAAAATCATAGTGTGGGGCAATGTTAAAAAAAAAATGATAAGTATTTATTACTCAATTACTCTGTAATGCTGTATAGCCCTTTTAAATTTCATTATAATTATTATAAGGAACAAATTCGCAGGCAGCAGCTGCCATATACGCACAATTAAGCATTCTCTTCCCTTAATTACGTTGTAATTGTAAAATTACACTAATTCCATTTACAGTAAGTACACAATCTGTTGGACTTTCTGACAAATAAACTGACATCTAATTTCTTCCCAGTTTACCCAAAATGAGGCAAGTTTGTCACGACAACGAACGGATATTACTCGAAGACAGACGTATTACCTACATTTCGTGTCAACGTTTGGGAAGCACACATCAACATGTTTAAGATAAATAAATGTACTCCTATTTCGTATTCTAGAACAATTTCAAGATAAAGAAAATGGAGTGAAATGTTCTAGTTTAAGTGAAGTTCTTAGTTAAAAACAGGGTTCTGGCATGTCTGTTTTTCTTCAGTACTGGCAAACAAAGTTAAAGTGAATTGGAAAACTATTTTATATGTTAGCTTATATTATCTACTCATTCTACGTCCCATTTCCCAGTAGTCAAACTTACTTGACGATCTAACAAACGGGTTTTAAACACACATAACTCAAATGGGAATTTCTACACAAATTCCCATTAGCTGGAAAAATGACAAATGGAATGGGAAATTTAATATGGAGTTGTAAAATAAAGTGGGAACAATGATCTTATTTTAGTAACAGTAATGATAAGTACAGAGTTATATAACCGTGGTGTCCTAAGGGCTCGTACACACGACATCGCCGTCGTCTCGACACCACGCCGCCGTGCCGCTTGATATCAGCATACTTTAAAAATTTACCATTTTACCTTCAAGAAAAGAGCGTATTCCTTTTTAAAAGGCCGGCAATGCAGTTGTGACTCCTCTACTGTTACGGGTGTCCATAGGCGGCGCTCATCGCTTACCATCAGCTGATCCGTCTGCTCGTTAGCCTCCTATTCCATAAAGAAAATACTACTATAGAGTTTTTATTAATAATGCATTTCTAGCTGTAAGGAAACGGTTCCTTATAATCTTGTAGCTAGCAATCTTTAGTTTTATAAATACGAAAGATTGTATGTTTGTATTTGCTACACAATCACGTCAAAATGGCTGAAGGAACGCAATGAAATTTAGATCAGGGGTAGGGGTTTAGTCTGGAATAACATAAAGGGTTCCTTTTTATCCTATACGAATGGGAGAAAACAGCTGGCAGAAGCCAGTATGTAATAAAACCAACTAGCTAAAAAAGTGAGGTGAGGGCGCGGTGGCGAACCGTGTACTGCCGTATATACATCATAGTGGCGCAGCGGCGCGGTGGCGTGACGACGGCGTCGTGTACCCGGGCCCTTAGCCTATCTGCGTAACATACATTCATCAAGCGGGGAACATGAAGCGAATGAATGTGTCTCAGTAACTGTGGCTTGCTACTTTACGTGAATGAATTAATTTTGTACGAAGCCCTACAATACATGCAGTGAGGTTTTAATACTGTAGTTAAAACATTTCTATTTAAATTTTCGAGCTACATTTTCTACGTTACGATGATTACAAATACAGTACAAGCCACGTTTATCATTTACAAGTTAGTTTAACCCTCTGCAACTGACGTGGTTAAATTGTTACAATTCAACTGAGTTGTATATTATACCAGACACCATTTCAACAGCAAATATTTTTGTAGAATTAAAGTATAGCGAGCACTATACAGTAAGGTTCTCGCAGCAGTGATGCTCGTATTTGAAAAATGACGGTATAACACGTGATTTTGTATTTCGCGGTGTCTGTGGGACTACACGTCAGCTGCAGACGGTTAAGTTTGTAATTTTTATTTTATTATATTAAAATAAGCATTCACCTGTTTAAGCGATTTTTTTAAGGGGGAAAAACCATCGAAATTGGCTTCTCCCGCCTAGGTGAGGTGGGAGGGAGTGTCAGACATTACAGACTAAAAATAACCTCGTTCCTAAAGTCTCAATTTCAGCCAACATCGCAATATCATGAACACGGTCTCATAAATGTTTCAGTCTCGAAAAAATATTCAGCGTCACGAACACCACGAAGTAAGTACTAGCAATCAATCTTACTGAGCAAACCTTGAATAAGTTATTTCATAAGCATTTCTTACTGAAATAGACACTGAAAGGTTACTGAAGCTTTAGTTAACTGTAGCTTTAATATAGTTTAAACTGAATTTCATTGCTTAAGTTTCAATTACATGGTTGATTGTTTTTCTGCTTGATTTGATACTAAACTCGGTTGGACAATGTCAAATTCAGAGCAATCATAGAATCATAGAATCAAAAGAAAATCATAATGTGGGGCAACGTTTTAAAAAAAAATTAATCCTTAATTACGCACTTTTCAAACGTCAAATTGTATTGTTAGTGAAGATAGGTGCTCGTTCCAAAGTATAGTTTCGAATGGAGAAGAACGAGCTAGAAACTCCATCGTTAGACAGAATATGGTAGTATCTTAAATTGTATGTCAATGTTCGTCTGGTAGATTATTTTAAAACATTAGACACGTATTTTTTCTTTTCTCACAAAATTCAATACTTTCGACGATATATTCATTTGAAATATCGTGTGACGTCACAGCGTGCTACATTTTACAGCATGTTGTGACGTAACGATCTCCGACTCTTTAACTTAATGCCATTTTATCTAAGTATTGTAGCTTTATACAAGAAAATAAAAAAATGCGTGTCTAATATTTTTTCATTATCTAACTGATGGACTTAATTATTAGATTTTTAATTTTCTTACCCTGGCAACTACCCAATTTACGAGGCGTGAGCTCCAATCCAACTGATGACCGATACGTGTTTTTTATAATATATATGCGCCATATATACACAAACGAACAGACAATCACCTGATTGTAAGCAATAGGCGCTGCCCATAGACACCCGCATCACCAGAGAAGTTTCAAGTGCGTTGCCGGCCTTATGGGAGTTAGAAAATTCAGGATAAGGGACATTAGGGTGTGGATTGGTCCTCTAGTTATCTCACTCATACATACAGCGAAACTAAACGCAAGCGTTGTTTCACACGGTTTAGATAATGTGAAACGGGCCGTATGTCATAGAATAGTGGAGTCCACACCTTATATTTTTTTTTATTCACGTGCTCTTATGTCATTAACACATTAAATGCCATGGGGGCTCCGGTGACTGACGTAAACAGTTTTCTATTGGCAGTCAAAACCTTAATCTCAAGAGTCTGACATTATACCTAGTTATATTTAGATTCTAAGCCTAGATTGCTTTGCGAAATACCAAAAAGTTTCCTAGAAACTTCGTCCTAAGTCTGAAAATCTAACTAGAACTTAAACTTAGTTATCTTCCATCATTCCTTTACCAAATTACTCTATGAATTCCTTTTGACCTTGAATTTAACTGCTAAAGGTATCTAAAGGAGCGTACACATTGTTATATAACATGATATAAAACATGTTTCAATAACATGTGACTGTAACTGCCTCTAAAGAGTATGGTAGCAGTAGCATTATTTGCGGTGATAATAGGGATTTCACATTTTATGTACAAATGTAAAGGTTCTGTTTGTAAAGATCTTGTTGTTGGCATGCTAGAGGGTTATAGTCTAGAGCTCCCACGGTGACTAGGAGTTCGACGGCTACGGCACGGCTTGTCTTGTAGAGAGTTTGTGTCTACTATCTACTTATACCCAATACATGTTTTATTACATTTACATTAACCCTACTGGATCGGCCAACCCGCGCGATAAGCGAGCCGACCTGCTCCAGCAGAAGACGCTCGTTCACGAGCATGACAAGAGGGCCAGCAATCGGTCCGATCAACCATTTCGTAGGGAACGGAGCGACCCAGCCCACAGCGCCACCGACTGTAGAATGCATGACGTCTCTGCTCACGCGGCAGTAAGCCGTTTCCAGTAGTGCTAAAGGATTTTGTCAGTCTTATTGATTAAATTACATTACCTTTACATTATATTTAACTACATTATAACATTATTATTTATCACATTATCAGTCTACTCTGTACACACCTTTAGGGCCGAAATTCCTTGAACCATAATGCTATCACTTCCTTTAGTCCGTTGCCATGACAACGGTTGTCATGGCGATGAATGAATACGACCAGTATGTTGTACATTTGTGACACATTATACGGTTTACGATGTCTGTATGTGTGTGTTACAATTAAAAGTGGAATGGTTCATTGCTGAGTTATCCTAATACAAGCTTTTTCCAGTAGCCTCGCCCGCGTTTTTGAGATAAAAATTACCCCGTGTGTTATTCCAGAGTATTATCTATAACTGTATCAAATTTCATCGTCCTAGACTAGACGGACATATAGTATAGTGACCAGATTTGCGATATATTAAAGAAGGGCCAAATTAAAAGTACCCTTAACCGACGAGCATGGATGAAAAGATTGATGACTATTCATGAAGCGTTGCATAGTCTCTGCCTACGCCCAAGGGAGACGGGCGTGAAGTTATGTGTAACAAAAGAAAAAAAAATGTAGTGAAAAGTAATGTCGAATAATAGTAATCGCACACATATGTACAATGTACATACAGCGTTGCAGCGGTTTTGGGAGGCTGTGGCGGGCTTGTCCATGATCCAACTGAGAACCTTCTTCTTTTTGAAGTCGATTAAAAATAAATGTCAAATTCCTAAAAATATTTACCAAGTTACCTATATTTGTTTTGTACGTATCTATAAATAAATAATTTTATATTTCTACTTTGAAGAGACGGTGAAGGATCTCCAGATTATAAGGTAACAAAGGCTTTTCAGATGTTTTCGGACGAATACTAAGTACGTTTAGTAGGAAATATCTCTTTTATATCATTAATATTTCTGAGAAGGTTAATCCTTTTATAGAATCTTGACAGCACGGTTGGTGCGGTGGCTGGGCAACCGGCTGCCGTGCAACGTGTCGCGGGTTCGATTCCCGCACGGAACAACACTTTGTGTGATCCACAAATTGTTTTATGTTAAGTTACAATTGGCATAACTTTACTTTTACTGCTTCTTTAGTTGACTAACTGCTCCTTAAGCAAAAAATGTCGATTACAATTTCCATGTGTTTTACGATTAAATAATAGTGCGAAAATTAGAATTTATTTCGTGTCCTTTTATTCGTCTATTACTGTCTCTACCGTTATTTATTTTGTTACCTTTAGTTTTATTCCTAAAAACGGTTTTATTTTTATCTTTATTTTATACTTGTTATAAGGGATTTCTTTCAAAAAATTCCTACAAAAATTTGCACACAAATACACAATTCCCAAATGATAATTAACACTCATATTTCACCAGTTACTAGGAAAAACCATAAAGTAAATTAGGCACTTAAAATAAATAATCATCGTTTTACAGCGAAAAGGAAAATTGAACTAAAACCAACATAAAATTTCGAAAACTGTATTTTTATACCAAAATATTCCATGAGATGTTTAAATGACATTTTGTTTAAAAAATATATCATGAAACTTTCAACACAGACTTCTACTTTGTTAAAGCCTTTTCCTGAAAATAACGAGTCATTAGCGGTTCAGTTAGAACTCTCGTCCGAACACAGTTTTCCTGAAAACTGAAGTTAATTAGTACCGTAGCTTAAAGTAAAGAAACGAAAATATATATTTTTTGTTCGTACATTTTTATTACGTTCCTTTTTAAGAACTTTGTCTTCTGTAAATAGTTTTTGGTATTTTTTTAAACCATCGAAAGTCTTCTCCCGCCTAGGTGAGGCAGGAGGGAGTGTCAGACTCTTACTGACTAAAAACCACCCCGTTACTACTCCTGCATTTCGAGCCAGAGCCCCGGTAATCTTTTACGTTCTCCGTGGCTCCGCACCATAGCGGCATCAGCCATATTGAGCCCCATCTGTGGTAGTTTGATGGCTCCTTGAGGCGCGCGTGGAGCGCACGCGCCGTACATTTGGGTTTTTATATGGTGTAAAAACAGCCAGTAAACAAGCAGACGAATCACCTGTTGGTAAGCAGTCGGCGTCGCCTATGAAAACCCGGAACACCAGAGCGTTACAAGTGCGTTATCGGCCTATTAGGGTTTAGGAATTTGAGGATTGTTAGTGTTTCGTTTATTGGCAATATCTATACATCAATTTGAGTCAGGCCGTTGAATCAAAAAGTTAATCGAGCTTCTTCAAGTTGAAACTATCTTTTCATTTCAGTACTTAAAACATTATAATATGTCCATTTTCACAAATTACTTCTAAACCATCGTTTGACAAAGAATTACTTACTTAGCACAAGGAAGCACCTAAACTAATCCGTTCCCTTTACTGTGAGGAGTCACTAGTAGGTAGGTAAAGACCAAACTTATTATTAAGTGTTACTTATCATGACCTATTTTTATATTAGGTTCCAAAAATAGATAAGAAGTTGGGAAAAATACATACATACATAACTTCACGCCTGTCTCCCATGGGGGTAGGCAGAGACTATATAGAACGCCAATTACTACGATTCGTACATACCTCTTTCGCTTCATCAACAGTCATCAATCTTTTCATGCGCATGCATCATCGGTTAAGGGTACTTTTAATACTTTTACTTTTTTTACTTTGTGTAAAATAGTGAAAAATATAATATAACTTTTAACATTAAAACAAACCACAACATATATTTATATGACAGTCACCGTAAAATATATCGCGCCTGTTAGGAATATACATAGAAACACCTACACAATATGACATTAAACCAAGATTAATGACAACACAAAACAAAACCAGTTTCGGTTAACCTCATCACCTGACATTTCCTTATACACACAGAATATCTAAACAAAATAACTTTACTAAGGAAATTGCATTAGGAACCATGTCAAAAGGCACCAAAGAGGTAACAGGTTTAACCCGTCAAAGCGTGGGTAAACAGCAAAAGGGGTAATTACGTTACCCTCTCGTACTGCATCGGTTTGACGGTTAAGTATTTATAGAATATTGAAAATGTGGCCGAGAATGGCGCTGGTGTCGTTTTTAAGCGATGATGTTAAATATTAATTTAATTGAAATGAGCAAAGTTTAACTCGTCGAGTACCGGTTTTGTAGACACAATTATAGAACAATAGGTTGCGGTCACCGGTGACCGCTTGGTGTTTGACAGTTTAAACGTGTTCAACACGTTTATTTTTGTGCAATTTTTGGGACTTTATGTGAATTTTATGCATTTCAATTTTACTCTCTGCTCTGTTCCTATCGATTGATGATTGCTATTTTACAGCCCATTACCTTTTTCGGTAAGTTGACTATCCAACTCAAGAAGATGTACCTACCTATTCAAACCGATAGTTTTTCACGCCTTTTATTCCCGAAGACATGCACATTATGCCACTGTATAATGTAACACCCACTTTTCATTATTTATGTTATGAGTCCCATGTAATAGGGGTAAGCCATATGCCATATACCGTGTATGTACAATTCCAGACTCCGTGCTACTGCTTGCCTGACCCGGGAATCGAACCCGAAACTATTATAATAGTAAAATACAGATATTACTTTTCTGCATTCTTTTTACTTAAAAGTATTTTTTTTTATAAAATAAGTATCTATAGGTACGACAAAACATATTTGAACGCAATCCAAACCAGTATTAGAATCTTACATTAAAATATTAATTACGATAATAGGTAATTTAACACTTTGATTCCGATGAAGGCAATCTATTTTTCTTGTGGCATCGAGCATTTCTTTCTTTATTTAAACAAGAGTATATTTTTTATTTTTTTCTTGTATAGAAGCACTATTTTATATGGATTGTCAGTATACATTATGTGAGGACCATGTCAGACTTAAGATATTTGTTTTCTCTTGGTTTTATTTTTTTTTTATATTTTAGTTTGTTCTGTTATTTGTATGTTGCGTCAGGTATGTCTTTACATTATTCTCACATGTGTGTACAATATTGGTATATGTATCAGAGCAATGTAAAACAGACTTTTTTTAAAGAGTAACGAATGGAGTTTCTTGCTCGTTCTTCTCCACTCGAATCGACATTTTAGAACGAGCGCCTAGCTTCACTGACGGACAGACTGACAGACTATTATATATCTCATATTTGTTGACGTTTCAAAAGTACCAAATTATGGTTTAATTGAAATAAATGCTTTTGAGTTTGAGTTTGAGTTTGAATTCCACCTTTACTTTAAAGACAACAATAAATAAATTGTACCAAGACGTGTTCATTAAAACTTATAACATATAGCCACGTGGTGTTAATACACAATTATTTCTAACAAAACATTTTCTTCTGTTATTTTGTTGAAGGTTATGTATCTTCATAATGGGTAACGAACATCTAATGCCTTCTAATTTAATATAATAACGTTTTAGAGATACAACATACGAAAGGCTGAACTTATTGTTGTATTAGGTTGACTATCTTGTTACTATGTCGTCACAAGTAATTGTAATGTAACGCTTTTTGGGGGAAGAAAATCATCCAATAACTTCTCCAGCCTCAGGTGAGGCGAGAGGTAGTGTCAGACTCTTACTGACTAAAAACCACCCCGTTCCTTTTTCTACTCTTCGAGCCTGAGCCCCGGCAACACGTTAAGTCCTTCGTGGCTTCGTAGTAATGTAACGCTAGGTAATCGTAGAAGAAGTTAGTACAAGCAGACGACCTACTATTTTATAAATTCGAAAGTTTGTAGTGATTATAGTAAGGGGGGGGATTTATCCAATGACTTCTCTCGCTCGGGTGAGGCGGGAGGCAGTGCCAGACTCGAACTGACTAAAAATCACCCCGTTCCTACTCCTGCACTTCGAGCTGGCGTCCCGGTAGCCCGTTAAGTTGTCCGCAGTCGGGAATTAGCCCTACTGAGCCCCATCTTTACTGGTCTGATGACTCTTTGAGGCGTATGAATATGTGTTTCTTACTCAATCACTCAAAAAAAACTATTGGACGAAGTTCTTGTACAGAAATAAAATAGAGTCTGGAATCAAACTGGAATAATTTTGTCCCAGGAAAGCGGGTGTAGCAGAAGCGACAGAAGCCAGTACTTTATACACTCATTTGTGCTATGAATGCTCTGAATAAATATAAAAACTGTTCCTTCGATATTTCCGAAACAATATAATCTGCTTAGCGTCAAGAAAAGAGCGAAAGTATTCCTTTTTAAAAAGTTAGAAATGCGTCGCTAGAATTGCGGGTGTTCAAAGATGGCGCCCATCACTAAGAAGCCGGTGAGCCACTTGTTTGCGCTTTCCTTTGATGGCATAAGGAAACATATAAAAGAGGAATTGACGTACTAATAAAAGATACCATACAGAATAAAAGAGCACCTAGGTGAGCCCATACCTTGCCAGTATACTAATTTTCAAAATCCGTTCAGTAGTTTCAGCGTGATTGCTTTTTTTAAAAAACAAAATACTAGGATTTTTTTACTGTATCGTGGGTGCGTTTACAAACATAACAGTTCACGTACACATATCACCCAGATCCGGAACAAGAATCTGTGGAGCACACAAAGATTTGTTCCGTGCGGGAATCGAACCCGTGACACGTTGTGCGGTCGCCAGTTGCCCAGCCATCGCGCCAATCGTGCAGTCGTATATTAGTGTGATTTCATTGGTTCAGGCTTATCAGAGGGCGCTGCTGCTCACTGCCCAGTCATTGTTGAATAATAAAACTATGCTATTCTATAATCGACTCTTATATCATCTGCGAGAATACAAATGGTGGTGACAAATTATGTCTCTACCGTCACAAACATCTCTTAAATTTTAAGGAACCCCTAAGCTAAGATAGGTGAAAATTAAGGATATTTCTGTTATCACCAACCCATAAGTCTCTACAAGTTAAGATGTCCGTTTACGCTAAGTAAATCCTAGTTAACAGATGGTTTGAGCGCAGACGACTTATTAGCACTCAGGCCTGAAGCAGGAACAGGAACGAGGTGGTTTTTAGTCAGAATCGAACACTTCTTCTCACCTGAACCAAACCGGGAGGGGTCATTTATTTATTCATTTTCATTAAAATCAAAGTTTACAGCAAGAGCCAAAATACTTACATTCTAGAATACAAAAAAGAAACTTAAACCAATTACAATATTAATCACTTACATATTACAATATTAAACTGTCATACACCAAGCGGTCACCGGTGACCGCAACCTATTGTTCTTGTTGTGTCTATAATGGTACTCGACGATTTAATTAGATGATTTTCACCGATGGTTAAGATATGGTTTAAACGGCCATTAAAATCCTGAATTAATCGTCATGAAAGAGTAATATTATGACAAAAACGATAAAGGTTAACCAAACAGAATTGTAATAAATGACATTCACATTTTTATATTAAAATCTTTTGATAAATGAAAGCAATAAAAGCGTGGCGCTGGTGTCGTTTTTGGCTTATTTGGTTCCAAATTGAGTTATGAATTTGGCTAATCGTAAAATGAAATATTATGGTTTAATTAATGGTCATTAGTTACCGGGTAGAATATTTTAATGCTGATAATATTTATGAATTTTGTTTCTTCTATCAGTATTTTAATATAGGTAGTAATATTTTTATTCTTATTTCAAGCAATAGGGTAATTTATGGGGCCCAACAAACCGTGGAAAAAATAACAGGTTACCGGAAATCGGGCTCGAAATGCAGGAGTAGAAACGGTGGGGTTTTAAGTCAGTAAGAGTCTGACACTCCCCTCACCCGGGCAGGAGAAGTCATTTAATGATTTTCTCCCTTTTTTTTATAACGCGATTGGAATCCTCGTAGACTTCCCACACCGTAGGGACGACGGGGGGTTCCTCCTTTCCCTGTGGCCGTGACCCGGGACGCCCTTGCGGATTCACCGCACCCGGTAGGCCTAGACCTACCGCTATATAACGGCAGGTCTCAACACCAGTAGCAGCCCTCAGAAGCTGCGATTTTCTTCCTCGAGTGGAGGCCGTGGGTGATTTTGCCCCCTCAAAAAAACTTTATTAAATAACTTTTAAAAGATACTTTAATTTTGGTACTTAGTTTCATACTTTCATGATATTAATAAAATGCTCAAAAAAACATAAAATTTCACATCAACTTAACATAATTATTGTGTCGCATTTTCGTTTTCCCATCTTACCCGCTCCATATATTAGTTGTAACACTAAATTACCCAACTTTCCTGATTCTCCCTGAAACGGAAACCGAACCCCGACCCGGGTAGACCCGAGCTGAGGTTAGTTTAAATTACTTTAACACGTTTATTGGAACTAATATATTGATTTACGTGAACATTTTGGAAATTATGTCTTAGGATTAGTGTTAATGCAAGTTCGGCTGTTGATTTTAACCTCTTTTTAACCGACTTCAAAAAAAAGAGGTTCTCAGTTTTACCTGTATGTTTGTGCGTGATTATCTCGCGATTGGCTAAATCCATTTTGATGCGGCTTTCAGAATAATATTTGTTATACTTCGAAGCAGGTTTTAGTATATTGGTTAACTCGTTGAGTACCGTCATTATAGACACAATTAAAGAACAAAATGTTGCGTTCACCGGTGTCCTCGCGGTGTTTCACAGTTTAATTAACAGGCTACAAAAAAGGAGGTCGAGGTCAGTTTTGTTTAATGTAGTTTATGGATTTTTTTTCTTTTTTTTTAATAAAATGCCCCACATTAGGATTTTCTCCTGTGTCGTGGGTGCGTTTACAAACATACAATATCACATACACATGACACCCAGACCCAAAACAACAATTTGTGGTTCACACAAAGAGTTGCTCCGTGCGGGAATCGAACCCGCTACACGTTGCGCGGCAGCCGGTTGCCCAGCCACCGCGACAATCGTGCAGTCAGAATAATATTTATTATACTTGGAAGCAGGTTTTAGTATATTAATTAACAGACTTCAAAAAAAGGAGGTCGAGGTCAGTTTTTTTTGTAATGTAGTTTATAGAAATTATTATGTCACTAAGAGTTTGAGAGATCACAGGAGAGATTACTGAGCAAGAGATCTTAGGTTCATTTCTCTAATGAGACATGGAAGTTATAAAAAATTGCGTTATGTGCACTCTGTCTACCACTCCGAGGATTAAAAGGGTTGGCATTATATTAGAAGTCACGAAAATCACGAAAAAAGGACTATAATTTATACATATGTCGGAGGATGATGTGAGCGATGTTGAGATTTTTTTTTACGTTCACGTTTTAATTAAGCCGGCATTTCCTAAGGACTATTCTGAGAAGATCCGCCGAAACAAACTCAGAGGTCTCAGTCACTTTCAAAAATGGTTAAAGTACATCAAAGTTTAGTCCATTCTCATTGTAATAATATTCACCGTTATAATCTCAAACAATATAATGTCAATGACAATTTCACAGCACTTATTGTAATGATTGCATTCACTATTCGGCCGACAGTATTCTTAGTGTGTCGATGTTCGTTCGGAGTCCAAGCCAAGAGTGCCTGCTGTCGTGCGATGTTGAAAGTCACTCAATCTCTCTTAGACAGACATGACGTCAATGTATGTCTGTATGTATGTCCGGGCTTAACTCAAAATTTACCACATGGACTCACTTTAAATTTTTAAGAAATATATCGTAGGAGGCAACAACCATCCCTCTTCTGATGTCGGAGGAGGCATGATTATGTTCCGGTTGCTTAGACATAATGTGGACAAATATAGGTAAATAAGGTGTAAATAAGAAAAGTGTTTAGAAATTAATCACCATACTCATGACCGACAAATAAATATACCAACAGGTCATGGCAGGCACATATAGGCTACATATTATTATCACGCTATCACCAAAGAGAAGTTGTGTATCTTCATTATTCCACGTAGACAAAGTCCCGGACATAGCTAGTTATATAATTATAAGAGCAAAATAAACCCTTTAACTCTTAGAATCCATAATTACGTGACGTTGTTACTGAATTTACTTAGTTTAGGGAATTTAAACTTTGAGAATTGTTCCACGGTAGGTAGGCAAAGTACCTAATCTATATTCGTAATGAAATCAAGAATTCAATTAAAATTGTTATAAATAAAGTATCTTTTAGGTGTGAAGCAAAGGTTTTGATATAACATAACATCACGCCTTTTATTCTCGAAGGGGTAGGCAGAGGTGCATATTACGGCACTTAATGCCACTGTACAATGTAACACCCACTTTTCACTATTTATGTTATGAGTCCCATGTAATAGGGGGTGAGCCTATTGCCATATAACGGGCACATTTCCAGGCTTCGTACCACTACTAAATTTTATTAAAAAACCCAGTAATTAGGTAGTCAGGTTGTAAAGGTTTTTTTAAGGGGGGAAAATCATCAAATGACTGCTCCCGCCTGGGTGAGGCGGGAGGGAGTGTCAGACTCTTACTGACTAAAAACCACCCCGTTCCTTCTCCTGCACGTCGAGTCGGAGCCCCGGTTACCCGTTAGGTTCTCCGCGACGTTGTAAAGGTTTTGAGTGTCTAGTTTTTGACATTTTAAGTCACGACTAATTAGACTTTTAGAAACGTAATAAATTATTAATATACAGGATGTGAAAAAATAACGTTCTTCAAATGGCACCAAGTGATCTGCAAGGTTCCAACAGTTATCAACCATAAAAGTCAACCATGAGGTGGTGCAGAGATGTGCAACAGTAGGTGTATTAAGGTTTAACTCGTCGAGTACCGTCATTATAGACACAATTATAGAACAATAGGTTGCGGTCACCGGTGTCCGCTTGGTGTTTGACAGTTTAATTTAAATGAGACACAGAAAAATCTATATAAATAAATGTATGATTATGAATAACTGTAAATACGTACATATATCCGCATATAGGTATAATATAAATTACATAAGATACATTATCAATAGATATTACTAAATAACAATACTTTTTTCTTAAACTTCTTTCACAATATGGGCGTAAAAGACCACTAACCTATGACCACAAACTGAAATATTCAGCGCCGCGGGAACTTAGCTGAACAACTTTCTGTTAGGGTTGTTATAGTTGTAAAAAGAGTTTTCAAAAATAGTTTTGTGACAATCGCCTTTTTTATTTTTTTTCAATTCTTTCTTTATTTGACTGTGAGAAAGAGATTGGGATTTGTTCGTTTATATGTTTGCTTTTACGGTAGGCAAACTAATGGACTGTATTTGTAGTTTAGTACAGCTAAACTATCATGTAACTATCGATTTGAACTTTTGAAGTGAGTTCGATCGCTTTCTCGCTCGTCATTGGTCGACAGGACTAAAGAAGCAGTTGAACCTTCAGGTCCAAAAGTACTAGTAAATAATAACCTTTTAAATTAAATTTTAGGACATAATAGGTACATTATGACTACCTCGTTGGCCGAGTGATCGCAAGTACGATTGCCGGGCAAGGGGTCTCGGGTTCGATTCCCAAGTCGGGCAAAGTATTACTGGGTTTTAAAAAAATTATCAGGTGTAGCACGGAGTCTGGAACTGTGCCTGATATATGGCTTACCCCCTATTACATGGGACTCATAACATAAATAGTGAAAAGGGGGCGTTACATTATACAGTGCCATAATGTACACCTCTGCCTCCCCCTTCGGGGATAAAAGGCGTGATTTTATGTTATGTGAATACATTATGATAGTCGCAGAACTTATCTACACATCAAACAACAAAAACAGTTTATCGTGGTCTAACTTTGTATGATCATTTCGCACGATCAAAGGTCAATTTATACTGGTTGACATAAGGCGTACCTACAAGATTATTAAGAACTATGTTCTACATCAATAAGAATGTCTCAGAGTGGAATTTTATAATTAAAACTTGTACTGACATGAGTAACTTAATGTACTTGAGTAAGTACCTAACTTAAATAATTAGTGTAATTTATTGGAACTTAGAAAGTTGAGTTCTTAACTTAATTATTATTTAGGTATACTTAGAGTGCAGTCATTGGCTCTGTTTTTTATACTTATATTTGGTTCGTATTTCTGTTTTAATATTAAGTATTAAGTAATTAATTATTGATTGCCTCGATGGTCGTTCCGAGTGGTCGCAAGTGCGACTGCCGAGCAAGGGGTCTCGGGTTCGATTCCCGGGTCGGGTTTTAAAAAAAATGTCAGTAGTAGCACGGAGTCTGGAAATGTGCCCGGTATATGGCAATAGGCTCACCCCCTATTACACGGGACTCAAAACATAAATAGTGAAAAGTGGGTGTTACTTCTGTGCGCACCTCTCCTATCCCTTCGGGAGTTGGGCTCGCTGCCATCGCAGCGGTAAGTCCCCTCTTTGAGGAGTGGCTTGAGAGACGCTACGGCGTCCTCACCTACCGCCTGACGCAGGTCCTCACCGGACATGGAAGTTTCGGGAGGTACCTGTGTCTGATGGGGCGGGAGGAAACGCCCGGGTGTCATCACTGCGAGGACCGCCCTGAGGACACGGTGGAACACACGGTGGGAGAATGCCCTTCGCGGGCTGAGCACCGCCGTGTCCTCAGGGAGGTGATCGGCGATGGCGACCTCCCGCGTCCGGGCCTAGTGCAGGCCATGATGCGGAGCGAGGGGGACTGGGATGCCGTCTCCTCCTTTTGCGAAGCAGTCATGCTAGCTAAGGAGGAGGCGGGACGCGTGAGGCAGCGAAGCGCTGCCTCCTCGCAACCCAGCCATCGCGAAGGACACACCGGGCGTCGGGGATCGCGGGACGATCTCCGGCCACCGTAAGCGCGGGCCTGCGGACGGCGAGCATGGGTGGCTCCCCGTCCGACCAGAAACAGACCCGAGCGTACGGCGCGTCGCGTTCCGCGCGCGCCTCAAAGAGCCATCAGACCACCACAGATGGGGCCCAATACGGCCGATGCCGATTCGGAGTCGGGAGTGCGGGAGAAGGAACGGGGTGGTTTTTAGTCAGTAAGAGTCTGACACTCCCTCCCGCCGCACCCAGGCGGGAGAAGTCATTCGATGATTTTCCGCCCTTAAAAAAAAAAAAAAAATCCCTTCGGGAGTAAAAGACTAATTCACTTTCGACACAACATGACATTGGACTTGCTGATTTATTTATTTATTTATTTACTACATTAGGCGAAGGTATTTGACATTACGCGAGATGGCGATCTAATATTATTAATCGCGTTAAATTCTGGTAAAAGTACATTATGGAATACAGCTAGTCCGTGATACAGAAGTTATTGCAACTTATATAATAAACTAGGATTAATTATCGTATATTCTGATAACTCTTTATTGCACAGGGCCATTTTAGACATTGTCTTTTAAGCATTTCATTTAAAACAAATGTTTTTAATTATAAAAAGCAGTAGGCAACCAGCCAACAACTATTAAGTTCATTATAACTTGTGAGGCATCCTGATTTTAACCGCTTGAATGCACTGATATGAGACATTTTTTTTTTTTTGTTGACGTTCAAAAGCGCCTTTCTGGTCTAATTGAAATAAATTATTTTGACTTTGACTTTGACTTTATCTTTGACTTTGACTTTGGCTTTGACATAATAGAAAATATATTGTATCTCGCGGGGATCCGCGTCTAGACACACGACGCTTTAATATGTACTGTCTTAATGATTACTTTCTTAGGAATACTATTTTAACAGGCATACAAAAAAAAATTAAATCGCCAACCCACATTGAGCAAGCGTAGTGATTAATGCTCAAACCTTCTCTGTGTTAGAAGACACTTTGCTCAGCAGTGGGCATTTATAGGCTGTTAATGTGGAATAGCAATACATTATAAGACACAGATGGCTAATCTTAGGACATAACAGCAGGAGATTACACAGACATGTGTCTGCTTTATAGCTGCGCCTGCAATATGTCTGGATCTGTGACGTCATATTATGTACAATGTTGCAGCGTCGTCATTATGACATTTTGATTTTGTCAGCAAATAAAGCGAGCCACTGGTGTATTTGTTCTTTTTCATTTCTTGATAAATATTTTCTAATTCAAGTATTATATTAATTGGTAAAGTACGTCGTATATAAGGCAATGTCATAGACTCTAGGCTTAGCTTCAAAGAACACATCAAACATGTGTGCCTTAGAATACGAAAACTTATGTATATCTTCAAAAGACTGAGACACATTACTGAAGCTAAATTATTAAAGCAAATATATCTTGCGTTATGTCAGTCAGTTTTAACTTATTGTATCACGGCTTGGGGAGGAACATACAAAACCACAATGAAATCCCTTGAAGTTGCTCAACGTGCTGTGCTGAAGGTTGCTAATGGAAAACCAATTTACCACCCGACGACTTCTTTATACCAAATCTGCGATGTCCTTACTGTTCGGCAGTTATTCATATTGAATACTACTCTTCTACAACACGGTAAACTAGTCTACAATTCCCAACAGTTGACTAAACGTCGACGATACAAGGTATGCAGCACTCCACAACACAGTAAAAATAATTTCATTTCAAGATTTGCTGACCACATCGGACCATACTTATATAACAAATTAAATAAAATCCTAAACATCTACCCACTAACCAAAGTAGAATGTAAAATAAAACTAAAAAAATATCTACAAAAACTAAATTACGAGGAAACTGAACAACTACTGAACAAATTAATATGAGATAAACAGACGCGCGCGCACACCCACAAACACACCCTCACACACACACACACACAAACACACATACACATAATGGCCAAAATAGTTAATATCTGCGTTGAGAAAGTCCCTTTTTTTATTATTATTATTTTTCTTGTAGTAATTTTCTGCATTAATTATTATGTTATTACTTTTTATCTTATTCTTGTTATTTTTCTTTAAACTATTAAAAAATAATATTATATAACTGACATTAGAAAGGCTGAAATTATCTGTACGTTTGAGGGTTGGGCACTGATAGTCGAAATACAGGCAATGCCTAGTTCGACTACAGAAGCTAAAATCATATACCTGTAAAAATATTGTAGCCAAAACTATTGTTGATATATTGTATTAAGTGCTTATGAATAAAATAAATAAATTAAAAAAAAAAATTAAATAAATTTAGTTACCTTTATTTTATAAGTGAATTATCAATTGGTAACGTACAGCAAATAAAAGGCAATTTTGTTGTAAAATGAGACAAATTTGTTTTAAAAGGAATAATTATTTTCTTTTAAACTTTCAAAGGGTTTGATAAGCTGAAAAATGTGGGGGCTCCGTTTCTTTGTTGACAAGCGTAGATTATTGATCTTATTGTTAGGTCATAGAATCAATTCCTGGATGCGGTTTTCTCTTTAAAAGTGTTGTAGTCTTGTGGATAGGGACCACTTTTAATTGCCCTGTGGCCTTGATAATATTATGATGGCCATAAAAAAAATAAGCACGGCATTATTTACTTTGGAAACAATATAAAAAGGATGTAAGTGTCGCCATAGGCGCGCAGGCAATGCTTTTATATTGACTTTATGAAGTAACTAGCGGCCCGTCCCGACTTCGCACGGGGGGACTTAAGATTTTTTACATAGTTTTACGTTTTATTTATATTTATTCTCAGTTTTTTTTTATTTAGGAAGTATTTACCTTTTGAAAATATTTTTCCGGACTTCATTTACTTATTTCATTTATTTATAAACAATTCATCTATAGAGCATTTTTGTATAACTTTAACTATATGCTCAGCGCACGCCACGGAAGGCCTCAGAAACGATACTTTTTCCCCGTTTTTAAAACATTTTTGGTTACTGCTCCACAACTATAGGACCTAGCGTGATATTATATAGCCTATGTTACTTCTGAATAATGCAGCTTTCTAATGGTAAAATTTATTTATTACAAACATACAAAAATACAAATATTTCCTCTTTATAATATTAGTATAGATTATGTCATACGACATACGATTTAAAATTCATATTTAAATGACAATGACAATGCTGGGTTAGTGCCGTGTCGGAACTATAATTGTTAGGTGTGAGATGACTTATATTCGTATTCCTACTGATGGGTTAAAAATTGAAATACATACATACATACATATACATATCATGATAAATATAAATACATAGGTTTTAAAGTTGGAAAAGCAAAATGTTAAAATAACTAAAAATCGCGGATTACTCACGTGCATATACTGAGAAAAACTCTACTAGTTGTGAACCACAGAGGAGTTCTTCATCATACGCACCGTGCGCGCTCGCGGCGATGTCGCATAGATTTTTAGTTAATTTAGTATGTCTCACGATAATAGTTATTATAAAAACAAAACAAAATGTTCTTATGAAAAAATCACATTACAATAATCCCTTTACTAATTACCCATGTACAATTTAAACGACAGCTACCATAAAATATGTTTTACATCAAATGACTGCTGCCGACCATTACGCACAGTCGTTACATAAATTGATGGCGTGCAATAATTCAACAAAGTAAAGAAAGAACGGACAATTTTTTTTTAAGGGGGGAACATCATCGAATAACTATAAAGCAGTCAAGAGTCTGACACTGACTTACTGACTAACAAAAACCACTCCGTTCCTTCTCCTGCACTTCGAGCCGGAGCCCCGGTAACCCGTTAGGTTCTCCGGGACAACACCGGACAATAAGAGATGTAATTTTGAAATTAAATGGATATCAAAATATTGCCAATTCAACCGACTTTAGAAAAAGAGATTCTCTGTTTAACCTGTACGTATGTGTGTCTTTTTGTCAGCGTTTTGGAAGCGTTTCGTTTACACCCTGTTTGTATGTCTTTATGTATGTATGTGTTTGCGCGATTACCTCAAGATTGGCAGAACCGATCTTGATGTGGTTTTCAAAAAAGTGTTTGGAACACTTAAGAGAAGGTGTTAGTATATTAATTAACTGATTTCAAAAAAGAGAGGGTTTAGGTCGGATTTTTAAACGAAGTTTATAAAAGAAGCTGCAGTTTAGTTAAATTCAGATAAATAAAAATAACCGTTTCTCTTGAATCACTTTGGCCGGAATACTGAAACGTTACTCAATTTTAAGTCGTGCTCAAATATCGTGCCATCTCTGTCATTTTACAAAGAATTAGTGGTGACAGAACTATACGTAAGCGCGACTTAAAATTGAGTAGCGTTTCAGTATTCCGACATTTATCTATTAAAGTAGGTTAACTTAACTGTATCACAATCCGTAGCGTAATTTTATAGATCTGAGCAGACATAACATAGAGACCGACATTGTCACTTCTCATTATTTTTATATTTGATGGGCCGAAATTTGACCACTATCTCGCCTGGGTTAAGCGATGATGAAGAATGACTTGAAGCTAAAACAAATATAACCATATATTAGTTTTATATGATATAATACTAATTTCCAATGAATACAACACACACATTACATTTACACGAAGAAGGAATGAGCATTGAGCACTTCACTTACTCAAGGCGGTCAATCACTAAAGTTGCTCAAAGCACTACACACACTACCAAACTATCACAACGGCACTATCATTCATACAGAAATGTATATTTTTGTATGAACCAAACATGGCTGCCAAAATACATCCAATTATATGGCGTCCCATTCAAAACTAACGATGTCTCTTCACAACACTCATTTGTAAGGGTTGCAATCACAAAAAGCCTGTAATTGAGCTGTTGCCATCTGAAAAATATTAAGGCAGAAGTTCAATATAGCTTAAAATTAAAATAATATTGACTTGAATTGGACACCTGGAACACCAGAGGCATTACAAGTGCGTTACTGACCTTTTGGCAATAGGAATTTGAGGATTGGTATGGTTTCAGAGATTGGGGAGATTGGGTAATTGGGCTTCCAGTAACCTCACTCACATGACTTAGCACAACGCAAGCGTTGTTTCACGTCGGATTTTTGTGAAGTTTAAAATCGCAAATCGGCCTTTGCAAGCATGGTGATTACTACTCAACATCTTCTCCGTGTGAGAAGAGGCCTTTAGTTTACTAGTAGTCACTTATAGGATGATGATTTGAAGTATGATGTCAAAAAAGACTATCAATAAATGTGAAACAAGTGAATTTATTTCTGCAAATAGGCTACAAGGCAGCACTTTTACACGTCAATTTTATCAAGCGAACGATGAGGTCGTCATTTCCTAACTGACTCTGAGAAGAAATGCCGAAACAAACTCAGAGGTCTGTCTCTTTTAAAGTCCAGACAATATGTATAATAGATTATGTGTGAGAACCGTGCAAGTTCTTTCTGTAGTGGCCTTTTGAGGAAAGAACCACAACAGTTTGAGCGAACCCGTTCTGAAGGCAGTCCGCATGTGTCGGTTTACAGTCAGCTCAATCAATAGGTGAGGCTGACTGATTCGACGAACAATACCAACCCAAAGAACATTTGCGTAGGCCGCACAAATACGCAAACTGTCAGAATATGGGTAATTAGAAAAGAAATGGTGAGGCAAAGTCTCGCACGGTCCTAGCACTAACAATGGTAAAGTAAAAAGCAAATGTCGAGTTAGAACAACATATGAAAAACAATGTCAAGAAATGTAACTATATTATTATGTTACATTATTTACACCACATTACAATGATTATAGTAACTATATTTCTTCTGGTCAACGACCGACATTATAATCTCAACCACAAAAATTTGAAACACTCATAATAAACGGTCCTAACTACAAACCAACAACCAAATAAATTTAAACCTACAGAATTAGCGTTCATAATTCAGTAGCATTTGTGGCACTTATGGACTTAAGCTCTGTAATTCTAACGATAGAGTACTATAATTATAACCATTAGCCTATGTAAACGGAGTCTTACAATTGATGTTGGTACAATTATACCCAAGTATTATGTTCATCAGTCAATTAAGGTCTAATTGTAGCGATTAGGTTTTGAGATAAATGCGTGGTTGCAAATGTAGCGGGGATTTGACACTATAGGACGCTGCCAGACGCGAATTATAAGAATAGCATAACATCACGCCTATTATCCCCGAAGGGGTAGGGAGAGGTGCACACAGAAGTAACACCCACTTTTCACTATTAATGTTATGAGTCCCATGTAATAAGGGGTGAGCTTATTTCCATATACTGGGCACATTTCCAGACTCCGTACTACTATTGAGATTTTTTTTTAAAACCCTGTTATACTTTGCCCGTCCTGGGAATCGAACCCGAGACTCCTTGCCCGGCAGTCGCACTTGCGACCACTCGGCCAACGAGGCAGTCGTCAGTTTAACGTTCGGGGTCGGCACAATGTATCTTCTTTAGCCATTCTTTCTTATCAGACATCATACTTTCAGAAATTCCATTTTTTTCATATGAATTTTCAAACAGTACCATCTCCAAACTACTACAATAAGAAAAAAACGACAATATTTCTGACCATACTTCCAAATTTAATAACACTAAATCACTTTCAAGTTCAAAGAACTTTCGATCCAAGAGACTTATAAATAAAGCACATTATAATGTACTTTCTGTGGCTTAGCGATAAAGGTATTAGTACCTACCTATTCATAAAGCAAGGGCCGGGATTACTCGGTATATTTACAACCTTACGTGGTCTTTGAGAAATGGGGAGGGTCTTATCGCATTTAAAATGGTCGCCTAAGACTTTATGACTATTACTTTAAACTTTAAAGTATATTTTATAAGGGTGAAATTGAGTTTTTGAGGAAAACTAGTGTTTCATCGTGATTTTGGATGTTTTTTTGTTTTTGCTTACTATCCTAATTGTATATTATCTTTATAATAGCCATTCTTATCGTATTTAATTGGGTTTATTAATATTCATCTTATAGACTTATTATATTAACTCGTTGAGTACCGTCATCATAGACACAATTAAAGAACAAATAGGTTGCGGTCACCGGTGTCCTCGCGGTGTTTGGCAGTTTAAGCTAAAGAGTTCGTTTGTTTGAACGCGCTAACTTCCGGAACTTACTTAACTTAATAACCTGTGTCTCCTAGATGAGGCAAACGGGGTACACTGATGTTCTCCATCGTGATCTGTGTTGTGCGTCATACCGATGCTCGTCGCTTCTGCTAGTACGGTGCGACACCAGGTTTGCCAAGGCAACGGCCACGCTTTCTTTTCCTTTGGGGATTCCAGTCCAAGGGTTACATGGGTATATACCCAAGCTCCCGACCATGTGGTCGGGACCCTTACGGAGCGAGTGGCTTATTCATCCCCACTTGCGCTTGATCTGGCGGTCGATTAGGCTTTCATGGCATTTATGAACAAGCTCTATGTTGGAGATGCCTAGCCAGTTAATTCCGAGAAAGCGACGCAGGCATTGGTTGACGAAGACTTGAAGACGTGAGATGTCTCTGGTCAAGATCCGGAATTTCTGGTCCGACTTAAAATAAAAATTGTGTTGAATAGTCCATTTATCTAGGAAGGTTTTAGGCTATAAAACATCACGCTATAATTAATAGAAACCAAGCAAAGCAGGGGAAACCACGCTGAAGTCGCTAGCTAATAAATATAAGTAAGGTTAATTTGGCAACGCACTTTTACCTCCTCCGGTCTTGTGGATGTCCACGGGCGGCGCTGATAACTTAGGCACCATCCAGTTATCCGTCTGTTCATTTTAACAGCAAAATAGCCTATGAGTTCCTACTGTTAGGCCTCGTCTCATACGGAGAAGGTTTGAGCGGTAATCACCACTCTTGCATAAAGCGTGTTGGTGATTTCTAACTTAGAAGTCCGGGGTTCCTGTTTTCTTTTACCTTATGTCACTGGTGTGTAAATAATCTTACAAAATATACATGTATAACTCGGAGAAAGTAAGAATGAAAGAAAAAAAATAATTTATTAATCATTACTCATGACCCACCAAATACACAAACATAAAATAAAATTGAAATACAATATTTAAAAACATAAAATAACATTAAAAAACAGCAGCGAAAACCTACAAAAGCAAATAACAATATAAAAAAATAAACGATCAACAGGGTGGCAACATGCCCATGATGAAAGACGCCACCAACTCAGATTGAGCTTCTCATTGAGATTGATCTCATACCTCTGAGTTTGTTTCGGCATTTCTTCTCAGAGTAGTCAGTTAGGAAATGTCGAACTCATCGTTCGCTTGATAAAATTGACGTGTAAAAGTGCTGCCTTGTAGCTTTGCAGAAATAAATTCACTTGTTTCACTTGTTATTGGTACTTTTCAAGTTTCGAACCTGTGACACAAATAACCACTCTACCAGTGAAATAAGTAAATCGAACCCAAGACGTCGCCAATTAGTAATCTCAGCTACAATATCGATTTCATATCTCGTTACTGATTTCCGAGAATTAATTAAAATCCATTTTGAAACAATGTGTTTTGAAACAATTTGGTAATAAATAATTGAGATATCATACCAATTACCTCTCCAATAACTAATTATCAATTTAGCTTTGTCCGTGAGTTCAAAAAAGTCACTTTATTATATCTATACATTAAAATTACACCATGTAAAAGTTTCGAAAACCAAAAACACTCAATAATACTTTACCCGATTTAGAAACCCTACCCGAAACTCCTTGTTTAGTTGTCGCACTTGACTAAAACGCAGTCAAAACAATAAACATGACTATTGTTTGATTGAAAATGAATGACTTCATTTACATTACTATCCACGTAACCGCACGGCATACGCACGCTTTCGTCAATTGACAAATGCAAGACGAATGCTTACATCTTGAAACAAACAACCGCATGTCATGTGTATCAATGCTTTTAAAGGATCCATGAATTCGTTCATTAAATGACGCAACGTGGACAGTAACCTTTAAGAAATATCACTACACAGTATAAAACAAAGACACTTTCCGCTTTCTATTCCTGTATGCTTAGATATCTAAAACTGCGCAACGGATTTTTATGTGATTCTTTTAATAGATAGCTTATTTCAAACAATAGTTCATTATGTAAAATTAACGCGCAAAAGCTTGTATGAAATAAAGTAAATTATTAATCGATTTATCATTCCAATTATAATGTGAAATGAATGTAACTGGAAATTGTAATTAAAATGCATTATTGATTGTAATCAAATAATACATAGGTACCTACAATAAAATTATTTTTTACCACAATTAAACAATTTCTGACATCATTCGTTACGGGGCTAATTATCGATGATTTCATAATGACCCATGATTTTACAATTTTCGAAAATGTATTTGTGTTAATACCAGGTTTTCCACGAGTTTTCACCTGCAACTTGTTGAGTTTTCCAATTTAAAAGGATACAGAGTTGAACAAACAAAATGGCACGCTAACTTTTTATCAGTAATTTCATCGGACACAACGCCAGGTTCCGTGCAAATTAAACAAATAAATACACTTCGATAAAACTTTATATAAACCAGGAATCGAAATCACACTCATGCCCTTTAAAATCAATAAAAAAAATTACAAAAAAAATTAACCTCAGATTTTTCATTGTCCACAGATTGAAAATACATCACGGATGACATAACGAGCAAAATGTCAATGTCAACGAGGTAGCCATAACGAATCCAAAATGGCGGCACACGACAAAGATTGGGTCGATTACTTCGGAGATTTCAACGACACGAGACAAATAGTTGACAGTGACAGTACAGATTTAGATATTTCAAAGCTTAATTATTATGATAATCAGACTGGTTATCCTGGTTATTCGAACTTTAGCTCAGATGATTTCTGTCTGTCAAACCATTCACATTTCTACTTAAATGTCACTTGCGAATTTCCGATCAATTATGCCGAACCTATGTATGGGTGAGTATGTTTTGTATTTTGTGTTGTATTAGAGGCCCTTTATCGGTCGTCCAGCGTAGGCGTCGAATAAAACTACTCACTGCGACCTTGCACTGACGCCTTGACAAGGCAACGCCAGATCGCCGTCTACGCGGCGCATACGTTTATTGAATGTCTACGCTGGACAAACGCTAGTATGAAGGAGCTATTAATTTTTTTCTTATTCTATATTTCACTCTAATCCTCAAAGTAGTAGGCTTAAATAATACTTACATATAAGTGTATACAATGTAACATCGATTTTCCCTAGTTTCGTACCGTAATGTGTTTCATTTAATATAGTATAAGCATATTGCTTAAGATTTTGCTATCGAAAAAAATTTCAATAATACTTTGGCCAACCGAGGAACCTTAAAAATAATAGCAAATTATTTACTTTAACTTTTCCAAAAACACCTACATACATATGGCTTATCAAATATTAATTTATTTGGAAGTCTCTGTCACAAAAACATATCATACTTCCTTAGCAAAGTAAATAAATTGTGTCCATATATATAACATGTATTATTTAAAACTTGTCCCAAATATACATCTAAACCACGACACAAGTAAATTACTGAAATACAGTTCTATTTCAGGAACATTTCTAAAATATCACATTTACTATTTTCTTCAGAAGATTTGCTGAAACCCTTACGGTACGTTGCTGAAAATGCTTTCACGAAATAAACTCAACTTCGCTCTCAACTCGATTAGATAAACAAGGGGTTTAAGTAAATCCTTTTTTACAAATTAAATTTTCATTAATATTTAAACAAGATGAAATGAGATTTTTAAGGCGGCATTTATTTTATGGAATAAGCCAGTAAACGAGCACATAGATCACCTGATGGTAAGCAATAGGCTTCGCCAAGGGACACCCGGAACATCAGAGGTGTTACACGTGCGTTACCGGCCTTTTGGGGATTAGGAATTTGAGGATTGTTGGGGATTCGGGGATTAGGAAGATTGGGGAGGAGATTGATTGGGCCTTCAGTATCCTCACTCAGTAACGACGAAATACAATGCTAGTGTTATGTCACGTTGGTTTTCTGTGAGGCCGTGTCGGTCGAGCCGGCCCATTCGTGCCGAAGCATGGCTATCCTGCATTTTTGAGGCACCGTCACAAAATCATATTTATAGAATTTTTATTTACTGTATGTTCGACTGAATATTGTAGAAGACACCGTAAAACTAATTAAAAATTAGGCTCTTGCTGTTCTACTAATGAGGAATCTACACTTAGGAACGAGCAAATAGCTTAACTATTCCAATTTTATTGTTTTTCTTAAGTTATCCATGTGCATTTTTTTTAATGAGGTGGTTTATGATGAGACGAAATCCCTGAGAGTAAACAATTAGCGCCGTTCATAGATACACGCAACACCAAAAGGCTTTAAAAGTGCTTTGCCGTTGCCTTTTACCGATTATGGATGCGAGGTCATAAATAAAGTGGGATTTAAATTTCGCTAGGATTTTCCTTTTTTGTAGATAATTGTAGTATTATGTACTCTGTTAGTTAAGATAATACGTTTTACCAGCCTTTTGGGGAATGGGAGTTTGAAGACCGGTAGGGATTCAGGAATTGGGGAGATTGGGAAGGGGATGGTAATTGGGCCCCCGGTAACCTCACTCACACGACGAAACACAATGCAAGCGTTGCTTCACGTCGGTTTTCTGTGAGGCCGTGGTATCACCCCGGTCGAGCCGGCCCATTCGTGCCGAAGCATGGCTCTCCGACACTTAAAAGTATCTAAATATTAGTACAGATCCCTCATTACTATGAATCACATTAATCGTTGAATTTCTCGAGCGAAAATTTAGATATTTATTTTATTTTATTTTAAAAGACTTCATGCACACACTAATGCACAAGGTGGGCTTAATGCCTAGGGCATTCTCCTCCAGCCAGACCTTTGGGTGATGCAGAGACAAAAACAATGGTCGATGCAAGAAGCAAGCGTATTTAAAACTCAACAGAAATACATAGAAAAACGGATAGTATAGACTTACATAAAATAAATCCCTATATAAACTTACATGTATATGTCATAACAATAAACTTACACAATTATATTACATATACTACTTAGACGTAACATAATTATACATAGTATATTGATAGTTACGATTCTGCCAACCTCTTCAAAAGTAGCTCCCGCACCTTCCGCTTGAATGACAAACGACTGGGCACCATCCTGATATCGGGAGGGAGCGCATTCCACAGAAGATATTCTATTAAGCAAAGATGAATTTGTTTGTGAAGCAATATAAAGGGTGCTCCCCGTCGACGGTTTTAACACGAATCTAAATATTAGATATAATAATAGGATATTTGACTATCTCATTGATCGGGTCGCTGGGGTCTCGGGTTCGATCGCTGGGTTATTAAACAAATATTAGACAATATTGAGCTGTTCCGTGTTGAAATTTCTAATAATTACTTGGATTTGGATTAGGACTCAGTAAAGAATTGAAATTAGAATCTTGAGTTTTTTTATTTGTCGGATTGTCTTATGCATGGAACTTTGGGTTATTTTTTGTTAGAGTAAAATATTAAATCCATCTATCGATTATCAAAATTATTTGTGTCTTCTGTTTGGCATAATTATATAAGCCTTACTAAACCATACAATTAATCTAACAACATAACATCACGCCTTTTATTCCCGAAGGGGTAGGCAGAGGTGCACATTACGGCACTTAATGCCACTATACAATGAACACCCACTTTTCACTATTTATGCGCGTTGCCGGTGTTTAAGGGGTTAGGGATTTAACGATTAGGGGAGATTATATTACACAAAAATGAACTAAAACGCATTCATTTCAATTAAACAATAATTTTGATACGTCAAAACATATAGAAATAAATAACAGTCTGCCAGTCTACGCGTCAGTGATACTCGGTGCTCATTCCAAAATGTAGATTCGAATAGAGAAGAACAACCAAGAATCTCCATTCGTTACTCTTGTCTTCTATATCTATGTATATGTATATAAAAATGAAACCCGTTTCCCGTTGTCACGCCATAACTTGAGAATGGCTGGACCGATTTGGCTATTTTTTTTTGTTGTGTTTGTTATTGTCAGGAGAAGGTTCTTACGATAGAAATTAGAAAGGGAGAAAACAGGATTGCGCGTACGAAGTCGCAGATAGAAGCTAGTTTAATAATAAATTCTTCTCCTCCACAGGTACATTGCACCATTCCTCCTAGCAACAACGACTGTAGCAAACACACTAATCGTCGTGGTATTATCGAGACGTCACATGAGAACTCCAACGAATGTAGTACTAATGGCTATGGCTCTCTGTGATATGTTCACCATGCTATTCCCAGCACCATGGCTCTTCTATATGTACACTTTTGGAAACCATTATAAGCCCCTGAGTCCGGTGAGAGCGTGTCAAGCATGGAATTATATGAACGAGGTGAGTTTTTTGTTTGTTTACTAAATTGTGACGTCACTATTTATGTATTACGGTCATTGCACACCTAACAATCGCGCTTACAACCTTTATTTTATTGTTTCTAAAACTAAACAAAAAGCGCCGTGCCGGGGCCGTGCTTGAGGCGTGCCGGACCGTGCTTATTAGGTGTACGATGACCTGTACTCGCTTTTATTATAAGCATTGAAATCTACTATATGTATTACGCACTTCAGTGTTCCGGTGTTGTCATAGTTGTGTCTACTGTAGATCCTGGCTTACAGGAGTTGCAGCGGTTTTGGGAGGGTGTGGCAGGCTTATACCTTAAAAAAATGTATTAAGCAATAGACGACGTTTAAAAGTATATTTTTAATAGTTTTTTTGTGGGATAGGTAATTACTGGCGTAAATGAGCTGATGGATCACTTAGTAGTAGGCAATTGGCACTGCCCATGGACACTCGAAACTCCAGAGGCTTTACAAGTCCATTACCGGCCTTTTGAGGATTATGAATTTGTGGATTGTTGGGGATTCGGGGATTAGGGAGAGAAGGTAACGTCACTCACGTGAAGAAACACAACGCAAGCGTTGTTTCACGTCGGTTTTTTGTGAGACCGTGGTATCACTCCGGTCGAACTGGCCCGTGCGTGCCGCTGCAAGGTTGTACCACACTAAAATTGGTTGACTTTGATTTTGGACTATCTGTGTGCATTTGTTAAGAGCGCTTTAGGTTTTGATTCCCGGGTAAGTCGAAAGGTTTATTGTTTTTAGGCTTTCATATAGTTCTTTGCTCTTAATTATCAACACCAACTCATTTTTACTGCTAGACATAGGCCTCTCCAAATAGCACGACTTTTAGTCCAACTATCGATGATTCCTAATCTATTACTAATATATAGTATAACGCTGAAGAGTTTATTTGCTTGTTTATTTGTTTGTTTGTCTGTTTGTTTTAACGCGCTAATCTCCGGAACTACTTATCCGATTTGAATAATTATTTTTGTGTTAGTGCAGTTATCGAGGAATGCTATTTTATAAACATCACGCTACAATAGGAACTGAGCAGCGTGTAAAAACGCGTGGGAATAACCTGTAGTGTGTGTGATACTTCTACCGACGGCCCCATTCATATGAACGAATAAAATTGTAAAAAACAATTTCTTTTTGTTAGCGTTTTGGGAGCGTCCCGTTTACGGGGGAGGTGTAGTGACACCTCACCCTTTATTTAAGCGTCTTAATATCTATCTTATGCTACTTACTTATAGGGCGAGGTGTCACACACACTACAAGCCAATATTTTATAATGCTTATTGTCGAAATCTTAAAGAACAAGATACTCAAACCAAATCCGTTTTATGCAAAATATATCATAAAACCCGGATATATTTACATTGAAGTACCTAACTTTATCGTAATGGAAAATTTTAAGCTTCATTGAAGAGCCTATAAAATATTTTATGTACAACAGTATTGTATTTCGACGTCGTTACCTTCTGCAAATATCAACATTTTCATTTCTAGTATAAATAATATTGGCTTTAAAAATACATTAAGCGCTTGTTTTCCCATCTTTATATAAGTACCTGCCTCGTTGGCCGAGTGGTTAGTGCGACTACTAGGCAACTGGATTCAGAGGTGCACATTACGCCAGTTAGTGCCACTGTACAATGTAACACCTACTTTTCACTATTTATGTTATGAGTCCCATGTAATAGGGGTGAGCCTATTGCCATATACCGGGCACAATTCAAGACTCCGTGCTACTACTGATAAATAAAAAAAATAACCAGCAAATCTTTGCCGTACCCGGGAATCGAACCCGAGACCCCTCGCTTGGCACTTTCGACCACTCGGCCAATGACGCAGTTATAATATTAGTGTGATTAATATTAACCCACCCTGTATAACTCGTTCACTATACAGGATGGTAATAAATCAGTGTAACTATTTAAAGCTTAATTAAAGTTCTTTACTACTATAAGACCCTTGTGAGCTCTAAATCGCGTGCAACATGCATTTGCAAAACCTAATCAGTTTCTTATAAATAAACTTTGTATAATAACTAGTTTCTGAAAAACTATTACAAACATTAAACTTCGCCATTGGTTTTTCATAACATAACATAACATCACGTCTTTTATCCTCGAAGGGGTTGGCAAAAGGTGCACACTACGGCACTTAATGCTACTGTCGGGAATCGAATCCGAGACCCCTTGTCCGACAGCCGCCAACGAGACAGCCGGATGGATTGATTGGTTTGATTTTTCAAAAATATAAATGATAATGTATAATAATAAATATGTCGTGGTGGCCCGGAGGTTTAAGACGCCCACTTCTCATGCGTGAGGGTGCGGGTTCGAAACCTACCACCGGCAAGTACCAATGTGACTTTTTCCGAGTTATATGTACTTTCTAAGATTATTTAGACTCCACTGACAAACGGAAAAACATCGTGAAGAAAACTGGGCTTATAATTTCTAATTATAAGTTTGAAATTGTCAACCTGTATTGAGCAAGCGTGGTGATTAATGCTCAAACTTTCTCCGTGTGAGAAGAGGCTTCGCTCAGCAGTGGGCATTTATAGGCTGTTGATGAATACATATGTAACTTCAAGTACTACTTTTTTGACCATTCCAGTAAATTCTCGGATTGGTTTTCCGTTTAGGACAAGCATTATTGGGGACTTTTTACTTTCATGTACTCAGTACAGCAAGGAGTCCGAAATTATGCCTGGTATGCGGTATGTGGCAACCTATCTCCAGAACTACTGATTCATAATTGAATAATTTTGAAGGCCTTTTGTGTAGGATAGTCCATTTAACGAAAAAAGCTATAGAACATCATCACGTTACTCTCAATTGAAGCCAAGCAATGGGTGAAACAACATGATAATAGTTGCTTTAAACCTCATAACATAATTTTTATTTATGAGATAAGCCAGTAAACAAGGAGACGGATCACCTGATGGTAAGCAATCGCGCTTGGCAAGCGCCCATGGACACCTAAAACACCAGATGCGTTACAAGTGCGTTACCGGCCTATGAGGCCGTGGTATCTCCCATTCATGCCGAAGCACACTTCTCCCACGAAGCACCACTTCTCCCATGCTTATGTCATAATACTCAAACGCTCTGTCACTTCAAATTCCTTGTATAGAGACAGCACGATATTTAAGTACTACTTAAATTTGGGTAACCGTTAGTATTCGGGTGTTAGTTCTTGTATTATAATTTCTGCTTATCCTCTGTAAGGACAATATGCGTTAACATACTAATGTAACTAGTTTCAAACAATGTAACGACGTAGGTACCTAATATCAAACATCAGCTAATCAACTGTGATGCGATCATATTAGGCGTTGCCTATTCACGGCAGTACGCTCCAATATCGGTGACCGGATTATAGCACGATTTCAACTGAACCGTAATATTTGCGAATAGCAGATTTCATGGTTTACTGACGTGTTTCCAATTGAATAATTAGATTTATTAGACTTTATTTTTTTTAATGGCATAAGCCGTTAAACGAGCATACGGGTCACCTGATGGTAAGCAATCGGCGTGCCCATGGACACCTGGAACACCAGAGTTACAAATGTGTTACCGACTTTTTGGGGATTAGGAGTTTGAGGATCGTTAGGGATTCAGGGATTGGGGAGATTGGGGAAGGGGAGGGTAATTGGGCCTCCGGTAACCTCACACACACGACGAAACACAACGCAAGCGTTGCTTCACGTCGGTTTTCTGTGAGGCCGTGGTATCACTCCGGTCGAGCCGGCCCATTCGTGAAAATGATATGATAAGATATTGAGTCATGCCGAAGGCCCAATGAGTCCAAGTCGTTTACCAAGCATGGGGTAGGTAGTAAACCCCCCTTGGAAAGCTCACTACTAGATGACTGACAGGCAGATTATAAAATTTATGTTTGACGTTTAAAAGTGCCTTCTTTGTCCAATTGAAATAATTTTGACTTTGAAAATGGATGCGTTTTTCAGCAACTGCTTTTTGACCAAATCAAATTGATACACCACGACACAATAGAAAATCAATGGTGGGCAACATTATTTTAAACCTTTTGTCCGCGGATACCCCTGCATCATTAACACACTATAAGCCTTCCTATTGAATCACTTGTTTTTTATGGGATAACTCAGTAAACGAGCAGATGGATCACCTGGTGGTAAGCAACCGGCGTAGCCCATGGATACCGGTAATACCATAGGCGTGACAAATGGGTTACCGGCCTTTTGGGAATTAGGAGTTTGAGGTTTGTTGGGGATTCAGGGATTGGGGAGATTGGGGAAGGGGAGGGAAGGTAATTAGGCCTCCGTTAACCTCACTCACACGACGAAATACAATGCAAGCGTTGCTTCACGACGGTTTTCAGTGAGGCCATGGTATCACTCCGGCCGAGCCGGCCCCTTCGTGCCAAACAAAAGCATGGCTTACACACTTATATCTATTTACTGTATCACTATCATAATTATATATATTCATCACTCTATCTATTTAAAAAGCGCATCAAAATCCGTTGCGTAGTTTTAAAGATCTAATCAAACATAGGAAGAAATAGCCAAAAGTAACTATGTTTTATAGAATGTAGTTGATTACACACCTCTGCCAACTTCCTTACGGTGTCGCAGTCGATTACCTACCTCTAGTAAGATGACTACAAAGCTACAATATAATATCTAGACCAGATAACGTTTACCAAAGAGTATAATTGTCTTGTTACTGAATTCGAACTTGCACAAAGGCGACCTCAAGCCGTCAGATGAATAGTAACCTACGGACTGGCTTAGTCAGGTTCTGTTAGCAAGAATCTTACTTATAGATAGATTATAAAGATACTAGCATACATGAAACTCTTTGTAAACTACGATGGAAATTCCTCATTAATCCCCTTCATCTCGAGAGGACGTGACATAGGGGATATTATAGGGTATTAGATACTATTAGGGTTATTTTGCACTGGGGTACCATTTTTTTTTAATGAGAGTAATTCATTGAGGGACTCTCCCATCAGCGTCGAGGCGAGAGGTAGTGTTAGACTCTTACTGACAAAAAACCACCCCGTTCCTATTCCTGCACTTCGAGCCGGAGCCCTGGTAATCCACTAGGCCGTCTGCCTAGATGATTCCTGTAACTAGCTAAGCAATAAAGGGGTTTTTATCTTATACTATTATATAAAAATGAAGAGTTAATTGGTTTGTTTGTTTTACGCGCTAATCTCGGAAACTATGCTATATATATATAGCCTACTATTTATATAGCCCATTTCACGAGGAAGCTTAGCTGTGAAGCATCACGCTACGATGAATAGGCGCCGACTAGAGCGAATGAAGCCGGGCAGAAGTCGCGAAGAATCTAGTACATAATATGGGGGGCAAATATGAGGGATTCTATCTTTAGCATCATTTGGGATGATGACAGGATATGAAAATTAAAAATACAATTAGTTCGTAAGTTGGTAATGAAAAAATATTAGACACGTATTTTTTTTATTTGGTCGTATAATAAAACAAGACTTAGATAAAACGACTCAAATTTAGGAGTGGGGGCTAAAGCGTCATTTCAACGTTTAAAATGTACATAGAAGTGACGTCACGCGACATTTCAAATCAATATATCGTCGAAAGTATTCGTTTCTGAAAGAAAATAAAAAATACGTGTCTAAAGATTTAGAATAATCTACCAGACGGACATTGAAATAAAAATTAGGCATCTACCCTATTATATTTATGTTCAATCGCCACATTGACAATGGATCCCGTTCGGACGTCTTTCTACGTTCGATCACCGTGACAAAATGGCACCGTTTTAATGACTACATCAATCAGAACTGCTGCAGCATCGAATTTCACGAAAGCAAGTAAATCACTTGTCAGTGATAACACGAACTTCTCTTTAGTCTAGTTGTGGCAAATGGTACTCCGAGTTAGGGATTTTGGCTTCTTTACCCAGAATGAGCAAATAATTATAAAGATCTATAAGTGAACTGACGAGACTGAAAAGTCTGCCTCGTTGGCCGAGTGGTTGCAAGTGCAACTGCCGGGCAAGGGGTCTCGGGTTTGATTCCCGGGTCGGCCAAAGATTACTGAGTTTTTAAAAAAATCTCAGTAGTAGCACGGAGTCTGTAAATGTGCCCTGTATTTGGCAATATAGGCTCACCCCCTATTACATGGACTCATAACATAAATAGTGAAAAGTGGGTTACTTCTGTGTGCACCTCTGCCTACCCCTTCCGGGATAAAAGGCGTGATGTTATGATATATCTATAAATGAACACAACACTTTTCATCCAGACCATCGCTTAACTAAGAGTGTCTTAGCGTGAGCACCTAAATAAACCCTTTAGTTGAACATTTGAGTGTCGCTGATGGATAAGTGAAACCAAAATGTCGTTAAGTGTTCACATATTTACTAACCAACTTCAAAAAAACGGAGGTTCTCAGTTTCTACCTGAATATATGTATGTAGGTGTGTGTTGGTGCGCGATTATCTCGCAATTGGCTGAACCGATTTTGATACGGTTATCAGATAAATGTTTCTTACATTTAGGAGAAAGATTTATTATAATAATTAACCGACTTCAAAAACAAAGGGGTTTGAAATTGGATTTGTAAGCGTAGTTTTTAAAAGAATTAGGTATTTAGCTTAGGTTTTCAAGTCGAACAACGTAAACTTAAAACTTTTTTGCTTTCGGAAATTCTAAGAAGAAATTTACAAGTACTACACATTTCCCTTCTCACATGGAGAAGTTTAAAGCAATAATCACTACACTTGCTCAATGCAGGTTGGCTATTTCAAACTTATAATTATAAATTGTAAGCCCAGGTTTCCTCACGATGTTTTCCTTCACCGTTTCTCAGTAGTGTCTAAATAATCTCATACAAATAACACGGAAAAAGTCACATTGATACTTGCCGTTGGTAGGTTTCGAACCCGCACCCTCATGCATGAGAAGCGGTCGTCTTCCACCTCCGGACCGCCACCACGACTCATAACTTATATAAATTTTATTCAACTCAAACGCTTTCCTACGAAGACATTACCATGAAACATAATTAATTATTTAGAAATCTCCATTTAAATATTAATTTCGACCTTTAATATCAATTTCCCCATTAATACTAAAGTCTACTGTACACGACGCCTCATTTGACGAATGCATGCAATGACAATAGTCTACAAATGACAAATGCTTGCATTTCACTTCATAATCATCATCAACAGGATATAAGTGCCCACTGCTGAGCAAAGGTCTCTTCTTACATGGAACGTTGATCACCACGCTTGCTTAATGCAGGTTGGCGATTCGCAACTTGCTTAGAAACAATGAAACATGTTCACGAAGCGGCTATTATAGGTCGTCTATCGTCATTTGTAGGTTGCATGCATTCGTCAAATGTCTTGTCGTCGTTGTCGTTGTTATTGGGCAGTTGGCTGTTTTTTGATGGAGGAAAATCATCCAATGACTTCTCCCGCCTTGAGTTAGGCGATAGATAGTGTCAGACTCTTATTGACTTATAACCACCCCGTTCCTACTCCCGTTCTTCGAGCCGGAACCCCGGCAACCTGTTAAGTCCTCCGCTGCTCCGTATCGGCATCATTACCTATTGGGCCCCATCCATGTGGGCAGTTGGCTTAACAATAGACCATTAGGCAATCTTCAATCATGAAGCAATCTTACTTTCATTAATGAAACTGAGGTTTAATTAAAACCCTTTTCGAAATTATCTTTGAACCCATCTCTTTCGTTATACAGTGTGTTAAAAACCTTTCGAAAAGGTATAATGTGTGTACTTGTAATTATCACTCGTGCTTTCCTTTAGGGGGGTCGACAGAAGTATTTAATATATATATATATATATATAACATCACGCCTTTTATCCCCGAAGGGGTAGGCAGAGGTGCACATTCTACCACAGTACAATGTAACACCCACTTTTCACTAGTTGTTATGAGTCCCATGTAATAGGGGGTGAGCCTATTGCCATATACCGGGCACATTTCCAGACTCCGTGCTACTACTGAGAATTTTAAAAAACCCAGTAATACTTTGCCCGACCCGGGAATCGAACCCGAGACCCCTTGCCCGGCAGTCGCACTTGCGACTACTCGGCCAACGAGGCAGTCATTAAATCAGTCAGAAGTATTTAAATAGGTTAATAAACTATAAGGTATAAAAGACCAGCTGTGGTGATGAAGACTGTTGAGCGTTTGAGGTTCGTTTCCCGGGTCGGACTATGTTTTATTGAATATTTCTGTTGAACAAATCTTCAACTATTGGTGATTAATTCTACATCCTTCTCCATATAGGAAGAGCTCAGCAATAGCACGATTACACTATGATGATGATGATGCTGATGATAACCGATAACCAGCTCGAAAATCAAAATATCCATCTAGAAAGTGAACCTACACCCTTCATACAAAGCAAATTCTAATCACTAGAAAGCTAAGCTAAATAGTTCGCAGTGGAAATCGTTCATTCTTTTGAACGAACGAAGCTTGTAAAAGGGTACAGATTAAAAAAGGAATGAGAACAAACTGACTGATCTCTCACAAAGGAATGGAATGCTTAGGAACGGTTCACACTTGAGTTCCCTCGCTCGAACCTTCATTTATTGAGTTACACACGACTACACGTCGAATTGTACATAACCAGGTTATCAAGGACTCGCTGTCAATGGTTTTTACACATGGTTGAGGGTTAGCTTATAATGGTTTGATTAGCTTGACCTGTAGTCGTGTAGTACGTTAATGTGTAGGTTTATACTAGTTTTCTAGGAACTTAATAAAGGTATTTTATTACGATTGTGGGAAGATGTGGTGGTAGAAGTTTGTAGGGATTTCTTACGAATATCTGTGGATACGATGGAAGAATGTTGTTAATGGGGTAGATGACTCACCCGAGCGTACGGCGCGTCGCGTTCCGCGCGCGCCTCAAAGAGCCATCAGGCCACCACAGATGGGGCCCAACAGGGCCGATGCCGATTCGTAGTCGCGGAGAACCTAACAGGTAACCGGGGCTCCGACTGGACGTGCAGGAGAAGGAACGGGGTGGTTTTTACTCAGTAAGAGTCTGACACTCCCTCCCGCCTCACTCAGACGGGAGCAGTAATTCGATGATTATTATTATTGCTAGGGTGAATTGTTCCTCATATATATACCTATACCTCACTCATGTGGCAATACACAACGCAATGCAAATTTTATTTATCGCAGGTTTTCTGTTGGACCATTCGTGCCGAAGCATGGTTTTCCCATCTTAAAAATGCTAAAATTTTGTAAGAAATACGAATGCTGCGTTATTGGCCGAGTGGTCACAAGTGCGACTGCCGGGCAAAGGGTCTCGGGTTCGATTCCCGGGTCGGACAAAGTATTACTGGGTTTGTAAAAACCTCAGTAGTAGCACGGAGCCTGGAAATGTGCCTAGCAATAGGCTCACCCCCTATTACATGGGACCCATAACATAAATAGTGAAAAGTGGGTTTTACTTTGTACAGTGACATGTTCCGTAATGTGTAAAGGCGTGATGTTATGTTATGTAAACACGAATGCGATTATTAATCCATGATTCTGTAGTTTCTTTTCACAAAAATGAAACTTTTTTACGACTTCATTCACTTAAGTATAAAGCACTAGCATTCTTAGCAGTCTCTATAGTCGACTATAAGACAGAAAAACTAGTCACAAAGCGAGTAAAATCTAGGCATAACTGCGAATGCGGCTTGAGCGTCCAAGAGCACTAGAAAATCCGATATTTTCTAGAACTGAAATCCGCCGGCGATTTGCTGAGTTAGCAAAACTGTGAACAAACTACTTTTGCAGTTCATAAAACCGCTTTCGCGAACAAAATATTCCGACATATTTGTTTGCACAGCTGCAAAATTAAATTTGTAACTTGTGTATAATCGGTCTGCTACCACTGTGTTTGCGAATTCAAAAACCGGTTAAGTGAGAGTCGGTATGTTAAACTATGGGTTCGGTAAGTAAAATTGAAAACCTACTTTAATAATTGGGATGATGACATGGTATGAAAATAAAAAATCTAATTGTCCGTAAGTTAGGTAATGAAAAAATATTAGACACGTATTTTTTTATTTGGTCGTATAATAAAACAATACTTATATAAACTTAATCAAAGTTTAGGAGTGGGGGGTAAAACGTCATTTTTACGTATAAAATGTACATAGAAGTGACGTCACGCGACATTTCAAATCAATATATCGTCGAAAGTATTCGTTTCTGTAAGAAATTAAAAAATACGTGTCTAATGATTTAAAATAATCTGCCAGACGGACATTAAAATAAAGATTAGGCATCTACCCTATTAAGCGTATAAGTTATTTTAAATTGCGTAGTGGATCGAGAAGTAGGTACATAAGTCATAGACCCTATTGGATAAGTGCCTTACATTTCTACAGTTTCATGCAACGACTTAAATAACATGCCACCATTATTTGACTGCACGGTTGATGTGTTGGCTGGGCAATGGGCCACCGTGCAGCGCTTCCGATTCCAGCAAGGAGCAACTCTTTGTGTGATCCACAGATTGTTGTTCCTGGTCTGGGTGTCATGTGTACGTGAACTTGTATGTTTGTAAACGTACTCACGACACAGAAGAAAATCATTGTGTGAGGCTCGAGATCGCTGAGCCTTGAACTCTGAGGTCTCTGTAACTGACTGCCTTGTTGGCCGAGTGGTCGCAAGTGCGGCTGCCGGGCAAGGGGTCTCGGGTTCGATTCCCGGGTCGGGCAAAGTACTACTGGGTTTTAAAAAAAATTCTCTGTAGTAGCACGGAGTCTGGAAATGTGCCCGGTATATAGCAATAGGCTCACCCCCTATTACATGGGACTCATAACATAAATAGTGAAAAGTGGGTACTAAGTGGGTAAAGTAGGTAACATCACGCCTTTTATCCCCGAAGGGGTAGGCAGAGGTGCACACAGAAGTAACACCCAACACCCAAATTCAGAGTACGGAATATAAAGCCAAACTCAATACCATTTAGTTCATTCAATATCCACGCAATACGGATGTAATGGGCTCTAGAGTTGTAACTCAAGAGTATGAAATTTGACAATACCTACCAATGTCGATCGATCGGAATTGGATTCAAAAGTAAGCGAGGTGATCATACCTGACGGGGGCGCGGGGGCTAACTGTAATGATACTCTAACTTTAATTTATTGTTTTATGCCAGTATTATACCTGAATTTGGCCTCAAAATAAACCTTGAAACAAAATTAAGAAAAAAGGAGACAAACACCTAGACATACGTAAACAGTTCTTGACAAATCACTTCGTTTATTTGTTTTTCATTTAGTTTCAAACTGATACACAGACAAAATCCATTAATCTGGATTTGTACAATATTCCTGTTTTACTTATAACTAGGTGTTGTCCGCGACTTCGTTTGCGTTGAGTATGAATTTTAGAACATAACTTGTTTTTGACTGCCTCGTTGGCCGAGTGGTCGCAATTGCGACTGCCGAGCAAGGGGTCTCGGGTTCGATTCCCGGGTCGGGCAAAGTATTACTGGGTTTTTAAAAAAATTCTCAGTAGTAGCACGGAGTCTGGAACTGTGCCCGGTATATGGCAATAGGCTCACCCCCAATTACATGGGACTCATAACATAAATAGTGAAAAGTGGGTGTTACATTGTACAGTCGTATAATGTGCACCTCTGCCTATCCCTTCGAGGATAAAAGGCGTGATGTTATGTTAACTTGTTTTTACTTCAATATTCCAAAATAAAAGTAGATTATGTTACTTCTTAGTACATCAGCTACCTGCCAATAAAACTCCTGCAAAATCGGTCCAGCCATTCCAGAGCCAGTACAAACAAAAGACAGACAGACAAAAATTGTAAAATATATTATTTTTGTATGTGTATCGTATGTATGTAGTAAAAGGCTGTTATTTTAGTATAACAAACAGATACTCTAATTTTTGTATCAGTGTAGATGTATATATTTCAGTTTTAATTATAATGGATTAACCATTAGGTAATAACGGATGCCATCCATTAATTTACAGCCCACTATACTGTGGCACAGTATCGACGATATTATTATTTATTAATACATTATTAATATTCCCAACAAATATACATAAACCTAAACAAAATAATAATAAGAACTAATTTAAATTAATATTATATTAATAAATTTATATTAATATTTGTATTTACAAATAACTACTGACTCGTTGGCCGAGTGGTCGCAGTGCGACTCGGGCAAGGGATCTTCGATTCGATTCCCGGGTCGGGCAAATTATTATTGGTTTTTTTAAAAAAAACCAATAGTAGCACGGAGTCTGAAATTGTGCCCGGAATATGGCAATAGACTCACCCCTTAATGGGACTCATAACAAACAATAGGACACATATACAGTGGCATTAAGTTCGGTAATGTGCACCTCTGCCTACCCCTTCGGGGAAAAAGGCGTGATTATATGTTATAAATAACTACTGAACCTGATTGAAAAAGAGTTTAACCTATGGAGTTACTTGCTCGTTCTTCTCTATAGGAATCTACACTTTGGAACGAGCAAATAGCTTCACTAGAGGACTGACCTACAGACTGACATTTTTGTTTTGACGTTCTAAAGTGCCTTGCTGGTCTAATTGAAATAAATGATTTTGACTTTGACTTTGACTTTATGTCGCATCGTTGCTGCATGAGCGTTTATCTGTAGGCAGGAGGTGCTACATACTGCTTGCTGCAAGCTGCAAATTCATCCCTTCAGCGGTATAAAAAACTACATATTTTCCAATTTGTTAGTGTAAATTAATGAACCCATTGAAATACCCCATTCCTATTGAACACCCTCAATGTATTATTAATATTCAAATATGTATTCAGCTCTAGAGCTGAAGCCAGATTAAGCGTTATCGTATAAGCATTGAGATTGAGATGAGCTCAATTGCTAACACAAATATATTGTTTATAATAATCTTAGCTCTTGGAGTCCTTGAGTTTAATCTAAGCCGTTATGATATATAACTTATTATGTTAATTTAAAATGTTAAATTATTATAATAAGTCGCAAAATGCTGCTATGAATATGAGCCTCTAGCATGGCTTGAAACTAGTCGAATTACGTGAGTAAGCCGAAAACATAGTAATTTATTTAGTATGTCTCACGAAAGTTAAATACGTTACATATTTTCTATAAATAATATTCGGGGTGTCGTGGTGGCCCAGAGGTTTAAGACGCCCGATTCTCATTCATGAGGGTACGGGTTAACGGGAAAGCTACCATCGGTAAGTACCAATGTGAGCTTTTCCGAGTTATACCTACTTTCTAAGATTATTAAGACACTACTGACAAACGGTGAGAGAAAAACAACGTGAGGAAAACTGGGCTTATAAATTCTAATTATAAGTTTGAAATCGCCAACCCGCATTAAGCTAGCGTGGTGATTAATGCTCAGACCTTCTCCGTGTGAGAAGAGGCTTTACTCAGCAGTTGCATTTTATAAGCTCTTGATGATGAAATAATACTGTAACACTAGCTACTTCCGCAGGTTTTCATCTGCTGTTCTGCTCGTTTTGGCCATAGCGTGAACATTTTCGGGGAAATGCAAAATCCAACACAAAAATAATTATGCAAAACGGACCAGTAGTTCAGGAGATTAGTGCGTTTAAACAAACCAAAAGATCATACAAAGCTAGACCATTATGAACTCGTTTTGTATAGTCTGATGTACCTATAGCTGTGTGTACTTATATTAAAATTTGGTTTATCAAAGTCAAAGCATTTGTTTCAATTAATCCTTAATTAGACACTGTTGAAACGTCAATATTGAATTGTCCGTCCGTGTGTCTGTGTGCAGCTAGGTGGTCGTTCCAAAGTGTAGTTTCGAATGGAGAAGAACTAGCAAGAAACGAAAAATATTTTTATAATACATTTATTACACCTATTGGTATATTATTTTGTGCTCCATCATAGACCGCATCATCGCTTACCACCAGGCGAGACAGTGGTCAAACGTCGGCCCATCAAATATAAAAATAATAATTGTATTTTTTTTTTAATTGCCGCACATTAGGATTTTATCCTGTGTCGTGGGTGCGTTTACAAATATACAAGTTCACATACACAATGACACCCAGACCTGCAACAACAATTTGTGGACAACACAAAGTGTTGTTCCGTGCGGGAATCGAACCCGCGACACGTTGCACGGCAGCCGGTTGCCCTGCCACCGCACCAACCGTGCAGTCAAAGTCAATTGTATACGTATAATGCGTCTAGATCAAAAGTAAAGGTTTTTTAAACACATATTTATGAACAAAGTCATAAGCAAAAACTAGTATAATTACCCATAAATACGTATCCCCAAAACTAAACATACTACCTTTACCTAAGTTCACAAGAGTAGACTACGTCATTTCCTATGGGAACTCGTCTCGACAAGCGGAAATAGGCCGATTGTACCTGTGACTTCACAACTGTTCGTCTTCGAGTGGATGTATCAATAAGTTGTATTAGTTTAGTCGATTGTTTTGTCAACAAGGATATGGAATGATCTGGATGTATCATAGATGGTGTTATTAGGAGGCCTATTCAGTATCGTCTTGTTTTAATATTAACTGTCGGAGCGCCATGCTTCAGCACGAATGGACCGGCTCGACCAGAGTGGTACCACGGCCTCACAAAACACCAATGTGAAACAACGCTTGTGTTGTGTGAGTGAGGTTACCGGAGCCCAATTACCACCTTCCTAATCTCCCCAATCCCTGAATCAATCCTCAAATTTCTATTTCCTATTCGGGTATAATTGCACTTATAACGCCTCTAGAGTTTCGGGTGTTCATGGGCGGCGCAGATTGCTCAGTTGCTTATCATCAGGTGCTTCTTCTTATAATAGTTTTCTTCTTTCTTACCTCAGGAAACACATATGCTAAGTTTCAGGTTCAATAATCGCGGTTGAGCGTTATCTATCAGTCTGCAATCAGTCACTAATGCACAGTTTTATTTAGTTTTATACATATTAGTAAATTGTACATCGAAAGCTTTAGAAGCACTCATAAATAACCGGTACTTTTTGGTTTATCTGCAGGTCATACCGGCAATGTTCCACACGGCGAGTATCTGGCTAACCCTGGCTCTGGCAGTGCAGCGCTACATCTACGTTTGTCATGCACCAGTCGCTCGAACATGGTGAGTTCATAGTGTACCATGTAATTTACTATAAAATACAAATTGTAGCAAATATCATGATCTAAAGCCCATCTAAGTTAACTATTGGGCATTAGAACGAGCTGACGAATCACCATGATGGTACGCAATAGGCGCCGCCCACGTACATTGGAACCACCAGAATAGTTGGAGTCCAAACACCATAGGAATTGGTAGCTTTGAGGATTGTCAAAGTTAACTAAAAATAGCGGGTTACTCATTTGCTCATTGCGAACAACAGAGGGGTTCTTCCTCATGAGCAGCGTGCGCGGTCGCGGCGATGTCGCGCAGCCTACTGAATGTCAATGTGTTAAATATCAACACCAAATAGACTCAAAATCATCACAAACGAGAACTACACTCGAAACTAGCCCTTATTACAATTTTTTTTTTGAGGGGAAAATCATCCAATGACGGTACGCATCTGTAATCCGCTTTCGGGTAGGCGAGAGGGAATGTCAGACTCTTACTGACTAAAAACCACCCCGTTCCTACTCCTGCTCTTCAAGCCGGAGCCCCGGCAACCCATTAGGCCTTCCGCAGCTCCGTATCGGGCATCAGCCCTACTAGGTCCCATCGGACACGCCGTACGCACAGGTCTGGTTCTGATCGGGCGGCGAGCTACCCTTGCTCGCCGTCCTCAGATCCACACGCCTTATTACAACATAGAAGTGTTAAATACATACAAACCTGTGAATATTTTATGGAGTAATTATTTTACATGTGAATTAAACAAGCTAGTCAGAAGCACACTGAATATATTTCAAAAAATAAAAGAAGAACTTAAATAGGTTTCCACTCTTGAAAGTGGCCAGCTTGCCACAGATAATATAAACACATATACAGAACAGAGCCTTACTAAATATAGATCTTTGAGTTCCAAAGTTGCTTCCGCTCCGTCAAATTTCGGAACCCCTGAGGCGGTTCACTGTTCAAGACCCCGGCGGTGAAAGCTCATATGTCAAAGAGAACTAATTAAACATAGTTGTCTGTTTATCTATGTGTGGCATCCTTATATGTCCTATATCTCTATACAGGGTACGAAACAAAGCTGACAAAAATAAATAATTTTTACGTAACTTAAATCAATCAGTTCTACGTATAAAGAATAAGATGTTCGTGACTGCCTCGCTGGCCGAGTGGTCGCAAGTGCGACTGCCGGGCAAGGGGTTGCGGATTTGATTCCCTGCTCGAGCAAAGTATTATTGGACTTTTTCAAATAATCTCAGTAGTAGCATGGAGTCTGGAATTGTGCGCGGTCTATTGCAAGCATTAATCGTCACACTTAACCTCCGGACCACCGCGACACTCTTCTACTCATTATCCTTCTATTATTACTATTCAATAAAGTCTCCGCTGGGTCCGGCATGTCGGGGGTTTAACGCCTGCCATACCGACATTACCACGGTCGTCCTTGCAAAGGATATAAAAATTGCTATCACTAAAATGACAGGCGGTAGATCACCTGGCCATGACGGACTCAGTGTTGAACATCTGAGATATGCTGGCCGGCACCTGCCTCGTGTACTTGCCATGTTATTCAATCTATGTATAAGCCACGCATACCTTCCTCATGGGTTGATGCGGACTTTGGTGGTACCCATACCTAAAAATAGGACAGGAGATATGGCAGACAAGACAAACTACAGGCCAATTTCTTTGGCGACCATTGTTGCTAAGGTGCTTGACAGTGTGCTCAACTCACATTTCACCAAACACATAGAGCTACACGACGCCCAGTTCGGATTCCGGCCTGGGTTGTCAACAGAAACAGCTATTTTTAGTTTGAAACACACTGTTAAGTACTATACAGACAGGCGTACTCCTGTGTATGCCTGTTTTCTAGACCTTAGTAAAGCCTTCGATTTAGTTTCCTATGATGTTCTGTGGCAGAAACTGGCAGGGACTGGGGTGCCGCCAGAGTTAGCGTCGCTTCTGAGGTATTGGTATCTCAATCAGAAAAATAATGTGAAGTGGGCGGATGAACTTTCGGATGCGAGCGGGTTGGAGTGTGGGGTGAGGCAGGGGGGTTTGAGTTCACCCTTGCTCTTCAACCTGTACGTAAATGCTCTGGTTGAGAAGCTCAGCGGCATGCATGTCGGCTGTTATGTTGATGGTGTCTGCTGTAACAACTTCAGCTATGCAGACGACATGGTGCTGCTGGCTCCGTCGATTGGGGCTCTCCGGAAGTTACTCGCAGTTTGTGAGTCTTTTGTGGCCTCACATGGGCATTTTTATAATGTGAAAAAGACTGTCTACATGGTTTTCAAATCGGATCACAAGAATCCGCCTATTCAACCGATTGTTTTGGATGGTGTCTGCTTAAATAAAGTAACTCAATTCAAATATCTTGGGCATTGGGTTACCGATGATTTAAAAGATGATGTTGATATGGAGAGGGAACGCAGAGCATTGTCGGTTCGGGCGAATATGTTGGCACGCAGATTCTCTCGTTGTACAGACGCAGTTAAAATAACATTGTTCAAGGCGTATTGCACCTCACTGTACACGGGAAGTCTGTGGGTTAACTACACCCAGAGAGCGTACAATGCTCTGCGCATCCAGTATAATAACGCGTTCAGGGCACTGTTGCGGCTTCCACGTTTCTGTAGTGCGTCAGCAATGTTTGCTGATGCTCACACTGATGGATTCGCTGCTTTATGGCGCAAAAAGACTGCATCGCTCATCAGTCGCCTGCGTGGAAGTCGTCACAGTATCCTGACTGCTATAGTCGATAGACATGATTGTCCATTGATGCGTAAATTAGTGCAGCGGACTAAGTCCCTGTTTACTATTGCATATTAATATTGTATCTAAGTATAGTTATATATTGTGTTCTTTCTTTACTATTATTTCGATGGATCTCAGTTATCTGAATAAATAAACTTTATTATTATTATTGAGGCATTCCCTTTTTCTCGAAATTATACAAATTTCGGTAATAATATGAAGTTCACGGGCCTAAACCAAGTGAACCTCATGGGGTACTTGTTCGGTGGTCTCGTCTTGCAGAAACTTCCTAACAATACGACAGGTGTTCAGAATTGCAGCTTTCTGCATGGTTGTGTATGTGTTTTTATGGAGGTCTAGGAGTTGGATACCGTGATGTAAGTTTTTAAGGATGACTCCCGTACTGGAGAGCACCAGCGGCACTATATATACTTTATTCATTTTCCAGATTCTAAGTATTTCTTCTTTAAGCTCTGTATATTTATGTATCTTCTCCGTTATTGTTTTCTGTAAGTTGTGGGTATTTGGGATGGCTATATCGGTAATATATACTATTTTGTTAACTTTATCAATTAAGGTAATATCTGGTCTGTTATTGTGTATAGTTTTATCATATTATTATTATTATTATTATAATAAATAATCGTCGATATGATGTGTCCAGTGGCTGAACCATCAGCTTTTGTTTAAAGACGTTGCCCCTAGCTAGTCTCAAATTCGGCGTAATATTCCCAAAACGATCGTATCCATTAACAAGACCTTCTTTAATATATCTGTGAACAACACTGAACCAAGGTATTTGAGCATAACTTCGTTCACAGAAATTCCTTCAATAGCACATCTATATACTACAAACTATACAAACTTGGTCCCATTATCAAAGCCACTAACCACATACAAAGCATAGCTAAGTTATCCATGTGTGTGACGTCACACGGAAGACTAAGGAGCTATCAGAAGCTAAGTTACCTTTGATCACGTTTCAATATATTACTATAATGTTCATTAGTTTAAAATAATCTTATTGTCAAAAGATTTTGAGAAGTTAAATACTGGTTGCGAATACGCATCTGTAATGTTTTTATAATAACTATCGTGAGACACTAAACTAACTCAAAATCGCGGGTTACTCACGTGAGTATACACAAAAAAAAGCTCTAGTGTAGTAATTATTAATGACACTCATAAAAACAAGTAAATGGATACAGTCATAGGGAACCTGTTGGTTTTGCTTTCCTTGGATTTTATGGCCTTTTTTGAGACTAATAATGGTCATTGTGATAGTTACTCTCATCCGTTCATAATTCGCCTAAGAAAGCTTGGATCCTATACAATTATTTATAATTGAAGTGGCTGAAGAAATAATACACTCGTTTAGTTCAAGAGTGACCGGCACAGAGATGAGGAAGCGTGAGCGAGCATGTATACATCGTAGGAGGTCACTTTATCTTTACTATCGTGAGACATACTAAATCAACTAAAAATCGCGGGTTACTCACGTGATTATACTGAGAAAAGCTCTGTTAGTATTTAGGAGTAGGCTACGCGATATCGCCGCGACCGCGCGCTGCTCATGAGGAAGAACTCATCTGTGGTTCGATACTAGTAGAGCTTTTCTCAGTATATTCACGTGAGGAAGTAAAGTAAGGATACATTTTTAGTTAAGCCTTTTACTTTACTTTAAACCTCCGCTAGCGTCGGACATCATTGTATGAATGAATGAATGAAATACGTTTATAAGACATAAGACATGCACACCAGAAAAGACATATATAACAATAAAAATGTATAAAAATAAAAATATAACAGATAAATTATAAAACTAAGACTAAAACAAGGTTAACCAATAAGACAGGTGCAACATACTGCGCGGTGTTGGCGGACATGCCCAATCTGACTCGGCATCCAATGTGTTAATTCTATGTAGAATTTGTGTCGTCATGTTGAACGCGCATTATCTGACTTCTGGTATTTGTCATGTGCCGTATGTCGTGGAAAAATGAGGATGGTAAAAATTAGAATGAGATTAGGGATGATGGTATCCTGGTGACCCGGAGGTTTAAGGTGTAGTGGTGACCCGGAGGTTTAAGGTGTAGTGGTGACCCGGAGGTTTAAGGTGTCGTGGTGACCCGGAGGTTTAAGGTGTAGTTGTGACCCGGAGGTTTAAGGTGTAGTGGTGACCCGGAGGTTTAAGGTGTCGTGGTGACCCGGAGGTTTAAGGTGTAGTAGTGACCCGGAGGTTTAAGGTGTAGTTGTGACCCGGAGGTTTAAGGTGTCGTGGTGACCCGGAGGTTTAAGGTGTAGTTGTGACCCGGAGGTTTAAGGTGTAGTGGTGACCCGGAGGTTTAAGGTGTAGTGGTGACCCGGAGGTTTAAGGTGTCGTGGTGACCCGGAGGTTTAAGGTGTAGTTGTGACCCGGAGGTTTAAGGTGTAGTTGTGACCCGGAGGTTTAAGGTGTCGTGGTGACCCGGAGGTTTAAGGTGTAGTTGTGACCCGGAGGTTTAAGGTGTAGTTGTGACCCGGAGGTTTAAGGTGTAGTTATGACCCGGAGGTTTAAGGTGTAGTTGTGACCCGGAGGTTTAAGGTGTAGTTGTGACCCGGAGGTTTAAGGTGTAGTGGTGACCCGGAGGTTTAAGGTGTAGTTGTGACCCGGAGGTTTAAGGTGTAGTTGTGACCCGGAGGTTTAAGGTGTCGTGGTGACCCGGAGGTTTAAGGTGTAGTTGTGACCCGGAGGTTTAAGGTGTAGTTGTGACCCGGAGGTTTAAGGTGTAGTGGTGACCCGGAGGTTTAAGGTGTAGTTGTGACCCGGAGGTTTAAGGTGTAGTTGTGACCCGGAGGTTTAAGGTGTCGTGGTGACCCGGAGGTTTAAGGTGTCGTGGTGACCCGGAGGTTTAAGGTGTAGTTGTGACCCGGAGGTTTAAGGTGTAGTTGTGACCCGGAGGTTTAAGGTGTAGTTGTGACCCGGAGGTTTAAGGTGTCGTGGTGACCCGGAGGTTTAAGGTGTAGTGGTGACCCGGAGGTTTAAGGTGTCGTGGTGACCCGGAGGTTTAAGGAGTAGTGGTGACCCGGAGGTTTAAGGTGTAGTGGTGACCCGGAGGTTTAAGACGCCCACTTCTCATGCAGGAGGGTGCGGGTTCGAAACCTACCAACGGCAAGTACCAATGTGACTTTTTCCTAGTTATAATATGTACTTTCTAAGATTATTCAGACACCACTGACAAACGATGAAGGAAAACATCGTGAGGAAACCTGGGCTTATAATTTCTAATTATAAGTTTGAAATCACCAACCCGCAGTGAGCAAGCGTGATATTAATACTCAAACCTTGTCCGTGTGAGAAGAGGCTTGACTCAGCAGTGGGCATTTATAGGCTGTTGATGATGATGATGATAGGGATGGTGGATTGAGCCTCTGAAAATTTCCCTCACACAGCGAAACACAACGCAAGTGTTGCTCCACCCTGGTTTTCTATGAGGCCCTGGTTGGTACGGTTAAACCGGCCCTTTCGTGCACGGCCGTTGCCATAATGCAACATTGTACAGTAATTGCTTACCCATACACAATAGGTATATTCGGGCGATCGACTTACCAAGCTATTCAACTAGAGATGGTATTAACATGCAACTATCCATAACATCGGTATTGTTCTATTCGGCCTTAGAATAAATGCAATGGCTCGAAATACGGATATTTGGTAGGAATTTTAATTTCGTCTAAATATTATCCTCGTAGTTAGTATTGATTTTGCGTTAACTCCAGTCTACATAACTAATATTAGCATAATTGTTAAGCAGTACACACAAAATTAATAAGATCAAACTATTATTTGGTTGAATTTTAAAACAAAATATGTCGTTTCGTCATGTACACAAATAAATTCACATATTAAACATTAACAAGCAAAATCCTCACATTTGACTTTAATCTTGAACATCAAATTACTGTAAAAGCATACCTATTACAATAAACCCTTTGATCTTGTTCAAATTGATCACATTCCAACTTTATACCGTATCGCGTTCGATCCTCGGCCTCCCACAAAACATTCGGCCTATTTGCTTGGCCGAACATAAATTACTCAGTCGTGTGGTGACGACCGCGTGCAATAATAGTATTTGTCACCAACCCTACTCTTTCCGCGGGTGTCGTAGTCAAATAAGGGACGTATGACGTTTAAAAGTGCTTTCGTAGTCTAATTTAAATAAATGATTTTGACTTAGGACTTCATATTTAGCAGAATCGGGAAGTGTGGGAGAGCCATGCTTTGGCACGAATGGGCCGGCTCGACCGGAGCGATACCACGGCCGAGCAGAAAACCGATGTGAAACAACGGTCACGTTGTGTTTCGTCGTGTGAGTGAGGTTACCGGAGGCCCAATTCACATTGCGCATCAAAATCTTATCTTCCCAAAATCTTCGTTGTTTCTTTTCCTGTATCTTCTAACCAATAACAGAAGCTACACACATTTCTTCATACGATTCATGTCACGATCTAGTTTTCAATTTAAAATACGTTTAATATGGGTGACGGTCGTCGAAGGAATGGTCAGCCTGGGAGACGCCTTGTCGCACGAAATCATATCGCAGCAATTCACATTGTATTTTTTTGCATTGCGAATTCGCATCGCATCGACGCACGACATCGCAGCCCTGAGACGCAGCTGCGATGTCGTGCGTCGTCGCAACCTTGGTGAGACGTGCAATGCGTTATTCCGTTGCGACTACGCGACGCAACACAGCGCAACACAGCGCAACGGTCAAGTGGGGCCTCACTCTTACACAGTTCTTTTACAAAAGGTGTCATAATGCGCAGTACTCTAGAAACAAAAGAATGTGAAGTATCATATAAGATCCTTTGGTAAAAGCATTGTGCTTTCACCGTGTTCTATGTAGAAATAATTTGCACTGCACGGTTGGTGCGGTGGCTGGGCAACCGGCTGCCGCGCAACGTGTAGCGGGTTCGATTCCCTTTTTATTTATTGATATTTTTTTTTATTGATATGGCCTCAGAATCTGTAGACGAGTTACATCCTAGAAAATGACGCGGCTTTAAAACAACATCTTGTATATATAGGGATGTGTGATGGAAAGCTTATGGATGTTGAATTCGTAACTTTAGACCCTAATCGAAATATTTTTGTAGAAGCTTTCCACTCGTAGCTCCGCATGCGCGTATTAAGGGTTTGAGGACAGATTTACAAAAACTACCTTGCTCGGCAGCTGCACTTCACTATACAAAATGATAATAAAGATTTCTGAATTCCTTGATGAAGATGCACAGAACCAAAGAAAAAACAGGTAGACGGCTTCTATGCTATTCTGCGCAAAAGAATTGAATCCCTGATGAGGCGCGTGAGGGGCAGTCCTAACAGTCTCCTGAGTGTGGTGGCAGATCGAATGGATGCCGACTGTTCCATTATGAGACACTGGACTATGGATCACGTTACCTGTGAGCCTTTGGCAGGTGCCCTAAAATTTTAATTTGTTGCAGTGGTTTATTCGGTTTTATATTTCACTAACATAGTTTATAAGTCTCTTTTTTACTAACCCAATATGGACCAACTAGTCTGAAATAAATGATTATTATTATTATTATTATGTATGTCTTTACCATTCACGGGACCACAGGGTCCCGGTCATTTGGGAGGCGTACGAGGGGCCGAAGCCAACTGCGCAGAGGCCCTTTAGACAACTTTAATATGAATGTAGTGGACACACAAACCGGCGACTATCCCTGTATGCACTATGGAAATGCACCCAAGGACAGTCCCCGGTTTGTGTAAAACTATTGTGGATAATGGAAAAAAAAGGTAGGGCTATGGATGGGTTGCTGTGGACTGGGAAATTGGGAACTATGGATGACTATGGCACCTGCCGAAACAATGTAATTATTACACGTAAAAATGGCAGGCGGTGACTCGCCAACTCACCGACCGGGCCCCGGGAATGGTTACTAGATATAGCAACAAAGGGGCAACGAGAATGTGAGTGGCTGAAGGGTTAAGAAACTACCACCGCTTTCTACTCAGATCATCTGCTCCAGCCGAAGCCTCCTGCATCCCTGGCCCACTCGCGACTTACGAATAGTTTCTTACCCTCCGAGCAGGATCACTGCTCTCGCGACTCCACTCTGGACGGCCAATGAAGGCAAGCCAGAGGTGGGAGACCTGTTCCTTGTCATCGTTCACTCCAGCCAGCCAATTAAGGCAAGCCGGAGAAGAAGGAACGGTGACTTCTCCCTGGAGCACTCGGGATGATGGTAGCCCGCGGGATCGCTAATGCCCGTCACCTCGCCTCAAGGTGCCCTGCGGGCTTTTAATTATTATTATTATTAAAAAAATTACGAGACAGAATTTTAATAGCTAGGAACAAGGGACAACATTTTTTTAATGGCATAAGCCGGTAAACGATCAGACGGATCACCTGATGGTAAGCAATCGGCGTCGCCCATGGACAACTAAAACACCAGAGGCGTTACAAGTGTGTTACCGGACTTTTGGGGATTAGGAGTTTGAGGATCGTTGGGGAATCAGGAATTGGGGAGATTGGGGCCGGGGAGGGTAATTGGGCCTCCGGTAGCCTCACTCACACGATGTAACACAACGCAAGCGTTGCTTCACGTCGGTTTTCTGTGAGGCCGTGGTATCACTCCAGTCGAGCCGGCCCATTCGTGCCAAAGCATAGCTCTCCCACACTAAACATGCAATAATTCGAAATACTAAATTGTACATTGAAGGAGAACTAATCATCGATAATATCGAAACTGAAAATAATAATTCTGACATAGTGTTCAAATCAAAACTTTTACAATCAGTGTCACAGAAACTACACAACTAAGAACGTATAATAGTATCAAATCCCATGACACACACCCGGACAAACCATTCTACCTGGCCAGTAGACAAACATACATAAAACAGTAAATTAACTATAAATAGTTTTATCACGTTTTTATGTATTTTTTCCGCCAAACTAAACGAAATAGTCGTTTTATTACATCGACGTAATGATTCAAACTGTTTTATTAATATCTCTATTTATTTATACATATTTGGTCATCATAATCTTCACACTTGACAAACGGATTGGAGATTACAGTTTAAAAAGTTTTAGTGTTATCAGAAAACGCTGCTAGTGTTTTTATTAAAATGTAATCCTCTAGTCAGTTGTAATGACATCCGCAGGAAGACCTGTGGTGGGAAGTGAATTCTATTGTATTCTGCCGTGTCAAAATATAGTAAATATGATAGACATAAGTAATGCCAACTCATATCAACCACTTTTTACCCACGGCTTCACCAGCTTCACAAGCTTAACTATAAAAAGCTTTCTCCCGCGGATGACTTAACGGGTTGCCGGGGCTCCGGCTCGAAAGGGCAGGAGTCCCGGCAACTCTGACACTCCCAGCTTACCCGGGCGGTAAACGTCATTCGATGATTTTCCCCCTTCAAAAACCACTCTACACGTGTTAAAAAACCGCATCAAAATCCGTTGCGTTGTTTTAAAGATCTGAGTGAACATAGACACATAACCGAAAGCGACTCTATACTACATATTTGCGCGCCTCAAAGAGCCATCAGACCACCACGAATGGGGCCCAATAGCCGATGCCGATTCGGAGTCGCGGAGAACCCAACGGGTTACCGGGGCTCCGGCTCGACGTGTAGGAGAAGGAACGGGGTGGTTTTTAGTCAGTAAGAGTCTGACACTCCCTCCCGCCTCACCCAGGCGGGAGCAGTCATTCGATTTTCCCCCCTTAAAAAAGAATTATTACATATTTAGTGACATCATATTACATAAATAACATTTTCAATTAAAAAACAGCCCTCTTTCGAAAGGAATCAGGTAACAAAAGTTGTTGGACATTCTCTGGACAGGTACAAACTGGGTCACCTGAAACGGACCTGAAAATAATTACATTTATTCCCACTTCAGCTGAAATCGGCCATCTTGTCCAGTAGGTATATTTTAAAGTGAAATGTTTCATTTTGAAATGTATTTTATTAATGTTGGTAGTGGTTCTATTTTCGGACGGATCACATGAGCCGAGCGATGTTGCGACAAAATTATGTTGAATTTATTTGTGTTTTATTGATTTTATGAAGCTTGTATTTATTTTATACTAGCTTGTGCCTGCGACTTGGTACGCGCAATCCCGTTTTCTCCCTCCTTTTTTCTGTCATAAGAACCTTCACCTGATCATAACAAACGGAACAAAAAAATCTGCCAAATCGGTCCAGCCGTTCCCAAGTTATGGCGTGACTACGGGAAACGCGTTTCATTTATACATATATATAGATTATATTATATTATAGCGTGTTGTATTTTATTTTCTAGAGGATAGGTAGAGATGGTAAATGACTGCTTTCTGTTGAGTTATTAATATATGAAAGAAAGAAAGAATGAAAAACCATTTATTTTTGCGCAAAACACACATAACATAATTAAAAATAAAATAAAAAAAAAGCTAAAAAATTTGTTATCGCCTATATATGAAATGATTTAATAAATGTACAACAGTTGGCACTCAGACAGCGCACGTTTCATTTCTCTCTCAACACACATGTAACCTTACAAATTAAAATGAAGTGAAATCTTGTCCATGTATATATACTAATATTATAAACCGCAAAATATTACTGGGCTTTTAAAAAAATCGTAGTACTAGTACGGAGTTTGGAATTGTGCCCGGTATATAGCAATAGGCTCACCCCTATTACATGGGAATTATAACATAAATAGTGAAAAGTGGGTGTTACATTGTACAGTGACATTAAGTGCCGTAATGTGCACCTCTGCCTACCCCTTCGGGGAAAAAGGCGTGATTATATGTTATAAATAACTACTGAACCTGCTTGAAAAAGAGTAACCTATGGAGTTTCTTGCTCGTTCTTCTCTATAGGAATCTACACTTTGGAACGAGCAAATAGCTTCACTAGAGGACTGACCTACAGACTGACATTTTTTTAATATTTCAATATTTTATTTTGACTTTCAAAAGTGCTTTTCTGGTCTAATTGAAATAAATGATTTTGACTTTGACTTTGACTTTGTGTCGCATCGTTGCTTATGTGCACCTCTGCCCACCCCTCAGGGAATAAAAACCGTGATGTTATGAAATAAAATGATTATAGTTTCCATTTGTACCCTCTGTCGGTGGCAAACATAACAGCAGATTGTGTAAGTTTACTTCTACTGTTAAATACCTATATACACAATAAAAAATAAATAAAACAAAAGCCATGGCAATGACGTCAGACCCAAAATGACAAAGACAGAAATACATCGTACTCTTACACACATCTATATTAATAATTTCGTACGGTAAAATCGATCGAAACATTACCTGAATAACAAAACATAAAAAATATCGATTTCGAGTCGACAACTTATATCCGCAAAATTCGGATTAGGTACGGAGATTATTTCGTTTTATTAATTCGTTTTAATGACACTGACAGACAAACCGCAGTAGCCATCTTGTACTCAAGATGGCTACTGCGGTTTGTCTGTGTTTGTCTACTACCGGTTTGTCTACTGACAATGAACGTTCCGTTACATACTAGCTGTCAAATACGCCTCGCCAATCAACACATTGTCGCGTCAAAAAAGTATAAATTAACAAGAAATATAAATAATTTCACGCGAACTAAGTCGCGGGTAACAGCTAGTTTCTTTATGTCGTCCTGTACAAATCTTGTACTGGAACCGTTGGAACCTTTTGTATATAACAAAAAAATTGAATCCGAACCCTCATTGTCTCATCAATCAAATTTGACCACTATAATAAAATTGAATCCAATATTAAATTACTTTCACTCAATCTATATTGTGTCATACGAAAATCGTTATTAATTTACTTGTATTTAGATTGATTATAGGTATTTCAGGACACCTGGTTTGGACAGGTTTGTACCTGTTAAGCTCAATTGATGTATATAAATATTATTTACTATATTAAAAACCAGGCTTGATTGACTGGAATATCCATTTTATATAAAAAAAATAGCTTCTGCCCGCAACTTCGTACGCGCAGTTTTTTTTCCGTTCCCGTAGGATTTTCAGGGTTCTTTCTGTAGTAAGAACCTTTTCCTGACTATAACAAACACGACAAAAAATAGATCAGCCAAATCGGTCTAGCCGTTCTCAAGTTATGGCGTGACAACGGGAAACGGGTTTCATTTTTACTTTATCTGTATACTTATAGGGGACCCGAGTCCCGACAGACGTTATCCTGCATATCACTTCTTTTTAATTTTTTAGCTTTTATTTTTGTTTTCTTTTTTATTTTTTAAATAATTATGTTATGTGTGTCTTGCGCAGAAATAAATGGCTTTTCTTTCTTTCTTTCTTTCTATATCCATTTGAATGTATAAACAAAAATTTATTCAAATTAGTTCAGCTGTTTAGGATAAATAACCTAAACATCGACTGCAGCGCTATCTGCCGGGCTGATTTGTGAATCTAAACCATTCCCAGATCCCCTTGAACACACACTAAAAATTTCATCAAAATCGGTCCAGTCGTTTGAGAGAAGTTCAGTGACATACACACTCACAGAAGAATTATATATATAAAGATATAGATACCATATTTGACGATCACTTCTACACTGTAACTTAGCTACTGTCGCACGGTTTCACTCGCTGTTTAGTCACCGTTGATCGTACCATGATATTTTATAGCCTATTTTTTTTTTTTTTAAGGGGGGAAAATCATCGAATGACTGCTCCCGCCTGGGTGAGGCGGAAGGGAGTGTCAGACTCTTACTGACTAAAAACCACCCCGTTCCTTCTCCTGCACGTCGAGCCGGAGCCCCGGTTACCCGTTAGGTTCTCCGCGACTCCGAATCGGCATCGGCCCTATTGGGCCCCATCTGTGGTGGTCTGATGGCTCTTTGAGGCGCGCGCGGAACGCGACGCGCCATACGCTCGGGTCTGTTTCTGGTCGGACGGGGAGCCACCCATGCTCGCCGTCCGCAGGCCCGCGCTTATGGTGGCCGGAGATCGTCTCGCGATCCCCGACGCCCGGTGTGTCCTTCGCGATGGCTGGGTTGCGAGGAGGCAGCGCTTCGCTGCCTCACGCGTCCCGCCTCCTCCTTAGCTAGCATGACTGCTTCGCAAAAGGAGGAGACGGCATCCGCCAATCAGAAATCTGCAAAGTATAAGTACTTTCAGAAGAAAGCTCAAGGAGTTTGTGCTTACTTCCCAAATCAGCAGCGCTGAAATAAACGCGGACCTGTCTTTTATTTGACCTATTTAATTCTAATATTGATTATTGCAGCCGTCCCTGTTTCATCATATCTCAAATCATACATTGGCATGAACTGTCCACACATTACACACATAACTCCACAATTATTATAGCACATTATTAATAACTATTATATTTGTTAATAAATTGAACACACAAAATTAATAACAAAGTTTCTATACATAATTATGTGGATTACTAGTATGTGTTGCTCTCGTCCGTGCGTCACTGCAGGGGTGCCAACTGAAAATCAGTGTTGGGTGCTCATTGTGCCCAGCTTTATGCTGAGTTGGTGACCCGTTCGGATTGGACATGTCCGCCAACACCGCGCACTTGAATGGCTTATTGGCTTGCTTTAGTTTTAGTTTTAGTTTTAGTTTTAGTTTTAGTTTTAGTTTTATAATTTAACTTTTATCTTTTAATTTTTCTGTTTATATGCTTTTTTTATATTTATGTCTTTTCTGGCGTGCATGTCTTATGCCGAATAAACATTTTTCATTTCATTTCATCCCAATCCCCCTCGCTCCGCATCATGGCCCGCACTAGGCCCGGACGCGAGAGGTCGCCATCGCCGATCACTTCCCTGAGGACACGGCGGTGCTCAGCCCACGAAGGGCATTCTCCCACCGTGTGTTCCACCGTGTCCTCAGGGCGGTCCTCGCAGTGATGACACCCGGGTGTTTCCTCCCACCCCATCAGACACAGGTACCTCCTGAAACTCCCATGTCCGGTGAGGACCTGCGTCAGGCGGTAGGTGAGGACGCCGTAGCGTCTCTCAAGCCACTCCTCAAAGAGGGGACTTACCGCTGCGATGGCAGCGAGCCCAGCCCTCGGTTGCGACAGTCGTTGCTGCCATTCCGCCATGAGATCGCGCCGGAGCTCATCCCGCCACGCACTTATCTGGCGCGGCAGCGGAGTTTCGCCCCGGCGACGTGCCTCCGCGCGCATGCTGTACACGCGCGCGAGCACCTTCGCCTCCAGATCCCACGGCGGTAATCCGGCAAGGAGGTTCGCCGACTCCCCAGAGATCGTGCGGTATCCGCGGATCATTCGGATCGCCATGACCCTCTGTGACATAAGCAGCGTCCGAGTGGGACGCCGCAACAGGTTCGGCGCCCACACAGGGGCGCCGTAGAGGGCCATGGACCGCACGACCCCGGCGTATAACCTCCGGCAGGAGGCGTTTGGCCCCCCGAGGTTGGGGAGGATGCGTTTAAACGCCGCCCCTGCCCTCTCCAACTTTGGAGCCAAACGTCGGAAATGCTCAATGAAGTTCCACCGACTGTCGAGGACAAGTCCTAGGTACTTCATCGTCGTCTCGACGCCGATGGTAACTACTCCCGCCGTTATTTGGGACCCACCCGGAGGTGGCGCATTCCCGCGGCCATGAAAACACATGGCCTCGGACTTGTGGAGCGCCACCTCGAGTCCCAACTGCCGGATTCTCTCAACGACTGTCGCAACCGCTGTCGCCATTAAGTCGGCCGCCGCCTGGTGCGACCTCCCGTGCGCTAGCACCAGCGTGTCGTCGGCGTAGCATATTGTGCTAACGCCGTTCGGGAGGTCGGTGCGCAGCACCCAGTCATAACCGATGTTCCACAGGAGCGGCCCCAGGACCGAACCCTGTGGAACACCGCGTGACATATCTCGCCGGTTCCACTCGCCCCTGTGACCGGGGTAGCTGACGGACCTGTCCGTCAGGTAGGCCTCGATTACACGACGGAGGTAGGTAGGCACCCGATGATATCGGAGTGCCTCCAAGATGCAGCTCCAGGGCAGGGAGTTGAAGGCGTTGGCGATGTCCAGAGACACCGCCACTACGACCTTACCCCTGGACACTGCAGTCCCCGTCGTCCGGTCCCTAACGCGCATGATGGCATCCACAGTGGAGCGCCCTCTGGGGAAGCCGAACTGGCCGTCCGACAGGTCCGGCCCAATGTCCGTCAGGTGCGCGACGAGGCGGTTCGAAATTATTCTTTCGAAGACTTTCCCCACCTCGTCGAGCAGCACTATGGGCCGGTATGCGGACGGAGAGTCCGCAGGGCGCCCCGTCTTCCGCACGAGGACCAGTTTACCCGCTTTCCAAAGAAGCGGGAACTGGCCTCTCTCCAAGCATGCACTGTAGAGACCGAATTTTATAGCCTATAGTCTTCCGTAATAAGTGGACTCTGGTCTATTCAACACATAAATTCAATAAATATTTAATTCAAACATAAAAAAATTAGTTCTGGAGATTAGCGCATTGAAACAAGTAGACTGTCTCATTGGCCGAGTGGTCGCAAGTGCGATTCCTGGGTCGGGCAAAGTATACTTGGGTTTTAAAAAAAAATCTCAGTAGTTACACGGAGCCTAGAAATATGCCCGGTATATGGCAATAGGCTCACCCCCTATTACATGGGACTCATAACATACATAGTGAAAAGTGGGTGTTACTTCTGTGTGCACCTCTGCCTATCCCTTCCGGGATAAAAGGCGTGATGTTATGATATATCTATAAGTGAACACAACACTTTTCATCCAAACCATCGCTTAACTGTGAGTTTCTTACGTACGGTGGCATTAAGTGCTGTAATGTGCACCTCTGCCTATCCTTTCGGGGATAAAAGGCGTGAAGTTATGTTAAAAAAAATCAAGTAGACAAACTCTTGACCTTATATTACATTATTAGTAAGTACATATTATAAAATATATTCTTATTGTGTATTTTTTCTACAGACGACATGAAATGTATGGAGCTTTTAATATGGAGCGTGAACAGCTACAATCCATTTATAACAAACCACACATAACAAAAATAGAGACATACATAAACAAAATAGGAATAAATAGATGCCTTTATAATTCAACGCAAGTTATCAATTAGTAATTACTCACAGTCTATATTTATGTATGTATGTATGTATGTATGTATGTATGTATGTATGTATATATGTATATGTGTATGAATGCATGCATGTGTATTGTGTTGTACTCGTGTGTATGTATATATATTATAATTATGTTTATCTCTGAAATATGTAAGTGTATCTATTTTATTTGCTCTAATAATTAGTTGCTTGCTTCTTGCTCACACCATTAACTCTTCTCTGCATCACCCAAAGGGAGAAAATGCCTGCGGCATAAAGTCCACTTTATGTACATTTTGTGCATGAAGCTTTAAATAAATTAAATAAATTTATGTAATAGTTGTTAATAAAGATATTATTTATAAAAAAAAAAAATAATAATAATAAATAAATAAACGAAAACCTAAACAACCACTGTCTAGAATCCCCTTTCCGCCAATAAAAACCTTCTTTAGGAAAATTCCCAGTGTTGCCATAGAAACCCATTTATTTTTCACTAAAATTCATTGCCCGAAAACATTATGATTATCATGAAAAATAACCAAAAGGCGCTTCCGTGAATTTAGGGGTATTTCTTCCACTCAATTAAAATCCCTAAGGACCTGAATTAGGCACGGTCCTTTGTTCGGCATCCTCTGAAAGAATTTAACGGCTTGCTTAGCACCTACAGGAAGATTTATTGTTAATTTTAAATAAGATATAAACGACTAACCTTTGGAGGATAATTTTCAACCGTAAAATGGAAGATTTAAAATTCATAATTGAATGTTGATAATTTAGCCCGTCTTGTTGGATTAATAAGTAGGTACTAGTATGGATCCTGAACTTAACTTATACTTTAGTATGATCTCAGTAGTATCAGTCACGTCACTGCTGACCAAAGACCTCTTTTCATACAGAGAAGGTTTGAGCATTAATCACTACGCTAGCTCAATGTGGGTTGGAGATTTCAAACTTACAATAAGAAATTATAAGCCCAGGTTTCCTCACGATGTTTCCTTCACCGTTTGTCAGTGGTGTCTGAATAATCTTAGAAAGTACATATAATATATCTCGGATAAAGTCACATTGCTACTAGCCGTTGGTTGGTTTCGAACACACCCTCATGAATGAGAAGCTGGCCACTACGATATTATATGCGTGTGTAAAACTATTTGTTATGTAAAAGTAGTCACTATTTGATCACTTCTTTGCTTACTGACCGCGGACGAACAAAAAAGCAACTACATAGTTAAAAAATCAACTGAAAACTTGCCACCTAACAATTTTATCAAAATAAAATCGCTGTGAATTCTCCAGTGGTGTGAATTAAAGCCAGCTAGCCAGACGGATTAAATAGAACCGGCCAAGTGCAACTCGAACTCGCGTACGAAGAGTTTCGTACAACTCTTTATTTATGCATTCAAACAAATCAACGCCATTAAAATTAATTGACAACGTTAAAACAAGAACAATACATAAATAATCTTTTTACCCGACTACGGTAATGCCAATCATTATATGTATTTTCATCAGTTTCATGTGTTCCTAGCTCCTAAACTACTGGTTTAAATGAGCTCTATTCTACCACTCAAGCCATTTCGTTTGATATCCATAATGGAGGTAGTTGTCGAAAAAATTATATGACATTGTATAGTCTTCAAGAGTGCGTACCAAAAATTCGATCTGTCGGCAGGATGGAGGTAAAATTCCAGCTATTAAAGACCCAATAAACAGGGCAATCTGAATAAAAACATTGTTTTTATAATAACTTTCTTTTTCTGTTTTTTCTTTTTTTTTTTAATTAAACGTTGCCCCACATTAGGATTTTTTCCTGTGCCGTGGGTGCGTTTACAAATATACAAGTTCACATACACAATGACACCCAGACCAGAAACAACAATTTGTGGATCACACAAAGTGTTGTTCCGTGCGGGAATCGAATCCGCGACACGTTGCACGGCAGCCGGTTGCCTAGCTACCGCACCAATCGTGCAGTCTTTTATAATAACTATCGTGAGACATACCAAATTAACTAAATATCGTGGGTTACTCAGCGCGCGTCCGCGGCGTCATTATCGCCGCCCGAGGAAGAGCCCCCTCTGTGGCTCGAAACTAGTAGAGGTCTTTTCTCAGTATTTTATTTTCTCTATTTTCACGTGATTAAACCGTAATTTTTAGTTACAAATTATTGTTATTTCTTTTCTCATACAAGTCATAATTTAAGTTGAAGTTAAAGAAGAAATTCCAGTTGGAATATGTGGGACTTAAACTGTCAAACAAAAAGCGGTCACCGGTGACCGCAACCTATTGTTCTATAATTGTGTCTACAAAACCGGTACTCGACGAGTTAAGTACATCGTTTTATATGTATTTGTGTCTTTTGTTTTGTATGTCTGTAACTAGATAATAAAAAAAACCGTTTAATTAATAAAAAGATATTATGTATAACGGCAATTAATTAGAAATACATCATCTGTCCTCATTATCTAGCTGTCACGGTTCATGGGACACAGCCTCATGACAGACTGACTGACAGACAGTGAGTCATATACCTGTTATTACCAACCTCTCCTACATTATAAAGAACCGCTAAACTAAGATACTTAGGGGACATTTAACGACATTTTAGTTTTCACCGACCTATTAGATAAAAAATAAAATAAATAAAAAATATTTTTATTGACAAAAAGCTTCACATTACATATTTATATGGCTCTATAGGTTTAGTTTAGGTTCTCACTCACGCTAAGTGCCTCTTAGTTAAGAAAGTTGTCGGAGTAACGTTTTTACCCTTTGATTACGGAACCCTGAAAGCAACTGCATTCGTGCAAATAATGCCGCCTTTCCTCGCTCCTTTTCATTCCTCTCCCTAGAGATTTAACCGCACTTCGAAATATACTAAACTTTCAAACATCTACAAATGATTATCAACCTTATCTCTTTTATTTTAGATTAAAAATTGGTTGAATAGGTTTGTCAGGGCAGTATAGCTTGACGGTAGCTCGACTCCCCTGAATAAATTATGCAACTAAGTAGATTGAGACCACAGTTTAATATACAGAAGTCATTTACATATTTTCAATTAGACTAGCTAGGTTATTTGTTTTGTGACTAAGATAACATATAATGAGTAGGTTTTTTAACCGGTAAACGAGTAGACGGGCCACCTGACGTTAAGCAAGTGAGCAATCGGCGCCCATGGACACCCATAATCCTTACTAGTCCTTACTAATATTGTAAATCGGAAAGTGAGTTTGTTTGTTTGTTTGTTCCGCTTTCACGCCGTAACTACTAAACCGATTGCTTTGAATTTTTTTTGAGACGTAAAGTTAGAAGTCTGGATTAAATAATAGGGTACTTTTTATCCCGGAAAAATTGATAATCTCGAGGAAAAACGAAATCATTGATGCATGAGAAGTGGGCGTCTTAAACCTCCGGGCCACCACGACATATTTATTATTATAGCATTATCATTTACATTTTTGAAAAATCAAACCAATCAATCCATCCGGCTGTCTCGTTGGCGGCTGTCGGACAAGGTGTCTCGGATTCGATTCCCGACAGTAGCATTAAGTGCCGGAATGTGCACCTTTTGCCAACCCCTTTGTTGCCGTTGTTAGTTTTCGGACCCGCGCCCCACCCTCATGCATGAGAAGCAAAATAAAGTTTAATAACTACAAATTTGCTCCCAAGTCAAGCTAATATTGGACAGGCAAACGGTTGTAATATCCTGAACACAAGCAGCGCATGTAGTAAGACTAATAGTAGGTAACAATTTAAAGTTAATTGAGAGAGCTCTTGTCCAAACATGTTTGTTGTTAGCAACTATGCTAGACATTAAGCGCTGTAGCTTGGCCTTAAAAGTTGTTCATAAACTAGCTACTGCGCACAGCTTCGTCCACATTATTAGACTAAAAATGCCCAGGCGTCATTCTAGAACAAGATCAGCGTTATCAATAGACTGTGCAACCCACTGCTGGACTCCAGGCCTCGTTAATGTAAGACGGGTTTAATTTGTGTAATCTTATATCTTATACTATTGCACAAAGCTTAAGAGTTTATTCGTTAGTTTGAACGCGCTATTCTCAGAAACTACTGGTCCGATTTCAAAAATTATTTTGTTATTGGATAGTCCATTTATCTAGGAAGGCTATAGGCTATAAAACGATTAAGTGTTCGAGAACCATGCTTCGGCACGAATGGGCCGGCTCGACCGGAGTGATACTACGGCCTCACAGAAGACCGACGTGAAACCACGCTTGCGTTATATTTCATCGTGTAAGTGAGGTTTCCACCCCTTCCTAATCCCAAAAGGCCGGTAACGCACTTGTAACGCCTCTGGTGTTCCAGGTGTCCATGGGTGACGCCGATTGCTTATCATCAGGTGATCAGTCTGCGCATTTACCGGCTTATATTATATAAAAAAAACGCTTCGATCAATAGCAGCCGAACATAGCGAGTGAAACCACGCGAAAATAGCTAGTTAACAATATGAAGCCTAATACTTGCATATTCCACCAAATTCTACAAACTGCGGACGACTTAATGGGTTACCGGGACTTCGGCTTGAAGCAGGAGTAGAAACAGAGTCGTCTCTAGTCAGTAAGAGTCTGATACTCTCTCGCCTTAGCCAAGGCCGGACAAGCTACTAAATGAGGTTCTCCCTAAAAAAAACTTCCAGGCTGTGAGTCTTTAGCTCAATCGAGAACGATGGTTCTGCATCTAAACATAGGATTATCCATACCTTCAAATCGATTGTAATCGAATGCTGGGTGAATCGAAACGGATTAACAACTTCAGTGTGAATCGAGTTTGACAAAGCAAACTAGTCTTTGCTGGTGCTAAACGAAAAAAATAAAATACAATAAACTACAAAGTTTTTGTTTCAATAAAACTAAAGTATGTAATTGAAAGTTACAAATACAGTAAGGTTAGTTTTTTTTTTAAAGAATAAGCCGGTAAACGAGCAGGCGGATCACCTGATTGTAAGCAATCGACGTCGCCCATGAACACCTGGAACACCAGAGACGTTACAAGTGCGTTACCGGCCTTTTGGAATTAGGAATTTGAGGATTATTTGGGATTCAGGGATTGGGGAAAGGGGGAGGGGGAAATCGAGCCTCCGGTAGCCTCACTCACACTACGAAACACAACGGTCTAGCTAGCGTTGTTTCACGTCAGTTTTCTGTGAGGCCGTGGTCGAGCCAGCCCATTCGCGTCGAAGTATGGCTCACCCACACTTAGTTTATCGTCGTAAAATGTTCATTGAGGGCGAAACTCTATGGATAGATGTTTTTCATTTATTTTATCTTATTGGTAACTATTGTTCTACTAAAGAACAAAGACTGACTCGTTGGCCGAGTGGTCGCAAGCGTGACTGCCAGGCAAGTGGTCTCGGATTCGATTCCCGGATCGGGAAAGTAAAGTATTACTGGGTTTTTAAATAAAGCTCAGTAGTAGCACCGGTCTGGAGTCGAGCCCTGTATATGGAAATAGACTCACCCCCTATTACATGGGACTCATAACATAAATAGTGAAAAGTGGGTGTTACATTGTACAGTGGCATTAAGTGCCGTAATGTCACTTCTACCTACCCCTTCGGGGCTAAAGGGCGTAATGTTAAAAAAAACAGAAATAGGTCAAAAAACTGCAACGTTGGAAAGGTGACCTAAGGCATGGCGACCCCGGGTGATTCAATTTCTTACAGACTAAATTCTATTAAAATAGCTTTTTAGGCGTTTCTTTCACGTAATAATTCATTCCTTTGTGGACGGCGCGAAATTATATTTTCGTTAAATCTTTTTACAAACGTTAACAGGAAAAGATAAAGATACAATGAGTCACTTTCCTAATCTTTATTAATAAGGATTTGTGTAATATCATGAACATCTTTACTTTTTCTTATCTTTTAAGTATTCGTTTGTACTGTTATAATTCAAGTTATTTAAAAAAAACTGTGACAATTTACCGAATATAATGTTTTAGCTCAACCACGAATAATAGTTTCCTTGGCCATTTGAATGAATGCTTATGTTCGAGATCTGGTACATAATTACGGGTTCAGTAAATATCTAATTGCCAATTACGTTTTACTAAAATATAGAAGCCTATGTTACTTCTTAGTATATTAGCTAGTCAATAAAATTCCTATCAAAATCGGTCCAGTCGTTTAAGAGATTAGCCAGTATAAACAGACGCATAAAAATTGTAAAAAGTGTTATTTTGTTATGTGTATCATATGTATATTCATAAGCATGTAGTAAAAAGCGGGTATTTCAATATTACAAATAAACACTCTCAATTTTATTTATCTATATGTATAGATTTACTAAATGTTTAGTAGGTAATGTTGCATCCCACCTAATGACCTCAAGGATGACGGCGGCACAGTAGTCACATGCCGCTGTGCAGTGCACAAAGAGGCTCTAGGAGAGACACATATCCATAGGGAGGTGCCGTAACAGGCGTTGCACTGTGGGGGCTCCGGGATTGGTCTACAAAGAGGACCCGGTGCCTCCTTCAAGTGCGGATGGTGGCCACCAGGGAGGATTTAGTAGATAAAAATCCCGGCGCCTTTGGAAGGTTTCAAAAAAAAAAGGTTAAAGTAGCATAAAGTCTACTTTGGCCACTGATGTTACGTCGATGACTTTAACGTTCCTATTGTGTCCCCAATTGAATATAGACTTTAACATCATCAGCCTATAAGTGCCCACTATTAATCAAAGGTGTCTTCTCATAGGGAGAAGAAACTTACTCTTGAAACCAATCTCAATGTCAATGCAATTTCAATCCAGTAAAATCTCAATAATTATCCAATGTAAAAACTAGGAAACCCCTATCGTAGCTGTTAAAGTAGCATTCAGAGTACGGAATATAAAAACAAACTCAATACCAATTAGTTCATGAAATATCCACGCAATACGGATGTAATGGGCGCTAGTTTTGCAACTCAAGAGTACGAAATTTCACAATATCAATGTCGATCGATCGGAATTGGATTCAAGAGTAAGCCCCCAGGTCTTATCACGTTGATTTCCTTCACCTAATGTTATTCACAGTGTTCAAGATCTTCTTTAAGGTATAAGCTGGCAAACGAGCAAAATCGCCGTCATAATTCCAGACTCCGTGCTACTACTGAGATTTTTTTTTTAACAGCCCACTAATACTTTGCCCCGGGAATCGAACCCGAGACCCCTTGCTCAGCAGCCGCACTTACAATCACTCGGGCAACGAGGCAATCTACACAATACATACCCATTAACAAAACCAAATACGACACAAAAATACACAGATCATCCCTTACAACAATTTTATACCTAACCACCCTACTTATATTATGTACACAGTACCATTTGTTAAGATATTTTCAAAAGAATATAAGTACACTTACCTCGGTCCTACCTGTCCTTAACATACTTTTGAATTCTGCCTACCCTCCGTCATACCTTCTCTTCTACCCTTGTCAAATGAATAACTGATTATATTAGCTACCTAAAGACATGTACCAGCACATCAATATATACCATTCCTCATAGGAGTTTCGACCTTAAATCATAATGGTAGAGTTAAAAGTTGGCAGCAAAAATTTGGCAATTTAGTATACGTTGATGTGCTTTTGTTTAGGAATTTTCACATCATGTAGGGTCACTTGAAGTTGAATGGAATAAAAATGCTGTCGTGATACTTAATTTCCTTTTTTGGAGTTAGTCCCTTATGCGAATGTGGTTGTTATTTATTTAAAGCTTTATTTGTATTTAAAAAACGTTGCCCCACACTAGTATTTTGTCCTGTGTCGTGGGTCCGTTTACAAACATACAAGTTCACATACACATGACACCCAGACCAGGAACAACAATCTGTGGATCATACAAATACATAGTTGTCCCGTGCGGGAGTCGATATCGCGACACGTTGCGCGGCAGCCAGTTGTCCAGCCGCCGCGCCAACCGTGCCGTCAAGTTTTTAGAAATTTAACAATAGTCCATATTTAACATTAGTCCATATTAATGTTTAAAACTCAAAACGAAATTGGTTGTAGGTAACTGACGTAGAGGTAGAATGACAATAGGTAGAATGTTTTTCCACGCTTTCCAAGTGGCAATTTTCCATCGTCAATGGGTAGCGGTTCTGGCGACATGGAGCACCTGGTTTTGTACCCTTGTGTACCCTTCAACGGCAAATTCCCACAGCATTAACTATAATAATAAAGAAATTACAATAAGGAACCTTAGACTTGGCACGACTTTGTTATATTTCATTACTTTTTAGAGATAAACTAGCAGCTCCATCAAGACTTGGCTAGTATTTTATAGAATGTTTTTGGTGGGATTGTATTTAAAATTTTAAGAACCAGGAGATGGACATAAAATATTTTTTATCCAAGGATTTCCCAAAAAACCTACGGAAACTAGAAAAATCGGATTGCGCGTATGAAGTAGCGGGCAGATGCCAGTTATAACATAAAAGAATCATAATTATAATTTCTTAAATTTATCAAAATAGAACTTGTTTTTTACTATCACCTGTCGGCGCTTCGCGGGAGCGTTCTGCTTACACCCTGTGTACTTTATCAGGCTCGTATATCAAATAGGTAACTTCAAACATACCGTACATATATATTAAACACGGATCTCTTTTTCGTAATGTTCGTTATAACGTTATAATGATACCTACCTATTTTTGTATTGTTAATTATTTACAAAACAATAGGGTAGATGCGTAATTTTTATTTAAATGTCCGTCTGGTAGATTATTTTAAACTGTCAAACACCAAGCGGTCACCGGTGACCGCAACCTATTGTTCTATAATTGTGTCTATGATGACGGTACTCGACGAGTTAAATCATTAGACACGTATTTCTTATTTACTTACAGAAACGTATACTTTCGACGATATATTGATTTGATATGTCGCGTGACGTCACTTCTATATACGTACATTTTATACGTAGAAATGACGTTTTAGCCCCCACTCCTAAACTTTGATTCGTTTTATCTAAGTATTGTTTTATTATACGACAAAATAAAAAATACGTCTCTAATATTTTTTCATTACCTAACTTACGGACTAATTGTATTTTTAATTTTCATACCCTGTCATCATCCCAATTGACTACTAGGCTTAAAATTGCTGAACTTGGATCCTTTCCATCACTATATTTCACATCTTACAAACGGAAAATTCGTTCAATACACTATGCTCGTATAATATAATAAACAACAAATATTTCTACCAATAAACTCATTAAGTTAACCAATAAAAAAGGTGACGTAAATCGAAGAAATTGCTGACAGACGCCGAACAGTTTTATGACCCATAAAATATGGTCAAATAGAGCCACGGTTGAGTGGTGTACCGGCTGTTTATTGGACATCATGGAATATTGGCAAAATGAACACGTTACCAAGGAATTACTTGGAAAAATTTGCGACTTTTTGAGGTCAAGTAGGCAAACGGATCACCTGATGGTAAGCAATCGGCGTCGTTCATGAACACCCGAAACACAAGTGTGTTACCGGCCTTTTTGGGGATTAGGAATTTGAGGACTGTGGGGGATTCGGGGTTTGGGGAGACTGGAGAAGGCGGTAATTGGGTTTCCGGTAACCACACTCACACGACGAAACACAACACAAGCGTTGTTTCACGTTTGTTTTCTGTGAGGCCGTGGTATCACTCCGGTCGAGCCGCCCCATTCGTGCCAAAGCATGGACCTCCAATACTTAAATTTGTAATTGATATTTTTGGGGAAGATCTTCTTTACGAGGTAAGCAGGCAAACGAGCAGACGGATCACCTGATGGCAATCGTCGTCGTTCATGGACAACCGAAATGATTGAGCAGTTACAAGTCCGTTGGCGGCCTTTTAAAGGGGTTAGGGGTTTGAGGATAGAGGATTCGGGGAAGGAAAATTTTCCTTATAAAGATTATTTGGTCCCACAGAATCAGAATGAAATCACATTTAACACATTGGATGCTGTGTCAGACAATGACGTCCGACGCTAGTGAAGGATTGGCCTTTAACAGTTTTTGTGGGCAGCTAAAGGCTTAAGAAAGTAACTCAGTTTTTTTTTTAAGGGGGGAAAATCATCGAATGACTTCTCCCGCCTGGGTGAGACGGGAGGGATTGTCAGACTGACTAAAAACCAACCCGTTCCTACTCCTGTGCTTCGAGCCGGAGCCCCGGTAACCCGTTAGGTTCTCCGCGACAAAGTAACTCAGTACTTCGTATTACTATAAAATGTTGAAGTTTTTACCCACACATTTCACCAGTTATTGTCTGAGTGTATTCACATTAAAGCCAATACAGATATCTTATTATAATACTGCCTCATTGGCCGAGTGGTCGCAAGTGCGACTGCCGGACAAGGGGTCTCGGGTTCGATTCCCGGGTCGGGCAAAGTATTACTGGGTTTTTCTCAGTGGTAGCACGGAGTCTGGAACTGTGCCCGGTATATGGCAATAGGCTCACCCCCTATTACATGGGACTCATAACATAAATAGTGAAAAGTGGGTGTTACATTACAGTGGCATTAAGTGCCGTAATGTGCACCTCTGCCTACCCTTTCGGGGATAAAAGGCGTGATGTTATGTTATGTTATGTTATGTTATTATAATACTTCCCCAACCAGCAGATATGTCATTATATCACAACTAACTGTGGAATCACTACTCTTGTAAATAACTTAGACTCAAAACTGAATAATTATACAATGAAAGACTACTGTGTAATATTTATAGGAAGTGAGGATTTCGAAACAACGAATAATTATTCAGAAATAATCTCGAATATCAGGGAAAAACTGTTAATGTTATCACACACCAATATAATTTTATGTTTACCCACTTATAGATGCAATAATTACTCCAATATGTTCAACTGGAGAATCGAAATGTTTAATAGTTTGTTATATCATGACATACAGATTTATAATTATGCAGTAATATTTGACTCTAATTTAAACTTGTCATACGATTATACAATGTTCTCATATAAAAATGGTCAATTAAATAATTATGGAATGAGAAATATTTTTGACAATTTGAAGCATCAGCTTCTAGATTCTGACATTTGATACAATGTATTTACTGAAACTGAAACGCCTCATTCCTGCTCTAAAACCGATACTAGTGACCTGTTTTTTCTCGAATAAATATCTAAATATATTACATCAAAATATTGCTGGTTTGTTAAGAAATGCGATGTTCTCACTGTTTGTTTAGACCAATTACTTTCAGAAAAAAATCTATCTGTGGATGTAATCTGTATTACTGAGCATTTTGTTATGAAAGGTTTTGAGGACCAATTGTATCTAGCAAATTATTGCTTAGCTGCGTATTATGGGAGAAATGACATAAAAAGGGGTGGAGCATGTATCCTTGTCAAAAAGGGGTATCAATGGAAGGAACTGCCTAGAATTGCTAAGGCATTGGCTGCCAATAAAAAACTATTGAAGGCAAATCCTCCGCTAATGTCGGTCACCGGTGACTGCCATGGCGTTTAACGTGCTAAGATGTCATTGTCAGGCGTTCTTGAATGTTGTGCAATTGAACTTACTCAATATAAGGTAATAATTGTTTGTGTATACAGAGTGCCGAATGTTAGTAACTTTCAAGATTGCCTAGATAAGTTAGAAACTATACTTTTAGAGATCTCTAAATCACAAAAGAAAATTGTAATTGCAGGTGATTTTAATATTGACATGCTTAAATCCAATAACCAATCAACCTTATTTGAATGTTTGCTCCTAAATAAGACTTGGAGGGATTTGAGTATGTCATTATTAAAAAACAAACTAAGAAAACTTTTAGTAGACAAAGCATATTATAATGTTGCAGACTTTTTAATGGAGAATCAACAGGATAATTAGTTTTTAATTACATTTAAGGACATTTCAACTATTATTTCTTTGACATTTTAACATTTGACATTGTTTAAGTAATTACTATTTTGACTTTTGTTTATGGACTGTAACTATTCAATTTATAAAGCAGTAAGTTTAAGTTTTAGGATGACATGTTTATAGAGGTAATTTGTAACATTTTAAATTAATTTTTGCATGCCTACTGGTAAAATATGGCTAAGCTCGCTTTGTACCTAACCTAACACCACAAATATTATTGTACTACCCATATTTGCAAAATAAACTATCTCTTTATCTCTTTATCTCTTAACAATTATAATAGGGTAGTACAGTGCATGAAAATTAATAATGCAATTAGTCCGTCAGTTAGATAATGAAAAAATTTTAGACACATATTTTATATTTTGTCATATAAGAAAACAACATATACATAACCTATCATACGCGTTCTGGTGTAAGTCAGGGCTCAATTTTGGGGTCTTTGCTGTTTCTTATCATGGTCAATGATCTTCCTCAAATTCTACTTCATGCAAAATGCCTCTTATACGCAGATGATCTGAAACTATACTTGGAAATAAACTCTGAGCGTGACAGCTTGGCACTTCAGCAAGATATTGATGCAGTATACAAGTGGAGTGTGGATAATAAGATGGAATTTAACTCATCCAAGTGCTATGCTATGACGTTTTGTCGAAAGCGGAACCCAATTAACTTCGATTACAGATTAAATAATTGCGGTATTACAAAGTCGACAATCATGAAAGACCTGGGAGTCACATTTGACCAAAAACTAACTTTCCATGACCATATAACCACTATAGCAAAGCAATCCTTCCAAAGGTTAGGTTTTGTTTTGCGTAATTGTCGTGATTTTCGCACCGCTCATGCCATTAAGATCATATTTAATGCTCTGGTTCGTAGTAAGTTGGAAACCAGCTCGTGTGTGTGGAATCCTCACGAAAGTACCTACGCCCTACTCTTAGAGAAAGTTCAAAAAGCTTTTCTTAGGAATTTGTACAAGCGAATGCACGGTTACTATCCCTACCTCTATCCGACAAAATTTTTATTGGGTAGTCTTGGATATAACTCACTAGAGGTAAGGAGAGCAAGAAACCAACTTGTAGTAGCCTGTAAAACCCTCCGTGGCGCTATTGACGCTCCGGACATACTGGAGTCACTATCACGTTTTTACGTTCCAGACAATTACTGCCGGGGTAAAAAGCACAGATTGTTTGCCGTGCCCTCATGTCATACCGTAGCACATGCTAAAGCACCGATTCCTCGCACTCTGGCCGCGCTCAATGGTCTCTTGGATTCCAATCCAACTAGCGATCTGTTTGCGGATGGATGGAAGGAAATTTTATCGGAATGCCTGAAGTACTGCGAGAGGAACTTATGAATGCTACCATTTTTTAAATAAGTTTTACTCTTCTGGTTCGTTATGTATGTTTTGTTCTAGTTTTATTATTTCATCGTTTATTTTATTAATGTGTCCAGTTACTTTAATTGGTTTTTGTTATCAACCGTTGTGACTGTAATAAATAAATAAATAAATAAATAAATAAATAACTTCACGCCTGTCTCCCATGGGGGTAGGCTGAGACTAAGGAACGCCAATTACTACGATTCTTACATACCTCTTTCGCTTCATTAACAGTCATCAATCTTTTCATGCATGCTCGTCGGTTAAGGGTACTTTTAATTTGGCCCTTCTTTAATATATCGCCAATCTGGTCACTATATGTTCGTCTAGGGCGCCCTCTACCGACGGCCCCATTCATATCCGCTCTGTATACTTCTTTCGTTACTCTACTTTCATCCATCCTTTCTACATGTCCAAAGCAGCGTAACATTCCCTTTTCAATCCTTGTCACTAAATCATATTTCAATCCACACCTTTCTCTAATAACACTATTTTTCACTCGATCACTCAATTTTAGTCCACACATACTTCTTAGGGCTCTCATTTCCACCGCATTAATCCTGCTTTCATGCTTCTTCTATAAGAAAACAATATTTAGATAAAACAGAGTTAAGTTTAGGAGTGGGAGGACGTTACGTCACGCTGCCCTATAAAATATTGTAAATCGTGACGTCACACGATATTTCAGATCAATGTATTGTCTAAAGTATTTAATTTTGTAAGAAAAGAAAAATCCATGTTTAATGTTTTAAAATAGTCTACCAGACGGACATTAAAATAAAATTTAGAATATTACCCTGTTATCGATCGTAAACATTCAAAATAATAATTTATTTTGACCTTAATCACCTTTAGTATTGGATAATAATTCTACGTTAGATCGTAGCCAGGACAACAAACCCACGCGATCTCGATTATTACTACGTTTGTGGGATTTCTGATAAAATCGATATTATAAATCGGAAGATTGTAAGAATTCTATTCTGTTAGAAGTTCCGTACACGTCATATCATACGAAGCGAGATTATTTTAATAGAATAACGCCTTATTAGCGTAAACGAGCAGACGGTTCACTTGACGGTAACCAATCGAACACCTGAAACATCAGGGTTGTTACGTGTGTGACCGATCTTTTGGGGATAAGGAATTTGAGGATTTTTTTTGGATTCGAGTATTAAAGGTAATTGGGCCTCCAGTAACGTCACTCACACGACGAAAGACGACGCAAGCGTTTCACGTTGCTTCACGTCGGTTTTCTGTAAGGCCGTGGTATCACTCCGGTCGAGTCGGCCCATTTGTGCCGAAGCATGGCTCTCCAACATTTAAAATACCATTCCTTCGATTGCCCTTTGCAGTTTTAGCATAAACTAAAACTAAAGTGTCATTTAAACTTATGGTTACTTAACTGAGATCTCTCTCTCTCTCTCGATCTGCGTGCCAAATTATGGCAAAGCCCCTTTTTAGTAGGAAACTTTTGATCAAAATTAATTAAAAATCGCAGGTTACTCACATGACTATACTGAGAAAATCTCTACTAGTTTCGAACCACAGAGGGATTCTTCCTCATGAACAGCATGCGCGGTCGCGGCGATGTCGCGCAGCCTACTGACTTTTACAACTTAAATTATTTATTATTATATAACTTTTATTCAGTAGTCAATGTTTTCATGACTGCCTCGTTGGCCGAGTAGTCGCAAGTGCGACTGCCGGGCAAGGGGTCTCGGGTTCGATTCCCGGGTCGGGCAAAGTATTACTGGGTTTTTTAAAATTCTCAGTAGTAGCACGGAGTCTGGAAATGTGCCCGGTATATGGCAATAGGCTCACACCCTATTACATGGGACTCATAACAACTAGTGAAAAGTGGGTGTTACATTGTACTGTGGTAGAATGTGCACCTCTGCCTACCCCTTCGGGGATAAAAGGCGTGATGTTATGGATCAATGTTTTCAAGCTAATGATGACTAAAGCATAATATTTTATGTATCAATATTGGTATTTGTTTAGCAGTTAAGTCAATTACGATAGCATTTAAGAACAATGTTACAAGCAAACGAACAAGGCAACAAACAAATAACGCATAGATCTCTAAAACTTTTATAAATTAAAATAAGACCTTTTTGATATCTTTACGACTTTCTTCTCCATTCTCCATAGATAGGTGGGCTGAAATGTAGGCTGATCAATTTTAATACATCCACACAGGACAAACTAAATCGATTCGTTTCTTACGAATTTCTCTGAAGTAGGCTGGGAAAATAATAATATGATTAGTCTTACCATCTTGTATTTAAACCAAGTTCAAAAGTTAACTGGTTCCCATTTATCTATTTAATTATTTTCTAATATAAAAGTTTGAAAGACTTTGACTACTTGACGAGGAACTCAATTAGTTTCAAGTCATTCTGAATATGAGCCCCTAGCATGGCTTGAAACTAGTCGAGTTCCTCGTCAAACAATAATGTGAGAAAGCCGAAAAACATACCGAATAAATAATTTAGTATGTCTCACGACAGTTAATAATACAAACAATTGTAGTGTTCATAACTATAAAGTGTAAGTTATATACACTTGAACTAGTTACATAAACCTATTCATAAAACGAGGTTTATTTCTCACGTCCAAGCTAAAAATATTATCACTATATCCATAATATTCACCACAAATAACCATTATACCTTGACCTCCGCAGGTGTACGATGCCCCGTGTGATGAAGTGCCTGGTGTACATTGGCGTGGCCGCCTTCCTTCACCAGCTGCCCAGGTTCTTCGACCGTCGGTACGTGCCACAGATCACAGTCTGGCGAGGACATTTCGAAGAAGTATGCAGAGTAAGTACATTGTTTATCAAATAGACACATAACATAACATTACGCCTTTCATCCCTGATGCGGTAGGCAGAGGTGTACATTATGTCACTGTACAATGTAACACCCATTTTACACTATTTTATGTTTTGAGTCCCATGTAATAGCCTATTGCCATATTCCGGGCACAATTCCAGACTCCAGCCGACCCGGGAATCGAACCCCAGACCCCTTGCCCGGCAGTCGCACTTGCGACCCCTCGACCAACGAGGCAGTTTATGAAATAGAGTGATAAATATTCACACGGATCACCTGATGGTAAGCAATCTATGGTGGCTGGTGCCACAACATTAAGCACAGCTCCGGCCTATTGCACTGCAACGCTTTATGGACCTATTGTTTTTGTACTTGTATTGTTATATGCTCGTGTGTCGTGGCGTAATAAACAGTTTTCCTTTTTCCAATCGGCGCTAGAAGAGTTATAAGTACGTTGTTGGCTTTTTGGTGATCGTAATACATGTGTCCCACTACAAAGATTATAAAACGTCAAATGGAAGTGCTGATAATACGATTTACTTTGTTGTCTCAGACACCCAAAGTGGATCTTCGCCTGGGATACTAGACGTCTCTATTTCTCACGGTTCCTGGCAGTGTCCCGCCGATTATCAGCTCAAAAGTCCCTAGTTGTACTCATAACATAGTACCTACAATGCTAGTATGGGGTCATGTTTTAAATAAAATAAAGTAGGTATAGGTATAGAATAGAGTAAACAAATACTATCGACGATATATTTATTTGAAATATGTCACGTCACTTTTTACCGACTTCAAAAAAAGGAGGAGGTACTATGTTCGGCTGATTGTTTTTTTTTTGTTTGTTCGCGCAGTACTCCGCTATTTGTAACCCGTTTTCCAAAATTCTTGTTTAGTTTGAAAGGGTATACTCCCGAGATGGTCCCATTTCCATGAGGTCAGGATCTGATGATGGGATCCTAGGGAAACCGAGGGGAACTTTCGAAAATTCTATGGGCGAGTAATGCGTCTATTATGTTTTTCAATTAGGATTTTGAATGAATGAATGAATGAATGAAGCGTTTATTCAAGGTAAGAAACATAGTTGGAAAAAATACAATATTACTTCTGCCAAACTGCAAAACAGTTTGTTGGCAGATGTAGCTCCCTTAAATAATACGACTATATAAAATGACTAAAAAAAATAAAAAGAACCTTTTACATTCCAATTCACACATAATAGTTTTCTATCAGGTAAGTAGTTTGAGTAGGACATAAACTTATCTATATATCTCCAAACAGGAAAGGAGACCTTAACAATCTTTGTTGAGAAGGAACTTCACCATTTTGTTTTTGAAGGAAAGTTTTGTAGTACACCCACTTTCCAAATAGTCTGGCATATCATTAAATATTGTTGGGACTAAGCATTTTCTACATCTTTGCCCATAATAGTTAACAGTAGTAGGTACTATGAATCGTTTACTTATTTCCTCTCTTTGGGGTCTTTTGTTTACCACTTTGATTTTAAACTCGTCTTTACAATAATTGTCTATGGCCAGTAATAACACCACCTTTTGATGGATCGGCAATATCTTACATTCTAAGAATAATTCTTCATAATCACTATTTTTACATCGTTTTTTTGTGTTCTTGTCTACTAATAGTTTTATAAATCTAATTTGTAATAATTTTATTTTATCCAGATATGATTTAAATGTATTACCATAGCATGCCAGTCCATACGAAAGCAGCGACTCCACCAGTGCATAGTAAACCGTAAACAAAGTGCCCCTGTCCAGTACAAAACTGAGGTGGTGGAACTTTACAAGCACTAATCTGAGTTTGTCACAAAGGAGTGTAATATGTGTTTTCCACGAAAAGCTGTTATCTATTACTAAACCCAAGTATCTGTATTGCTCCACCACCTCAATACTTGCACAAGCGCAGCATGCCGCATCTTCGTTATGCAGGCATTCATAGCTATGCCCCACCACGCGAGGCGGACGTTCACAGATTTTAAGATAAGGAGATCGTATATGCATACATTTAGTTTTTTTTATGTTTATTACGATCCCGTTATCATGCGCCCATTTAATTACATTAATGAAATCCTCCTGAATATACCTTTCAATAACATCAAGTTCATTATCTGCATACACCAAGCAGGTATCATCAGCATACATGTACATGCGGCAGTTTCGAACCACATTGCACATACTGTTGACATGCATGATGTAACCGACTGGACCAAACACGGACCCGGTTGGCACACCGCATGCAACGTTTCTGGGTTCTCCAACGACTCCGTCAATAAACGTTTGCAACGTTCGGTTTGTAAGGTAGGCACGGAACCACCTGTTAAGTGGCCCCGCGACACCACATTCCCCCATTGCTTGAAGCAGCTGGTGGTGCTCCAGGGTATCAAATGCTTTTTTGAAATCTATGTAGACCACCACCACCTGCTTCCTCTGTCCCAAACACTCATTAACATCGTCCGCAAACTGCGCCAAAGCCGTTGCCGTGCTCCGCCCACGTCGGAAACCATGCTGTGCATTAGACAATATATTGTTGTTTTCAAGAAAAACACTGACCTGATTCATAATGAACTTTTCCATAATTTTATTTATAACACACAGTATCGCTATTGAAACACTACAATTTGATAAGGGTCTGGAGTTGACCTGATAATGGAGCCGACAGGCAGTCGAGGGAACTCCTCAGCGGTTTATATTAACTACCTTGAGTTTGGGCTTGATTAATTTGGATTGCTGAGGACTTTACACCTAAATAGAGTAGGGCTGTCATTAAGGATCTGATGATGAAGAAGTGTAATTGTTAAAGGAACTCCTTAACGGTATACAGTAACTACCTTGTGTTTGGGCTTGATTAATTTGTGTTGATTAGAACTTTGCACCTATGCAGATTATAAGTAACAAAACGGGTATATGTAGCTTTACACTGAAAATGATAAAATAAAAACTGCGTTTAAAAAACCGACTTCAAAAAAACCAAAAACTAATAACAAACAAAAAGTCAAAACTAAAAAGCAAAAAATAACTATGATTAGTACTGATAGATTACCCACCCACTGATAGGTTAGAAGTCGGTGCCATAAGATCATATCATAATGATATAACTTAATGTCCACATAAATTTGAATTAGGTACCTATTAAGGTTTTAATGAATAATTTTGTATGGAACTTATGGCACCTACTTCTTACCTATCAGTGGGTGGGTAATCTATCAGTACTAATCATAGTTATTTTTTGCTTTTTAGTTTTGACTTTTTGTTTGTTATTAGTTTTTGTGTTATAGGTTTTATACCGAAAAATGACGTAGCTAGCTCCTACTCCTAAACTTTAATCAGTTGTATCTAAGTATAGCTTAATAAAAAATACGTCTCTAATATTCTTTTATTACCTAACTGACGTACTAATTAGATATTGAATTTTCTAACCCTGTCATCATTCCTATTTTTACCTCAAATCATTTTTCTCTTAGGTCTTGGAAAAAGAATAATAAATATATTCACGTATTATTCCAGCCACGTGTTGTTGTTGGTTGTTGGTTGAGGACAGCTGTGAACATGTCCGTCAACTGTCTCCTTTATATTTAAGCCCACTCTTGATCCACTAAAGGAAAAAACTATCTGGAACTCCAACGTTTTTTTTTTGTAAGAAGCTATGCAATATTTACCACTGTTGTGTTGAGAGCCATAAAATTAATAATATTATTATTAATCCTGCTAATTAATGTAGATGAGATTCGATAAAGAAATACCTAGATGAATGTAATAATTCAAGAATCATATAATGAATATAAAGTCATACACAAACATTTTTTTTTACAGATCGAAATGGCTCCGTGGGTGCAAGCGATATCTCTTGACGCCTACTTCATAACATACTACGGTTTCCGAGTCCTCTTCGTGCACCTCATACCTTGCACCTCTCTGGTGGTCCTCAACGTCCTCCTCTTCAGAGCAATGAGAACTGCCCAGATCAACAGACAGAGACTCTTTAAGGAAAATAGAAAATCCGAGTGCAGAAAACTTAGAGACTCCAATTGCACAACTCTGATGCTTATTGTCGTTGTAACCGTCTTCCTTTTAGTCGAAATTCCCGTGGCAGTCGTCACTATTCTGCACATAATTTCAAGCACTATAGTCGAAATTTTAGATTACTATATAGCAAACATTTTGATTCTTATAACCAATTTCTTTATCTTGGTCTCTTATCCTATTAATTTTGCTATTTACTGTGGTATGTCGAGGCAGTTTAGGGAGACGTTTAAAGAACTGTTCATTCGAGGAGCTGTTACTAGCCGTAAGAATGGCGGCTCTAGTAGATACTCCCTGGTCAACGGTCCAAGGACATGCACAAACGAAACTGTGCTTTAAGTCACGGTATTCTTGTAAATATTCATATGATAGAGTAAGGTTTTCGATTACTTTTAACTGTCTATGTATCTAGTACTAGGGACATATCAATGGACAATTTATTTTCTGAACGTAAAATATTTCGAACAATTTACCTTCTTATTGTGAAGGAGTATTTTTTTATTTCTTCTCGATGTTTAGTTTGTGTACAAGTTAAAAATACATTTTTGCATAATTTAATTGTAATTGTATACAAAAAGCGACGATTTTCTACTAAGTGTTTGACATTTATAAAAAACCGACGTTTGTAAGATTAGTGTTTATACAGAACTAGAGATTGTATAACAATATGTAGAATTAGTGTTGTATAATTCGCATTTACATTTTGCTTATTGTATAAAATTTATTGATGTATAATTTTTGGGTACTTTTTCGTGGCTGTGAGATTACCTGATCATTAATTAAGAAATAAATATAATTCGTTAAATGCTAAATAAATACTTTTAAAGTTGATTAGCTAATCCCACAGCCTTCAAATGGCGAGCCCCCATTTCGGAAAAGTATCAATATACAGTAAAATATAATTAATTATATGTTTAATAATTATTATAATATTTAATTATTATTATAATTATTATATGTTTTGTAAATATCATAAAACGAAAAATGAAATAAATAAAAACAAAATTTAGTTCTGAATGTGCTTTTATTAAAATATACAATTTATTTTTAGTATAATTCTGTAAATTAACGATTTATAAGGTATTTGTAAAATTTATATAAAAAATAATATGTTATTGATTAAATTAATAAAAACGTAGATAAATGTGTAAAAATGTGTAAGTATTTACCTATATAAAATATGAAATGGTACTAAATGTTTATGTTGTAAACTATGTTGTCAATGTTTGCATTGCTTCCTTATTTAAATGGTAGAAATATTTAAATAGAACTTAGAACAAAATAGAGCTTCACTTTAGGACAAGACTTGCAGCACAAATATTTCAACAAGCGCGCCGCAGCTGCGCCACAGTCGCGCAATAGTGGTGCGACAATCGCTGTTGTCTTGATACTAACGTTCTATTAGATAAAATAAACTTTCGCTGTAAAGTTTATTTTATCTAATAGAACGTTACAGTTAACAGTAATAGGACCTAATTTAACATGTAAAACAATTTTGTAAATTGATTCGGACCATGGCGGATTGAACATTATATTAGGAGCATATTAATAAATAAAGAAATTGTATAATATAACGGGTTTCATTTTATTTCATTCCATGATACTCATGCAACACAACCAATGAGATTGAGGTTAGAAGCGTGCTATTGGACAGGTCTATGTCCAACAGTGGTCAGAAATGAGTTGATAATGTTGAACACACGAGCGATACCCATTGTTTAACCCATGGTATGCCGGGAGCGTAGATATACACGAGACACAGTGTGTTTCCTATTGTGTCTATATATAAGATATAGGCAGATAAGAGGTTAAGTGTCATCATCACATTACTCCTCCCGCCTTGGGTGAGGCGACAGGGAGTGGCAGACTCTTACTGACTAAAACCACTGCATTCCAACTCCTGCTGCAAGCCGAGCCGCGGTCACTCATCAGCCTTATAAGCTTAGTTAGCTAGCACTTAGTTCTTAGTCAAAGGACAATTTCCAAATGGCCCTGTGCCATAAATAGTATCAGAATAGATAATTAATCCCCAATTTTATTATATAAGTTGCAATTACTTCTGTATCACGGACTAGTTGTATTCCAAAATGTACTTAAGAATAAGAATAAGAACTTTTAATAGAATTTAACGCGATTAATAACATAAAATCGCCATCTTCGCCTAATATCAAATGCCTTCGCCTAATGTAATAAATAAATCAGCAAGTCCAATGTCTTGTCGGATCGAAAGTGAAATAGGGATGTCCAATCAATTATAATCGATCGATTGTTTTTTTTTCTTTATGAATGCCGTCATACTGCAATTTAAATAGATAGTAAGAATAATATTGATAGAAGAATAGCCAATACTTGGAAAAGATATTGGTCTCTAAGCGAGGTTATGAAAAATCGAGACATGCCAATGAAAGAGAAAAGAAAACTGTACAACACCTGTATTCTGCCATGTTTGACATACGGGTGCCAAACATGGGCACTAACGGAAAATTTAAAAAGAAAAATAAATGTATGCCAGAACGGAATAGAGAGAAGTGTAATTGAAGTAAAAAGACAAGATAAGGTAAGACTAGAAAAAATTAAGGAAATAACTAAATTTAAAGATGCAGGGAAAGTATGTAAAACACTAAAATGGCAATGGGCAGGGCATATGATAAGAGAGAGGAATATGAAATGGACAAAGACAATATCAGAATGGTACCCCAGAGATGGGAAAAGGAGCAAAGGGCGACAACCAAAACGTTGGGAAGATGACCTAAGGAAAACTGCTAGACCAGAGTGGATGAGAATTGCGAGGGATAGGGAAAACTGGAAATCTTTGGAGGAGGCCTATGTCGAAGGACAAGCTGGGAATAAAACTACTTATGTATAGTATAGTGATATAGACTAAATTGTAAATTTGTAATAAAGGCTTATTTTATTTTATTTATTTTTAAGAATAAAATTATACAGTAATCAAAACTTCTTTATTTCTATACAATCATTCAAACATTCAATATTCGTTCAAATAGGTATTCGTTGTTATGGTTAGATTACAACCTCAAAATCTGATACTTTTTTGAAATATATCTTTTCTGCAGCTAGTCCGCTATAAAAACAAGATCTTCTAGGAGTCTACAAATGATAGAGACTACAATACATAATTATTTGTAATTACGGCGTGAAGGCGGAACAAACGCACAAACAAACTCACTTTCCGATTTATTTTTATTTTTGTTTTTATTTGTGTTTTTTTTTATTTTTATTTATTTCATTTAATTCAACACATCCTAACAAGTTACACCCAATGCGATAATATTGTCACTTAATATAAAAACTTATAATTAATATTTATAGCAACTTCCGATGCACAGAAAATCTCGAAAGAGATTATGTTGTTTTGTTTTCATAATGCCGATGATGAGGATGAGGCAGTTTTCGCTTTTTAAACTGTCAAACACCAAGCGGTCACCGGTGACCGCAACCTATGGTTCTTTTATTGCTTGTACATAAGCGTCACTCGACGAGTTGTCATACTAGAAAAAATCGAAAATGATTTTTATAATTTTTTTTCAAGTGGCAGCTATCACAAATTTATAATGACAATATTGATTATAATCATTACCGTTATGGTAGTATCATCATAGCATTCAATAGCCTCCGGGGTATAAACCGTGGTACTCGTGGTGGAAGTAGGTACCTATAAAAATAATATAAATTAATAATAATATTTTATTTATTTCTCCCATTTTTCACGTAATATATAAAATCACAACAGCTAATAACATATTTTAGGTCCGCCACAACAAACTTTTGACAAATGTTTATAAATTCAACAATTAATGGGAGACAGGAGCCCGTACTAAGCAGAGCATGTGTTATGGGTCTCCGGGCCTCCTAACCTCTGAGTTTTTTTTATTATTATTAGTTTAACAGTTTCTGTTGATATAAGGTTTAATATTCGATAAAATACATTAGTTTAGGAGTTTACGAAAAAAATAAATAAAAAGAAATAAAAGAAAAATGCATTACAGATTAACACAACAAAGTCTACCTAAGGTTGTTGTAAACATGTTTGAGTGTGTGTGTGTATGTGTGAGTGCATAACAAAACAGCTGCGTCACAATCTAAGCAGCCAAAAGGGGGTAAGCAGAACCGTCGCAGTGAAGCCGTAACAAGGATTCCGATACAGCGCTGTCCAGAAAAGCCTGTGTGTGATGAGGAGGGCTTCATCAAAGTTCAAAAGAAGAAGCCTACTTCACGCAATCAACGCGGTACTGGGCTGACCGGACCTAACATGCTGCGTCCAGCTGTGCCTACGACGCTGCTGTATGTGTCCCGATTACACAACTACACGAAGGTTGAGGAGATCGTGGAGTATGTGAAGACGAAGACCAATTGGACCTTGAGGGTCGAGAGGTTGGAACCGCGTCACAATACCAACTTCAAGTCGTTTGTGGTGCGAGTTCCTACTCAACATCTCGACAAATTCCTGGAGGCAGAATTTTGGCCGAAGGGTGTCATATACCGACGTTTTCGAGGTCGCCTACGTGACACCGACCAGCGTAACATGACACCACACACATCGTGAATGATTTAAATTAATAACTTGTAGAGGTATAATTATGTATTTATAGTATTTTTATGTTTTATATTATAGTTTTATTATAGACCTTCGTTGCCTGATGTAAAAGAATAAATAAAAAAAAATAAAAAAATATAATAAGTGTGTGTGATTGTGTATGTGTGTGTGTGTTTTGTGTTTACGCGGTTCATTCCTGCGTGTGTATGAACTATATATCTTTGTGAATGGTTATTAATTTTTCAGTGTCTTCGTCTTTACACATTTTTCTTGTGACTGAGTACAGGGACAATTTTTTATTCATGATATTGTACAGATGATGGCCTTTAAAAAGTAGAAAGACTGGCTGAAGGCTGTTCTAGTTGGGTTTGTTGTACAGATTTGATAGTTGCGTCGTGTTTTCAGAGTTGGAATTTTTGGGTTATATTTTATTTCAGCATGTTGTGTTCGGATTACAGCTAGTATGAATACTTGTCGTACGGTTAGGACTTCCGCCTGCTTATAAAGTTTGGTTGGTCGGAAAATTTGCGGTTTGAAAAAAATAATTTTAAGTAAAAGCCTTTGAGCTCTTTCCAATACGAGCAAATGGGTTTTGGCGGCTCCTCCCCATGACAAAATGCAGTAAGTTATGACGGATTGACAGAGCTCCAGGTACACCATTCGAATGAGCTTGGAGTCCGCAACGTGTCTGAGATTTTTGAAGACATATGATAACTTTCGAATTCTGTTGGAGACATTTTTTATATGTTCCTTAAAACTTAGCTTGTCATCGATGGTTTTACCTAGGTATTTCACAGTTTTAGTTTTATTGATGTGTGGACAATTACAGGTTGTGAGCACGAGTGAAATTGTATTGTGTGTGAGGGAGTGTCCAAATTACTCAGTGAAAAGGCTAGAAAACAGGTCTTAGAGGCATTTAAGGTTAATAAGTCTGAGGCCAGGTGTCGACAGACTTTATTAAAGCCTTCTTGGGCTTATTCAAATAATTTATCCCATGTGTAGGTATCCATAAAAGGTAAGGGTTGTGTCATCACCATACGAGATAATTTTGCAGTTCGCTAGATTTAGTTGACACAGACTGCTGATATAGACCAGAAAAAGAGTCGGACCTAATATACTGCCTTGCGGCACGCCAAATTCAACGTCATACGCCTCGCTCACTGTGTTACCTATTCTCAGTTTTTGAGTTCGATTTCTCAGGTAACTTAAATAAACTAAGTCAAAGGCCTTTGCTAAGTCCAGGAAGAGAGTGATACACTTTTGCTTCTTATCCATTTTAGTTGCAACTAGGTTCCAAATGTATGTAATGCATCGTCTGTCAATTTACCAGGCCGGAATCTGAATTGGCCATCTGATATTATTTTTTTACTTTCTAAATAATTAATGATCCTTTTATTTAAGATCCTTTCTAATATCTTGGACAAGGATGGAAGAAGCGAAATTGGCGGATAGTAATTGACAGAGTCCCTGCTACCCCCCTTGTGGATGGGTATGGCTATGGGATGCTTGAGAGCTTCCATCGAAGCCAGCGCTGCAATTCGCCCTCAGAGCGCTGATAATGGTGCTTACCTCCTCACAGTCCGTGTCCGATAAAACAAATGATGAGCGTTGAGAATTCCTCAATGCTATGCCAGATACGGGCAATGCAGAAGCAATCTTCCTCGCTAGTTGGGCTCCAACATTTGCTAAGAACTTATTTACCGCATTACAGGATTCCTGAGGTGTTTCTTCTAGAGTTAGCAGTTCTGTTTGAACTTGTTTTGGTTTATTTAGGTTAGTGATTTTTTGATGCTGTTCCATAATTTCTTACTGTTACATTTTGACTGCTCCAGCTCCTGCTTTTCATAAAGCCTCTTACACTTCTTCAATATCGTGTTGCAGAAATTTCTATATCTCTTGTACGTAGTTGCGATTATGTTATTATTTGGTTCTTTTCTCAGTTTATAGTGCATTCTATCACGGTTTCTAATGCATCTTAATAGGCCCACTGTGATCCAAGGTTTGAGCGTTAATTTGTTACATGGTATTTTTATTTTAATTGTGTTATTAAATATTAGTTTCTGAATACTATTAATTAGAAGGTTGATAGCTAGGTTAGGGTCGTATTCCTGTAGAATTAGATTGAAGTTTGTGTTTTTACATTCTGATATTATGTTTGAAAAATTAATCTTTCCATAAAGTTGTTGTTTGGAAATATCTTAATTCTGGTATCTAGACAAAAAAGCACTGCTTCATGATCCGTTAATGTGGTAGGTAATGAGAATGTAATCGAGTTTTGCTTTGACTTCAGAATTACATGGTCCAGACATGAGCTGCCTCTGGTTGCAATGTTTATGGCAGAAAGAAGTCCGTGTTACACTATTGTGTCTAAGTAAGAGATAGTCTCATTGCTTGATCCTAATAAATCAAACGAAGACAAGTCCTCCAACAAATTTTGCAATGAGTTGAAGAAAATATTAATAGTTCTAAGGCTCGGTGGTCTGTAAATCGCTATTATGACAGTATCGTTTTTAGTTTTGATTACCAAACTATTTGCTTCATATGAGAAAGAAAAATTCTTATTTGTTTTATATGAGAGAAATCCTTCTGAGGTAGGTGTGTTCACCATTTGTTGTAACCAGCACTCTGAGAGCAAATTGACATCACAGGTCAAATCGAACCTCTTCAACAGGATACTTAGTTCCTGAAAATTACAATTTAGGCTTCGAATATTCTGCTGTAATATTGCCTAGGACGATTCAAGTAAGATAAACAGTCCTCAGCCGAATCTGTGATATCAAAGTGGTCAATCTCTCGCATCAAGTTATTTGTGGTATCGAACGTTTAAGATTGTTTAGGCGGGCTGACGCTATTCAAGTGAGGCGGAGAAAAATCCGCAAGACAACAATTACGGCTTCTAAACGAGTGTGTATTTATGAAACGGCAGGTGATGGTAATCATATATGTGTCTGTTAGTGTTAATGAAAGTGTAGTTGTGTGAGAGCGAGTAGTTGTACCTCTATATATGAAACAAAATGTAAATAAGTTTATTAGAATATTACGAAAATAACAGTGAGGTTCAGCACAGTAACGAATATGTCGTCCAATTAGTGATAGATATGCCACACAGCAAATCAGTCATTGTTGTTGTGATAGTAGCGCAAGGCAATTTTCAGATCTTATGTGAATAGGTTTCTCCGTCGGGTTTTTACGCACCAAGATTTTTCCGTTTGAATACTAACATGCGTAGTTTAGGCTTTTGACAAGTTGACGAGTATTATAAGATAACTTTTTAATTGTGGGTGGTAGGTGGTCATCTACGTAAAGTGGCTGTTTATTTCCACACAGGCCAATGGCATGTGTGTTCAACTTATCATTTTGGTACGCTCTCTGTTATACTTCCTGATCCTAGCCAAAAATTTGTTTCTTGTATTTACGCAGGCAAATTCAGCTACTACAGGTCTACAGATACCCGGTATTCCGGGTAGTCTGTAAATAGCACGAAGGCAGGACGCTTGCACATCCGCCCCAACCAGTCTCCCAACACCGGCCAGAGCAGTCGCCGGATCATCAGGCTTTTCCTGTTCCTTCGTTGGAAGATTAGACTAGCTACCGGTGATTGAAAGTGCAAGTCCTGTAAGTGCTTCTGCAGGCGCAGGATGTTCGCTGCCTTATCGCCCCTTTCCTTCTCTAAGTTTTTCACCCTCTTCACCATTTCATCATATTGCCTGCTTATAAACGATGCTACGTTCAATTTCAGTATTTGACCCCTGTATTGCTAGGCACTATGTCCTGAGCTCCCTAACGTCGGTAGTCAGCTGTGATAAGATTGCGCCTTGGTTTGTCGTCTACGTGGTAAGGAAAATTTCCTGCTCTGTCTTCCATTTACTCAGCATATCAAGTAATTCGGCTCTGAAGATATCAAAAGAGTCGGCTGAGTCATCTAGCGTGTTTGGAGAGTCTTCTATGCGCAGACGTTTGGCTCGAGTGGTGATGTTAGTGTCGCCAGTCTTTTGAGTGCAGACAGCTGGTAGGTCTTGTTCAGAGGTAGATTTCCCGGGCATAAGCATCGCCTTAACGGGCGTCAACAGAAGTGATCTTTGTAAGTTCGGCATAGTTTATTAAGATTTTGAATAAACTATTCCCTTTCTTCCTTTTCTTCCTTTCTTCTCTCCTCTTTCTTCAGAAAAAATCCGAACTCGATTCCAACAAAACCGCCGGCGAAACTATACGTATCAGGTTAAGCAAGCATTGTTTACAGTGATGAAATTAGGTAGACCTATTAGTGACAAGCAACAAGAAGACGAACAGCAAGGTCAAGTCGGCATGCACTAATGGATTCAAAGTCCGAGTCCGTGCACTATTTTTACAACTACCGGTGATTGTAAATATTATCAATTATGATAGATAGATTTTAATTTGCAATTATCTCTTTATATAATGTATAACAGCTCACACATAGGACCCACTTAGTTTTTAGTCAAATTTCCGTGGTGCTTGGCGACTGGGCTTCACCCAGTTGTACAGTCTCTTCTTTGTGCCTTTAGGCTTAATTCATTCTGTCTCCTGCAGTATTCACCGAAGGAAGTGGAAACCATAGTTTTTTTCTTCTTCTCCTCTTATAATATCATCTGATTCACTTCGTTGCGGGAACCAAGACAGTTACTCATGTCCCTGGGACGCGCCGGACTTCAGTGTTCTGGTTTTTTCATGGTTGTATCTACTGTAGATCTTGACTTACAGGAGTTGCAGCGGTTTTGGGAGGTTGTGGCGGGCTTGTCCCAAAAAAAAATATCACTTTATATAATGCATTCCATGTACCATTTTTGTGCACAATAGTCCAGGTTGTTAGCACTGTGTTTACTTTCGTTTGTAAATTTAAATACTTTTTACACTATATTTGTGGAATTAAAACAACCAATTTCCACTGACGAATTATGCGTATTAATATTTGTTAATCTTATGTTTAACGCTAAATAATATGACACGAAAACTAATTTCTCTAGACAATTTGTTAAATCTTGTAAAATATTGACATTACATAAGACTCATTTGATGATCCTAATTTTATTTGACATTAGTATTGTATAACATGTTACTTAATCAGATTTAATTTAATTTACAATTACTGATGAGTCAATTAATTTTTGAATGATGACAATGTTAATTTTAATTATAATTATATAATATGTGTACGCCTCTGGGCAAAACATGGTTCTGCATGGATTTGCCCGGAATGTAGCTGCGCTGCTAAGAAAGGTGGCTGTAATGATAATATTCCTATCCCGCTAAAAACACCAATATCACAAAAATATATATCTGCACGAAATAAAAGTAATCTTCCTGTGTGTCGATCTCCAGCCGACTCTTCTCATTTTCCGGAAATGGAGATGCAGCTCCTTCGCGAACATATAAATATACTATCAGAACGGCTAACTGATGCTGTATCAACCATAGATAAGTATCATACAGCATTGGCGCTATGTTCTAAGCAGATTCAGGAATGTAATGAAAAACTTAGTAAACTTGAACACACGTCAGACTGCCACAATTGTCGCCTGGCTTCTCCATATAATACCGTTCAGGCTGTAGCTGAAAGTAGTACTGTTAATAATACTCAAGTACCCATCTTAAGAACTAAGCTACAGTCGAAGCCGAAGTCTAAGGTTAAATCTAAATCTAAATCTAAAAAAATTTCGTCTGGGAAAATATCTGGAAACTCATCTGTCAATGCCAATGTGACTGATTTGCGCGATGGACAAGAAAAATCACCTCAGCCCCCCATGATATCAACACCACCCGAAGATTGTATCCAAATGAGTCAGCAGCACGAAATACAAGCTCCAGTGGTACTCTCAACAACTACTATTAATCCCAACTCTGCTGATGGGTGGACGAAGGTACAGAACAAGAAATCTGGACGTGTCAGTTCTCTTCGCGGAACTGCGGGACCAGAAGTTACTACACTTAAAGCCGTAGAATTCCGCAAGTACATTCATTTGTGGAATATGGTTTCTGGAACTGATGAAGTCCAAACATATTTACAAAAACTGTTTCCTGATGGGAGTTGTACTGTCGAAGAACTCAAGCCTAAAGGTGACTACAGGTCGTTTAAGATTGGCGTTCCACCCGAGTTATATGAAAAATGTGTGTCGCCGAATATCTGGCCTACTAATGCTCGTATTAAAGAATGGTTTTTTCGTAGACAACCAACTAAAATCCTGCATAAAGGATATTAATTCAGCGTCTCGCGCAGCACGTAATCAATCTTTCAGTTGCATATATCAAAATGTAAGAGGCCTAAACACAAAGTTAAACTTCCTTAGACAGAATTTGCTGATGATCGATTGCGATGCTATAGCTGTAACTGAAACATTTTTAACTAGCTCAGTGCTTGACTCTGAACTGACGAGCAATGGGTGGAGTGTTCTTCGTCGCGACCGCGTCACAGGTGCTGGTGGTGGTGTGATGCTTGTCGCACGGCCTGGGGTTAAAGTAACGCGATGTTGTGATTTAGAGACCACAAACGGTGAAGACCTGTGGGCACGATGTGTCATGGACCATACTTCTTTCTATATCTGTGTTGTGTATATTCACCCTAGAGCGTCAGATGAATTGTATATGAGTTGGTTTCTAAAAGTGGAATCGTTCATTGACTCTCTTAAAAGTGAAGTGATTATTGTCGGTGATTTGAATTTAAATCCTATTTATACGTCTAGTAATATTTTAAGTTACTATTGTTATTTCCTTACTGTTAGTGGACTGAAAGAGAGGAATGAGGTGAAGAATGCTTATGGAGGACAATTGGATGTAGTGTTGGTGTCAGACTGCATTGATCGTGTTGAAGTAACAGAATTGGATGGAGGCGGGCTTGTTCCGAAGCGTGACGCCTACCACCCTCCGTTGGAGGTAGTATTTAGCTCGATTAACCAATTAAAATACCATAGCATCGAGAAAGCCCATCCAAGTAATATTGATGTAGAAAAAGACTGGAACTTTTCGAAAGGGAATTATGAGCATATGTACCACCTTATCGCTGAGGCATCATGGCAAGAGGTTTTTGAAGCTAGCGACGTTGACACAGCTGTGGACTGTTTTTATGATGTTCTCTATACCATCTTCGACAAATGTGTCCCAAAAAATAAAAGGTCTAGGAAACCAAGTAGACGTTACCCGATTTGGTTTACATTTGACTTAATAAATGACATTAAATATAAAGCGGAGCTACATCGTCAATGGAAATCTGCTCGAAATCTGATAGTTTACAATCTTTTCTCTGAACTTAGAACCAAGATCAAGCAGAAAATGTCAACAGCGTACGATGAATACATTAAGCGCATACAATGGAGGCTAAACCGTGAGCCAAAGGCTTTCTGGCAATATATGAATAGTCTGAAAGTTAGAGGGGGTTTTGAAAATAGAGTCAGTTATGATGGGAAAGAGTGTGTTGGTAGTGATGCTGCTCAGGCTTTTTCTAGTTTTTTCTCTAGTGTATTTTTACCTGATATTCCTGATCTTGATCATGAAAACCAAAATAATCAGAGCAAAACAGCTAATTTGGTACATGTTGATAAATTAACAATTTGTGATGTCGAGACAGGTATAAACAAATTGAAACCTAACTCTGCAATAGGCCCTGATAACATACCCGCTTATATCATAAAAGGTTGTAAAGAATATTTAAGCTCTCCCATACTCCATATTTTTAACATGTCATTGAAAACTGGTATTTACGCAAAACGTTGGAAAGTCTCGCGGGTCCAACCAATACCCAAAGGTAATGACCATTCTCAAGTAGAAAATTACAGGCCAATAGCTATTCTCTCTGCGCTTCCAAAACTATTTGAATCGATTTTACACAAACACATTAGTTTACAAATACAACCACATTTATGTGATTCACAACATGGATTCAGATTTAACCGCTCTGTAAGTACTAATCTCCTAACAGCAGTAGACATTATTTCGCAACACTTAGATAAAAATATTCAAGTGGATGTAATTTATTTTGATTTCGAAAAGGCCTTTGACCGTGTGGATAACGATATATTACTTGGTAAACTTAATGATATAGGTTTCTCACCGCAATTACTTAAATTTTTCTCAAACTACCTCCGTGATCGTCAACAATATGTAAGACATGGTTGTTTTGTTTCTCCACCTTATCACACTCGCTCCGGTGTAAGTCAGGGTTCCGTTTTGGGCCCTTTGCTGTTTGGATTGATGGTGAATGACCTAGAATCTTGTCTCAAGCATGCGAGGTGTTTATTGTATGCTGATGATCTTAAACTTATTTATGGGGTAAAAAATTTTGCAGATGCAGATACCTTACAGAATGATATTGATGCTTTGTACCAGTGGAGCAATGAAAATAAACTCCATTTTAATACAGCCAAGTGTAATGTAATGTCCTTTAGTCGAGCACATAATCCTTTGCATGTTAAATACTTTTTGGGGTCAGAGCTCATAAATCGAGTCCACACTGTAAAGGACTTGGGTGTAGTCTTCGACTCTCGACTAAACTTTCACGAACATATGAGGTTACTTACAATTGACTCTTATCGCAGATTAGGTTTCGTTATCCGTAATATGCGTGAATTTGATAATCCTAAAGCTATCAAACTTGTGTACATGGCTCTAGTTCGTACCAAACTAGAGACAGCATCTATTGTATGGAATCCTCACGAGAGTACTTATGCTTTATTGCTGGAGAAAGTGCAAAAAGCATTTCTTAGATTTCTGTACAAAAAGCTATTTGGGTACTATCCATTCTTATATCCTACCAAGTTTTTACTGGGCATGTTAAATTTTAATTCTTTGGTAGTGAGGCGAAATTACTTTCTTATTATTTCTACCTGTAGTACTCTGCGAGGACAATCTGACTGTCCGGAGCTGGTGGCACAGGTGGTACGGTTGTTTGTACCCCCAGTTCTGAAGCATCAGCTTAGGCCACGTAGGCACCCCTTACTGGCTGTCCCAGTAACGCGAACAGTCGCGCATGCAAATTCTCCGCTTGTTCGAGCATTAACGATGATCAATGCTTTCCTGGCTTCCGCACCAGAGTGTGATTTGTTTGCAGCGAGATGGAAGGATGTATGTCGTGAATGTGTGAGATTTGCGAGAAGATGGACGACTGATGAATTAGTTTTAAGTAATTATAATTATTGTTCCTTTTTTATAAGATACCTGTTACTTAAGTGTAAAATAGTAAATAAGTAACATTTTTTTTATTGTTTAACTGTATAATGTTTTGGCTTGTGCTGTAAAATTATACATGTGCTTATAAATAAATAAATAAAATAAATGGAGAATCTACCTACCTGTAACACCTCACATACCTATGTTTACAAATAAAAATATTCTGATTCTGAAAACCGGGACAACTAGTAATACGCGTGTGTTCACTATGGAGTCACAGAGGGGAGGTTAAGATATTTGGACTTAACCCCATTTATTTCTTTAATATAGGGTATATTACTTATTTAAAATATGAAAACAAGCCAATAAATAAATATGTTCATAAAACTAAAAATAATCTAAAATTAATAGAGAAATTAAATTAAAAGAAATCTCAAAATAACTATCTAAAAAGAGGATGTCCATAGGGAAAGTGCACAGAAGGCTGGCAGCATTGCCACGTTGTATGGCAAAGAACAGACCAGCCCTCTGGTCAAGAGATACGTCGACCAGGCGTTTCGATATGTTCTTAAATAAACTTTGTGCACTCGGGCCACACATTCAGTACATACAATAGAATAAATATAATTAAAAAAGCGCCATCTTTGAATTACTTTAAGCACTGTTATAGCGTAGCATCTCATTCGATTGTCGATTCGTCGCATGACATTTTTGCTGATAAACTATTTTTTATTCATAAATCATACTCTTATGATTTAAATTAAACAAAATACACTAATATAGTAATATTGATCAGGGGTGTTGCGAAGATTCGCGTTCAAATCCGCTGATGCAGAATATTCGCATTAATTCACATATCTGCAATCACATCCGCATCAATAAATGCGGATTTTTGCGGATGCAAATTCGGGTCAACAAGAAACCATTTCTTTTAAACTTATGAACCTATTTGACTGAAATTCCGTACAATAATAGTTTAACACCCGCGAGAAAGGAGCTATACAACTAGGTTTTATTCTGAAAACCCCACGAGTACGGGAACTACGCGTTAAAATCGGACGCCATATCTTTTAAACTACTGGTTTAAAAGAAATGGCGTCCCGGGATTTTCCGTCTGAGAATCCGTTTTACTGAAATTCCGTACAATGATAGTTGGAGACTCGAGAAAGGGCATAGGATAGTTGCAATAATATGTGGTCAATTTTTATATTTTTTAAAAGTTACCTCTGTCATTGGATTCGCTAGCGGTACAATCTGTATTAGAACAAACAACGATTACCTTGAATATGATTATAAGGAAAATAAGCAGGCATTAACGACTCTTTTGTTTTATCATGAAGTTAGTGCCTGTTCACACATGCCGGCGTAATTTGTATACACGGCAACAGAAACGTGTAAAAAGGCACCAACAGTCGTTGCCAGTGTCGGCACAATTTCATTGTTGAGCGTTGAATATTTTGTCATTAGTTATTTATTAATTATTTTTCGGGATTGTTTTGATTGAATTAAGTAAAATCGAGGGTTACTCACGTGAATATACTGAGAAAAGCTCTACTAGTTTCGAACCGACCGAACCGAAGCGAGCGCCAACGCCAGCCAGTGAGCTGCGCGACGTCGCCGCGACCGCGCACGCTGCTCATGAGGAAGAACCCCTCTGTGGTTCGAAACTAATAGAGCTTTTCTCAGTATATTCACTATATATATAGTTATTATTTTGATTGAGTTAGATTCAGAATGCCGCTTACGTATTTGAAGCTAAGATCCTGAAATTAAATGTTAAACATAATATAACAAATTACTCTAATAAAATACACCACTTTCCATCATATTTTAGTATAAAGAGTGAAAGTTTTGAGAACATAAGATAATTCTCGAAACCTTTATTTACTTACGCCCAAGTTGTGAACTCGTGATTTTTTCTGAAAGGAGACCAGTTATCGTCTTAATGCCTACGTGTACCGGGTGTAAACGGAACGCTCCCGAATCGGTGACAAAAAAATTGGTTTTAGGATTTCAATCGTTTTTATATACGCAACTTCAGCCTGGATTACAACTATCATTAGGTACGTCAAAGAAACATTTAATTCTTTACTTTATGAAAATAGAACTTGTTTTTTACTATCACCGTCGGCGTTTTTTGCGGCAGCGTTACGGACACCCTGTATGTAAGTATCCTACTACTTACAAAATTGTAATAAAATTTTCAAAATATTCTAAATTATTGACAATTTTCTTACGGCTGAACCGGGAGATTGTCTCTGAAAATAAATAAAACGACAAATTATACTCCCTGCTTTACAAAATGGGGGTAAAACATCTAAGGAAATAAATCAAATGCAGTAAACTACTTACATACAATATTTGTAAACTCTGCAAAAACAAAATTATTTTAGAAAACCATTCAATGTATGTATAATTAGAAATAGTATAAAAACAACATAATATCTTATATCTGAAAAACCCACGTAACACACCTAAGGTCGTACGCGCACTACGATTAATTATTGCGCTGTAAATTATCGCAAAATTGAAAAACAATGGCCCAGTAATATTATCATACAGTAGTTTAACTCGGCCTAGATTTAAATACCTACGCGCGGTACGTAAACATGCGTTAGGGCTGCCCGTCTCCAGCATTTTAATTACATTTGCCTACTTTCTGTTTCTATTTAGTTTTGTGAATGTAAATATTCTTTTTTTTAATAAAATACTTTGTATATGTTGTTGTTGTTTTTTTTATTGGTAGATTTAATTAAAAAAAAACAAGTTTTTGTTTGAAAAATAAATCGGGCTTATACATTTGCGACCGAAAAATATTTGCGCCTCGACTGAGTTGTACGAAATACGCATAGTAAATAATTCAGTATTCTAATATAAAGCATAATTAAAAACTACTCGTCATATGAAATATGTACTCAAACTGATTTTTAGAGAAAAATCGCGCAGTTATTGTTAAAAAAAAACAACACACCGTCCGTTCATCAAATCGTCACTGCGGTCTGCGCCCCGAGCGCACTCTGACATCGAAGCGCGTAGGTTTTTTTTTTTTTTTTAAGGGGGGAAAATCATCGAATGACTTCTCCCGCCTGGGTGAGGCGGGAGGGAGTGTCAGACTCTTACTGACTAAAAACCACCCCGTTCCTTCTCCTGCACGTCGAGCCGGAGCCCCGGTTACCCGTTAGGTTCTCCGCGACTCCGAATCGGCATCGGCCGTATTGGGCCCCATCTGTGGTGGTCTGATGGCTCTTTGAGGCGCGCGCGGAACGCGACGCGCCGTACGCTCGGGTCTGTTTCTGGTCAGACGGGGAGCCACCCATGCTCGCCGTCCGCAGGCCCGCGCTTACGGTGGCCGGAGATCGTCTCGCGATCCCCGACGCCCGGTGTGTCCTTCGCGATGGCTAGGTTGCGAGGAGGCAGCGCTTCGCTGCCTCACGCGTCCCGCCTCCTCCTTAGCTAGCATGACTGCTTCGCAAAAGGAGGAGACGGCATCCCAGTCCCCCTCGCTCCGCATCATGGCCTGCACTAGGCCCGGACGCGAGAGGTCGCCATCGCCGATCACCTCCCTGAGGACACGGCGGTGCTCAGCCCACGAAGGGCATTCTCCCACCGTGTGTTCCACCGTGTCCTCAGGGCGGCCCTCGCAGTGATGACACCCGGGCGTTTCCTCCCGCCCCATCAGACACAGGTACCTCCCGAAACTTCCATGTCCGGTGAGGACCTGCGTCAGGCGGTAGGTGAGGACGCCGTAGCGTCTCTCAAGCCACTCCTCAAAGAGGGGACTTACCGCTGCGATGGCAGCGAGCCCAAAGCGCGTAGGTATAGCTCGCGTTTCGTCCGTTAGTACGAAGTTGCAATACTATATGATATTATTACCGTGACAATGAGTTTTAGCATAGATAATAGTGCGCGCTTAAGCTTAAGTAAAAATTCAATAAATTAAACCCTGATAAACATTAAAATAACAATACGTATTTATGCTATACCTTTCGTGAGACATATCTCCTAGAGGTTCATATTCACAGTAGCAGCACGACAGTCGCCGCGTCGCGGGTCGCGGAATGCTGCTCATGAATATGAGCCCCTAGCATGGCGTGAAACTAGTCGAGTTCCTCGTCAAATATTCATGTGAGTAAGCCGACAAACATAATAATTAACAATACTCACTCCTCTACCATGATGTTCCTATAAAAATAATTATAATCGTTTACTTATTGTTTAATTAATTTTAGGTGAAATGAATTAAAAGTCAATTGGTTTGTCTGAGATTGTTTGCATTTAGCGTTACATGCTGTAGATCTCGCGAGGAAAAGAGCATATTTACAAATAAGAATGTAATAGCCTTCCGTCCGCGGATTCGCATGCGCTTTTATAAGAGGTTGAACGGTCGCATTCACATCCACTCTGTCTAGGTACCTATTTCTTTCGTACATCTGCTTTCATCCATTCTTTCTACATGTCCAAACCATTCGAACATTACTTTTTTTATTCCTTGTCACTACTGTCTGTCAATCCACACCTTTCTATAATAACATTATTTTCACTCAATTGATCAATTTTACTCCACACGTACTTCTCAGAGCTCTCATGTCCACCGTCCACACATTAATCCTCTTTTCATGCTTCTTCTGCCGCACCCGCATAAGCGTTGGTGTCTATACACGCTGTATTACGGCAAGTCAAGTTTTGCTGGATATTATTTTACTGGACATTACAGAGTATAAGGCACCATTTACACTATTTCCCGCTCTCATTCTCCTTTTTTTATGGCATAAGCCGGTAAACGAGCAGACGGATGACCTGATGGTAAGCAATCGGCGTCGCCCATGGACACCTGGAACACCAGAGGCGTTACACGTGCGTTACCTGCTTTTTGGGGATTAGGAATTTGAGGATCGTTGGGGATTCAGGGATTGGGGAGATTCGGGAAGGGGAGGGTAATTGGGCCTCCGGTAACCTCACTCACACGACGAAACACAACGCAAGCGCTGCTTCACGTCAGTTTTCTGTGAGGCTTTTCCTTTCAATATCCCCGTCATACTGTCCATCTCTCATAAACAGAGATCCCAGATACAAAAACTCATTCACCTGTTCCAATTCTTCCTCGTCTATTATTGACACCTGACAAAACAACATAGGAACAAGCCCCAGTACAGTCAAAGAATCATGGAAAGAAGTATGACAGGCATACATAGGGTGAAGCATGTAAGTAACGACCAACTAAGAGCAAAATGTTGATATATATCTTAACAAGAATTGACCAACAAAAATGGACTGATTATATGATGAGAGAAAACAAGGAAAGATGGTGCAAGATAGTAAGTGATTGATATCCAAGGGACGGTAAACGCAGCAGAGGAAAACAGTCAAAACAATGGGTGGACGAACTAAGACTAACAGCAGGCCCCAACTAGAGAAGAGTGGCCCGCGACAGAATTCAATGGAGGTAATTAGAGAAGGCCTTTGCCAAAAGGAACCTCTTGGTAACAACAATGTAAAAAATCTGAATAAAGCGCTTTATTATAATTATAATTATTACCTGACATTCTGTTATCACCTCATTCCTTTCTATCACCAACATTTTAGCACTCCGGCTGTGACCTTTTTCATTTATACAGTGCCACATTACGGCTTTGGCCCAGTCTCCAGGGACACAACCGTACAGCCTAGACTTCTTAAAAAGTAGATACAGCAGGCATGCAATAATATGTCCACCCCCTATTAGCATTTCAGTAGTTAACCTATCATATCTCGCTTAATGTTTAGTGCCAATATATCCTAAAATTCACAAAATCATTCATTCTTTTAGTTAGAATAACTCCCTCTCTCTGACTATCTCTATGGGAAATTGCAACGCCAGACCAGTGAGCAAAATGAAGGCTATGGGTGATAGCTATACAACTTCTTGTTTTCGTTTCGTTTACTTCTAGCAAATCAATTTTTCCCATATTCATCGACTTGCATATCTCCAGCATATTGCCTATGCAGGGGAAGACAAGACGAGCCGTGACAGTGCACGTCGCCGTCGGAAATTTTGGCCGTCCCCTCCCATCACCTCCCGATACTACGGGGCTGCCTGACCAAAATACAGAATAATTATAATTTGACTACTTACTGCGGCCAGTTCGAGCACTCGCTGCACTAGGTAGTCCTTCGGATCCTGAAAACCAAAAAATTTCTAAACTTTCACCCACTGGTTTCATTTATTGGTACTATATAGAACCTCATTATAGAATAGTATCATTGATCCATCTATCACGTGCTACAGTTTTTAAACTAATTAGCCTTAATTAACTCAGTTAATATGTATTTATTTATTTAAATTAAATGTTTAAAATCTATTACGTTACTAAGAGGATCATCAGCCGCTGAGTGACCAATAATACGGTTTTCGTACAGGTCGGTCTACTGGTGATCTTCTAGTTTACCTAACGCACCGGTGGGGGGGTTTCGATAGGGTTTGGCATAGAGCGCTTCTTTCGAAGCTTCCTGTCAGATTACGCGAATGGTCTCTTGCTTTCTTGCAGACAGAAGCATTAAGGTTGTTAGCGACGGTGAATGCTCTGATAAGCGGCATTCATTGTTATGCGGATGACAGCACAGGCGATGCCAACTACACCGGCCGCGCTAATATTTCTCAGGAAAACGTCATAGAGAACTGAAATAGACTCGTGTCGGAAATCGAGACCTCTTTATGGAGAATCTCTAATTGGGGTGGACTTAGTTTGGTCCAGTTTAACCCCACTAAGACACAGGTCTACGCGGTTACCGCTAAGAAACTGTCATTGGTCGTCTCTCCTTAGTTTCAAAACACTTCCCTAACTGCCTCAGCCGGTATTGGAATACTTGGTGTCAACATTTCGAGCGAAGTCCAGTTTCGTTGTCATCTAGCGGATAAGGCCGTATTAGCCTCGAGGAAGCTTGGTGTGTTCAATAGATCGACGCAGTATTTCACCCAGACCCACCGCTTGCTTCTATATAAGGCACAAGTTCGACCCCACTTGGAATACTGTTCTCATTTTTGGGCGAGGCCATGAGGCAGCGAAGCGCTGCCTCTTCGCAACCCAGCCATCGCGAAGAACCCTCTGGGCGTCAGGGGATCGCGGGACGATCTCTGGCCACTGTAAGTGCGGGCCTGCGGACGGCAAGCATGGGTGGCTCGCCGCCTGAGCAGAACCAGACCCGTGCGTGCGGAGCGTCGCGTTCCGCGCGCGCCTCAAAGAGCCATCTGACCACCACGGATGGGGTCCAATAGGGCGGATGCCGATACGGAGCCACGGAGAACCTAACGGGTTACCGGGGCTCCATATCACTATCAGGTGGTCCGTCTGCTACTTTTGCCTCCTATTCCATAAAAAAAACACACGACTGTAACTAAAAACATTAGAATTTTACAAAAATATGGCACACATCAAATAAAACGTGAAACATAATCAGATATATTCATAATAATACAATCAAATGTCGGAAAAAATCAAATGAAATATTAATATCATGTCAAAAACAAAATGAAAAAAATGAACAAATATATATAATAATATTGTGTTATATTTAAGATTTATCAAATCTTTAGTAATATCCATTGTAATAATAACATCCATCCGCTGCCGAAAACTTAAACCATTACATTTAGAAAGTGGCATAAACAGTAGCTATAACATACTGTAATAGGGCAGAAGTTGTATAAACAACATGATTCCCCCTAATCCTTTCCATCATTCTACTACACGACAATCGGCGAAGCGTCACCGATTCATGGTAGATATCCCACCCACACGCACGAAGCGTATCAAGCTTCCTTGTGCGTACTGCTAAGGAGTGGAATTCTTTACAAAAGTCTGTATATCCTAAAGGGTATAACCTGGGTGTCTTCAAGGCCTGTGTGAATAGGTTGCTTATGGGTCAACGTGCTCCATCGTAGACCGCATCATTGCTTACCACGAGGCGAGATACTGGTCAAACGTCGGCCCATTAAATATAAACAAGCTCGGTTACTAGGTGAGGTAATTACAGACTTCTATGTAGATACACAAACAGTTCAAGCTGTTGCAACTGATTCGGACGGTTGACAGCACGGTGAAATTTCATCGAGCGATTAAACAGTCGCCAGGCATAAACTGACTGCTCGAGCTGTCAACTGCTCTCGTTCCGGACACCCGACCATTTCCTCCTCAAAATCCACGATGCTACTAATTAATTAACATTGCAATTGGGTACTGCTCGAGCAGTGACCAATGGCAGCTTCAACTCGAACAACAAGAGCGATTCGTATATGTTCATTATTGGGTACCTAAGCACCTATGTACGATTCTCACACAATTTGGCTGGTGTGTACCGGTTTGCTGACGTACTCTACTGTGTGATGTGATACTTAGTACGTGTATGTCATTCGAGCAACTATGGCGTGTAAGCACGACCACATATTTTTTTTATTATTTATAATATTTCAAAGTTACCTCTGATAGTGGTGGAGACACATTTGCTATCTATTTGAGAACAAACAATAATTATGTCAAATATAATTATAATATATAATACGCAGGCAGTCGTTGGCAGTGTCGGCATAATTTTATTATTGAGCATTGAACATTTTCTCTTTACTTATTTATTATTTATTTTTTCGGGATTATTTTGATTGAATTGGATTCAGAATGCGTAGGAATGCTTGATTACTTACGTATCTGAAGCTAAGGTCCTGAAATGAAACGTTAAACAAATAACACATTACTCCAACAAAATACACCACTTTCCATCATATCTTAATATAAAGAGTGAAAGTTTTTAGAAAATAAGATTTCTCTAAACATTTATTTACTTACACCCAAGTTGTGAACTCGTGATTTATTCTGAAAGGAGAAATTTGTCGTCTTGACTACATACATTCTAATATCCTCATACTTACAAAATAGTAATAACATTTTCAAAATATTCGAAATTATTGTCAATTATTTTTATGCACTAGAAGGGTCGAAGCCGTCAGTTTGACAGCAAAAATATCTTAATCGCTACTAACTATTTGTCTATTTCTTGAGTTGTATTCATATTTATTGACTTTTCCTAACTTGAGTTATATTTAAATATTTATCTTATTTGTCTTCGCCAACTTTATCACATACCAGCAATTTGAAGGTCGCGCCACTCGAAGGTATGAAAAATTACCTTTCTAGCAGGTACACTAGAAATCTAGAAACCTATTTTAGACCATAATAGGTGGGCTTGATGCCGTGGGCATTCGCGTCCAGTCAAACCTTTAGATGATGCAGGGACCCAATGAAAATAATAAATAATGTAACTGAATACCATAGACTTACGCAGATATGGGTATACCTCTATATATGTTACGGCTAAAGGTGCGTGAACACGAACTTATGTAAGATTAGCAGACTTAACTTAGGTTCATCTTCGAGAAGCAGCTGAAGTTCGAAATCATATTAGTATGCGTCGTGATGTTCCATCTTTAGCCGGTTAATGCTCCTATTAGCCGAAACGAAACAGCTAAGGTATATTTGATGAATGCGCAGGGCCGGCGGAGGACTTGAGGGGACACCCAACACATTTAGTTAAGTTAGGTTAAAACTGTGACCCTCACAAAGTGCGGGGCAGCGAGCGGTGCCGAGCGCTATATCACTATCCAAATGTGTCGGGGTGCCCTAAGTTATAAGTTTAAGGGTGGTAATTAATCTACAATGACAACATTGTTACATTATTTCCTTTTATACTACTTAAACGTATCATAGGTACTAATTATATGATTTTATTTTCTTACGCTTGAACTGGGCGAAGATTTCTGAAAAGAAAAAAAACGACAAACTGTGCTTCAGAAAGTGTGATTAAAACATCAATCTAAATATATATACAAAATGTAATAAAATGCTTACATAATTTACATTTAACCACTGCAAAAATAAAATTATTTTAGTAAATGTCCATAATTATGTTTAATTAAAAACGGTTTAAAAACAACAAAGTATCTTATCTCTGAAAAAAAAACCACGTAGTTAACGCAAGTTAAGGCCGTATGCACACTACGATTAATTATTGCGCTGTAAATAAATTATCACTTTCAAAAACAATGGGTTAAAATGAATCATTGAAAGCCTGATCAATATTAAAAAAATACTTACTCCCGTGTGACTTTGTTTCTATATAAAAAAATAAAAATCATTTACTCATTGTTTAATGAATTAGGTTCGATGAATTAAGTCATTTCGATACCTTTGGATAGAACATAACATCACGGCTTTAACCCCTGAAGGGAAAGGCAGGTGCACCCAGCACATTACCCAGTGCACATTACGGCACTTAATGCCACTGTATAATGTAACACCCACTTTTGAATATTTATGTTTTGAGTCCCACGTAATAGGGGGCGAGCCTATTGCCATATACATGGTTCAATTCCAAATCCGTGCTACTACTGAGATTCTTTTTTAAATCCAATTATATTGATGGGAACTTTGCATCTAAATAGAGCAGAACTGTAATTAAAGGTCTGATGACGAAGAAGTGTAATTGTTAAGGGAACTCCTCAGCGGTATGCAGTAACTAACCTGTGTTTGGGATTGTATAATTTGTATTGCTTAGAACATTGGACCTATGTGGATTATAAGTGGTAAAGTGGTTCTATGTAGTCGTAGACTGAACAGAAAAAAAAATAAATAACTGCGTTTAAAAAACGGACATTAAAAAACCAAAAAGTAATAAATAATTCTTTATCTATAAGGTTTGAATGAACTCTAGTTTAATTTTTTAGACCCTATGGTACCGACTTCTAACCCATCAGTGCGTGGGGAAGATATCAGTACTCATAATAGTTATATTACGCTATTTAGTTGAAATTTTTATTTGTTTTTTTTTTGGTTTTTTGAAGTCAATTTTTTAACGCAGTTGTTTTGCCTAAACAATCAAAGTGAACAAGGTAAATAGGACTGTTTAAAAACAAAATTTATATTGCCAACTGACTTTGACTTTGAAACAATGCTTGCGTTGTGTTTCGTCGTGTGAATGAGGTTACCGGAGGCCCAATTACCCTCCCCCCTTCCCCAATCTCCCCAATCCCCGAATCTCCAACCACCCTCAAACTCCTAACCCCCAAAATGTCGGTAATACACTTGTATCGCCTCTGGTATTCCAGGTGTCCATGGGTGACGCCGATTGCTTACCATCAAGTGATCCGTCTGCTCGTTTACCGGCTTATGCCATAAAAAAAATGCGTTTATCGTCTAGATGGAAATTAGAAGAGAAAGTTGTGTATTAAGACAAATTTAATTATTAAGAATTAAGACAGGATAATTATAATTTTGATAAACTTACTCCAGCCACTTCAATCAGTCGCTTCAGCAGGTCGCGGTAACTTGTACTCTGCAAAACCAAAAAATCTACTCTTTCACACACCTATTTTATTTATTGGTATTATGCGCCTGCCAGAGTGCGTTCGGCGCTCAGATTGGTTGGTTCATTGGCACCGGCCAATCAGAGTGCCTCAGGCCTAAGGTCTCAGACTATGCTTCTTGCGCTGATCATCGGCAATGCTCCTCGCGCTACCGTGATTTGCCGTGTGTTGCCCTCTCTGTCCACACACTGCTATACTCTCGCAATTAATCGCGACCCTCCTATGGCCAGTCCTCGTTGCCTCCTCGTATGCCGATCCCTTTGACTCGCTCGCAGAAACCGACAGAGAGCAGTGGGCAGGACGAGGAGCATGACGTGTGGCATGACGAGTAATGTTGCCGCACTGTCTCTGCCTCCTTTCCTTGTTACTTCCCATACCACTCGTCGAGTGTGTCGCAGGCGCATTATATAGAACCTCATTATAAGTATCTTGGACCAATCTATTATGTACTATATACCAAGGACGTTGCATACGAGGTGGACGTAATGTCACTTAGATGATGAGGACCAAAATGTCAGTACGGTTTATTTATGTGGACGTGTGCCAGAATATTACCCAAATTAATGAATTAATTTTTTGAGGTTTTTTGACTTTTATTTTTTATGTAGGTACTGTCTTTATCATGGTTATAGGTATATAAGGATATTTAATTCAACTTATGGCACTAGATTCAAACATAAGGAAGGTCGTTTTGCATTGTCATATGATTTGCGCAAATATAGTAACTACAGCTACATGGTACAACGGTTCGATAGCATAAGCCAATCAGGCTATTATACTTTCGCTGTTTGAGGTTTTCGGCAGCAGCAGCGGCAGCACCGGCTCGATACGCTGAGCTTGGAAGATGGGATGGCGCAAGAGTATCAACGCAAGTGGCGTCCCATACTTTAAAGACCTACCCACCTTCCAAGTGAATAAAGACATACCTTCAGGTCACCTGCCATCGCCGCGTACCAAGTTAGATACTAGATATTAGACAATAAAGACATTAGACTCTAAAGTAGCTGGCACGCCGACGGAGACAAGAGCCCGACGAATAATGCGTGCGTGGACGAAGGCAAAGAATAGTTGGACGGGAGGGTCAATATTAGGGCAAGCGACTTTCCAGGCATTCATAGCTTCCGCTAAACATGGTAAGTAAGAATTAACCAGTGTTGAATTAATAATTTTCCTGTTTAATTTTTCAGTGCCATAGACGGAAGCTATGGAAGCCGGACGACATACCCCAGAAATTTGGCGGACGCCGAGACTACCCATGCAAACAGGCAGGGTGGCTGGTGTCTAAGCTCGGTCATCGAGGGCCACATATAAAATTAAATAATTTGGTCTATTTTTTCTGACAGATGCGGTGATGACCAAAGGTAGGTTGGACGGGTTGGCCGGAGACAGTATATAAATTTGGGATCAAAACAACAAAGCCGAATAATAGTGTACGCCGAATGCATTGTAATTTGATAAAACCTTTCTGAAACCAATTCCTGAATCCCCAACAATCCTCTAACACCTAATCCCCAAAAGGCTGGTAATGCACTTGTAACGCCTCTGGTGTTCCAGGTGTCCATGGGCGACGTCGATTGCTTACCATCAGGTGATCCGTTTGATCGTTTATCGGCTCATGCCATAAAAAAAATCGAAGATGGACGCACCTAGGAAGCGAAGAGAATATTTATTGACGACCAAGATATTGGGTGCAACAATATTACATTTTTACAACGGCTGTCTGTCTGTCGTAAGGGTCGTCTAAAAATATATCGCAATTAAAATAATTTAGGTCAAGGCCAATAGAATTAAATTCTTTTTTCAACGACAATCACTCACTTAAAACTGTATCTCCATCACCTGCCAAAGTACCGTCACCAACATACCACACATTAAATTTGGAATTTAGTTGTCGAATGATTGGATTAATGGCATTATTTTAAACGCCTTAATTAACAATAGGGTAGTAGACAGTGTGTGAAAATTTAAAATGTAATTAGTCCGTCAGATATATGATAAAGATATTAGACACATTTTTTTTATTTTGTCGTATGAGAAAACAATACTTAGATATTGTCTACTACCCTATACGCCTTAGATTTTACTGAAACATAAATTAAATACCACGATTTTAAATTACAGACACTAGATTTTATTAGATAAAAACTGATGTTGAATTTTACTCATAAGTATCCAGAACTGCGTCACACTGTAATTACCGACCAAAATCATCGAAAACTGACTAATAAATATGCAATGTAAACAATCCTTATTTTAGACCAAATCGTTTGTAGGTTTTCCACTTCGGGCAGATAAAATATAAACAGTAACACGATTCCGACCTGTCATGGCCACTGTTCAAGCGAAAACATAATGTACATTTTGATGAAATGTCTCCAGCCTCTTGTTCTATTCAAATACAATCAGGCGAGCTCCACTCCGATATTGTTCTTTTGCATGTACTGCTGCCCTGCAACGTGTCGCGGGTTCGATTCCCGCACGGAACAACACTTTATCATCATCATAACACCACGCCTTTTATCCCCGAAGGGGTAGGCAAAGGTGCACACATAAGTAACTCCCACTTTTCACTATTTATGTTATGAGTCCCATGTAATAGGGGGTGAGCCTATTGCCATATACTGGGCACAATCCAAACTCCGTGCTACTACTGAGATTTTATCCACTAATACTTTGACCGGCCCGGGAATTGAACTCGAGCCCCTTGCCCGGCAGTCGGCTAACGAGGCACTTTGTATGATCCACAAATTGTTGTTTCGGGTTTGGGTGTCATTGTGTATGTGATATTGTATGTTTGTAAACACACCCACGACACAGGACAAAATCTTAGTGTGGGGCAACGTTTTGAAAAAATAAATGTTTCTTAGTTTTATTTACGTAAATTCAAAAAACAAACAATTGCAAAACGATCACAGCTGATGACATCCAACATAGGAACCTACTTTTTTTATAATTTTATTCATGACCATAGATTCAAGTCTTTCAGTCGAATACACGGATAATTGTGATACATTAATAGTAAAGGAAATTGAATACATGGGAACCTACTTTAATACAGTTTTGAATGTTGTTCGTTCCTCAAACATTCATTTTAACATAGATTATATACTTACGCCGTCATCATTTTTTTCGCGCTTGCCGTCCTGTAATCATTAGATGTTAACATTAATTAGGTCATGGTAGACAAATAACAAAGGTTTTATTTCAGTTATAAGACAGCCAGTCAAATTTCGTAAATAATAATAATACCATCAAAAGCGGGCCTAGTGATGTGTTATTTTTATTTTTTATTACCACTTCTGTATATTGCATACGATGGCGGACTTAATGCCGGGTGGCATTCTCTAACAGTCAACCATGGGGTGATGCAGAAATGTGCAACAGAAGGTGTAATAGGTACAGTGATTTAATTTATGTGACACAGAATAAATGTATATAAATAAATTCATAATTATGCATAACTGTAAGTACGTACATAATTATATCCGTATATATATATAGGTATAATATAAACTATATAAGATACATTAAGTAGTATAGATGCTCAATATTACTAAATAACAATACTATAATAGTAAATAAACAGATTGGGGATCATGTTATCATTACAAAGAAGTCGAAATAATGAAATAATACACACATAACCTGCCTTCCATCCCTTCGCACTGTGCCTGAACCAGAGCGGGACCGAGAGACAATGACAGCGAGCCCAGCCCTCGCCCTTCTTCACCTTTTTTATGTTATTAACGAAAGACAAAATGGCAGGAAATAACATTTTTTACTCACCGCCAGAGCAGCTAGTACCAGGCAAAGAGAAACGAGGATTATCCACCTCATTGCCGCGATCCCACAATACGCTGCTACTACAACAACTTTTCACAGCATATAAAAACCAACGAGGACCGTAAAAAATCAATACTAATGATTACATAGTGCCCTATAACCAACCATGAAATCTTCTTGCGATTTTAAAAAGCTAATTTTTTGCAATAATTTAAATTACATTTTTAATTAATTAATTTTATTGTTAATACAATCGATTATAGCTTTGTAATGTTCTTTATTACTTTTTCCTTTATTAAGATGTATAGACAGGAAAATAATTAAACTTTTAATTTTCTTTGATTAAGTACTCTCTAATTGCTAAACAGCTGCAGGCCAGTGCAGATAATATTTAGCAATGTAAAAATAGTACCTTGCCTGGCATTCGTACTGGCGGCCTCATGACCAAGGAGCCAGTCAAGTTATTTGAACAGTACGGCACAAAACAAATTACAATCTATCTATCTATCTAGAGGTATATATAAATAAAACCCGTTCACCGTTGTCACGCCATAACTTAAGAACGGCTAGACCGATTTAGCTGATCTATTTTTTCTTTTTTATCAGAAAATTCTTACGACAGAAAAACTTCTGAAAATCCTAAACGTTCCCACGTGAGAAAATGGGACTGCGCGTACGAAGTCGCGGGTAGAATCTAGTACTCAATATTTATTACTTAGGACCGAATATTAAAAGGCTACTCATTTGTAAGTTCTACTTGAATATCGTTGAGCATGCATGAATAGGTTGATGACTGTTGATGAAACGAATGAGGTAAGTAGGAATCGTAGCAATTTTCGGGTGCGTGCGCGCTAACTATTTACTCTGTTGGATAGTAATAGGGTGATGACTAATTTTTATTTTAATGTTTTTTATGGCATAAACCGGTAAACGAGCACACGGATCACCTGATGGTAAGCAATCGGCGTCGCCCATGGACACCTGTAACACCAGAGGCGTTACAAGTACGTTACCGGCCTTTTGGAGATTTGGAGTTTGAGGATCGTTGGGAATTCGGGGATTGGGGAGATTGGGGACGGGGAGGATAATTAGGCCTCCGGTAACCTCACTGACACGACGAAACACAACGCAAGCGTTGCTTCACGTCGGTTTTCTATGAGGCTGTGGTATCACTCCGATCTCTCTCTCTCTCTCACTTCGTGCCGAAGCATGGCTCTCCCACACTTCTGTCCGTCTATTAGATCATTTTTAAACATTAGACACGTGTTTTTTATTTTGTTATGAAACAAATAGATACTTTCGGCGATATATTGATTTGAAATATCGCGTGACATGAGGAACTTATCTCAATTCAGTTTAAATATTATGGTTCTCGGCTTAATCACGTAACTGTTCGACGAGGAACTCGACTAGACTCAAGCCATTCTAAAGGCTCCATATTCATGAAATCACGAGCAGCATTCCGCGACACACGACACGGCGAGCGGGCGCGAAAAGTTATAATACAATCTAAAATTATGAGTTCAGGATTCAACGATATCAAAAAAGACATAGTTTGGGATTTTACGTTGCTTCTTTTTTCTAAAGTCATGGAGTTTGATTGACATGCTGCTAGCGTAGGAGCTTTATCACTATAACCCGGACCTCACAGATAAAGTCCGGGTCCATTGCAATCTCACATGCTTTCATTGCGTCCCTCGTAAAACTTGGGTGGGTTAAAATCCTATGTTACGATCGCAATGCTTGTTATCTGAGGAGTTAGAACTATGCTATACGGACTGTAGGTACCACTGAAGGGACATTTAAATCCTTGAAATCGAAATAAATTCATTTCGTAACAAATATAACCTAAGCATTGAATACAATCTGACGACATTTGTTACAGTCGTACAGCCGTAGAATATATCTTAACAAAGACTAATTCTAAAACCCAATTTTGAACCAGAAGTTGGTTACACGGACTAAGTCGAAAGTAAAAGCTATTAACTCGTCGAGCACCGTCACTAAAGACACAATTAAAGAACAATAGGTTGCGGTCACCGCTTGGTGTTTGACATTTTAAAAACATATTTTTAACTGACTTCCAAAAAGAAGGAGGTACTCAGTTTGACCTGTATTTAACTCGTCGAGTACCGGTTTTGTAGACACAATTATAGAACAATAGGTTGCGGTCACCGGTGACCGCTTGGTGTTTGACAGTAGTATGTAATTAGCTGTTTGTTAGGTACACTTAGGGAAAGGTATATTAATTGACCGACTTCAAAAGTAGAGGGGCTTGAAGTTGGTATTTTTAAACGTAGTTTATAGAAGGTGTAGTTTTAAAACTGTGGCATTTCTTGGGAGTATGTCATGGAAGTCATAATGGAAGTCATAAAGTCACAAAGTTTAGGGCCAATAGTTAAAAATACGGCTATAATAAATCGTTTAAGTTCGACAGTATTTCAGATCAAGCGTCAGCAATGTTTCTTATTGGAGTTTTATGGAATTAGGAATAATATCAATTACGTGTTTGAGTTTGTGTGTGTTAAGTAGAGTTATAAAGCTAGTTATAAGACGGCGGCGTGTAGTTCGCATTTACGGATTTCCGTAATTTACATAAAAATTAAAAATATTTACCTACAATTTTTTTTATTGATTCGGGCTCAGAATCGATAGCCGAGTTACCTCCTAGAAAATGACGCGGCTTTAAAACAACACCATATCTAGCCATTACTGAAATTTATTTATTTATACAGTTAGGTAATGGATATTTATGTGAAAATATCCCATACATAATAATATGTAGGTAAATCTATACATGTCCTATAATATAACAAAATGAATCGCTGAATGTTACCAATAACATTCAGCTATTCATTCGCGCTCATCTCGAAAACAGCTGAACCGATGTCGCTAATTGTTTTTGTTGTGTTTGTTATTGTTAGGAGAAGGATTTTATGTAAAAAAAATCTAAGGCGAAACTCAATTCGCGGGGCCTGCTAGTACGTACGGTCATAGGTCAAAAGTCCACTGCCACCGTAAGACTACTATCGGTTGCGCTGCAGCGCTTAACACACATGCACACGCATATTTTTATCCGTGTGCGTACGCGTGCGTGTGCTTATGCGTACGCACGCGTTTTTATGCACATTAATATGAAATTACTTACGCATTGCCGTGTGAACATCACTCACGGTGGCAGTGGACTTTTAACCTTTGACTGTACGAACATGTTATCAACAGCTAAAGGCGGGCGTGAACGTAAACTTAACAGCCGGTTAAACTTAGGTTTACCTACTTTCGAGAAGCAGCTAAAGTTCGATATCATGTTAGTTGCGTCGCAATATTCCATTTCAGCGGCTGCCGAGCGATGCATTTAGCCGTTTATCAAATCTTTTTAATACAACTGGCTGCCGCGCAACGTGTCGCGGGTCCGATTCCCGCACGGAACAACTGTTTGTGCGATCCGTACAATGTTCTTCCGGGTCTGGGTGTCATGTGTATGTGAACTTGTATGTTTGTAAACGCACCCATTATACAGGAAAAAATCCTAGTGCAGTTTAAAAAAAACAATATGTAAACGGGTAAATAATAAATGCAGAATAATACGGTATACCTAATCTTAGTACAAGCTTATAGGACAAGATTTGATTTTTGAACATTTGCTTTACACTTCACACACACACACTTACACATCTTGCAACAGAATTTTGGATACAGAGGCCTTAGTACTAGTTTGTTTTACGTTTAAAGTATTCGTGACGAGTACGCGTTCGGCGCTCTGATTGGCCGGCGCCAATGAACCAACCAATTAGAGCGCCAAACTTTAAACGTACGAATACTTTAAACGTAAAATAAACTCGTACTAAGGCCTTAAATATCTTCAACCGGTTGAGCTGAAATTTGATATTCACGTTTAGTTTCCAAAACCATAAAAGCTTAGTTGCATAAATGACCTGATTAACCTGAGCAATTATACTTTCGAACCGTCTGGGGTTGAAACTTTAGGGCCGTGGGCCGTGGGGCTCAAATGCACATCTTCTTTACAAAGATATTGTAAGGAGGATGGTTGACACTTCAGGTGATCGAAGGGCTGGCTACTACATTGGACAAAGGTTAAGCATAAAGGTTAAGCATATAGTTAAGCAACGTGGCAATGCTGTCAGTCTTTTGGACACCGATAGCGATGAGGAAAATTGTTTTGATGCCTTAAGCTAACATTTTTTTTTTTAAGGTAATGTCTAAGGTGTAAATATTTTAGTTATTTATATTTTATTAATATTATAAAGCTGAAGAGTTTGTTTTTTGTTTGTTTGTTTGAACGCGCTAATCTCCGAAACCACAGGTTCGATTTGAAAAATTCTTTCTGTGTTGGATAGCCCATTAATCGAGGAAGGCTATAGGAATAGGTGCCGAGCAGAGCGAGTGAAACCGCGTGGAAGTAGCTAGTTCTTAATAAAACTACTGTTGCATAAAAGCCTGTTGTTTTAATTATAGTTGTGTGTAAAATATCCTTTAATTTAAATGAAAAGTCGTGGAGTCAGGCTAAAATTGTGTGGTTGAAGATGGAAAAGGAAGTCCCTTTTTGTTTCAAGGGTCTGTTGTCCCGTCTAATGTCGTTATGGTCCCTTCCCCTAATGGAGTATTGTTCAAATGGATTTCTCGATATATTTTAGTATTGTCAAGCTGTAAAGGTTGGAGTTATAGTTTCCGACCTTAGATTATATTTTCTCAGTTATATATAGTTTTAACTTATTGGGTTTCAATTATATTGTTATAATATGCTCCTTTACACGTAAACTGTGCTATATAATTGGGTAGTTTCCAGGGTATCAAAATTAAAAATCTAATTAGTTCGTCATTTAGATAATAAAAAAATATTATTTTCTCGTATTAAGTTGCAATACTTAGATAACATGGCGCTAAGTTTAGAAGTGGGAGGTCTTTACGTCATAACGTGCTACAAAATGTGGCACGCTGTGACGTCATACTATATTTCAAATAATAATAATGTATCGTCGAAAGTATTTAATTTGGTGAGAAAAGAAAAAATACGTATCTAAAGTTTTAAATTAATTTACCAATCGGACATTAAAGGAAAAATTTAGGAAACTACCCTATTGGATACTTTCCTTATTCAAAAATAAACTATTTCGACTGATCAATGTTATTAACGGACACCTACGGCTACGGGTAAAGAAGATGTGCGCCTGCACATTATGGCACTTAATGCCACTGTACAATGTAACACCCATTTTTCTCTATTTAAGTTACCAGTCCCTAGTAGAGGGTGAGCCTATTGCCATATACCGGGCACAAATCCAGACTCCGTGCTACTACTGAGTTCTTTTAAAAAAAACCCAGTAATACTTTGCACATTTGACCTGTATTTAGGTATATACCTACGTATGTTTCATGTATTGTTAGGTTAAGTAGTATTTTGTGTATAAGATTGATTAAATTCTATGTCATGTACTTACTACGACAGTTTACTATTCAACAATACTTTTAAGCCTAATTAATTAACCTGTATGTACTTGTCGCATAATATGAACTTTGGTAATTTATTAGCAATTATTAAGTTACATATAGTTAATTATAGTTAGATTTAATCAAATAATTGTATCTATTCAAGTACTTAAATATTTTTAAGCACTTGTTCATTAATGTGTGTTTATAAATCATCGTAATATTAATTTATTTGTAACTAGCTTTTACCCGCGGCTTCGCTCGCGCTACAAAAGGATAAAAAGTAGCCTATGTGACATATACCAATACACACAGCGCCATCTATACCAATAATTTCGTTTTCCCTCTAGAATATCAATTTTTTCCGGTATTTAATCCAGACTTATAACTTTACGTCTACAAAAATTCAAAGCAATCGGTTTAGGAGTTTCGGCGTGAAAGAGAAACAAACAAACAAACTCACTTTCTGATTTATAATATTAGTAAGGATTTAGTTAATCTTAACAAGTATTTAGGTTGATCTATGTAGTATTATTGGTTGCTTATTTGACTAATGCTATCCCCACTATATTATTATGTTAGGAAGTTACCTATACCCTAGCGGCCATGGTAGGAGATCATCCTGGATATAGCATTCGGTGGAGTAAGAAGTCGAATTGTAACTGTAATACTGTATTATGTGGGAATAATAAAGTGAAGTGTGCGATACGTGACCTGTTTTATTACCTGACTAATAGAATATACATTAAAATATACATTTTTGCGCGATTACCCTCGATTGCCTGAATCGATTATGAGGCGGTGTCCAGAAAAGTGTTGGTTACATTTAGTAGAAAGTTTCAGTTTGTTAATGACTTACCGCTTAACTTATGCTATGTTTTATTTAGTTTTTTTTTTTTGCTATTCACTGTTTTAGTTTTTAGTTAATTCTAAGTAGTTTTTTATTTGTAACTGACTTCTACAAAGAGGGAATTGAAGTCGGTACTTTTTAAAGTTATTTATAATGACTGCACGGTTGGTGCGGTGGCTGCAGATAATCCAAGTGTGGATCCACACTTGGATTATCTCCTGTGTCGTGGGCAACCGGCTGCCGTGCAACATGTCGCGGGTTCGATTCCCGCACGGAACAACACTTTGTGTGATCCACAAATTGTTGTTTCGGGTCTGGGTGTCATGTGTATGTGAACTTGTATGTTTGTAAACGCGCTCACGACACGAGATAATCCAAGTGTGGGGCAAAGTTTTCTTTAAAAAAAAAACAAAAAAAAAATATTATGTATAGCCGTGTATAACTATGAAGTTATAGTTGTTAAGTATCACTCGTATAGCGTCTAAGTTAACATTCAAACCACGGCCGTATAATTTAATAGTCGCAATCACTTTAGTCGAATGTACAAGAGCAGTAAATATGAATTATTACGAGCCACGGAGTCGGTAAGGCGAGACGCGACGTGTAATCTATTTATACGTAATACTACTTCAATAAGGTCTTAGTAATGATATTGGCTTATGTAATCTAATTCATGTGTGTCTTCACACGTTTTACACTGATTTCATCAACGTCGCAATTGTATTTTTGTCCCGGTGCGGTGTCCTGGGTCCTTACGTCACGATAAGACAATTTAAGTGTGGGAGAGCCATGCTTCAGCACGAATGGGCCGGCTCGACCGGAGTGATACCACGGCCTCACAAAAGACCGACGTGAAACAATGCTTGCGTTGTGTTTCGTCGTTTGAGTGAGGTTACCGGAGGCCCAATTACCGTCCCCTTCCCCAATCTCCCCAACGATCCTCGAATTCCTAATTCCCCAAAAGGCCGGTAACGCACTTGTAACGCCTCTGGTGTTCCAGGTGTCCATAGGCGACGCTGATTGCTTACCATCAGGCGATCCGTCTGCTCGTTTACCGGCTTGTGCCATAAAAAACTTATTTAATTATTTTATTGATGCACAAACAGAATGCTGTGTTCAAAACTCAACAGAGAGAGCAAAATACTTCCAGAAGTTTCTGCATGTAACAGGACATCAGTTACTGTAATTGCTTTTCAACCGTTGTAAGCGTTGCGTTAAATATGTAGATAAATATTAATAATTACTAATTTTTAAACTACCTCTAATTTATATTTAAATATGAAATACATTACGAAACCATCTTATACTCTTATACTATTATATAAAGCGGAAGAGTTTGTTTTTTTGTTTGTTTGTTTGAACGCGCTAATCTCCGTAACTACAAGTCTGATTTGAATAATTCTTTTTGTGTTGGATAGCGCATTTATCGAGGATGGGTATAGACTATAAAACATCACACTACGGCCAATAGGAGCTAAGCAGAGCGTGTGAAACCGCGCGAATGTAGCTAGTTTTTCCTATATTTATGGGCTGAAATTTGGCTAGTATCTCGCTTGGTGGGAAGCGATGATGCGGCCTACGATGGAGCACGTCGACCAATAACCAACCTATTCAGTCTGACCTTGAAGATAACCAGGTTATATCCTTCAGGAAACACAGTCTGGTAAAGAATTCCAATCCTTAGCAGTACGTATAAAGCAGCTTGATGCGAAGCGCTTCGTACGTGTGGGTGGGACATCTACAATGAATCGGTGACGCTTCGCCGATTGTTATGTGGTACGAAGAATTCCCCCGCACACTGATCGAAATGCATTCGGTAGGAACCCTACCTTGCAAATTTACACCTGTGTTCGAGACGTTTGAACCGAACCTTCACAAGCGCATCATCGTCGCTGAGCCTCTTGGCACGCCTCATCGATATTAAAAATGTAATTAGATTAGAAAGAATAATCATACAAAATAATAAATCAAGTTATACAATACTCGCTCTTGCCGGCGGCGCCTTCGCCCGCGTTCCTTTCGTGAGAAAACTATTGTGTATCATACTCATCATAGCAAATCTAACGCCATTGAACTCGATCTTCTTTCATAACCAACCAATTAGGGGGCTTCCATAAATTACGCGAGATGTTTACGGGGGGGAGGGGGTAGAATCAAATGTCATCTAATCTTACGTTGGACAAAGGGGAGTCTCGGCAAATACCACGTAATTTTTCTTCTAATTGGAACAAAAAAAATACTATTTTAGTCATTTAGTATATTTGTGCCCGAGGCCCTGAGCGCCCTGAAGCACTGGTTTACCAAAGCATTATTTATATAAAATAGCTATTAATTAGTCTCCATCTTAATTACGAGCGTGGCATGCACATCAAATATCTCACAGATACCGCAACATGGTTATCGGAACGTCTAATCTAAGGCGTGTACGTACTTAACCACGGATTAATTAAGAATGGAGTCACAAAGACAACTAAATACTATTTGAAGCATGATTTGAACATCATATATCTAAAATTCATTTATATATTTTTACAAGTTTTAATGTATGCATGCGTAGGTATGTATATGTAACTTAAGTCAAAGTCAAAATCATTTATTTCAATTAGACCAAGAAAGGCACTTTTAAGTCAACAAATTGTTTTAAAAGTGAAGCTATTTGCTCATTCCAATTTGTAGATTCCTATGGAGAAACAAACTCCACAGGGAACTCTTTTCCAATTAGGTTCATAATACAATTCTCTAGTCACAATAGTTTTTTAGTTTGATTTAGTGAGAACAATGTAACACCAAAATCCAGTCAAAGAGATAGAAAAAGAAAATAATCATAAAGACAATAAATAATGCAGTCTGGAGCTGACCTGTCCCAGTTAACAGCGCCCGTTCACGAAAATGAAACGTACACCAGCACCGCCCAACCCAACCATATTGTAGGGTTGCTGCAGAGTTCTTTCTTGAATACACAGTCGTAACTATAAACAACAGAGCTGTATTATAGGGCAAACTAGGCAAGGCCTGGGGCGCCAGATTACTGAGGTCTAACTACCGATAGAGTGACATCGTTGTCAAAAAAAATTTGGGGCGCCCACCAGATACTAGGGACTTAGATTTAATCTGCCTCTGATAAACACTCCACTCCCACCTTAATCCTAGTCCACACGTCTCTAATTACTTAATTCACCGACATAGAAAATAACAGGGCACGGTGATGACGTCACTCTTGTCCAATAAACCGATAGGGAGTAATAGTCATTGGGACGCCCTCTATTTATACACAAGTACGAGATTCAATTTTATGATCGTATTATTTAAGTGGGTTTATTAGCTTCATGTATTATTGGTTTCAACGATTTGTAGATATTTTGTCGAGTTTAATTGTTTTTGTGAATAAGTCTTGAAGTTAAGTTACAAATTGATGCATAGAAATATAGACAAAAATGAAAAAAATAATAGGTATATTGATAAAAAAAACAAATTAAAACAAAAAATAAACATAACAAAGTTAGAAAAAATAGATGCAGGCCATGTCGAACGGGCCTCCAACTCAGCATTATATTGAGCGTGAAAACACTCAACGCTGGTTTTCTGGTGGCACCTTAATAGAATTATTTACTCTTCAGTGTACGTTAGTCCTTAAACTAGAATACTCTTACATCTTGGGAACTTGCAGTGGCCTCTTCTTGCACGGTGACAGAATGACCACGCTTTTACAAGCCGAGTTGGGGTAACAATTATGATTAATTATAATCTAAAGAAATAATTTGAAAGTCACAAAAAGCTCTTCGCCTTGACCTTCACTTTTCCTTAAAAACTTTGAATAAATCCTGTTCTCACCTTTGGACCACTGAGGTAAACTGTTCTCAAATTTAGAAACCCAAATCACGCTTGACCTTCTTGCGGTTTTAGGGTCCTTCGTCGCCTTTTACTTTTCCACCAGACCCCATAAAAGGTTAGCTGGCTGTTTCGTACTACTGTACTAAGACCAAATATAGATTATTTTATAAAGTTCCCCCACACTAACATTTTTCCTGTTACCTAGACACCGCGATAATCGTGCACTCACCACATCTATACACAATCAACATTAACATTTTATAATAATCGAAAGGATATGAAGGTGTCTTTACATCATCTCTTGTTAAAGTAATATGGAAAATAATAATGGTTCCGAAAAACAAATGAATCTCCAACGATCTAAGGCCAACTATAAAAATGGATCTTCGAATAACAAAACTAAACTTCCGAATAGAATATTGAACCTCCGACAAAATTACTAAGTTACCGACAACAGACGTTTTAGGTTAGTTTAGGTTAGTATTGTAGCAATAAACAGTCATGTAAAGTACTCGGAAAGTTAGTGTTTCAGGCAGTATATTTAATATTTTCAGTAAGGACTATTCTTCTTTTCTTGTTGGAGCTTTTATTACTACCCAAATAATATTACTGCCTTATTGGTCTCAGGTCACAGTAATATTAGACTTTTTATCGGAAATTCTCTATAACAGACTGGTTGCAAGTGCAACTACCGGGCCAGGGATCTCAGGTTCGATTCCCGGGTCGGGAAAACTATTTCTACTTTTGTAAAAATTCTCAGTAGTAGCACGGAGTAACTATGCTCACACCCTATTACATGGGACTCATAACATGGGTGTTACATTGTACAGTGGCATTAAGTACCGTAATGCGCACCTCTACCTACCACTTCGGGGATAAAAGGCGTGATGTTATGTTGTGTTCTCTGTGACAGCACTTTGTCTGGAATTATGTTCAGTGTGTGGTAACAGAAACATCATGAATGTTATATTAGTTTAGTTACGTTACATGTTGCGTAAATACAATAAATAAAAACAGGTAAAAAACTTTTTAAGTTAAACGGTTTTATGTCAAACATATCTATATTGCAATGATTAAGATAACATAACATAACATAACATCACGCCTTTTATCCCCGAAGGTGTAGGCAGAGGTGTACATTATGCCACTGTACAATGTAACACCCACTTTTCAATATTTATGTTATGAGTCCCATGTAATAGGGAGTGAGCCTATTGCCATATACCGGGCACATTTCCAGACTCCGTGCTACTACTGGGAATTTTTTTGAAAAACCCAGTAATACTGTGCCCGACCCGGGAATCGAACCCGAGACCCCTTGCCCGGCAGTTGCACGTGCGACCACTCGGACAATGAGTTTAAGATAAATGTACTAAAAACCAAAAAATAATAAAATAGATACAGTCGTGAGAATTACAACCGTTTAAAAAACCGTTTAAAAATATGTCCCCAAAACGGCAACGTTTCTTGTCTTCATTTGAAGATCGCATGCATTCGGCAAACAATAGACCTTGATTCAGTCAGTTTGATTGCGTTAATAACGGAATCACATTATAGTTCATTTAAACTCGGTCTTAACAAGATATCTACAATAATAATTAAAACTTAGAGTTTAAGCTGTTAGGGTGTCACCTAATTATATTCAGGAGCATTGAAGCCTGAAAAAAAGGGACGAGAGTGATAGCCTGAACATTTTTCCTGAACCCCTTATATACTTAGTGTAAATAGGGATAGTGATTTATGACTAATTTTATTTTAGTATTTTTTTATTACAGATTTAGTCTTTTTGTTTTAATTCCCTTCTTTTAACTTAATTTTAAACATTAGATACGTATTATATTTTTAAGGAATCAAATTAAACTTATGGCCTTTTATCGTTAGCGTCAGAATGGCTGGTGTTCGGAAGGGGTTAGTAGAAACATTAAAAAAAAATCACGATTTTTGTATTAGTCATAAATAGTCCGCTTACCAATAAAAACAGAAAACCGACGTGAAACAACGCTTGCGTTGTGTTTCGTCGTGTGAGTGAGGTTACCGGACCAATTACTCCCCTCCCTAGTCTCCATAATGTCCTGAATCCCCGTATCCTCCACAATCCTCAAATTACCAATTCCCAAAAGGCCGGCAACGCACTTGTAACGCCCTGGTGTTTCGGGTGTCCATGGGCGGCGCCGATTGCTTACCATCAGGTGATCTGCTATAAAAAAAAAAACATTTTTTAAGTTTCTACTTTGAAAATTGCGCAATGCTCCATCCAAACTTAATCCACACAATATGGAAATAGTTATTTTTAGAAAGAAACGTGAAAATATAGCCTCATCCTTAAACTATGTTCTTAAAAAATCACGTCGATTCGTTACTCCGTTTTACCGTGAAAGACGGACAAATAAACAGATACACACACTTTCACATTTATAATATTGGTAGTCGTGGCACGTGGCAGAACTGAACAAAACTAATTTATATCTCATCAACACCAACTTCATCACACTTTTAATCACTACAACTTGTACTCAGACGTTAATTGAGTTGAGTTCGTATACAACAATTTTTTTAATAGTTGTCTTTATATAATAACCAGCGACCCGCCCCAGCTTCGCACGGGTGCAATATGCATGTATTATAGATAAAAACCTTCCTTAAGAATCACTCTATCTATTTAAAAAAAACCGCATAAAAATCCGTTACGTAGTTTTAAAGACCTAAGACCTAAGCATACATAGGGACAGAGAGACGGCAGATAGCGATTTTATTTTATACTATGTAGTGATAATGTACATTATTCTATCTACATCTACACTAATATTATAAAGAAGAAAGATTCAATTTTTTAACTGACTTCAAAAAAAAACATATAGGTATAGAGTCGAATTGAGAACCCCTCCTTATTTTGAAGTCAGCTAAAAAAGGAGGAGGGTTCTCAATTTGACCGTATATATGCTTTTTTATGTTTGTTCGCCGGTATCTTCGTTATTTATGAACCGATTTTGATAATTCTTTTTTTTTTGTTGGAAAGGAGATACCGACTTCTAAATCAAATCAAATCAAATCATTTATTTGCACAAAACATGGTAGGTAACAAGATGTTGAATAAAATGTTTAAGTACAGCATGTTTTGCCGTGGAACACAGCGCGCAAAAGTATTATTAAATTAAATACATCAATATGAATGAGTCATTTTACAATATAATCAAATTAGTATTAATAGATTTATATAAATAAATTAAATTATTAGATAATTTATTCAATTAGATAAATAAGAATTTTATGAAGATGTCAGTCAATCAAAGTGAACGTCAAGTCAATTAGGTATACATTTAATTTAATTTAAAGAATAATATGAGATACAATTACATATAAAAATTATTTTCATTTAAGAATTCATGCATACTATAATAACATTTCTTGGCCAGAATTATTTTCAATTTATTTTTAAATAATCTTACATTACAATTCCTAATATCATTAGGAATTTTATTATATATTTTTGGCGCCATACATAATACGCTTTTTCGTGCCAGAGTAGTTTTTGCACTATGCAGACACAGTCTATTACTATTAATTTTGCGCCTGTTTCTTTTTGCCACATCAGAAATTTGTTCAAATAGATGAGGGTTTTTATGAACAAACAGTGCTGTCTCCAATATGTATAGTGACGGAAGTGTTAAAATTTTATGTGCTATAAAGGACGGTTTACAAGAGTCAGTTGAGTCCAGGTGAAACATGGCTCGTATGCAACGTTTTTGGGCCTTAAAAACCAGCGCATTATCTGTTGAGTTTCTCCAGAAGATTATCCCATACCGTAAGACAGAGTCAACAAGGCCGTGGTAGGCCGTGAGTGAAGCATCGATGTTAACTACTGGGGCCAATCTGCACATAGCGTATGCAGAACTGCTCACCTTTTTGCATAATTTTGCTATATGCGCCTTCCAATTCAACTGCCTATCGATAGTTAGGCCTAGGAATTGCGCTGATTCAACCTCGTGTATAGGGTTACCACCGTAATCTATATGAATATCATGAGGCTGAGGTCTCTGGCTAAAGTGCATGACTTGAGTTTTTAATAAGTTTACTTTAAGATTGTTATTATCTAGCCAGTTAATAATTGATTCCAAGCAATTGTTAATGTCGTCTTGATATAATTCTTTTATCCTACACTGTACAGATACAGTACTATCATCTGCAAAAAGCGACATTGGGTGGGTGGTAAATTTAGGCAGATCATTTATATAAATGATAAATAAAAGCGGACCCAGTACGCTGCCCTGTGGTACACCAAAAGTAATGCCACGCGTCTCAGACAAATAAGATTCTTGATTCTTAGTCATGACATTAATCCTAGATATAGTTGTCATCTGAGATCTATCAGAAAGATATGATTTTAGTAGATCCAGAATACTGCCTCGTATACCATAAGACTCTAATTTGTTTAATAGTATTCGGTGGTCCACGTAATCAAAAGCCTGAGTCATATCGCAATATATGGCACATATGGGAGTCCTTTTATCAACGTTTGTCAGCACTGTTTTATAAAAATCATATATAGCCAAATTGATACTTTTGTTTTTTCTGAAACCTTTTTGCTCATGACATAGTAGTTTATTAGATTCTAAATAAGTATATAATTGGTTATAAATATACTTTTCAAAAATTTTAGAAAATATTGATAACAGTGCAATAGGTCTATAGGCTTGTAATAGTTCTTTATCACCCTTTTTATACAGTGGTTTTACAATAGTTACTTTCAAATTATCAGGAAAAACACCGTTACTAATGCATAAGTTTAAAAGATGACTTAAATGTCCACATATATGTCGGTTACAGATTTTAATAATTTTAGTTGAAATGTCATCAAAACCTACGCTGTTAGTATTCTTCAGCTCGGAAATAATTTTGTGTATGTCTTTTGGTACACATGGAGCCATAAAAATAGAATTAATCGTGCTTGCAATCCGCGATGTTACTTTTTTGCCACGACCGAATATGGGTACTATTTTATCAACAAAGTAATTATTAAAGGCATTGGCCATAACGTTGGGATCAGAAATTGTATTATTGCTCACTTTAATTTTACTTATAATGTCAATTGGAATATTTAATCTTGAATCATTTATTATCTGCCACGTAGCCTTACATTTATTGTCAGAGGATTTAATTTTATAATTGTTTTGTGAACGTTTTGTAAGTCTAATAATTTTTTTAAGTAATTTAGAGTATGTAATAAACATGTTTTGTGTTTTAATTGATGGTTTTAATCTATAATTCCATAATAGATGTCGCTTTCTGATACTGCATTTCTTTATTCCACGAGATATCCATTTTTGTTTTTTATTTACATGTACAGTGATAGTTTTGAATGGAAAACAAAGGTTGTAAAATAGTTCAAAATGTTCGCTAAAGAAATTGTATGCCCTGTTGGGGTCAGTTTCCGCATATATCTCAGAGAATGAGTAATTATTAAGACATTTCATAAATTTTGATATATTTTCATCACAAAAATCACGAGTTCTTTTTCTCCATATCTTAATTACAGGTATCCTCCTAACGGGGAACATCATCAGCTAACCTATCAGTAGGTGTGTAAGCTATAAGTACGACGTGACGGAGAACCTAACGGGTAACCGGGGCTCCGGCTTGACGTGCAGGAGAAGGAACGGGGTGGTTTTTAGTCAGTAAGAGTCTGACACTCCCTCCCGCCTCAGCCAGGCGGGAGCAGTCATTCGATGATTATCCACATTAAAAAAAAAAGCTATAAGTACGACCAATAATAGTTATTTTTTTCCTTTTTAGTTTTTACTTTACGTTTGTCTTTAGATGTTTGTTTGTTTGAATTGAATAGACTTCAAAACAACCGGACCGATTTCAAAATTTTTTTTACTGTTGGAATCCTACATTATCCATGATGAACATAGGCTATTTTTGATAGGGAAAAAAGGGAACCGTATAAAAATTTCGATAATGTAACCCGATGTGTGGTAAACTACCAAAAAAACTCCTTATTTTGCTTTCCTTGTGGAAATTTAGAACAGAGTGGTGTACTTAACTCGTCGAGTACCTGTTTTGTAGACACAATTATAGAACAATAGGTTGCGGTCACCGGTAACCGCTTGGTGTTTGACAGTTTATACAATAATGGATTGTATAATAATATTTATTAAGTGATTAGGTATACATTTCTGTATATAGGTAAAATTTGAGTAATCAAATAATTTAATATAAGAATGATTATATAGAGGTAATTATTGTTAATTAGACCTTAAGTTCTCTATGCTAAGCGGTTTTTATTGCCTGAGGTACAGGTTTCAAACCTAGTTCAGGCACATGGAATAACATAGCAATAAGAATATAGAATTAAGACATACGAAATTTCTGTTATATTTTTTTTATATTTTTATATATTTTTTTTTTAATAAATTATTTATTATTATATTATAAATTATATTATAAAAAAATTCGATATGGAAATGCAATATTTCTGGATCGAGTCTTCTCGTTTATAATTTTACTCTCGTAAACTAAGTATATGTATAATGAAATTAAATATTTCTGAACCGATGATTTAGTTTTGACGATTAATTAACGATCTGAGACTTTTCTTTTATAATTGTGTGTGAAATAAATAAAAAAATGTAATCATGAAGGAACATGACAAATAAAACAGATAGAAAACAGATAGATTTGAACAAAAAATTGTTGGAGAGTAACAAATCTTTTTTATCTTTGATTGTGCTTTTTTTGTAAGTTACGAGTTTTGTCTATTATTTTTCATAGTTGTCAAACAATTGATATGTCTATCGAACTGGAATAATATGACTATTGAAGGTGGACATGACCACGGGTGATTGGACACTGCAACCATTAATAGCAACCATTCATAATGCAAAGCAAGCAACTGACCTCGTTCGACGGACAGACAGACCTATTCACAACTGTTAGTGTTTAATCAAGATCTTTGTAACTGTTAGGCCCTGGACTCACTTGTCCGTTGCGTCTTCGCAACGCATGGGTCTTTAGCACTTCTTATGGGTCGACGTGCTCGATTAGTTCTTTGAGATATTAAAATATTACATGATCTATATATATAAAAGAAAGTCGTGTTAGTTACACTATTTATAATTCAAGAACGACTAAATCGATTTGGATGAAAATTGGCGGGGACGTAGCTTAGAACCAGGAAACGGACATAGGATACTTTTTATTCAATACTTTTTTTACTTTTTACCGAAAATCACGAACGGGGATGAGGGAAAATGGGATTGCGCGTACGAAGTCGCGGGCAGAAGCTAGTGATATAATAAAAAACTAATTTGTGCAATAAATTTGTTACATTATACATTTTTGCATACTGAATGCACACTTGGGAGCAAATTGCGATAGTTTTCTCTAAAAGCGACCTAAACTCTGTACAAATTGAGTTCCAAGTCGCAAAATAACTTAATAAAACATGTACTTGAGAAGCAAAATGATATTACGTAATTTACGTAGCGCCTGCTACGGATAACCGTAGCAAGTACTACGAGGCGCTACGAGGGCTACGCTCGTAGCATTTGAATTGTACTTTCTTAACAGGGACCATAATTTTAATTTGACTTTTATTTTGTACTACCTTCTGCCCGCGGCTTCTCTCGCACTCTTTTACTGGTATGAGAACAGGATTTACAAAAAAAAATTAAAGGTGTACCGATTTCCGCCAAAGTTTTAGTAGCATTCCACCTCGAAAGTTGCAAAATGTTCTATATAAACTTACACTCTTATTTCAGGGAAGTTAGAAAGAGACAAAAAATAGCCTATGTCACTCTCCATCCTTTCAACTATCACTACTCAAAAAATCCATGTTGTGCCATGAAAAATGGACAATCAAACAGACACACACAAATTTACAATATTAGTATAGACTGGGCATTTGCTTTTACAGTACCTTTTCTTCGTATGTAATGATTTTTAAAGAAATGTTAGTTATCATATCATTTGTTTTATTTTTCTTGAGTCCAAAAGTGTGTACACATTACTATGTGTAAGGTATCGCTCACACCAAACGTATTGTCGGCCGCTGACTGTAACTGCGCGTTACACAGTTAATCGTATTTCCAGAATATATTTAGCATCTCATTAAACCGAACAGACTAGATATTACTTACATAGTGCGTTGTCGCTGACTTTTGGTGTCCGGTAATTATTTTACTACGTGTCTGCAGGGCACATACGGATTGACTGAGCTGCCGAACTTTAACGTATTAGATTTCTTATTTTTTTTTGTTTACACATATAATGCACTCTACGTTATAGCGTATTGTTGGCTTAGTGAAAACGCGTACTACAGACTGAGCGCTTGTACACAAAACTGCGATGCGACGTCGCATCGCAAAAATGTGCAAGCTCCCTCAACGTATCGCAAGAACTTGCGAATTGATTCGCATCGCGCATCAAAGTCTTATCTTCCCAAAATCTCCTTTGTTTCTTTTTCCTGTATCTTCTAAGCAATAACAGAACTTCTTTTTACAATCCATGTCACGACCTAGTTTTCAATTTATAATACGTTTGTTTTACGTTACTCCACATTGCTTCTATGGGCATCTACCACAGCTCTCATACGGTTAGGCATAGAGTTTATCAACCGCTCTATGAAATTTTGAGGAATCATCTCCCATTCCTCTTCTATGGCGGTTTTCAGCTCTTGCGTCGTCTGGGCACCTGGCTGACGAGCCTTAAGACGTCTTTTAGCTCGTCCCACATGTGCTCAATGGCTTCTGGCTGGCCAGTGCATAACTGTGATGTTCACATCCCGAAGATATTCCCTGACGATGCCGGCCGCATGGGCTTTTGCAGCATTGTGCGAAACGCTCTCCCTTACGTCGGTATACCTTCTTCCTTCCATCATTGCCATGTAACACAATTTTAGACTCATCAGAAAAGAGTACACGGCTCCAATCTTGCTGTGTCCAATTTAAATGACTGCATTCGAAATGAAGGCGCGCTGTTCGGTGGGCTCACGTTAGTTTGGGCCCATTAGCTGGCTTGTGTGGTACCATATCGCGTACTTTTAACCTTCTCCGAACAGTTCGAGCGCTCGAAGTCGCGAAGTTGGTTTTGTATCTCAATAGAGGTAAGGTGACGATTTCTCAAGCTGGTCGTCACGATGAATCGATCCTGCCTTTCAGTTGTGACCCGACATCGTGGCCTTCCTTGGCGACGAACAAAGCCGCCAGTCTCTAGGTACCTCCGATAAACATTTCGGACCGCAGATCGACTTAAATTAAGTTGAGAACTCACGTTTCTTTGGCTGTGTCCGGCCTGAATAAGTGCCACAGCTTGGGCGGCAACATCAGGCGAAGTATCCATAGATTATTGATAGAAAGAACCTTAACCTTACAAACATTACTTATTCTTAACATTAAGTTAAGAATAAGTAACTTAATGTTAAGAATAAGCAATGTTTCTTGCAAAACCAAAGATATCAATCACTTTTTCAAGAATTAAATCTAAGTAAACCAATAAAACTAAGTTTTCTTAGTATTCGATTGTTTGATATCAACAAACAGGCTCCAAATTATCTTTTGTTTCTTTAAATTCCGTTTCGAAATTAAAAAAAAAACTATTGAATGAAATTGTGAATGTGCCAGGTTCAAAACTGCATAAAAATTTTTTGCTCGACCTAATATAAAATTTTAGCTAGGACCAAACGAAACTGAAAATACAAGGTGGGCTAATAGATGTGTCCAGAAGTGTACATTGCATTAGTTTTACCACCAATAAAAAAAAACACGCAACGCACTAGTATAAATACTACAAACCCAGCCAAACTAAAGTTACAAGTGCCTTCTCAGACCAAACACCAAATAATCTTCATCTGCATAAACGCATTGTATTTAACCCGCCATTTTGTTTGTCCGCGCAAAGCAAGATGGCGGCGTGATGACAGTATCAAGTCCATCTTGCAGTCTATCACAGAACAGCCGCAAGTTAACGAGCCTTGATGAACAAACTTTGCAGCACTAAGTTACGTGTTCGCTGGGAGTGGGGCCTTTGAAGTAACAAGTAATGTCACAATGACGCCGTTATTCTTTTATATATTTAACCAACCTTTGACAGTGGCTTCGCCCGCATTCTCGTGGGTTAAAAAGTAGACTATATGTTATTGCAGATCCTAATATATCCCTATTCCACATTTTAACCCGATCCCTTCAGCCATTTTCGCGTGATTGAGTAACAAACATACAAGCAAATACACATATGGACCAATTTTTGCCCAATCCCTGAATCACCGAATCCCCCACAATCTTCAATTTCCCAATTCCCAAAAGGCCGGTAACGCACTTGTAATGCCTCTGGCGTTTCAGTAGTCCATGGGTGCCGCCGATTGGTTATCATCAAGTGATCCTGAGATATTGACTACCTACTAAATAAATCCTAACATGGAAATAAATATATATAAAGAAATAAGGTTTTTTATTTATTTTCTACACGTCTCTGTCGGTAAAGTAGAAGTTTATTTAGAAGGATGATAGATGGAGCTATCACCTCCATTGTTTCTTTATCGATAGAGACGGTAAAAATAAAAGATGTCAAATAGACGTTTATTTCACAAGATATATAAATAGACAAATTAATAATAAAATACTTATTTATATAAATATAATACGGGAATCGACATGCCTAGCAATAATCTTTAAATGTCGTTTCTTTTGATTACAGGTATGTTTTGTATGTTTTATTGTGTGTAAAGTTTAGTTTAGTTATTAAAATTTTTAGTTCAATAAAAAATCTTTTGATTACAGAAGCAACACATTGCGTTTATTATGGTGAATTCCCGATAATTGGTCTTATATATATATTACCAAGAAGCGATCCAGATTCCTCGCTGTCCATAGTCGTATACACACGCACACAACAAAGTTATACCTACACACTAATTTTATGGCCACACAATACCGCGCCCACGCCTCGCTACTAACAGATTCATTTCTCGATACCTTTCCCCTTCTTTAGCAATAGACAAGATGATGTTACATAAATATCACATCACGCGTTTATCCTCCAAAGGGATAGGTAGAGGTGTCAACATGTTAAATGTTATACCTTCCCATTTTTTCGGTTAATAGGGTAGATGCCTAATTTTTATTTTAATGTTAATCTGGTAGATTATTTTAAATCATTAGACACGTATTTATTATTTTCTGACAGAAACAAATACTTTCGACGATATATTGATTTGAAATGTCGCGTGACTTCACTTCTATGTACATTTTATATGTAGAAAGGTTAGTATCTCTTTGATCTTCCACGTTGCTAGTATCTTCCATTCATGGCGATCCGTGAAGTAGATCGCAAACTGGTGGGTAGACCCGAACAGGGGAATATTTTGGCTGGACGCGAACAGGCGAAATTACCTTCTTACTAATATCTATAATTCTATATCTATCTTCTATACATATAATAAAATCGTAGGAAAGTAAAAACTGTACATCGAATATTTTTTTCAATGAATGCTTTGAGCGTGGTCGATACTGTTAAATATGATTTTGAGAATTTTTGTCTGTTTGTCTGTATACCTCTATATGTCCGGGATGAATTCAAAGAGTGCTGCATGGATTTACTTCAAATTTTGCATGAGTATTACTAATAGGTCGGGTAAACATATAGGCTACATATTATCATGTCAATTAACTCGTTGAGTACCATAATTATAGACACAATTAAAGAACAATAGGTTGCGGTCACCGGTGTCCTCGCGGTGTTTGACAATTTAATCACTATTCCACGCGGACGAAGTCGCGGGCTCAGTTAGTTTTAAATGTAAAAGTTTCTGAGTTTGTGTATTAGGTAATGTGTTTGTGTGTAAAATTGTTAGTGAATCACGTTAAAATGGCTGAAAGATTAGGATGATAAAGATAACATTGATTATTGTAAAACATAAAATAATTAAATTTGGAACAGAATTACATTTTAATATCTGGAATAACACATAGGGTTTATTTATCTTATCTCACAAGAACGTGGGCGAAGCCGCGGGCAGAAACCAGTCCTATATATAGATTGAGATTGATTAATAATTTTAGTTATCGGTCGGCACTTTTTTTTTAATGGGGGAAAATCATCGAATGTCTGCTCCCGCTTGGGTGAGGCGGGAGGGAGTGTCAGACTCTTAGTGACTAAAAACCACCCCGTTCCTTCTCCTGCACGTCGAGCCGTAGCCCCGGTAACCCGTTAGGTTCTCCGCGACGCACTTACAACACTAGCATGATGACAAATGAAGATATTGTAATCTGCCGCTATCACGTGGGTTTTATTATAAAACATCGACTAATCGGAAAATATTAATTAATACAAGTTTCCATGACGAATCCATAAGCAATAGGTATAGCCCACACGAGTGTGTTTTAAGTGTGGGAGAGCCATACTTCGACATGAATGGGCCGGCTCGACCGGAGTGATACCACGGCCTCACAGAAGACCGACGTGAAACAATAACGTGTTGTGTTTCGTCGTGTGACTGAGGTTACCGGATGCCCATTTACCCCCCCCCTCTCTTTACCCAATCCCTGAATTCCCACCAATCTTCAAATTCCTAATCCAGAAGGCGGGTAACGCCTCTGGTGTTCCAGGTGTACATGGGCGGCGCCGATTGCTTACCATCAGGTGATCCGTCTGCTCGTTTACAGGGCTAAATATGCCATTAAAAAATCACGTTGGTTTTATTACAAAACATCGACTAATTGGAAAATATTAATTAATACAAGTTTCCATGACGAATCAATAACCAATAGCAGTAGTGATGATTCACCGGTTCTGGCTCACGCGTTTGACAGGTCAAATCCGGGAGAATCAGTCGCACCAATCCTATAAAAAAAAAAAAAAAAAAAAAAAAAAAAAAAAAAGGTTTTGGCATGCTCTGATCACGTTTCTGCAGTCCTTTTTTGCGTAGGATGCGTGGTTCTGGAGTTATGCAAATCAATTGCAAATCCATTTATTGTTATCTCATTCATTTCCGGTGCTCCTGACCCTCATCAACGCTCCATTGTTCTTATCTATACTTCGAACACCCTTTTGGCGTTCTTATCTATTACTCACTGGTAACCCTCATTATCTTTCATTTCCTATGTCATCAATAAAACACAATCATTCATTTTAATTTTCTAATTAATTTATTACTTTTTTCTACAAAATATGAGTGGAACATCTCATCCACAAAAATATCATTGTACAGTGTGTTCCCTGTAAATATGTTCGTAAAACTATGCATTGAACATCCCTGAAACTTAAATAGCAAATACATTAAGCAATATTCACCACAAACTGAAGTCCAATCATTCTGAATCCTATCAACATTCCAGTCCCATCTCTTACAATTCCTTTTCAAAAACTGAAGATGATATCGCTCAGGTGTTCGTCCATATGAATCAAAATATTGACCGATGCCATTCGCATCGATATGTACAGCTATCCAGTGTGACCCTGGTTTATCATCCGCATCCAAATTGCATATTATATACGTTGGTACATGTGTATACATAGGTAGTCTATTAGCAGCATAAACATTATTTTCTAGACTGACATGAATCTTTTTCATATGCTTTTGTAATTCTAGTGTGTCCATGATATTACTGTTATTAACAAATTATTACAGTACTAATCTATTCAATGGTTGTCATACGAATGTTCAATTATAGTGATTTGTAAATATTAAATCGCATTCTTTTGGGAATCACAAAACAAGTTCATGCCTGTTGCGATGTGCGATAAATTTGTTGACTCATAGAGTTCAGATAAGAATGGTGCTATATAAGATCGAACAGTTGCAGTCATGCAGTCAGTCTATGGTCGTTTGACCACAGTGGATTGTGTACGTCTACCAATACTACGTTTGTGTTACTTACTTCAACGCATCAATGGTCATGGAGGTAAGTGTTTATTCTATTGACAAACTTACTTGTATTTCTGTTGTTGTTTCCTAACGTGTGTGTGTCAGATTAAGTGTAAACAAATTGATATTAACGTGATAACTCTGTTGTTGCAGAGATCATTCAACTTCGCAGACGATAATGAAAATACCTATAAACAGTATTACTACTCGCCACTCTCTCCCCAACACGAAGAAGAGAGTGATGACATCGTCGTTATTAACACAGACGATGGAGGAAAAAGGAAATCGCAACCGATTGATCAATTTTTTGAAGTGACACCAAAAATAAAAAGGAAGAAGCTGCTATCGTCGACTGTGGCACGAGCTGCTAGAGATGGCGTATCATACATCTCTACAAATTCTGACGACGGAGACCAAGCGACGCATCTCATAAAAATTGAAATGTATGATATGAAGAAACTATCCAAGATTCCAATTAGTGATCACTGGAAGCACGCTACCACGAGGATTAAATATTACGTAAAGAATAATAAGGATAGCATCTACGACAACACAAACGGTCTCGTATACAATATTACAAAGACAATAGCAGAAAGTGAAAAAGTTAAAAAATACTTTTTTAACAATGGTGTCATTGTTAAAAAAGTATTTTTTAACTTTTTCACTCATTAGTGGATTAGTGAATGTGATTCTGTTTACTTAAAGTACTTCTGTGTACTCATTAGATCCAAGGAGCTGTCGCCTTGTGATGCTGAGAGAAAAACAATAGCAGAAGGAAGAGATGAGTGCGGTATACGTGTACAGAACACTTCATGGAAAAACAAAACTACAAAATTGATTGGAGAAGAAAAAGTGAAGAATATGCAGTACCTAAGAGCTGAATATCCATTTTTCAGTTCAAAATCTAGACGGTTGATGAGTTTCGAAAACTGGCCTCTCGTTATGCAGCAGAAGCCCGAAGATCTTGCAGAAGCCGGTTTCTTTTATACTGGCTATGGAGACAGGACCAAGTGTTTCCATTGTGGTGGTGGTTTAAAAGATTGGGAAGATGACGATGATCCTTGGCAGCAGCATGTTCAGTGGTTTAGTCAATGTGCTTATGTGAAGTTTAAACTCGAACAGTGTTTTGTTTAAGATTAAATAGCGGAGGTATATAAAGAAATAAAAAATAATATATTGCATATAATTTGTTTTATTAATTTTATAATGTTACATTTAGTTACACACACACAAAAATGCATTAAGCATAACACATATATCTAAAACACAACACACATTATAATCCTAACTACTATAGTCTACAGTAACATTTCGATTTTTATCTATTTCAATAATATTATCAAACTCAGCATAAACAATACAGTTAATTGTTTGTATTAGTGAGGATTCAAATCGTACTTCTAATCTTACACTACCATGCTTTATGAGATTCCAATGGGCTGATGAGTTAGCTGATAAATCAGGAGTTAAATCAAATGCTAAAAGACAGTAACCTTTGGCATACTGTTCACGAGAGATTGCATTTCCTTCATTAAGAAAGTGAATACCAGTCCCCGAGAATAGAGTATGATATGCTGATGTAAACACATTATTATTAAAAGATGGTTGCAAAGCTTTGGAAGGTATTTGTTGACCATCAATATATAAGCTGAAAGAGTTAATACCATAGTTTTCAAAGTTAAATGGATTTTTAGTAAGTGAACCATTAAATGCGGAATTATTCACAAAACCAATAATACATCTTTTGGGTACCTGTCCTAAGAATATATTATCAAGAGTTTTCCCTTGAACACCCGATGGAATAGTTAAAACTTTAACTTCAGCACGAGTTATAGGATATTTAGCAGTGGTAGAAGCTAAAACTTTCTGATGTGCGAGTAATACACTTGGATTAATTCGTGCTCTTCGAACAATAAGAGTTGCATCCGTAATGCAAACTTTAAACTTTACATCATTTGATCCAGCAATTAAATTAAAACTCTCTCTTGACCGAACTAATTTTACACTCATTTCAACGCCATTAATTAAAAATTTATCTTGATTGAAAATATCACCATGAAGATGACCAATCATTTCTACTTCCCTGCTTTCATTAACTAATTCCTGTCTTTTAACAAATCCAATGTTTTTACCATCTGTGGAATCCATTTTTCCTGCTGTATCATCATACCAAAGACTACAAGTAAGATGAGATTGTTTAGCAGCAAGTGCATAGTTTAAAAGGGTTTCCATGTATGCTCGATAAGCATAGGTATTATTAGGTGGTGACACAAGTTTTTGGTTTAAATAGATATCGAGTTGACTAAAAAGTGTAACATAGTGTAACTACTTAGTAGTAATAAAAAAAAAAAACTAATATTAATAAAAAAAAAAATAATTAGACTTAAAAATAAATTGTAACAATTAAGTGATGCGGACAACCGCATTATTTTATATATATGGAGTAACAGGTTCTTCGTCGCACGCCGCCACCCGGCCGCGCGACGAGCCGGCGCGAGCGCAAGCGAGACGACATTCCGCTGCCAAACCTCTTGAGGCACGGACGCTGTCGCTTTGATCAATAGCATACTTACCGTCATTGCGAATTATAAAGCCATAAATAATTATAAAATATTTTGAGACTGGATTGCTTATCCATACTCCTAATCTAAATTAAGTACCTGTAAGTGATTGTGATTCCCAAACTTGGGTAAGTTGTGCACAATTTTATATAAAGAATTTTAACGGCCATTACCTACCTTTTTTATATTCGTTGCGTTAATCTTAAGGTACGGGCCTGTCTAACTATCGTAGCTTATTAATTTCTATCCTTGTGTAATGTTTTGCTTTGCCTTCACTATGTTCTTAGTATATGCTTGTAACCGCCTCTGCTAGCGACCATTACCTACAGTGTCGATTAAGAATCACGCCTGGAATTCTTCCCGCCTTGTAAGCCCTAATTTTCCAATGTAGTTCTTGCCATGCATACCTAGCGTTTCCCGTGCACCCCTTATACCGGCAGCTTACTGATGTGGCCCTTGTCACCAGGAATTACGTCACGGTTTCGATAACCGAACCGGACAACGAACCTGTCGCAGCACCTGAGTGGAGTGGCCGAGCTGACGGAACTACGCCTGGAAGACGGGAGCTCGCCAGGGTAGTGTGGAGAACTAAGCAAGTGCTAAAGACCTACCATACACATACCTTATTAATTCTAAACCTAGTTTTATTTCTCTCTTGTACACGTCTTATAATTGTGACAATGGCGCCCAACGTGGGGCCATTCGATATTTTTACGGGTGACGCACTTCACTGGTACCGTAACGTCAAGGGCAGTGTCGGTGGTTGGAACGAAGTACTGACTGCGTTGAAGGATGATTTTGATGTACCCGACTACGACTATCGCATGGTCTCAGAAATACGTCAGCGTACACAGGGCGAGGAAGAGAACATTACGGTTTATTTATCCATAATGCATGGCATGTTTTCTAGGTTAAGTAAACCCTTAAAGGAAGACGAAAAACTTGAAATTATATTGCATAATATTCGTCCTTCCTACTCTAATATTATAGCTGCTAGCCCTAATATTAAATCCCTCGAAGATCTAAAATTAATCTGTAAAAATTATGAACGTATTAAGGTCCGTTCAGAATTCTTCAAGGAACCACCTTCGGTTTCAACTAATACTTTGGCTCCTGAATTTGGCTACCAGTCTTCAAAGCGTAAGTCAACGACTAGTGGCCAAGGAAATTTTTACGCTCGTAAGTATGAGGGTGCTCACCAGCAGGGGTCACACAAGGTCTCCGAAGTTCAGGCTTCTGAGGCCGAAACATCGGTTATATCCAAGGTTCCTTACTGTCACCGTTGCCGCGTTAACACGCATTCTATGAGAGATTGTACGGCTGAGCGCAAAGTTTTTTGTTTTAAATGTGGCATGAAGGAAGTTCGTACACCGGATTGTCCAAGCTGCAAACCAAAAAAACTAAAAACTGAAAATTGTAGGACGCATGCGGTTACTCATACAGATAGCTCGGACTGGAATGATTGGCTCATGTTTGTTGAAAACTTCTTTTCTAGGAAAGATATTTCTACAATTTTCAATGTCAAACCGAGTAACGACCCCAGGCCTTATGCAAAGGTGGGAATCAATAAAGACTTATTTTTGTACGGTTTGTTGGATTCTGGTTCCGCTGTTACTATCCTAGGTAGGGACTCTCATGAACTTTTGATAAATCTAGGTTTGATTCTATGCACTGATGAGAGGATAACTGTTACCGCAGCAGGAGGTCAGAGGATAACATCCCTTGGTTATATTGTTCTACCTTTGACCTTCGAAAACAGGTTTTCTATTATAAAGGCGCATGTTATACCAGCGATCGAAACCGTTTTAATCCTAGGAATCGATTTTTGGAACACTTTTAACCTGTGCCCTAAGTATTTATCAGAAAAAAAAACTTATTTATAACCGACCCTGGGCTCTTGGGAATTTCTTCGTCATCTTCTCAGCATCTGTGTGGCTATGACGTTTTGAACCCTCCTCAAAAACTGTTAGCGGACAGCGTGGTAGATCTTTTCAAAGACATCTCGTACACAGAGATAGGTTTAGGTCGTACTAACGTCATTAAACATCGCATAGATACTGGTAATGCTGAGCCTATCCGTCAGCGATATTACCGCATGTCACCAGAAAAGCAACGTATTGTTGCTGAACAGGTTGATGAGATGTTGGCACTAGATGTTATTGAACCTTGTGAGAGTCCATGGTCTTCTCCAGTACTAGTCGTGGGTAAGAAGGATGGAAAGCCCCGCTTCTGCTTGGACAGCCGTAAATTGAACGCGGTAACAAAGAAGGACGCATATAAGCTTCCATATGTGTCTGAAATTTTAGATAATCTGAAGGATGCGCGTTATCTTTCCAGCATAGATTTGTCCAAAGCATTTTGGCAGATATTAATTGATGAAAAGGACAGAGAGAAGACGGCCTTTTATGTTCCTGGTCGAGGAACTTTTATGTTTAAGGTCACAGCTTTTGGACTTACCAATGCTCCTGCTACGCAACAGAGACTTGTCGATCTTTTATTCGGGCCTGAATTCGAACTCAAAGTCTTTGCATACTTGGATGATGTGATTATCATAAGCAAAACTTTTGAGGAACACGTAAAACTGCTTCAGAAAGTTTTTCAAAAACTGCAATCGGCTAATCTCACTGTCAATCTAGACAAGTGTCACTTTTTTCGAAGTCAGCTACGGTATCTTGGCTACATAGTGGATGCTCATGGCTTGAGAACTGACCCAGATAAAGTCAAAGCCATATTAGACTTTCCCACTCCTGTCAATAGGAAGGAGGTTAAGCGTTTTTTGGGTACGGCGTCGTGGTATAGGCGTTTTATTCCACAATTCAGTACCGTGGCAGGTCCTTTAAATAAGCTAACTTCTAATAAAAAGAACTCCCCTGCTTTTCAGTGGACCCCTGAGGCTGATAAGGCTTTCCTAGAATTAAAGACTAAACTAGTTCAAGCACCTGTCCTTGCTTGCCCTGACTTTAACCTTCCTTTTGAAGTGCACACTGATGCTAGTAACTTCGGTATCGGTGCGATGTTGGCCCAAACAATAGATGGTGTGGAACATCCAATTGCGTACATGAGCCGTTCTTTGAGTAAACCGGAGAGGAACTACAGCACAACAGAACGGGAGGCACTTGCAGTTCTTACTGCTCTAGAATACTGGCGCTGTTACCTTGAGACCGACAAAGCTTTTTTGGTCTATACTGACCATTCTTCTCTTAAATGGTTTATGTCTCTCACTAATCCAACCGGTCGGCTCGCGAGGTGGGGAGTTCGCCTTTCTTCTTTCAATTTTGAAATAAGACACCGTCGTGGTAAAGACAATGTTGTTCCAGACGCCCTATCTAGAAGTGTGCCAGTTGAGACCATTTCAAACGCTGATGCTTCCACTACTTCCGTACCTGATACTCAGGATTCTTGGTACCGGAAGATCTTCCAGGGTTGCCAGACTAGTCCTATAAATTTTCCAAACTACAAGGTGGAGAATAATGTATTATACAGGTACATGAAGACGAAGGTAGACCTTACGGTTGAGTTTGCTTGGAAGAAGGTTATTCCTAAAGAACAACAAGGAGATATTCTGATTGAGTGCCACTCTAAACCTATTTCCGGTCATTTCGGCGTGTTTAAGACATATAAGCGCTTAGCACTTCGATTTTATTGGCCCGGTATGTATTCTAGCGTGGTTCAATTTGTTTCAAATTGTGAAATATGTCTAGCTCATAAACATTCTACCCATGGTGTCTCTGGAAAAATGGGTAGGCCTAAAGACGTTTCTCGTCCCTTCCAAGTTCTATCAATTGACTTGGTTGGTCCGTTGCCTTCTTCCCGGAAACAAAATCAGTTTATTTTCGTTGTCACTTGCTGCTTTTCTAAATATTGCTTTCTTTTCCCACTTCGTCGAGCCACCTCGAATTTGATAGTTAAAAATCTTGAGAACGATGTCTTTCTCGTTCATGGAATTCCACAAACTGTTATTCTTGATAATGGAAGTCAGTTTATTAGCAAAGACTTAGATAAACTTTTCGAAAAATACAAAATTCCCAACATACATTTTACTCCAAAGTACACTCCACAAATTAATACAGTAGAAAGATACAACAAAACAATAATAACTGCTGTTTCCAGTTTCGTAGATGGGGATCATAGATCTTGGGACTCAGACCTTCCTCAAATCCAATTCGCTATTAATAATTCTGTTAATGAAAGCACTGGTTATACTCCATCCTTTTTGGTACACGGAAGAGAGCTAGTCGTTTGTGGTTCTCATTACCTCGAGTATCCGGATCCAACAGACCTAATATTTCTACCACGTGACGCTTATGCTGCAAACCTGGGCCAATTATCACCAATATTCGATAAAGTGCAGGTTGCTTTGTGGGAAGCTCATTTAAAAAACGCACAACATTATAACTTGCGCCGAAAACATACAGAGTTTAATGTGGGCGATATCGTTTGGAAGCGTTGTTACTTTCAGAGCGATAAAGATGCTCATTTTAGTAAAAAGTTGGCTCCTAAATTTCAAAAATGCCGCGTAAAAGTCAAACGATCACCATTAGTTTACGTCTTGGAAGACATGAATGGTCGCGATCTTGGCGTCTGGCATATCAAGGATCTCAAACTCAGGGTAGGCCCGTCGTAGGCTAATTTTGTTTCTATCAATTAGTCTCCTTGCGGATTTCATTAAGTTGAAATCCTTTTTCTGGGGAGAGGGGTAATGTAACATAGTGTAACTACTTAGTAGTAATAAAAAAAAAAACTAATATTAATAAAAAAAAAATAATTAGACTTAAAAATAAATTGTAACAATTAAGTGATGCGGACAACCGCATTATTTTATATATATGGAGTAACAGGTTCTTCGTCGCACGCCGCCACCCGGCCGCGCGACGAGCCGGCGCGAGCGCAAGCGAGACGACATTCCGCTGCCAAACCTCTTGAGGCACGGACGCTGTCGCTTTGATCAATAGCATACTTACCGTCATTGCGAATTATAAAGCCATAAATAATTATAAAATATTTTGAGACTGGATTGCTTATCCATACTCCTAATCTAAATTAAGTACCTGTAAGTGATTGTGATTCCCAAACTTGGGTAAGTTGTGCACAATTTTATATAAAGAATTTTAACGGCCATTACCTACCTTTTTTATATTCGTTGCGTTAATCTTAAGGTACGGGCCTGTCTAACTATCGTAGCTTATTAATTTCTATCCTTGTGTAATGTTTTGCTTTGCCTTCACTATGTTCTTAGTATATGCTTGTAACCGCCTCTGCTAGCGACCATTACCTACAGTGTCGATTAAGAATCACGCCTGGAATTCTTCCCGCCTTGTAAGCCCTAATTTTCCAATGTAGTTCTTGCCATGCATACCTAGCGTTTCCCGTGCACCCCTTATACCGGCAGCTTACTGATGTGGCCCTTGTCACCAGGAATTACGTCACGGTTTCGATAACCGAACCGGACAACGAACCTGTCGCAGCACCTGAGTGGAGTGGCCGAGCTGACGGAACTACGCCTGGAAGACGGGAGCTCGCCAGGGAAGTGTGGAGAACTAAGCAAGTGCTAAAGACCTAGGCAGACCCTTCAATTTTTTTTTTGATATACCCACATACCTTATTAATTCTAAACCTAGTTTTATTTCTCTCTTGTACACGTCTTATAATTGTGACAAAAGTGAATGCAACCAATTATTTATAGGTGCTACTGCTGTAGCTGATATCAAGTTTGTTGAATCTTGATTTAATACTTTTGCCTTTATGTGGAGTAATGTATGAGACAAATCTATGTAGTCATCGCCTGTTCCAGGAACTTGAAACTCGATAGGTCCATCATCAGCAAGAGATGAAATTGGTTTATAATGAATCCACAATCCATTTTCAATGCTTGTTTGTGTAGACGGTAATGCAAACAAATCTAATTCTGACTTAACGCACTCACAAGAATGATTATGAAGGAAAGACATACTTAATTTGAAAATATATCTTTGATGTTTTTTGGTTTTCGACCAAGTTTTTTCGTAGCTTTCACTTTCGCTGTTAGTGGTGGAATGAACGAGGCCAATCGTTTTCTTTTAGTTATATACCCAGATCCTGTCATGTTAAATCGATCAATTTTGTCATCAGCCTTTCGTTTTAAGTTCGTACTAACTTGCTTTAGACGATTTTTTATTGAGGCTTCCATAGGACGGGCTTGAACCATATCTGATAAAAGTCCTACTCCAGCATTTAATGCCTCCTTACCAACCACTCGAACACCACTTGAAAGTAAAGGTAAAACTGATCTAAATAACCCTCCTAAGAAGCTCCCAATACCATGACCACGTTGGTATGGTGAACCCTTATAAATTACTCCAACTCCTGATCCAGCTTGATGAGAATAATAATTTTCGTATGGACATTTATGATGATCCTGATGAGAATACATTATTATAATTTGTGGAAATGTAGTTTAATACACACGGTTCCAAACTGGAATGGGATTTTTTGTCCTGTGCTCGATCTTATATCTATTTCTAACGTATCGAACTCTCTTCGCATAACAGGTAAGTAGTGAGGTGGAGAGAAAATGTGCATTTTATTCGCACCATAAATGTATTTTGAAGGATCTAATGAAATGACTCTTAATAGCGGAGTCATAACATCACCCACAATCTGAGGATCGATAATATCGCAATATAGAAATAGTTGTGATGGTAACCCTAAGTGTAAATTAGCAGGACACTTCCCAAAATTTCTGTCTAGGAGATTTGTATTTGGTTCATAACCTAGTTGTAAACTTAATTTGGGTGATAATGTTATGGAAGTTATATTTTTATCCAAAACAGAAACAGACACAAATTTTGTTATTTCATCATAACGAAATTTCAAGTTCTCTCTGATACTATTTAACGTTTTTAAAATATGTTCAACGTTATCGTAGTTGGTAGCGGGAATATGTTTTTTGTAGTACACTGTTGATGGTTTATCTTCATTAGGCATTATCATGGTTTTTGTGATGTATACAACATTTTCATGATCTTGAACAGTAAACATGGTGCATGGATATTGAAACTCGACAACTCCAACCGACCATTCACCTTCTAATTTCATAACTTTTGGTAATTTTGTTGAAAAATTTGTGGTCTTGTTATCAGGAAAGTATTCCATTGAACTATTGCTGAGCAAAGTTAAATAAAAACTTTCTTTATTCATATTTCTTGTAAACTAGAAGCTAAAATCCAACTGTTAAATTTATCTGGATAACCTCTCCACTTCACTAATACTTCTTTTCTGTTACCCGAATAACGAGTGCCAATTATTTTATCTATTTTATATTGTGAGGTGGGGTTGTAAGTGACCTTCTGTAATTCTCTTTCATAAAAAGTACCAACTATTGGTTCATTTTGTAAATCAGTTATTGTATAAACAATCCATGGAGATCTATCAATTATTGAAGATATAATAAATATTTCATCACTCCAATTGGATTCATATCCTTTTTGAAAAACATGTTTATATTTAGTTATTCGAACATAATCACCCACGTTGAAATTTGGTTTAGAATTTTCTAAAGAAAGTTTGTTTGATCCTCTATCATAAAGATTAGTCCAAACTGTCATAATATTGTTGGAACTTACATCACATGGGCACATCTTAATACTCGAGTGAATGCTGTGATTATAAGAGTATATTAAATCTTGTAAAACATCGACATATCTATAAGTATTATTATGAGTGAAATAACGCCACATTTTCATTTTTAGAGTTCTTTGAAATCGTTCAACAATACTAGCCTTAATATCAGGATTGTTAGTGGTATAGTAATTTATCTTTTTGGATTTAAAGTATTTTTGTACATCTTTTGAAATAAATTCTGTACCTTTATCAGATTGTACGTGAGTAGGTGTTGAATTACTTTCAGTAAATATACTTTCAAAACATTCTTTAGTTGTTTCTGAGTTTTTCTTTTTCATTGGTCTTGCAAAAGCATATTTACTAAATACATCAATAACACAAAGTATGTAGTTGAAACCATCATTATATTGAGCATAAGTTCGCATATCACTTAAATCAGCTTGCCACAACTCATTAATGTTTGATAGAATGTACCTATTACGCGGGAATTTTTTCCGAATGGGTTTATGTAGTGTATATGTTTCTTGTGATTGTAACCATTCCTTTACTTGCTTTTTATCCATTTTCTCCTTCATAGCTTTTGATAATTTATCAATACTACCAAAACCAGCGGTTAGATGGATCATAATAAATCCTGTTAATTTCTTCTAGTACGGGGTCCATTTTTCCCAATCGATCTTTTTACGTATTTTAGTTATAGATCTTTTATCTCCACTGCTCGGTGTAGAAAACTCTTGAACTTCAATCTCAGAGGTTTTGTTCAGATCTTTTGCTTGAAGTTGGTTAATAAACTCACATCTCTTTGGATTTCCAATATAAGTAAGTGGTACTTTAATATCTTTTAATGCTTTAGCAAATCTATCCCACCCTATCGGATCACTTTTTTTAAGGGTCTAAGTGAATCATTTATTAAATCAACAATATTACTTCCTGGAATTTTTTCATTATCAATTATGACTGTGCCTTCATTGTCCCAACGTATTTTACTTTTACTTATTCCAATTAAGTTTAATAATGACTCACCTTTTTTATTATAAGTTTTTGGAATTAAACTGAGTATTTGTGTTGGTGAATACAGTGGATTTGCTTCACTTTCTATACTTTTAATAGATCCTTTCTCCTCTAACAAAGATTCAGCATCAACTGAACTTTTTAGATCTCTATCTTTATTTTTAAAACCAATTTTAGATCCATTTGAATCTTCATTAGATGTATCAGAATAAATTGGTAATCTGAGTGGTTGACGATCCTCTTCGGTAAAGTGAAGGTATCTTTGTAGTGTTTGTAAATATAACATCCACTTCTTTCGGTCTTCCGTCTTACTATTCATAATATTTTGCATTTCAATATCTAGTCGAGACAAATTACTAGTAACCTTATTTTCTTGTTTTAATTTTTCAATCAATCCAGGTTCAATAAGTATCATTTTCTTAGCATTTTCCATGTTAACTGGCTAGTCCACTTACTAATCCACTCAATATTGCACCTAATATTATTGGTAAGAAAGCCCCTCCTTTTTGTATAATAATATTTTTTCTTAGTTTATGTGTACACTTATGCACCAGTTTACGGAGTATATTTTTGTGTTTATTCAATTTTTGTTTATCTTGATCTTTGAGAGGTATCTTTCCTTGTAAAACGTTATGAATACATTCACAAATACAATTTATTTCTTCTTCATCACACGTTTTAAGTAACGCTCTTTGATATTTTGGTTTAAGCGTATGCAAAGCGTTTAGCAAATGTTTATGCGTGGTGAGTCGACGATGCATCATTTAGAAATGATTTGAATTGTTTGATTCTTGGTGTATTTAAACTCTTTCGTGGGGACGTAGACTGTGCAGTAACCATTAAATGGGAATACATTTGTCTTGATACGACAAAAATCATTTGTATTCTGTTTTAAATCTATCATTAAATATCCATGCGCTTCGAAAGTTGCATCCCTGTAGGCGTCTTCAATGAATTTTGGGTTATCTGGTGACACTTGACGTGCTAAATATCTTATTTGAGTTTTATCTCGAGGGTTTTTAAAATAAATTATATAACTTGAGTTTAAAGAAATGTCTCTTTGACCTTTACCTTGATGAAATAAATTTTGTGTTAAATAAAATACACTAAAATTCCTGTGATGACTACCTTTTGTAAATATATCCACAATTCTTCCATCAGACTCTCTCATTAGATCATCAATAATAATAAGGTGTGGGTTTTCACCATCAAACATATTAAGATTTGGAATTCCTTGATGATAGTTAACATTTGGTAAATTATATAAAGGCTGCATTTCATCAAAGCACCATGTGATCTGATTAAAATCACAATTACATATTTCTTTAACTGATTTTATGAAATTTGTTACAAAATTTGACTTCCCACATCCACTTGGTCCTGCTACAATAGCAGTAAACGGATGGATAAAGTGATACATTTCACACGTCTAGAGTTTTAAAGGGGTGAAATAAAAATGAAAATGTCGGTGTAAAATTACTATATATTGACAAAATTATATACCTAAAACATATAATTTGCGAAAAACAGAATGTTTTGTATACTATTTCTAATACATTTAGTACTTATCAGAAATAAAAACTACAATTATTTTTTGCACTATTTACAATCAAACAATAAATTTTAAATGAACTATTATATAATATTATAGTAATATCATAATTTTGCAATCAACACAAATTTTGTATATACACACAGAAATAAAAGTATTACACTTAACGTAATTTATAATGTCCCCAAGCCAATGTATCAATGTTGTTGTCCATAATACATCGTTTGGTATCATTATATGACAAAGATGTTTTATTTATTTTTTGTGTAAAAATAGTGTGTTTGATTGACTTAAATCGAAGCATACTACAATATAATACATTTTTATTAAACAAACACGATTTGTAATTTTCCATATTCATTTTTTTGGTAACACTTTTGTTAACTCCTTTTGCTTTTGCTATAAATTTATCTTCTATTTCTAAGGCATACATTTTTGATCGCAACCCTACAAATTCCTTCAATACTTTACCATTATTCTCATCTTTAAAAAAACCTAACTTTTTTTTATTTATTTTTGGATATCCGTAAATATTATTTTCCGGGTAATCTGATGTATCGAAATAGTGAAGTAGATCTGGTTTTATATCCTCATAAAAATTATCTGTAAAAATTTGATATATCAAACTATCGGTATCGGTGTACAATAACTTAATTTTATTATGAAACTTTTTAATCATGTAGTTATAATGAAATTCATACATAAGGGTCTTAGATATATCTAAAATACAAAATCCTAAATAAATCGGTTTATCATAAATTAACTTTGTTTTCCGTAATTGTATTGCGACTAAATGTTCTGAAAATATTGATAAACTATGGAATTCTGGTTTTGCAATCCAATCCTGAGCACCTAAAACTTTACCACGGTTATCCCAGTGAGTTAGTAGTTTAACGTTTACTCTTTTTTCAATATTTTCCATAGTCTTACCGAAGACAGAATTATTCATTAATTTAAAAAGTCTTTTTCAAAGTTTGATGTAGCTAACGTTCTCAAACTAGTATTTAAGTCTATGTATTTCTTTAACCAAGAACTCTGTTTAAATTTTAAAATTCTATGTACTTTCATTAATTTAATCCCCATTTCAACGCATTGTTTTAAATTCCTGTAATGAATGATGTATTTATTTTTATTATTTAAATTAGGAACTAATTTAGATTCTTTAGTATTACCCACACATATGTTTTCAGGACATAACGGAAAGTCAGAATGCAAATCATGAAGTTCATCAGGATATTCCAAATCAACTTCTAAAACATAACCGAAATCAGAGTTATCCGAAACATTATAATCTGTATTAGAATCTACCCATTCAAAACCACCAACAGGAAGAGATTGAGACATTGCCCAACCATATAAATTATTCGCATCAAAATATGTGAGATATGAATTAGGTTTTTCGCTATCATAATCTTCCATGAATTTATTATTTGCTCTAGCAAAACGATTGCTACACTGAGATATACCCCTCTAATACCAGCTTTAAAAAAGCAACTTTGTCATAGTCTGTTAATAATTCTAATTCTATTTTTGTAAATTTTAACATTGCATCCCAACTTAAACCTGGGGCAGTATAGTAATGAGCAGGATCTAGTCCATAAGTTTTTATACAAAGCTTTCTAAAGTTTTCGAATACATCAGTCAAAAGTAAAACATCAGTTTTTAAATATAAATTGGAATAATCAGACATACTACTACACTTAAAATGTTGCCAAATATCTTTTGCGTGATTATAATCATCATTTGAAATATTTGAATCTGTGAGTGAACTATAAAATTGGTGTTGATCAGGAAGTGATGGATGTTTCAAGCAATCACTATTACACATAAATTCATAAGGATAAATACCTTTCCGTCTTAAACGTGAAAAATCTTCATTATTAGGATAGTTCCTTTTTAATTCTGTAAACTGATCATCATTAAGATTTTTAGCTAGTTGATCTAAACTACACGATAAAAATTTCAGTGAATCTACGAATCTTAAACTTACTGGTTGATTATTTATTGTTAACTGTTTTGAAAATGATATGTATCGTTCTTTGTTTTGTGGAATAACTTCAACTTTGTTATCATCGAGGTTTAATGCATGGACAATGAAATGAGCATCGTAGTGACTGAGGTTATGTAAAAATATTGGGATATGACGAGGGGTTCTGTACTTAGAACTACACACTTGATGTGCAACACCCCTAAAACTACCAGTGTGCCAATCAAAATCGTAAAAAAGATCTTCATTTAACTCAGTTTCACAAATATGACATATGTTTGAATTTGAAATTTTAATTTTCTCTTCATCTGATAATGGAACGGGACATTTTTGGAAACTATTTTTTTTAACTATTGCTTTCACATCTTCACAAAGGCGATTCATAAACACTTGTGCATAGTTTGACCCACTATATGTCTCATATTTTGATAATCTGTTATCATATGAACATTTAATGTAATATCCAAAACTATACACTTCATGTTTTTGAATATTAATTGTACTAGGCTTGGATGGATCGTTACTACATGATTCTATCGGATTCAAAAATGCCTCAAAGTCTGCATAAATCACAAACGGCATTTCCAACTTTTTCGCGAATTTATCAAATTTTAATTTATTATTTGAGGTTGCTTTACCAAACCAATCCTTTTTGGAATCCACACCGTTTGGTAATTCTGTACAAATGTGCGCGCAATCATATTGTTGATGGTTATTAAGTCTTTCCTTTGATGGGAAATGAAGTAAACATGAATCACATATACAAACTGCATGATGTTGTCTTGATATTTGTGAACTTACTAATCGCGATAAGTTTTTAATATAACAGTAATGATTGTTAGTACCATTCGATATATATAGTAGGTTAATATGATTAGGTGTACGACATTTTGATAAATATAAAGGACCTACAACAGAATTACACTTTTTTTCTTTATTATACTCTAAACCAAAAACATTAATACTAATATTGTTTAATTTCTCTACTTTTGATATATCTGCAATTTTAACCGGAAAAGAAATACCAGTAAATTTTAATTTATTTCCATGAATTGCGTAAGATGCTACCCGATCTACATTTTTACATACAGGATATAAACCGGAGAGTAATGCCCATTTGAAACACATATTATCATTATTTTTAACATTGATTACAGCTTTTTTTGATTTAATATCTTGAGGAAGGTTGATGTATGAACTACCACGTAGGGGGTTGAATTTGTTAACATTCATATCTATGTATTTAATTTGATTAAGACTCCAACCACTATCTTTTTTTTCAAATTGACAAATTTTACCGACTACTGTGTCTATTAATGATGAATAAAAAATATTTAAGTCATCTCCTTGACATATTATGTAATTAAACGTTTGAAAATCAAACGTATTTTTAATATCTTTAGTTTGTTGTATGAAATCAGCATGCAATATGAAGTTTATTTTACAAATTGTGTGTTGTTGAATACATTCATTTATCAAAAATAAGATATCGATTTTTAATGAATTTAAAAACGATTCCGGCGTTTCAAAATATTGCCCTGATTGATGTGTTTTACTATTAATTCTATATGTTAAAATTCGATTGCCAAAAGCGGTTTCAACAACTGTAACATTCGTTAATGAATTATGTGATTTTAAAAGATTATTTTTATGTGTATTGCTTTTTAAATGGTTGTTTAAATACCTTTTATTAATATAAACATGACATTTATCACATTCCACCTTATTGTTGTCAACGTCATTGGTTTCAATTGATGATGTAGAAGCTCCTTCGTCAAATTTTGCTTTCTTGGTAACCTTATTTTCATCGGCAGTGATACCTTGTTTGATACCTCTTCCAACTTGTTGTTGGCTGTAACAAAAAAGAAAATTGTTAGACAAATCTTAAAATAAAACATTAATACAATAATATTTCTTATTGAGTTTGTACTTCTAATACTTACATCAACGTTGTTTCAACCATCAAACATTGATTATACAACTCATCATCATACGATGAATTGAACAGTTCACGCTTCTCCATTTCACCACAAACTTTAGACAGCTCCTGATTGAATTCACTGTTGGATTGTTCTATATTCTCCTCAATGGGTGCGGAAAAGAAAGAACTGATGCATATTTCACTGAAGTTTTCCATTTTTATAATAAAGAAAAAAGTATGTAGCACAGTAAGTAACAGTTAAGTGTTTTGCTAGGAAAGTCATCTAAAAATCTAATGAGTACACAGAAGTACTTTAAGTAAACAGAATCACATTCACTAATCCACTAATGAGTGTCATTGTTAAAAAAGTATTTTTTAACTTTTTCACTTTCTGCTATTGTCTTTGTAATATTGTATACGAGACCGTTTGTGTTGTCGTAGATGCTATCCTTATTATTCTTTACGTAATATTTAATCCTCGTGGTAGCGTGCTTCCAGTGATCACTAATTGGAATCTTGGATAGTTTCTTCATATCATACATTTCAATTTTTATGAGATGCGTCGCTTGGTCTCCGTCGTCAGAATTTGTAGAGATGTATGATACGCCATCTCTAGCAGCTCGTGCCACAGTCGACGATAGCAGCTTCTTCCTTTTTATTTTTGGTGTCACTTCAAAAAATTGATCAATCGGTTGCGATTTCCTTTTTCCTCCATCGTCTGTGTTAATAACGACGATGTCATCACTCTCTTCTTCGTGTTGGGGAGAGAGTGGCGAGTAGTAATACTGTTTATAGGTATTTTCATTATCGTCTGCGAAGTTGAATGATCTCTGCAACAACAGAGTTATCACGTTAATATCAATTTGTTTACACTTAATCTGACACACACACGTTAGGAAACAACAACAGAAATACAAGTAAGTTTGTCAATAGAATAAACACTTACCTCCATGACCATTGATGCGTTGAAGTAAGTAACACAAACGTAGTATTGGTAGACGTACACAATCCACTGTGGTCAAACGACCATAGACTGACTGCATGACTGCAACTGTTCGATCTTATATAGCACCATTCTTATCTGAACTCTATGAGTCAACAAATTTATCGCACATCGCAACAGGCATGAACTTGTTTTGTGATTCCCAAAAGAATGCGATTTAATATTTACAAATCACTATAATTGAACATTCGTATGACAACCATTGAATAGATTAGTACTGTAATAATTTGTTAATAACAGTAATATCATGGACACACTAGAATTACAAAAGCATATGAAAAAGATTCATGTCAGTCTAGAAAATAATGTTTATGCTGCTAATAGACTACCTATGTATACACATGTACCAACGTATATAATATGCAATTTGGATGCGGATGATAAACCAGGGTCACACTGGATAGCTGTACATATCGATGCGAATGGCATCGGTCAATATTTTGATTCATATGGACGAACACCTGAGCGATATCATCTTCAGTTTTTGAAAAGGAATTGTAAGAGATGGGACTGGAATGTTGATAGGATTCAGAATGATTGGACTTCAGTTTGTGGTGAATATTGCTTAATGTATTTGCTATTTAAGTTTCAGGGATGTTCAATGCATAGTTTTACGAACATATTTACAGGGAACACACTGTACAATGATATTTTTGTGGATGAGATGTTCCACTCATATTTTGTAGAAAAAAGTAATAAATTAATTAGAAAATTAAAATGAATGATTGTGTTTTATTGATGACATAGGAAATGAAAGATAATGAGGGTTACCAGTGAGTAATAGATAAGAACGCCAAAAGGGTGTTCGAAGTATAGATAAGAACAATGGAGCGTTGATGAGGGTCAGGAGCACCGGAAATGAATGAGATAACAATAAATGGATTTGCAATTGATTTGCATAACTCCAGAACCACGCATCCTACGCAAAAAAGGACTGCAGAAACGTGATCAGAGCATGCCAAAACCTTTTTTTTTTTTTTTTTTTTTTCTTAGGATTGGTGCGACTGATTCTCCCGGATTTGACCTGTCAAACGCGTGAGCCAGAACCGGTGAATCATCACTACTAATAGCCCATACGAATTGTAGAATTTGGTTGTACCTCTAGATTAAATGATACGGCAGTTATATCGTCAATAATAAAACTTAAATAATAATTACTAGCATCATTAGCCGATTGGTCGCAAGTGCGACTGCCGGGCAAGGGGTCTGGGCTTCGATTCCCAGGTTGGACAAAGTATTACTAGGTTTTCTAAAATAAATCTCAGTAGTAGCAAGGAGTCTGGAAATGTGCCCGTTATATGGCAGTAGGCTCACCGTCTATTATGGGACTCATAACATAAATAGTGAAAATTGGATGTTACATTGTACAGTGGCATTAAGTGCCGTAATGTGCACCTCTGCCTACCCCTTCGGGGATAAAAGGCGTGATGTTATATGTTATATAATAATCAGACCAAAGGTTTATGAGAGCGAGGGAGCACACGCAATGACCGCTAGTAGTGTACTGAATGCTCGACTCGACTAATATTAATTAATGAAGAAAGGTAAAATGCGCGAATAAGCATAAGTAAATTATACCTGTGAATGGTTTCACCGTACCTACACAAATAATCGAGTCGATCTTCACAACCTGAATAGGTAGGTACTCACTCAGCCAGGAACATAAAATACATAGTTTCCAATTTTGAATTCCTTTGCAAATCGGTCGGTCAACCAGGTGCTGCACAATACGTCAAAGATTCGATTCATTTACATCTCCTCCCACGTAACTTCCCCTAAAAGGGGAAAATGGTACTTTTGGGGATTATCTAATAAGTAAAAATTTCATTTGTTCCCAAAATGTCTTTTTATGCCACTACATGTATTTCATTCTAACATACTTGGGCTGGTGTATACTTGGGGTTTGAATGAAATAAACAGGATATAGTGACGATGACAGCATGAAAAAAAATTAAAAATACTTCGGGGACAAATGATATTTTTACCACCTATCTTCCCTCGATTTTAAGTCGTAAAATTCCCATTTTACCCATTTGGGGTACGAAACATTCAATCCGTGTACAGATCAATCCACGCATTGTTGTCCCGGGTCTGGGTGTCAGTCGCGCCCAGGTCACGACACAGAAAGAAATCCTAGTGTGATTCCATATAACCGTTCTGAGGTCCTTTAAATGCATTCTATGACGCAAAATATTGCATTTTGCTCTACTAAAACTAAATATATTTCGAATACAAAAAGATTTACCTTGTTTTTACCTGCAATAATTTATTAATCTAAACAATTACCAATTAGTCTAAGTCAAAGCTTTTATTTCTTGAAATTCTTATTCCTGATTAATATTCTTAAATAATAAGGTACTTTTGAAACTACGTGCTCGTTTCAAAGTGTAGTTTCGAACATAGAAGTCGTAGAAGAACGAGCGAGAAACTCTATAGTTACTCTTAGTAAAACGCTAAAAATGTCACAGGTACTTATAGCACGGTAACGCAATAAATAAAAGTCCAATTATTTCTTCATAATAAGAGGGCCATGATCCCTTATATCCCTTCTAATGAAACTAGCTGTGATTGTTTACTATTAATCAAAGGACTCTCGCCGTAAATGCAACTATAATAAAATAAGAGTACATAAATGTTGGGTTGGCAAATCACTAAAACTTGAGTTGAATACAGCGCCATCTGTTAGTTACATATGGTATTAATCTGATGCATAAATTACTGTTTTCGTGGACAGATGGCGCTAACACAAGTTTTATAGTTCTAGAAATGTATATATGTACTATATAGTTCAAACGAAGATGGTTTTTTTTTATAGGCTCACCCCCTATTACATGGGACTCATAACATAAATAGTGAAAAGTGGGTGTTACATTGTACAGTGGCATAATGTACACCTCTGCCTACCCCTTCGGGGATAAAAGGCGTGATGTTATGATGATGTTATGGTTTTTTTTTGTATTCTATAGTAAAGGCCATTTATGGAGGAAGGCTAAAGTTTATAAAACATGACTTTACGGTCAATAGGAACCGAGCTGAGCGTGTGGAACCGCGCGGCAATTGCTAGGACAAAAACTATACTTAAGAAAAAAAAATTAGTTCAAAGTCTATTAACACATAAATCAGAAGTTTAATTTTCAATGAAAGTTAAAAGTCCATGCATCCACTTTATTAAGAAAATTTTGTCACTTAGTGAGCACATTGCCGTCACAGAGACAATAAGAATAAGAATAAGATTTTTATAATTATCTAATGCAAACACTACTATACAATTTTTGAATTGCTTAAAATCTTTAACTTTCACTTATCTGCGTTTGCTTACTATAACTATAAATAAAACTCACACAAATATTAAACCTATTTATTAAACTTAAAACACTATGTAAGGGTGTCTTCAGACCGAATGTACTCTCCGACATCAGCTTGATGGAATACAATAGTGGCTAATGGGTCAGCATGTCTACATTCTGCCGTAGTCCTTGAAGCTACTCCAAAGCCTATAGGAATGTCAGACATAGTGTACACTACTACGCCATGGTGCTTCGGTGTGTTCTCTGTTATGCGGCCAAGACCTGGAAAAAGGAGAATTAAAATAAGAATTTGATTGATCTTCAGTAGCTATTACATTTGTATAGTCTCCATTTAGGAAGTTAAGAAGAATACACGATTAAAAATACAAATTAGTTGCTAGTAATAAAATAGTTTAAATAATAGCTTCACGAGCTTCTGCCAAAGGCTTTGGCCGCGGTCACGAGTGCATAAAACAGCCTCTTATCTTGATTCCTTCAGCCATTTTGATAAGATAAAGTATCAAACATACACAAAACTCAACTTTCGCATTTATAATATGAGTAAGATGACAATTTGAAAGTTGCAAAACAAAGAGTACCAACTGTACCAACATAAAAATTGTGTCACAATCATGGTGCAATACTATTCTTACAAAATAAAATGGGCCTGTTTCACAACCATATTTTGCAGATAAATAAAAAATTCTTTATTTCCCAGTACCCATAAATCTAGTCTTTGCATCTAACCTAACGGGTAACCGGGGCTCCGGCTCGACGTGCAGGAGAAGGAACGGGATGGTTTTTAGTCAGGAAGAGCTCACACTCCCGCCTCACCCAGGCGGGACCAGTCATTCGAATATTTTCCCCCGTTAAAAAAAAATGTGTACTACTATGCATATAATTATATAAGCTTCTATTTGTATGTGTTTTAACTCGTCGAATACTGGTTTTGTACACACAATTATAGAACAATAGGTTGCGGTCACCGGTGACCGCTTGGTGTTTGACAGTTTAATCCATTATCCATAAATTAATACAGATCGCACAGAAGATTTGCTCATAGCCTTGGGGCTGATTGCAAATGTATTTGGAAAAAAAAAGGTTCTTTTAATCTAGGTTAGTATCAAACTAGCAAACTAACTAACTAGCAACTAACTACAAATGCACAGGGAAGCTCAAGGGAGACACGAGGCTCCCTAGGGATGTGCTGTAACATATGTTGCACTGTGGGGGCTCTAGGGCAGGTCTGTTAGAGTCAGTGTCCCCTACAGGTGCTAAAGTTGGTCACTGTAGTGGTTTTAGTGAGGTAAAAATCCCACACTCCCAATTCTCTCCTGCCTTTATCTTTTAATGGTTTCCCCGGCATCAAAAAAATTACAAAGATGATATGCCAGATTTTTTATATAAATTATGGTCTATATTCTAGCCCCCAATGTGAACCAGGCCTTAAAAGTAACCTAACACATTTTACTCACACTACTAAATAAATGAGTTAGCATGGCAGTTCATTTAACTAATCCGTTCTTTAATTGTAATAATACTAATATCCTATCCTATTAAACTAGTCGCGGAGAACCTAACAGATAACCGGGGCTCGGGCTCGACGTGCAGGAGAAGGAACGGGGTGGTTTTTAGTCAGTAAGAGTCTGACACTCCCTCCCGCCTCACCCAGGCGGGAGCAGTAATTCGATGATTTTCCCCCCTTAAAAAAAAATCCTATTAAACTGTCAAACAAAATGAGAACACAGGTGACCGCAATCTATTGTTCTTTAATTGTGTCTATAATGACGGTACTCAAAGGGTTAATATTATAAAGCTTCTGCCCGCAAATTCTCCCTCACCTGTGGGTTATTTCACCCGATGTGTTATTTCAGTCTATTATCTACCCGTTCCAATTTTCATCTCAATCCCTTCAGCCGTTTTGACGTGATTAACAAACAAACAGACTAACACACAAACACACAAACTGTCGCATTTATAATATTAGTAAGATGTGACTGTTTGAGATGATCCATTTGAATGTATGTTTATTTTCTCATTCAAAACAAAACTATTGGATGAAAATTGGTACAGAGTACTAATGTACTCAATATGTAAATACAATGTGTAACTCCAAACTATAATTAGTCTGGAGTTACACATTGGGTAATTTTCATGCATAATAACTATACAAAATTCTAGCTTCCCGAATAAAATAATCCTACAAGGGTCTTACTTCAACACTTATCTAGTATATACCAATAGTCAAAGAGTTAAATGTACTTACCACTCTTAATAATATGGTGTCCATACAAGAACTGTTGTTCTGCTGAAGGCTTCACCCATATTTTGTATGGTGCGTATGGTGCTATATATGTCAGTGCAGTAATGTGCAACCTAAATTTGTTAGTCTTAGTGAATTTTCCAAAACATGTTCCAGCTGCTATTAAGTTGTCTGGTTTCACAGTCTGTGCTAAGTGTAATAGGCGTTCAGATATGTAGTAGACACGGTCTTTCTTCTCTCTAAAGCAGTATGTGCCATCCGGTCTGTCTATTAGTAGCTTCACGTTCACTCCAATACTGAAATGTAAAAGTTAAGCATTGTTTAAAGATATGATATGAATCTTCGCAGAAAACTGCTACACAGGGATTTCCCACGTTTATTGATTGTAAGATAGGTTATAATCACATTTATGAACCGAAATATCAGTGCGCCACACGTTGGATAAAAAGATCAACAGTATGTCGTAATATTTAGTATGTATGTGTAAATTGAAGTTAAGCACTAGGTAAAACTACTCACTATTTTGTTAGTTTCTCGAATAAAATTCGAGTTCGTTCCTCTGATAGTACTTTCATTTTAATTTATAACTAATTTCACAATAATAATAACACGTGCGTATCCTTCTATCACAATGACGTATGTTATGGTTATTTTACTTTGACAGTGTTACAATTTGACAGTTAATATATTCGTTTCGAAACGCCTCAACTAAAAAATCTGTTTTATCATGAAACGTAATCTTTACTTTATTTTTACCAATACATTTAAAAATTGTTGAATAACGATTTTCATATATAATACGGAGTGTATTATGCAAATTCTGCTATTTTTACTATTAGTTTTACAAATTCATATTTCTGAACGAATCGTTATCAGTCTCTTGAATGAACCTTAAAGTTCATACTTCACACAGAAATCACAGATCAGTCATTGACTCATTCCAATCCAAAATCTAATTCATTCAAGGAAATCGTTCCCTAGTCGCCGAAGAAAGAGGAGGTAAGTACACTTTGCAAATTAATCTACGGTTAGTACAGTCCCAAGTAATTTAGCCGTTTCCTACACAACTTGTTTAAGGAAAAATTTTTGTTCTGACTATTATAGAAAGAAGTGTTCTTTTAGGTATTGAGATAAACATCTGTTTTTGTTTGTTGACCCTGAAATAAACAAAGTGAATGCGTTTTGTTTCACTTCACGTGACGAAAACAAACAATTAACTTTTATAGACGATAAGGCAATCTGTTTAAAATAAATTAGGTATAAAAGTTAATAAGTTCTTGAATACGTAAACTTCTAAGAACTACGGTAAACAAAGATTGCAATTTTTTATATTAGTAATATTTAATATACCGGAATACGTGTCTGCTAAATGGATAAGTAAATAATAGGTACCTACTTCAGCGACACCCCTTTTTTTAATACTGTGTAATTAGAACACCTTCCTATTTTTAATACTACTTATCATTCAGTAATATTTTTATCTTCTATGGACTGACTTATCGTTAAAACATATTCTTATCACATACCTGCCTAGACCTACCCAGGCAAATGCACTAATTCGATGTTATACAGTGATATAGGCTAAATGTATAGCTACACACGGCTATTTAGTAATAATAATATAATAATAATAATAATATTTTATTATTTAGCCTTTATTCAGACAAAGTATTTACATTAAAATAGTTTGCAATTGTGACTCTGGTGAGTCGTTGACGCCGACAACTTCGTCTGTTTGCCCAGCTTTGGCAAAGGCCTCCTCCATGTCTTTCCACTCTGCTCGGTTTAGCGCTGTTCTAGTCCATGTTTTTCCTGTTATTGTTCTTATATCGTCTTCCCATCTTTTGAACTGTCTGCCTCGTTTTCTTTTCTATTTCTAGAGTACCAAAACACTATGCTTTTGTTCCATTTTTCGGAGCCTCTTATCGTATGACCTGTCCATTGCCACTTAAGTTTACGAATTCTGGTCGTTATATTTTCTATTTTAGTGCTACGGCTATTTAGTAGGCAGGTAATAAAAGTAAAAAATAAAGATCAACTCAGCATAGAGACTGTAGCTATTGTACCTATTAATTTTTAACCAAGCCACATCTTCTGTAAGCATTAGTCGGTTCAGTAGCCAACCAAACCAATGGCTACTGTTTCTGTACTGAACCAACCTGTGTTTTCTTATCTGCATAGTAAATAGTTGTGTTTACCGTACATTGCAGAGCCATATTAGTCCTAAAGCAAATTAAGCATGTAGCTAGGGCGCCAGGTTATTAAGAGGTGTCGAACGACATGCGTGCCTAACTGCCAGTAGAGTGACAGTGGCGCCAAAAAAATCTAAAATGTTTAATTAAAATCTGGATAACTAGCCACATTTTACCTCAGTGTCGCATTACGCCGTCAAGTAATACTTATAGTAAAAATACACAAAAACACATATTAAGTGTAGGAGAGCCATGCTTCGGCACGAATGGGACGGTTCGACCGGAGTGATACCACGGCCTCAAAGAAAACCGAGTGAAGCAACACTTGCGTTGTGTTTCGTCGTGTGAGTGAGGTTACGCGACGGGCGACGGGCGATGCCGATTACTTACCATCAGGTGATCCGTCTGCTCGTTTACCATATACATATACGTATATGCCATAAACAAATATAAATATACATATACATATGGGCGTTTATCCGTAACCAAATGTTGTTTAGGTAATCTATCTACGCCTTTATATCATTGGATTTTAAAATAACTCGCATCAGTTAGTTCTTAGTGCACATCACATATGTTGGGCAACTCTATTAGTTGGACCACGTGCAAGGTATATAAACCTATTTATTTATGGATACACATATGGCTTCATACACTGCGCACATTTGAATAAACATTGCACTTAGCTAGAATTGCCAAATGAGCATCGAATTGCAAATTCTTGCGTAGATATTATTATATGCACAGAGCCGAACTTGGTAGAAACAGAACCAGTGTAAAGGCTCACAAAAATCAAAGCCAAAAATGTATATTAAGTACTACCAGTTAATAAAAGTAAACATATACAAATATATACATAGTAATATTAAGGTCTTGCCTTGTAATCCCTGAATTGGAAGTCTGAGTCTGAAGCGCATATTTAACAAAACACCAACTTTTCGCTAGATATAAGTTTAGTCTCATGTAATAAATAATCCAGAGTTTGATGCATCCCTGTAAAAGGCTATCCCTAGAGGCGGATTAAGACTTAACCCATATATCCCTAAGCGGTCACCGGTGACCGCTCTCCACAAATTACATTATAGACCTTAAGACGTTATTTCCAATGTTTAGAGACAACTTTTGTATGAACAAATTTAGGGGATGAATTTCAACGGTTTAACCTCTGGAGGAACGGTCATCAACTGTCAAAAACCGTGTTAGCCTTGGGCGCCATAAACAAGATGGCGGCGGAAATATTTCTATTGACGAAAAAAATTATAACTACATAATAAAACCATATTTTATTATTCTGTAAATGAGATATTATTAAGGGATATATTTCTTATCTACCTGGTATCAAAATCAAATGGTCATCGATACAGAATATTTGCTCTACATGTTTAAAATTTAGAAATCAAGCTGTCGAGTAAATTCAAAGAAATATATGAATACATAAACAAATCCGAGAAACAAGGGCTTGTGTTATCTGAATATGTAAACAATTAGCCGAAAAAGCTTGAGATGTTTATAATAACACCACTTGAAATTCGACCCGACTAACCATAAAAACAACTAGGGGTGCTACTCTTCACTTTTTGTGATTTTATCGATAGTTGTATTTTTTGTAAGGGATTTTGGTCTAAGTGAATAAAAATACATAGTAATGAAAAATTGTGTTTAATTTACAACTAGCTGCTGCCAGTAGCTTCATTAGCGTGAACATAGTAAAAATAAAAAAATATTCTGGGTAAATTCGTAATTCATAATATAAGCGTGAAAGAGTCGCAAATCTCCTTTGAACATACATAATGAACTTTCGCGTTTATAATATTAAGAGGTTTAAAACCATAACATTGTCAATTTTAAACTAATAAATTGACCTATAACAATATGAGATGTTGAACCAATAATTACGATACATACTAATATTTTCAAGTTTTTTTTTCATATGTATGCAAAATGATACTACAAACACACACACATCAATCCATATAATTTTATACAGTTTTAAAGTTAGAGCAGTTTAATATTTAATACAATAAAATAACGTTATTCATGGAAAAAAATTTCGTCCTTCCACACATAAAATGAATTGTAAAACTATAACAGTGCAATAAACTCGTTGAGTTAAAAAGACATTTATTTTAGATAGATAGAACACTTCTTATAATAATATTCGAAGTATTTCCACAACCAGGTACATGCACACAATACACACAAATTGTATAGTCAGAAGGCTGATTATGTAACTGTGAATAAAATCATGTAGATGAAATGAAGAAGATTACTCTCAGTTGGATTTTATTTTTATAGGACTTTATTAGTAACTGAGACTGTCAATCTCTTATTCACAAGCGTAAAACAATCTCGAAAGTAACAATTTTATGATTTCAATAGAGCACTGCTGTAAAAAGTTCACAGCAGTCAGAGATACGTAATCAGCCAGCAATTCAATAGTAAAACAATCTATAAATGTACAATAAAATCCCCAAATATTCTCCAAACACAAACCTCGCATTGCACTCGGAAATCATAAAATACCTATCATAACATGTAGGCATCCTGTACACTCAAACCTTACATTGTTTTCCATAAAATAAAACTATTTGTGAATATTTGGAAAGAATTGAAATAAGAGTAAGCAAAGCATTACTAATGTGACGTATGGTATGATTTAAAACAATTCGTTATACACAGTGGCACTTTGCAGGTGTCACAGCAGTATGGCGTCTTTTGTGCCTTCTTATTTCGAAGACACACAACGCAGCGCTTCCGGAAATTACGGTTAGCTACTGCTGCGCACTCTGTCTGTTCTAGCAGAACAGGCCAATGTGTACAACGAATTATTCTCGGCGGCTGTTGGTGCGTAGATCTACTGGTGGAAACAGTAAACCTACGATTTTGTGGACAATGTGAAAGATGATTCGTGAGAATAGAAATTTTTTAAGTGCCACTGCTACTGTGCAGAGGAATGCGATAGTTATTCGTGCTTGGCACTCTGTTGGGCACGTGCGTCTCTGTAGCCTGGCGCCAAGCAATTGCCTAGGGCTATGTACTATCCAATATTTATATATACTTATGACGACTCTGACTATACCATAGTCTTAACTTACCGTATCGTCTATGGGCTATGGTACACCACACATTGTAGTATAAGTATAAGTGAGCTTACTCACTAGCACTTAATTCGTTGTATTTTATTAACATATTTACTGTTTATTACGATACGTCATTGAATGATTCAGAAGGCATAAGATGACGTATCCCCACAGATTATAAATGCTAGTCATTTCCGAGTTTGAGGTTGTATTCTAATGCTATTAAATTCCTGATGCGATTAGACATAGAGGGCATTTGCACTAAGCCGACAAAGGTCATACAGTTAACATTTGCTAAATGCAACAGGTGGTCGTACGTGTTCATGCTCATATTTTTATAGATAACAAGTTTATGAGCTAAGCAGCTTATATTTCACAACACGATTTACGAATGTAATACTTAACGATACTCTGGTTTTCCTGAATCTATAGGTGACATCTAAATGTAAAGGTAAAGGTAAGGTCAGTTTAGGTCCCCCTCATGTTAGGTAAGTAACTCTGAACTCTATTAAAGAGGTGATTTACGGGTGGTTGGTAAAACCGGTTATTTTTCCTTTTTTTAATCAAATAACAAATACGCGTACCGGTTTGTAATTATTTTACGGTAGTGCATGCTACATCATTATTGACGTCACCATCTTCGTCATTTTATATCGCGTACGATGACGAAATGAGTGACTGACCTGATTAGGTAGGAAATGAGTAAGTGACATAGCTTATACAGATTTGTTTTTTAATGTTTCCTTTATTTTGGGGAGAAAGGCTAAGTGTGGAATAATCAAGAATTAACCTCTTATCTGTTGATGTATGAGACACAATAGAATACACATTATGTCTCGCGTAGATCTGGGTTCTGGCACTTCACAGAAAAAGGACGTCAAACATAAACCGTGATACCTTAACGCAATGCATTCATCATGTTTATAAAAGATTGGAAAACATACTCCATAAAAGTACTTGTCTTCTTTGGATATAGGTCAAACCAATCAAGGTCATACTTACTTACAATAGCGTCGACCAACCTTTACTTACATACTGACCAATTTTGGTATAAAGTACAACTATACCTACATACTTTCGGAGTCGCGGAGAACCTAACGGGTAACCGGGGCTCCGACTCGACGTGCAGGAGAAGGAACGGGGTGGTTTTTAGTCAGTAAGAGTCTGACACTCCCTCCCGCCTCACCCAGGCGGGAGCAGTCATTCGATGATTTTCCCCCCTTAAAAAAAAATACCTACATACTTATTTCAATTCCTTTGGGGATATTTGACTGATTACAAAATTTCTGGAGTACAGGGGCGGATTAAGAATGTGCAACGCCCGGTTTTATTTAGGGGCGCTAGTTTGTAGTTACGTAGATTAGTTTGCCATGAAATAATTTATTTCATGTCGGCTTTCTGTGAATACTTATCACTCCGGTCGAATCAGTTCATTCGTACCAAAGCAAAATAGAACTAAATTTTGTAGTTTAGAAACGTACAAAGGCGAAAAAATAACAATAAAACACAAAGCACATTATGATTTTTTTTATTTCAGTAATTAAAAAAATAACGTACCCTAGAGCAAGGAGGTCGAAGTGTTCAGCCGGTGACGCCATGTTTGTGTAAAGGGAGCGGCCTAATTTCGGCCTCCTTCGCAAACACACCCAAAAAACTTTAAACGTATTACTTTGTACACCTTGAATTATGTTGATTTCGTTAATTTAATAAATATAGGGCACGCCATCGTATACATTTATAGATAATTGCTTTATTACTCATTTAGGTTAGTGTTTAATATTTTATCTAGAGGTAGAGTTTTCAAGTTCTTCGCGGTGCCTCTTATGATAGTAATCGGTAAGGTAATGATGGTAGCCACCGGGGTGGTTTTAGGCAGGGAAGAATTCCACAATCCCTAGTCTCTCTCTCCCCAAAAAACTAAACGCCTTATAAAGGCATCCCCTCGCAAAAAAACCATTCCAGCGTGGCTATCCTGTAGGATATCAATTCCTTTGAATAATATATATTCTTGGTAATAGAATTTGACCTCTTGAGGTGGTGAGTTGGATCGCATTCTCGCCCGTTATTAGTTGGGATTATTTTCACAACCAATGGTATAGCGGACTGCGATCGAGTTTACTTTGATCTTTCGAATTGAAACTTACAGAATAGCCTAACAGACCCTTTTGTTTTACCATACATCGGGATCGGGTACCAATCCGACGTATGGTAACTGAATTCTGTCTACTGCAACGGGAAATAATAGGTGTAATGTGAAATAAATTAACATAACGTGTTGATTGATAGTTACAGTGTACAGTGGCCAGTACTTAAATCAACCTACTCCATTCTGTGAAACTTATTTATTCGATTTCCGACGTTATATCAAAATAATAAGGTTGAAGATATAATAGAGAAATTTGACAGAAAAGGATAGGTTGACGTGCTGGCATTGTACATAGGTATGAAACCTATTAGTATCTCGCAAATGAAGTTAAAAATAAAAATAGCTTACGTAAGTATATTAGATTCAGCCGTTGAACTTCATTGAAAAAAGATTTCATACGACTCGTGCCTAAAACAGAAATAGGTAAATTGTTTATGTAATTAGTTAGTGTACACGTAGATACGTTTCGTATAAATAACTACGCGAAACTTGTTTTAAAAGTTTATTTAGAAATGTTTGATGGAATGAAACTGAATTAAAAACTTTAATTTTTATGTACCTACTTAAGTAATTTTATTATTACCATATATATATCCCCACGCGGTCACCGGTGACCGCTCTCCATAACTAGGTACATTATAGACCTTATTTCCAATGTTTAGAGACTAAGTACTTTTGTATTAACAAATTTAGGGGATGATTTTCAACGGGTTAAAGCTACATCGTCGTAGTTTACACACATGTAGTAGAATTAATATTTTCTACTAGCTGACCCGGCAAACTTTGTACCGCTTAAAACTTGTTTCTCACCTTTTACTACCTACTAGACTAGACTTCCTGTCGCGGAGAACCTAACGGGTAACCGGGGCTCCGGCTCGACGTGCAGGAGAAGGAACGGGGTGGTTTTTAGTCAGTAAGAGTTTGACACTCCCTCCCGCCTCACCCAGGCGGGAGAAGTCATTCGATGATTTTCCCCCCTTAAAAAAAAAAAAAGACTAGACTTCCTGGAACATTTCAATACCAAAATTAGCCAAATCGGTTCAGCCGTTCTCGAATTTTACTAACGTACGGCAATTAATTTTTATCTAGGTATATAGATTTTATAATATTACAATCGAAAACTAACATTAAAAAACTTACATCAATACTTTTTAGTAACCCGTGTTGTGTAAACAAAATTTAACAGTAATCCAGAGCCGTACTTAATAGTTAACATTAGTGGCTTTTTCATGATTGGCTTAGATTTAATAGTTAATAATTTACATATTATTAAAAATTATATGAATAAATATTAATATTATTGGAATAACTAATTAATTACTCGTATTATATTTGTCGTATTAGTCTCAGCCTGTAATGATAAGTGTAGTGTGTGTGCAATAAAAAAAATATTACTCACCTTCAAATGACAGAAACTTCAAAAAACTAGTAAAACAAATATGCTCAAAAAGCGCTAATCTTATCTGATACCGAGACCGAATGCATGTTTTATGTTTATTTTCTTTATTACACTCGCTTGTTAAACATAACTGTCATTGCATCTTTTTATCAATTCTTAGATAATACATTTTCGATAAGGTATTGTATTGACTGTCAAAGTACATGCAATGTTTTATAAAAAAAAAATCGCTACATCTTTGCCAAACAATAGTGCATCTGATTAAATATAACGTTATCGTACGTATATATTTAAATTATGAAGAATGCTCACTTAACATGTGTTAAGTAAATGTCTTACCATGTGGTTAGTTAAAAAAATGCTATTTATTGTTGCTATACGGAATCTGGTTGAATGAAAAACAAAATCGTGTTGAACCTTTTTCTGTCTATTACAATATTACAATTTAAAATGGCAAAAAGTCCAAGTTACCGTATTATTAAATTGTCAAACACCAAGCGGTCACCGGTGACCGCAACCGATTGTTCTATAATTGTGTCTATAATGACGGTACTCGACGAGTACAGCAATCGGTGACTAGTTTCATTTATATATTTGTGTAAATTAGCAAACAGGATAATATATTTTATTAGGCATAAATGTGCACAGTACTGCATATTCTTGTTGTTTCTGTTTGCCGAACTTGATTTTGACCTCTGCGAAAACTGATCATTTGTATCCAATTACGTATCATAGACTAATTTCCTAAATATAGGGATAAAATTACACACCATTTCTTACAGACTCAACTTTCTTTGTTGCAGATCCATATATTAAACAAAAACACAAAATCTACTTCATTCCACGTCGATTCGCTGTGAAGTGAAGACGCCAGATATTTTCGGAGCAATAACCCCCGAACGTTGAGTGCAATCAGTGGAGTGCAGTGATTTGTAACAATGTTTAATTACTATCCGAAGAACTTTAAAGCCAATGGCTGGGGTTGGCATCGGGCTGCCAACGCTTCTAATGCCGTGAAAGGCTTTCTTAGTGGAGAACGTGGAGAAGGAACCGAACCTCTGCTGGAAAGTACAAGTCTCTACCCGAAGCTGCCGACTGAAGAAGATACGATGTTTAGTACCAGCATGAGGCTGTATCCTGCTCTTCCAGCTGAAGAGTACGAAAGCGGAGCAGTGGAAGAAGTCATCGAGGAAGCCTGTTCTGCCGTCAACGTCAATGCAGTTGTGAGTACTTTTGATGTTTTATTGTTGAAACAATATTTACGATTACGATACAGTGAAACTGTGTTTAGTTCACTATTACCGTTCTATCTATAGGAACAAGGAAATGACGTTTTGTTCTTAAAGACAAGCTCTCTCGTTTTATTATATTCCTCTTGGCAAGCTTAAATTTTTACTACGTCTGTAAAACAATTTTATTTTACTTACCACGCATGGCTCGTGTTCGTACACAAATGATTCAATGAATTAAGATTCTTTGTATCCATCTTTAAATTTTGGCACAATTCATATCTCCAGGTTTATAAAAATCCTTAGAAGGTTGTTGTCCTTTACCACGTTACTTGCTAAAACAGGTTTTCTTTATAAAACTGCTATTTAAAGATTTCTCTGATCCTTTTTTCTTTTATTTCCAAGCATACACATACTGTGGAAGTCAATGTAAGTATTTGTAGCCAATCAAAACAAATATGTTTTACTTATGAGCATTGTTCATTACACAACTTCTTCGGGCATCTGGTCTCTTATTATTAGTTTTTACCAACTTCAAAAAATGGAGGAGGTACGGCTAATTGTTTTTTTACAGTAATTATGTCCAAGATTAACTTTGTACCTGTAACTTACAAAAAATTAGTACGTGCTAGATTTCGAATCACATTCAAAAATCTGATCGCTTCGTGATTACGAACTGGAACAAAAATAATAATGACTCTAATTAGTCTTATGATTACTCTGATATCTTGCAAACAACGCATTCTCTCCAATCAGATAGTGACTAAGCGGGATTTCATCTCTGAATCATTTTTGTGACGTAGTAGTTAGTATTAGGCGCCATGTGCCATTGACTTCGTTTAGATCAATAATCTCCCACGCCTGATTAATCATGTTGAACTTTTACATTGTTCGGGAAATTCAAAAGTGTTATGACGATAATAATTTTTTTTTATTATTTTCTGCACTTTCCACTGTGTTAGTTAAGTTTTATTGGAACTAGTTGGAAGTCAAAATGGTACATCATACAAATAGTTAATTTATAATTTAACAATTTCATTTTATACACTTACTAAATCGTCCATGGAAGTGACCCGAAAATTATTAGCATTATTCATACATAATATACATATTTTATAATATCATAATGTTATCATATGTATGTTTCTCACACTTCATAATTATCATTCTCTCTCGTGCCCACGAAGGTCGTTCGGTAACTTTCGTACGAAGTTTGCGACTTCACGAACTGTTTATTAAATATTTAAATTAATTTTATTTGTTATTTTATTATATCCGTCACACAAACACATACACACACACAGAATAAGGATATACACAGTATAAGGAGATGTATCACAACAAATCATCGGAACTCCAATTTTAAGATTTCTCCTATAAAAAGCTACCTACCTACATTATCAATGTAAGATGTAAGCTACATTTTATTTCTTTGTCCCTTTGGGAATGGAAATATAAAACTCGCGCAATTTATTATCAGCAACCATGGCCAGTGTCAAGCAATGTCTGGTAGAACAAGTTTTGACCTGTGCTAAATGCAAGGCTCAGAAACTACAAACGAACTTATAGTTGTTTATAGCGGTTCATATTTAACTGAATGCGGTGTATATGTCACGGACACATTATGACATAATAATGGGAAGGACTGGTAATTTCATGCTACTTCAAATTATTATAATGACGTCAACTACCCAAATACACTATGTACCTACGTAAGTACGGCACTCGAAGTCAGATGTATGCAAAATACCTAGTTCACAGGAAAATGTTGAGTATTTGCGAAACTTTTTATCTATTGACATTGTAGATTACGGTTTGCAAAGCAAACATCGATTTTTCCAATAAAAAAAGAAGGAACTCGTCGGCCTTTAATGCAGTTGAAAAAACTGTAATTGGGATTTGAATTATTAACTTTGATCGGAGTTTGTTATTTGTAAATAGGGATATATGTATTTGTAATAGTGGGACTATAAAACACGATATTTTGTAATGCTTATCTGTCCCTTCAGAAAATAATAGGACTGTACTTAAAATCCATTTTAAAAACTTAATCTTACTATAATCACTTCAAACCTTTTTCTTGTGTAATTTCGGATAGCGTCATCTAACATCTGTTTAAAGATCAAAATTAGCAACGTTAACTAGTCACTAGGGCTATTGGCATCACTCGTGAAGAATGCGACTAACAAAATAAAAAGGGAATTTATTTATAACTTGTCGGTTCCAGTGGGCGCCTCGTGTGGGAAAACCGCTGGGCCGTTTTCAACCTGACACGTGATTTAAGCTTGTAGACTTTGCCTTATTACGGGCTTTTCAAACAGAATTTTGAGCTGTATACAGGAAAATAATAAGGACTTTAGAAAGACTTATTAAACTTTCCAATTAAACACCACTTGATCAATTTTGTTGTTTTAATGTAGATTTATTATTATTCCATAATGGGTATTCAGTACAATAGTACTGCTAAATATAGCAGGTTCAGAAAAAGTAAAACACTTTTTACCCATTCCAAGATCCGTTATTCAGTAGTTGCAATATTCTATGTCATGAGTAGGTTGACTAGTTTAGTGTTTAGACAGAACCAACTAGATTTTCAGTGCTTCTAAGAACATCCTGAAAACATTATTAAGTTATTAGTTTCTTAGAATTCCTGTATTTGTTGAAATGGAGTTTATTCAGAATATTCTAAGACACTGCACATTACTCTCTAAATTAATATCATCATAAATTACTAAATAGTTAGCAATCCGCTGAAATGCTTTTATTTAGCTCTTGTTTATTTTGTTCCAAACGAAACTTGTCTAGTAAGTACCTACCGCGGTGCATCTGATGTTTCTTATTTGAAAAGTCCCACACACAGACTATATTACCTCTATATAGAGTTTTGAAGATTATTCACCTATTGCATCCGGCTCTATTTTGATGGCAAAAATGCTGTTTATTCCATTCATGAAAAAAATCTTAAAACAACTTCACTCTCGCCAAATTGTATGCTGTAGGTACACTGAATTCGTTAGTTAATTAGCCTTTTATTAATGTACTCTAACTATATTGATATATTTTCTTGATTTTCAATATTTCACAAATGAAATCCCTTATACTCTTTGGTAAAGATATTATTTGTATATGTACCGGATGGTTTTGTAATCAAGTATTACGAATAACGATACATTATAATCATGTCATAACAGTACATAATAAATCCATACAAGCAAATTACCTGTATGCACACCCACATCTATCCGAAACCGGACTTCGACAAAAACCGACGTAACATCATAATTAATTATCCGTCTACTTCATAAAGTCCGTCAACACGGTTCAAGGTAGCTAGCAAATATGGCCATTTTGTGGTTAAAACCTCCTGTACCAATCTTTATTGATTATTCGACTGATTGTCGAATCACCAAGTTAACTTTACAGTTGTTCACGTCACTAGTTTCTTTGTAAAATTGATCCGTATTGAGATTTTGCGAACGTTTTGTTAGTTTCATTTTTGTCCACCTGAATAGGGAAGTTGGTAGCACTGCTGAATGATCACGTCAACAATTTGTTTAATGGGTAGACTTGGTCGAAATGGAGGACAAGGCCTTGTACCCGTTGCAGGAAATTAGTGAAGCTGGTCTGGTGCCAAATTTTCTTTATTGTGTCCAAAGATAATAGCAAAAACCTTGTAATTCTAGACCAAATGTGGTATTTCAATGGGTCTGATGCTTGGTTACGTAACTTTTGTTTAATTTTTACTAGATATTTATGAGATGCACCGTTTGATTGTGAGTTGTATCTTGTATACAACTAAACATAGTGTGTTACTATCTTTAAATGTTACCAAATGTATTCTCATAGTTTTATGTGTTTTTGTCTGTTCATTCATAAACTGCATGATTATAATACCTAGATAAATGTATTCGTTTACCTCGTACAATTCTAAAATACTCACATTTACACGAACATGATGTTTAACTTAAAACAGTGTTCATCAAAGATTCTGATCATTAACCATCGTAATACGTTTCGGCCATTTTCGTCAGTCGTTTCCTGCCATAATCGGAAACTGGTTCGTCAAGGCAACTACTGTGCTTACCTACTTATTTCCATTTTGAACGTAACAATGAGACTTTTTAATCTTAAGAACTTGTTTCAATTATTCAGACTCTTAGTTCACTTAAGATGACCTTCACGCCAAAATACTGTGGAAAATCTTAGAAGTTAGGAAATTGTAACATTTAGGGCCGATTTTTCAATCATAAATTAATTCTTAACTAACTATAGAATAAAATTTACATTTGTCAGTTTTTAGTATGGAAGAATTGTCAATTATTCAAAGTAATTCCTCACTGAAAATTTATCCGGCGTTGGAAAAATCGGCCCTAAATAAAAAGTTTAAAGGCTATACCTACTTTATTTTTTTCTTTATTCTTTTATTCTATAAAAAAATACTGATGATAATACCGACTGCATCATTGTGAGTTTTTGTATCAACATCCAATAACATTGTCTAATTTGGAGATTGGACGCTCTTCTACTGGGCAACAGTGCTTGACAAACGATATCGGTTAACAGTAAGAAAAATAAAAAATCTGATAAGAAGTTTCAAAATTTATCAGAAAGACACAATAACATTCTACATTTTGTGACCTAGACCGAGTATCTTAACTTTCAAATAATGGTTTTATTCAATTCTCTGACCCATAAAAAGGTCACATGCTTATACTCACAAGCTTATCTCATTAACAACAACATACAAGTATTAGGGTCAAGAAATAAGACTCGTAACGACTTTCAATTACTAATTTAATATAATTTTACAAATTAAGCCGAAACAATCGACCGAACTTTTCATATCCCGCTAAAAGTGTGTATGTGTATGCCATGTTCTACGCAAACATTCATCAAAAATGAGCTTCACTCAAATAATTTACTAATTAGCTAAAACTTTCATATTTTTTGTAATAATAGTAAAATCATTTAAATAAAATAAAAAAATAACTAACTTATTAAAACATCTACAAAATAATATTTTAATAATATCTGGCAAGCATTTTATTTACGAACATCATTTAGCAATTTGGCTGCCTCGTTGGCCGAGTGGTCGCAAGTGCGACTGCCGGGCAAGGGGTCTCGAGTTCGATTTCCGGGTCGAGCAAAGTTTTTAAGAATTCTCAGTAGTAATTCTAGTAGTAAAAGGCTGGAATTATGCCCGGTATATGGCAATAGGCTCACCCCCTATTACATGGGACTCATAACATAAATAGTGAAAAGTGGGTGTTACATTGTACAGTGGTGTAATGTACACCTCTGCCTACCCCTTCGGGGATAAAAGGCGTGATGTTATGTTATTTTATCATTTAGCAAGTGTTGCCATTATATAAAAATATACTCTGCATAACAAAACCTAAAGGAACTGAAGTATTTATATAAGAACATCATTTAGCTAGCGTTGCTATTGTATAAAAATATTATACTCTGCATCTATAACCTAACACAAGTTTGTACTACTCAGTACCTACCAGATACGTGAGGACTTTGATTAAATATAAATGACCTGATGGGCTCTACTATAAACATACATATGTAGGTGGGGAAGTGACGGCCGTTTCATCTCATTAGGTATTTTTCCCTCCACGTAGGACTAGAAACAGTGAAACATGCACCTATTGACAGTGGAAATCTATAAAAAAAACTTCTTTAATTTTCAATTCAAAAAGTAATGAAGTAACTGCAAAAATTTAATGTACTTTTAGCTTTGATTATTTTTATTAGAACTGCAGAACCTGAATTTATGAATTATTAAGAATTAATAACAAAGTACCGATATTTAGTGACTCATTTAGGTAGACGTTATTATAAATGATGTCAGCTGCAATGCACTATTTACCTAATTAGTGTCGTGTTGACTTCCTTAATCCGACCCTGGATTTATCATTTCATGAAGTAGGTACTAATTGCTAAAGAATAACGTTATTATAGAAATTGGTTGTAAAACTTGCGATATTTATATTATTACGCATATATTTTTATTTTATGTATCTTAACTGAAAATGTATAATTTATGTTATCAATGAAAATATTTAAAAATATAAAATATTAACTTGAGCGGAACTTTAATTTTGAATTGACCGAAGTGTTACAAGATAAAATATTTACGTAAGCTCACACTCACACTTGCACAATTTAAATGTTAAGGTAACGAAAGACTTCTTTACAATTCCCAAATTGCTAAAATATATTTTCGAAGACGGAAACCAAAACACATAAACAGTAGATAGAAAATCAATGCTACCAGTTTTAATAGGTGACGTCATTCTCTGCGCTGGCAATAACTTGCTAGCTATACGACTAAGTTTGAGAGATCATGACTTCATTGCATCTCCTGCTCTTGAGAAGCTCTTCTATTTAGTCGGTTTATATTTCTGTCAGTTTTGCTGAGACAGTTTTGGGTACGGCTGTTCTCTGATTTTAAAACATAATTTAATATTATTTTAATGTAAAATTAGCTATATTTGTGTGTGTTGTGTAGTGGAATATTTTGTTGTGCTCTGTGTTTACTAGTTTTCTCTTGAGATTCATTAAGAAGCATATTTTTCTGCGACATTTGATACAATGTTTAATCATTCTTATTAGATTCTTAAGATTTTTCAGTGAACTTCGGCATAACGATGACCTCACCTATTTTGTAACAATGCGTAGTTTCTTTGGCCGAAAAATACTGTGTTCTAGTGAAATTACAATGTGTTCATAGATTTTTACCACACGTATTTGAAAGTGCACAGCTGACCTACTTATTATTTGCTTTGGTCCAGATTCCGTAGTATTTTTGCAGCCGGTTTGTGGGAATGTGATCTCTTCGGTGTACTCAAAGGAAACATTATGCAGGCTGTATTATTTTTAATACCCATGTGCAATTATTCAAGAATACCAATAACATGGAATATAACTTTTTTTATTTGTACATAATTATTAAAATTCAGTCCATTATAGCAATTAAATATGTAAATTAGACTAACTAATATAATTTGAAGACTAATTATATTAATAGAAAACAAGTTGTGGAACTCTTGTTATAAAAAGTTCAGTTTATCTCACATTATTCTGTTTCCAAATATGTTGGCAGGTACACCAGTACTTAAAAACACCATTTTTAGCTATGAACTACTTTATTTTACTCTAGAAAAATTGAGTGGATATGTACAAACTACCACTATTTTAAAAACATTTACTTAATTTTGAAATCTGTAAATGCAACACACAGTCAATTCAACTCCGGATGAAAAAAATAAAATGTTTAGAAGTACTTAATTAGTACACCTCCACTGATGACATCATTAAAAAACTGTGTAATCATAATCTATGGCCTTCATAGTGCTTCCTACTTAGTATTGTGATCACACTAGGATGAATGACTTGTGTCCAGTGCCATTGATTTTTAATTTTAGAATGTAGTAACTGTATTTGTGTTTGAAATAGAACTTTAATTTCATATTTTCATTTTAATATGAGTGCTTATGAAGTTATTCTACTTTATTATTAGTAATTAAGTATGATACAAGAAGGAAAATAGGACATTCAGTGCTCAGTAATTCAGTAATTAGTGTTTACAATTATTATAATTCTTGAGGAATTGTTAATGCTAGCTAGCTGGTTGTTATGAGTTGTTTGTTAATCATAAAAGTGTTCATTGTATGATTTTTTGTCCAATATTGTATACTTTACGAGTATACATGTTTGTTATCTAAATAATTATTTACTTGAACAAACTCGAAGAACTTCATTTAAAAATAATTACCTGACATTTTAATTAAAAAAAACACAGAGCACAGTAAAATAATTCCTGTTCTAATTTTCCACACAGCCAACTCCAAAATGTCTTAGCAAAGTGTCAGAAAAAAGTATAGAGAGTAGTTTGTGAGTGAGTGTGACCACTATGGGTCAAAATGGCGGCATGGACTTTGGCGCCATGCTGCAAGGCGCCGGAAAGCAGCTACTCAACCAAGGAGGCCAAGCGCTAATGCAATATGGCGCCCAGGCCTTGGGAAACATCATCAATGAGGTGTTCCAAAAGAAGGAGGTGGAACAGAAGAGGTTTCTACCGAGCATTAAGAACTATAAAGTGGTAGGTGCCATTTTTTAAAATACAAGTTGTTCTAGAATGATAAAAAAGGATTAAACACTGAATAAATTAGCAGGATAAATAAACTTGTGAGCGGACCAAGTAATGCGCATTTGCATGGCAAGAAATAAAATTCTAGATTTCAACGAACATTCTTCCTACTCACACTCAAATTCTGTACAAGGCTATCTTACAATTATCTATTGCTCACCTCACAAGGTGCATGTACTCTGAAATTATCATCACTCAAATTATTTAACGTGTGGGTCTTAAAAACAGGCAATTGCCTGCCTACTCAGTTTATTGACTTAGGTGAAGCATTTCATTTGTATCTTATAACAAAGGTATCAAATGTGATGAGTAACAAGTATCCTTTGAAGGATGTACTATAAATAACCGTTTTATATATAAATAAGGCATTATTTTTGAACGGTTTTGTTTGTCTAATTCCAGCCGCAATGGAAATTATTCAGTTTTGCTCTATTATTTGCAGTTTCGTTGCATAATAAGTTACTCCGGTCTATTATTTATTATGTACAATCAACTCTTAAACATCACATAAATTTATTGTATGCTATATCGGAGCTGAAGAATGTTTGTTTAAGTGAGCTGATCTCAGGAACTACTGACCAGTAGTTATTTGAAATCACTACATAGTATAAAACAAAGTCGCTATCGCAAAGGTAGAGTGATTCTTAAGGAAGGTTTATTTGTATAATAAATGCATATTGCACATGCGAAACCGGGGCGGGTCGCTAGATGAAACTTAAAATATTACAATCAAAAATATATCTAGATATTTTGAAAAAGCCGAAGTCTAAGCAATGGGCATAGCATATCATCGATGTTTTTATTAAAAAAATCCAATAATACCATATTGTATTATACCTTATCGGAAAGCTGAAGAAGCGTAGATATTTTTAAGCATATCTGCAGCACAACTGTCATAGACTTTTTTTTCAATATCTTACAAAGAAAAAAAACTTTTCAGAAATTTATTTCTTTTTTTAACAATTAGTCGTCTAATACGATTCAGTTGGTACAGTTAATGGCAGTTGTGGTGTTTAAAATAATGGAGCAACTAATCTGCTACACAAAAAATACAAAAACTAAAACATTAGAGGTACAAAACACAAAAAAAGGGGACAATAGACAAAAAATCTGGATTTTTTATAAAAAATCTTCAAAGTCCCATAACTTGAGAACGATTAAGTTTGGGCTAGGGGGTTCCATAGTCAAATCAGTCAGAAATGATGGCGACTACCACCTCTTAAAGGATTTAGGTCGACTTAACCTGTAACCCTGTATACAACATTTTCGTCAAACGTTTGTCACCAACGTATGCGTACGCGCCATATACAGTTTATTCACCGACGTATTTTAGAATCAAGATTTCATTTAAGGCCAACTTAAACTGGTTCTGTGTGAATCATATTTCAAAACATAACTTGTTTAGTTTCCACTAATTCATATCAATAAATGTTTAGTGCCATGATAGTATCACAAGAACGCTAGTATTCTTTACAAAGTTGGTAATAATAGTAGGTATAGAAACAGTAGTTTTTTTAAGGTGGGAAAATCATCGAATGACTGCTCCCTCCTGGGTGAGGCGGGAGGGAGTGTCAGACTCTTACTGACTAAAAACCACCCCGTTCCTTCTCCTGCACGTCGAGCCGGAGCCCCTGTTACCCGTTAGGTTCTCCGCGACATAGAAACAGTAGTTTAACACCGTATCTTGTAGTAGGTACTTAATTACTGTTGATTATCAACGAAAAATCTTCTACAAATTAGCACTTACATGTTTTTTACACGTTCTGCTTATTCTAAACTACCTATTTGTCGAATTAAAACAATGAAAAACGTAGGAAGGGTTCGTATGATTTGCGCTCTGCATATTTGAACAACTGAGTCCTATAAAATAAACAGACACCAGAATAGTTATGTCACATCAAATTAATCTAATGTCTCAAACAATAGGGTATTTTACTGTATTCCAGAAAAAATCTAAAACTATATTATTGAAATAGCTTAGGCAAAAGGCAATCGGTAAGTGTAGTTTTAGTTCATAAAATAACAAAAGGAATTTTTAAATTCAATTCAAACTTTTCAGGTTTTTTTATCTGTTCTATATTACCACGAAATAGCAGCCATCTTGTTATTACGTCATTCGCCTATGTAAACAAAAGTGACAGCTTGACTTGTGTTTTCTTGCATGAAATCTGGAGGGTACGCAATCAGGTTTCAATCGAATCCTTTTTACTGAACCCATTAATTTATACTTCAGGTAATTTTCCATGTCGTGTTCCAACTGAAATATAAGTCGTAAGTGAACTATTAGCATAAGTTTTATTTTTATAACCTCTAAAATATTATCTTTACACCACAATAAATTCATTGCAATGGAAGTTATTGCAAATGAAAGATACTTTAGATGAATAATGGATATAGAAACTTACATCAAAGTGATCTTCACAATAGTATATACGGGATTTATTGTGTAATTGACTGAGATCTCTTCCGGCAACTTCGAACCAAGTTTTTCTCATATTTATGTCGGTTGGCACTTCGATCCACAATTTGTTCGGTGTTTTAACACTAGTATTCCTGCATTCCGGAACACCACACCAACGATAAGTCGAATAATAGCTCATATTAGAGAGAAAAAACAATTTAACGAAGAATAACAACAACAGCTCAATGTTTACATAGCAAACTAAGATCACGACCATAGAGAAAATATGGCGGCCTTTACTTTCGTCAAAGCGTGGGAAATTTGAAAATGTAAATTTTAAATGCATTTTTAGGGTAGTTAGCGATTGAATAAAAATTTTGTATTTTTTTTAGTACTTCACTAACACCATAGAATCAATTTGAGAGACTTTTTAAAAATGAGTAAAATACCCTATTAAAGATATTAATGATCTTAATACATAGAAACAACATAATGACATGAGCATAGTTCAAAGCAAACTCATCCTTACTGAATAGGAAATAAAGGTGCAATTATGACCTGAGATAGATAGGAATATAGGAAACTAGCGACTGATGTGGTCCACTGCACTTATAGAAGGGAACACTCGTCATTATAATTTACTAATGACACCCGCACCGTTTCACCCGCTGTGCAGCTCATATTGATCGTAGTAGTGTAATGTTTTACCTATAGCATAGTCTTCCTCAATAAATGGGTTATCCAACAACAAAAAGAAATATTCAAATCGAACCAGTAGTTCCGGAAATTAACGTTTAAACAAACAAACAAAGCCCTTCAGCTTTGTACATTAGTATACAGATAGATTAATGGTCCGGTTACCAAGTAAATTGCACTCAGCCGAGCTATGCTAACTACGTATCCCAAGAGACCATATACGTGTGGCTCCCCATCCGACCAGAAACAGACCCGAGCGTACGGCGCGTCGCGTTCCGCGCGCGCCTCAAAGAGCCATCAGACCACCACAGATGGGGCCCAATAGGGCCGATGCCGATTCGGAGTCGCGGAGAACCTAACGGGTAACCGGGGCTCCGGCTCGACGTGCAGGAGAAGGAACGGGGTGGTTTTTAGTCAGTAAGAGTCTGACACTCCCTCCCGCCTCACCCAGGCGGGAGCAGTCATTCGATGATTTTCCCCCCTTAAAAAAAAATAAAAAAGAGACCATATACGTTTAGTATTATGTATTTAAATTGCACTATTATGTACATTGGAATATTCATTCTATGGAAAACTTCTATCAAAGTGTCGTTTAATTAAAACGACCACAAATTAGTTATTCATAATTAGATATTCGTTTTGTGATTTACTGAAGACGTATTTCTGTCTCGTAATTTTCAATTTAATTATAGTTTTGTAATTGCCCGTTGGCGCCACTGTAGATTAAGATCAGCTAGGCTATTTTGTCAATTCGAATTCGAACTCAAAGTGAGTTCGATCGCATTCTCGCCCGTTATTGATCGGGATTAATCTCACAACTTCCGCAATCGAGCTTAGGTAGGTACTTCGAGAGTTCTAATTGACCTTATAGACAAGAAACCCTAGCATACTAGAAAGTCTGAACTCTTTAGAACTCAAAACTCACAGGTAATGACCACAATATTGACAAAACCTTTATATAATTAGACATTACTAAAGGAAGCATCGTCATCATTCATCAGATATAGATGAATTAAAAGTGATAATCACACATTGCTAATTGCGTATTGCTTCTACCGTCCAGGGCAACTTAGAACACTATTTACAAAAAAAAAAATCGCCTCCCCTATGAGTTATTCCAAAGGCTAGATAACTAGCAGTAATTGCTTTGTTAATTAATCACGTCACAAAATATTTCGGTGACAACAAATTCTTAATGTTTGCTTAGATAATAGTTAATGCCATTAACTACTTGAAATTAAATAGAAAAATAACATTCAGATAACTTTCTAGCATTTCCTAATTAAAAGGGTTATTTCCTACTCAAATCGAAGCCAAGTTTAACAATAATATTGACCGTTATCTGCAATACACTAATGATGGCTCACGGGGATCGCTTACTATTAATTATGTGACCTGTACCTAAGCATTGATGCTTGTCGCGGAGAACCTAACCTAACCGGGGCTCCGGCTCGACGTGCAGGAGCAGGAACAGGGTGGTTTTTAGTTAGTAAGAGTCTGACACTCCCTCCCACCTCACTCAGGCGGGAGCAGTCATTCGATGATTTTCCCCTCTTAAAAAAAAAAAAAAAAGTACTTGTATGTCATTCGAGCAACTATGGCGTGTAAGCACGACCACATATTTTTTTTATTATTTATAATATTTCAAAGTTACCTCTGATAGTGGTGGAGACACATTTGCTATCTATTTGAGAACAAACAATAATTATGTCAAATATAATTATAATATATAATACGCAGGCAGTCGTTGGCAGTGTCGGCATAATTTTATTATTGAGCATTGAACATTTTCTCTTTACTGATGCTTCAGTTAGTAGTTAAAAAAAATCCTAAACAAAAGGATTAAAACGTTTTTGTCCAGCAAATGCAAAACATCATCGATATTATAGGCACCTTTTATAAAATACCTACTTATTTTATATGCTCTGAGTCAGACGTCACTAATTTAAAATTAGCATATGCCGTATTTAGTATTACACAGCATTCGTCTAGTAATTACTCGAATTATTCATCAATCGGGAATGTACAAAGGATTCCATTAATGCCTGTTTTTGCGCAAGACAAACATGTGGCTGTTTGAAGGTTTCTTGTCTGAATATCTATGTCCATTGCCTTTAGCCAAACGCCACTTTAGCGCTTGTCTACAGAGAGAGTAGAAATCAAAATGTATGGGGATGACACTGATAAGTGTCAAAATTTACTTCAATTCCACATAATTTGGTTTTCTATTCTACATGTAGACAAGTGCAAAATGGCATTTAGCTACAGCTGCAGATCAGAAAAGAAGTAAATGTAGGAGTTATGTCTATTTCAGTTACTTACGTAAATTAGATTATTAAAAATTTTACGTGAAGTACAAATATGTGAACACAACCAGCCGTAATATGTCGCATTTTATTATAACTTATTATCTTTGTATACCTATAACGAAGGCGGATTCGGTTACGATTTTGGAAATATTTTTATTCAAATGGGATATCCGGTGGTTTTGGTATCAGTTACAGACCTTAACATTTCCACTACTAAAGTACTAAACTCTACTTATCTTATCAATATTATAAATGTGGAAGGGTTGTATGTTTGTGTATATGTTTGTTACTCAACCACGTCAAAATGGTTGAATTAGGAACTGTTCGGGATGAAATTTGTAACAGGGATAGATTATGGTCTGGATTAGCACATAGGCTACTTTTCATCCCATGAGAAAGCGGGCGAAGCCGCGGGCAGAAGCTAGTAATTCAATGTCGTATTGCTCAAATCCCTGGCATATTACTACTTGCAGCATAATTAATAACCGTGCTAAATATATCAATGCAAAACCTATGGATCGATCTAGGTTTTTGACACAACTAATGTCAAAAGTCAATCTCAATCTTGGGATTTCAACATACTAGATATAATAAAGAAGCTGTTTTTAATATTTCTGTGGATTTCAGATTGTGTTCGGATATTAATTTTGGCAGTAGAACATTCGTTTGAATCGATTACAAAATGAGGATTGATGTCAGGTCTATAATAAAATTAATGCGTAAGTACATTAATGTCGATTCGCGGTTTAGTGTGAATTCGAATACCTACCTACACTATATTTATTTTTTATGATTGTCTTAATAAAGTGATCAGGCGGTGTTGAGTCGCGGAAAACCATATGGAGCTAAGAGGAAAAAACATTAAATATCTACCTAAACGTTACTATCTAATGGCGACGCGACGATTAAAGACTAGTTTTCCTTCCTTATTTCTCACTCTTCGTCAGGAAAATTAGGAATTTAAAATTGACAAGAAATTCTACGTAATAAAATCCTATTACAACCCTATGGCGGAATCAGAACTTATTTCGGAACCTCTTCTCAGATTCAGAAAATGCAGAAGTTGTATAAATGTCTTGCCACGGATTATTTGCTGTTTTAATTGTAATTCACATGCAAATTCCAAAAATTTTCATGGTATGTGCAATGTAATAGGTACTCTGTTATAATCCTAAACGAATTCGGATTTAGTTTGGCTTCCAAGTCTTTGGGTAACCATTCCATATCCCCGATCCGATCGGGACCCGCGGAAGACTTACGAGTTACCGGGGCTCTGGCTCGAAGAGTAGGAGTAGGCACCGAATGGATTTTTGAGTCAGCAAGAGTGTTGACACTCACCCATGGTGGGAGAAGCAATTGGATAATTTTCCACCTTTTAAAAACAACACATTTGCGGTGGCTAGGTATCGCTTACCATAGGGTGACCAGACTGACACATCTTTTCCCCTAAACTTACTTAAAGAAGATTGAGCAGCAAATCGGCTGTAAAAAAGTTATGCTCTTACAGTTAGTAATGATCAGTTATAGAATTTTTCTCTCTTTTTCTCAGATTGTCATTCTCAAGTACTAAATTGTTCAAAATACTGTCCATTATCTAGGAAATGCTACAAATTAAACTGGATTCTATCTAATCTCAAGTAACGGTACTAAAGCTATTATCTAAGCCAATTTTCGTGGCTTGCACTATGCGAACATTCATTAAAACTTTGTTGGCACGAAAATATTTTATGACGTGATTATAAAACCTATGTTTTTTTAAATCATACGGAAGGAAATCTACAATAGGGTAACTAACTACACTGGAACTCGGTTCATTTATCCGTATGGTATGGGTGCGGCCAATCAAGTGGGGGGCGGCGATGCCAAAAATAGAAGGCGAAATTTATTTCGACGCTCACAGGATGTGGCACCCATTATAAACTAAAGTAACCGTAGTTTAGTACATTTCAACTAATACACTGTGAAATATAAACTTCCAGTAACCATTATTTGCTTAGGTAATTTTAGAGTTGTTTTAACCTTTTGAATGCACCGATATGAGACACAATAGAAAATACGTTGTGTCTCGCGTGGATCCACGTCTTAGACACATGAAAGATTAACTGTGCCATCGGTATAGATGAGTACAAGCGCTGTTGAGCAAAAACTACAAAAATGACATTATTTTAAGCCTATTTATTTCATGTTTTTAAGAGTTAACCTTAGTGGAGCAACTAAATTCAACACGGTAACATCTGTAACTTATTGCTGAGTAGCACTTGGAAACGTTGATCTACAAAAAGTAACTGCGGTTTGGTTGGATGCACGCTATGTCCGTATCACAGACTAGAATTTTGTTTACATACTTGCCCCGTTTGGTACCTTTATCCGATAGTATAATGTCTTTGCCTTTGTCTATGCATATATCTATCCATCTATCTTTCTATCTAAACACAGTATATCGTCTTACTACACTATCCTATAAATACAAAGTGATGCAGCCTAACCTACGATTACTACCTTTATTACCAACATTTTACAGCTGAAATTCCCTTCAGGCTCAATTTAAAAACCTGTAGACGCATTGCTTCCACTCAGTTCTACATTTACGATTGGGTCGGATGAACTAAGTCAATTGTTAACTCTCTTGACCTTCCCATAAGCTTGCAATTGTCCAATTTAGTGCGCCGGCTTATCATCTGATGCGTGTGGATTACAGTGGATCGTATGGACGTTGATAGAATCTCGAGACACAGTTTTATTTCTATTGTCTATCTCTTCCTTCCTCTTTTTGATGTTAGTTCTATACAGATAAAAAAAATTAAGATTGTCCACAGTTCGTTTTTAATTAAGATCGGTATTGGAAGATATGTTGTGGAATTCCGTACTGTATTGGAATCAACACAAAGTAATTGGGAGGCTGGGAGGCTGAGCCAAGAGAGTATTTTCAAAGTATAAAGCCTATATGTTATTGTATTTCCAAATTGTTCTACGTGTTGTATTGAGATGAAAAGGACATTGAAAAATTTTGTCGTAGCACTAAATAGAATAAAGAAAAATCATTTAACTCGTCGAGTATCGTCATTATAGACACAATTATAGAACAATAGGTTGCGGTCACCGGTGACCGCTTGGTGTATGACAGTTTAAACGTTCAGCCATGATGTTTTTACTGCAAAACCTTTCGTTACGTGTAAGTACATAACTGTGTTCTACCTACAATTTGTATTTACTACACTTAGAATATTTCAATACTCTTAAGTTACTACCTACATTTGTATTCTAAAATCGTAACCTCTTTTCACGCAACTACCTATAATGAATGCCAAACAAACACAAGGACAAGAAGTGTTAGGTTCTTGCGCTCTTAGTTTCACGTACAACATTGAATAGAAAATTAAAATATAGACTCACCAAGTGTTCTTAGGATTTGAAAATTTTAGGTTTTTAGGGAGAAAACTTCCAATAACTCCTTTCGCCCTAGGTGAGGCAAGAGAGAGTATCAGACTCTTACTGACTAAAAACCACTCCATTCCTACTATACCTCGAGAAACCGTTATGTTGTCCGGGGAGGAGGTTTATGTGCAGTCTTCTGGTCTAAAATCTGTACTAAGAAGTTGTAATGCACTTGTTAGTTGTATAATATGTAAATCGCCGACCGCGATCTCGTGTCGATTACTTTAAACGTAAAAAACTCACACTAAGGCCTCAAATGCGACTGCTCGTTTACGTTCAGAAGATAATAAATAACATCGTTACCGTTTATTATATCGACCTCTTATCCATATACTGATGTACTAATTAGTTGGATTAATACATACAACAAATAAAGGAATAGGAATTAGTAAGTATGTATATTAAATTCTTTTTCATAGAATCAGCAATTCAATGGCTCAGCGACCCAATGTCTATCTTGTCCGATAATGACGGTATTTCGCCATTTTTCGCGCAATTTTTTTGAATCACAATAACAATTTCTTCATTAAGTATTGTTTACTATATTAGTATTGTTTATTTAATTTTAAGATTACTTTATCTTACCTGATAAGGGCGTATCTGACAGTGAACTTGATAAAACATGATATTACATCATTATAATAGGTACCTAACTATTTAAATATTACGACATTCACGACATCATTTTGGATTTTGGAATGAGGTTCCGTATAAAAAATACTTTTTTGTGTATTTAAAACTAGTTTTCCCCACATGGGTTGGCACATGTGGCGATATGTTTTATGTTTTATGTTTTATTTATTTGGACTCCCAACAAAAGATACACTTACATGCAAAAAAATAATCCACCACACGTTACAATAACCTTGTGATCCTTCAATTAAAGGGAATCACATCATGCCCATACAAACATTTATAGCAATTGAATGAAATTAGATTAAATTAAATTACAGAAATGTCAAGAAAATACAAAAGAAATAGAATATCAAAAATCCATATCATAACATAACAATGCAAAACAAGTCAAATAAAAAAAAATTATTAAACATAAACAATTTTGGGTGAACAATTTTGGGTGAATATTATAAAGCTTCCTCTTGAATCACTCCATATTAAAAAATAATCGCTTCAAAATCTGTTACATAGTTTTAAAGATCTAAACATACCCAATTAAACTTAAATGAGCTAATAAAGGTATAAATAACGACATCACACAGTTTGGCGCCATAAGCAATATTTATATCGGAATGTTGAATTGATACGGGTCTGACCTTGCGTGTATCTGCGGAACTATAGTAATAAACCAAACAACAGACCAAACAACAGTACTAGGTATCTATTCGTCATTCATATACATTGCCATTGCAATAGAGGTACGTACATACATATTATATTTGTACATCAAATTGGTGCCGAGTTGTTTCACTATTATGTTAGTAACAATGGAATGGTTGAAAATATTAAATGTGAGTTGAGTGGTTTTTTTGTGGTTAAATTTAATTTGAATAAGGAATTATCCCAATTCTTACTTTCTAAAACTTAACAGGAATAGATTGTAGAGAATCTCCCTTTTCGTATACATAAGCTAGTCGTTAGTTTTACTACCTAGTTAGCTTTTAGTTTACGAAAATCTAGGGTCGGCCAAAATGTGTTGAGTGGATAATGTCATAAGAATTGCTGTAAACAGATTAATATGGGGAGCACAGAGCCAGGAAGTATCCATATCAGAAATATGGAGAGGTCTCAGGCCTATACCCACTACCCAGCAATTTATGAACCTGGGCTGAGGGCATGAACCAACCAATCAGAGCGCACAACCCGGTCTCGTTTCGACTACTTTAAACGTAAAACAAACTCTTTCTAAGGCCTCTGATATGATAACAATCACATAGTTTACTAGTGCTGAAACTAAAAGGTGTAATGTAGGTAAAACACCTAAATTCTCATCTCCTGGACTTGCCATGTTCACATGAGTTCAAATGCCCCAACGATATAGACAGAGAATGCGTCAACACAGAGTACCGACCATCAATCATTAGTAACTAAACACGGTGTGTCTGTCTGTCCCAATATATCAGTCACATGCACGGCGTTGAGGACAACGGACGATAATTACTATTCTCTATTATTAACACGCTTTTTATAATCCAGATACGTTTTTATGACTTGCTTGTGGCGAAGGAAAAATGCAACGTTTTGTGTAAAATACGTATTTTAAGTCAAGGTATTATTATAGGTATATGATTTTTTTTATAATATATTTGATGGGCCTCGCGTATTGCTAAGCGATGATGCGGTCTACGATGGAGCACATACGTCGTCCCATAAGCAACCTATTCACTCGGGCCTTGTAGACACCAGATTATGCCCTTCAGGAAATACAGACTCTGGGTTATTACTCAATTTCAAATATAATATGTAATCACAATAGTTACAGTTAAAGGTTTTTGATTGGATTTAAGTTATGCGAATACGGAGAGGATCATACTTAATTACATTTATCCAACTTTTTGACGAATTGGTCAGTTTTATATTATAGAAAGCAATAGCAAGGTCCTTGTAACGCAGATAATGATAATACAAACGGAAATGGTTTCTGTTTTTTTCATTTGTAAAAGAAAAGTTCGGAAACTCTTACGTCACACAAGATGACTAACCGACTATACCCTGAAAACTGCACACACGAATAATAAATGATGTAAAAGATAAGAAATGAATGAGTAATCTTAAGATTTGCCTATAGAGAAAAACAGATTGTAAACGAGGCATGAATTGAATAATTATTCATCTTAAGAAACGTTTACGTTTACAAAAAAACATAATTTTCATCATAATCCAACATTTCTTAGAAAATTTGATGATGTTTTTCATGTAGGAAAACTAGTAGCTCTGTTTGTTGGTAGCTTGCCAACAAACAGTAATAGGTACCTACTGGACGTTGGCTCACCGTAAGAAACGATTTACAAACATTATTTGGACTGGTATGACGCGGTGAAATTGTTTAGATATGTTCTGTCATGCCGTAATCTGCTGATCTGTGAATTTTTTGAACAAAATCATCGAGTTTGTTAGTGAATGAATTAGCAACAAACCAATTTTTTGTCAAATAAAATGCGTTAATGTGTACCGGATACCTCCTTCATACTGTATTGTCTCTACAGTGTGTTTAGTTTAGATCACTCGTATTTATCGGAAGTGTCGATAGTCGATGACGTAAATTCTTTGTATTGCAATTTTTACAGCTACTTTTACAGTCGGACAACCCCAATTATAGCGGTCAAAATACCGTTCCCAGTACGTATTACAAAGCCAAACTCAATACCATTTACTTCCTTCAATATCCACCTAATACGGATGCAATGTGGCGCTAGTGTATTGAAACTTGAGTGTAGAAATGTCACAAGTCAGTCACAATATCAATCGATCAGAATTAATATAATAATAATAATAATAATATAATAATAAAAATCTTTATTTTCTCAAAAATACTCTACGGATACAAATTATATAATATGTTACAATTAAGAGACTGGTGTCTGTTAAAGGTATAACCTGTGTTACAGATCACCAGGCCCGGGTGACCCCCGGAGACATTGAACAATATAAAGTATTTACTTAATTAAAGAAAATGGACTACATTGTATGAGTGTGTGGGTGTGTAACAATGTAGTGTGAGTGCGTGTATATGTGTATGTAAGTGAGTGAGTTGATGTGTATTATGTGTGGGTATGTATAGGTAAGTGAATGAGGTGGAAGTGTTGATATGAATGTAGTGATTGATAATTCTGCATCAGTTGTAGCTTAGGAAAGTGGTCTCAGAATTTTTTCAGTCTCCTCATAGTCTAGTTTATTTAGCCAGTCGCTGACGCTTTCTTTACATTTACTTCTGGTGAGATAATGAATGCTTAGCTCTTTATTTATTTTGTTATATAGGTATGGGCCTAAAAATGTAAAGAAGTTTTGAGTGAAACCAAAATGTTTTCTTTCTATATGGCAGACGGTAGTAAGTCTTCTCCTGCTTGTGGAATTATCCGAATTAAATGTTAGCTGAGAGTGCATTTTTAGAACGGTGTACAGGATGAATAGCTGGCGAACTGTTAGAACATTGAATCGCTGATATAGATCATAGGTTGGGTAACGGAAAGGCAGGAATAAACTTACTTTAAGGATGGCCCTCTGTGCTCGTTCTAACTTGAGTAAGTAAGATTTGGCTGCACCACCCCACGACGTTATGCAATAGGTAAAGACGGATTGACATAAGGCATAGTATACAGTTTTAATTATTTTGTTATCTGCTACATGGCGAAGATTCCTAAAAATAAAGATTAATTTGCGGGTTCTGGTGGTTAGTGCCTCAATATGTAATTGGAAGTCGAGTTTATCATCGATAATAACACCGAGGTACTTAATGTTGTTTGTTTTTTTTAGTTCAGGGCAGTGACATGTTCCTGGAGCAGTTATGTGGCAAGTGTGTGCGGTTAAATGCAAGTTCGTATGTTTCAGCGTTCTTTAACTATAGGTCATATACATAGTTTTCTCAACATTAAGTGTGAGTAGATTCTTAGTGAGCCATCGAGTTACTTCGTCTAGACCCTGTTGAGCCCATCTAAACGCGTCTTCCCATGTGTCACTATGAAAAAGTAGGGCAGTATCATCCGCAAACGAAACGATTTTTCCATTCTTCAATTCTGTTTGACATAGATCATTTATGTAGACTAGAAACAATGACGGGCCAAGGATACTACCCTGAGGGACGCCACACTCAATAGGTAATTCATCGCTTACCCAGTTCTCAACTTTAACCACCTGGGTTCTTCCGTGCAAGTAGTCCTCGTATAACTTCAGCTGTAACCCTCTTACTCCTAGGTGGTCAAGTTTTTTGATCAAGATGGGAATAGATACTGTGTCGAATGCCTTTGCTAAGTCCAGATAAATTGCTATTGTTTTATTCTTTTTATCTAAATTTGAAATAATGTAATCTGTTACCAGATGTACTGCGTCAGAGGTAGATCTTTTGGCACGAAAACCAAACTGGGACTGAGATAGGAGATTATTTTTTTCTAGAAATGTTACTAGCCTATTATTCATCAGCCTTTCTATAATTTTGGACATGGTTGGCAGAATAGAGATAGGTCTGTAGTTGTTGACACAGCATCTATCCCCTTTTTTGAAAACTGGAGTAATTTTAGCCTTTTTAAACTGTCAAATACCAAGCGGTCACCGGTGACCGCAACCTATTGTTCTATAATTGTGTCTACAAAACCGGTACTCGACGAGTTAAAGGCTCGTGGAAAGACTCCAGTTTCGAGATTAGATTAGATTCATTTAAGAGTAAACCACCAGCTGGGCAGGGTAGAGTATTTTTTCTCCAGCTTTTTAACAGCTATTGTGATAGCTACTGTGTATAGGACAAACAAATCTTACACTTACGCTGCCAATTGCCATCTGTTGAGCAAAAACCGATAGCATTCATAGTGCAATGAGTTTATGAACGAGTACGGTCACCATCCTTTCTTTCTTCGATCTCTATTGGCTATCTAACAACCAATCATGGGTCATGGACGCCATGTTGACGCATTTAATCACGTCATTATTGAACTTGAAACGAGACGCCTATCGCTAGTTTCATTAAATGAAGCTGAACAGGGGGTTAATGGAAAACACGTGTAGATCTAGTTGTCAAACATTAAAAGGCTTTTACTATCGTTGACTAAGTCCCACAATGTATTTTATGGTATTAGTGTCTGAGCAAAAGTATGTACCCGCATGGTCCATGATCAAATTTCGTTAATCTGCTCACTCGCTTTATTTCGGGGACAGAGATGCCAAGTTGATATTAATATCTAAATAATTAATTAACTATATATTCAAGAATCAGGACACAATCTCTTGAAGTTGTAAAAAACGGGACTGAAAGATATTTTGACACTCTGATAAAAATTAATAACTCCAAAAGGGAGACTCAATATGTCATACTTCGTTTTGAAACTACGAGTGTAAACAGATCGTACGGCATTGTATATGAGTCATTTGCTGTAAGCATCCAAAATCTAGAGATTGGAGACGCCAGACAATGTCCAGACGTAGGGGAGAGCCCTAGTCTAGACATGCGACCTTTCCGCCCCCGTATTGATCCCAATGTTTTAATATAGTGCTTTGAATAGCGGTGATATCATCGAACTTCAAGTACATAGTTACACATCGAGCATGAATTAATTTCACTTTTACAACCTTTGATTTGTAATATTTGAGAAACTCTTCGGTTTGTTTACTAACAAACGCTAATGAATACATATTTGCCCTCTGATCGAGCCAAAATCTAAATCTAATCCAGCCACAAACCAGCTTACTTAATAAAATAAATGTAAGAAAATAGCGCTTTCCTTTTTAAATGACGGGCAACACACCTGTGAATCCTCTGGTGTCCATGGGCGTCGCTAATCCCTTACAATCTGGTGATCCGCCTACTCATTTGCTTCTTGTTCTACAAAAAAATAAACATTCAGGTATCAATAGACACGAACTTGAGATTGAGACATTTTAAATTAATCGACATAGTCACAGTGAATCATAAAAATACTTAAAAATAAACTTTCTTTTAAACAGGATTCAAAAAAGCTAATAAGTAACATAAAACTGTAAAAGTGTTGTCAAGGGAACATCTAATTTAATTACTAAATGTTCAATGTTTATGGGTCCCATAAAACACGCCGTTGTCGAACGTGTCTTCAATTAAGTTTTATTGAAATAGCGGTTCGCGCAGGCATGGCTACTACCTCGTGTGTTCATAAGTTTTGAGACAAACTTTTTGCTTATAAAAATAAAATAAAAATTACTGGCTGCTGTATATTTCTTTTTCTAATTTTGAATTTGGAATGTTAACTTTTAATATCTATGATTTCGGATTATTTTATTTAAATTTTCTCGTAATGGAGGGAATATTTAAGGTGGGAAGAAAACCTATGGACATTTTCCGAGAACTGAAAAGTTTTGGTGTGAGCCGTAACTTAAGGTATAGTTAGATGAAAAAAAAAAAAAATTAACTTGTGGTATAGTTAAGATGGAATTCGTTCATGTCCAATATCAATCAGTCACTTTAATATTATAGCAGGTATATACCTACATCATTTTGATTAAGGGCCAGTCTCATCCCCATTTTTTTTTTCTTTGGCAACCGAGTTCATCCCCTTTTTACCAACCTCTGTTCAATGTTAAGGAACCCCTAATCTGACACTTAATGACGTTTTGGTTTTCATCAACCTATAAGTGACACCTTAGTACAAATAAGGGGTTAGTTTAGGTGCTCCCTCAGTTGTAGGTAATAGATGGTTTATTTTATCGGTAAATTTGTGTACTGAAAATAAAATTTTGATATATGCTTCATACAAAATATGGTAAACTTATATTGTTAGTACTTAAATAAAGGTTGACTGCCTCGTTGGCCGAGTGGTCGCGACTTCGCGAGTGCGACTGCCGGGCAAGGGGTCTCAGGTTCGATTCCCGGGCAGGGCAAAGTATTACTGGGTTTTTAAAAATCTCAGTAGTAGCACGGAGTCTAGAAATGTGCCAGGTATATGGCAATAGGCTCACCCCCTATTACATGGGACTCATAACATAAATAGTGAAAAAAGTGGGTGTTACTTCTGTATGCACCTCTGCCTACCCCTTCGGGGATAAAAGGCGTGATGGTATGTTATAAATAAAGGTAAGATATTTGAACAGCGGCTTTTTTGCCCACCAGATGGCGAAAATCTTAGAAGCAATTTTTTTCACAATCACAGCACCTGTCAAACATAAAACGTCCAATCATGTGACACTAGCTTATTCCCTATTGAACGAATAACGAGAGGTGCACACTAGCTGCATCTAGTGAGCAATAATACGGTAGGCGTAGGCCCCATTAAATTAATGTAAAAAGCGTAGGTACTTACGTTAATGAAGGACAGATAATAAAATTTTTATTATAATATTAAGGGTAAACCACTATTTTAAAATGTACGTAATTGTCTCCTACCTAGTAACTTCATAAAAGTAAATTAAAATGCTGAATTAAATAAATATAAATACGATGGTAATACCAGCGGTGATATCATTAAATTGCCCCTATACATAAATGGGAAAGACAATAATAATAAATATTGTTAATATTGTTTGATATTGAATAACTGTGGGTACCTATTTACTGGGTAATTGTAACACTAATTGTATGTGTATATTTTAGGTATAAATATTAATAAATAAAGACTGCCTAGTTGGCCGAGTCGTCGCAAGTGCGACTACTGGGCAAGGGGTCTCGGGTTCGATTCCCCGGTCGGGCAAAGTATTACTGGGTTTTTAAAAAATTCTCAGTAATAACACGGAGTCTGGAATTGTGCCCGGTATATGGCAATAGGCTCACCCCCTATTACATGAGACTCATAACATAAATAGTGAAAAGTGGGTTTTTCATTGTACAGTTGCATAATGTGCACTTCTGCCTACCCTTTCGGGGATAAAAGGCGTGATGTTATGTTATGTTATATGAATAAATATGTCACTCGTCTATCTCGTCTTTGATTGGTGTAGCTACAGCTACATGCAACCACTTATCTAGGCAATCCCTGCTAACAATAAAAACCCAATTCTCCAACTTAATTAAACAAAAAGGGCCTTAATTAATCAGTTGCACAATCGCATTTGGAAATAAAAACGTCTACGTATCTATCTACCAGGAAAAAACCAGGCTATTATATTTTGACATGTGTATTATCACACTTAACACGTAAGCTAAACCGACCTTGGGTTTACGAATATGTACTTTATCAATAAAACGTCGATATTTTATCGTAAAATCAACACAACTTACCAAAGCTCTTATCAATATTAAGGTTAAACTTAAAAATAGACTTACTTTAGTTAGGGTATTTTTTATTCCAATTACTGTTAATTCAATCTATATTAACATTGTTTAATACGCCTTGTAGCATCACTACACTAGTCGTAGTCTGGTTCACAAGTTAAGCCTTCGATACTGTTAACCATACCATTTTAAACCTTATTAAGCTAAAAGGCTTTTGTACATATTACAAACAGAACAGTAATTATCTTTTTATGTCACCATAGATTCGATGAGTTGATAAAAGCAGGCGGGTCATACACCACACCTAAGTTATGACGTGGTGTCCCTCAGGGTTCTGTTAGGGCCTGTGTTCTAATTATTGAAGCTGTGTTTAGCTTTAGAGCAGCATTTTGTGTGAAACACTGTAATTGCTGTAGGTAATTTCGCATAAGGAGTACAGTCTATTGACAGACAATTTTTATTTGTAGAATAAAATAAATATCTGTCATGTTTTGTAAAAAAAATTGTTAAGAAGTTAAAATTAATTCTTCAGTAACGTTATCCCCGCGGAGGACTTAAAGATACTCGGGTTGTAGAGGCTCCGACTCGAAAGGCAGGAGTACAAAAGGAGTGGTTTTTAGTCAGTATATATGACATCTTATTCAAAAACCTTATGTACCTTTTGAGTCTGACACTCCCTTTCGCCTCACCCGGACGGGAAAAAATATTAACGTAACCAGCTTAAAAAAATGGCGTTGGAAAAAGCGCTTATAGTATTTTGATTAGTTAGTCTACTGATTTGTAATAATGTACGGTTGGAGCAAAGGCTGAGCAACTGACTGCTGTCCAATATGGGTTAACTCAGATTAAATTAAGTAAACTTACACCTTTACCGATTTATATACATAGAACTAATAAGTTTGCATACTTAAAAAGCAACTTTATATTTTCGCTTCCAATACTTCACATCCCCTAAAGCAGTGGTTCCCAAGCGGTGGTCCGAGGACTACGAATGACCTGCAGAAGACATAAGGAAAAGAAGCCAAAGGAATGTAAAAAGAAACACAGGACTACTCTGTCCAATAAATGACATGGTTGAACCTCAAATTAAACAACTGAGAGGAGCAACAGATTTAAATAATCAAAAAGTTACTATTTTATTGAGTAAATGAAAAAATCTTAGTGTAGGACGTCATGAAAAACGTAATAAGTGGTCCCTAACTCAACAAAAATGATGAAAGTTGTTCCTGACCAGAAAAAGGTTGGGAAACCCTGCCCTAAAGTTTCACCACAGTACTGTTTAATTCTCTATAGGTTTCCGCCACTCACACATAGAAGTTTGTCCTTATGACATCGCATTTAACAGTGTTATCAGTCGGACGCCAGCAGTCAATATGTCCAGTTATTACTGCTGTAAAGTGGGCACCGCATAGTAATTAAAATCGTTTTTATTTCATTCTTAGTTTCTTTGTGAAGTTCTATTTTTGTGCGTTGTTCTTTAATTTTTTCAAGTGCTTGTGTTATACTTCAAAAGCAAAAAGTTATTGGAAAAGTGCAATAAAATTTTGTGCAAGTAATTCAGAATTCGGTTAGGAAAAATGCTTTGTTTGTGTGAATTTTAATACCTAATAATTTGGGCCAACTGTTAAATATCAATCCCCCACGAATACTTACTACTTATGAATAGTTTAAAGTCGTCTCTGAAATCGATAGTTATTCTCATCAAGGACGCGCGACATCTAAACGCTGATTTATTACTTTCTCTAGCTTTTAAACTCAACACAATTTAACTTGATTATTATTGTGATAGTTTTAATTGCCTTTTATCGGTATATTTAATTGTTCAGAGGGATACCGATTAAAATAGATATTTCCTCGTTTTCCTACTAAACAACATCCATTAGTTCAAATATAGCAATAGACTGAAGGAAAACTGGCCCTACTAGTTAATAATGAACAGTAAATAACAAAGCATTACAAACCTATTAAGGTATCATTTCTGAAACAAGCGACCTTGCACTAGAACACTGAAAACCCGGTTAATGAACGTTTAATTAAGTAAATCACTATTGCTGTACCAGTTACTTCCGAAAATTCGACGTACGAACACAGACGAACGAAAATGGCTAGCGAAATAACGGAAGATACTTTTGTGAAGCTAAGCAAAGAGGAGGTCGGATATCTAAAGACTTTTTATTCCACCGCTACAGTCTCCAACGCTGCAGAAACGTGGAAAAAGAAATCAGTCTCAATAGTATCTCCAAAATCTGGCAGAATATTGAGGCAGAAAAAAGATGGAGAAAAGAAAACAGAACAGAATGGCAAGGAGTCTTCCGGATTCTTTACGAGAATGTTCGAAGACTTCAGAAAAGCCAAAGTTTCTGATTACACCTACCAACAATCAAATGTGCGAAAAAATAGTTCTTACAAACCTTTTTGGGCCACAAAAGTTGAAGAACCGAAAACGAAATCTATAGAAGAACCAGAAATGTCTACCAAAAAGGTTGAAGCAATGGAACGAAGTAATGCACTGACTAACAAAAATATGATTTTCTCTAAAGAAGTGATTGGGTCTCCTAAAGTTACATTGACGAACGTACGTAGCAAGGAAACGACACCGGCTAAGAGGCTCTCAACTGTAGACCATCATAAGGAGTACAGGCTGAGGATGCCCCCCAGTTACAATGGCAGCAAAATGTTCATGCCCACTGGTGAACAACTGTTTTGGGTTTGTGATTTACTTCAATATTCTTTTATCTATCTGGAGGGTTATTTCACTTTGTGCTCTTACGAACCTTTAATCTGTCTTGACCGAAATTGATTTGGTGTTCCCTCACCCAGTGAAAGCCTTCAGAAAATAGGAATCTTGCCAAATAAAACGAATTTAGGTTTAGACTTGATGTCGCCATTCCTAAAACTTTTGCTTTATTGTTGCCAGAATGGTGCTTTGGCAATATTTATATTTCCGTTTCGGTTATTGATTAGACTGTTTGCATAATATGTATTTGGATATAGGTACGATTAAATTATGTTGCTCATAGCATAGCAAGAAAGAAATAAGACGATAGTTATGAATATTACAGACTGTGTCATCGTCTTGATACTAAAAGTAACATGTAAGGAATAGGTAATTATAGACTCAATGAAGATTATAACGATATACTTTTCTTAATCAAGAACATTTTAGTCTTCAAGAAATCTTCTGTTACTCTAGTAATTTTGAAGATTACAAACGAAATCGATAAAATAAACGATTTTGATAAGCACGTGTGAACAATAGTCTAACGGCCATTGATTACGGCTGTATGAGACAATAGAACATACATTATGTCTATGTATATCCATCCTTTCGTATCGTATCGGAAATAAATAACCGACCCCAATCCAACAATAGTTTAACATCGATTTTTGAGATTAGTTGTATGGAGTTACTATCAAAAACTTAAACCGATACAGAGATTTTCATTAAATAAAAATTTAAGATCGATTAGTTTTCGTATTATGAAAATAGTGAGTAAATAGGTTTCTTAAGGGTCGGCAAGACGCATGTAATGCCCCAAGTGTTGCAAGCGTACATAGGCCACGGTAACCGCATACCATCAGGTGGGCGGTGTGCATTTTGCCACAGTCGTGGTATGAAAAAAAAACATTATTCATAGGTAATATTCATACTGCATACTGCAATTTATATTTGTTAATTAATCTCCATTATCTTGTATTAGAAATTTCATTACCTTTATCTAGGTGTTCATCTATGTAGAAAGCGATGGTTCAGAACAAATCTACTTAATGATAAGGCGGTAATTATAATAACATTCTTTTTATGATATTTCTGAAACGATGCGACCATCAAACCTTAAAAGAGTATACTCCTTTTTAAAAAGGTCGGCAACGCACTGGTTGTTCCTCAGAGGCTTTACGATTACGGTACGATTTTGTTTTAGTGAGATAGAAACGTTACCGCGTTCGGCGTTCTGATTGGGCTGCTCCAATGCACCGACAAATCAGATCTCGTCTTAAACGTTAAACAAAACTCAGAGTAAGCCCTGTGTTGGTAATGTCCATGGTCGGCGCTGGCCCCCCTTACAATCAGGTATCCGTCTGCTCGTTTGCTCTCTACAAAAAAACACTTATTAGCTATTATATATTACTAATGGAACCCATTATGATACACCAGGAATAATTCTAATTAAATTGCGAAAACTAAATCTTTGTTTCAACAGTGGGGATCTGCACAGCTGAACTGTGAATTTAGATTTTCCCTATGAAACAATACCTATTGAGTGCGTATGACATTGGCAACATAAGTTTGCACTTTAAATTCAAATGAATAACAATAATAAATAATATAGGTAATAATATTTTTTGTAAAGTTAGTATTTACAGTTCTTATCGTACGATAATGACCTGGATCACACCATCACTCGAAATGCGCTTACCGAAATTTGGTTTTGTGGTTTGCGTAGGTGCATCAACATCAATCATAAACCAGCCTTTATTTACTCAGATTTTTGCCGTTGTTGCCGATTCAGATGCGATATCAAATTTCAGACCTAGAATAATTCAAATCAGACTTGGAGTTACAGAGATTAGCGCGTTCAAACAAAAAAAAAACTCTCTTAGTATAGATATGCGCACATCTTCCAAACGATAATCCCAAATTCGATCATTTTATTTGTCTTAGTACTATTACGGTGTTTTTAGCATTTGTTTACCTTTATGTATTACCCAAAAATAGATTAAACTATCGGAGTACTCACATTACAAAATATCAGTCATATCAATTTTAATTCTTTTGCTTCCAGCTCGGTGAGACCCGTCCATCAAACTTTGGTCCGTCTACGTATCAAGACTTCAAGGAGATCAGGGCTCGTTGCTACTCCGAAGGCAGGCTGTTCGAGGACCCCGAGTTCCCAGCCAATGATCGCAGTCTTTACTATAAGGAGAGACTCGATAGACCAATCACATGGCTACGTCCTAAGGTAACTTACTGTTTTCTCTACAGAACCAATCTTCATTTACCTGCACACAAAATAATTTGTATCCTGACGTACCTTTTACGAGATAATATTAGGAGTGCTGACGCCTGTTTTTTCATGGAATTACTCATAAAAACAAATAATCGGGGTGTCCTGATTAACATCCATTTTCCATTTAACAATACAAAGAGGAAAGTTATATATTTATCAACGGGATATAAAGTTAACTACACACTCTCACTCGCAGATAAGGCGATTCGCAGAAAGCTCTATTGAACGAATAAGCCTTCACTGAAAAGCGGGACTTTCCGTATATCCCCCAAGCGGTCACCGGTGACCGCTCTTCACTAACTACATTACATAACATCACGCCTTTTATCCCCGAAAGGGTAGGCAGAGGTGCACACAGAAGTAACACCCACTTTTCACTATTTATGTTATGAGTCCCATGTAATAGGGGGAGAGCCTATTGCCATATACCGGGCTAACTATATAGATAGCCCGGTAATTGAAAATAAGGTCTATAATATTATAGACCTTATTAGACTACTTTAGTATGAACAAATTTAGGGGATGATTTTCAAAAGTTTTCAATGGGTTTTCGCGGCCTCAAAATTAAACCGTCCTAGTATTGCATAAAAAAATAAACAAAAGTACAAAGCAATTATCGAAAATGTCATGTCTAAAGTTAATAGTATGTAGTTAATTTAATTGTCATGGAATTGAGGCAATTTGTTACTCGTAGGTACTTTAGGTGAGTAATATGCAGACAGACTGGCGATGGCGACCGTTAATGGATTTCATACACAGTTGTATGTCTGGATCATTCCAATTATAAGACCTCTGAGTAGTGGAAGCCCTTGCCAGAGCTTGTGTTTCGTGGAGGATGTCTTCCCCTGGGTGTCTTCAAGGCCAAATGAATAAGTTGCTTATGAGCAGGCGTGCTCGATCGTAGGCCGCAACATCGGTTACCGAAATAGTGACCAAACGCCCGACATTATAAAAAAGAAAAAGCCATACAGTTGTATATATTCTGAAATACTAACTTAATAATAATAATGACATAATGAAATAATAACTTCTCACTCGATATCATGATTAAAAGTATCATAATAATATGCATTATTCTGGACTTCAAAGTATGCATATCTATACCAACTATTCTGATCTGTTAAATGATATTTGCATGAAAACCTTATATTAGCCGCTGCTGTTTAAACTCACAAACATTAACATCAATGAACTTATTACCTACATTTTATTAATGTTATATCTTACTTGTATCCTCGTATATTGGCGTTCGGTTCAAAAACAGCTTGTCTTTCGACTTAGGTATCCTCTAAAGATTTCCATTACTGTCTTTTGCTACTCGGATGCATTCTGGACCGGCGTGGAAAGCTTATGTTACTTTGTGTTAAATGCTTTGATTTTCGTTTCGCAGGAGATTTGCGATGACCCGCAACTGTTCGTGGAGGGCTACAGTCGTTTCGACGTCCAGCAGGGAGAGCTCGGCGACTGCTGGCTGCTGGCCGCCGTCGCCAACCTCACGCTGCATAGAAAGTAAGTTGCTACCTCATTATTATAATTGAACGAACTGCCCGCGTGGCACCTCTGGCAGGGTCGCCATGCAATGTGGAGCAATGAGGGAGACGTATTGTTGTTATAAAGATCTTTAATTGAGTGCCTCGTTAACTACTCTAGGTACTTACTTATAGGGCGAGGTGTCACACACACTACAGTATAATGTATATGTTAAAACTTTCGTGAGACACACTAAATGAATTATTATTATGTTTTCGGCTCACTCACGTAACTGTTTGACGAGGAACTCGACTAGTTTCAAGCCATGCTAGAGGCTTATATTCATGAGTAGCATTCCGCGACTCGCGACGCGGTGACTGTATTCGCTTCGGAATAATAATAATTAAAATATAATAATTAATTTAACATATAATGTAACTAAGAAATTTGCTATATTTCCTATTCATTTATTTTTTCAACTTTTTAAAAAGGATACACGTTGTATTTTTTTTCTTTCAATCCTTATCCATCTTTAGGTTGCCTGAGGCTGAAAGATTTCGCTCAAAGCGATAAGGCCGCCCATTGCACAACATATACTTAAAAATGTTTTATTTCTTTCTAACTGTGTACAATAAATATTTTATATATCTTTCTAGTGCAAAGTTACTAATTAAGACTTAAGCATCAGTTCCGTAATTTTGTAGCCTGTTTGTTAAAAATTCTATTCTTTATATTCCAGATTGTACTTCCAAGTAGTGCCAGATGACCAGAGCTTTGTTGAGGAGTATGCTGGAGTCTTCCATTTCCGGTAAGACAAGCCCATAATATAGGGGTTTTAATCCCCGAGGGCACATGTAATAAAGTAAACCTCCGTTTGGTCGAGCCTATTACGTGAAAATTTCGGGCAGAATGGGGCTTACCGTGTTTTGGCATTAGATGGCGCTAGTGTGACCCTCTCGTCTCTCGTCCAATAGAGAATTAACTAGAGTCACGCTATTGGACGTTCAAGATTTTACAAATGCTGGGACAAAAAATCTTTTCCTACGATTCTCGCACGGAACATCACTTTGTATGATCCACAAATTGTTGTTTCGGGTCTGGGTGTCATTGTGTATGTCAACTTGTATGTTTGTAAACGCACCCACGACACAGGAAAAACACCCAAGGTGGAGCAACGTTTTTTAAAAAAGGAATAAAAAGAAAAAAACATGATTTTCAGTGGCAGTCTTGTGGCTGATAAGGATTATAATTAATCATCAATGTTATTCTTTTTACTTTTTTGTCAAATAAATGGTTTTTCAAGGTCTAGATAATGTTTCGTTTAGACCAAAAAGCACTTTTGAACTTCACATAAGATACAAAGTGTCCTCTAGTGAAGCTAAGTGCTCGGTCCAATGTGTAGATTCCTATGGAGAAGAACGAGCAAGAAACTCAATTTTTATATCTTTCTCTCACCATGTTTTTGTTAATCCCCAGTTTCTGGCAGTACGGTCGTTGGGTGGACGTGGTGATAGACGACCGGCTCCCCACGTACCGTGGCAAGCTCGTCTTCCTTCACTCCTCCGAGCAAAATGAGTTCTGGAGTGCACTGCTTGAGAAGGCATATGCCAAGTAAGTAGTTTAGAAGAGAAGAGAAAGAGATTGAGGTGTGTGGGAGAATGTTCTATTGTTGTATAATAACTTTATTTTATACGGCATTTCTTCTCAGAGTTGTCAGTTAGGAAATGTCGACCTCATCGTTCGCTTGATAAAATTGACGTGTAAAAGTGCTGCCTTGTAGCCTATTTGCAGAAATAAATTCACTTGTTTCACTTGTTTGACTTGGTATAAGGCTGCAAACGAACAGTCGGATCATCCGTGGATACCCGAAACACTAGAGGAGTTACTAGTGCGTTGCTAATATTTTGTGGATTTAGGAAAGGCTAAGTAAGGATTTAAGAAATTGGGGGTAGGGGGGAAGCGGTGGGTCTCCGGTAACCTCACACACGCAGTGAAATACAACGCAAGTATTGTTTCACGCCGGCTTTCTGCTCGGCCGTGGTATCACTCCGGTCGAACCGTTCCATTCTTGTCGAAGCATGACTCTCACTTACAGATGATATTGTAATTTTTTAATGTCTAATGATGATGCATTTTATTTATTTAGTTGATGATTTGATACGATGATGTATAATTTCAGATTGCACGGTTCCTACGAAGCGCTAAAGGGTGGTTCAACATGCGAGGCCATGGAGGACTTCACCGGAGGAGTGACGGAGATGTACGATATAGCGGAGTTACCTCCCAACTTCTACACTATACTGCTCAAAGCGTACGAGAGGAACTCTCTCAGCGGATGCAGTATTGAGGTAAAATATTTTTATAATGGTTTTACAAGCTTTTATTTAACCTATAATGTGTGTATATGACTGGCTCGTTGGCTGTGTGGTCGCAAATGCGACTGCCGGGCAAGGGGTCTCGGGTTCAATTCCCGGGCCGGGTAAAGTTTTAAAAAAATCTCAGTAGTAGCACGGAGTCTGAAATTGTGCAAGGTATATGGCAATAGGCTCACCCCCTATTACATGGGACTCATAACATTAAATAGTGGAAAGTGGGTGTGACATTGTGCAGTGGTATAATATGCACCTCTGCCTACCCGTTCGGGGATAAAAGGCGTGATGTAATGTGTTATGTTATGAACTTCCAGCCGGACCCGAACATCTTGGAGGCGGAGACCCCGGCGGGCCTGATCCGTGGCCACGCGTACTCCATAACGAAGGTGAAGTATGTGGACATCGAGACCCCCGGCCGCAGCGGGAAGATACCTCTGCTGCGACTGCGGAACCCGTGGGGGAATGAGGCCGAGTGGAATGGACCTTGGAGCGATAAGTATGTTTATCATTATTTTTTATTATCTATATGTATTTACTCACTAGTTATTTCCGTCCGCGCGGTTTCACCCGCTATGTATATTAAATCATCTATGTTTACAAATGATGTGATTTGTTCTATTTTTTTATGGGAGAAAACGGTATACGAGCTGACGGATCACCTGATGGTATATAAGCAATCAGCGACGCCCTTGGACACCTGGAACACCAGAGACGTTGCAAGTGCGTTACCTGCCTTTTGGGAATTAGGAGTTTGAGGAATGTTGGGGATTCAGGGATTGGGGAAGAATTTGAAGATGTCCATAAAACACTAAGATTTTTTCAATTCAGACAGACCAATAGCAGTTCCTGTGATTAGCGCGTTCATATAAACAAACAAACAACCTCTTAGCTTTATGTAATAGTATAAAATTATATTAAGCTTGTTTGTTTAAATGCGTTAATCTAATGACTTGTTCGAATTGAATAACTATTTTTGTGTTGGTAGTCCATTTATCGAGGATAGCTATATGTAGTCTATAAAACAACAAGGTACGATTAATAAAGGCGGAACAGCGGGGAAAAAAGCGCGAGATTAGCTAGTTATACTATTCTAGTGATTCGCGATATTTATATATTTATTATAGACCTTCTTCTGGAATCACTATCAGTTAAATAAAATCATATCAAAATCTGTTGCATAGTTTTAAAGATCCAAGCATACATATGTACTGGCAGTGAAAAATAATATTGTTGTATACTGTGTAATGATTAAATAATAATCATGCTGAAAATGAAAAATAACAATAATATGTTAACAAAATGTCGTCCACAGGTCACCAGAATGGCGATTCATACCGGAATCTGAGAAGGAGGAGATGGGACTCACGTTCGATGATGACGGAGAGTTCTGGATGTCCTTCAAGGATTTCGTTAACCATTTCTCAAGGTAATTTACTATCTTTTTACTAACAATTTAACATCTGTTACACTACCTTCACATAAGTACCCCATAAACATATGTGGCAGGTAGTTCATACAAATGTTATCTTATTAGACTTTATTGTTCTTTTTTCTTTATTACTATTATATAAAGGTGAAGCTGAATCTGTTTGTTTGTCGTTAAGTCCGAATTGAACTTTTTGTGTTAGATAGTCTATTTATCGAGGAAGGTGGCTTTAAAATATCATGCTACGATCTATAGGATGCGAACAGACTACTCGAATGCCGCGACAGACCTATGTCTTGTACATACCAGCCGGTGCAGACATTGTGAAACATGCCTTAAATAAAATCGTTGTGGCCCGGATGTTGAGGCGAAATCTGGGAAGGACCAATGTGACCTTTTCCGAGTTATATGTCATTTGTAACATTATTTAGACACTATACAAGCATTATGAGGAAAATATGACGAGGAAATGTTGACTTTTAATTTCTAATTATAAGTTTGAAATCACCAACCTGCAGCGTGGTGATTAAAGTTCATTATTTCTCTGTATGAGAAGGGCTTTGCTCAGCAATGGGCACTTGATGAGTATATTGATGAATATTTTCAGAGTGGAGATCTGTAACTTGAACCCTGACTCGTTGGACCCTGAGGAATGTCCCGAAGGATGCACCAAGAAGTGGGAGATGTCTGTCTTCGAGGGAGAGTGGGTTCGAGGTAATGTTCATAATTCTATATTTACTAACCTGATCATTTTTAAATCGCATAGGGCAACTGTTGTATATAAATAAAGCACGTTAGACTACCTACTACTATACTACTTTAACTGCTTATTATATGCAAATTGATACGCATCACAGACCGAGAGAGAACTTGAACCTACTTGAAGTAGTAGACAAGAAGCACTTCGTGATGGTGCTATAGTTAATTTACTAGGCGTTAGCATATACTACGTTCATACTAACAACAAGTAACGAGCAGACGGATTACTTGATAATAAGCAATCAGCGCCGCCCATGAGCACGCGTAACATCGTAGAAGTTATAATAAACAAATAACTTGTTATTTAACACTTTGGGGATTATCGTTTTATGGATTCGGCCTCCAGTAACCTCCTCACACGGTATAATATACCGCAAGTATTATCTAATGCCAGTTTTCTGTTGGACTGTGCCATCACTCCGGTCCAGACCCCGTTTGGCGGTCAGAGTGTCAACACGAACAACCGTCGCATTCGGAACGTAATAGCATCGACCGTGTATGGCGCTCGCATTGCTTGGTTCACTGGACCCGGCCAATCGCTAGTGTCGAACGCGCTTAATACTTTTACGTACGAATGCGATAGTTATTCGTGCTTAGCACTCTGATAGGCCAGCCCCGAGGAACCAACCAATCAAAACGCTAATTGCTGTTTCGTTTTTTTTATGGCATAAGCCGGTAAACGATCGGACGGATTACCTGATGGTAAGCGTCGCCCATGGACACCGGGAACACCAGAGGCGTTACAAGTGTGTTACTGGCCTTTTGGGGATCAGGAGTTTGAGGATCGTTGGGGATTTAAGAATTGGAGAGATTGGGTAAGGGGAGGATAATTGGGCCTCCGGTAACCTCACTCACACGACGAAACACAACGAAAGCGTTGTTTCACGTCGGTTTTCTGTGAGGCCGTGGTATCACTCCGGTCGAGCCGGCCCATTCGTGCCGAAGCATGGCTCGCCACACTTTTTTTATTACTTTTTGATTAAAGAAACTAAGGCCTCTGAATAAAATAGCCTACTATATAGAAAACTAGTGTAACATTATAGTATGTCGTTTCCAGGTGTGACGGCGGGAGGGTGCAGGAACTACCTGGAGACATTCTGGAAGAACCCGCAGTACACTGTCACTCTACACGACGTCGACGAGGGAGACGAGGAGAATAAGTGCACTGTGAGATACTTACTTATGTATTTAGGAAAATAATTAATAAAATAGAATAGAATATAACTTTATCGTACACCATTAATAATATAAATAAATAAAAATAATAATGGGCACAAAGGTGGTCTTACCACTTATAGTGATCTTTATAACATAGCAATAAGAATATAGAATTAAGACATACGAAATTTCTGTTATATTTTTTTTGAATAAATTATTTATTATTATTACCAGACAATATTTGGGTATAAATAATGAAAATAAATATTTAGATGGGTTGTAATAATGTACACAATTTGATTAAATAATGGCACTAAAGGCGAACTGAATGCCATACTCTTACTTACGTATTATGATTTATTATCTCATATTACGTCGTAATTTTGCTGCATCAAAACGCATACTTATTTCTTCAAAATTTGCTATTTACGCCCGTCTAGGGCGTATATCGTCTGATTGTACACTTTGGACTACTAAACAAAACGAAAAATGTAATCTATTATACAATTATATGATCTAAATATGTAAAGCTAACAGTAATATCTCCACCCACAGATCATCGTGGCTCTGATGCAGAAGAACCGTCGTTCCCAGCGGCACCAGGGCCTGGAGTGCCTGACGATCGGGTTCGCGGTGTATCGCCTGCCCGACTACGGGCACGTGCCCAAACCACTCGACGTCAACTTCTTCAAGTACAACGCGTCCGTCGGACGCAGCCAGGCCTTCATCAATCTACGAGAAGTTAGCGCTAGGTAAAGATAAACATCACTACATGTACTCGAAATTTTAATTCGATTCCAGATATGACAATTTCAGTGTTGCAACGTTATGACAAGTACTAAATAGTGACGTTGCGAAATTATTCGATATGGAAATGCAATATTTCTGGATCGATTCTTCGCGTTTATAATTTTACTCTCGTAAACTAAGTATATCAGGAAATTAAATATTTCTGAACCGATAATTTAGTTTTGACGATTAATTAACGATCTGAGACTTTTCTTTTATATAATTGTGTGAAATAAATAAAAAAATGTAATCATGAAGGAACATGACAATTAAAAAAGATAGATGTATTATGGTCATAAGTTATTTTATAAATTGTCGCCGTCATCGCTATCGCTATCCTGTCACTTTCTGTAACACACTGATTGTTTATCGATTTTTGTGTTCATCACTACACTATTATATGTGGTATCATTATTTCACAAAATGACAGTAACTATTGTCAAATCTGGAATCTAATTAAAATTCTGACTATAGTATTGTGGCGACACGTATGTCACATGTCATACGGATGACGTCATAAAATCCTACATTGCACATGCGAAGTTTACATTCGAATTAACACGAGTAGAAACAACTGTTCGGCAGTAAGTCCGCCAGGCACGATCACTTCGCCTGGTCGGAGGATTGTCCTTTTCCGATCTTATGGAACTATACTCTCTGTTCTCTAAAGTATAAAACAAAGTCGCTATCCGCCGTCTGTCTGTCCCTATGTATGCTTAGATCTTTAAAACTACGCAACAGATTTTGATGCGGTTTTTTTAATAGATAGAATGATTTATAAGGAAGGTTTATATGTACAATACATGTGTATTGCACCCGTGCGAAGCCGGGGCGGGTCGCTAGTAATTATACAAGACACTGACTTCTATCCGTAGGGGCTGGTTGCTAGTATTTTTATATAGTGTTGAGTTATAAGTAAGAGTTATAAGTGTAACACTATAGTTCAGTAGTTTGGTAGTTTTACCTGGAATGTTTTCCGTGAGTTTTGAAAATCGGCAATTTTGTAGATTTAGATGTGCTCTTTTTGATTTCCATTTTACACCTTTGTACGTGTGCCGCTCGCGCCGCTATCTTGGAAAAATGGCGCTCAAAAACAGTTTTTTATAATATCTCTTTTCCTGTGCATTTTACGTGAAAACCGTTAACTACAGAATTAAACTACTCGAAATTTTCTACAATAAAACTAAATGATGGCAATACCCTATTATGAGAAAATACACGATACATTACAAAGTATCATTATTTCCATTTTTCCAGGTTCAAGTTGGACCCAGGCAGCTACGTGATAGTTCCGTCCACCTTCGATCCTGATGAGGAAGGAGAATTCCTGCTTCGAGTCTTCTCTGAGAAGTCTAACAACATGGCGTAAGTAGCACCACACACCGTACTAACGCGCGACTACTCAAAGGCTACTCAATTTTAATTTGTAGTGTAAGTAAATATCGTGCCATCTCTGTCATTTTACAAAGAATTTGTAGTGACAGAACTATAGTTAAGCGCGACTTAAAATTGAGTGACGTTTGAGTATTTCGACAATAGCAGATCTGAAAAAGCTTTTTCCGTCCTAGATTTAGTAAAATAGTTATCTAATTTAGTAAAATTCGTTGCTTACAGAGAAAACGACGAGGACATCGGTATGGGAGATGTTGATGATCGGGTGAGTACATTGATTTAAACCGTTTATCTCTAGTGTCTATTATTTTTACATCCCTACATAGTATAACACAAAGTCTGTCTGTCCCTATGTATGCTTAGATCTTTAAAACAACGCGACGGATTTTGATGGGGGTTTTTTCGTAGATAGAGTGATTCTTAAGGAAGGTTTATATATTGCACCCGTGCGAAGCTGGGGCAGGTAACTAGTAACTATATAAGACACTGACTTCTATCCGCGGCTTTGCCCGCGTCTTTCCTGTGGGATAAAAAGTACCCTATGTGTTATTCTAGCCTATAACTTATCCCTGTTCTTAATTTCATTCAAAGATCTATCCAGATCCACGATCATAAAAAGAAAATAATGTAATAAAATAAAAATTTGTTGTAACTTAAAATTACGAATTACACACGTAAATGTATTTAGAAAAGCTCTACTAGTTTCGAGTCACAGAGGGATTCTTCCTCATGAGTAGCGTGCGCGGACGCGGCGATGTCGCGTATTAGGCTGCTCGAAACTAGTAGAGTTTTTCTCACTTCTCAGTATACAGGGTGAAATTTTGTAATGCACCTAAAGGGGAAGTACTGTTAATACTTTAGATAAAAAAAATTACTCAAACAAAACATTCCTTTATTTTTGAATAGAAACAAAACCGCATTTAAAGATTTTTAAAATTTGCTTGCCGCACACGGTAATCGAACCGACTAAAATCTGTAAAAGTTGCACTCTGTACATTTATTGCATCGATTGTTGGGAATGTTTTCTTTGGGTAAAATTGTCTATCTTAAGTATTAAGAATACTTCCCTTTCAGGTGACATTACAAAATTCCACCCTATATATACGTGAGTAACCTGTCATTTTTAGTTAATTCAGTATGTCTCACGATAGTTATTATATAATTATTATTCCTTGTCCAGGTGAAGGAGATAGCCCCGAACCCCGAGCCCGCAGACCCAGTCCGCGAGCTGTTCACGAAGCTGGCCGGCGCCGACGGCGAGGTGGACTGGCAGGAACTCAAGGAGATACTCGACTACGCCATGCGGGAAGGTACGTCGGACTATTTATTATATTTGGTAAACATATACACGTACGAAGATTTTTCTTATTTATTTACATAGCTTCACTGACAATTCAAAAGTATCTAAGGGTTCGTACACAAAACTGCGATGCGACGTCGCATCGCAAAAAAATGCGAGCTCCCTCTACGCATCGCAAGAAATTGCGAATTGATCGCATCGCACATCAAAATCTTATCTTCCTATTTCTCCTACAGAAGTGCACACTTCTTTTTACGATCCATGTCAAGACCTAGTTTTCAATTTAAAATACGTTTAGTACCGTTGACGGTCGTCGAAGGAATGGTCACCCTAGGAGACGCCTTGTCGCAGGAAATCGCATCGCAGTATCGTAATTTTTTGCGTTGCGAATTCGCATCGCAGTTTTGTGTACGAGCCATAAGGATTGATTAAAATAAATACTATGACATATTTTATATTGAGACTAGCTACTCCCGCGCGGTTTCACCTGCTCTGTTGAGCTTCTATTAGTCGTAGCGTGATGTTTTATAACCTCGATAAATCGACTGTCCAACACAAAAAGACTTTTCCGAATCGAAACAGTAGTTCTAGAGATTAGCGTGTTTAGACAAACGTTGTTTTTACCGCTATCCCAACTGGCAAGATTCCAACAGTTATCACAGAAATATAAAAAAAATCTAAGTCACATAAAGTAAGGTGGATTTGTTAAGAACACTTGGTTCGTTAAAAAACAACATTCTTTTCCAATTTAAATTTAGAAAAATATGATTTATTTTATACTACAACCTTTGTTTCTCAGGCACTGCTATTTTATTTTAAACGCTAACTAGCTTAGTATGGCGTTCGTATTCAATTAATTTGAAACTAGATTGTTTTTTTTTTATTAAGAAAGTGAAGCTTTTTTTACTTTGACTTTGAAAATAAGAACTTGAGAAATGGTTTTAGGGTACATTTTTGTGTAGCTTTCTGATAAATAATGCAATTTTGTCCTAATAACGTAACTAGCGAAATTAGGTACAATTTTACACCTTTGCTTACGACAAATAAAAGTATGTTAACAATTCAGACAATATTTATAAATATTAGTCAAGTTAACACAAGCTCCTTATTGAAATACTAAATAAAACTTACAGCCAATCTCGGTATCCAATTAAAGGGCTTAGTGAGTTTGTTTTACATTAAAAGTGACCAAGAACCAAGGGGCTTACTCTTGAATCCAATAACGATCGATCGATTGAAATTGCATAGACATTGAGGTTGGTTTCAAGAGTAAGCACCCAGATCTCCGAACGCAACCGAATCATTTAGTTTATAAAATATCCACGCGATACGGATGCAATGGGCGCCAGTGTTGCAATTCAAGAATATGAAATTTGACAATATTAATGTGCATCGATTGGAATTGGATTCAAGAATGAGGCTGCAGAATTGAAATCGAATAATATACAGGATATACAGGAGTAGCAATGCTTAAGAGTGAAGCTAATTTATTTAATTCTCATAAATTACATATTAATTCTATAATCAAGAAATGAATCTTACTACACAAATATGATTTTATTTTCAAAAGCTTATTATTTCATATTTCAATGCAAATACCGTTTTTATTCTACATTGCATGGACAAGTCAATAATCATATTATGAAATATTGTGATTAACTTTTTTATTGTATTGAAGTATGAATTTGATGTAAGAGATGATAGGTGGAAATCAGAGCCGTATTATCCCTAAGGCAATGTAGGCAAGTGGCTGGGTGCCACTTGATTAGATGCCTAATTTTTATTTTAATGTCCGTCTGGTAGATTATTTTAAATCATTGGACACGTATTTTTTATTTTCTTACAGAAACGAATACCCTTGACGATTTATTGATTTGAAATGTCGCGTGACGTCACTTCTATGTACATTTTATACATAGAAATGACGTTTAGCCCCCACTCCTAAACTTTGATTCGTTTTATCTAAGTATTGTTTTATTATACGACAAAATAAAAAATACGTGTCTAATATTTTTTATTACCTAATTTACGGACTGATTAGATTTTTAAATTTCGTACCCCGTCGTCATCCCAATTGAGTGACGGGGGCGCCAAAAAGAGTTAAAGATGCCTATGAGGTACTTTCCTAGGGCGCTCTCTATGTTTAATCCGACTCTGATATAAATAATATAATGTGTATGTGTATATTTTCATTATAAAATTATCCCTAAAATGCCCATTTTTGAGCTTCTCAATGTGATAATGCTTTGTGTCGAGTTAAACGCAGCTTTCGTTTCGTTCCGTTCTGCTAACCGCGCCAAGGTATAGTATATGTAAGTATTATAATATATCAGATAATTATTCTATTGTAGCATATTTTTATTTAATTTAGATTTATTTCTTTATTTACTGCACTTTATCATTATTTTGGTAGTTATTTATTTTATTTAGACTTTGTTTTGTTTACAAAATATATTGCATTTGCTTTTTAAGTAGTATGACAGCTCATGAATATTATTATTATTTTGATTATTTAAGTTTGTATATAATTATATTGTTGTCTAATATCCCATGGTATATTATGAATTAATAATACAAGTACCTAATCTTACGTTTTAGTTAAGTTAGTATGTTAATAAAATGACAATCGTAATTAATATTATAAATAAAATGAGGTTATTTATGTGTATACTTGTATAGACGTGATAATATAAATAATATTATAATTTCCCCTCAGTTCAAAATACTTGCTTGCTTTCAAAAAAAAGTCGGCATCACCGACGCAACCAAGTGATCCGTGTGCTCGTTTGCCTCGTATCCCAAAACATACAAAATTTTAAAAAGTTGCCAAAGAAAAAAAATAACAAATACATTTCTAAAATTTAATATTAGTCAAAAATACTATCATCTTCTATACAGAGTAACCTCATCCATCTAAAAGTATAGATAGACTTAGACATAGGTTAACATCCCTACAGAGCTAGCGATGAAGCAAGGCGGAGCTTACGACGGCGGCGGAGGGGGAGTACACTACTCCCCCCCGGGGGGAGGGGGAGGGGGGAACGAGCCAAGCTGTCTGGAACAACTACTCTGTGCCCTCTGCACTCCCATCTGCAAGGAAATTGGAGTTGACCTGCAGCAAATGCAGCAACAGAACCAAAATCAAGAACAGGTGCATCTTACTCAACCACAGCCGCAAACAGGTATTAACTTGCTTTCAAGTGTAAAGGGAGTCGTATATATACTGTGTGATATTTAAGGGGTCGTATATCAGTGCTGTTAGATATGTAAGGGGTCATGTGCCACTGTGATATTTAAGGGGTCGCATGTCACTGCTGTGTGATAGATGACCCCTTAAATATCATCTATCACTGTGATATTTAAGGGGTCGTGTGTCACTGTGATATTTAAGGGGTCATGTGCCACTGTGATATTTAAGGGGTCGCATGTCACTGCTGCGTGATATATATGGCGTCATCTATCACTGTGATATTTAAGGGGTCGTTTGTCTCTGTAATATTTAAGAGGTCATTTGTTCTGTGAGATAGGTAAGGAGTAGTGTCACTATTTAACAGGGGTTTTCATTATATGTATATTTTAATGTTGTGTCTGTTTAACTCAGTTGAAGCGTCTTTAGAATGGGACTAATTAGATGATTTTGTTGATAAAGGGAAATTTTGGAACGCTTTTGAAGTAAGTCTTGTGGCGATATATTTCTTGCATACAATAATAAAATTATAAGAAGTCTAACTGATAAAAGAGTAACAAATCAGTGAGATATGGGGGTTTTGGTAATATAAATTTGCACATGCATAGGACGGTTAGTGGCAAAATATGGGGGTTTTAAAAAAGCTAACTTTTGGAATTTCTTTGTTTATAAAGGGTTAGTTTTTAAGTGTATTGTGAAATTTTTACTAATTGTTAAGATTTTTTCCAGGTCTGCCGAGAAGCTGTTGCATGCACCGCTTTACTTACGTCACACGTTTTATAGAAATGGAGGGCACTATTTAAAATGTCTGTTTTTGTCAATATTTTCATGTAAATACATTATTTTTAGATTTTCCTTTTTTGTTCTTTATAATTTATATTTTTTTCAGGTTACCATGGACACCGATTTCTGTTATTTTTGTTTCGTCCATAGATAAATGTGGAATATTGTGTTGTCTGTAACCGATATTTGGCATTGTCTATGCTACAAAGCTATTTGTCACTAACACCGAGAAAGAAATGTAGGAATTTTCAAAAATTCGCGTTTTTGGAAATTTTTACATTTTTTAGCTTCTTGCATGTTTTTTTACGTTGGGACTTCAACGAAAATGGGCATTTTAAATGTAGTTTTAATATTATTGTTATTATTACGACGTCGTAGGTAATTAAGTCACCTCCATTTCCATAAAATATTTGCTAAGTTTTTTGCTCTTTGATGTTATATTGAATTCAGGTTTTTATGGAAAAAGCTCTTTATTTCTCATAAAAATATGACATTTACATAATTATTTTAAACTACCAAAATCTATAATGGTGGTAGGTAGTATTAGGTACGATGGGGTTGGCGTATCCTCATGGATAAAAACCCCGTAGTAATTACATGTAGAATAAAAAAAACTACCAACATCATAATTATAAGAAACCAGCTACTTTACTTACTACTGTCCAGACGTAGGCCATAATGTAATCTTTAAATCGTTTCTCGATAAATGGACTGTTCTACTCAACATTTTCAATCAAACGGACAAATCCTAAATTATTTGAAATTAACTGCTTACACAAGGGAACTACTTATTTGAAAAAAAAAAAACACTAATTTCAAGTTATAGTGGGACTCTTATTCATGAGCGACGTGCAAGCGTATTAAAAAGACATAAATCATCATTTAAACTAACAGATTATCTAGTATGTCTTACGATAGCTAAACAAAAAACAATCTTTTCCATTTAGATATTAACTAGCTTCTGCCAGCGGCATCGCCCGTTTTGCCGTAGGATAAAAACTGGCCTATGTGTTACACCAGATCATAATCTAACCTGTTCCAAGTTTCATCTCGATCTCTTCAGCGGTTTTGACGTGATTGAGTAACAGACATACACACAATCTCAGAAACTTACACATTTATATGTAACTAGCGACCCGCCCCGGCTTCGCACGGGTTCAATATTCATGTACTATATACCTGTAAACCTTCCTTAAGAATCACTCTGTCTATTGAAAAACCCGCATCAAAATCCGTTGCGTAGTTTTAAAGATCTAAGCATACATAGGGACAGACAGACGGTGAGACGGCAGATAGCGACTTTGTTTTATACTATGTATACGAAATAGGATTATAGCATCGATTTTTCACGAATTTAGGCTAGGAACTAGGATTATAGTATCGATTTTTAACGAATTTACAACTTTATAGTTGCCAAACCGTCGCGGAGAACCTAACGGGTTACCGGGGCTCCGGCTCGACGTGCAGGGGAAAGAACGGGGTGGTTTTTAGTCAGTAAGAGTCTGACACTCTCTCCCGCCTCATCCATTCATTCGATGATTTTCCCCCCTAAAGAAAAAACATTGTTGCCAAACCATTTTCCATAAGATCTAAATTCACTGTAACATAAGCAGGTAGTTTCTCTATCTTTATGTATCATCTGACCTTGTTCTTCGCGTTACAGAGCTGAAGGGCCAAGGGTTCTCAAAGGACGTATGTCGCAGTATGGTCGCTATGTTGGACAAGGACGGCTCCGGTGGACTCGGCTTTGATGAGTTCAAGACTTTGTGGATTGATCTACGTAATTGGCGGGTGAGTGAATGCAATTGTAGTTTCCATATCCGTCTACATAATCAAATGTTTTTAGTTACCATCAGCTCTTGAGTTACTCGAATCTAAGACGAATAAATATATAAACTATACGATGGTGGCCCTTTTTGAGTATTATTTATAATGCGATGTATAAATATGTTCGCGTGTCGCTGCAGGCGGTGTTCCGCCTGTACGACACGGAGGGCCGCGGCGCGCTGCCCCCGCAGCACCTGCGCGACGCGCTGCACTCCGCCGGGTACACCGTCAACGCACACGTACTCAACGTACTCGCGCACAGGTAACATACTGGCTACACCCACACTTTGTTCCCTGAGACATCTAGGGACCTACAAATTGGTGTCATTTTTAGAGCTATTCCACAACCCAGGGTCTCAGATACACGCCTGTCTCCTATGAGAGTAGGCAGAGACTATGGAATGCAATTGCTACGATGGTATGGGCATATAGAAAAGATGAATGACAGTAGAGTAACGGAAATTCTTTCGTTACTGGATAAATCTTGTGAGACATTTAAATTTATTATAAGAGTAATGGCGTACTGGCCTATATTCATGAGCAACATTGTGCGACACATGACGTCACGAATGCTTCTCGTAATTATGTGCCTTGGTGAAGCCTGAAGTTAGTTCGTATATTAGTGATTGCATTTTTCTATTGCATTATTATATTAACATATTTTCGTTCTGTAGATACAGCTCACAAGACGGATACATTCAGTTTGACGATTTTATAATGTGCTCCGTGCGATTGAAGACTATGATCGGTAAGTTGAAAACTACCTATATTATAATTATATTATTTTTTAAGCTGAAGAAAATTCATTGTGAACATTTTACAAATTGTTTAAAAAAATATTTTTTATCAAAAATAGAACTGAATAAAATTCAGAATTTAATACAATTATACTATAGTATTTGGTAATCAGTTAACCCCTTATGCAAGGTGTAGGGTTCGATTCCCCCGTCGTCTTAACATATTTATTTCAGTTTTGAGTGATGTGTTTTTGGAGTTTAGTTTGCTTTTATAAGACAGGATTTAACATTACCATACAAGTTATATCAACTTGTATGGTAATGTTAAATTGTAAATATATATCATATATAGGTAAATTTTTATATATACCTAACTATTTAATTATATTATTAGTTGAATTTTAACTTTATGTGATAACAATGCTTATGTCATGTGATTGTCATCGAAAGTCAATGTAGTTTGATGAATCCTGTGTGATTTATTATTAATATGAGGTAGGTCTAAAACAGTGGGTTCAATTCCCACACGGACCAACTCTCTGTGATCTACAAACTGTTTCGGGTGTGAAATTATGTTTGTAAACGCACCCACGACACAGGAGAAAATTCTAATGTGGGACAACGTATAGACTTTGGTAATAAGAAACGGAGTCTCTAACGTTTTTATTATTTTCATTTCTTGATAAATATTTGCTAATACAAGTATTTTATTAATTGATAACGTACGTCGTATAAAAGCAATTTAAAAATGAGAGAAGTTTGTTGTAAAAGGAATAACTCTTTTAAAGTTATAGAGGGTTAGATAAAATTAAAAAAAAGGGCTAGTGGCTCGCTTTTTTGCTCCCAAGTGTATAAAAATGTATGTAAAACTGCAATTCCAAGTTATTATATATTAATAATAACTGCAGCTAACAACGAGCCGCTTGAGAATCTCGAGCGCGAGCTGCAGTGGAACAAGTGAGCGTCGGCGCCGACATCTGCACAACGTAATATATAATGATTACAGGATATATACGGTCACCCGTCTGCCTGCCACTGTGTCAAACACCATGATATAGGTTGTATGGGGAAATATATAGAAATTACTGTTTCTTTGGTGTGTACAGCGTTAAAGGTTGCTAGTTTATTTAGGCTTTTTTTAAGGGGGGAAAATCATCGAATGGCTTCTCCCACCCGGAGGATATTAATTGACTTACAAATGAATCCATGAATAATATAAAAATTAGTGGGCATTGAATCTGTACTTACTTCCCATCCCTTGAAGAAATTAAAAATTGAGAAGATTTCGTCTACTCGTTATGCGTCCTAGACTTTTAATGTTTTGAAATGTACACAAATATTTATGTATATTCTCAGCAACTTTTTATCGTACACACAAAATTATTCACATACTATTTTCGAAGCAATAAATATTACCCACACAACCTTACAATAAAAAAATATTGTTTGCGATGGTACTACAAAAGTTATATTTATTTTTCCGCTTAAAATGCCAAGAAAGTAAATTTGTATAAAATTATCAACTGAAACTGTTCGCAAACAGTACAACGTTTCCACTTCTTTCGGATATTTTACAAGTATCGACATGATTTAAAAATGTTTATCAATCAATATATAAATAGTTATGTTTTTATACGGAAAATACATTGTAAAATGTCCATCGCCGCACTAAAGCTTACTAACTGGTAACGTTAGCACCAGTTTCAAACAAAATTGTAATACAAACAATATTTTTCCACAGATACGTTCAAGGGGAGATCTTCAGGCGGTGAATACGCCACATTCTCCCTCGAAGAATGGCTAAATCGCACAGTCTACGCATAAAACGTCGAAATTATGCCTTATTGTCATTAGAAACAAGGCCTACAATCGCAAAATGTACATTGAAATATTTAAAAAGTTATTGCCTCCATTAAATTTTGTATCAAGTACCTTTTGCTAGTGTACGTGAGATTTTATGTCTAAGTCACAAATATTTAATATTAAAATTAAGGTATAATTATGGTGACTTAATCCTCTTATACGGGTATAATTAAACCTAACTAAAATACATATTTTTATATTCGCCTATAATCAAAATAGTTTTATGAATAAACAGTATTTTTGTTATCCACCGATTGTCCATTCCAATGTGCTAGAGCGTTTTGTCTATGGTTCATCTATGTTCAAGACGTACCGTGTTTAGTTCTGTGCGATTAGCTAGGAAAGCTTTTTACGTGAAAATTAATATATAATTATATATATATGTTGTAATGTAAACATACTACATGTTGCACTCAGTTGCATTCACAATGCATTTTTATATTCGCAAAACATTTATTTATTTTGACATATTTTTTGTTATAAAGATCTGAAATAAAACATTTATTCGTAAAGTATTTTGTTTTATTTTACTCTCAATATTAACCCACTGTTTGTGTATACCAGGTGACTTGTAACTCGACGTATTCCTCTCGGGAGGTGATAATACAATTAATTTTGTAAGTTTCTGAGTTTGGAAAGTGACTAGTTCCTGAGATATTCAACATTTTCGGTTTTGGTGAAAATATTCCGATCTAACTACAGACCCACCAATTAATAAAAAACTACTTGTTTGATTTAAGTGATTTTAGTTTTAATTTATTATCTATCAATACACAATAAACATTTGTTAATACTAACACTTTCAGAAATAGGATTCTTTTTAAAAAAGGGACTAAATAAAGTATTACATTTTGTTTTCAGGCACTAATTTGGTCAATAGAAACTTGGATTTATTAAAAAAAAAGATATTATACTAAGCGTATAAACTATTAGAAAAAGTTCCTTGGTTTATTAGCTACCCAAAAACATTAAATCTATGTATATATAAAAATGAATCCGTTAGTCCCGTGGTCATGGCAGCACGCGTAGACGGATTTCATTATTTTTTGTTGTATTTGTTATTATTGGGAGAAGGTTATGACTTAAAAAAGTCCTGAAAATCCTACGGGAACGGGAGATAATGGGATTGCGCGTACGTAGTCACGGGTAGAAGCTAGTTATTTATAAAATCCTCAAAAATAAATTAATAACTTAATGATTAGAGTAATTTCAAAAATATCACTATTTTAATTTTGTTCGAAGTGACCGTATACCATACCTAAAGTACTCTATGATGAATACATGCCCGCAATTGCTTATTATCTCTATGACGGTCAGTCTAAAACTGAATGAGCGTCTTATTTCTTCAGGCGCTACAATGACAAGATCCAAGCTTTCTTAGGCGAATTACTGACGGCTGAGAGCAATTCAACCAGGTTATCCTGGTTTACTTAATTATTGTAATATAAACTATCACAATATCCATTAGTAGTCCCAAAAAAGGCAATCAAATTCAAGAAAAGCAAAACCTATAGGTTCCTTATGAAGGTATCCAATTAATTGTTTGAATGAGTGCCATTAATAGTTACTTGATTGACCCAATTGTCTTCGTCCAATAATTGAAATAGTGATAAATATGAGAAATTTTAAAGGAATGAGCTGGAAAATGTGGATTTAGAAACAAGGAGACGAATGATATTCTAACACGATGGTTGGCCAGCGCACTACCGAATTACTGTGCGATGGCTGGATACCTTGGTTCTAAAGCGTTGAATTGGCAGGGGCGTCAAATTCCATGGCCCACAGCATGTCCAGACCTAACACGTTGATTTTTACGTGTGCGGTCACATGCACTCGCTGAGGAGTAAGCTGTTGGCTCGATATTGGCGCGTGTTCGCCAACGCGACCTAACACACATACGAGGTCTAGGTTGCTAATTAGATAAATGTTTCTTTCTTTTTTGTAACTACGGCAATATATGTACAATGTGTAAAGTCTCTTGTTATGCAACGCCAATTCTGTGTATCGAAATCCTTTGCGGAAAAATATGAAGCGGCTGAAGAAGTAAGACGCTCATTCAGTTCAAGAGTGACAGTCACAGAGATAAGAAAACGTGTGCAACATAGGGAAGGTCAACATAACATCACGCCTCTTATCCCCGAAGGGGTAGGCAGAGAGGAGTAGGCCTCTTCTCAGAAACATCTCCTAAAAGGAATACATCGAGTTACAAATCACCTGTATAAACATCTACTTAGTCCGCCAATCAGGTGGCTTACTCTTGAATCCAATTCCGATCGATCGACATTCGTATTGCGAAATTTCGTACTCTTGAGTTGCACCACTAGCGCCCATTGCATCCGTATTGCGTGATGTTGAATGAACTAAATGGTATTGAGTTTGGCTTTATATCCCGTACTCTAAATGCTATTTTAACAGCTACGATTGTGGTTGTACAGTTTTGACATTGAATAATTATTGAGATTTTATTGGATTGAAATTGCATTGACATTGAGATTGGTTTCAAGAGTAAGCACCCAGATCTCATAAAATTAAGATAACGTAACTAAAATCTTTGCAAGAAAAATACGCACTTTTTAATACACTTCTTACTACGTATGCTATCAAGTCCTGGTACCTCAGAGCAAATATGACATTATTTTTGTAATTAAGAAATTACTGTTCCTATAGTGAACATTTATTTATTTATGGTATAGAACGGCAGACGAGCTAACGGATCACCTGGTGTAAAGCAATCGGCGCCGTCACACCAGAGGAGTTACAAGTTCGCTGCCGGCTTTTTGGGGTTATGGATTTAACAATTATATTTCAAACACAAGATAAGTATGTCTAAAGTTATTTATTAACTTAAATATATAAGTTTTCTAAATACACACATCATGAAATACAAAATCTTATTCCCACTCTCGGTGCACGTGTACTTGGCTTGTAATGATTACAAAGTTTCATCATCATTCCACTCGCCGGTCTGAACTTCTGCCATTTCTTCTTCCTGAGTATCTGCCTCTTGACTTGCAGAAAGGATGGAATTCGGCGACTTATACATGGGTAGGTCTGACGGCCGTATTACCAGCTTGGCACCGTCTGTGAAAAAATAACAAATAAATAAGTTGTCAGAGCCGTATTGTCCCTAAAGCTCTAGACAGATGGACCGCATTTGAACCGCAATCTAACCGCAAATTGCAATTCGGATGTAGTTTGAATATAGTTGATACGATTGGAATACAACTGCAAACGGACTGCGCGTTCAATTGCAGTCGTGACAACTGCATCCAAACTGCAATTTGCGGTTAGATTGCGGTCCGTCTGCCTAGAGCCTAAAGGCACTCTTTAGGCCTCTGAGTATAGTATTAAACATCATTTAGCTTAATTTTGTCACTTCCCCTATTCTACTCGTGTGTGTCGTATGAGTTACCTAAGGAACTACATATTTTAACATAGAAAGGTCAGTAGTTTTCTCTGACAAGTGTAATGCTTTTAAACTTGAACTTTCTTTTATAAATCCCTCTTTTGTAGAGGAAACCATACTGTAGCAGTTGACTCGACTGTCAGCAGTACTACTGCAGTAGTCAACCACAAGACTACTGTCTCACATAGGCCTCCCCCGATGATATTCAAACCGATCGGTTGGAACTGATCTGCATCCAGCACCTCCCTACGACCTTAATTTCAATCTCCAGGACGACCAAAATAAAAAATACAGACAAAACACACTTGTAAATTTTTATTTCTATAACTTACTGCAAATATGGTATGTACTTAATATAATACTAACTGAGAACAGTGCCATCCATGGCCATGATAGCGGCATAGTTGGAGGGCGGCACGCCGAAGAGCAGCAAGTTGAACATGCGCTCCGAACGAATTGTGCGCACTGCTTGGAACCAACGCAAGAACGGCGCCATCGTCTCCTTACCGGGGAGGTACGGCTCGCCGTATATCTGTACAATGTAACATAGTAATATATTAATCGTATTAATATTATATTTTTTTTTGTTGACGTTCATAAGTACCTTTCTAGTCTAATAGAAATAAATTATGTTATCTGAAAAATGCGAATGACTTTGTGCTTGTGTAAGTAAACTCTGGTTTGGTTGTTACTCTGTGAGGTCGGTGTTTGTTACTCACATCAACAGCCTATAAATGCATACTGCTGAGCAAAGCCTCTGCTCGCACGGAGCAGGTTTGAGCATTAATCGCCACGCTTGCTCAATGCGGGTTGGCGATATCAAACTTAACCCTCTGCCACTGACATGGTTAAATTGTTACAATTCAACTGAGGTGTATATTATACCAGACACCATTTCAACAGCAAATATTTTTGTAGAATTAAAGTATAGCGAGCACTATACAGTAAGGTACTCGCAGCAGTGATGCTCGTATTTGAAAAATGACGGTATAACACGTGATTTTGTATTTCGCGGTGTCTGTGGCCAACACTACATTGTTTGTTTGTTACTCATTACGTCAAACCGGCTGAAGGGATGGGGATGACATTTGTAACAGGAATAGATTATGGTCTAGAATAATACATAGGCTAGTTTTTATCCCACGGGAGCTTGGGCGAAACACCTGGTAGAAGCTAGTATAAAAAAAATGCTTTTAGTCGGAGTACACAATCTAATATAGTAATGTGTGCAGTGATTGGGCTGCTGGAATGGCAACGCACGGAACAATTCGTTGTCTGATTCACAATTTTCTGTTCCGGTTCTAGTATATTTTGTAGTTTCAACCACGATATAGGACCAATAATATTAATATTGCATTCATATTCAAGCAGTAGGTGATTATTGCGTACTGAAATTAAAAACATAAGTTTACACGATCGTCAAAGATCGCATTAAATTATTTATTACTCACCCGTAACTTATAGTAGCCAGTCTTTTGTGGAATGAAATGTTTGCTCACAACTTGCTTCACAATCTATACAAAACAAAACAAATAAATAATGACTTAAATAAATATAACCAAAAGCTTCCTTTTTAAATATAGCAATCACATAATAATCTATCCATCATACATCATTCATTTACTCATCCTTCTTGCTTTCAATCACAGATGGAACTACCTCGTTGGCCGAGTGGCCGCAAGTGCTACTGCCGGGCAAGGAGTCTCGGGTTCGATTCCCGGGTCGGATAAAGTACTACTGGATTAAAAAAAAAATCTTAGTGGTAGCACGGAGTCTGGAACTGTGCCCGGTATATTCCAATGAGCTAACCCCCTATTACATGTGACTCATAACATAAATAGTGAAAAGTGGGTGTTACATTGCACTTAATGCTAAGTGTCGTAATGTGCACCTCTGCCTACTCTTTCGGGGATAAAAGGCGTGATGTTATATGAAACAACAACATCCACCAAATGGGTACGACATACCATGGACAAGAATGGCGTCATCTTCTTGAGTTCCTCTCGAACTCTCTTCCTAACCACTTCGTCTTCTGTGTCGGTGCTTGTCACCTCAGATTTGAGATTTTTCACGTGTTCAGTTACCTGAAATAAATAAATAAATTACATGACATACTTGCTCTCTTGCTTAAATTAAAGATAATTATACAGTGTGTTAGGTTAAACGAGGGACTTATTGAGGGAGGGTATTCAGTATTCGATTCTCGTCCCGAATATGTAAAAAACCTATAACCAAAATTTTTGAGGTAATTGTCTAATAAAATACATCATCATGAACACTGAGCGCGCAACAAGTGATCTTGTAAACAGAAACAGTACTTACATAAAGTAACTCGCGTTGCAAATCATGCGCCGATCTTGCCAAAAAGAATAGAGCGCGCTTAAGCCCACTAAGCCGAAACCCGTAAGCGTAAGCGGAAGCGTTTTTATGGTTCTGTCTGTTATTTATTAGTGTTTTCGTTTCGTTTATATGTTTGTTAGGTTCATGTGAGTATACACTATTATGGGTTTGAATATGTCCCTCGTTTAACCTAACATACTGTATACCAACCAGGTGACTTGTAACTCGACGTATTCCTCTCAGGAGGTGATAATACAACCAATTTCCTACAAAAGGTTACTAGTCCGAAAGTGGCTAGATTCTGAGGTACATTGAATATTTTCTGTTTTGGTGAAAAAAATCCGATCGAACTACAAAAACATCAATAAATAAAAAAACTATTGGTTTGATTTAAGTGTTTTTTATGCATTAAGATAGATAGTACTTTTATTATTATTACTTTTTTAAAGCGTAGATATTTTAGATTTTAGTTAGACCTTCCCTAAAATAAATACATGCCCGCACACACTTCCTTATGTCTGTGATGGTCACTCTTGTACTGAATGAGCGTCTTATTTCTTCAGCCGATTTAATTATTTTTTCGCAAAGAATTTCGATAAACGGAATTGGCGTAGCATAAACAAGAAACTTCATGTGCCACACGTAAAAATCAACCTGTGTTAGGTCTGGACATGGTGTGGGCCATGGAATTTGACCCCCTTGCAATTCAACTCCTTAGAAACGAGGTATCCAGACATTGCTGCACAGTAATTCGGTAGTGCGCTGGCCAACCATATCGTGTTAGAATATCATTTGTCTCCTTGTTTCTAAATCCACATTTTCAAGAGGTGATTTCTTTAAAATTCCTCATAATTATCACCATTTCAATATTGGATAAAGAGAAGAGTCCAATCAAGTAATTAATAATGATACTCATCGAAACAATTAACACGTCGAGTACCGGTTTTGTAGACACAATTATAGAGGTAGAACAATAGGTTGCGGTCAATAGGTTGCGGACCGCTTGGTGTTTGACAGTTTTGTAGACACAATTATAGAACAATAGGTTGCGGTCAATAGGTTGCGGACCGCTTGGTGTTTGACAGTTTTGTAGACACAATTATAGAACAATAGGTTGCGGTCAATAGGTTGCGGACCGCTTGGTCTTTGACAGTTTAAACTGTTAACAGTTTAATTGTTTGGATGAGTATCATTATTAATTACTTGATTGGACTCTTCTCTTTGTCTGACAGTTTAAACTGTTAAACGAATACCGTCATCGTAAACCTGAAAACAAACGTTGTGCTATTCTTGGATTTCATTGCCTTTGTTGGGACTAATAATTGATATTGTAATAGTTTGTAATACAATTCTAGTCGAATTGCTATATCCGTCCATAATTTGCCTAAGAAAGCTTAGATCTTATACAATTTATAATTGAAGCGGCTGAAGAATTAAGACGCTCATTCAGTTCAAGAGTGCGTGTGCAGGCATGTCATCATCACAGGAAAGGTCAGTGTGTCCTTTACCTTACTTACTTACTTATCTACAAGTAATTATTTTTTTATTATTAATTATAAATACTTTAATATTTTCGGATAGCTAATAATCCAAGGAAGTTTTTCTAATAGTTTGTATGCTTAGTGTAATACAATTTTGTTTATATAAATCCAGTTTACTATTGACCAAATTAGTGATTCAAAACAAAATTTGATACTAATTTACTGGCTATTTTAAAACGAATAATATTTCTTAAAGAATTAGTATTGATTAATGTTTATTGATAGATTGACAATAAATTAAAACTAAAATCACTTGAATCAAACCAGGAGTTTTTTATTTATTGGTGTTTTTGTAGTTAGATCTGGTTTTTTCACCGCAACCGAAAATGTAGAATATCTTAGAAACTAGCCACTTTCGGACTAGGGACCTCAGGGCTAGTTTTGTAAGAAATTAGTTGTATTATCATCTCATGAGAGGAATACGTCGAGTTATAAGTCACCATGTATACCTTTCTCTTGAATTGTACTGTATGATCTTAATAAAACCGCATCAAAATCCATTGCCCAGTTTTATACTATATAGTAGCAGTAAGTGTGAGGTGGAAGCAGGGCCGTCTTAGACGCTGGGGCCCTTGGGCACATAATAATTTAAGGTTTTATTTATTTTAACGTTTATAGGATTTTGACACGCAGACCCGGAACAACAATTTGTAAGGCACACAAAGATTTGCAACCGGTTGTCGTGTCGATCGCATAAATCGTAGGTCAACTAAGGTTGGGTTCCTGGGCACAGGCCCCGAGTGCCCAGGACCCCCCTATGGTAAAGACGGTATTAGGTGGAAGTCCCACGACAGGTGTACATGGCGATTATTGCTTACCATCAGGTGATTGGTCTATAGTTTCTCACCTAACCCAAAAAATTGATCAATATACTTTTAAAATACTTTAAAGATAAATGTCTGTTATCATCATAACTGTAATAACACTTACACTTACCTTCTTTATAATTCTGTCTGAATACTTGTTGCAGGCTTGCTGTACTTTATCAAACGGCAAGTTGTCAATCACTGAAAAAAATACATATTTACTTAAAAACAAAAATTAAATTGTATCCACTTTTCCACGCGAAAAATGTGATACACACAGGGTGACTTGTAACTCGACGTATTCCTCTCGGCAGGTGATAATACAAATAATGTTCTACAAAAATAGCTGTGAGGACTCTAGTCCGAAAGTACTTAGCTAGTTTCTGAGATATTCAATATTTTCGGTTTTGGTGAAAAATCCTGATCGAACTCCAAAAACATCAATAAATAAAAAGTACTGGTTTAAGTGATTTTAGGCTTAATTTGTTGTCAATACACCAATAAACATTTATTAATACTAATATTCGCAGAAATATGATTCGTTTTAAAATAGTAAGTAAATTAATATCAAATTTTGTTTTTAGTCACTAATTTGGTCAATGGAAAAATGGATTTATTTAAAAAAATATATATTACAAACTTCCTTGGTTTATTAGCTACCCAAAAACACTAAAATATTTATAAAATTCTCAAAAATTTATTAATAACTTGATGATAGTAGTGTAAAGGAAAACGCGCAATTGCAAAAACATCATTATATACAACATTTTGTTCAAAGTGATGAATACATACTCGCACACGCTTCCTTGTCTCTGTGACGGTTACTCTTGAACTGAATGAGCGTCTTAATTCTTCAACCGAAAATGTTGAAAGTTATTACTAATCCAGGACAAATATCAGAATCGTTTAACCAACATTTTCAGAATCAAAATGATTCTCACAATGACATTAACTATAAAAATATATTGATATTCAACACGAATTCTAATTCTATATTCATGATACCCACAATACCTGATGACATTATAAAAACAATAAATTCATTAAAAAATACCAATAGTGTTGGATATGATGATATATCCACCAAGGTAATTAAAGCTACCTCTGCTATTATTGCACCGGTACTCAGTCACATCATTAATAATTGCATCGAGAAAGGCATATTCCCAGAAAAACTGAAAACCTCAGTAATTATACCAATATTTAAGAAAGGTGACAAACTCGACCCTAATAATTATAGACCAATAGCACTTATCCCAGTATTCTCTAAAATATTTGAAAAAATAATTCAAAAAAACATATATTACTTTCTAGAAGCTAACAAACTTATAATAAGAGAACAATATGGTTTCAGAAAAGTAAAAGCATAAATTCAGCTATCTATGAGCTAGTGGAGTGCGCCCTTACGAACATGGACAAGAAAATTCCCATGGTTGCATTGCTTATGGATATGACTAAGGCCTTCGATCATGTTAGTCATGAAATCCTACTGATGAAGTTAGAAAAATATGGCATTAGAGGCAACACTCATGAGCTTATTAAGTCCTATCTTACAAACAGGCAACAATACACATGTATTAAAAAAATCTGTCCCTACACAAAACCCGAAATAACGCACACTTCAAAATATCGGAAATGTTTATGCGGGTTGCCACAGGGTAGTGTCCTCGCGCCACTACTATTTATAATTTACATAAATGACATGCCTAGAATAATCACCAATCCCATGATCTTATTCGCGGACGATAGCACTATACTGTTTAAAAATAATAATGACGAGACCTTTGAAAAAGAAATTAATGATAACTTAAATGACATTATAACCTGGCTAACTGCAAATAAATTGAAAATTAATCTAGAGAAAACAACTTACATATCATTTGCACAAAGAATTAGTGGTAACATGTTTCACGTAGGATATGACGGGAAAAATATTGAAGAGACTGACCATGCTCAATTCTTGGGTATCTGTATCGATAAGAACCTAAATTGGAAATCCCACATTGATAGTGTTTGCAAAAAACTTAGCCAATCCTCCTTCGCGCTATACAACTTAAAAAAAGTGGCAAATCAGGAAACATTAATCACGGCGTACCATGGCTATGTCTAATCAACATTGCGATACGGGCTTCTGTTCTGGGGAAATTCGCCGGATAGAGAAATGGCGTTCAAATCACAGAAGAAATGCATCACTGCTTCCTCAATAAGCAGGTGTCACCGGGTTGGCGGCCGAGCCAATGCTAGTAGTAACCGTCCAATATTGCTGAAAATAAGAGATGTCAATATTAGAGACACAGTTTGGCACTCCAAGACTAAACTTAAGGGTTCGGGTATCACCTTGTCCGAATTCCTAACGAGAACACGACATCAGGTGTTCATGGCTGCACGGGAAAAATTTGGCGTGGCTAACTGCTGGACAAAGCGGGGCTACATATTTGTCCTCGGGCCAAATAGTAAAAAGCACCGCATTGTGAGCCATAGCGAGCTGCGGGCGATCGGTGAGCCTACGCCAACCGCCGTGCCTTGTCCTGTGCCAACGTCCGAGCCGTGCATAGCGCCAACCTCCGGACGGTCTCCTGCGGCAGCGGCTTCGAAGGCCTCCTCTACGGGGCCACGTCGTGCGCGTGCGGCAATAAGGAAGTGATTCCCGTGATAAGTATTGTGATGTCTGGACAACAACTCCATATACTTTATTTACTTTTTATTTTTCACTAAATTTCTTTGTTCTATTTTAGTCCTTGTTCTATATTATTCCTTTGTTTCATATTATAATACTTTCTCAAATAATTTTACGGGTAGGTCGTTGTTTTGTCTTTGCTGGCAGATTGATTGCTTGACGTTTGACGTATGTCAAGCGTCGAGCGCTCGGTTGCGTTCCGGAATGACAGTTTCGGTTTTTTTGCATTGTCTTCGGTCGGGTTGGGATTGTCTATGATTCATGCCATGGACAGTCCCAATGTGATATTATGATCATCAAATTCTTCTTTTAAATTTTTATTATCTTTTATTATTATTATTTTTTTTTTATGTTTTTCTTTTGTGCTAGTTTTATTTTGATATTGTAATTCATTTGCTCTGGGTAACCTTGCACTTGGTAAATTTTCTTCGATGTAACACGCAACTGGCAGGTGGTTATGTTTGGATATTTTAATTATTATTTTAGGTATATAAATTATTTTTAGGATATTATTATTTAATTTTATATTTAAGTTTATGATTGAATTCATAGATTTAAAACTATGAGTGATACTGATAGTTTTAAATCTATGAATAGTGACGATGACAGTTTTAGTAGTTATCCATCTCTTGCTGACACGCTCGAGTCTCATTTTTCTGGCGTTCCGGGAAATTTTAATGTAGTCCATATTAATGCACAAAGTATTCCGGCTCATTATCACGATATGCTGGCAGATCTTGACTGTAAATATATCCATGCAATCCTTGTTTCCGAATCCTGGTTAAAACCTTGTCTCCCTTCCACTTCGTACTCTCTTCCTGGATACCAGCTGATTAGAAATGATCGCACGGGCTGCGGTGGGGGCGGTGTTGCCATTTATCTTCGTTCAAATATATCCTTCAAAATAATTGATCTGTCACCACAACCACCACCGCAGAACGCTGGTGAGCATCTCTTTCTGGAAATATTTTTCGACCACTCTAAAATATTACTAGGAGTCTATTACTGTCCTTCCTTGCGTATTGATTACTTTTCCTCCTTCGAAAACCTCCTGTTAAAATTAACCCCTTCTTATAGTCATACCATAATAATGGGTGACTTTAATACCTGTCTCCTCAAACAAGATTCCCGCTCTGCATCACTTAGATCTATTGCTCAATCCTTCAACCTGTCTCTTCTTCCCTTGAGCGCCACTCACCATTTTCCTAACTGTACACCTTCTCTTCTCGACCTTATCCTCGTCTCATCCTTACAACACATTGCTAAGCACGGACAATGTCCTGCTGGCAATTTTTCCTACCATGACCTCACATACCTCTCCTACAAAATCCGTCCTCCTAAGTCCAAACCCAAAACTCTTTTCCAGCGTAATTTTGGTGGTATGGATCTTGAGAAGCTCCGTGAGGATGCGCGCAACATAGATTGGTCTGGACTTCTCGCCACTGAAGACATTGATGCCAAATTAAATATTTTCAACACCAAAGTCAGTGAGTTGTACGATGTCCATGCTCCTGTGCGGCCGGTTAAAATTAAGCACGCTCCGGCTCCATGGTTGACGGATGAGATCAGGGTCATGATTCGGAAAAAAGCTGCTGCGAAAACCAAATTTAAAAGCCAGCCTAGTCCTGTGAACCGTGAGAGATATATTGATATTCGCAATCGCAGCAACAGGATGTGTAGAGATGCACAACGCCGCCACATTCACAAATCTGTTGAAAACGGAGATCCAGCTAAGGTCTGGAAGTTTCTTAAGTCTATGGGCGTCGGAAAACCGCGTCATGATGCTATCTCTAAAGACCTTGGTATCGAATCTCTAAATAAACACTTCTCTTCATCGTCCAATATCAATGGATCCTTTAAATCTAAAACTTTAAGCTACCTTTCTTCTCTTCGTACTCCTGATTATTCTCCATTCACCTTCGATCAGATCGCGGCTGGTGATGTTAGGAAGAGTGTAGTTGCTATTGCCTCTAATGCAGTTGGTAGTGATTGTATCAGTCGTAAGATGATACTCCCTGTCCTGGACGAGATCCTCCCAATCATCTGCCACATCCTGAACCATTCCCTGACCAGTTCTGTGTTTCCTTCTTTGTGGAAGGAAGCACAAATTACTCCTCTACCCAAAAAACCTAAACCTGGGAGTTTCTCCGACTATCGCCCCATTTCTATCTTACCATTCCTATCAAAAGTCCTTGAACGCCTCATCCACAAGCAACTTAGTGTTTTCCTCAACAAATACAATCTTCTCAATCCTTTCCAGTCCGGGTTTCGTCCGGGACATAGTACCACTACAGCATTGGTCAACATTACGGATGACATTAGATCTGGCATTGAGAACGGTAATCTTACTCTTCTGGCATTGCTGGATTTCAGCAATGCCTTTAACACCGTTGACGTCGATATACTGCTGGGAGTACTGAACTCTCTTAACATGTCTCCGGCTGTGACTGATTGGTTTCGTAGTTACCTGTGTGGCCGCCGGCAGCGAATCCATATTGAAGACTCCTTTTCTTCTTGGTCTACTACGACTGCTGGCGTACCGCAGGGGGGCGTTCTCTCTCCTTTACTCTTCGCAATTTTCATAAATTCTATCTCCAACGACCTTCTATCATCCTACCACTTGTATGCTGACGATTTGCAAATTTATTCACAGGCACCTCCTCACGAATTCTCCGAAGCAGTTAAAATGATCAACACAGATTTAGCGCGAATTTCGGAATGGAGTAAGGTTCATGGGCTACGGGTTAACCCTTCGAAGACCCAGCTCATTGTTGTGGGTAGCTCTCGACTGAGCTCAAGAATAATTTGGTCGCGGGTCCCACCGGTTGTATTCGATGGCACTACATTAACGTTTAGCGACTCAGTGAAGGATTTGGGTGTTATTATAGACCGGGACTTTACTTGGGGACCCCAGCTGGGGGAGGTCAGTCGGAAGATGTTTGCTTCGGTGACATCGTTACGTAGACTACGGAACTTTCTTCCTACTGCTACCAAAATTGCGCTCGCTCAATCACTTCTTCTGCCCATCCTTGACTATGCCGATGCCAGCTATCTAGACATTACTGAAGTACAGCTAAATAAGCTTGAGCGGCTCCAAAACTTCGGTATTAGGTTCATATTTGGTTTACGCAAATATGACCATATTTCCGAATATCGCAACAAACTCAAGTGGCTTCCAATCCGCCTTCGCCGGAATATGCATGTCTTGTCCTTACTCTACAGTATACTGTATAATCCTGTAACCCCTAAATATCTTAAAGAACGTTTCAAGTTCCACCATGACACACATTCAAGATCCCTGAGAGCGTCGGAGAGGTTGAGGCTTGGGATGACTCAGCATTCTACTAAGGCATATGATAAGTCTTTTACGATCCAAGCTGTTCGCCTGTGGAATGCACTCCCAGTGTCGGTGAGGCAAGCACAGTCACTTGCTTCCTTTAAATCTAAAGTTAAAGATTATTATTTGTCTACGTCATGAATCGTATTAGCTCCTTTATATACTTATTTAGATTGTATATATATATATGGTTATGTATATGTATTTATATATATATTTATATTTGGTATGCATGTATGTGTATATAATTTAGTATATATATATGGTTGTTTATTTATTTTGTTTATGGGTAATATTTATGTATGCCTGGACTACCCTCTTAAATTAACCATCGTTCCATACACCCAAAGGTTGCCTGGTAGATATCGCTTTCAGCGATAAGGCCGCCCTTGTACCCTCCTTATTCTTTATAATTTCCGAATATGTGTAATTACTTGCTTGGTGTACAATAAAGCTTATTTATTATTATTATTATACGTATGTTTAAGGTTCAAACCTCACCCATTTCTGGGGAACTACACCAAAATTGCGGGCTTTTGGCCAAAGCAACTTTGGGGATGAAATAATATGTGGTAAATTAATCTATAGATAAAAACTTCCTAACTATTCTGCATGTATTGAGTATGACTGCTTTCTGTAGGAGTGTGAATGTAAGGGGATGTAAATCAAGGGTCTTTAGACTCGTGTGCAGTGTTTTAGGGATGACGCCTGTGCTAGATACAATAATGGGGACTGTCTTAACTGTATGAACTTGCCACTGAGTTTTGAGCTCAATGGTTAGGTCTGCATATTTGGATAATTTATTAGTATGAGTGGAACTTAAGTTATGCGTGTTAGGGATCGCTATATCTATTAGGTATACTATTTTGTTTTTCTTATCATGAAGTGTGATGTCAGGTCGGTTGTGGTGTACAGTTTTATCGGTCAGTATGGTTCTGTCCCAGTATATTTTGAATTCGGGTGAATCTAAGATGATTTGGGGTGTGTACTTATAATATGGTGTTTTTTCGGGAATGAGTTTATTTTTGTGTGCGAGTGCCTGATGTATAATAGCTGCGACCTGATCGTGTCTGTGTTTGTAGTCTGTCTGTGTGATGGATGAACATGCGCCGGTAATATGTTGGATTGTCTCTGGTTGTCTGTGGCAGTGTCGGCAGTGATCACTACCAAGGGTGCTGTCGCGAATTATATATTTTCTGTAATTTTTTGTGTCAATAATCTGGTCTTGGATCGCTAACATGAAACCTTCTGTTTCCGGGAACAGCTCGCCTCGCTTTAACCAAGCGTTTGACGCTATTTTGTCAACAATAGGGTTGGTTAAATCGAGTCGATGACGGCCATGGAGCGATTTTTGAGTCCAAGTTTGTATTTTTTGTTGTTTAGATATTGTGGTCATTTGTTTGGTGTGGTCTGCTAGAGAGAGTGGTGTGTATGTGTCTGCATGACAGATCGCTTTATGAAGTGGGGAATGTTGTGAGCGATTGAAGAAGAATCTTCTGAGTGCTGTGATTTGGTTGTTGTGAAGGTTCGTTATATCAATGAGTCCTCTGCCACCTTCAATTTTTGGTAAAGTTAACCTCTGAATGCAAGCCCTGGGATGATGTTTTCTGTGCTTAGTCATTGTAGTGTTTATTAGTCTTTGTAATGTGGTGAGATCTGTTTTCGTCCATCGTATGATTCCAAAAGAGTAAGTTAGAATAGGGATAGCAAATGTATTAATGGCTTTGATTGTGTTTTTTGAATTGAGTTGTGTGTGTAGTATTTTGTGTAGCCTATTTTTGAAATTTTGTTGAAGTATTTTCTTGGTGTTTTTATGGTGAATTTCTGCTGATTGGTGGTATCCTAGATATTTATAGCCTTCATTAGGGTCTACAGATTCTATTATTTCGTGGTTCCTAAGTTCGTACGATGTTGGTTCTACAGTTCCATTGATGAGTGATTGAATTTTGCACTTATCTATTCCGAATTCCATACAGATGTCATTCGAAAAGGTTTGTGTGATCTCGGCGAGGGTGTGTATCTCGTTAAGTGTGCCTGCAATAAGTTTGATGTCATCCATGTACATGAGATGAGTGAGCCTTGTGTGTTGTGAGTTGTGTTTAATTTTAAATCCAAAATCATTTTTATATAACATGTTAGACAATGGGTTAAGTGCCAGACAAAACCACAAGGGGCTCAGTGCATCACCTTGGAAGTTGCCTCTTTTTATCGAAATGAATTCTGTTTCGGTAATTTCATTTGCGTTGTGTATCTTTAATTTGGTATTCCAGTTGGGCATTATTTTTTCTAAAAATTTAATGATAGTGGGGTGAATTTTATAGTGTTTTAAAATGTAAATTAACCAGGAATGTGGGACGGAGTCATAGGCTTTTTTATAATCAATGTACATGGTGTGTATATCGCGTTTTTGTTTGAGTGCTTGTTTGGATACTACGGCGTCGATGGTCAGTTGTTCCTTACACCCTTTACTATTTTTTCGGCATCCCTTCTGCTCTTCTGCTAATATATTGTGTTCATGTGTATGTTTGTATATAGTTTCGCTGAGGCAAGATGTAATGATTTTGTATATATTTTGTAGACAAGTAATGGGTCGGTATTTAGCGGGGTTAGCAGTATCTAATGGATCTTTTGGTAGCATGTATGTTATGCCTTGCGTGATGTATGGTGGCATTGTGTCAGGTGATTGAATGAAGGTGTTAATGTGTTTAAGGAGTAGTGTATGAGTGCATGTTAGTTTCTTATACCAGAAGTTATGTATATTATCTGATCCTGCGGCTTTCCAGTTGTGTGTCCTGGCTATAACTGTTTGTAAAAGTTGTAAATTAATCTGATCGAATTTCATTTCTGGTGTATCCCTCCATCTTTCTTTGTCTTCCTCAATCCAGTTGTTTTGATGGTGTGTGACTGGGTTAGACCAAATATTTGACCAAAATGAATGTAACGATTCGGGAGTCGGTAATGGTGTGTTATTTCCTTGTGAGTTGTTGTTATTTTGTTGTGTCAATTTTCTGTAAAATAGTTTTTCATTGTTGCAGAACTGTTTATTTTGTATTTTTCTAATCGTCGTTTCCCTATATCTCCTTAGTCGGTTTGTTAAAGTATTAAGTTTCTGTTTCAGGGTATCTAGGAAGTGTGTTATGTCTGTATTTTTTGGTTCGTGTTGAGAGTGTATTTTGTATACCTGTTTTATGTTATGTATATGTGTCTCAAGAGCTTGCGATCGAGTACCTCTTGTATACTCTGTGAGCCTTCCTATATTGGCTCTGAGGTCACTAATCCTCCGTTCTAGCCGTTTTTGCCACCAAGGGACTTTTACTGGTTGACTAATGTGTTCGTTTGTTTCTTTGATTCTAGCACCATTAAATTTTGCTGCAGTGTATGCTGCGCAATAAATCGATGTCTGTAGTGTAAGGAAATCTGTAGCTGAGTTTAATATGTTTGGAAGTATATGGTTATTTAGGTGACTTATGATTGCTGCTAGTTTTCTAGATGATTTTAATTTGGGAATATATGGTCTAGTCGTTGGATTGGATTCATTAAATTTGTTACAGTGCTCAGTGTACATCTGCTCTAACTGTTTGCATACTTCAGCTGGGAGCTGTAGAGTGTTTTGTTCTGCTTGTGAAGTATTTTGTGCTATTTGTGACATTGAAGATTGGTTTTGTAATAGTAGTCTAACTTCATCCTTGATATTTAGGATTTTCCGTTCTGTAAGAAAGTTACGCTGGACAATAGCACGGCGTTGGTCTCCTATCCTTTGTTTTGATGCATTCATTTCTGGAAATTCTAAATTAAAGCGTGAGTGTAATGGCGTCAGGTAATTCTTTATGTTTGTTTCGAGTTCTGTAAGGATGAAATAATGGCGCATGATGAAAATATTCATATCTTTAGTCCACGTTTTTCGTGTGCGCCGGCCACCTTGGGCGGGTGCAGTAACTTCAGCTAACATAGCCTCCTGCACAACGTCCCTGGCGGAGTGAAATGATAATGGGGATGAATTGGTTGAGCTGGATTCTTGATTGTTGAGGTATGACGCTGGTGATGAGGGTACGGACGAGAATAATGAAGATGTTGGTGAAGAACATGTTGACAATTGGTCATGTTGTGCTGCAACAGCTTGTGGCTGGGCAGCATGCGATACGGTGCCCTCCCCAGAGTACGAAGGGCAGCCCGGGCTGGAAGGTCCGGGGCGGGATTCTCCATCGTTGCAAACTCCGGTACCCGCCTGGGGTATAACTCTACTTCTTAGTCGCATCGCATAAATGTGAGGGGTTGTTTTATATGAGAGATGGGCAAGAGTAGACATCATGGCAAAAGAAGAGAAAAGGGTATCAAAGTTGAGGTAGATAAAGCAGATTGAGGAAATTACAGGAGAAGAACGTTGGGAAAAACATACATTTGGCCTGTGATTGTACCAAATGTATTGATGATTGGGACCGTTAGTTGGAAGGGTGTCGCCGAGGTGTAAGTGGCTTTTACATTTGTATCTCCTCTACAGGGTGGGTTTAGTTCTTGGTCACCTAATTGTAGTTCATGCCTTCCGTAAGCCCCCCCACCACGTCAAGGTGGCCCCTTAGGGGGGTTATTATTATTATTATTATGTGGTATACAAAGCACACAGCTGCAAACCATATTTTAAAGAACTAAAACTATTAACTCTGCCCTCCCTTTACATATTTGAGGTTGCCAGCTACGTAAAAACTAACATCCACTTGTTCACCCACCCAAAAAGTAAACGTCATAAATATAGGATCTGCGCTACACAACATAAGAAAGCCATCTTCAACAAAAACATTTTAGGTATGGCACACAAAATCTAAAGTTACCTAAAGACATAATAGAAATTGACAATATTAATATATTTAAAAAACGACTACATGAATTTTTGTTAACTAAGTACTATTATAAAATTAATGACTATTTAGATGAAAGACGCTAGACCTGCTATATCCGATTTGCATTATATGTAAATTTTTGGTTTTTTCAAAAAATGTAACCAACCCTGACTATCTTGGGTGATTCTAATCAGATTAACCATAGATTCGCCTATGTCGAACGTACATGTGACATTCTATACTCTTCATTTTCCTTTTAATTTGACCACTTAAATTCTGATACATACTGACATTGGATTCTATGTCATTTTGTGCTTATCATGACATCCCATATTATTATATTCCTTAATTAAATTATGACATTTCGCATTAGGGATTAAAGCTCATGATATGACTGATGACGATGGTTCAGTGGTTTAACCCCCATAATAAATGTCTTATTCCTGTGTAGATACTTAAATGACTATTAATGTAATTTTGTTTTCTAATTTAAATTGATCTATTTATTAAAACTTATATGAATTTGTATGCTTTAAGGCAAAACATAGACGGACTCGCTGTATTGCATTGTATGTCAATCATTCAACAACTTTATATAACCTATGTTTACAAATAAACGATTTCATTTCATTTCATTTCATTTCGAATATCTATGAAACTAGTTACTTTCGGACCATAGACCTCAGGACAAATTTTGTAGAAAATTAGTTGTATTATCTCCCGAGAAAAATACGTCGAGATACAAGTCACCCTGTATAAAAACTACCTGTTGCTCGCGACTTCGTCTGCGTAGAATAACGACTTTTGGCAGAATTAGGATTTTAAAATTGGGTATTTTCTTATTAAATATAGCCTATGTTTATCATTTTTAAAATCAGTCCAGTATGTAGTTTCAGAGTCTATTCAATTTCAAACAAAAGAAATCAAGTATGTCCTCTTTATAATATTTTTTTTTTTTTTTTTTTTATTTTATTTTAAAGGGCTTTGTCGCTTAGCGACCACATCGCCCAGTTCGAGATAAACAATGATTAGTACTTATCATTAGCTTACGATCTACCTACTTATAACTAGTTGATATAAATGTTTCGCTCCGTCAGATGTTGGATGAGCAAGAACAACGTTACAGAAACCGATATCATTCGTTCTTTGCCATGCCAAAATGTGGATCCTAACATTTTCATTCCGGGCACATTCCATCAAGATATGGAAGACATCCTCGACCACTCCGCATGAATCACAACATGGCGACGGAACTTTTTTCATTAAATAGTTAAACTTATTTGATGGAATATGTCCGGAGCGAAGCCTTAAAGCAATAGTGACTAAAATTTTATTGAGATCACAATCAATCCATGGAACCCGAGGAATCTCTGACTGGATAGTCCGATACCAAATACCCTTTTCTTTTGACCTTTCGTCAAAATACTCCTGCCAAAGATCAAAACACTTATTTTTTGCTTTTCTAAAATAGTCCGAAAACAGTGGAGTAACATTCATGGCAACACCATCAACGCATGCTTGCTTGGCGAGCATATCCACCACATCATTCTCCTCATACTGTACGTGTGACGGAATCCATTGGAGACGAACTGTTCTACCACTGGATTGAAGTTTTAAGATTGATTCATATATGGCAAAGGCTGTCGGAATACCTCGCATGTGAGAAGTGTTCCGAGCCAAATGTTGCAGCGAACTTTTGGAGTCTGTCAGAATCACAAATTTATCGCCATTGACCGACAGAATATAGGATAAGGCTTCCAATATAGCAATCAGCTCAATGTGCATAATGGAAATATCTGAATCAATTTTATACTTCAAATGGCTTATCAGAACTGGGTCCCAAAAGGCTGCCCCTCCCGAAAGTTTGTCTTTGGAACCGTCAGTAAAAATTTTATGATAGTCTGAATATTGATCTTGTATATATGAAATACATAATTGTTTTAACTGTATGACATTGTAATGACGTTTAGCTTTACTGATACTAGGAATTTTATCAATGACGATATGGGACAAATCTATGCTACTGATCCACTTATCGAGGGAAAACATTCCAAGTTGAGCACAAGAGTGTACAGGAGAAGAGTCATACTGTGAAAGGATGTTAATTAGTAACGGCAACTTTTTATTGTGCCAATAACTGGAACCTGTGACTAGTGAAAGTTTTTCTAGTAATTGTATAGTTTTATTATTGTGAAGAGATTTTGATTTTAAAATGAATTTACTGGCTAAGTATTTACGACGTATAAAAAGTGGTGGAATACATAACTCGCTTTCCATAACATGTATTGGGGTGCTGCGTATAAATCCTCCAATAACGCGCAATGCCTGATTTTGAATACGATCTAATTTAATTAATTTAGAGTTGCAGCTATTGTCATATAAGAAACTGGCATAATCAATTCTGCTTCGAATTATGGAAATATATAGACGTCTTATATGTTTTTGGTGGACTCCCCATCCCGGACCTGATAAAACTTTAAGTAGATTAATGAATTTTAGTAGTTTCTGGGAGGTTTCATTAATATGCTTACCCCATCTTAACGAACTATCCAGCCAAAGACCTAGATATTTTATATTACTAACAACATCAATTGAAACATCATCATCTAAACCAAAATTAATTGATTTCCTAAAACATCCTTTTTTAAAAACACATATCTTAGTTTTATTTGGAGAAATCGTTAAACCTAATTTATCAATTAACATTATAGTGTATCGTAAAGCAGACCGAAGATCTTCAAATGCTAAATCTAAATTATTTTTGTTCGAATACAACACAAAATCATCAGCATATTGAGAGATACTAACCTGAGTAATATTATGACATATATGCGATGTAAGAATATTAAATAAAAGTGGAGCCAGCGGGTCTCCTTGGGCTAGCCCACGGCCAGTAGATCTGACAATTTCGCAATCGGGCGTAACCACATGCAGATGCCTGTTTGATAAAAATGACCACAAGTAGGTACAGACTTTTGACCCAACCTCAAACTGATCCAAAATACGTACCAGGCAGGAGACATCAACATTGTTGTAGGCACTTTCAATGTCAATGAAACATGCCGCTGTCACCCAATTCTTTGAAAATCCTAGTTGTATTTCCGACACTAATCTAGAGAGATTGTCGAGAGAAGATCGTGCCTTACGAAAACCTACCATGTCCTCAGAAAATAAACCCTGTTTTTCAAAGAACCATTCTATACGCTTGGCCAAAGTGGCATGAAAAATTTTACAGATGCATGATATTAAGGAGATAGGGCGCAAAGATGAGGCTGAACTATGCTTTGGGATTGGGACGACTTTAATTTGACGCCATTGATGAGGAACAAAACCCACAGAGAAACATTGATTATATATTTGAAGCAACATTTGTTTACCGGAAGGCGGAAGGTGTTTAATCATGGAAAAGGAAATTTGGTCTGCCCCAGGAGTTGTATCGCAATTCTTGATGCAGTTGATTAATTCAGACATTAAGATTGGAGACTCTAGCATGGCATTATTGGAACTAAAAGAAGGCTGCGGAGGACTTACAAAATCTGGAGTGAGATCTTTAAGTAGGCGCTGGGCTTTCTCTTTGTCTACACTGGTGTTAGGCACTTGCCGACTTTTCAACCACCTCATCTTACGCCACATTTCGGATGCAGAAGTGGTCTCGTCAATAGATGTACAAAACTGTTGAAAAGATTTACACCGAGCCTTGCGAATAAGCCTCTGAGCAGTGCTTATTTTCTCCTTGAGGATATCTAAATTACGCGGAGAGGGGCAACTTCTCAGCTTCGCCAAAGCCAAACGCCGCTCCGCAACCGCCTTGGACAGATCTGGGGACCAATATGGTTTTGGCTTAAATGAGCTAGAAATGTTTTGAGGAATTCTTATATTTGGAATATACTTGTCAGCGGCTTTTTGAATTATATTATATAATTGGTCATATGAACTCTGAGGATCCTGGGATATAAAACAGTTTTGTAATTGTTCATCTATAAATGTGGCGTAAGAAGTCCAGTCAGATTTTTTAAAATTTCTTTTATGTTGATAGTCTGTGCTAATATTAATCGAGCAGATCAATTTAATTATTAAATGATCACTACCGAGCGATTCGTTTGTTGGCTTCCATGTAAATAACAGGGATAAATCTACAGAAACGAATGAGATGTCAGGGCTAGACTTCTGGAGAACACCATCAACCATTCGAATTCTAGTGAAGCTACCATCGTTTAAATGAATGAAATTATAATCCAACATGGAGTCAAATATTTCGGAGCCGCGTCGATCAGTTCTTACAGACCAATTTGAGTGGTGAGCATTAAAATCGCCTAAGATGAGAGTTTTTCTGTTAGCAATAGAAAAGATTGCGTCCCAATCACTTGGAGTGGTGTGTACCGTCGACGGGCAATAAATGGAGATTACATTCTCAATATGCTGACAATTTAAAATTTTAATATGCAATAGTTCAATACCAGGATTACGACTTTGTGTTGGGCAAACAATAGACCTTACAGAGCGATGAGTCATAACGGCGACACCACCGTAACGATCTTCTCTATCTAACCTGTAAGTATTGTAGTCGTTAATTCTAAAAGAACTTTCGGGTTCCAACCAAGTCTCGCTTAACACGGCAATATGCATTTTTTCCTGATTTAGGTGTAATTCGAGTGAATGAGATTTGGGTCGTATGCTCTGGCAATTCCATTGCATAATATTTAAGTTTGTATAAACATTATCATTAGCCATTTCCGACAAATAAATCAAATATCGAATCAATAGATAAACTACTTACAATTTTTTGTGTCAGCCACTCTGTAAATATGGAAAGTGATTGTTTGATTTTAATTTGAAGAGATTCCTTACTTTTTATAATATTACTAATTTTTCTTATCATATGCCAAAAACTCAAATTATGTAAAGTCTTATCGAGATGTTCATTCTTATTTGCCAAAGGATTGTCCAATTTTTCGGAAGAATCTGAAGACTCGGGATTATGATGCCATAGTATGTTCTCAGAAGGCGTGGGGGTCACTGGTCGGCGATGCTTCTTCAGAGTCCGTTTTGGTTTAGCTCGTATATTTGTAGTCGCTGTATCTGGGTCATTTATTTCCAAGGCTGTACCAACATTTGCCTCCGCTGTTAGTGGTTTGGATTTGGTAATTTCTGCATAAGTCAGGCTGCCGTCGAGCGTTGGATTAGCAACCACTTGAGGAATTTGGACGGGGGAAGGCGGAACGTATAGGGTGAGCGCCTTCCTATAAGTGCAGTTAAAATCTGACATAATATCGCGTAGCTTCTTTTCCTTCTTATAAGATGGACATACTTTATCGAGCGCCATATGACAGCCTGAACAATTTACACAAGTGAATGAAGTGGTTGTGCAATTGAAGTATTTTAATGAGCATTTGGGGCAAACAGGCTGCTTGGATGGACATCTTGTCTTTAAATGGCCAAATTTCCAGCAGTTAGCACATTGAGTAACCGGAAATACAAACCGCTCCACTGGAATCCTCAAGTTGTAAATATAAACATAAGCTGGTAAGGAGGGCCCTTTGAACCCTAGCCGAATTGTTTCACTCGGAGACCAGCCGTTACCTTCGGGGTCCGGATGACCCCGAAGGTAACAACGTTTATTTAATCTTTTAATCGATGTTATTTCAGCACTGCTTGATAAATTACTTTTAAGATCTTCATCAGAAATGTCAAGTTCCATTGCTCTAATGAGTCCGTATGATACACCTACTTCCGAAGTCTTTTGGCAAGACCAACCCATGTCAGTAAACACCGAACACTTTATAAATTCCTCTGCACCCATATCATTATCAAACGTAACCAGCATTTTATACTGATGTACGTATTTAATCTTATAGATCTTGCCGCTGGGAATATTGCGTGTCTTAAATAGGCGTGCCAAAGCGAATTGTTTCGGCAAAGGTTCTTTACACGTGACGCATACCTGTGTTCTTTCTTCTCTTATTCTCTCATCGTGCTGTTCCCTACTACATATAAGTTTGCTTCTCCCTCTATTAACTACACTCCATCCATCCTCTGAAGAGTTTTCATCCCTTATCCTTTTCCCTCCTATCAACTCCGTTACAACCTGTTGTGTATTGTCCTCAATATCCATGTTTGTACCGTCCTCTAACTCGTCAGCGCTCGATAACGAATTTATTATATTTGATTCATTTACGTTCGACTCACTCATATGCACAAACAACAGCTGCAAGCCCGACCGGGGAAACCGGTTGGGCCGCGCGTAAACAAAATATGCGATAAGCGCTTAAATGGAATAACTAATTAGTAAAACGTCCGGTCACGAGGATAGCTCGTACGACACTTGCTTTATAATATTAGTTTAGCATTTATTGATTTGGCGATGTATTTAGTTTATTATATTTAATCTAGTTAAATAAGTAAAGCGCGAGAGTAGCTATTTTTATAACAAATAAGGATTGAATATGACTAATGTTAAAGTACCTTATTTCACATTTACAATGCCCAATTACCCCCTCCCCAATCTCCGAATCCCCAATAATCCTCAAATTCCTAATCCCCAAAAGGTCATTAACACATTTGTAACACCTCTGGTGTTTCAGGTGTCCATGGGTGACGCCGATTGCTTACCATCAGGTGATCTGTCTGCTCGTTTACTGGCTTATTCCATTAAAAAAGACATATTTTTATAACATAAATAAGAAAACAAACTCACTGTAAGAATGTGACGGTAATTCAGAAAGTTCCTTTTCACTGAGTTGTGTGCGTGGGATCCCGGCGGCGTCCTGCAGTGTGTGTAGCGTGCCCAGTACAAGTTGGAAGTCACCGAAATGTGGGTGTGTGCGACGGTAGCAACGGCTCAACTTGTAACATGACTCTAGCATGTCTGCATGCCTTTCTCCTACGCCTTGGACTCTTTCAAACACTTTCTGTTAATACAAAACGTAAATGTTAGTGTCTATTTTACATAACAGAACATCACGCCCCAAAGGGGTAGGCAGAGGTGCACATTATGCCACTGTACAAGGTAACACCCACTTTTCACTATTGGTGTTATGAGTTCCATGTAATATGGGTGAGTGTCTGTTTTAATTTTTATGTAAAGCTGTAAAATTTTAATTAAATTATTTTATTTCACTCGCTTTTCTCGGCGCCGGTAGCGTGATTTGTTATAGCCTATAAACCTTCCTTGACCTCTTTAAATGGACTATCCAACACAAAAATAATTATTCAAATGGGACCAGTAGTTCTAGAGAACAGCATGTTCAAAAAATAAAGAAATAACCAGAAGTACCATGTGTGGACTTATCATAAAAATGGATACATTTGTATAGAAATATATTTGTATTAGTGAATGAATCACAACGCAATATTACCTTGGTCAGCTCCTCCATGAGTTTATGGTTGGTCTTCTTGCTGACATTGTTCAGGCCAGGGTACTTGCTCTGCAGCTCCGTCATAATCTCATTACTCGTCATAGCAATCACCTGGAAATAAAACACTGTATGTATGAGATGATCAGGTAAATGAGCAGACGTATCACCTGATGGTAAACAATCACACCAGAGATTTGTTGACAAGTAAAGAATAGCCTATTGGGAGGATTAGGAATTTAAGGATTGTTAGGGAGAGTGGGGAAGGGGGAGGCGGGGTAATTGGGCCTCTGGTAACCTCACTCACATGACGAAATACAAAGTATGTAAAAACACGATACAGGAAAAAATCCTAGTGTAGGGCTATGTTTTATTTAAACAAGAATAGTATAGATTCTGATGTTATTGGTAGATATTACCTTCTCTGGCTCAGTTTCAGTAGCGATCAAAAGTGCCCGCCGTAACTTGTTAGGTATCTTCCTAGGTTTCACTGCCAGTGGAATCTGTAAGATGTTCAATAACTTTAAGCAAAAGATCGAAATCCTCTCAAACACAATAGCATGTTTTACATCAGCAATTGAAAATATATACCTATACCTTAGAAATTTGAATTGAGATAGTAATATTTACATTAATTGCTCATATCGAAACAAAGATAAAATAGAGAAACATCAAGTTTCCTGTTTATTTTCCATTATTATGACAAAAACGAGTAATTAAAGCCGCTAAATAAGAGCAACTAACAGTAAGGTACTTTACAGAATAAAATTGTAGTTAATTGTCAAATATTAATTTTAAAAACTTACATCAGGAACATGATCAGGGATGTATGCAAACGGCCGAAACTGCTTTGGAAATATGGTAGAATTAATCTTCTCCACAACGCGAACTGGGTCCAATTTCTCCGACAATCTTAGGTAGCATACCTTCCTGCCACCTTTCCCAGTTTCAAAGTTTAATGCTTCAAAATTACCAGCTATCGTTTTAGCCAGTATCTTCACAACATTCATAAGAGACCACTGTGAAAATTATATACCAGTTTTAAGTACTAAAACCTAACAACAAAAATTTATTTAGAATTCCATCGATTTTTAGTACTGATTTCAGCAGAATTAAATTAAGTATTATTATTTTCTTACCCTTGCTGGTATACCTCTCACTGCTAATATAGACATTGTACTTGGGTACAATATAAGTCTTATTTATTTTATTCGATATAATATAAAAAACTCGCAAATGTAACCTCCTTTGAAATAAACAATTTTGTATTGTATGACGTTGACGTCAGCGAAATGACCGAATGGATGTTCTGTGGAATGGATTGATTAATTAACGAATGAGTGAGTGATGGACTGGCTAATGACCACAGATGAAAAAAATGGTTTTTTATAAATGGAATCGAATATTCAATACAGAAATATGTTTATTAGCCAAATTCAAAAAAGAAGGAGGTTCTCAGTTCTACATCTATGTATGTATGTATGGTTGTATATGCGATTGTGCGAAATAATCTCGCGATTGACTGAACCCATTGTGATGAACAAGATAAATCTTAAAGTAAATAATCTTCTGAAAAATAACATGATTCATAAAAGTATACACAATTTATTTTAATTATACATATAATATAATAGGTAACATTTACCTAATAGAAAATATGATTGATTAAATCAATAGTCACTACCACAATTGCATAAAAATGTACTGAATAATAAAAGTTTGCAACAAACTAAAAACTGTAAGAAGTAAAGTAATAAACATTGATAATGGAAAGTAAAAAACATTATGCATGGGCATAACATCTGTGTACTTTCCTAAGACCCCAAATTACTTGCATAAAAGCAGGAGGAAACTATAGTTTCTAACAGACTTATAAGCCATAAAAATATGTATATCTTCCAAAAACGAATACAATTAAAGAATATGATTATATAGGTAACAATACCTTTTAGTAACATAATAGATTAAATCAATAATAATAATAAAATAGTCACAAAATAAAATATTACATGTCGTATTTGAAACAATCATTAAAAAAATACGTGCAATAGGCATAAGCTGTATACTGACTGACCAAGCAGCTTCACAAGGCACCCTTAGGCGAGTGCTGCGAGACGATCGCCTTGCGAGGCAGCCTCGATGTTTATAAATGCAAACATACTGTGGTGCTTTTGAAAAACTTGACTGTCAGTCAGTACATGCCTATTTATAATTATATAAATCTATAAAATAAAGTAATGATTATAAAATTGTACAAAAAATCCTATATAAAATAATTTAGCAAGGGGAGGATGTCTTGCAGTCATATTTATAGCGGTCCAAAGGAGAAATGTCATGAATACTTTTACAGGACTTATCAGCCCATGGTAAGAACTCCTTGGTAGCAACCACACACTCCATGAGCATAAAACAATCATCTTCAGCTCTATGGGCATTGTACACTTCCTTCTTCACTATCCTTTTATAAAGTTCTGCTAATGCATAACTTATTTTCTCATTCCCTTTTTCTCCATTCTTTGGTTGCACCTTAGGCTCATCAGAATTGCTACTTGACTTGTTAGCATCTAAAGGCATTTCGGAGAAAGAGGAACACAGAGAATCAATCTCCTTCCAGTCATCTACACTTACATCTAGATCAGGCCAGTCCTCGCTTATCAATGAATCCTCACTTATCAAAGAATTGTTATCTCTAGCTAAAGAATCCTCTTCTAACATTGAGTCATCTTTTGTAGAGCTACTTTTCGTTGTTACGTCATCTTTTCTGACAGTAGAAGGAACTATGTTATTTTTTAATATCTGTCGAAATCCAGTCAAGGAATCAACACACAGGACATCTTGCGGCAGGGTAGCATTAGCATCTAAGAATTCTGCCAAGAGAATTTTGTAATCAAACCGGTCGCCATTGTGGGCAACCAGGCATATAGGCCTAGGAAGTGAGGATAGATATGAAATGATTGTATGCACATTTTCTTGGAAAATTGGAGCATTCTTCAGCAAATCATTAGACAGGCCAGTAATTTTTTCTGATATAGGGCTTATCCTTTTCTGTGGATTGATAAGTAAACTTAGTTTACTCACTGGCGGTATGATAGCAAATGGACCTCGTTTGATATGCTCTCGCAAAACTGCTACGAAACATAATTCGGTAATCTTGGTTTTATTTCTCTCCTCGTGTGGTAATCCTGTAGTTTCGATGTCGAAAAATACGTAAGTTTCTATTTTAGTCATTGTGTTTCAAATAAAAGTTTATGTTGCTGCTTTTCGGAAGTTGAATTTGAAAATTAAGTTCTGGAAGTGGAGGAGCCGCCGGCGAATTTTACAGGTTATTACACAATTATTTCATATTTAACATATTTGTTTGTTATAAGCAGTACACTTGGTTAAATTAACAATTAGTAACACTGATATTCACATTTCATTATGTTACGATTTTACAACTTGAAACGAAAGTTGAGCTGTAACAAAACGACAACAAATAGGTTGTTTACGTCTCCTGACAGCTGACGGATACTGGAATAATAACTGGTTTGGCATTGACAGCTACACACACTGAAATATTCTTTGGATGCGTTTTTTTCATCATTAATTTTTGGGGAATGTTTTAACAAAAACGATAAATAGAAATGGAATAATATGACATTGAAATTGAATGGCTGATTTAGTCACAGGCGGATAGAGATATACCGGATAAAACTCATTCCCTTTTTTTGAAATACGCAGTGGGGCTCTTATGACCAGAGTACCAGTAAAGGATCACTCACAGCCCTTTAGACAGTTATCAGTACACAAGTCAGTATACTTTGAAAACAGATCATACTATTTCAATGTTTAAGGAGGTATTAAAATGATAAACCAAAAAATGCTAAGAAATATGTTTTTATTACAAAAACACACGTTACGCCTAAATTAAATAGTGGATCTAAACATAAATCACGTTATGCCTAAATTAAATACTGTATTTAAACATATTAAGTCCCTACAGATAGACTATACTATCGTTACTTTTTTTAATCTACAAAAAATAATAGTGCACATTATTTTTTCTATGTTTTAAACTTATAATCTTGAGTCTTATCTCGCTTTAGATAGCAGTCTATTGACTAACATCGGGTAAAATTCCAGATTTATACAAGTCCGGTATTATGCTTTGTTACACAGAAAAAAAATCGAACACCTTTACACTTTACCCAATTTCGAATTTACAAATCTTTACAATCTTAGTTTAATACATATACTATGACGATAAATAGCTATAGTAAATTACCAATCTTCTAAATCATTTTCATCAACATTGTCCATATCAATATCCTCATAATTTTGTTCCTCTTCTTCTTCTCCAATTAAATCCTCTCCTCCTTCTTGCATTTCAACATTTCCAACCTCATTATATCCCTCTTCGTTTCCACCTTCATCGCCTCCCTCTTCAACTCTATCATCCTCACCTCCTTCTCCATCATAATCACCTTCATTTTCACCATAATTCCCATCATTTTCACCATAACCTTCATTCTCATCATAGGTCTCTCCTGTAATACCATCATTATTATCATCTTTCCCAATTTGTTTATCAACACTGTCAATTTTGTTTTCTCTTTCTACTTCCAATGGTCCATTACTGTCTTCTACTAAAGTGACCAAAGTTTCTTGTGTGTTTTCATCTGCACTAGTTTCTATTTTAGTGTCAGTGCTTGGTGTAATACTGTTCTGACTGACTGTACGTTCAGTCGTTTCTTTTTCTTCAACTACATCTTTTATTTCATTGCTAGCTTCTTGTTCGAATGAGTCAGCGTTTTCTTCTTTTATTTCATCATCATCTTCCTCCTGGCTATTGTTACCATCTACATGTAGCTCGTCTCCCATATCTTCATCTAAATCATAGTATTCATCCGTGGATTCAGTCACGTCTTGAGACGTGTTTTTACCTGAAGAGTCCGACGACCATTTCATTTTCCCAGTTAGATGGAAAGGCTTAATTCTTATTGTGCACCCATCTGTAAAAGATTTAGATGATTATAACATAACATAACATAACATAACATCACGCCTTTTTTTATCCTGCACCTCTGCCTACCCCTGTAGGCAGACGTGCACACAGAAGTAACACCCACTTTTCACAATTTATGTTATGAGTCCCATGTAATAGGGGGTGAGCTTATTGCCATATACCGGGCACGTTTCCAGACTCCATGCTACTACTGAGATTTTTTTTAAAAACCCAGTAATACTTTGCCCGACACGGGAATCGAACCCGAGACCCCTTGCCCGGCAGTCGCACTTGCGACCACTCGGCCAACAAGGCAGTCAGATGATTATAATCTGTAATAAATTGATAGTTGACCTATTGGTGAATTTGGTTATTGGAGAGAAACTATCACATTTTGTATTTAGCAAATATCTAGGTACAATTAATAAACTTAAGGTTGATTATAATAAGGCCTTTTTTTTAGGGGGGAAAATCAGCGAATGACTGCTCCCGCCTGGGTGAGGCGGAAGGGAGTGTCAGACTCTTACTGACTAAAAACCACCCCGTTCCTTCTCCTGCACGTCGAGCCAGAGCCCCGGTTACCCGTTAGGTTCTCCGCGACTCCGAATCGGCATCGGCCGTATTGGGCCCCATCTGTGGTGGTCTGATGGCTCTTTGAGGCGCGCGCGGAACGCGACGCGCCGTACGCTCGGATAATAAGGGCTGGAAGGTTGTTAACAACAAAAATGTTGATGTAATACTTTAAACTAGCTGACCCGGCAAACTTCGTATTGCCTCAAACATTTTTTTCTAGCCTTTTAAACTACCCCTGGACTTTCTCGAACATTTCAAGACCAAAATAAGACATTTCGGTTCAACCGTACTCGAGTTTTAGCGAGACTGTCGAACGGAATATCATTTTTATTTAAATAGATAAGGGCATTTTGTTGGACATTAAACTTACTATAACACAAATAACTACAAATATTAAAATTTAATATTTTATGCCAAATTTATAAACGTGTATTAAATACAATTTATAACTTACCAACAATAATTGGTTCCATAGCACATAATTTGTCGTGAGCCTCATATGATTCGCAGGTACCATAGTAGATCGGAGGTTTCTTAAATTCAGACTTCCTAAGGCTGGTTATACCATATTGGGACAAAACTGGAATCAACTTGGTCCTGCTTACAATTTTCGGGATGCTGAATATCCTCACCATTATCGTACCAACGTTCAATATGCGTTTGGAAATGTTCACTTTGAGAACCTGCGGAATTGAATTCGTTACAATAATCACAATTTAAATGTTGGAACGTGTGTTCCAATCTATGTGTTGTTGTGTTGAAATATACAAAGTAGTGTTACTTTGTATATTTCATACAATAAACATACCTTGTTGAAGTCATCGACGAGTGAAGCCTTGAGGCGATTGTGAGCGTCCTTGAACTCAGGTTCCGGTTCCACTTGGAGCTCCTCCGCCACCTAAATGATATAAACATAATTTAAGGTTTTGACTGCCAATAGAAAACTGTTGAAGGCAAATCCTCTGCTAACGTCTATAACCGGTGACCCCCATGGCGTTTAATGTGTTAACAAGTATAAAACACGCTACTAAAATGTACTACGCTGTAAAATTAGGAAGGAAACACCAAGAGAAAGAATAATTGAACTGTAATATAAGTAGGTACTAAATTTATGAGTTATTTCAAAGTCTATGGCTCAATCAAGTTTCTGAAAAGAGTTCTATAGAAGTAATGTTAAAAATCGATCAGTTATAAATTTCAGCTGCAGGACATCAAAGTACTTTAATCGCTGGCAAAGAATTTTGGTCTAGAAAAAAATATTCTAACTCGTAACATTTTATCTAGAATTCTACATGTACGACGTTAACGTTGCAATGTAAAGGTAATCTTACCGCTGCGCCGACGGCTTCAACCTCCTCACCGAGCGCTTTCTGCATAGCAAGATCTAGCTGAGACACGAGTAGATTTTCGTCCTCAAACATGATCGCATTTGTTCTCTTTACAGCTATAAAAAAATAATATTATTCATACTAAAATTTAAAAGTCGTTTCAACGTGCCAATCTCCAGAAGTAATCGTTCGAATTTGAAAGAAATAACTATATTTCACAAGCTAACACAGATGACACATACAGATTTTCCGCATGAGTTTATAAATATCTACTAATGTCTCAAGTCTGCGGTGAAATGGGACCAGTTCAGCATGTGCAAGACAGGACCTCGCGCTGGTATTCTACTGACCCCTTAAGTGACTCGTGGACAAACAAGCCACCAATCAGACAACAAATTAATTACTAAACACCAAACATTTGAAGATTGCTTTTGTGTTTATTTATAAGCTATCACCCATCACGTTGCGCTCAATAGGAGCCGAGCAGCCGAAAAACGTGGCAGTAGCTGATTTAAGTTATAATTGATCACAAGAACGAATTGAAGATAATTTTAATAAATTAACTAAAAATGACGGATTTCAGAGAGAGCTTTTCTCCGTATATTCAAGTGGTTTTTAGTTATGTAATTTAGTATGACTCATTATAGTTATTATAATCAGATAATTTTTCATTAAAATAAAAACGAGGAAATTTCGTGTAACACAAGTTTGACTTAATTTGTTTCAAATGGTCTAAGGTCAAGACAACCAGTATGTGCATAAAATATATAGTAACTATATAAACTTACATTTGTTCAACCGCTTATCTGAAAAAGAAGATAATATATTATAGTTTATAAAATGTTCTTACACATAACATCACACCTTTTATCCCGAAGGGGTAGGCAGAGGTGCACATTATGCCACTGTTCTGTGTGTGTAAAATGTTCTTTTAAAGTGTAAATACAACAAAAAGATATAATTAGGTATCACTGCCTCGTTGGCCGAGTGGTCTTCAGTGCGACTGCCGGGCAAGGGGTCTCAGGTTCGATTCACTGGGTTTTTAAAAATTCTCAGTAGTAGCTCGAAGTCTGGAATTGTGACGGTATATGGCAAAAGGCTCACCCTCTATTACATGGGGCTTCTAACACAAATAGTGAAAAGTGGGTGTTACATTGTACAGTGGCATAATCTACACCTCTGCCTTACCCTTCGGGGATAAAAGGCGTCATGTTATGTTATACAGCCTTGGCCAAAAGTATTGAGCACCCTACAAATTTAGCTCATTTACGGTAAGTGTGGGAGAAAACCATATCTATTGTTGATGAACTATTTTGTCGGTCATCTACAAAGGTTTAAAAATAATGACTCACGCCGCAGCTAGCAACAAAACACCTAGGTGCAATAAAATTTGTATTTTACAATTTTTGTATTTATTTATCAGTTCGTTACCATCGCTCGTTGTGAACACATTCAGTGATCTACTGCGCTTTTTGTATTTTATTTCGGAAGTTATTAGTATTATCGTTGCAAAATGCCTAAACGAAACGAACTTTCTTTAGAAAAACGTGTACAGATACAGCTTCTGTATGAGCAAGGGAAATCGCAAGTAGAGATTTCCAAACTGAAATGTTCGCGTCGATCAGTGCATATGCTAGTTAGCGGTTCTCTGCTACCGGATCACATGAAAATAGATGAAGAACCGGGCGCAAACGCATCACCACAGACTGTCAGGATCGTCAGTTTCTGAGAGAGTCATTAAGAAATAGGAAAAAAATCATCTTCCGAGCTTGCTGCTGAGTTGCCAGAACAAATTATGAAACCAATTTCCGCTCGAATTAATCGTAGAAGGCTTCAAGCAGCTGGTCTGAAAGGATGTAAAGCTAGGAAGAATCCATGGCTCTCCGACAACAACAAAAAAGCTCGGTATGAATGGACCTTAAAACACCGAACTTTTGCCGCTGAAGATTGGTCAAAAACTGTGTGGTCCGACGAATCAAACTTTGAGGTAAGTACGTCAATTTAATGCCCTAATATAATTTTATAAAATGGTTGAAAAATCAAACGTATGAAAGAAGTAATTTTAGTTTTACAAAACTCAATATTTTTTCCTTTATTACAGATTTTTGGTACACCTGGTGTGACCTTCGTGCGTCGCCGTATGGGCGAATAATTTTAGCCAAAGTGTGTGATCCCCACCGCTAAACACGGCGGCGGCAGCAGAATGGTCTGGAGCTGCATGACCGATTCTGGCGTTGGCGAATTGTTCGTGCGGCCCTCACGCATGGACTCTACCAAGTACATAAATGTACTAGAAACCGCGTTACTGCCTTCATTTACGAAACTTTTTGGTGACACGAACATGGATGGTGTAAAATCCAGCAACATAACGCACCATGCCACAAATCTGCCCGCACAATGTCATGGTTTCGGGAAAACAACACGGAGCTTCTTGACTGGCCTGCCCAGTCTCCAGATCTGAACCCCAAAGAATATTTATGGGGTTTATTAAAGCGTAGGATTAGGCGCCACACAATCAACAACAAGGAAGATCTAAAACGCTGCCTGCGCCTAGAATGGAACGCAATTACTTCTGAAGACTGTAAAAATCTCGTTAATAATTTACCAAAAATATTTTCTGCTGTAATTACGGCAAAGAGTGGACCAACAAAATATTGATTTTTTATTAATAAATAGTAAAATAAACCCATATAAAATGTTTTGATTTATTTCAATTTGATACTCAGCTTAAAACTTTCAATACTTTTGGCCAAGGCTGTATAATTAGGTATCACTCTAACGCCCGAAAACTGAAAACCTACTCAATTTTAATTTGTACTCTAAATATCGTGCCGTCTCTGTCATTTTAGAAAGAATTTGTAGCGACAGAACTATACTTAAGCGCGACTTACAATTGAGTAGCGTTTCAGAATTCAGAGCGTAAAAAAAACTGTATCAAAATCTGTTGCGAAGTTTTAAAGATCTAAGCGTAGCTATCTAAAACAGATATAGGATTTATGTATTGTACAAACTATAACCTCGGTGTGGTTGCCCGGAGATTGAAGACGCTTCTCATGCACTAGAATGCGGGTTCGAAACCTACCAACGGCAAGCACCAATGTGACTTTTGCCGAGTTATATGTACTTTCTAAGATTATTTAGACGCCACCGACCAACGGTGAAGGAGAACATCGTGAGGAAAACGGGGTTTATAATTTCTAATTATAAGTTTGAAATCGCCAACCCGCATTGAGCAAGCGTGGAGAGCTCAACTTTCTTCATGTGAGAAGAGGCCTGCTCAGCAGTGGCCATTTATAAGCTGATGATGATGAAACTATAACCTTTTATACATAATTATGTATAATCTTGTATACTGACCTCCATCCGGATACTGAGGTATGGTGCCCTCGCCTGGTTCCTCCTTTGGTATCAAATTCTGACCCATATTTTGTACTGGAATGTCTGAAATATAACAATTTTGTGATGTCATTGAAAAAGAAATGCAATTTGAATACATAACTATTCTCCTTGACACAACTAAGCATAAAAGCGGAAGGGGACTTTTCTGTTTTTCAAAATAATCTTTTAAACTTTTAATTTTGGAAGTCGATGATAAGATTTTTCAAGTATTAACAAAAAAAATAAATTGTTAGCCAATAATAATTAATAAAATTAATGAAATGAACAAAAACAGGGCTTTAATTGTATTTATTCATTTCTTGCTCCTTTTGCTGCGATGTTGATGATTAGAACATTTGAATACAGATTGTAACTATAAAAGTATAATCTGTCGATTAATACTAGGACATTCCGCCTCTTCATTGCTTTTAACAAAGACAATACTGGTCGCTTCGACAAAAATGTTTGGCGATATATTTCTTATGCACGATTTACGATTAAAATCTACGACTTAAATCGTAGGTCCATACAGCCTTCATATCTTTAAGTAAAACTGTAGTTGCCAGTGTTTGCTCTACAAATCTTACGATTTGACTGTATAGTTCAACTGTACAGTTAAAACTACGAGGTTAAATCGTATGGTGTATAGAGTGCATTATACAGAAATACCGTATCATCAAAACAACTACGACGTATCATTCAGAAGCCTGAAGGTCTGTCAACAGATCCGACCAACCATTGCAAGGTTGTCGTCTCAGCTGCGAGAGAAAACATAACCATTTTTATTCCCCGAAGGGTTAGGAAAAGGTCTACATGTTAAGTATAACACCCACTTATCGCCAGTTATGTTGAGTCCCATGTCCCAAGGACGAAACCATTGCAACTTCACGTGAGAATAAGTCTTCCGTTACGCCTTTATTTACAGCTAGATTGGAGACGCTACAAAGTCTTCACCAGGTTTATCTGCAGCTCGGTATATCCCACCGTGTGACTTCTATTCACGTGAGCCAATATTGGCTAGATGTGTTTTCAAACTTTCGGGTTTCTGAACTATGATAAAGATCGCAGAAGTTTGGGCGTCAACCGGAACCTACAGTTTTATGTACTCTCTGAAGTCTATAGCATTTTCTGGACTTTCTAGGTGTAAAAAAATAAGAAATCTCAAAAACTCCACGAAGACTTTGGCAAGTGTATATTAGTTTTGAAGTTGGATGGGTACGTATATGTGAAACTTTGGTTTTCCACAGGAGAACGCTCAAAAGGGGCTACTATTTTTAAAAAAGAAACAGCTGTTGAGTCCCATGACTGCACATAACATACTGCTAAGGCCATTTCAGTCAACTCTCGTCTTTATATTATAGATGTTGAGATAGTGGTTACCGTGAGTTCATCTCTCATAAATTATGTGTTAAACAAAGATGACTCATCGAGATTGCTTTCTTTAAGGCATTGGCTGCCAATAAAAAACTGTTGAAGGCAAATCCTCCGCTAATGTCGGTCACCGGTGACTGCCATGGCGTTTAACGTGTTAACAAGTTTTAAAGATGTTATACCCTTGTAAACCACATTAGTTGACATGTTGCAATACTTTAAATCAAATTTATGGCCAAAATATCACCGCCTGCAGTTATTTTAATGGGATTAGGGGCAAACTAGCTGACGGATGGTAAACAATCAGCCCTGGCTATAGACACTTGCAACACATTGGCCTTTTGGAGGTAAGGGGAAATTGGACTTCTGGTCTTAATACCCTCCGATACTCAACAACTTACAATTAAGGGTTTTCCACTAAAGAATCGTTAGTTGGAGATAGTGTCATATAGTGTCCTATGGGGCTGATTAGCTGAACTATTAACAGTTAATTGATAATAGCTTGAGATCAGAAAATTGGTCAATATAATTGGTCAAATCGAAAACCAAAATATATTATGTTTAGTGTGTATATGTACACACAATATACACACTAAACAGCGTAGTAGGTACCTACGTCTCTACGCTATCTCCGTGTCTTCGGAAACTCTTCTTCATGTAATTTTACGTTAAAGATGTGAATTACATGGTCACCCACTTATTTATACAAAGGTAAAGATGTCCATTTTCAATATAACACATACTTCTCAGTAGTAATGAAGAGTCTCATGTAAAGTTGTGTAAAACTTATGAGAACATTTGAAGTAAAGTATTCTGTACTTCAAAAAAGAAGTGACAACGAACATAATCAACTCTTTGGATTCTAAGTACGCTTGCCTCGGTCCGCCGACTCTTTAAGATCCTTTAGGTATGTCGTCATCACACCCCCCTAATTCTTCTGACATTAGGAAAATTTTCACAGAATTGTGTAAAGAAAAAGCCCACTTAATGCACTGTAACTATCATTTGAAACTACCAATAAAACAGCTATAAAAATCGAATAACTCTTCTCCCAAGATATCCATAATGTTGTATTACTTTATACAACAAAATAGAGACGTAATAATGTTAAACTTTCAATATTTTCTCTATTAATAACGTGAGAAAATACCTACTGTAAATAAACGCCAACATGCAGACAAAAATATTTGAAAAATGCTCAAAAATATACATATTGAAGTTACCTTTTAGCAAGCCGTCATCGTCTGGATAGACCCCACTCTTCAATACATGTCCCAAAACTTCATTGAAGAATTCTGTATCAGTGTCAATGGTATATTTTTCCCTATATAACTTTAACATATCAGGTAAAGTAGTTTTATGATTTTCACCAAACATTTTCTGCACACGAATACGTATAGCACGCTTTACCTCCGTCAAAAGCTTTTCGCGAGTAATACCTTTCAAGTCGCGATCCGCATTTAAAACTTCTTTTCCAACAGCAGAGGCAAGTTGGTTGCGCCACGTAGCTGAACGGATTAAGACTCGTTCTTTAGCATCTTTCTTTTTATTTACTTTGCCTGCCTGATGCGGAGGTGGTGGGGGGCGAAATGTTGACTGTGGACCAGTTGCTTGCTGTGGGGCAATGGACGGAGCGCTCGGTCTCTGCGGAGCACCTGGTCTCTGTGGAGCGCTTGGTCTCTGCGGAGCACCTGGTCTCTGTTGAGCGCTTAGTCTCTGCGGAGCACTTGGTCTCTGTGGTGCGCTCGGTCTCTGCGGAGCACCCGGTCTTTGCGGAGCGCCTGGTCTCTGTGGAGCACCCGGTCTCTGTGGAGCGTTCGGTCTTTGTTGACCGCCTGGTCTTTGCGGAGCGTTCAGTCTCTGCGGAGCGCCCATTCTCTGCGGAACGCTCAGTCTCTGTGGAGCATTTACTTTCAGCGGCCCATCGCCATTTTTAGGTTGTTTTAAAGGTGGTACATAATTACTCTCGGATTGTAGTGGTTGTGATGGCCTATCCCGAGGTTGGTTTGATTTAGGACCACCTCGCTGTTGACGCTGAGGCACCTGGTTTATATTATGAGATGCTCGAGAGCCAGAAGGCGAAAACTGGCGTTTCATAGGAACACGTGGCTGGTCAGGTCTTCTATGAGATGAGTCTTTGTCATGATCACGGGATGCACGGCGCGGCGGTGCGTTTCGGCCGCGGTCACGTCCCTGTGCATCCCTGCCAGTATCGCGTCCTTGGCTGTTACGTGCATCTCGATCACGTCTATAGTTGTGAGGGTCATCCCGACCTCGATCTCGTCCGTAATTGCTAGTTGTATCCCGGTTACGGTCGCGTCTGAAATCACTTGTTGCATCTCGACCACGATCGCGACCGAAGTCGTTTGGTGCGTCCCGACCACGATCGTGCCCGAAGTCATTGGTGTCACCCCGACCCCGATCCTGCCCATATTGGTTTGATACATTCCGACCACGTTCGGGTCCCAGGTTACTAGGTGTAACCCGCCGACGATTGCGATCAAAGTTCCGGTCACGATCGCGCGAGGGAATATCTCGTCCATAGCTGCGCCGAGACGAATCATGGCCGATGTCGCGAGAAGATGAGTTACGGCCCGTGTCACGGGAAGACGATTCCCGCCCGAAGCGCGAAGATTGGTTTCGGTTGGAGTCACGAGGCGCACTCTCATGGCGAGAAAGACTGCTTCGATCATCAGTAGCCTCCCATCGTTGCAACCCAGGTTTGTGCTGTTGGGACATTTGATTCCCACCAGAGGAATCCCCCGCCATATTCCAATCATTTTGATTTAAACTGGCTTTGGGATTGTTATCTTGGCTGCCGAATCCAAGAGGAGCTCCTCTTTTATCAAACCCCACTAGATTCTGCCCCACCATAGGTTGCTGTGATGGTTGGTACTGCATGTGTTGTGGATAGCCATAGGTGACAGTTGGATTCTGTGGAAGAATGTTGATGAAGTTACAAAATATCCCCTATAGGAGCATTCAGTATAAAGTAAATGTACACGATTGTCAGAGCAGCTGTTTGCACATAATATTGCTAATTTTGTGCGCTTTACCTCACTCTGTCAATGACCACAACAAAAACTATGATATTACATCTTGATCTGAATGTTATTGAAACGAAACTTACATTATAGAGAGTACAGTTTTCGATTAAAGCAGAATGCAAGCGGAACTTGTACTTCTGCAATAATCAGGATGAAAAAATGACTAGATGATTGCTGTCTGTTGATAGAAATTTCTATTGTGATGTAATGATTTCAAAGATCTTCTTGAAATCATGATTATAATATTAACTATGTACTCTGTACGGTGCTACTTCGATAACTTTCGAGAAGAAAATTAAAAAAAAATCTTGCAGGGCTCCTCTACAGAACACACGTAATTCAATGTCACCATAGAAACACTTGCTCACTTACAGTGTTCACACTGAAATAAGCGAAGCAGCAGTAAAATTTAAATAATCCCACTTATAACAAGAATATGCACCCACTAGCAATGTGTAGTTTAGATTAGACTACTACAGCAAGAATCTAAATTGGGAAGACGTCAACACACTACCACTGTCTGTGGAGAAAAACACAAATTTTACATATTAGGTACATTTATGGCCGCTTTCGTCAACCACTCTTAAACCATCGCTAATAACTATGAGGTACTTAGCGTGAAGAATCGCCGGAACTAAACCCTATTGTTATCTGTACCGTTAGGTAGCACTTATAGTTTTATATTTTGGCTTGGTTCCATAAAATTGAAAAGAGGTTGATGAAAACGGAATTTGCTGCAGGTTTAAGAAGTTATCGGAAAAGAATTTAAACAAATATGTTAGTCTTACCTGTACCCTGAAGAGCCCAGCAAAGGGCATGGGAGGTGGTTGCAGCGGCATGTTGTTGTACCCTGACGGAGCGGGTTGCTGATGGTACTTGTTCTGCTGGTAATACGGCTGCTGAAGCATAGGTTGCTGATGGAGTGAAGGCCGTGCTATTGGTGTTTGCATCAGCGCAGTTGGTTGCTGGTGATGTATTAAATCTTATTGTTATAATTTTCTTTTGGAATCAGCTTAGGAAAGTACATAAAAACATTACTGCCTCGTTGGCCGAGTGGTCGCAAGTGCAACTGCCGGGCCAGAGGTCTCGGGTTCGATTCCCGGGTCGGGCAAAGTATTACTGGGTTTTTAAAAATTCTCAGTAATAGCACGGAGTCTAGAATTGTGCCCGGTATATGGCAATAAGCTCACTCCCTATTACATTCAGTCAAAAAAGTATCGGATGTGGATGATTTCTTTATGTTCCAAATCCAAATTCTAGTTTTTTTTTGTAGTTGTTATATTGTCACAACTGTTTTCCATTTTGGCGCGGAGTTTGAGTTGCATCTGTTATATAAATTAAGTACAGGGCTGGTTTTAGTAATATCATATATAGTGTGTATTGCGAATTTCATAATGGACAAAAATATCGAACAAAGAGTTTGTCTTAAATTTTGCATCGCCAACGGAATTTCGTGTTCGGAAAATGTTACAGAAGGCTTACGGTGAATAGATTTTATCAAAAACTCGTGCTTATGAGTGGTTCAAAGCGTTCAAAAGCGGTAGAGATGTGATGGAAGATTTGCCTCGCTCTGGTAGGCCGTCAATATCAATAATCATTTGGGTATGAAACATGTTGCTGCTCGGCTAGTCCCAAAAGATCTGAATTTTCTCCAAAAGCTCAATCGCATGAAAGTCGCTGAGGACATGCTAGAAGTGCTAGAACGAGTCAGTTCGGACCCAACATTCATGAAACGCATTGTTACTGGTGACGAGACGTGGGTTTACGAGTTCGACATGCAAACTAGTCAACAAGCTTCGGAGTGGCGCCTTCCAACTGAACCGAAACCGAAAAAACCACGCCAAAGTCGATCAAAAGTCAAAGTCATGTTGACTGTTTTCTTTGACTATCGCGGTGTTGTGCAGTCTGAATTCTTACATATCGGAAGGTCTTTTTTTTAAGGGGGGAAAATCATCGAATGACTTCTCCCGCCTGGGTGAGGCGGGAGGGAGTGTCGGACAATTACTGACTAAAAACCACCCCGTTCCTTCTCCTGGACGTCGAGCCGGAGCCCCGGTTACCCGTTAGGTTCTCCGCGACATATCGGAAGGTCTAGCGGTAAATAAAGAATATTATTTGAGCGTTATGCGGCGTTTAAGAGAGCAAATTCGGCGAAAAGGGCCAGATTTGTGGAAAGAAAATTCTTGGATTTTGCACCAGGACAATGCGCCTTCGCACAAGCCTATCATTGTGAACGAATTTTTGACCAAACACTCAACAAATACCATCCAGCAACCACCATATTCACCAGATACACCAGATACGACTGCACGGTTGGTGCGGTGGCTGGCCAACCGGCTGCCGTGCAACGTGTCGCGGGTTCGATTCCCGCACGTAACAACACTTTGTGTGATCCACAAATTGTTGTTTCGGGTCTGGGTGTCATTGTGTATGTGAACTTGTATGTTTGTAAACACACCCACGACACAGGAGAAAATCCAAGTGTGGGGCAACGTTTTAAAAAAAACCAAAAACAAAAAATACAGCTCCTGCTGACTTTTTTCTTTTTCCTAAACTCAAATTACCACTTCGTGACACAGTGACACCTGTTTTCAATCGATAGAAGACATAAAGGAGAATTCGCAGCGAGAACTGAACTCAATTTCGGAAGCAGCGTTTAAAAAATGTTTTGATGAATGGATTATTCGTTGGCGCAAGTGTATCGTTTCTAAAGGAGCATAGGTACTTTGAAGGTGATAAAATAAATTTGGATGAATAAAAGACATTTTGTGTATTATTGATCTTTTCCCGGCACTTTCTTGACAGAGTAGTACATAGTACTCAACATAAATAGTGAAAAGTGTTATATTGTACAGTGGCATAGTGTGCACCTCTGCCTACCCCTTCGGGGATAAAAAAGGCGTTATGTTATAAAGTCATTAGTATTGCACCTGAGCTCACATTTGTATTCATATTACTGAAATTTTAGATGCGGTGTCGCAACAGGTTTGACCACTGCGCAATGCATATGTGAATTTATTATACCTCTAATTTAGTTTACGTGAATCTTATTCTATTATTAATTTATACACCTACAGGGTGGAATTTTGTAATGCCACCTGAAGGAGAAGTACTCTTAATACTTTGGATAGAAAATTTTACTCAAAAACATTATTTTTGAAAAGAAAGAAATCTGAATTCAAAGATTTTCAATTTATTGCATTGATTGTTAGGGTCAATAAGGATGAAATCTCTCTAACAAACTTCATAAATTTAATGTAAGGAAAACAATGAACGGTTGATGCAATAAAAGTACTGAGTGGAAACTTTGACAGATTTTAGTCGGTTCAATAAACATGTGAGGCAAGTTAATTTTAAAAAATCTTTGAATGCAGTTATATTTGACTCAAATTTTTAATCGGAGTACTTCCTCTTTAAGTGGCAATACAAAATTCCACCCTGTATAAATCTGAAGAAATTTTTGTTTGATTGAACATGCTAATCTCAGGAACTACTGGCTATTCTGTTCTATTTTGAGTAACTGTGGGCGTCATTTAGAAATGAACACTTAAATATTTTAATAACCGTTTGTTTCCGCCTATCCCTTTGTTCGACAAAAATGTTGACCCCATACAAGATTATGGTTCGGATTACAAATCACCCTGTATCGCAGTATAACATATAGACAAATAGAGAATTTATGTAACTAATAATTATTCAAGCTTTTATTTGTTAGTTTACATATTCAATATATGTATAAAAGCGATAGAAAATATCTTACTTGTCTTTGCTGCATTGTTTGTGGACCTCCTTCATAAGCCGGCGTCGGTAATTTCTGTTGACTCATGTTTGCCTAAATGAAAAATAATATTTTGAAACACAACATGACATAGGTACAACTGTTCAATAACATTTTATTGTATATAACAAGGTATATGCAAATATAAAATTAACAGTAAATATGAAATATGTAAACATTGTTTTATTTGGGTTTTATGTTTAGTTATAAAACAGTATTTATTTGCATGTTAGGAATGTAGAAACATTGGCTAGCCTGCGTTTTATAAGATTGTCAAACTTGAATTATAACTCAATTTGTTTTTGTTATTATGGTTACACAACAATAAATATAAATTAAATAATGTATATTTGTCTTATAGAAATCGTCAAACATAACTTTGCTAAGTACATGCAATTAATACTTTTCACCCCTAAAACTTGGTGCATAGTTATATAGGAGAAAGTTAAAAAAAAAAACCGGGCACAGTGTCCTGTGTCTGTATCTATAGAACAGTGATCTTCAATCCGCCTGATAAGCGTGATTTTGACAACTCCTTTTACGTAGAGGAGGTCCATAATCTAGCAGGGAACTGTTACACTATATGGAAATTTGATGTTCAATATTTATGTAATCATTTGAATAAATCACCAACCTGTTTCTTCTTAAGAGCTTCAACATACAAAATCCTTCCTTCTACAAGCATGCCGTTAAGCTTTCTCGCAAGTATGGCAGCATCTTCTTCTTCAGGCAAACCGACGGTCACTTTCTTCGTGTTATTTACGTCATTTACCAAATTATCCAAGATCACCTCACTCAGGCCACAATTACTCTGTATCAATGCTTTCACGTCTGTATACCGCGTCTGTTTATTGAAAAATACCTTGTAATCAAACAAAAAATTCAAAAGAAAATTACATTTTATATACAATGATAGTTTGGATGAATTACCGATGACGGCAAATTATATATGGTCAGCAACATGCTGATGAGTAACTGCGTTTAAATCCTATGTGTTATAAACATGCAGATTATTGCAGATACAGTAAATTGTAAATCAAGATCAATGCAATCAAGAAAAGAAAGCACAGTAAGCACCAACGAACCGAACCGAAAGACCAAATTTGTCAAATTGACAATATTGAATATTGACAAAGAAGAATGAATGAAATGAAACGTGGAAATAGCGTCCAAAATGGAAGTCGGTTAGAATCCCTTAGGGTATATATGTTCTGTGGTTAGAATTTTGTATGGCGATGGTGCCATGGGCGTAGCCACACTGGGGCAAGCTGGGGCACTTGCCCCACCCTGGGCCCTGGCTCTGACCCATAAGGTGTCTGATTAAACAATGTTTTTTTTACTAACTCTAAAGTGTGCGGTGCGCGCGTCATTTGAAAGAGAGCAAGAAAAGGTACTATGTGGCGTAGTGAGCCGAGCCGTCCATCACCGCGCGGTCACTCATTCCCGCGCCCCGCGAAGCGCAGACTAAAATCTTCTATGGCTCGTGGCGCGATTTGTATTGTTTGCTTGTTTTGTTTAATTTTAATTTTCTAGTTGATCTTAATTTTAATTTTTGTAAATTAAGTGATACTTTCCCGAGCGAGGCTGAGATGTGGTATAATCTGTGGGAAGAAAAAAATACGGACATTAATGCATTGAAGGAGATGGAACTGATAGATGTGATCAAAATTTCGAAAATGCAATTTTATCCTAGTGTTCGCTATTTTGCTTGCCCAGCCATGTACGACCTGTACAATAGAACGATCTTTTAGCACGTAACGGCGAGTCAAAATGTGGCTTCGCTTAACCATGAGCGAAAATCGTTTGAGTGGCCTGTGTACATGCTAAGTGTGCACAGAACAAGGGTCTCAGAATCGAAAAATATTTTTTTTAGTAGAAGTGCTTAACAGGTTCTGCCAGAATAAACGCCGTCTTCTTTTGAAGTAATATTACTCATACATAATATACTTAGTTAAAACTTTAATTTATAAACACCTAGTATTCATAAATAAAACTATGAAATCTGTCCTGTGTGTGATTGTTTATTTTCTGTACCTGAAAATATAAACCTCCCAAATTAAGAGATTTTTTTTAATGGGACAAGCCCGCCATAACCTTCCAAAACCGCTGCAACTGCAGTGCACCAGGATCAACAGTAGATATAACCATGAAAACACCGGAAGACTGAAGTCCGGCGCGTCCCAGGGACATCAGTAACTGTCTTGGTTTCGGCAACAAAGTGAATCAGAAGAACATCTTCTGAGCATAGTTTCCACTTCTCTCGGTGAATTACTGCAGGAGACAGAATGAATTAAGCCAAAAGGCACAAAGAAGAGACTGTAAAACTGGGTGAAGCCCAGTCGCCAAGCACCACGGAAATTTGACTAATAACTAAGTGGGTCGTATGTGTGAGCTGTTATACTTGCTTCCAATAATAGGTATGGCAAAAGTGCCTAAACGCACGGAAATTTGTTCTAGATTCCACAAGGTTCGTATAATAAGCTATGAATACGTATGCTAAGCTGACGAAACAATTAAATTATTTAACATAGTGTTACGTGCATATTGCCAGAGATCACACTCCCAGATTATATGATGGGCCGACTACTCGTATTGCAACTCCACTGTCGAACATTGGAACCATGGTGAATTAATAAGTTTAAATGAGAACAATTTGCTTTTAAAGTTGCCGTGGCCAGGAAGAAATTGGGCAACACAGTGATCCACCTCCAACCATGTCCTTTCAAGCCGCTCATGCACGGATGGGAAGAACTGATATAGGTGGCGGCCCTTAATAGAAGATGCCCATCTACACTGCCATTCAGTTATAAGCTCATTTCAAACGTCCGTTATTGGCTTAAACAATATAGTAATTTTATTTCGATCACGTTGTGCTAGAAAGCTTACTGACAAATTAGGTCTCGCATTGTAGTACATAGCAGCACGTCGCTGCACCTCAAGATCTACCGAAAGTACACCCGCGAGCACAGGTAGGGCTTCAGTGCTAACCGTCCTATAAGCCTTACACAGGAAAATCAAGGCTAGACGCTGGCCTTGAAGAAGTTTTCGCCGTACCGCGCCTATTGTGGCCCTATCAGCCCAGACAGATGCCCCGTAGCACACGCATCCTAGGTAGGTTCTTCCGTATATGATCCTGAGCGTAAGAAAAGAGAGATCTCTGGTGGCTTTTGAAAATCGCGTCAGCGAATTATCTTTTTGGCTTTCTCACTAATAGCCTTCATATGTTCAATGAAAGAATAGTTGTATTCCAAAACTAGACCGAGATAGCAAACCGACTCCTTTCGTTTTACGGAAATATTGTTAAATTTAATAGACGGCCACGACTTTAGATTTCCTTTAAGCAATAGCTGGTAAGTTTTATGGGGTGTAAAAGTCAAGCGATTTCATTCGTTCCCCATCTCGAGATCCTACTGAGACAGTCTTTAGCCAAATTTAAGAGATTAACAAGTTTGAGATTAACGGCTCAAGGTACAAAAAATCGGAGGGCCATCGCCCTCCCCCGGGGGATTTTTTTTAAGGGGGGAAAATCATCGAATGACTGCTCCCGCCTGGGTAAGACGGGAGGGAGTGTCAGACTGTTACTGACTAAAAACCACCCCGTTCCTTCTCCTGTACGTCGAGCCGGAGCCCCGGTTACCCGTTAGGGTCTCCGCGACTCCGAATCGGCTCCCCCCGGGGATAGGTTGGCTGCTGCCCCACCCTGAGCCCAAAGCTGGCTACGCCCATGGATGGTGCTGGAATGTACAGTCTATCTATTACAATTTAAGCCAAAGATTCCCCTCCAGTCAACGCCAACGTTCCAATCGCAATTCGCAAATCCCTTAGCAGTCCTGTATTATTTCCGGTATTTTTTCTTTACAAGCCGTTGATGAATTATCAAGTATTCCATAGATTATAAAGTTAGTTACTGAGAGTGAGACATCAGAGATATTCTCATTCGTTCATTTCATTCAGTCATAGGCTCTCTGTTCTGTTCTGTGGTAAATAGCAAGGCAAAAAAAACATGGCGAATGGCGATTTTAAATGAAGATGAGTTGGTTGTGAATGTCGCTTCGCTAAGTGATGTCATATGCTTTCATTTAAAATCTGTCTTTCTAATTGTTTAATTTGTACTTAAGTGTGAATTCTTAATATAATATAGTAAATAAAACAATAAAGATGATGATAACAATTCTTGGGTTTCCACCCAAAGTATGTATTGGTGCATTGATAACTTGAAACTTTGTGATTGTTTTGTTTGCGTTTACTCTTTATTAATTTATAATCATTATATTGTAGACAAAATATCAGGATGTGAAGATATTAATAAAGCAAGAGTGCAATATTAACGACTTCATCCTTGATAATCTTGTGAATGACAGCGCCGCAGTCGGTACCAAAAAAGTGAGAATAGGTCTCACAGATAATGCCGAGGGCTACAAAGTAATAAAATGTCTTGATGGGTATCTGATGCCCGGTAACTACATTTTGAAAGCGATGCCAGTGGGAAAACCTGCTGTAAGTATGATAAGACTTAGTCATGTAACATGGAGTTTTTTAATCATGCTTGCTTAGGATGGATAGATGGAGTTACTTTATTTTCTATACAGCACATTTCAGTACTGTTTAGATATATAGTAGTAGAAGTAGTAGCATTACAATAAATACGTTCTGATCATAGGAATCTTTGAAATATTTGTTTTAGTTAGAAGTGTTAATGTATTACTGTCTACTGATCCCTGCAAGCATAAGTATTGTACAACTCAATAAATTCATTTATTCTCTACAGACAAACACACCAACACAGGGGGCTTTTGACACCAACATGGGTTATCAAGACCATCCTAGAAATGATTACTCTGCTGCTCCAAGAAATGACTATATGGGTCAGAGTAACAACTTCAATAGCCAAGTTCCTCATGGGAGTGGCATGCATAGCTCGGCACTTCATGTGGCAAGGCCCACCCATGGACAAGGTGGACACTCTGGACAAATGGACATGAATCGTCCCTCACCGTGGGCCACAGGGAATAACTCCAATCAATGGAATGCAGGTCCATCAATGGCATCACAAGTGCCGCAAAATACGTTTGGAGGATTTAATTCTCCTCAAGCTAATATTAATAACCCTTATGGACAACAGGTACAGTTTGTTACCATCTTAACTCAATAATAAACAACTAAAGTTCTTCAAGCAAGTGTAATACATATAAAAATTCTTTCAGCCCCAACAAAATCCGGTACATTCTCGGCCTGATATGAGGCCAGGTTTTAATCAAGCTAGAACCCACACGGAACAAACCTATGGAGGATATCAGCCCAAGTCCAATATACCCGAAGTTCCGGTATGTACCTACCACAATACACACCTCAATAAGAGGACTTAGAGAAAATAGAATAAATAAAGTACTAATTATCTATTCTTATGCTACTATATAAAGCAGAAGAGATTGTTTTTTGTTTGAACGCGCTAATCTCCGTAACTACAAGTCTGATTTGAATAATTTGAGTTTGATAGCGAATTTATCGAGGATCGCTATAGGCTATAAAACATCACTCTACGACTAATAAGAGCTGAGCAGAGAGTCTCAAACCGCGCGGAAGTAGCTAGTCTTAGATAAAGGCTAAGATTTAAAACTTCTCATACTATTTGCTTATCACATCCAAATTGTTAAGCAGATAAAAAAATTTTAGTCAGAAAGAAAAAAAAAATTAAGACTGTCTCGTTGGCCGAGTGGTCGCGAGTGCGACTGCCGGGCAAGGGGTCTCGGGTTCGATTCCCGGGTTGGGCAAAGTATTACTGGGTTGTTAAAAAATTCTCAGTAGTAGCACGGAGTCTGGAAATGTGCCCAGTATATGGCAATAGGCTCATCCCCTATTACATGGGACTCATAACATAAATAGTGAAAAGTGGGTGTTACTTCTGTGTGCACCTCTGCCTACCCCTTCGGGGATAAAAGGCGTGATGTTATGTTATATATTACTCATACTATTTGCTTATCCCATTCAAATTGTTAAGCAGATTTAAGTCATTAAATGTTGGAAGTATTTCTTTTAAAGGTCATAATTAAATATGTAACTTGTTGAACTAAGGGTCTGTTCCACGGCTTTAATCACTTATAACTTAGCCAAATTGCCATCATACATTTAGTTACCTGTTTAAACCCTTAACTAACACATATTTTTTAGTCGTTTTATCCTTTGTCATTTTTTATAAACATAACATCACGCGTTTTATCCCCGAAGGGGTAGGCAGAGGTATACATTATGCCACTGTACAATGTACAAATTTATAAACATAACATCATGCATTTTAGCCCCCAAGGGGTAGGCAGAGGTGCACATTACAGCACTTAATGCTTTTGTACAATGTAACACCCACTTTTCACTATTTATATTATGAGTCCTATAATAGGGGTTGAGCCTATTGCCAAACACAGTTCCAGACTCCATGCTACTAATAAGAATTTTTTTTAAACACCCATTAGGAGTTTGCCCGACCCGGGAATCGAACCCTAGACCCCTTGCCCAGCAGTCGCACGTGCGACTTGCGTTTTTCTTATATATTTTATTAACTATCCATGAAACAGATTCTTGACTTTGAGTAGCTAGAACATGTTGTTCATGCTCATTCAGACGTGTTACGCCCAATGGGCTGTCATAGAGAATACCTATGACATTAATTTTGAAAAGTCAGATCTGAATTCTGACTGCAGACACAAATGGTGGTTTTGAGTAACGACACTGAGACAGGAGACTGTAGTGAAAAGTTTTAATTTAATTTGTATTAGAGGTATCTTGTAGATGCCCAAAACGACCGAATCTCAGGACTTATTTTTCTAGTCATTAAGGCTGTGCGCTGCGTTAGGTGTGCGCACGGAGCGGGCGCCCGCGTGTCGTGTTGTTTCACGTAATCTCATCTCAGCGACGTGCGACCCGCTGCATGCAGCGCTGATCTATGGTATTGCATGAAACAACGCCACGCGGGCGCCCGCGCCATGAGCACGACTAACTCAGCGAACGGCCTAAGTCAGTAATAACTGTTATTAGATCTTTGTGACTATCACATGTATTTCATTTTACAATTTAATAGGTTCAATAATAATTTACTATTTTTGTGTTAACTGCCAAAGGTGACGCTTTCTATTATTTCTTGAAGAAAAAAACATGATTACATTTGTTAAACGATGATGTAAGCAATACAATTTGAAATGCGTCACCTATATGTAAAACATGAAATATAACATCATGTGTCCATTGTTGGTAGGAGAATTCCCGTTACCGCTGGTTCAGAACAGTAGAAACTGAGACGCCACTTCCCGAATTACCTAGTAATACCAACGACCCTCAACCTTTGAACCCCTCCTCTAACGAATCAACCTCTGATCCCGTAGAAGACGAACCGACATCCGTAAATGACTTAAAAGACGACACGGTTTCTGAGTCTACTGGTAATAATATTGAAACAGAACCTTCCGAAACGAAAATAAATAAGAAAGCTAAAAAGAGGGAGGAAGCGATGTTGAGGGATCTTTCTAAAATATCATCTACATGTAGGAGACGCCTTTACTGGTGGATGAAGCGAGGAAAAACCTTCATGGAAGCTAGGGCACTATGTGAAAAGCGATATAAGAGTATCCCTGAATATGCTGCTGCTAAAAAAGAGAAAAAGATACAGGATCAACAGAAAGCTCTACGAAAACTAGACCCTGAAAAGCAGGCTAGAGCAGAAAGGTTTCAAAAGATAATCAACAAAGCGGATACGAAGACTGGAATATATATATGCATTCGTATTACTGACACACAGACAACTTTGTCTGAGGAGCAACTAGACAGACTTCAGGACAAAGTTTTAGAACTTGTGGAGGAAGAAAAAGGGGAAATGCCAAGCATCTCTGGTTGTACTGCGAAATATGGAGCCTTAAAACTTGCTTTCACAAATGAGCAATCAGTAAAATGGCTTGAGGCGCACTTGCCTGATTTGCATCTATGGGAGGGAGCTTCTCTTAGGCTCATTAACATGAAAGAAAATCGGCCTGCGGTCGGAGTTGCTTATATTCCAGATCCAACACTCGATGAAAACTCCATTATTAAGATTCTTAAAGAAGAAAATCCAAGAATAGATTTTTCTAACTGGTGGATTACTCATACGAAACGTGACAGCTCGAATGGAATTTCTGTAACGTTTGCTGTAGACCAAAACTCAGTACCAGCTCTTTTTGAAAATAACTGCATTGTCTACATGACGCGCAGACGAATTAAAATCAGAATTAAGTCGAAATTTGTTAGAGGACAGAACGAACCAAAACGTTTTGGCCCTCAGAGATCCAGCTACATAACTCCAGAGCTAATGGATCAATGGTATTCAACACCATTGGAGTATTGGTATCCGGGATCAATGGGCGGAATAGTAACGGGACCAATACCCCAAATGGTCCCGGCACCAATGGAAGAAATGGCTCTCGGGTCGTCAAATATTCCGTTTAACTCAATGGCAGGAATGGATCAATATAATGCTCTATCTTCTTCGCAAACGCACAACTTTGGAGGTGGTAACAAAAACAAACCCTATGAAAGAGCTTATAATAATATGGAACTAGAAAGAAGTCGCTGGAATGACTATAAACCTCGTCATAATAGAGGTCCAAGCAATAACAACGGATCAGGTAAATTTGGGGGATCTAACAAATATAAAGGCCAACAAAACAAATCTAGACCAAAGGGTGGATCTACTAATTACATTAAACCTGGCACTTATATTAGACCTGGTAGTAACAAGTCTGGACAAGATAACAAATCTGGCAATAACAATAGACCTGGAAAAAACAATAAACCTGGGAACAGAAATAGTATACTACCGACGAAAAAGCCGGGTGAGAACAACAATCCTGGGTCGAATGCCCACTGTAATATATGGGCACAACTTAATGGCGTGCCACCCATGTCAACGGAATAAACACAACTTGTTAGGATTACCTCATTAGGATAGATTAGAATTACATTTTTCATTATTTTTTAATTGTAATAAGATTACAAATCTTCACTTTTCATCTACTCTACGTATTATAAAACATTAATATAATCTGATTAAAAATACTTATGATTTCACTGGATGATATAGAAATTATGTTTCATGAAGTTCATCAGGCGTAGAACAATATTGATCAAAACACTAACAGTGCCAATACGATTACTAAACCTATTAGCTACATAAATGCACACGCCTCCGTTTATCATCTGCATTATAAAATACTAATTGTTACACTTGAAAGCTATGCCGAGGATTAACATTCAAGCTAACTAAAAGAATATAAACCACTACTGCTCCATTATTGACGCCATGTAACAAAGACAGCTTGAACAATACAGTGTTACTAGCAGAAACTGATATCGCGAAGAAAGCTTGCGACGCAAATTGAAATCAGTACGAGAGTTCCTATATCAAACTGTTGCACTTTTAGTGTACCTTACATGATACCGAAACACAGTTGAAAGATCCCTCTATTTCCTAAATTAGGAAACATAGCTCTGTTCCCAAAATATTTCTAGCTTCTACCACATCGGTTAAAAATGCATTTCCTTTCCCCCAAAACCTTTGTCTCTAAAACTGTCAAGAACGGAAGGATCCAGTCAATTCCAGTCTCCTTCAACATCATCACGCCTGGACTAAAGCATTTAGTTTTGGAGGTGCGTTCGTTTCAACAATATTTATCATGATAATAGATCTTTATACACGAAATTGCGGTTAAAAAACGGCATTTTTCAGTAAAGACCTAAGACGTGATCTTGTTTACTCACAATATTGCAATAGACCGTTGGTAAACTGGTCAAAGTAATGGATTTGCTTTGTTTGGACACCGGGGGATAAAACCGCTTTGCTATTATGGCTTTGCACAGAAACCCTCGTAATATTTGTTAGGGTATTAAGCGTAGGCTACAACGCCTGCTAACGCGTGAGCGAGATGGCCGCATGTCGTTTGATTTTCAGTGCGGTTTTGTATACCCGCGGACCCGGGTATGTCCTTAAACTGCGACAAGCTACCGTGGGCTGGCAGCAACGTTCTGTAAACTTTCGGTGGCCCCAATAATTGCGACCCCAATCTGCGTGGGATTTTGTCAAACCCTCCTTATGAGGAAGGCTTTGTTTAGCAGTGGACGTGTCGCAGCTAATGAAAAGAAACGTTTGAAATGAAAGTTCGCGCCCGTCTCATCCGCTCGCTCGCTGTTTGGCGGTGTGGGCTATGCTTAACACCCGCCGTACGATCAGCTGACAGCCACAGATCCTAGGTCCCTTTGTTCTTGGGAAAAAGTTATCTGTGGTTTCCATCAGTATTGTCTTTGAACAATGACGTGCGGTAAAAGTAAAACCGAGGAGGAGTCTTACTTTATTTAATAAAAAAAACGTCTGTTCTGTATTTTTCTTTGATCTTAATAAGCATATTAATTGAGTTAAGATGTTTTTTGTTCATAAAGTAAGGCTCTATAAAGCATGGTACAGGATATGGTACTAAGATTTCGATATCTTGTAGCTTACTGCCTGTAACTCTAAATTTTGAAAGGCTGTTCAAATGTTAATGAGTTTAATTTCCTTTAAGAAAATTTTGAAAAGGTTTATAAGACATTCTTAGTTCATACGTTGAATCCAGGGAGCCTTTCCCAAACTCGAGGGTGATAAAAGTCATGTGCTTACACAAAGTGGAAGGATTTTATAAATCTTTATGAAAGGAACTTATTTCCTAAGTAAGAACTCACTTATTATGTAATTTTGATAACCAATCCAGAGTATAAAATTATAATATTTTTATGAAAAATGTCTAAACTTGTTTCAATGATTTTATCATAAATCTTAACTATTTTAATTAAAACTTCACATAGAGAGATTGGTAATTCAAAACTCATAAGTAGCGACATCTGTATAGGAGAAAAACAATCCTATTTGTACTTATGTTAGGGTTGAATTTACAGCCACGTGAGCAACGTCACGCCCTAAGGAGCATTGAGACGGTGGATACTAGTACAGTTACCCGGGCGCCCATGCATAGTCGATACCCTCCTAGTCAGCCATACCAGCAAGAAAAATCGGTATGTTTTTTTATTTTTTAACTAATAAGCTAGTTTAAGGACATCAAACAATCAGCCTACTTACATATGTAATCCTACTTACATATGCCTACATAATATGTACATATATTTACGGCGCGTCGCGTCCCGCGTGCGCCTCAAATAGCCATCAGACCACCATGTATGGGGCTCAGTAGGGCTGATGCCGATACAGAGCTGCGGAGGACTTAACAGGTTGCCGGGGTTCCGGCTCGAACTGTAGGAACAGGGTGATTTTTAGTCAGTAAGAGTCTGACACTCCCTCCCTCCTCGGAAGCTATAGTGTTTTTCCTTAAACTAATAAATGTATATTTTAGGTGACGATTATGAAGGACAACTTCCAAGGACCTACGCCGTACAATATCAGTAACCCTGGAGCACAGACAGGTTCAAGTGGACAGCAATACCCCACAACCGCGCCGTCATCGTCACCTTGGCAGTCACAGGTACTTTTAACCACATATCTAGTATATTTCCCGTAGCTGCGGACTACCTAGCGGGCTACTGGGACTCCGGCTCGAAGCAGGAGTGATTTTTAGTTGGTAAGAGTCTGACATCCAATGACTCCTCCCGCCTCACTCAAGGCAGGTCATTGAATTGCCCCTTTCAAAAAAAAACCTAGTCATCACCATCATCATATCAGCCACAGGACATCCACTACTGAACATAGGCCTCCCCCTATGACTTACAGATATTCCGTTTGGATATATTAAAAACCTAGTAGGTATATTATCCAAACCTTAACAAGATTGCTATCATTTAGTTTAATTCATGTTTACTAGGAAGAAAGTTAACGTAAGAAATTATGATTAGGAATCTATGTTGATATTAACGTCACGTCATATAAATTATGGATCCCTCTTATTCTGATAATGATTAACCTTTTGTGCTGCGTCGCTCCATAGGCTTTGTATGTGTACCTGTATTCTTGTCTATGTGTGTGTCGTGGCGTAATAAATGTTTTTTCTTTCTTTCTTTCATAATGATGATAGACAGGATAGGATAGCACTGAAATACTTTATATCACACATTTCCTATGACTTGAAACAGTTACCATTGTCATTGTTGCAATCAAAATATTATTTTATTGTGTTTCTTGTGCAAATTTTTTGTGAAACAGATTTATTGTAATCTTTCAAGGAGTATGAGAAGAGGCATGGATTCTCCCCAAGGCGAGAAGCTATCCCCCATCGTAGAAGGTCGGTGGAAAGAAGACCATCCCCAACTGCTAGGAGAATATCACCGTCCAGTAGAAGAGTTTCTCCCCATGCGAGGAAATTTTCACCCACTGGAAAAAGACCGTCACCTGGTAATTTGCTTTTTTAATTATTTATAGAATAGGGCGGCAAACGAGTAAACGTATCCACTGATTGTAAGCAATCAGCGCCGTCCATGAACACTCCCACTCCGCAATACCAGGACTTACAAATGCGTTGCCGGCCATTTAGTGGCTTGGGATGGAGGGTGCGGGGGGCTCTGGTAAACTCACTCACAAGGCTGCCTACACAATACTGTGGTTGTTTCACGTCGGCTATCTATGAGGCCGTGGTATCACTCTGGTCGAGTACCGAAGTATGGCTCTCTCAATATGTATATCAATGATATAAAATAACATTTTGGTTACTGTCAGATCGTCATGTACTGCCACATCACACCGCTCCGCACCCCCACCACCTAGGAAGACGCGAATCCCCCCATAAGAGACCGTCTCCAATGAGGCGGCTGGTGTCTCCTCCTCGAAGAACTTCACCTGGCCGCAGACCATCTCCTGGAAGACGGAACTCTCCGCAGAGAATGAACAGGTTAGTTTTAACTCCCAAGTTCTTACAAGGAATTCTTTATAAACATAAAGTGGTTGTCTAAATATCCTCAGAATTAATTCGCTGGAAACTATAGCTGGAAATATACTCAATTTGGGAAGATGGATATTGTTAATTCTGGTACATATTCGAAGTTCACAGAATCGTATGTCTTGTAGACTATGTCAATTAGGATAAATCAATCGATATTTTAATATGATTTTACCACAACTCTAGTAACTTTAAATATCAAAGCCACAGTACCATTCCAAATGACATGGAGATTAGTTTGTGATAGATTATGTCAAAATTATGAAATGAAATCTTCATTAGTAATATACATATGGTTGAACATTTTTAAATTGAAGTGCACTATGATCAGCCTCTTTTATCTTATATCCTATACTGTCCTATAGTATTATATAAAGCGGAAGAGTTTGTTTTTTTGTTTGTTTGTTTGTTTGCACGCGCTAATCTCTGTAACTACAAGTCTGATTTGAATAATTCTTTTTGTGTTGGATGTTCTTGTTGGATAGCGTATTTATCGAGGATGGCTATAGGCTATAAAACATCACGCTACGACCAATAGGAGCTGAGCAGAACGGTCGAAACCGCGCGGAAGTAGCTAGTGAATACATATAATATAGTTTAGTTATAGTTTTTATCAATCAATTAATTAGTTAGGTTATATTGGTGGTGTACACACTAAAGCACAGAATCTACCTTTATTATAAAAAGCTTTCTGAAGAAAAAAGTGAAATGATTTGAAATATTAAATAAACATAGGTACTCGCCGGAGCGTCACCACTTGGACAAGCTAGATAAGTTCGCACAGGACAAGTTGAAACAAGTCCGGCCTGCGTACGAGCCCAACAGCCACGTAAGTACCGTTTGTATTACTCTCCTGTAACATTGTAACGCATTGTTACACGAATTTCAGAAGATTTCAGTGCTCAAATATGACTATTGTTAGTGATTTTTGATAATTTTAGGAGAACATTATGTTATGGTGTGCCAGGAGATTCCCATTATAAGTAATTAATGCGCCTTTCAGTGAATCACTTTTGTTTTAAAATATGTTATGTATGTACACATACACGTTTTTTTAACATCTGCAAGTTCATTTTGTGTCGTTATTTTTTTCTTTTTGTTTTAATTTTTAGGAAGTATTGAGTTTATGAATGAAAAAAAATTGTTTAATGAAGTCTGTTAACAATAATATATTGATAATTTATTTGTTACCTATTTCTAAAGTATGTCTATTCCAGTCACAATAAGTAAGACACTTATATCCAGTCACAGAAAGTAAGACACATATCTATAGACGAAATGCAAGAAGAAGGAATAAGGATGCATTGAAATCCGTTACTTAAAATGAAATGAGTCAAACCGCATGAATGAATGAAACAATGTTACCACAACATAATTATGATGACTACTTTTTACAAGTATGTATATACACAGGCGTATAATTAACTTGCCGTTAATTTATGTAAAAGAAAAAACGGAACTTCTTAATTTTTCTAGCAGAACAACAACTTCTAGATAAACCACAGAAATGGACAAAATATTGTGAATTTACTTCTTTGTGTCGAAAATAATACTACAAAATAGTGCTTCTATACAAGAAAAGTAAGACGTGAGTGGTTCTTTTATACTCACTAACTCAAAAACATAACATGTAAAAAGTGAGTGTTACATTATACATATGTACACATTTGTCTACCCCTCCCGGATTTAGAGGCGTGACATTATGTCTATCTTGATTCTTAGAATCTATACACTGAAAGTTTTATCATGGGTTCTATGGAAGAATCAACATCATCACACAGACACCAAGCTTGAAGGTAAACTCCTTTATAGTCGGTTGCAGCGCCATCTGCTTGAATCTATGGAGAATATATGCCGATCAAAAATTCAAGTGGGGCCAGATATGTTTAAAAGATAATCTACCTCGTGACCCGTAACACAATGATCTACTAATGAAACGAATCACTACTATTTATAATTGCTTCAAGAAAACTTCAAGAAGATAATCAATTTTGTACACCTACTTTAAAAGCTTGGAGCTGCATAAAACCATAATAGTTTCAATTTTATATAATTTACAGTGGGATCAACGAGATAAAAAAAAACATGATTTGTATGTTATTGCACCTACCATGCCCTGTGTCTGTACCAACCAGGAGTAGACTGGGAGAGAACGCATCGAGCTTTAAGTCTGCGTATTAGTGTTTTTGCATGAAGCTTTTAGTAAACAAATAAACATAAGTTACCTACAGTCCACAAGACTCTGTTAATTAGTTATAAAACTATCAAAAATGACATAACTTAAACCAAAAAAATAAACTAGTAACTACCGACAAAAAACTGGCTAATCCTAACTAGCGTCGATCATATTTATTTAAGAAGAAGGCCAATGTATTTTACTGAAATAAAATACATATGCGTACTGCTAAGGAGCGGAATTCTTTGCCAGATTCTGTATTTACTGAAGGGTATACCTGGCCCGAGTGAGTGAGTTGCTTTTGGGACGACTTGCTCCATCGTATTTCATAAAATATTAAAAAAAATACAACTCACGGGGAAATTTGATCATACGTACTTTTAGTTTTTAAACGGGTGTGGGGTCATTGAATGAGCCCTCCCGCCCTGGATAACGTAAGAGGATGTGTCACACTCTTACTGACTTGCGGAGTTCATAACTACTGAGTATAGTTTTGACAATAGCTATATTATTGTTACCAATCATGGTAGCCAGTCTCCAAACTGCTACTACTGTGTAGTAATAGTGTTGCTAGTACGACTAGTTAAGCAATTTTTTTTAAGGGGGGAAAATCATCGAATGGCTGCGAGGGAGGGTCTAGTCAAGCACTAGATATATAGAACACAAGCATAATTACCCGTAAAACAGGTGCATTCTCTATTCTTCTATGATATTGATGAGACGACAGAAATTACTGAAGTGAGTTCAGGACTACTGGATTTATACAAATACATAATAATATCATACTGTTCAAAATGCTGTTTGGAGTCCTGCAAGTAATTCTGAAAGTGAATGAACTTTTGATTTTGACTTTAGAAATTGATAAATTCTCAGCCCAGTTCTGGAACATATCTCATGGTGTAAAAGTGATTGATAGTGGGTGTATATGAAGAGCTGAAGATGGCACCCATTACGTAGCATAAAGTGTAAATTACTCCAACTGATCTAACAAGAAGCTGAAAATTTATACAGGTTTTATTATTGCTAAATATGCAGCAATTTGTCTGTCATTTCTTTAACTAAACCTTGAAATAAAATCGCAGAATCAGTAAACTTTATCAGCCGTTTTTGGGGCAGCCATTTTTAAAGTTGGTGACAGTTTATGTGGTAGTATTAATACCACCGAAATATTAAGACCTTTATAGGTCTTGTACCTGTGTAGTGACAGAGTAGAAAACATTTGTTACCGCCCCTTTTCTTCCTGCATCGTATCGTATCGTAAGAGCGGAGTGAACAGCGCTCACTAATAAACCTGAACAAGCTTGGAGATTATTGGCAGAGTCTTTGATGCAAAGGAAGTTCATATTCCAACATTGGACTGTCATAACTTGTTTTAGTGTGTCGATGATGTTCATTAAATTAAAAAGAAGTAGAATTGTGGACAACTGGATTTTAATTGATTTGAAAATAAATGTAAACAAATAATTTCAACTTTGTGAGAAGAAAAATTATCTTGGATTACCTATTTTATTAAAAAGTAGAGATACACCCATGGGACACAGACCATGAGTTTATGTATTTTTTATGTTCAGTCGGAAAACCTGGCTTACAAATTGATAAAGCTGGCTTATAAAGCAAGCCAGTATGTCAGTTAAGTTTTTTATAATGGTTGACTACAGATCCGAAAGTCTTATGTCTAGTGGTCTAGCAACCACACAATCAACACGGGAGTAGTAAAGCTATGAATCTGAACAGAACACTGAACGAAATAAAATATTGTGATGAGTTAAAAACCTCGTCCTTTTTGGTTTTCCTCAGGATTTTATAATGAAAACACTAGTACTAAAATAAATTATGTAACAGAAAGTACGAAATAAACAGGGATTACTCGCAAATGTAGAGAGGAGATATATATGCCGAAATGACTATTTATTCGTTTCTGGTGTTCTCCCGCTCTAATATGTAGTTTTATGTTATTTATTATATTTAAGTAATCGTTTATGTTTCAAATTCGTGTTTGCAAATTAAATTTCAATTTCCAGGCATCAAACCAAGCTATGTACTCAGGTGGTTACCGTTCAGACGTCCGCGAGAGTGTTCAGTATCCAATGCAGGGGGTGAGACAGGGCCAGCGCATCTCACCGTGGCAAAGAGACGAACCTGTCGCTTTAAAGAAACCAGACGACGACAGACGTGACATCACAAGGATGCAAATGGGTAGAGATCGCATGCCCGACGCGGTGGTGGATCCAAAACACGGAATCACTTCGCAAAGGAAGTCTCGCTCACCAGTCCGACGAGAAAGATCTCCGCTGCGAGACCGCTACAAGAGGCACTCCCCATCCCCTCGCTCTTCTCACTCACCGCGCCGCTCCTGGGCTCTCGAGAAACGTCGCAGTCCCGAGATACGCGACGCGCCACCACCCCCATCCTGGCCTGGACAGAAAGGACGCGAGACTGAGTCTTTCACTAGAACCACTCGAACGTTCCCTGAGAGAGAGCAGAACGAGGGTCCCAAACATGTTCCAGTATGGCAGCGGCCATTCGGAAAAGACGAAGATCCACGCGACAGACGTCCCGACAATACTGAGCGAAGACCATTTATCGAAGATAAAGTTCGACCCACCAAGGAAGTGCCGGTGAGAGAAGCAGTGCCGCACCCCAGCCACAATGAGCGCTTCGTTCAAAGGGAACCGAAATTCTCTCCACGTGATGATTACGAAGCAGACCGCCGTGATGCTTACCGTCGGCGAGAGCCTTCAGTTGAACGCAAACCTCATCCTCAAAGGGAAGACTATGAACAAGTTCGTAGACTGCGGGAGCACGAGGAACGCATACAATCTGATGAATACGATCGCCGTAGAGAGCCATCACCCCGCCGTGACAGTAGGAAAGATGATGCCGTTAATCCGATCATCGATAAAGATTTTGAAGACATCTACAAAAGAGCTTTACAGTTCAAAAAGAAAGCGGAGGAATTACGTCGGTTGGGTTCCAAGAAAAGGGACGATTATGTGGAAGACGAAGCGAGGAGCTACCACAGCGAGAGAGAACGCGACGATAGATCGCAGCGGTATGAGGACCGACATAGGTACCGCGAGGAAGAACTTCAGCGGCACAGGGAACGTGAGGAGAGACCACGGGATGATAGACCGCGAGATGACAGACCGCGGGATGATAGACCGCGGGACGATAGACAACGGGACGACAGACCACGGGACGACAGACTTCGGGATGACAGATCGCGGGACGATAGATCAAGGGATGACAGACAGCGGGATGATAGACCGCGTGAGGATAGGCCACGAGACGATAGACCTCGTCACGATACACGTCCGGATGAAATGCGCCGTCCGGAGTTCTGTCCTCGGGAGGAATACTCGAAGCAACCTGAACGTGAACAAGACCGCCGGTTTACCGTCAATCCTGCTATCAGGATAAAACGCGACAAAGCCATAGAGGAGATATGCAAGAAACTGCTAGACAGACATGAGCACTACCGGCCGGCCAAAGAGGAGCACAGGGCGCGAGTTATGGAGGAACTACAGCTCGCCGTCGCACGCATCGTGTTCGACATGTTCGGAGACAGCGATGTCGCCTTCATCGAGATCATCATCAAGTTCCAAGCCAAGTACACGTACAAGGACGAAGAGAAGATATTGCAGGACGTAATGTCATCGCTCCCCAGCCACTACAGAGTCATCAAGAGACAGGCGCCAGGTAAGCTCATTGTACTGCACTGATATTGGTTACTTTTTACACTCGGTTATTTGAGAACCGAGGAAATAGACTGCTCTTCTTTATCAAAATATCTCATATCACAAAGATCGAACGCAAAGTAAAGTTCCTAAAATAGTTATTATTTTGTATTAAGAATTGAAAACTATTCGAAATGTTAGTAAAGTGGATAGTCAAATGTAATGTCTGACATGGTTAATATTTCCACAGAGTCGACGGAGGTTCCTGCCAAGACCGCTCGTCGCTCTGCGAGCCCCAACATAAAGACAGGTAAGACGCGACACATGACACACCTTCCCAGTGGACTCACCCGTGATCATGCGCCAGTAAGTCTTCACATGTCTCTTCCATCTTTTCAGAGCCCGATGCAAGACCCAAATTAAGCCAATCCAGTAAGTTCCAGTCATTGTTTATTGTTCACATTAAATATAAATATTGTAAAAAGTTTGACAAGTGATGTAATCATTGTATCATAGTTATCAATATTTGAAAATTTCCAGGTTGGAATGTGGACATGTTGCCACCTGAATTGGTGACCATGCCAATGCTAAGCATGCAGCCGGGAATGGCGCCAGTGTTGCCCCCGGGCGTGGTGCCCATGATGGTGCCGGCACCATTCATGCATCCCTACAAACCCGGCGACACGGGTACTGCAATGTTTGCTGCCGCTCCCGAGTCGCTGCAGTATCAGGAACTAGTTCCCAGCTCGGACGACGACCTGCACAAGCTGTATCTGTGCAAAGACGATTTTGAACAAATTTCAGCTCACCAGGCGAACCTCCTGAAAGAGTTCCTCATCTCTCAAATGATAAAGGAAACAGAAATCTCTCAGGGGTGGGCACCAGATTTTACTCTCAAAGGTTTACAGAATACATATCGCTACGAGATACTGACCAAAGACGACATCACCCGAGACTGGCTTATTAACTTGGACTTCGGCCAGTTCGAGCCATTCCACGTGTTAGCGTACACCAAGGAGGAGCTGTGGTACCAGCGCGCCGCCGTGTGGCTGCCCGGCCACTCGCGCAGTCGCAACATCGAGCCGCTCGACAAACTCAAGCTGCAGAACAAAAAGCTCGAGGGCGTCAACATCCACTGCTGGAAGTACGTCAAGAAAATTGTCACGCAGAAAGGCACCAGGCTGTACGTCGACATGCCTCCCGCCTCCGCGCGCGCGCTTGAGAAGCATAAAATGATGCTGAGCTACGAACTGCAAAAAGTGAACGTGTTTCTGAAGGCGGTCGCCGTCGATAAGAACGTTTTCGATGCGGGCCTCAAACAGCAATCCACCATTACCACTTCTCAGATCTCGGACGCCATACAGAATTCTCCGATGCCGTCTCTCTCGTACGACCCGTCACTTGTTAAAATAACTCTCAAAGGTTGCAAAACTCTGACTCTAACGCAGGCACGTAAAATCAAAGAGGTTCTAATTTATCAAATGTTCCGCTACCATCAGCAGGATGGTAGTTCTAAGACAGACTTTATTAAGTACGGTTTTTTCCCTCCGAACAGTTTCGGTGTAATTCCACAGAATCCGGAAACTAAAAAGTGGTTGTTGAGTCAGCATTTAGGTAAGGTAAACAGACAGACTATCATTGTACAGGGTGGCCAGGACGAATACACTCGGTATTTCAGAATGACTGCTGTCGTACCCAACGAGAATCACATCGTCCCTGGAATAGTAGCGGAGAGGATCAAACAGAGTAATCAGGGCGTGAAGGGAATCAATTTCAATCTTTGGAAACCTATTAGGGCTACGTCTGAATGGAAAAAGGCAACGTTTGAGGTAGACATAGATTTAGAATCATTAGAAACTCTGTCGAACATGAAGTATCAGTTAGACTACGTGGACCAGTTCAAAGTGACGCACTCTATATACTTTAAGTCGGAGCATACTGAGGCAGCGCTAGAGGAGATGATAAAGAAATACAAGGCAGAGATGTCTGACAGTTACGACGTAGCTAATATGGATTTAGATTCAAATTCTGGTGATGATGTCATTTGCTTAGATTAAGTTTTTTAGGGTGTAATGTTTATTTTGTTGTTTTGAATGTGTACCGACAAAAGTTTCTTAACATTGAGGTATGTAAAACAGGTTCTTTCTAATAAATGTATTGAACTAACTCGAATGTTTGTTTTTAACCATGAAATGCAGACGGCCATTTTAGTTTGACGTTGCGTGGTAATAGCATATTTTGATGAAAACTCCAAGGTGTTGGGGAATTTGAAAGCGAGGAAAGTAGGGTCTGCATAATTGCAAATCTGGGTTTGTAAAATAACCAGCCGCATTACAGTAGATGTGGAGACGTCCACGAGTAGGAAATTGGGAAAATATTTGTTAGTATTGACGGTCCCTGTCATTTCTGCTTTGATAAATAATTCTTATGATTAAAGCTGCAGACGGTAGGTGGGAAATACGCGTTAGATACTAACACTGATTTATGTAAAACACATTGTCCACCTGCTTGGCAATTCGCCAGAGGAGAATTTAAGAAAGAAGTAAGTCAATATTGATATGTAAAAGTATTTTTTGCAGATATTTTTATTTATTTAAGCGGTATATTTCATTTGTTTAATGTTGTTGATTATTATTTTTAGAGAAATTTCGCATGATTGTGAATCATGTCAGCGCATCGCAGCCCGCCACAATTTCAGAACGCAATCTGCTTTTGAGGAATATGTTCTAGTTCTCCAAATGTGAATGCACGGTAAGACTAAATTTTTTTATCTTGATTTTTTTTCAGCGTTAGTTTTTATACTGTCCTACTGAAAGGTCAGAAACTAGCATTTTGGTCTACAGGTTATGCAGTACTTCTAAATGACAATGCAAATGAAATATAGTTTTGTTGAAATGTCTCCTTTGAAGAAACAAGAAATGCACGCAGTTTTGAAGTTGGATCAATTCAAGAAGATTGTCATCTTTAGTACATACTCAGGTATTTGTATGAGCCCTTGCTTATGTGTGATCAATCGCAAAAACTCATTACTGGAGACAGTATTACTTCAGTTAGGTAAGTTTACCTAAAAACAGCCAAACATGCTTTTTGTACCTAGTTCCGCTGCTGCCAAATCGGATCGTAATCGTAATTCTCGCTTCTGTTCATTGATTAAGTTTCGAAAAAATTCAGGAGCTTTTTGTGTGGTCATAAATATTCCATGATTTTTTCTCAATCTAGTGGATTTTGGAGTAACGGAAAGGTGGAAATACTCTCTTTGGAAGGTGAATTCTACTTGGACTTAATATTAAGATTTTTGCAAATATTGCTCAAAATTAGTAAACAAGTTTGCTGTAAGATATAGTCCGGATAGTTTTGCATGTTTCTGGTGATATTGAGATTGTTAAGTCTAGGAACGTCATGAGATCTGATGAAGTGGTTTTGTTACGGCTCGAACATGTTGTCTCCTAATATTGCAAGCAACCATCGAGGGATGGGTAGCAGTGTCCTTTAAATTTTTGATTACCTAACTGCGAATACTAGGGCGTGCAATCGTGCAATTACGGCAGCCTAAAAGATATTTTTACCTAAAAGAATATTTTGTTCTGCAGTGGACGGTGTTTTTGCCGGATTTTGATGATGATTCATTTAGGCAATGTTGTTTCTTACTTGACGGAAAATTGTGAATGTTTATTGATTGTTCATGTTAATTGTTCGTGATCTCTTAGGACATTGGCAATGTTTTCGGCAGAAACAACTGCGGTGGATAATCGAACTCTAAGGTACCCGCTTGGCGTGATATGGATAGCAGAATTTCAGACGTAAATATTTTCTTCGCAATCTTGGATCGAGTTTTGTAGCAGTGTGGAGTTCTATTGTCCACGTTGGCTTAAACCAGGGTTTTCATTATTTTATTGTGTCTGTTCATTTAAAGGTCTTTACATCGTCATGTAATATTTTCTGTTGTATTTGGATTTAGAAAATCTGGAGGTTTTGTTATTTTTAATAGATGCACTATTCCTATAGCAGTTGATGGAATGTTACCTATAGGTACCTATATTTTATTCGTATGTATATTTTTAGTTTATAGGTACAACGTGAGAAGACTACACAAGGCGGAGATTGGCGAAATATTAAAATTGTAGAACCTATTCTTACACATGTTATGATCTTTTCTTGTTAATCCTATCCTGTTGCCTTGAAATATTTAAAATGTGTTATTGTTTTAAAATGTCACACGCACATACTAAATGATTTCAAGTTTTAAATGATCTATTACTAGTTTACATTCCAAGAAAATCTAATTGATTTGCTAATGTTAAGCACCTTGCATATTGAACTTTACTTCCGCAAAGTAAGACACAAATTGCTATGTACCTAAGAAATATTTTTAGTAATGAAATATTTTGTGTTTAATTTCTTATAGAGAAAAAGCCGGTGTTAAGTCCAAAGAAACAGAGACCTCTTCAAACCATTTTAAGGCGAAAACCAGATCAGTTGGTGAAGCTTGAACTAAAGCCAATCGCGAATGAGCCTAGAATCACAAAAGGTATTATTTAAAAATTTACTATAATATTATTATGGCACTATGTAAATGACTTGAGTAATGTTTCTCTTTTTTGCGTCAGGGCCTGCCAAAACTGTTGCGGAAAGTTCAGTTGTTCAGCAGTCCGTCAAAAAACGTGAGTGTCCAGTATTTTGTAACGGGTTAAATTTAATTTACAATATTAATTGACATACTTGTTATAAAAATGAATCAAAAGTCATGCTTTGTTATTTTCGTTAGTCGCCACATTTATTTTTAAGTGAAAAACATCCCAAATGTTAATTTATAAAAAAAACTATTTCAGCTGTGGAAATGAAGAAAGAAGAGGAGAAGAAACCAGCACCTCTGCCTATCCCCGTTGAGCCTCCGCTACAGGGCGGCATCTACGAGCTGAACGACCGCATGACCAAAATGGTGGAAACAGAACTCAGGGATATTATGATCAAGGTAATGTCCTCAAATATTTATTATCATAGACGATAAGCTATGTACACCATGGTCTTTTATATTTTTATAACTGCACGGTTGGCGCAGTGGTTGGTCAACCGGGAACCGGCTACTGAGCAACTTCTCGTGTGTCCTATTCCCGTACGGAGCAACTCTCTGTGTGATCCACAGATTGTTATTCCTGGTCTGAGTGTGATGTGTATGTGAATTTATATGTTTGTAATTTTGTATGTCATCCACGACACAGAAGATAATCTAATGAGGGTAAGATTTCTTAAAGTAACATAACATCACGCCTTTTATCCCCGAAGGGGTAGGCAGAAGTGCACATAGAAGTAACACCCACTTTTCACAATTTATGTTATGAGTCCCATGTAATAGGGGGTGAGCCTATTGCCATATACCGGGCACATTTCCAGACTCCGTGCTACTACTGAGATTTTTTTAAAAGCCCAGTAATACTTTGCCCGACCCGGGAATCGAACCCGAGACCCCTTGCCCGGCAGTCGCACTTGCGACCACTCGGCCAACGAGGCAGTCTTTCTTAAAGTATTTAAACTTTATTGCGAAATATTAAAATGAAGAAATTACCCGCGGGAGAGCCATATTTCCGCACGAGTGGGCCGGTGTGAAAACACTTTTGATATCTTTCGCCGTGTGGGTTAGCCGTACCAGAGGCCCACCCGAAGGAGTACCTATTCCCTTATTCTGTTTTACATATTACTAAACTTTATAATAACTAATGAATATTCCAACATTACAGGTATGGCAGGAACTTCCCGACAATCCGATGGACGAGGCTGAGGCTCTTGTCGTCGACAAACTAAGGAATGCGGCCGGTGATCATCTAAGAAACGTAAGCAATACTTCTGCTATTCTTGGATACCTTTTAGTTAAAGATTAAAGAATCCAACAACTATGAAGACCAGTAACGCACTTGTACCTCCTCTGGTTTTGTAGGTGTCCATGGAAGGCGCTGATTGCTTACCTTCAGGATCACCTGATTGAATTCATTCAGTCTTTTCTTAGAAAGCTAGCAGACAGTGAGCGTGATCAGTCCGCTCGTTTTCTAAGAAAATACTGAATCTGGCCGCCCTGAGGACTTTGTATGAGTTTCGCTAAGCTGTCTCCAAGGAACCAACCAATCAGAGTTTCTCGTTTCGGTTCGATTATATCAAAACTGGAATAAACTCGTACTAAGCCCTTTGAAAAACAATTTTGTGTGCTTCAAACTTAATTCAAAATAAAATTTTCTTTTAACAATATAATCTTTCTTTTCAGGTTCTAGGCTTGAATGTCACAAAGAGATTGTTGAATGTTCATAATCCACTTTATGTTAAGGTATTTATATTTTCATCTTTTAATTATTTAATAGTGTTGCATTGTCAATTATTATGTTTTCGGCTTGCTGACGTAATTATTTGACGAGGAACTCGACTAGGTGCATCATCATCACATAACTTTTTAACGGATGGTTTTAATTTCGTAAAATTGACAAATTGTAAACAAAAATGACATCTGAACAGTTAACTTTGCTGAAATACTTAATAATGGTAATTTTTCAGGTCCAATTCTCTGGAAAACCGGAAAAGCACCAACTAGGCGATTTCTTAAAGCGATATAATTTTATCGCGTTCAAACGTATTGAGAAGACGGTGAACATGTTTGCGGCGCAAGTGAAGTCTATCAGCGACTTCGACAAAATATGTAGCGAAAAGGAAGTTAGATGTGGTTCGTAAAAATATACTATAATTATAATTAATTATGATCATATGAGTCACTAATACGTCTACTGCTAACATAGACCTTTTCCAATAACTTCCAAATTATATTTACTTTTTGTAAATATTGTAAATAGTCTCATGGATAAATATTAGTCTCATGTAATCAAAAGTAAGTTTTTACCTGCCGTTGTAATAAATAATTATTTTGCTCAACGCAGAAGTGCTTATAATATGTTACAATACTTTTCATGTTCTTGTGCAACAGACAAAAAAAATACTATTGTATATTAATAAAATCAGGATCTGTTCAGTTTACTTTTTTTTACTTTAGGCTTTATGTTTATTTTTAGAAATTTAATGCATGTTTCTTAATTACAGGTGAAGTGAAAGTGATAGTCAACCCAATCTATAAGTTTACCAAGTGCCCGCCAAACCTAGTTACAAGTTTCTATGATGAAGATGATAATAATGCTAGTGATGAAAATGCAGAAATAAACGAAAAAGATGACAAACCAGAAGTAAAAACTAATAAAGAGAAACCTGCAGAAAGTGATTCTTCAAAGGAAAAAGTAAATAAGGATGAGAATGTACCCAAAGTTGAGACAACTGCTAATAAAACGAATACAAATCCTGTTGCGAGTAAGCCAGTAGCTAATACAGCTGATGGTGACAAACCAGCGGCTACTAAAGCAGCTAACGAGAAAGCTACTACTAATAAAGTAGCTAATCAAAAACCAGCTGTCAATAAAGCAGATAATGAGACACCAGCGGAAAAACCTGTTACGAAGGTAGCAGTCGAAAATAAACCATCAGAAAATAGTGCCAAGGTAGCTAATAAACCTGCTGTGGCCAACAAGCCTGCTGAGAAAAAGGTTGTAGCAAATAAGGTTGTAAAGGAAGCAATGCCAGTCAAGAATGTAGCTAAGCCTGTTGAAAGTAAAGAAATAAAGAAACCAAACTCTAATGCTAATAACATAGCAAAGAAACCAGCCCCTAATACGACCATAAAGAAACCAAATCCTACTCCAGCAAAAACAATCAAAGTTAATAATAAAAATGAAAGCAAGGTTGAAAGCGATAATGATGAATTGGACGACCAAGATATCCTTGCGCTTATGTCCGAGGGTATTGTACTCGATGAGTGCAGTGGATCCGAGGATGAATAGTTACTTAAGTATTAATTTAAGTAGATTTGTAAAATCTAGAAATATGTAGAAACATTCTTCGGACCTTAGTCCTTAAAAGTCAACTTTATATTGATTATGTAAATTGGTTACTTATAATAAAGTCAAATAAGAAAGTAGATAATAAATTGAGTTTTTATTTTAGTTTTTCTTTCTACATTGAGTATTTAGTGAGTGTGCTGGGATGCCAAATAATAATATCTTTTATTTCGGTGGTTCCTGGTTTTCGGCAACTTCATCTTCCACCTGAAAAAAATATTTACTTTGTATAATTATATAAAAAGAATGTATAATTGAAAATATTAAGGTCATGCTATGATTTTAGGCTAAGGCCACAGTCCTAGGACCGGACCCAGTTTAATATGTAATTATAATATTCAAGCCCTTTCCTTAAAAAACACCACGTTTGGGAAAGAAACGTCAATTTTCATTTAACCTTTCGTGTGTCTAAGACGTGGATTCACGCGAGACACATAAAAAAAATCTAGCAACCGATTGTGTTGCAAACATTAATTCATCCTCCAAATTTGCGTTTATGCTCTGTTTGCAAGAGGCGCAATCGCTAAATGTGGACGCACCGTAATGACATTGGGGACTATTAGTAGGACAGGTTAGGGACCTAAGGGCTAAGGCTAATATACATGTTTATTTTTAACCGACTTCGAAAAACAAGAGTCAGTTTTGGTGTACTTTTAATTAAAAGGCTAAAAAAAATAAAAAAGGCTGAATTGCTATTGTACTAGATAAGTTTTACATTATTTTACTAACCAAAATTTAAAACAACAGCATTCATATTAATTTAAGTAGCTGCAGCAGATCGCAATAATGAGGAGGCTCGTCTTTTTTTTGGTTGAGCGTCCGCTAGCCTTTTTCTCTCTTCTTCACAAAAATCTGCAAGTTGGTACACATCTTTATGCGCCACCTGAGAAAGGAATGTAGTTAGGATAGGATGGGTTTTGTAGGAAATAAGGTATGAATATTGGATATAAGGGATTCAAGGACTAGAGGTATTTATAGGAAAGTAAATTTTTCACAGCAGATTTTGTTTAGACGTACAGTAATAAAACATTAGCTACTGACAGTTTATTGCTCCGTATATTATTGAAAATAATAAAAAAAGAAAATAAACCAGTGACCATGGGTTCAAAATGATTTAAAACATTTAGTCGATTTTATACTTGATGAAATATTTTGTTAAGTATAGACTAAATATGTTTTTTAATTGCAATGATTTTACAAAATCGATTATGTTTATAATGTTGCCATATTAACAAAATTTGGTTCTATTCAGGTAAAAGTTAAGCTTTACGTTTGAAGTTTTGGGGTAATTAATTATACTTTATGTAATATTTAAAATATAGCAATGTATAGCTCCGCATTAGAACTTATCTAATGTTTGTCTTATACACATCCAAAACGATTTATTAAACTTATATAATCTTTTGCTATAATATTTGTATGGAAAATGTGTTAACTAACTTGGCAACACACAAATAACAGTACATGAATGGTGGACGCGGCGACTTTCGGCTTGTCAACTTTCAGTCAGTTCGGTCGAAACATTTTCAACATTCTTTCTTAGAGTTTCTAGTTGTTAAAAGTTGAAGATAATATAATATCTAAACCTCAAAATGCGGCGCAATTTAGGACGTCGTGGTAACAATATGAACAGCAATCACGGACCTCTAATGACGGAACATTTGCAGGTAAATCATAAAATTAATTACCACGTATAACCTAACGCCTAATCAAAATGCATAATAATGTTATAGAGACAAAGGAGACCTATTTTAATACCTTGTTTATCGTTTAATTTCATAATAAAATGTATTGGCATGTAACTATCGAATACGTCACGTAAAAATATTGTAGCCTTCAATATCTACGTAGATTGAATACAATAATCAATTTCTCCGAATCTACTTATCAAATGAAGTGATTATATATAAAGATATATATATCTAGGTATATAAACACAATTTTAGTTGAATGGTTGATAATACTATAAACTAAAAGATCACAATAATGTAATTTCTCAAATTTTTTAGATTTATTAAACTGGTGGCATTTATTTTTAGAATACTATTTATTACATGGAAATAAGTATTAAACTTCAATTTAGTAGTGTTAACTTATAAAACCACCACATGCATGTATTGTATTTGATCATGTTTTGAACTATCTGATACCTATCTAAATGAAAACTTTAAAGAGTACAATTCAATATAGTTAGTTGCTTATTTCATGATTTCCATTATCTTAGCCAATGGTTTATGAGAGCATGGATTAAACTGTCAAATACCAAGCGGTCACTGGTGACCGCAACCTATTGTTCTATAATTGTGTCTACAAAACCGGTACTCGACGAGTTAAGTAAGACACAATTTGTGTTTCATATAGTTAATACCATATAAAGAGATTGATCAGACTTCCTCATCATTTCCTCATACTAAAATACAATATTATTTCATCAGGACATTGATTTGGAGCTTGAGCTCCTGAAGCGCAAACGTGAGATGATTGAACAACAACAACAGTTACTGGTAATGGAGCAACAGTTCAAGTCTTCGGTATGTCTATAGTTACTTTTCCCTTCTCTTACCTCTAATTTGCAGGCATGCCAGTTGTTTCAGTATTTATTAGCTATTAGAGTTTGGTAATCAGTTTATAAAGTATCATAGACAGTTGTATTAAATCTTTAATAGTTGTTTTAGAATATTCATACTACAACACCCCAACTTGCAGTGCCTAAAACTGGGTGTATATGAGACCAACAATTAAAGTTGTTGACCTACCAACTAGTTTGGTACCAAATATTGTTATCAAACTTGCTGTGTAGTCAACAATCATGTTCTTAAGTCATATTGTCATAACATGGAGCAAAGTTTTCTCAAGGCTTTTGTAGTGAACAAAAATTTTGTATTTTATTTGTGTTCCTACTTAAAGGAGAACCAAACAATTTCATATTTATTTGTTTATGTTGTGGAATTAATTATATACTACTATATTTTTGCCAGTGTGGTAGATTCCAAACCTGAAAATATTTACTGAGAAAAAGATGATGCATCGACCACAGCCAAGATGTTTTTAAATTCTACCATGACACTGTGTAAAGCATTGTTGAAAAAGTTGGAATTTGATGATGATGTTGTGGTCATAATTTCCTCAACATTATTTTTTTGGTCAGGAGACTGTTTCGACAAACCTTCGGTGACAGTGTGTATGGAATTTAAAAACTTAAATCTTGCTGTGTTCAATACCTTGCTCTGTGACTATTTTTAGTTATTGGAGTTTATCACAGTCTGGAATAGTTTCTTTGAGTGAACATAATTCTAATGGTTTATCATCATTGGACAAGTTCACAGTTAAATATGCTGAAGTATTTATTACCATTCACCTGATTAATTGATTAATTTACTTAGAGTTTGTTGGTATTTTAACATAAATATTAGGTAATCGGAATGAATGGCCACATCTGACTTAACTTCAGCATATTGTTTAAATATTTGTCTTCATTATTTATAATTAAATTTCAGAGACATTCATACGATCAAATGCGATATGATGAACCCGATCAGCATGGTTCCAATCGCGATTATAACCACATGTATGACTCCGGACCCAAACACAATCAGTTTGGCAGAAAACGCCAACCTGAACATCAGTGGCAATACGACGGTCCCCCTAAAAAACACAATCCAAAAAAGAAACCCCAATTCAACCCAAACAATAATCCTGGACCTGCAAATGTCCGCAACCAAAGGTCCAATCCTGGTCCTCCAAACCAAGGTCCGAAGTACCCTTACGGCCAGCCAGCACCTCTTATGGATATAAAGATAAAGCAATCTATAGGCCAAAAGATCGCGAACCAAAAAGTGACACAACAAAAAAAGAATTTCGTTCCAACTAAAGTAACAAAGTCCAAAGCGCCTCCTGCTCCCAATAAGCTAGCGTCTCGCAGCATCGCTGAACGTAAAAGTTTGGTAGTAGCTGCGACCGGGGCACCCTCAGGGGACATGACGAACATGTTGCTTCCTAATAGCGTGCCGTCGCAGCAGGTGAGCGGGCGCTTGGAACTGGCTTTGGGTGCGATCATGAAAAACGTAAGGGCAATGATCGATCGGAAACCTGAACACGCTGTCTTGCTACGCACTCTTCAAATGCAGCGTGTTATGAAACAAGCCGTGCGGGAACGTATTCGTAACGTCATGTTAGGAAAAGTAGTTGGCAGTTTAATTGACATACTTGCGATTTATCGAGAGGAGTTCCCAGAAGAAACTGATCTTGAGATCCTAAATCTAGCTATAGAAGCAGGAGGGGCCGTAGGGCAAGGGACTGAACAAAAACCGAAATCTAAGTTTATTGAAGCAGGTAGTTATTACTCATTTTAATCTTTGTTATTATATTTATTACATAAAATTCTATTATTATATTCACCTCAAATCGTTATCAAGCCATTTTTTTATTTTAGCAATGTCAAATCTTTTTATGTAATGAGCAATTTGCAAAACCTTAAAGTTTTGTTTTCTAAAAAACTATTCACTTTTTCTTTTTTTTTTTTTTTCAAAAAATATTATGTAAGGTGTAAGAGTTTAGATAATTTTGAATTTACACATACATATTAATTACTTACATTAACAATATTTTACTTACACACTGATTAATACATAATTAATTATATATTTTATTTTGCAGATGATCCAGGAGAATTTTTCAAAATCAATATGACTGCTCTAATTGAATCCAAATTGAATGAAATGTTTTCTAAAGTGAGTATTTAACACTTACTTTGATATCAATTTTATTAATTTTATTTTGAAAATCAATAATAAAACAATTTTTATTATTTTCAGCTCGAAAACATGGTAAATGAAGAAACACCTGAAGCTGGTAATGCTGAGAACTCTGAGAACCCTGAGAATAAAGAAAATGGCATCAAGTCTGAAAAACCTGATGACACAGATAAACCTGAACAGTCAGATGAGCCTGAGAAGTCAGACAAGCCCGAGGAGTCTGACAAGCCCGAGGAGTCTGACAAAACTGAGCAGTCCGATAAACTTGGAAATGCAGACAATCCTGAAAAAGCAGACAAAGCTGAGAAGTCTGACGAACCTGAGAAGTCTGACGAACCTGAGAAATCTGACGAACCTGAGAAGTCGGACGAACCCGAGAAGTCTGATAAAGCTGTGAAGTCAGAAAACCCTGACAATCAGATAGATCTTTCTGAAAAAGCTAATCATACTGAGAAGGATGAAGGACAAGAGTACAAAGACTTTTTGAACATGAGTGTACAAGTTCACCAAGTAAGGAGGGTGCTACCTCGGCTATTGAAACGGTTTACCCCAGTAAGTTAAACTTTTATGTCACCCACCTTTGCTTCATATACTGAGGCTCATAGCTAAGTGTTTGATTTTTTTTTATTTTAAGGTAAGATTTCGCCAGGTGTAACATACTCCATCATGATAAATAAATGATTATTTTCTTCCAGTACATCATCAAGCTCATAAATGTGGACGCCCTTTACCAAAGCACGAAGGCGGCAATAATAATGAGAGCAAATGAGAAGGCAGCCAAGCTTACTGGCACTAAACTGTCAAATATTCCAGAACCTGTCAGCAAAAGTGATTCTGATGCCAAAGTACCTGTAGAGCAGAGTGCAGAGGGTGAAAACCGTACAATGTACAACTTGCCTTATTATGTGAAGGTAAAACATTTTAATATAAAACACATCATAATATTATTTTAAGATAGAACTGCGACTGAGTCTGCATCTACATCCACCTTTTTAAAGTGTAGTGTCGCGACCCACATAGAAGATTGGACACATTGATTAGATTATATTATTACTCAGCAGCTCATGATTATACATTGCTACTACACTGGATGTTGACACATGCTATGTTTTTATTAGAATTATTGACATAAAACTTAACATTTCAGATAATGGGCCGTCCATCCCTACCAAAGAGAAGAACGATGCAAGGGTTCTTGAACAAGTTCAACCCAAAATCTATTAAGAAACATAGGACCATCCACAACTTGCTGTTTGTTGGCTTTTCTGAAAAAGCTGACTTTGACGCCATGGTAGCTGCCGACGGCACAGTCATGGGTAAGATAGTCATTTAAGGCTTGATAATAAAAAATTGTTCTTACTTAAATTAAAAAAAAAGAAACTAGAAAGGCACAAAAGAAAAATCTTCCAATAATTTATTTTATATTTTGCAGGACGTTCCACACTCAGCGTGAGAGTCTGCTCCAAAGATAATCAAAATTCTACTGCTGACCAAAATGGTGAGAATAATGACAATATGAATGATACAGATGTCAGCATGGCTGAAGTTAAGACCGAAGATAACTCGGCTGATGACATAAACATCCCCTCTGATTTGGACAACCAGATCACAGATCTGTTGTCTACAATCAGGAAAGCTGAGGAAGATAATGAAAACAACACGAGCAACACTGACGCTGAGCTGAAAAATGATACCCAACAAGATGAAAATGATGACAATAAAGTACTGGAGGAATGGGTGCCTGATGAAAATAATGATGAACAAGAAGGGCAAGTTTCTGATGATGCTCCGAAGCAGGCTACAGAAACAAATGATGAATCAGAAGCACAAGACTCAGTAGAAAAATCTGATGAAACGGAAGTTTCACAACCTGAAGATTCAACTGAAGGAAATGGTGAAAATTCCAAGGGTGCCGAGAATGGGAACTCCGAACCAGTTACGAAAATGGAAGTTGAGGATGATAAACTAGGAGAGTTGAAAGGAGCTACGACTGGGAGGTCTACCCCGACGCGGACGTCTGCTCGACTGGCTAACGTCACGCCCAGCACCATTCGTACCCGACGAGCGAGCCGGCTCACACAGAATTAGAATACCTTATTTCTTAATTAGATAATTAACGTAAATGCTATGAGCCCTGATAAAGATTTTGCCTAAGCTATTTACTTAATAGTTTAATACTAATATGTTACCCACTCTACAAATGAGTAATTTTAAGTTTGCGAATTGTGAGAGATTCACTTTAATAAACGCATGAGAATATTTTATGGTCATTTACATATTAGATTGTGCTTAATTTAAAAGGTAATGTGTAGTCCTGTAACTTTAATTAAGACGTATGTACCTAGTTTTAAATATGAATTACTTTGAAATTACTATAGAAGTTTCACTGATACCATATGATTGCTTTGTAAGAACTTTTGAGAATACATTTTAAAAAACTATATTTATCAAAAATTGTTTCCATTTTAACGTGATACCAATGTCGTATAATAAACTAATAAATATTTAAAACAATCTAATGGTTTTCTTTTACTTCGACGTTTTGAATAACACCTATTACAAAAGTATAGCACATAAGTATATTAGGTACATATTATTTCATTAATATTTATTGGCATAGTGACAATAAGTTGATGGTTGTTGCCAGATACCTACACAATTTCTTTTCGACATCTATTTTGCTCGAATGACGTTGATTTTGACAATTGAATAAATTATGAAATTCGTACTTACCATGAGCTGATTGATGTAGTATTCGTACGTGATGGTGTCGGTGACAGGATCCAGCGCAGTTTGCATCATCTCGTCAAACTCTTCCTGGTAAAGCAATACGATTTAAAATAATTTATAATGAGGAATAATTAATATAATACCTAAGTTTATATTAATTATTCCTGCATCAGCAGCAACAAATCGCAACTAATTTCATACTTCTGATTGCATTGAATGCTACTACACTATATCGAATCGATTAAAACTATTGGAAGGTTTACATTTCAGTAAGAATTAGGAAAGATCCTTTGTAAACTGAAGGCAGACTGCCAATAATTATTTGGGAGAAATCCTAAATTACATGCAGGCGAAGCCGCTAACGGAAATCTATTTTTGAAAAGTATACATATACATAGTATAATAAAATCGTAGGAAATTGAAAACTGTACATCGAATTTTTTTTTTTTTGAAGAATGCTTGGGACGTGATCTACAGTCGATACCGAAACCAAAAATTTGATTTTTAGAATTTTTGTCTGTTTGTCTGTATGTATGTCCGGGAAGAACTCAAAGAGTGCTGCATGGATTTACTTCAAATTTTGCAAATACATATTACTAACATATTATGTTGACTCGATAAGTATATTATACTTAGGCTACATAATATTATCATGCTATCAACTACGGGGGAGGAGCTGTGAATCACTATTCCACGCGGACGAAGTCGCGGGCTCAGCTAGTCAGAACAATATTTATTTTATTGCTGACCTGTGTAAAGGGTTCCCCTTCTTCCAGCATTAGTTTTGTGAAGCGTTCCTTAGTCAGATAGCCTCTGCCCTCCGAGTCAAAGTAACGAAAAGCTGCCAGTAACACTTCCGCACTTGCCGGGTAGAATCTACACAAAATATTGATAGTTATGAACTGCTTCATTGAAAAAGAGTTTAAGAATTGCTGAGCAGTGTTGAGTTTTTAGGGTGAAATAAAAGTGATTCTGCTGGAACCATAACCTTTGTATGGCATTATCAGCAGTTTATTAAAGAACTGCTTGCCAAAAAAGGACGTTAAGCAGTAGGCAAAATATGTACATTGCTACGCCGCTTCTTGGTCTCTAGAGGCGTTATCCGAAATAAAACTTATGGAGTAAATTATATTTTTAACCTATGTTCAATCATAGCCTTGCACAAATAGGGCAGAAAGTTGGCCAGCGGAACATTTCCCGTGGCTTCTTTATTTTCCGTCGCCAAAATCACTTCCTGCACCTCAGCTTCAGTAGGGCAACATCCTGAAATGCGAGACATTGTTGTTGACTATTTTACATTGAGAATTTAAAAGCAAAAAATTATTGATATGATTTTGATTATTAAAATTAAAAAATAATAAACTGCGATTGTGTTATGATGAAAACTTGAAAATCTTTAACAACAGGCACCTACGTTTAAAGTTTTTGTTTCTAAAAGTAACAAGGAACTTAAGGATACGGGATAACTTATCTGAATAGGGTTGATTTAAATGATTACTATAAGTACCTAAAGATCGTAAGATCGTTCCGATTTCTCTGACGTCAACAACTTGTTTAGCAGAATGGTCAAAAACTTCAAAAGCTTCTATAATTTTCTTCTCCAAATCGTTGTTGGGCAAGACTGAAAATTACACAGCACACCTTCAATAAGTTAAACAGTAAGTTAATGTTTCGCATGAAAAGCAAAATAAAGGAAGTTACTTTTTTCCTCTTGTTTCCTATGTGCCATTATCAACTTAAATTTTATGAGATTCACAAATAATATCAACAAGCACAAACTAATAAATCATAATATTAAACTGTTTCCAAGCAACTAATTTGATATTTAGTAATTCCCGCGCTTTTAACTATTTTAATCTCTATTGGCGATGCAAAAATTCTAACTAGCGCCTCTAGTGTCAAAATTATGAAGCTGTCTAAGAACGACACTGACAGTTTTCGTATATAATTTGTCACAGATTTTTGTTATTAAATATAAATCAGATTTAGGTATTTGACCGAAACTTGTTGGTAGCGGTGAAGGTTACGCACGTGCTTTTGTCGTTCCTACGTTTTTTCTGTTAGTTTTAGTGTTTTTATCCATAGTGAACTGAATTGAAAACCTTTTAGTTCTGTGTTGTTGTGTTTTTAACTGTGTGTGTAATCTTTAATAAGGTATTGGTTGTTGTAAGTGAAGGTAACCACTTGTTCCCTCGTTAAGCTCCGAAATGGACGAGGAGAAACCACCTGACCCTCCTGATAAATCCCCCCAATATGAAACTGAATCAATCCTCACGATCATCCTTCCTCCCAACACCCCGGAATCTGAAACAATGGAGTTAGAAACCGCGAACAGCAGGAAACGACATGCCGGCTCCCCTCCTATCTCCCAGAATAATCCCCCAAAATTGGCTAAAAGTACTCACGGTAGACAGTGCTACACGGCCAGGGATAACCCCCCATATATGGTTTATATATCCCTTAAGGATTCCCAGACGTCTGGAACCACGCTACACCCTGTTAAGTTTGGGATGTTTTTAATGAAACACAACATTACCAATGTTAAAATTGGTGGTGTCAAACGGCTGGGTAGGAATAGAGTATCGGTCGAGTTTGTGTCTCACCAGGATGCAAACAGTTTCTTAGTGAACGGTATGGTGGCTCAAAACTACGTGACCTCGATCCCACAATTTAATATTACTCGAATGGGCATTGTAAGGGACGTCCCTGTCGAGTGGACAGAGGACGAAATAATTGGTGATATCAGGGTTCCCGCCGGGTGTGGGGCTGTGATAAAAGCTAGGAGGATGAATCGAAGAGTTACATCTACAAATGGTACTGAATGGAAGCCTACGCAAACTGTAGTGCTAACTTTCGATGGTCAAACCCTACCCAAAAAGATGTTCTGTTTTTATTCAGCACTGCCGGTGGAATTGTACTCATACCCTACCATACAGTGTTATAACTGTTGTCGTTTTGGGCACACCCGCACCCTTTGCCGCTCCAAGCCGCGTTGTTTCAGATGTGGCCAGGATCATCCAGGCGATGGATGTCAGATTTCAGCCGAGATTGCCCATTGTATCAACTGCAATGGCAATCACTTTGCTAACGACAAAGCTTGTCCTGAGTTGGGTCGCCAGAAGAGCATCAAAGCATTAATGGCGGAAAAATCAATCTCATATACGGAAGCAAGCCAAGTTTTCCCAACCGTTAAAAGGTCTTATGCTGAGGTCTCAAGATCAGCCAACCTTATAGATTCATCTCCCAACAAAACTCCATCCCAACAAAGAGTGTCCTACAAAAAAACAGTCCAACTCAAACCTAAATCACATGCGCCCCTCTCTCCTAGCTATGATAAGAAGGCCCATCGGGCCCTTATCCAAGACCACTCTTTCTCCCCATCTAAAAATGGTTGCGCTTTCCCTGTGGAATCCGGAACCAATACTCGTAGCTCCAAGTACATCCTAAATATAGTCTCTGATATGCTTATGGCAGTACTAGCAAACCCTGCCCAAAATATACCTGACCACGTCGCACACAAACTTTCTATAATTCTAGATTATATCTGTAACATTCCATCCTCTAACACTGCTTCAGTGGAACGTGAGGAGTACTCTTCCCAGGAAGAGTGACTTACTCCACTTGATAAATAAATTTAAACCATCGATTTGTGGCATTGCTGAGACATGGCTTCAACCGAATATTAATTTCGGGATCCCGTGTTTCAGCGTTGTCAGACATGACAGATCTGATGGTTATGGAGGGTGTGCTTTGTTAATTAATAACAAAGTGCCCTTCACCCAGATCCCTCTACCCTTCGTTGGCGATGACATAAATGTTGTCGCTGTTAAGGCTGAGGACATAAATGTTTTTGTATTTTATATTGCTCACCCTCATGTTGATCACATTATGTTAATTAAAAGTTTACTAACCTTGGTAAGTGGCCCATTGCTTATAATGGGTGACTTCAACTGCCACCACTATAGATGGGGTTCAGATGTATGCGATAATGTAGGTATTGAATTAGTAGAGATGCTGGACGAACTCGAATTGTGTGTCATCAATGATGGCAGCCCTACTCGTAGGTCTGCATTTGGTCAAAGAAACAGCTGTGTGGACTTGACCTTCTGCTCGCCTGCTATGGCTGGCGTGCTTAATTGGAGTTGTTTGAATTTGACCTATGGTAGTGATCACTATCCTATCATAATTAAACACCTGTCAAAATCTATTCCAGATAAACCCCTTCCCCCCCTATTAAAATACCGTTTGAAAGTAGCTGATTGGGATCTTTATTCAAAATTATTAGACCACCGTATCTCCTTCCTTTCACCAATTAATCCTGAGAATGCTTTGGAGTGTTTCTCAAAATTTTCGGACCTGATAGCCTCCACTGCTGAAGATTGCTTTCCGGTGAAAAACGCACCGAAAGGCAAAATCCCTTCTCCGCCATGGTGGGATAGTGAATGCACTGCCATGATAAGGGCCAGGAATGAGGCTGAAAAGACATATAACCAAGATATGAACCTGGAAAACCTCATAAATTTCAAACGAATTTTGGCTAAGTCAAGGAAATTGTTCAAAAAAAAGAAGAGACAAGGGTGGCAAAGATTTTGTGGTTCTCTGAGCCCATCCACTCCAGTATCTACAGTTTGGCAGAGAGTGAAAAATTTCAGGAACTCCACCAAACCTCCCACTATCTCGATTTTACCCGAATCTCTAAGTAACAGATTTTTAAATAGTATTGCTCCAGTATATGTTCCCAGTGCAGACGAGTGCTGCCAGAGACCCTATGACGAAACACATGAACCGCTCGATTTGGAGTTCTCTTATGAAGAGCTCCAAACGGTACTCAACCATGTCAAGGACTCGGCACCAGGGATTGATGGGTTCCCTTACTCCTTCCTATCTAAGGCAGGAACTAAAACAAAACAATACTACCTTGACTTGGTCAATTTTTGCTTTACTTCAGGCTACATTCCTCCTATTTGGAAGGTTCAGGTTATCATGCCGCTGTTGAAAGCTGGCAAGGATCCTGGTGATCAACCTGGTACGGCTGACAGTGTGGGTGTCCTCACGTCAGCCATCCGACTGGCCCTTAGCAGGCAGGAGTCGCTGGTCGCGGTCTTCCTGGACATCTCAGCGGCCTATGATTGATGACTGCAAGAGCTGAGAATCCCGAGTGGGATTTGCCGAATTATAGGCTGTATCCTCTCCAATCGTACCCTCCAATTGAGAACTCCTGAGGATAACCCAGTACAGAGGTCCTCCTGGAAAGGTTTACCTCAGGGGTCAGTCCTTAGTCCTATCCTTTATAACATATATACCTATGACCTCCCCTCCTGTTTAAATTTTAACTGTAATGTCCTTCAGTACGCTGATGATATCGCATTAATGGTCACCAGCAACTCTATAACAGAGGCCGCTCACTCCATCAATGTCTCTTTGTCCTCATTAAACCAATGGCTTCTCATTCACGGGTTATGTTTAAGTGCCCCAAAAAGCTCGGCTGTCATTTTTACACGCAAACGACGCACTCCGGATCTTCGTATAGAGATGGACGGTCAGACTATCCCGATTAAAAGCAGCGCTAGATTTTTGGGAGTCCATCTCGACTCAAAGATGTCTGGGGTGGACCACATAAACACCGTAGTTGGTAGGTGTGAACGCTCAGTATCGATACTCAGAGCTCTGGCTGGGGTATGGTGGGGTGCTCACCCCTCGTCATTGAAGCTCATATACAATGCATTGGTCAGAAGTGTAATGGACTATTGTTGCTTCCTTATTGTACCTTGCAATAAGGAAGCATTAAAAAAACTAGACTCCATTCAGACCAAATGCCTTAGAATAATCATTGGAGCTATGAAATCATCCCCCATAAACGCTCTTCAGGTTGAATGTGCGGAGCCTCCTCTCAACCTTCGAAGACAATACCTTGCAGACCGCTTCATCTCAAAAGTCCTCTCCCTCTCATCACATCCCCTTCTCCCTATCCTAGATCAAATCCACTGTTCCTACAGCTCCTCTTCTTACTGGAAAAATAAACCTGTCCCTCCCGTGATTGCTAGGTACAGGGAGCTTAAAAACCTCTCTGCACCCATAAGTCAATATCCTGTGCTCCCAGTGTTTTCTTCCGTATATGAGGTTATCCACTTTAGACCAAAGCTGATTTTAGGACTTGGCATTTCGAAATCCACCGTGAATGCTGCAGACGAGTTCAAACGTGCCTTGGACAAATACTGGAGAGGCTGGAATACTTTCTACACAGACGCGTCTAAATTATCCCGAATCGGATGTACAGGAGTGGCAGCGTACTTCCAAAATTCGAGGATCGCTCTCCTCTCCAAGTGTCCCCCGGAGGCATCAGTCTTCACGGGTGAATGTGCGGCAATTCTGGAATCACTCAAATTTATTAGAGCTCACAACCTCAAAAATTCCATAATTTTTTCTGATTCCCGAAGTAGCCTACAGTCCCTCAACCAAGATCAGCTCCATTCCAGAACCCATAGCAGTTTGGTTGTTGAGATAAAGGCGCTTCTTCTTTCCTGCTTCAATGATGGCCTAAACATCGAGATCGCCTGGATTCCTGGCCACTCTGGCATATGCGGTAACGAGTGTGCGGATTCCCTAGCCAAATTTGCGGCGTCGAACGATGTCGAACGTCAACACTACGTGGTGTACGGGTATGATGTACGTGCCGACACCAAACACAAGCTTTTTGAGTCATGGGCTGCAGTGTGGGTAGACACTTCCAAAAGTAAAGGAGCCTACTATGCAAGTGTCCAGCCCGGCATCCGGCGGAGGCCTTGGTTTTCCAAGTACCCTAAGCTCCCCCGCCACACTGTTTCATCCTTGTGCAGACTCAGACTCGGCCATTGTAGTAGCCCAGTCTTCCTCAACAAGATCCGTGTCCGCGACAGCTCGCTGTGTGAATGCGGCCTTGACGAGGGAACTGTAGACCATATATTTTTTTCGTGTCCTTTAAATTCCCAATCTTTTGACCTTTATAAAAAACTCCCCAGTATTCAAATCCCACTTCCAATTAATTTCCACCTCCTTTTAACTCACTTTTCCCCTAAATTAATCCATTGTTTATGTAGATTCATTAATGATAATGAGATTAAACTATGACGGTGACATTTATGTAAATGGTGTATATATCTGTGTGTCTGTATTGTGTACGTCCCCCCAACTATTTTCTCCACCCCTGTACTCATACAGTAAAATAGTTGGTAATGTTTATATGTTTACTAACCCAATTGTTTTGTCCTTTCAGCTACTAACTACTAAAAACTACCGCAAAGTTAACTTCGACGGCTCATTAATCTGCCTTCACCACCCGACACTGGCAGTATAGTCGACAACATCGTATTGGAGACTCGGTTGCCAAGGAAAAAGAAAAAAAAAAAACTTACTACTTATAATTTCGGTATCAGGCCAGGAATAACAACTTTGAATAGCCTACTCAGCATGGGGCACATATTGTTAAAATAATTAAAACATGTCTGTATACCAAACAAAACACCAATGACTCTAAATGAGATATTTTGTTTAATTTTACCATTGTCAAAATAATGGGGAAGGTATGGGAGTAGTAGTAACCTGGGAGTCTTCAAGGCCCGAGTGAATAGGTTGCTTATGGGACGTAGTTCTCCATCGTAGACCGCATCATCGCTTACCACCAGGCGAGAAACATAACTCTGTCTCTCACAGATAACATTTTCTTGTTTGTAGGAGCATTTAAGGCCAACTCAGTAACACAAGTCACCAATGTTTCTAAAATTTCAATTGAATAAATACCCGGGATAAGTAAGTAAATACATATCACTGCTGAGTAAATTTGAGAGGGTTAATTGCTTTACAGCTAACCTTTCCACTTTCCATATAGGAAGATAATTGATTTGATTAATAATTTTGTCGTTTGGAAATAAATGACAACTTATTCCCGAATCTCCGTAAGTTTTTATTACATTCAGGAACGCAACAATATTTTGTGTTTCTGCTTTTATTAGAAACAGGTTCCTGTATGTAATCGTGATCCATTTGATGAAGTTTAAACTCAACTTGAAAGCAAAGTGTCGTTCTTAGACAACTTCTAAATTTCGCCGCTAGAGGCGTGCGTATAGTCTTTGCATCGCCAATAGTAAAAGTCACATCTGAAGTATTCTTTTTAGTCGATTTTATCATCTATTTCATAGACAAATAGTTTTTTGTGAAATCGTTACTTTCCGTTTCCGGATCCGTTACGTGTTGTTGCGCGGCCATCTTGGTTTGGCTTCGCGCTTTCTCACTGTAAAATTTTACTAGTAATGTCTGATTACACTTGATAAGGAAGCTGTTGTATGTGAATTGAAACAGAGTGATTTGTGAATAAGGCTACTGAATAAAACTTAAATATGGATCCGGCGAAGATGAAAGTTGTGGATCTTAGATCCGAGCTTGGCGCCCTCGGTTTGGACACCAAAGGGAATAAGCCGGCTTTAGTTGAAAGATTGAAGAAAGCACTGGAAGCAAAGACAGGAAAAGGTAAAAACTGCTCTCTGAACGCTTAAGGCGTCATTTAGAATAGTTTGGTGTAAACTTTCATGGCTTTATCTCCACTAAAATCAATATTATTCATTTAGGCACGTGTACATTTTTGGCCAGTAAAAATGTTAGATGAGTTTACAACGCTTGGTTTCACATGACGTCACACCGCAATAATGCTAGCAAAAATTGTAATGATGCCATTATGATCAATTTGTATGGAGGGAAAAATGTTTGGTCCACAACTTGGTATTATGGTATTTTGTTCCTCCTCAATCAGCAATTATGGTACCTAACGTCTGTTGTTATTGCATTGGGCAAAGGAAGGTCAAAGAATGTTTCAGTCTGTTCAGAATTAAAATCTGCTTACAACAAAAGAGAAATTAAAAGGAGATGTTATCAGTAAAATCTGAGTATAAACATTGATTGTGATTGTGTGTCATTCAACTTCATAATTTTGGTTTACATTATCATAACCAATGATTAGATAGTTTTAGTCTTACAGTACCTTCCTCTGTCAGCCCATTGTTTAAATTCATATACTAAATATGTGATGTATAAAATATTGTCACTAAAATAGCATTACTTCTAAACATTTCAAAATAAACAGTTATCTTTTAGTCGGAATATATAGTATCATAAATATCAGTCAATCAATCTGTTAGCCAGAACTTTAAATTGACATAACATAACATCACGCCTTTTATCCCCGAAGGGGTAGGCAGAGGTGCACATAGAAGTAACACCCACTTTTCACAATTTATGTTATGAGTCCCATGTAATAGGGGGTGAGCCTATTGCCATATACCGGGCACATTTCCAGACTCCGTGCTACTACTGAGATTTTTTTAAAAACCCAGTAATACTTTGCCCGACCCGGGAATCGAACCCGAGACCCCTTGCCCGGCAGTCGCACTTGCGACCACTCGGCCAACGAGGCAACTTTAAATTGAAAAGCTATAAAATAGCTAATACTAAAAGTAAATTATAGGCTTGATAAATTGGTCAGTTGTAAAAGTAAGTTCTGATAACAGCAATAATAACTACACAGTGACTGTAAGTGTTACAAGTTACTTAATCAAATATCCTTGCTGATAAACAGCATAAGAGGTAAAGAAATATTTTCCATAATTTCACAATATTGCGCTATTTTGATAACAACTGTTTCTTTGATTTGACGAGAGAAATGCGCTGTGATATTTTTATTTGAATCATGAAGTGAATTATTCATAGGTATGTAATTATAATGATATTTTTTTATTTAAGATTATAGATTATAGACAAGAACATTATGAAACTTATTTATCTTAGGGCCGATTTCACCAATGTTATAGTTATCTGAGAATAACAGATACCAGGAGTAAATTCTTTGCTTCATTTAATCTTAGGTTACCTTATTCTACATTTCACCATGTTATACTGCCGATAAACTAACCTAAGACTAGTTATTATTTGGAAAAATAGTTTATTTTACAGATTCGAGTTATGAATTAATGACAATATTATATAAAAGAAATAAATGTATGATCACTATATAGAATAGACCTGATAGAATAATACCTGATAGGTATTACTTTGCAGAAATCCATGCTTCATTTATTCAGCAGAAAACCATTTAGTTTATTATATGAAATCACGAAAATATAAAAGAAACAATAATGAACAACGATTTTTATTTCTAAATACTATTAATATTAACTATAACTAAATGAAAATATATACAACTTAAAATATAAATAACTATGAACTAAAATATTTACATCTTAAAAAAAGGTAATAATAAATAAATAAGCTATAATAAGGCATCAAAAAAAAAATTTTCCTCATCATTATCGTGAGGTAGGGTGCCCAAAAGACTGGCAGCATTACCACGTTGAATGGCAATGCTTAACCTTTGTCCAAGGTAGAAGCCAGCCCTTCGATCACCTGAAGTGTCAACCATCCTCTTTACAATATCTTTGTAAAGAAGATGTGCACTTGGGCCCCACTGCCCTAAAGTTTCAACCCCAAACGGTTCGAAAGCATAATTGCCAATCAGGCTATCATACTTTCGCCGTTTGAGGTTCTCGGCAGCAGCAGCGGCAGCACCGGCTCGACACGCTGAGTTTGGAAGATGGGATGGCGCCAGAGTATCAACGCAAGTGGCGTCCCATACTAAAGGCCTACCCATCTTCCAAGGGAATAATGACATACCGTCGGGTCTCTTGCCATCGTTGCGTACCAAGCCATTAGGTTCTAAAGTAGCTGGCACGCCAACGGAGACAAGAGCTCGACGAATTATGTCATTAATACTCGCGTGTCGAGCAAAACGACCCGCACTACGGCTACACGACAAGCCGTGGTGTCCAAGGCTGTTGACATCTTCACCACAACGACAACGATGAGGTGAACAAAATGAAGCCCCAAGCCTTAAACAAATTGCAGCGCGGAATGTGGTGTCGTCCAACAAAGTACCTAAGTTGGACGAAGGCAAAGCAAGAAGCCATAACCCTGACTCCCACTCACCCACAGCCAAAAGGCGAGCTCGCTCTGCAGTTGAACAAGCGGAGTTCAATAGATTTTCGCTCACTTTCCTGCAGAGCGGCTCGTCCCATTGTCTCTGGGAGAGTGATTTGACGGGGGGGTCAATATTATAAATATAAATATAATAAATATATATAAATTATCAATATAATTTATTTCAGCAGAATAAAAACGAAATATATGATAGTATGATATGTTCATACTTCATGTATCATTATCATGTATTGTACTTAACTGCTGATTAAAACTATTAAAAGCTAATCCTCCGTTGTCCGACATGGCATCCAATATGTTAAATGTATGATACACAAAGCATGAAAAAAAAATATATACTATATTCTATATTCTAATTATGTCATTTGGTATGGTAACAAATAACAAAACAACAAATGTTTGCATTGTTTTAATCATTTGTTTTGTGTAATGTGGTGATTTGTTTGTATCAGTATTAGTATTAAACTTAATATAATGTTGAATAAAAAATGCAGGCCGAACTGGCAAATCTTGCCAGAAAAGATTTGCCAGTTCGGATCTAGTAAAATTTACCAGGTCTTCTAGCAAAGTCTTCTTTAACATATTTGAAAATAAATGTACTTATACTGGGACAATGAAACCAAAGATTTCAATCATCAAATTGGGCCTTATTCCTTCAAAATCGGCCATATAAATCTCAACTGTCGTAATTATATTGTCTTATTCATAGGACAAGTACTTAGTGAAATATACATTTGGCTACCTGAGAATAAATAATAACTTTATTTTTAGAAAATAGAAAATGATTATTTGTTTGTGATGAATTTAGCCCTTAGTCAATTATGTTAAGATCCGAGGAAAAACTATAAGCCATACATATGCTCATATTTAGAATAATTGAATTGTTAAGTTACTAAAATATATTTTTTCAAATATAAACTTTTTGATGTTTTATATGTAGTTGAATAAAATATAATAACATATAATTGCTAGTATGTACTTTAATTATTTACACATAGCAATACAATAAAGAAATGCTACTACACCATAAAAAAGAAACTTCACTGTCAAACTTATGTAAAAGTTAATCAAATTCAGTCCAGTGTTATGTATTAAAACTGTATACTTTATATGTTTCTTTTTTAAGAAATACTATTTTGTAACTTATTTACTGATTGAATTGGTCTATCATTATTCCTTTCGTTGTTGACAGCTCTTGCGGATACTACTATACTGGACACATCTACAGAGGACAGTGACGAGCCGGCGACTCCGAGACGAGCTGTACCTGCTCCTAGGACCACTCGACGCTCCTCCTCATCACGACTCGCGGCCACACCTGCTAAAGTACCTGTAAGTACCTTTATATGCCTGTAGATTTATCTTCCACATTAAAATATTCATAAATTGCTCAGTTACATAAATTAAACCTTGCGAAAGTATTAAGTGGTTAATCCACTAGAGAGTGATCACACAGACCATGAGGAGATTTTGAAATAATTATGGGGAATTTATCTTTTGGCCTAATTATAGTATACTAGATACTCTTTGTGTTATAAAGGAAAACATGCATCATCTTTGTAGATATAATGGACATTTTTTAATTATTCTAGCCTCCGGTACGTGAAGAGCCACCTGAGCCTATACCAGAGGAACCAAAGCCAGGGGAGCCATATTCTCCAAGTCAAGAGGACTCTGACAATGACGCTCCGGCTAAGGAGGCAGCACCAACCCCTGCACCGGCTCCTCAACCGGTGGCGGCGCCCGAGCCGGCGCCTGCCCCGTCACCCGTGAAGGCCCCCGAGCCAGTCGCAGCGCCAGCACCAGTCGCGGCGCCCACTCCAGCGACAGCACCAGCGCCGGCTCCCGCGCCAGCCCCAGTCCCAGCTACTGTTCCTGCACCCGTCGCAGCACCGGCTGAAAAGGAAGCAGCGCCTGAACCTGAAAGCGAGTAAGTTAACAAAAATAAGCTTAAAAACTTTGTTTATGGAGGATACTTTTTTGATATCTAATTGAATCATATCAGTGGTTATGTATGGGTACAAGAGTCAGTGAAATAAGTGAATTATCAAACTTTCAAAAATATATAATTAAATATATGAACATTAAAACTATGATAATTTATATATTTTTAGTTCATACATTAATAAAACAGTTTGTACCAAGGTCGCGTGCGATGTGGTTGTTCGATAAAACATCAATTTCTACTCAATTATTCATAATGAAACATCCACTACAGTTGTCTATTTAAAGATACTCTTTTAGGTCAATAGGGTTCTGTGCATTAGGATACTGTCTGTGTTGTTGTTTACAAGTTGATTTCAACTGTGATAGTATTAAAATTACTTTTTTTTTAATACACAATGTGACCTGGCCTGCCTCGTTGGCCGAGTGGTCGCAAGTGCGATTGTGGTCAAGGGGTTTCGGGTTCGATTCCCGGGCCAGGCAAAGTATTACTGGGTTTTTAAAAATTCGCAATAGTAGCACGAAGTCTGGAAATATGGCAATAGGCTCACCCCCTATTACATGGGACTCAAAGTGGGTGTTACATTGTACAGTGGCATTAAGTGCCGTTATGTGAACTTTTACCTATCCCTTCGGGAATAAAAGGCGTTATGATATGATGTTAAGGTAATACACAATGTTCTAATAAGAAAAGAATTGTATGTTAAAAGCTCATAAGGAACCCTCAATATGCAACCTTTATTTACTTTGGCCTGTTATATTTTTATTATGATAAAAGCATGTGTACTTAATATAATTAAAAAGCCTTCACACACCAGTGACTAGTTTGTTACTGTTACTTAGAAGAGTGCATGTGTTACACATTCATCATTTCATGCATTGATAAATTTTTTTTCTGACGGTAGTTGTACGTAAGTCTACAGCTAAACTACATAAGAATTGACTAGACAATGTGTTTAATAGTTTTGTCAAAATATGCATTGCTTGTCACATAAACTCATAGAAATTGAATTATTTTTATTGGTTGAAAGCCTATCAAGTAAAATCAGTAATTAATCCTACACAAGTTTCCCAATATACATATTTTAGGTGGGGAAAATAACAGGTTTATAAAAAGCCTTTGTTTTATTAATTATCCTTTTCTTGTTTCAGGAGCGTAGTGCCAGCTAAACAACCAGAGGCTGGTAAGCATTAGTTAACATTAACTTTTAAATTACATGTTACATTTATGTTTAATGTAACGAGTAAATCTGAATACTGTAATGTTATTTTTCTTTATAGAACCAATGGATGTACAAGAAAACCCACCACAAGCGAATGAGGAGCCGGAAAAGAAAGAAGACAAGGAAGGGGTTAATGAGGAGAAAGAAGGAGAAGATAAAGATAGCAAGAAAGAGGTGAGTACCATTATTTGTAAATATAAAATAATTTTAATCTGTATTTGGCACAAAGAAAGCCAGAATTTTTGTGGAAGTTCGCACATTATGTATGTATTATTTCTCACTTTAATTTTTAACACCTTTTCCTTTTCTCCTGTTGAAATATCATCTCCTAATTTTTTTCACACAAAAGTAGTCTCTAAACATCGGAAATAAGGTCTATAATGTAGTAAGTGGAGAGCGGTCACCGGTGACCGCTTGGGGATAAATGGGTTAATTGAAACATCAGTTTACTCACGTGTAACTGAGAAAAGCTCTACTAGTTGCAAGTCCACGGGACTCTTAATCGTGAGTAGAGTGCGCGGACGCGGCGACGTCCGCATATAGAAAAGCTTTTATCAGTTATTTACGTCAGTAAACAGTTTTTCAATTAATTTAGTTTGACTTCTTTTCTAATTCTTACCATGATTAAACTGGGGTCTAAAATTATTAACATTTTTAAACAGCGTCAACTTACGGAAGAAGAGGAATGGGATCAGTTGAATGAGCGTCTGCGTGTTCGTGAACAGGAGCGGTTAGAGAGGGAACGCAAGCAGGCCGAGGATGACGCGCGACGCCTCGAGGAGCTCAGCAATGTAAGTCCTACTTGTTTTCATCAACTATTTACTTGTCGAACTGTCTATTTATAAGTACAAACGCCAGAAGGTCAATATACTTTTTTTACATTTACATTGGTTTAAGGTAATGTCCGAAATTAATAAATGGTCTTAATACAAAATAATTAAACTATGATCGATTTTTGACATCATTTTGACAGAAATTCAACAGAACCACTAAGGGTTTTCGATTAAAACCGGTTATCAATTTCGGAATAGGCTAGTTTCCTAAATTTTATTTTAATGTCCGTCTGGTACATTAATTTAAAACTTTAGACATGTATTTTTTCTTTTCTCACAAAATTAAATAATTTCGACGATATATTAATTTTAAATATTGTGTGACGTCACAGCGTGTCACATTTTGTAGCACGTTATGACGTAACGACCTCCCACTCCTAAACTTAGCACCATTTTATCTAAGTATTCCAACTTATAACGAGAAAAAAAAACGTGTCTAATATTTTTTCATTGTCTAACTGACGGACTAATTAGATTTTTAATTGTAATACCTCGGAAACTACCCAATTAAGACTATTCTCCGTTCGTTTATGATAAAGTAACAGAGTCTATTGAATAAAAACTAATTGATCGTTGTTATATTGGCGTCTGTACAATACTAGGCCCATTGTAAGAGCACGCTTGTTACTCTAACTTGTTATAACACCAGGTAAATCACCAACTCCGTGATTATTGCTGAGAATTTCAGAACTCCAAAAACGCACTTGTTACAACGAATTCGGAAGCTCAAAAGACGTACATGTATTTGTCTTTTGATTTTTTGAATGTTAGTTTCTGTTTTGCATGCACTTGGTTTTTGTGGATTTTTGCTATTCGCTCATTCACACACGTAAATAATGAACACAATCATTTAACGTAAAGTTATTACTACGCGATTAACAAGGAGCCTGAAATGATACGAAGCGACAAAAGTTAATTATACGTCATTACTCATACACGTCACTCAACATTTTAGATTAGTTTTATGGGCAAGCTTTATCGATTCCGCTAGTAAACTAGTAATATTACTTTAAAATCCATAAACAATCATTAAAATGTAAGCAAACTTCACGGTCAGCCTTTCTCGAATGTTCGCAGTTGTTGATTTAAAAAAAATAATATAAAACTTTATGAACAGGACCCAGTCAGGCTGAACCGTTTGAAGCGCAAGCATGAAAAGAAGGCTCGGTGGAGTAACTTCTACAGGGCTATCGAAGTCACTAATGAAGTGCTTACTCCTCCCGAGGTATGTCGCATACGCATATACACGTCCAAAGTACATAGACCACACTGGGTCATTTCAAAAATTAACTAAAATACTTTCAGGGGCTGGAACTTTATTTATCAAATCACTCATGATGAAAGTTACCGTAAGAAAAAGTATGGAATTATAAAAAAAAAAGTATTTCATAAAGCAGATATATTTTTCTTTGATGCTTTGGACATTAAATTCGTATTTTATCATGCGATTGATTTGCACGTATCTTTCTACAACCGCTAGTAGAATTAGTTATTATTTCTTTAACTTTAAAACTTACTATTAGTTTAATATCACAAAATTTTTAAATTTAATACAGGCTTGGCTTGGCTCAAGTTGGGACTAAAAGTTATAATCATGAGATCATTCATCCCCTGAAATGTAGTACTTATTTTTGAAATAACTATGTGTTATTAGATAATGCAGTTTTGTTATTCACGTTTGATATAAACAATCAATAGAAATTGATATAAAAAAAAAATCATTAGTTTTTTATTAATCCTAGTTTATGAAGCTTCAGTACAATAATAATAGGCTCGTTCCCTATTCTAGTCGTCGAAATAATAGTAATGAATAATACAGTATTTCATAATATCCCAAAATACACTTTGTATCTCACAGGACTGCTAAGTGTAGTATGTTTAGTGCTGTTTTAAAAACTAGGTATATATGAAGGGATAAATAGATTTTATTTATGTTACAATTATTATCCTTGGCCTAAATAACAGGTACTGTCACCACAATGCAATCTCCAAGCTATTACGACATTTAACATTTATATAGTTTAAGTTGGAAAATAAATATTTAGAAAAAAAAAAACCTAAAACTAATTTGTTTTATCAACAGGAGGCGCAAATGAAGGAAAGAAAGGAAGCAGCCGAGGTCAAAGTGGCTGAACCAGAGATTGATGACACCAAAATCACATTGTCTTGGTGTAAGTAACAGTCTGTATTTTATTTATTTAAGTTGTTATCCAACTGTTGTCTTACCACCAGGCGAGATCGTGGCCAAACGTCGGCACTTCAAATATTAAAAAAAGGTTAGAATTTGGGAATGTTAGTAGATAGCTATCCCAACTATCAGTGTCGTACTTGTTATCTATAAAGTACCTTTGTTTCTATGGATGGAAAATCATCAAAAGACTCCCCCCTTAATCAGACCCTTACTGACTAAAACCACCTGCTACTACTATATGACTAGCACATCATCACTCTCACTCACTGATCTTCGCATCCCAAGTGGCCAACTACCAAGCATGTGGATATGACACCTCCGATTGTAGGGGGAGAATATTGTAATTTTTTTTACAACATTCTTAATATGTTCTTCGTTATAATAGAATTCAACACCCGACATTTGTGATTAATGAGGGTTTCGTATCCAATATTTTATTTTAAAAAACGAAACTTAGATAAGCCCGTTTTTTCTAGCTCGACGTGTAACACTGTTCAAAATACAATACAATACTGTAAAACTACGTAACACTACTTATGCTATATGCTAAGTACACATGGACGCATACTCTAGTAGGATACGACGCTTAAAGTAGAAAGTTTAGTGTCTAATATTGAATATTGGTGTACAGATGACAGTGATCTAAACCAGTACTTGGAGTTGCCGGCGTTGAATGGTGTGATCCCTCTCAGCGATGGTGCCTTTGCGTATGCTTGGGCTGGTACTCGGGCTACGCACGGCGTCGATGCAGGAAAAGTCTGCTACGAGGTGAGTTTTGTACTTCACTTATCTTTAAACAATATAGGACGACGTTAGTATAAGCTTTTGATTGCAATGACATTTATTTTATAGGATTTCTTTTTCGTAAAGTCTAAAAATCCACAATCAAAACAGAATTTTAATAAATGCGTCTTCTGTCTTAGGTTCGTGTTGGCGCCACGGTCTTAACAACAGAAGGTGGAGAAAAAGAACAGATCACCTCTGGACTGAGAATAGGCTGGTCCACTGACGACTCCTCACTCAATCTTGGTAAGTATAAATAAATGGTTTGGAACTAGTCGAGTTCCTCGTCAAACAGTTACGTGAGTAAGCCGAAAACGATAATAATTAGTGTAAATAAAGCCGACAGCGTGTCGCAGGTACCATCCCCACATAGAAAAACTCTGTGTGGTCCACAGAAGTTTTGTGTCTGTGCATTATGTGTATTTAAATTTATATGCTTATAAACATACCCACAAAACAAAAGAAAATATTAGGGAGACTACATTAAAAAAAATCTATTGAGAACCATGCAACCCTATTTCCGGGGTGATATCGGATAATTTTATTAATACATACAATGAAACAGGTGAAGGTGAGTTCAGTTGGGCGTACGAGAGCTCCGGTCGCGCCCTCACCAACAGCGAGTTCAAGGAATACGGAAAAACTCTCAATGAGAAGGATGTCGTTGGTGCTTACTTGGTAAGTAATAAATACATACATATATACGAACTTTATAAAATACAGTAGTCTATGATGTTGTTAACAGAAATTCTATATAATAACATGTGTAGAGAATGAGATATCAACCGCTTACAAATGTGCTTTTTCTATTTACTCGTTCGACTAGCATTTAAATAGCATTTGTCTAAGTCGCGATAAACCGTCATGCGGGAACGGGGGCGGCCATGTTGCCGCGACTATCAATTACTCATCATGATTTAAGTACTGAAAGATTTTGCATAAGATAGTCACAGAAATTTTCTCAAAATTAGGTTACTTTGTCATAAATTAAATTAGTAAATCTTGTACACAATATATTAATGTTATGTATTCTTCCTATAGGACTTGGAATCTACCCCTTGCACGATTTCCTACACGTTAAACGGCGAGGAACTCGGCAATGCGTTTGAGTTTGACAAGGCTGCACTGAACGGCAAACCTCTATTCCCTCACATCTTCACTAAAAACATGTGCTACAAAGTCAACTTCGGTTATGACAGGTAAATTATATCAATTAGTTAATTATTTTACAGGTAAAATTGTGCATTTGTGCTCTAATGTTTAGTAATGCTACGTGTACGAACTATCCTGTGAATCCACAGTAATAAGTGTTGTAAACTGACAATTTAACAATGAAATCTGCCACTTAAAATTGTAACGTTAAAGGAATTTACGTTTACTTGGTTCTTTGAAGACTGTGTGCTGCTACTACAATATTAATGTCCACTACATAGTAACGTAAACATATCTTGTTTTCTAGTATGGATAATATACCACATTTTCTATTTACCCTACCTCAAAAATCATTCAAAAAGTGCCGCATCCGATGAACGATCGCGCACGAGCCAATCATGAACGTACGAGATGACGTCATCGCAACCGAACTAATTTTAGTATTACCACCCCGATGTATTGATTCGCGACATGTGGTGTGCTATTTGAGCGGTAATTGAAGTTCCCGGTTTGTCGGAGGGGAATCTCTCCCGCTTTGTAAATACGGGACGCCGAGTTCGATCCTCGCGAAATGTTGCACTTTTCTTTAGATGTTTGTAAACATTTGTTTCTTTCATATTTCTGCGGGGATCAGCCCGTAGTGTTACATACGCTACGGGTTTCTATTACCGCAGGGACAGTTTCGTTTCCATGTTTATTCTTGTGTATTTTGATAGTACACAAGATACCAATAGGAAATACATTTTTCATGTCATTTGCGTGTAATAAAGATGAAATATGAACATTGTGTGTAAGGTAATTATTATTATTATCGGCTTTCGGTAATAATGGATTAGAGTAAAATCGATAGAGTTGTAGAACATTAAAAGTTTATTGGTTACAAGGTATTCGATCGAGGCTGAGATAAAATTGATTGACTGCCTGAGAAAGTGAGGTTTTATAGTTTAGTAGTATATTGAGTACATTATTAAAAGCCTTGGTGTTGTCGTTTTATGTCGTGGGGGGGAGGGGGCATATTGATGTTGATAAATGTTTATGTTGGATGAATTCAGTTATACACTTGTTTATAAAGTGGAAGAATTTATTTTCACAGTTTGTTATGTTATTCGCGACATCACATCACGCCTTTATTTGCGTGAAGTGGTAGGCAAAGATACACTGTCTGGTATCTACTATTTTAAGACCATTTATGACTAAGTCGACTCCTTCTGAAATTTCACAAATCAAGAATGACATCTTCCTACACTTTACTAACATTGAAGAGGCACATAGTCCAGTATTGCACTTTCACGGGGTTTTGATCAATTTAGTTTACTATAATATTCTAATTTTGATTATATTTCTATTTTTTTCCAGATATAACATGTTAACAAAGACAAAGACAGTCCGCCACCGCATCGAAGTGCCCGTAGAACAAGTTCTAGCTGAGAAGCGAGCCATCGAAGCTGAACTGCAGCGGAAGAAGGAGGAAGCTGCCAAGAAGGAGAAGGAACGACGGGAGAAGGAGAAGGCGGAGAGAGAGGAACGACAGAGGAAGAAGAGAGAGGTATATATAACATATTATAAAGGAATTATAATTAATATTTTACATGTGAAAGCCATATTTTTGAACAAATGGTCTATACAGTCTCGAAGTGAACTGGTGTGAAACAGTTAAAAGTCTGCTATTGCGGGTATTTCTATTCGACGCTGATTGCTCACGGACAGGTGATCAGTCGACTCCATTGCCATCCTAAAAAAACAATTTCTTCGAAAACACAAATATTCGTTTCATTTAATACTTCACTAAACGAAATACCATATTCTTTAGGAACGAGAAAAACAAGAGCGTGAGAGGAAAGAGAAAGAGGCGGCGGAGCGGAAGGAGAAGGGTGAGGAGGAACCTGAACCTGCCGAGGGAGAGAACAAGGAGGACAGTGCTAAGGATGACAGTGCCAAAGACGACGCACAGCTTATGGAGGAAACCAGTGACGTCAAGGATGAACCTAAGGTATGGAGATAGAATATTGTGTTACATTTTGAACACATCAAATACGTACGTTTTTTGTCACCTCCCCTACTCTTCCCGCGGGTTTTTTTTATGGCATAAGCCGGTAAATGAGCAGACGGATCACCTGATGGTAAGCAATCCGCAAGGCGCCGCCCATGGACACCTGGAACACCAGAGGCGTTACAAGTGCGTTACCGGCCTTTTGGGGATTAGGAGTTTGAGTATTGTTGGAGATTCAGGGATTGGGGAGATTAGGGAAAGGGAGGGTAATTGGGCCTCCGGCAAACTCACTCAGACAACGTGAACGTCGTTTTTCTGTGAGGCCGTGGTATCACTCCGGTCGAGCTGGCTCATTCGTGCCTGGCTCTCCCACACTGACACACGTTGGTGTGGATATATTGTTGTATGAACTATCCTGTCACATAAGTTTATCGGGTACTTGGTGAAACAGGTTACAAGTTCCATTTAATACTTAGAATGTATTGTAGAACAGACGGATTTCTATAACATTATGTTGTTATTTTACAGGAAAACGGTGATAAGGCGGCGGAGAAGGCTCCCGAAGAGAAGGAAGACAAAGCCGAGCCCATGGAGACCGAACAGAGCGAGCCCGCGCCTGAGGTCGCACCCAAAGAGGAACCTGTACCTGGTCTGTACCAAACATATGCTAACATACGTTTGTTTGAACGCGCTTATCTCTATCTAGTATCTACTTGTTCGATTTGAATAAATATTTTTATCTTGGATAGTCAATTTATCGAGGAAGGCTATAGGCCATAGCCTATTATAGATTCATCACGCCACGGTCAATAAAGCCGAGCAGAGCAAGTAAAACTATGCGGAAATAGCTAATATAATATAATAACGGTATAAAATCTCATAACCCACTTTTTATCTATTAGGAGTGTGGTGAGCTTACTAGTAGTGATATATTATTATTCTGAGAATTGTCGAAAATTGATTAAATTGATGATAAGATAAATTACTTCATATATTTTGTTAAACCTTTTTGTCGCAAAGGTAATGAAATAATAAGAAATGAAAAGTAATTCCTGCGCAAAATTTACTTTATTCAAAACACGTATTGCACATTGTAATATGTGTAATCTAAGCAGGTATATCAATATTTCGTATTTACTCTCGTGTGTTACTTTAACATGTGAGATCGCAAGCGGAATTACATTCAATGTTTTTGTATTATAAGTATTGTGAGACACTATTAGCTTAACTGCCTTATTGGCCGAGTGGTCGCAAGTGCGACTGCCGGGCAAGCGGTCTTGGGTTTGATTCCCGGGTAGGGCAAAGTATTACTGGGTTTTTAAAAAAATCTCAGTAGTAGCACGGAGTCTGGATTGTGCCCGGTATATGGCAATAGGCTCACCCCCTATTACATGGGACTCATAACATAAATAGTGAAAAGTGGGTGTTACTTCTGTGTGCACCTCTGCCTACCCCTTCGGGGATAAAAGGCGTGATGTTATGTTTGTTTTATGTTATTGGCTTAACGTAGTTACTCGATTGATTTCAAGCCATGACAGAGATCCATAGTCAATGTATGAGAGTATACATCTTACTCCATCACTCGAAAAGTTTCGAGTGAATAGGTAGCTTATAGGTAGGCGGTTCCATCGTCGGTCATATTATCATCTCTCACCAGGCGAGATAGAGGCCAACCGCTGCGCTGACACTTTAGTTTAAAAGTTTAAAAAAAATTTAAACAATCGCCTTTGTTACCATTCGACAAACGTGACAGGGTGATTTACCAAAAAAAAAAAACAAAAAATTAACGGCGTCATTATCCTTAAGCCACAGTTAACAATTCTGCTGATTAAAATACAAAGTTTAGTATAAAAAAATTGAGCCATGTCACTGCTCTCACTCACTGCAATAAAATACAGATGCTAATAAGTTACCGCGATGCTTAACAACGCGGGAGGATAATGATTTGTTAAATAAAAGTTAAAGTTTTTTGAAGAAACACCCGACAGTATAATGTTAAATATCCACCTAAAGCGACATTATCTAATACCTATAAAGGACCAATTGTAAATGTGTATCAAGCGATGCGCGATGAGCGATTTTCTTGAAATTTTGTATTAAGGGGATTTCGGAGGCGATAAACCGATGTTTAACATTAAAAAATGTCGTTTACTAAAAAGTTTGGTCATCCCAGGTACTAAATATAATTTTGTATGCTCCACAGAGGGTGAGCTCGGTGAGGTAACAGAAGAGCAAGTACTTCAGGCCCCGCCCGGACATGTACTGGACCCGAGGATTCAGTTCGTCATCCGGTAAGTTTATTTACATACATACATACATTCATTCAAATCGTCACTCCTGCCTCCCATTAGTGGAGGCAAAGACAACAGAATGCCAAATGACAATTATTCTGACAAACCTCAGTACTTATTTAATTAGGGTTAGAGAGTGGTAGGGTACAACAGAATTGGACTCAGAATCCTAAAAAAATATATGTAGTCTTATTTTTAATTGCATAGTACATTCTTTTTATATAAAAGTAAAGTATCCTGTAAAGAAATTAAGTTCTGATATCACTCGTGTGGTGTCGGTATTCTAAGCAGGTACATCAATATTTCGTATTTACTCTCGTGCGTTACATGATGTATGAGATCGCAAGCGGAATTACATTACATTATATTGTAAACGGATGGAAACAATTATTCAGAGAATAATTTTGCCGGCCGGCTTGACCTTTGAGTGATACCACGGCCGAGCAGAAAACCGACGTGTTTCGTCGTGTGAGTGAAGTTACTAGAGGCTCAATTACCTCCCCCTTCCCCAATTCCTGAATCTCCTCAAATTCCTAATCCCAAAAGGCCGGTAACGCACTTGTAACGCTTTATTATTCCGGGTGTCCATGGGCGACGCCGATTGCTTATCATCAGGTGATCCGTCTGCTCTTTTATCGGTTTATTCCATATAAAATATAAATAAGAATAATAGGAATAAAAAAAGTTACAGTCAAAATACAACATACAGTCAAACTAAGCTAGAACATTTTGAAGTCTTTTGAAGGGTCATAATAGGTTAGGATAGAAACCTATTTTACTCATAATGAAAATGCGAAAGTTTGTGAGTTTAGTTATGTGGGTTGGATCAAGCAAGTTCTACCATAGAATTCACTTATACATCACATATATCCTCAGTCTATAAGAACCTACTACGGAGCGAATATCTCTATTCATATGAAGAAGATAACCATGATCACCACCCTTGCTCAAGACGGATTGGCGATTTCTAACTTATAATTAAGAAGTTATAAGTTTATGGTATAGTGACGTTAGAGTATACTGATGTGATTGTTGTATGTCTTCAGCTACACAGTGGAGGAGGAGTTGGACGGCGAGGAGGCGTCCATACTGCCGGGGTACGTGTTCATCTGTAAGGCAGACATCGTCGAGGGACCCGCCCGCCCAGCTACCATCGCAGACTGCGAGGTAAGCATTCACTACTCAATATATTATACACTTACATCACAATAATTACTTTTTTGCAAAGTGGAAGAGATTTAGGCTAAGGAACTTGACTACTTTTCTTTCAGCTCATAAAGACACTTCATTTGAAGACTTTATAAGTTACTAATTTCCTATCATTATCATCACCAACATATCAGCCATATAGACCTAACTACTGTCTCACATACACCACTCCTGATGACTTAAGATCGGTCAAAAGCGATTTGCTATTCCAAAAATGGTTAAATCATCTCGAAAATTGCTTCGCAATATTGCGCGGTTGGCGCAGTGGCTGGGCAACGTGTCTCGGGTTCGATTTCCGAACGGAACAACTCTTTGTGTGATCTACAGTTTGTCGTTCCGGGTTTGGGTGTCTTGTGTATGTGAGAACTTGTATGTGTTTGCAAACACGAATAAAAACATTACAATGTCAAACTACTCACCTGGCGTAAATCTTCTTACTTTATTCATCACCTGCACTATCGAAATTATTTTGGAAACTTTAATCTCATCGTGGATTCGGAAGTCAGTTTGCAAATGAACATTCGGAAGAAGACGAGATGTGTTCCATGATGAGTTGTACATGTGCGGCCCGGCAGGTGATCCTGATGGTGGGCATGCCGGGCGCCGGCAAGACGCAGTGGGTGCGCGCGCACGTGGCGGCCAGCGCGCGCCGCTACTGCGTGCTGTCCGCCGCCGCGCTGCTCGACCGCATGAAGGTACGCCGCACGCCGCGATACACTCTTTGTTCTCATATCCACTCTGTTACAAACAACACAAACTATTTTTAAGAAGGAATTTGGCCTTTCTATTACTATAAGTGTAAGTAAACTCTTGTCAGACTTGGATATTAAAATAAATATAACTCTACCCCAACACACAGTAATCAGACATACAACACACTGGTTTATTTATGTTTTGTTAAATAATTGGTTTTGAATGGACCTTTGATATGTTGCGACAGGCTCTCTCAGTAATGTTAACAGTTATGTTTTTCATTGTGCAATATAATCACTGGTGGGTTATATGCGTGTGAGCAGTAACTTGTGTTAAAGTCAATATATTTGTGTATAAGGAATACAAAACATTTCTTTTGTCGACCATTAAGACAGGAAACATGTGAAAATTTTCGTTAATACGTAAGTATATTATAAATAATAATAAATTGAGAAAAGGGTACGTATATTCGCAAGAGAAAATGTTATAATGAGTTCCTTTCTTACATTCTTAGTTCAAAGTAAATCATGCGCACGTGACCTCTAGCAGATACTCGTTAAACTTATAAAAATCCCAAAGCATGATAGTTTGATAGAAATAAATGGGAGATGAATGAATGCAGGGTATGAAAGTAATAAAAAGCTCTCGCAGCACTTCAAAGTATCTAATGAACAGTCCAGTCGTATTGTATAGCAAACGAAACATAAATAAAACGTCACGTTGATCAAATACGACTCGACACACGCTAATGATTCGTTCTCTTGCAGCACTAGAGGTATGAGCACTATCACGACCTGCTCCAACTGTGACATTGATAACTAATGTTCCTCTGTATTTTCAACAGGGTGCAATATGAGCAACAATTGTAAACAAAACATTATAACAAACCAATATAACTCGACCTTTAGCGGTCACCACATAGCAGTGTAGTTAATATGATACCAGTGGATCGCCGAGTGAAGAGGACGTACGTATGCTAGTCCGAGTCACCAAGGAGTGTCCCTGGTATCACAAACTTATTATTTAGTTGTAAGCTAGCGTAAGGCCCGAGCGCCATGTTCTAGTTCTGTATCGTGTGTACTCGTTCAGGTGGACTGTAAGCCCTTCCGCGCCAGCTACGAGGGCCGCTGGGACGCTATGGTGTCCAAGTGCGCTAAATGCGTGCTTAAGTTGTTGGAAATCGCGAAGGGCCGCAAAAGGAATTTTATCCTTGACCAGGTGAGCACCTTTCCACTTTTACTATAACACGTTCACTTTGGCAGCCACACTTAATTCAGGAACAATCGAGATCGAACACGACTCGCGACCGTTCGGCCCTCCCACTCGTATATCTCTCTCCACGGACTGTACTTGTACTTGTGTGCCAAATTATATAGTGTCTATCTAGCTTCGTTTGCCACCCATATACCTCCGCATCTTCATAAGGTACGTCCTATGTATAAGCGTAGAGTAAGGCTATGTATCACGGCACCGCTTCCGCGACATCAGCGAGATATAATGTGTTGTTTCTAGAGTCGCGAGGTGAGTAGTCGCGCGGGAGCGGTGCGCGGTCTCTTTGCCAAACAACGGCCCACTGAAATAAGCGCGGATCTCTATTGAGCTTGTTCTAGGTGTCGAACTGCCACAAAACATAAAACAAAGTACAAAGCCACCGCTGGATATCGTCATTGTCTATAATGAGAATGTTTTGCTCCACATCATAATCTCCGCTGGAATCGACGACGGCGATCGACGTAATTCGCGACACGCGGTTTCGATATCGCATTGGGTAAAAAAAGACGAACGTATACCCGTCGGCCCAGAGGCGGAAGCTCAGGGAATTCGACGGGTACCGGCGGGTCGCAGTCGTCATAGTGACCGACGACGACACCTACCGCGACCGACAGAAACGACGCGAGGAGATCGACGGCAAGGAGGTGCCCGACGGGGCTATCGTGGACATGAAAGGTTGGTTACTGGCATCCCATCGCCCTCCGCCACACTCCGCGCCCGTCCACGCTCGCTCTGACAACCATTTATCTATGTCGCAGCCAACTTCGCGCTGCCCGAGAAGTGCTCGTGGCTAGACGAGGTGATATTCCCCGAGCTGAGCGGCGAGGCGGCCGCTGCAGTAGTGGACGCGTACCACCGCGAGGCGCGCGACTCGCACCGCCGCGACCGCTCCGACGACAGGGACCTGCCGCCCGCCAAGCGACATCGCTCCAGCGACAAGCGACACCCGCGCGATGACAGGCGCAGGGACTTCTCCCGTGGGGATAGAGGTCAGTAATATCATAACTTTTGCTGAGTAGTAACTTACTTACTATCCGATCAGTCAACAAATACAATGATTCCAATAAAAGCTCACACTGAAGTCTGAAAGTGAGAAATGGTCAATTTAAATGTTTCACCATTTTTTGCCAATCGTGTTTACGATACTAAGTACTATTGACATTTCGAAAAATCGAACGTAATCATATGATCACAGCACAATATAATCATTTTAATGGTCACTGAATGTTTGAAGTTGTGTTAAAATTCCACATTGGATCTCTTTTAGCTGGATCACTTGAATAAAAGGTAGAAATAAGCAAACAAAGTTAACCTTTTTTATCAAGCTCAACTCGTATTTTCTACCACTCTTGCCAGCAATTCCTGTGGGCCACAATTTACTTAGGTTCCTGTGGGCCACAATTTACTTAGTTCTAAGTACTTATATTAGCCACTATTTATTTTGTAGAGATTAATCAAAAAGACATTGTAACAAGAGTCATCATATTCCTGGAATATGAGCAGCAGAAGATATAAACAGATGAGAAGAACAGCCCTTTTTTGCAGAAGACAAAAGATTTAGAATTTTAGACTCTTTAAGTTTAGTAGCACAAAAATGAAGCGAAAATCTTTGTCTTACTAATATTATAAATGTGAAAGTTTATGTTTGTTAATCAATCACTTAAAAACGGCTGAAGGGAATATGGGTAGATATAACACAGGCTACTTTAAATCCCACGGGAATGTGGACGAAACAGCTTCCAGAAGCTAGTGTACTATAATGATTGTTTTCGTTTGTCAGAGGACCGTTGGGGTGGTAGCACGGGGTCTGGCGGCGGCGGCGGCGGGGCCCGCTGGGGCGGCGCGGGCCGCGGCGGCAGTCGCTGGGGCCCGCGCGAGCCGCGCCCGCCCTCCAACACTCGCTTCGACCGACCCTGGCAGGGACCGCCGCAACCTGGCGCGCCCGCCGGACCTAACCGATATGAGTAAGTTCACACATTATTTCATTTTGTTTTAACTCATATTTTATACTAGTCCTGCATATATCAGCAATATATCAATAATCACTGTACATTTACGAACTAACATACAGCGGCGTTGTCACTGAAATGTTTCGAAACATGTTATGCAACTTCTGATTCCACAGTTTTAATAAGCAAACTGCTGCAAACGATCAGACGAATGACCTGGTGGTAAGCAATCGGCGCCGCCCGTGGCAGTGGCCATGGAATGCTATCATAAAATGAAACTTATTAATCTTTTAACTTTATTGTATCTGGACACAAATCCTAACTAATTTGAGTATTTCCTTAATTAAAAATCTACGTTCTTTTTATCTCTTTCTATACCTCTATATGGCATCCGACATTTTAGGCCATTATTCGCACTTGCGATTCGGAAAAAATATTTCAATCAGATATATGCACTATCATTCTTAGGTGATACCACCAAAAAGAAATTAGCTAGTTCATTATTATCATGTACCTACTTGTTACAGCAACGACTTCCGCGGCGGATCAGGTCGCGGCGGGCGCGGCGGCGGCGGGCGCGGCGACCGCGGCGGCCGCGGCGGCGCGCCGCCCAACAACGACAGGTTCGCGCGGGACAGGCACTCGCGGCCCAACGACCGCGGACCTGACAAGAGACACCATCAACCTGGTACGTGCCTTACCTCGCCGTCTGTTCCTTTTGTTCGGGCAAGCAAAGGTGCATGTAATGTCACATTTTGTTATGGGATAGGATGGCAAACAAGCGACTAATAGTAGACAATCGGCGTTGCTCATGGACACCCACAACACAGAACATTCAAGTGCATTGCCGTTATTTTTGCAAATTGTCACAAAAATAACCAAGTTGAAAAAATCACAAACAATTTACAACGACATTTTACCAGATACGTTATGCTGCTGTGAAATCGCTACTGTCCAGTTTCCAGATAAATAATAACCGCGTGAAGAGTAGGTACTAGTGGTGACTAATGTACTCTACTCTTGCGGCAACGTTGCTAGTCTTGTCGTATCGTTAAATAAATTCTTTTTAAGAGGAGAAAATCATCACACGAGTTTTCTCGCCTTACTAGGAGTGAAAGATTCTTTCTGACTCAAAACTACCCAGTTCCTGTTCCTACTTCGAGTCGGAAACCCACGATAAATCTTGCGGTTTTCCGCTTACGATGATATTTGTATGTACAGGCGGCGCGGGTAACAATGGCGGCGGCGCGGGGTCGTGGCAGCGCGGCGCGGGCGGCCCGCGCGGGTCCATGCAGACACGGCCCGGCCACGCGCCCGGACCGCACCAACGACCCAACCAGCCCAACCAGAAGGTAACTTATATGATGCTCCTGTTGATCGTAACAGGACGTTTAATAGCCTATGATAGCCTTCCGCTATAAATAGACTATCTAACACAAAAAATCCGAACTAGGAGTTCTGAAAATTAATTAATGTACAAATATATACTCAACTCTAACCTCAACCCAAGTGTCAGTTAATAGTGTAATAAGAATGATTTCTATTATCCACAATTTACATGTTGGCAGGTGGGCTGAAAGTGAAAAAAAAGAAATCACAGTATTAGAAAGTCCTAAGGCCCGGTCTTCGTCAAATGTGTATAGCCCCTTGGTCAAAACTTACCAATATCATGTCAAATACATTAAACTAAGTAGTCACATATTGCCAAGTCATTATTGAAATGTGACTAGTATGTTAAATCAACATTCTCTTGTACAGGATGGACAGAATCAAAACCAAAACCAGAACCAGGCCAACCAACAGGGATGGAACCAGTGGGCCGGCGGGTGGGGAGGATGGGGCAACTGGAACCAAAACCAAGGTATGTTTAAATCAAGATAACTTTCAAATCATCAAGAAAAGAGCATAATCCTTCTAATAGGCTGGTGTATTCCGTCATAAGTATAGGCTATTCCTTTTTGTGTTTAACCTAAATATAATATTAGAAGAGGAATTTGTTTAGTGTGTGAATGTTGTTACTGTTGTTAGCAGTCAAAGATTTAACATAAATACGTGCAGACATCGTCACGCCTGTCTCCCATTGGGCAAGGCACAGATAGTAGAAAGCTAAATGATACACTTAACAATTTGTATGTTTGGCCAGGTTGGGGCAACTGGGGTAACTGGGGCAACTGGGGCAACCCTCAGCAGCAGTCGGGCGGCGGCGCGGCGGGAGGCGGCGCGGCGGGCGGCGGCGCGGGCGGCAAGGCGGGCGCCGCCGCCTGGCCCGCCGCGCCCGCCGCGCCCGCCGCCTACAGCGCGCAGCAGTGGTACCAGTGGCAGCAGTGGCAGCAGCAACAGCAGCACGCCTGGCCCGGGGTACTCCACTACATACTCCTCCACTACACTCGCTACATACACTACACACTCACGACCTTGCCGTCGGGGTACTCCACTACATACTCCTCCACTACACTCGCTACATACACTACACACTCACGACCTTGCCGTCGGGGTACTCCACTACATACTCCTCCACTACACTCGCTACATACACTACACACTCACGACCTTGCCGTCGGGGTACTCCACTACATACTCCTCCACTACACTCGCTACATACACTACACACTCACGACCTTGCCGTCGGGGTACTCCACTACATACTCCTCCACTACACTCGCTACATACACTACACACTCACGACCTTGCCGTCGGGGTACTCCACTACATACTCCTCCACTACACTCGCTACATACACTACACACTCACGACCTTGCCGTCGGGGTACTCCACTACATACTCCTCCACTACACTCGCTACATACACTACACACTCACGACCTTGCCGTCGGGGTACTCCACTACATACTCCTCCACTACACTCGCTACATACACTACACACTCACGACCTTGCCGTCGGGGTACTCCACTACATACTCCTCCACTACACTCGCTACATACACTACACACTCACGACCTTGCCGTCGGGGTACTCCACTACATACTCCTCCACTACACTCGCTACATACACTACACACTCACGACCTTGCCGTCGGGGTACTCCACTACATACTCCTCCACTACACTCGCTACATACACTACACACTCACGACCTTGCCGTCGGGGTACTCCGCTACATACTCCTCCACTACACTCGCTACATACACTACACACTCACGACCTTGCCGTCGGGGTACTCCACTACATACTCCTCCACTACATGCACTACACGCTCACGACCTTGCCCCCGGCTCCAAGCCGGGTGGTTTTGTAACATGATACTTAGTTCAATAACAGTATGAGACGGGCTCGCCTTACCCGAGATGGAAGAAAACATTCGATCATTTGTCTCCTTCATAAAAAGTGATGTAGGTCACTTCCAACTGGCCTATCCATAAGTCATTGGAGAAGCCTATGTAAGGCAGTGAACGACTTAGACCTGATATGATAATGAAACACAATTATACTCTTTTTATTATTTCTCGAGATCTTTTACTTTATTTTGACTTAATGAGAATGTTATTACGTCAGTAATTTCCAATTATCCATTAATTATTTTCCAACTCTTCGAAGAGGTTACTCCAGTCCAGAGCCAACACAATATTATGTATAAGCTTTAGAAGAAAAATCTTAAATAATTATCTATACTACTTAGAATACTGCCGAATTATGACAATATTTAATAAATGCCTGTTATTGTTGCAGTATCAGCAAGGTAACCAAGCTGGAAACACACCTGACGCCCAAGCGTGGGCACAGTACTACCAGGTTTGTATAAAAGTAGTATTTAACAACTACCTAATTACTGTAAAATACTATAAAAAAATCTCAACACATCTCACTGGCGAATTCAAAAGACTAATGACATAAATTGGAACATACAATATATTTTTAGTTATTTTTAATCATACAAAACACCTTTCTAGAAGGTATTTATTATATTTTCCCCATTGTATATAAAGATAAATGCAGCTAAATTGAAATACGAAAACTACAAAAAACTGAGCAATACGCATTTATATTATTATTAGATTAGATTATTATGTTCCACATAGATTAAGAACAAAATCCTTTTTACAGAACTACGGCAACGCCAATGCAAACAACGCCGCTAACAATGCAGTCACCGGCTCCGAGAAAAAGTGATGTTCACTTTACAACGATACTCCGCGCTTGTGACGTCCGACCGACGTAGCGGCCGACACCTTCATGTACGACCCTTACGTAGCCAACCTCGCCTGCCTGCTTCACTACACAGCCGGATATCATGCCTAGATACATTCAAGGACAATACTTGTTAGTTTCCAAAGTATTCAGACCCTCTTTTTGACCTAAATTACAGTGTTATTCTATGTAAATCGTGTCAGAGTATGTAATATGTGTTTGTTAAGGTAAATTACAGTTCATGTTGATATTTACAAATATATCGTAGTGTCGAGTTTGATATGTTAATAACAACTTTTCTATAGATTAACTCGTCGAGTACCGTCATTATAGAACAATAGGTTGCGGTCACCGGTGACTGCTTGGTGTTTGACAGTTTAAGTTGTTCAAAATGGTTGTTTATAAATACCTTTTTATTATGTCAGTTAGGGTCGTAAACATAATGTTAACGCTAAGGTCAAATATTCGAATACATCGTCATCGCTGTACCTAAGTGTACTCAAAAATTGTATTATTGATACATGTTTTCCTATAGTATTTAGGTAATAACCAAAATAATTAAAAAGTATTGCAGCAATAATAAATGGTTAGTTTGCGTTGAGTTAACTTTGTTTTTTGATTTATAGCAAATGGTAAATACATTCTGTTTTTACCTTTATTGTTTTCGGTATCATATTGTTTATGATTGGTGCAATACTTTTTGTCCTGTGAATGCTAGACTTGAAAGTTTCAGCTGAAAGCAGTCTGGAAAATAATATTATAACAGGTTTCATGTTTGTTGTCCTATACATATATACACTATACATATATACATAGTCATCGTATATGTGATTGTTGCACTGATTTTTTTTATTTCAATATGCAATTGACACAGTTTTACAAAATATAAAATGAAATGTTTCATTGAAAGAAACTAGGCTAATAAGAATATTATCACGATTTTACAAAGTTTTAATATATTTGCTAAAGTTTTAGTCAGGACACTGTTCCCTTACGTCTAAATTAGAAACCTGCATTTTTGTTTTTTTTTTTGTTGTATGTGATAGTAATTGTGTCACATTGAGTGCTGACACTATTTAGCACGGAATATCTCATTGTTATGTGTGAATGTGCAAGATTTTATCTAGTACAACGATGTATGTTAATATAAAACTTCACATTGCACATACTTTCAATAGTCAAGTTGTAGTTAAGACACGAATCTAATGATTATATGGAAGAACATTTTGAGAAAATGCTCGTTCATACAACAACTTTGTTATTAGTAGATATTACTTGCGTTTTAGTTTATAAAAGTTCTGTTTAGTTGGTTGAGTATTGCGACGAGCATTTCCCAATGTAGTATTCGCCACGACAATACTAATATCTCAATATTTTTACACCATTAATCAACTCAACGATACAAAGTTTCCCATATACTTGGGTAACGTGTTTATATTGCTACCTGCCCGTTATAGGGGGTGACTCTAATTTTAGCAATTTTAGGTAATAATTATATAAATCGGGGGTGTAAGTAAATGTAAGTTTTTTAATGACTAAGTTACACATAAGTAACTGACGGCGACTGCGCGAGTGAATGATGAGCTTATAGCTTCGTGTACAAATGTTTTAGTTAGGAATGTGAGTGTGAATGTCACTACTGATAATGATTTAGTAATAAAAGATATGCAATAAGATTTTTGATTTTTATTTTCATATATCTATATAAAAATGAAACCCGTTTCCCGTTGTCACGCCATAACTTGAGAACGGCTTGACCGATTTGGCTGTTTTTTTGTTGTGTTTGTTATTGTCAGAAGGTTGTTAAGATAGAAAAAAATCCTGAAAATCCTACGGGAACGGGAGAAAACGGGATTGCGCGTACGAAGTCAGGGGCAGAAGCTAGTAACTACATAAATGTTTACAACTTAAAATTAACTACAACTAAAGTATTGAATAACAGTAAAAAAAGAAAACAAAAATTATACCCTTTTTAGGCGTCAAAGTACTCGTCCGCATCACTGTCACCGGGGAACGTTCCCAGAAGACTGGCAGCATTGCCACGTTAAATGGCAATGCTTATTTTCTGTCCGAAGAAATAAGACAGCCCTTTTATTAATTTTTATACATATTTCATAGTATATGGTCTGGTCTCGTGTTGTCTCGATTAGCCTCTCTGTCTCGTCCCTCTGGTCACGTGTAGATTCGATTAGCCTACGGGCGACATCTTTAAAGACAGAGTGTGCACTGGGACCCCATAACCCAAGTGTTTCGACCCCAAACAGCTCAAAACAGTAGTTACCCACTAGATTTGAATATTTATGCCGTTTAAAGGCCTCTGCCGCGGAAGCGGCCGCACCAGCGCATGCAGCGGTACTTAGAAGATATAGTGGCGCAAGGGTAATACACGTCGCGTCCCACACCAAAGGCCTACCCATTTTCCAAGGCAGCAACGACATACCAATTACCATTGGTCTCTTGCCGTCATCACGTACCAAACCTTTAGGTTCTAATACGGCTGGTAAACTGGCTGAGGCAAGAGCACGACAAATGATGTCGTGATACTGGCATGGGGAACATCGACTCTTTCTCCAGTAACAATAATGCGGAGAAACACAAAGAGCACCTAAACGTAAGCATACAGCTAGGCGGAACGTTATGTCATTCAACATAGTACCTATGAAGTGTGACGGGAGTGCCTGAACCCACAATCCTGATTCCCATTCTCCCACAGCCACTATGCGAGCTCGCTCTGCAGTATTAGAAGACGAGTTGATTTAAGACTCACGAATAATACTGCACAGCGACACGTCCCACTGTCTCAGAGAAGATGGGTGAACAGGTAAAGCCGTAAGTGGGTAAGTCATTTTCCAAGCTTCCACTGCATCAGCCAACACGGCACCTCAAAACTAGCCAGTGACGAAGAAAGAATTTTCCTGAGTATTATTCCTATATATTATTTATTTTTATTATTCCTTCAGAGGTTTTGTGGACCGATGACAGAAAAGCTGGTAAACTAATACTTGAAATTTTGCGGACGCCGAGCCCTCCCATGCGAATGGAAAGAGTAGGTAGCTTATTGCCAAGCTCGGTCATCCAAAGTATGGATGATGGCGGAAAATATAAGGAAATTTTGGTCCAAAATAATAGTACCGACCGAGTTAGGATGAAAGCCGAATGTGTATTGATTTTGTGTAATCTATCCGATATGTGATTGAAATTTTGTATTTTGTCCTCGATGAATTTAGGAAAACATTCATCGAATATTAGTGAACCTAGGAGGTGAAGTGCTAGATTTTGCTAGAGTCGCTATTCTGTAGAGTTAGGAATGTATAGATCACATTTTGATCGTTGGCCGTTGCCTCGTTGGCCGAGCGGTCGCAAGTGCGACTACCGGGCAAGGGGTCTCGGGTTCGATTCCCGGGTCGGGCAAAGTATTACTGGGATTTTAAAAATCTCAGTAGTAGCACGGAGTCTGGAAATGTGCCCGGTATATGGCAATAGGCTCACCCCCTATTACATGGGACTCATAACATAAATAGTGAAAAGTGGGTGTTACTTCTGTGTGCACCTCTGCCTACCCCTTCGGGGATAAAAGGCGTGATGTTATGTTATGTTATTATCACATTTTGATAAATTTAAGTCAAGGCCATTAGAACTCAGTTTTTCTTAAATCTTTTATAACAATGTCAACGTCACCTCCTAGAGTTTGGTCATCTAAATACCACACATTAAATTTTGAATTTAGTTCACGAATAATAGGATTTATGGCTAAACTGAAAATGGCAGGTCCAATTGGGTCTCCTTGATGACAACCGACAGCCGATTCTATCAAATTGTCCTTAGACAGTAATTTTGAAGGGTTTCGATAACATTGCCAAAGAAAACTGTAAATGGGGATTTCTCTTTGCATTTCAGTCAACAAGGCGTCCCTGCTTACGGAGTTGAAGGCGTTTTAATGTCAACCTTTAAGATGACCTCACCTTGGTTACTGTTTAAAAATGTGGATAGGGCATGTACTGCAGCCTCGCAGGCCCCTTTGCAACCAAAGCCTAGTTGTGAGGGCTGGAATTTGCTGGCCAAAGACTCATTGTAATAGACGCAGCAAATTCTGGTTGCGATACGCCTGTAAGTGCAACCTACAGCAATGGTACGAAAGCCGCCATCCTTTTTACGCATGGAACATAGGTTAGCCACGTATAAGACATCGATGACGGATTCGTTCACATTGCCGGAGAGCATTAAATTGATTAAAACCGTCAACTCCTTCAATAGGGACTTACCAACCTGCCTGGCGCTCGAACACATTAAGTCCTTTAAATGTTGCGGTGTCAAATCGTCGAGACCGCCAGCTGAACCGTTTCGAAAGGAGTCAACGGCCCCGCGAACCTTTTGGGCAGTAATAGAAAGAGCTTAAAAAAACCTGGGATAAATGAGAGCAATGTGGGATCTTACGAGAGTCATTGACTGGCACTCTATTATCTATCTATATATCTATCGGCGTAGATGCTGCTTCCATCATCAGGCATAAAAATAATCTTAAAACTAACACATTATATAAAAACTTTAAAATATAAATAACTACACTATTTTATCAGAAACCGTCACTCAGCCGTCATATTCCGTCACTCCTATACTTATTTATACTCTTTGCGTTACACCTTCCCCTATACTTATTATACTCTATGGTTACACCATAAAAGAAAAAATATAAGAATCCCGTCGCCAGTACTCTGCATAGGGCGTTGCCAAAGAATATAATAAGGGCGCTGCCGACCCGCGCGACGCACCGCCGCACCGCCGCGCCACCCTAGACGCGCCGAGAGGGCTCGCTGCCATCGCAGCGGTAAGTCCCCTCTTTGAGGAGTGGCTTGAGAGACGCTACGGCGTCCTCACCTACCGCCTGACGCAGGTCCTCACCGGACATGGAAGTTTCGGGAGGTACCTGTGTCTGATGGGGCGGGAGGAAACGGCCGGGTGTCATCACTGCGAGGACCGCCCTGAGGACACGGTGGAACACACGGTGGGAGAATGCCCTTCGTGGGCTGAGCACCGCCGTGTCCTCAGGGAAGTGATCGGCGATGGCGACCTCTCGCGTCCGGGCCTAGTGCAGGCCATGATGCGGAGCGAGGGGGACTGGGATGCCGTCTCCTCCTTTTGCGAAGCAGTGATGCTAGCTAAGGAGGAGGCGGGACGCGTGAGGCAGCGAAGCGCTGCCTCCTCGCAACCCAGCCATCGCGAAGGACACACCGGGCGTCGGGGATCGCGAGACGATCTCCGGCCACCGTAAGCGCGGGCCTGCGGACGGCGAGCATGGGTGGCTCCCCGTCCGACCAGAAACAGACCCGAGCGTACGGCGCGTCGCGTTCCGCGCGCGCCTCAAAGAGCCATCAGACCACCACAGATGGGGCCCAATACGGCCGATGCCGATTCGGAGTCGCGGAGAACCTAACGGGTAACCGGGGCTCCGGCTCGACGTGCAGGAGAAGGAACGGGGTGGTTTTTAGTCAGTAAGAGTCTGACACTCCCTCCCGCCTCACCCAGGCGGGAGAAGTCATTCGATGATATTCCCCCCTTAAAAAAAAAAAAAAAAAAAAGACGCGCCGAGAACCTAACGGGTAGCCGGGGCTCCGCCTCGACAGGAGAAGGAACGGGGTGGTTTTTAGTCAATAAGAGTCTGACACTCCCTCCCGCCTCACCCAGGCGGGAGCAGTCATTCGATGATTTTCCCCCCTTAAAAAAAAAGACGCGCCACCGCGCTGCGTTGCAGTGGCCACCGGGATTTTAATTTCTTCTTTTTTAAGGTTTTGACTGACGATTTCATTGTTTATTTAGTAGATATTCTGCGTCCACCAGCAAATATGGCGGCGGATACTGCAAATCTGCGGAATTAATTGTATGTCACCACCTTAACACGAGTTAATTTTGACGCATTTTTTTAATATGTAAAAATGAGTTTCAAATTCATTAAATTAATTAAGTTATTAAGTTTTAAACTTTTTTTATGGAATAGGAGCAGACGGATCGATAAGCGATCAGCGCCGCCCATGGACACCAGAGGAGTCACAGGTGCGTTGCCGGCCTTTTAAAAATTAATACGCACTTTTCTTGAAGGTTGAAGGTCGTATCGTTTCGGAAATACCGCCGACGACAGATCATTCCACAGTTTTGCTGCGCGAGGCTGAAAGCATCATGAGAAGCGCACAGTTGTGGCCTGCCAACAATCTATATAGTGGCTATACCAGTAAAACTGAATCTATTGCAGATCCGCGGCCTTTACATATGGTAGATTCGCGGATTAGCACTATGCCCGGCGAAGTCATTCAAGTATTTTTAATACTTTTTACGTCGTACGTTACGTCGGTGTCGGGGGAGAAGAATTCGTTTAATTTTTTTCTGAGGAATAAATAATTTTTCAGGCTGATTGGGGTTTGTCAGTAGCAGGATAAAATAAAACATGTAATTGCAAACTTTTTACACAGTTTATTCATTCAAAAATTATACTATTGTCAACCTTTAATATGACAATATTGTGAAAAAACCGTTAAATATCGCCATTCAATGAGCGAAAAATATCGACAACATGTTTCCGGCTCACCGAATAGAATATACATTGATTTACTCGTATGTAACAGTGTTATATCATTTAACATCTAAATTAGTTCGTTACATCATAATTTAGTTACCACATCATAATAAAAATAGTGACTTTATCCCACACAAACATCAAATCGAAATTCAACTTGCAACTACTTATATATATAACTAGAAATAAATTGTACAAACTTTTCCAAAGTATACTTTCCCGTCGTGTATGGGGGTAAACTCATTGTAGAACGTACAAGCTAAAATATGGCCTTAAATTACAAATAAAAAACTAAAATACACACATGCACACACAAGACGTCAGATAAAATAAATGCAACACACTAAGTAAGTAGAACTAGACGTAACTTTGGTAAATAACTAACAAGCTCAAGTTCAGTGGGCGGCGATGAGAAATGTTGCACCAAATAGATTATTTACCAAGTTTTTACACAATCTTCGATAGGAATGTTAATTTCAAAGCTGCTCCATTATAAATGTTAATAAATAGAATTATTGTTAAAATGATGATTTTTATTCAAACAAGTATATATTTAACATGTTTTTGCTAGCAATTCGACGCGATACAATTTCTTTGGTAAAAAAATCCAATAACATGAAAGATATAATGTAAGTTAAATTCAAACAGTTCCAGATAGTATATTCGATAAATTCGGAATGCTTTATCCAATGTGTACAATAAATGAATGAGCAGTTTGATTAGATTTGTAATAATTTTGTTTTTATTATGTGCAAAAGGGTTAACACATTACATAATTTGCTACGAAAGTAAATTATAATAAAACTTCCAGTGAGATTATATTAGAAAATTCGTGACAAATTGATGGGTTACATTACAAAACTGTTAAAGTATCTGCAAGTGCAGTTGCCCTTATTTCAAGAAATCAAAACTTTAAAATAAACATGTACAATACATAAATCTACCCTTAAACAGATTATAGTGTTATTAACAGTTCAACTCTTTTATTTGCATATTATAATTTTAATTATATTATTTTATTTTCAAAATCTACAGTATTTTGTGGTTCGGTAACGTGGCAACACATACGGTTCGACATTTTATAAGTAAGCATAGACAATTGTCATGAGTTTTAGGAACTCCTTGGTATCTTAAAAATAAAACTATAGAGAAGAGTTACGCTAGCAATTTTTAGTTTTTATAATTATACGATTAATAAATGTTTACTGCTAGAATATTATAACTTACAAAAAATGCTCACAATTATTAAATTAGGTATCACTTATATTTTGTCAAGAGATGAAAGTGAAAATTGGCATTTTTATGAGTAAATAAATAAGATAACCGTATCTGTTGCCGGCGTTACTACGCCATAATAATATATCCTAACTACTATCTTTCAACTTACGTTTATATTCAGAAATCGACACTTTGAAGTTATCCAATATACATTATTTATTATTTATTTTATTGTTATTTATTTTATTGGGGAACGAACAAGACGAAATAAACCTTCACTCTTACAAGAGCTGACAATTAGTTTTATAGTCTCATTCTGACTTATGACGTCATAAGTACAGCATTTGAATAGTCTATTTTTTGTTATTTTATAAGTCGGTAACCAATTCATCTTTGTTGACTACACTGTTTTCAAATCATGGATGTAAAGATGTTTTCTTAAATGTCAAAGCGACATCTGTCATTATTAATTAACGTCAAATTTCTGAATAGAAACGTCAGCGTGTTTTATCGTAAGTTGTAAAAATGTCATAAGTTGAAACACTGAGGTGAGACGTGGCACATAGTGTGTAGTCCGATACTTACACGTTGCACACGTATTTCAATTAGACAACACGATTAATTGCACAAAACAACAAAATGTAATGCACCAAAGAACTAATAAGAAAATCATGATTTATGTATTACTATTTACAGTACATTACTAGATCATAATCATAGTATCTGTTATCTAAGATTTTTTTAAGGATAGCCAGCTTTGTATTCTTGTAGAAAAGAAAGTTAAGAAAATGGCGGGAAAGATTGATATTTCTTTTTTTTTACTCGTGCTTAAGTGTTGCTATTTGAAATACGTTTTCCGTTGGCGCATTGTCAAGTCCATAGTTTGAGAATATTTTAATTTATATTACAATATGTATAATCATGTTCTGCTCATAATATATTCAAGCCAATAATTTCTAAACGTTCTACGATAACTGTAAATTTCTAAAAACAATCAATGGCCACAAGACAAATTATAAATTTAGACGTTAAATTATATTACCTAACTTCCATTATTATATCAAATGGCACTTTTGTGAAATATCAGGTTTGTAGCTATGCTTAAATATAATGATTTATTCATTAATATTAGTCTTTCGTCGCGTTAAGTAGAAATTATTCATATAAACCGTAATTGGGCAGTTTTGGACTCAATTATTTAGGAAATTTACTTATTTCTATGAACAGAAAAGCGTGGTATGAAAACTAGATGGATAATAAGGCTTGTATCCAAGGAAGGCACGGAAAATTTATTGCTTGACTACATTTTTTTTGCTCAACCAAGGTCTGGGTCTAGGGCTACGAGATTACAAGATTATAACGTGTAACATGAACAAGCTAATGATTATGGCTTCTAAAAACCTTTATAAAGCTTAATCTTACTTTCTTATAAATCCTGTGTACCTGATTATTGCATAGTTACGTAAGTAAATAATTCGTAAATTACATTGCTGAAAATGAGCCACTGAAAACTGAACATGTCATTAAGATTAGATTAATGAACAGCTGTCGCAATGGTTGCGCAACTGGCTGCTATGCAACCGGCTGCAGGTTCGATCCCGCACGGAACAACTCTTTGTATGATCCAGAAATTGGTTCGGGTCTGGTGGTAAGGTGTAGGTGAAATTGTATATTTATAAACTCACCCACGACACAGAAGAAAATTCTAGTGTGAGTTTAAAACAAATGAAGGAATTCTTAGGGTCATTTTCAGCACATTAATTTGCGTTAAGTGACCTGTGCCCAACCTTAGCAGTAACATTATATTATTTATGTCTAAATAACCCAGTAAACGCACAGTTTTCTAAGTGCACTTTGATTTAAATATATTCTGACACATTGCTTTGTAAATGTACTTATGAGAGATGATAATGAAATATTTATTAATTAATTAATTTAAATAAGTTACTAAATACAAAATGGGGATATATTATTATGAACTTATTGAATAAATTGACAGAATAAAGTGAAATTTTACAATGAATTTTTCATCTTAAACAAAAATGTATAAGTATAAACGACGAAGGCCTTTTTATGATTAAATTTTTTGACGTAATACATTTGGGAGCACAGGAACGGCGCCACTAGCGTCTTTTCTCTTTCATTTTTGATAAATATTTTCTAATAGAAGTATTTTATTAATTGATAACGTATGCCGTATAAAAGGCAATTTAGTTACCTTTAAAACGAGAGCATTTTATTGAAAAAGGAATATTTTTTTAAACATGAGTAAAAAAATATCTATGTTAGAGTAAATTTATTTAGCATCAAAAAGGATCAAACTCAATTATATTCGGGTACCTTTTTGTACGTCCGTATCTCTTCTCCCAGGTGTATTTTGGAATAAACTTTAGAGATCGTCGTTATCCGAAAGTAAAAGTATTTGTTTCATTTTATCTAAAATATATTCAAACGGGCATTTAAATGTCGAATTACAATAGTTCTCTCCTATGCGCGGTCGCGATTAAAGTAGGCTGCGCGACATCGCCGCAACCGCGCACACTGCTCATGAAGAAGCCCACTGTGGTTCGAAACTAGTAGAGCTATTCTTAGTATATCCACGTTAGTAACGATTTTTAGTTAATTTAGTTTTCTTCTACTTTGCAACCCTAGTAAGTATAAACACCCAACACCTTACATCTTCTAAATGAAATCGAGTATAGACATACTTTCCCCTCTTGACAAGATATTTATATGTCGACTATATGATTTTTGCATTAAACCCTTCAGAAATTGGGTGTTTATTTATTTATTTCACATTTTTACAATTTTACAGTTTAAGCCGACTAATGCTGCCGGCCGGTCGTTTTTTCAATTCAAACACTAGATGGTTCTATAACTTAGAGATTTTTTTTTGTCTAATCACTGTAGCTGTGAAAAATTAAATGATCAATGGTAACACTAGCAAATTTCCTAACGGACAAAAAGACGAGAGGTTGACATTAGCTCCATCTGGTGAGAAAAAAATGATAGTTCCTGTTGTGTTAGTCAAGTATTCAATTGTTTCGGAAAGAATGCCAGATTTCCGCACCACCAACCCACCCTCGATCCCCCGTCCCTTATCTATATTCGCGAGAATAGGGTAGACGCCTAATTTTTATTTTAATGTCCGTCTGGTAGTTTATTTTAAATCATTAGACACGTATTTTTTATTTTCTTACAGAAACTAATACTTAAGACGATGTATTGATTTGAAATGTCGCGTGACGTCACTTGTTTGTACATTTTATACGTAGAAATGACGTTTTAGCCCCCACTCCTAAACTTTGATTCGTTTTATCTTAGTATTGTTTTATTGTACGACAAAATAAAAAATACGTGTTTAATATTTTTTCATTGCCTAACTTACGGACTAATTATATTTTTAATTTTCATACCCTGTTATCAACCCAATTATTACCAAAATTCGAAACAAATAATTTAAACATGCAAGCAAGAACTAATACGATTTTATAACGTCCCGTTGAAACTTATAACCCATATTTATTTATTTTATTTTCAACTGAAATGGTTGAAATAGCGACGATCTCTAGAGTTGTTTTCATTTAACTCGTCGAGTACCGGTTTTGTAGACACAATTATAGAACAATAGGTTGCGGTCACCGGTGACCGCTTGGTGTTTGACAGTTTAAACTTGTATTTTTGACATTACAGTTCAACATTTAACCTATATCTTTCACACAACAGTTTTTAGTTAGTGCGAGAAAGAGATGATGTCAAAGTAAAGATACTCACTGTCTATGGTGATGCGTCCAACATTATTGTTTTTGGTAATTATATTTACTTTCACTATGTGCTATTGTTATTAATATGTATGTATAATGTAATTTTGTGCTTGTTATTATTTTAATTATTTATTTTGTATCCATTTATTTAGATTTTTGGCATTAATCGTCGCTGTTGATTTTGTTTTCATTTTTATATTAATTTCCTATATGCATCATGCTATGCTCCGAACAGCGTTACCGTAGGTGTAACTAGTACGTACTATAACGGGTTGGTGATGAAAATCAGCGCCGTGGGCTCGAGCCTCTGTGCCCGGTCCACGGTATTAAGCTGAGCTCCAGCCTTTTGCGCTGCGACGCACCATACGTATTTTTTTGTGTTTCTAATTTCTTGTTGTGTGTCGTAGCAAAATAAATGGTTTTTCTTTCTTTCTTTCTATGAATAGATATTGAGTGTTCAGCCTTCAACGTTTATACCAATACATTCAAAGATGAATTTAAATTACTAAATTTATTATAACACACACTCCCAAATCATTTAAAATATAACTAGTTACTCAGTTCTCCCCACCGCAGTCTAGCAAAGGGCACAATACGTTTTCAGTTTCCATTCCCAGATTTATTTTTGAAATTCCTTCCAATAGTTGTCTGTAAGAAATCGCCTTGTGTGTTAAGCCTGTCAATTGTATTCACAATATTAATTCAACGTAACTCATAAGTTTCTGTATGTGTGCAATAAAGTATAAAAAAATAGTTTTTCACTTTTTTTTTGTAAATTTTCAGTGTTACATATACGATTTTTTGAATTACCAATATTATATCTGTATTTAAATAACATGTTTAAGTTTTGCAATGTTAAATTTTTATGGAGGTTTTCGTACGGAATTAATCGAAATTTTGGTCGTTTAATTAATATTTTTATGTTGTTTTTTGATTCAAGGCAGTTTTTGGAGTGATATTTTAACCTATTCAAATAGATATCTATACCTAGAAACTAAATCCAAAATGCCCGCCCTTTGCCTGACTTTGTAAATAACGAATTATATAGAAAAACTCCCATTTATTATGTGAAACCACGCCATTTTTAACAATCGACGGACGGACTACAAATTTCTACGTATATATTCATTTATGTTAACGCACACATACACACATCCGCCATTTTACATTCGCATAGACAAAATGTTTTTTTTTATTTTATATAGAAACCCGATATTCTTATGGTTAAAGAGTCGCCTAGAATAGAAAATTTGTAAAATGAAGGAATGAAAAATAATGTATGAGAATTTATGCTATATTTATATGTATATGCTAACGTGTAGACTTAATTTTAAACGTGAAATAAATAGTCTGTGTCCGAATATAACTTTGTCATTTATCACGCAATCTTAATTTATAACGAAATAGACTTCAGATATAGTTTCCAGATTAGAAATAATATTATAATTATTTAGGAGAACCACATAAACGATCAATTCCTTTAAAAGTTACATTAAACATTCGTTAAATACAAGTTCCGTATTCAAATAGGAACCCTTAAAATGGGGGACAACACTACTGTAAGTATCTATCCATTGTTAAAAAAAAACTGAGCAACATAGTGCCATCTCTTTCACTCGTTCTAGAAAAAGAAAGAGGTAACTCAGTTTTTATTAACATAAGGATTTAATTATAATTAGATTAATATAACATGGCCGGAGTCGCGTCAAAACCGTTATTAAGTCACTGTGTTGATTTTAGTCGATTTTTTAAATAACCCATAGAGAAAATCGACTAAAAAATTTTATTTCAACGGCGTGCGACTCCGCCTCTCTAGTAACCATCGACAATGCGCCAAACCAAGTACTAGCTAATTTTAACTCTAGTATGAATTAGTTCGCACAACACTTCTGACTGCTTATCTGCAACTGAGCAGTACATATTCTGGAGAAAAAAGAAAAACCATAAATAAATATCACAATAATTTGGCGGATGAACAATAAAATAAGAGATTCCAAAATTTCAAATTAAAATTCTTTTATTGCATATCATTTGCACAATTGGTGTTACATGGGGTACAGTTTCAACATGAAATGTTTCGCGGATGATCTTTATTTTTTAATAATCTATAGCCAAGAAACAAACTTTTAGGGAGATTTTATCATTCATGCGAATTTATAACGCTATGTGCGGATCTTAGCTCATACCGTCAGAATCGTTGGAAGCAGATGCACAAAACTGTACCTACTTTTAACTTTAATATGAATTTTATCCGAATCCGGATCTTGTCTATGCCTAGGTATTATTTCCTCCTCTTTGAAAACATTCCTAGACGCAACTGAGACATGGATGGGGCTTAAATGCACACGCGACAGGTAAAATTTGTATGAGTGGGGTAAAACCTGCTCGATTGAGCTAAGATCCGCACGCTGTTTGCACGACTGGGAAAAACTATGATTTTTTGAATATTTAACTTTAGTATTAGTACTCACGATGCTATTGTGGCGTCTGTGGCGAGGAGGACCGCGAGTGCGCCGCCAGCGACTGCTGCAGCGCGGCCGGGGTCAGCCACTCTCTGCCGGACAGTGGGGACATTTCTTTTCTTTATTTACACATTCATACACACTACATTAACATTTCATCTCATTTAACTAAGTACTTGAAATAAAAGACAACATAACATCACGCCTTTTTATCCCCGAAGGCCCGAAGGGGTAGGCACAAGTGCATATTACGGCACTTAATGTCACTGTACAATGTAACACCCACTTTTCACTATTCATGTTATGAGTCCCATGTGAGCTTATTGCCATATACCGGGTACAATTCCAGACTCCGTGCTACCACTGATATTTTTTTAAAACCCAGTACATAGTTCTTTTCCCGACCCGGGAATCAAACCCGAGACCCCTTGCCCAGCAGTCGCGACCACTCGAAAGCAAGGCAGTCGGCAAAATTAAAAACAAATTAAGTAAATTTATACAAGAATTATAAAAATTAAACAACAAGAAAAAGTAAATAGTAATTTGACATACATAACATCACGCCTTTTATCCCCGAAGGGGTAGGCAGAGGTGCACATTCTACCACAGTACAATGTAACACCCACTTTTCACTAGTTGTTATGAGTCCCATGTAATAGAGTAGTAATAAATAGTAATTTGAACATAACACAAAACATAAAACATGTTAAATAACTGTATTTATTAAGATTTATAAACTAGCAGCTTCAGCGTTGCCCTAGTTCCCGTAGTACACAGTGTGTTTTGTGCGGAAGAGCCATGCTTCGGCACGAATGGGCCGGCTCGACCGGATTGATACCACGGCCGAGCAGAAAACCGACATGAAGCAACGCTTGCGTTGTGTTTCGTCGTGTGAGTGAGGTTACCGGAGGCCCAAATACCATTCCCTTCCCCAATCTCCGCAATCCCTGAATCCCCAACGATCCTACTCCAACTCCAACGATTGAACTCCTAATCCCCAAAAGGTCGGTAACGGACTTGTAACGCCTCGGGTGTTCCAGGTGTCCCTGGGCGACGCCGATTGCTTACCATCAGGTGATCCGTCTGCTCGTTTACCGGCTTATGCCATAAAAGAATACAAAATGTAGCCAATGTTTTATTACATACCACCATTTATCCCTATCCAAATTTCAATCGGATCTCTTCAGCCGTTTGAACGTGACAAAAACACACAAACCATCGCATTTATAATATCGGTAAGATGTATGTATATACGTAGATACTCTAGATACTCACTTGGGCAGACACCGCTGCAGGAAGGGGACGCACGAGCTGACGTACGCGAGTCGGTTCACCCAGGCTGGGATGTCATGGTCGCATAGCGCCTGTAACAACACATTCATTTATTTGTGTCAGTCGATTGATATAGAGGTAAAATATTGATATCAATGTAATCATATCAAAAACCCGTGTCAGTTCGATGGATTATAAGTGTCCTCCAAATTAGGATTGTTTTTAAATGTGTCTTCTACTTTGAGTTAGGGACGTAAGTGGTAACAAATTCATGCGTTCACTATACGACAAAACATATTTTTCAACCCACCAATACACCGTACATATACCGATATGTCCTGCACTGTTACAAAGTAGCATATGTTTGGCTACTGAACCGACCAAGAACACAGAAGATATTGCTACAGAAGATATAGCTTCTTTAAAACCATATAATTTACTCCTCACCGCAATCGCCAGTGTCTACACTAAGTCAATCTTTATTTTCTTAGGCTCTAGCTAGACAGACGGACTGCATTTCAACTACAATCCAGCGCAAAATTGCAGTTCGGACGCAGTTTGAATGCAATCACGTCACGACTACAATTGAACTGCAAACCGAACGAGAAGTCCGATTGCAGTTCTATTACAGTCATGACCAAACGATTGCAAACCAAACAGGCAGTTCGATCGCAGTTCTATTGCAGTCATGACCAAACAGTTGCAAACTAAACGGGCAGTCCGATCGCAGTTCTATTGCAGTCATGACCAAACAGTTGCAAACTAAACGGGCAGTCCGATCGCAGTTCTATTGCAGTCATGACTAAACAGTTGCAAACTAAATGGGCAGTCCGATCGCAGTTCTATTGCAGTCATGACCAAACAGTTGCAAACGAAACGGGCAGTCCGATCGCAGTTCTATTGCAGTCATGACTAAACAGTTGCAAACTAAACGGGCAGTCCGATCGCAGTTCTATTGCAGTCATGACCAAACAGTTGTAAACTAAACGGGCAGTCCGATCGCAGTTCTATTGCAGTCATGACCAAACAGTTGCAAACTAAACGGGCAGTCCGATCGCAGTTCTATTGCAGTCATGACCAAACAGTTGCAAACTAAACGGGCAGTCCGATCGCAGTTCTATTGCAGTTATGACCAAATAGTTGCAAACTAAACGTGCAGTCCGATCGCAGTTCTATTGCAGTCATGACCAAACAGTTGTAAACTAAACGGGCAGTCCGATAGCAGTTCTATTGCAGTCATGACCAAATAGTTGCAAACTAAACGGGCAGTCCGATCGCAGTTCTATTGCAGTCATGACCAAACAGTTGCAAACTAAACAGGCAGTCCGATCGCAGTTCAATTGCAGTAATGACCAAATAGTTGCAAACTAAACGAGCAGTCCGATCGCAGTTATATTGCAGTCGTGTCACTGCGTTCAAACAGCATGCGAACATGCAAGCAGGCCAGTATTTTGCAGTTAAAATTTGCATTTGTAATGCGATTCGTCTATTTAGAGCAGAGTAAGTTGTATCAATTCATCAAAAACAATAAACTTATTGTAAGGGGAAAACCAGAAGCCGAAAAGAGGAAAAGAGAAATTTCTATGTCACCCAAGAACATACAAAAACAACCTCACTCCACAGAAGGGAAAAATATTATGGCTCCGTCTAAAATGCACAAAACCGATGCATTTGCATACATGAGAGCCAGATCTTTCTCACTGTCAGAGAAGCAAACACAACCTCATAATAAGGCATAGGAGTTATCTGACACCGGAAACATGAAGAAACTAAATGTAAAAAATACAATTCTAGCAAAAAGCAAACAGATCCCCAACACGGTTGGTCACCGCGGGGAGATAGACCGCACCCCCCAAGAGCCTACAGTAAATACAAATAAAGGGTCTTTCAAATAGGACGGGTCGATGTTAATAATCTGTGGTGGCCATTTTGTTTTGGCGGCATCTGTCAAATCTGATTTTTCTTATTCAGCTGCTGATGCCAAATCACCATGGCAAGTTACACGGTTGAGCAGCATGTGCAAATGATAAAACTTTATTATCAAATTTTATTATTAACTTTATTGCAAACGTTGCGAGCATTGCGCCCATTTTACGGCAAACGCGGTGGTCCTTCAAAGTCTAGGTGAGCGCTACAGATCAATGATAAACAATGTTTTTTGGCTTAAATTTAACAATATGGACGTGAACGACATGTGGTTTCAGCAAGATTGCCCTACTTGCCACACAGCGAACGACACAATCGACATTCTGCATGAACGGTTTGAAGGTAGGGTTATCTCTCGCAGAGGTGACGTGAATTGGCCACCAAGATCGTGTGATTTGACTTCGCTAGACTTTTTCTTGTGGGGTTTTCTGAAGTCGCAAGTCTATGCCAATAAGCCACATTCCACCGTTGCCCTGAAAGCCAACATAACGCAGGCCATCGCTCAGATTCAGCCGGATCTATGCAGCAGAGTCATGGAAAATTGGACCTCTCAGATTCGTGCCGCCATACGAAGCCGCGGCGGACATTTAAACGATGTCATATTCCATCCATAATGGCATAAATGGACCTTTCAAATAAAAAATAAAGTTGGTTAATATCTTACACATATCTTGTTTGATTCAATTTTAACATCGACCCGTCCTTGTTGAAAGACCCTTTACATCTGAGAATCTTAACAAATACTACTCCGGGAAAAATAAACATAAACAAAGAACAAGACTGAATATAGCCACACTAAACGCAAGATCGTTAAAATCCCAAGAATCCTTACTCGAATTAGAAAATGCATTAGAAACCATACATTGGGATATTTTAGGGTTAAGCGAAGTGAGGAGAGCAGAAGAGAGAACTGAAGAACATGATAAATATATATTTTACTACAAAAACGTATTGGCTGGCCTTTATGGAGTAGGATTTATGGTCAAAAAATATCTTAAAAACGAAATAATAGAATTTCGAGGCATATCGGATAGGATAGCAATTTTGAATATTAAATTACCTGGCCATCTTCAATCGTTCAAATATATGCTCCGACTGATGTTACCAGACAAGAAGTAAAAAACGATTTCTACAAAAAACTTAACGAAATAATGCCAACTTTGTATAAAACTATAATTGTATTGGGAGATTTCAATGGCCAAATAGGAAAGAGAAGAACCAACGAAGACAAAGTACTTGGACCACACACAACTGGAAAAAGGAATGACAATGGACAAAGACTGATAAACTTCGCGTTGGAAAACAACCTAAAGATCATGAACAGCTATTACAAAAGGAATCCTAATAGGAAATGGACATGGGTATCACCGAATGGTAAGATAAGAAACGAAATAGAATATATTACCACAAACAGACCAAGATTGTTTTTAAACATAAATATTATCAACCAATTTAACTACAACTCAGACCACAGACTACTCAGAGGACAACTGTATACACAAAAACCAAAAACACCTAGGAAAAATATCTACAATACGAAACCAGTAGCTTTACCAATCCCGGAAAGTATTTTAGAAGCCTTACACAGTAATTTAGAAAAAATAGATAATCTTAAAGAAGTGCAAGTAAAGTATGACGCTTTAGAAAAGGAATTAAAAGAAACTGAGAGTAAAATGAGAACAACAAGAGAGGAAAAAGATAAATTAGGTCTAAAAGCAAGAAAATTGATCATGCAAAGAAAAATTTTGATTTAAGACAGGAAAAACAACAAAAAAGAAATAACAAATCTGAGCAAAGAAATATACTTGCAAATACGAAAACACAGAGAGAAATTGAGGACTGAAACACTAAATTACCATATAGAAAAATCAGGCGGAGTCAAGAAAGCATGGGTCGAATTAAGAGATAATACAACCTGGATCGACAGCATGAAAAATCATAGAAACTAGAAAAGTAAAACAAATAGAATCGAAATATTAAAAGTAGCAACAGAATATTACCGCGAATTATACAACAAAGACGTAACAATAGAGGGATCCAACCAGCTAGTAAGCTGGGTCAGAACTGACGAAGAAGAGACCCCCTGTATACTGCGAGATGAAATCAATAAGGCTATCAAATCACAGAAGAAAGGGAAAACGCCTGGAGGAGACTGCATATCTAATGAAGTGTTAATAGGATCATCCAAAGTAACGGTAAACACTATTACTGAGATTTAATGAAATTTTGCGCACAGAATATATACCTCAACAGTGGACTATATCAACTATTATATTACTACATAAAAAAGGGAACAAAGATGATATAGCTAACTATAGACCCATCAGCTTGATGTCCAATGTGTACAAAATATTTTCAAAAGTACTGCTAGATTGTTTAACAAAGACTTTGGATGAAAACCAACCCAAAGAACAAGCAGGTTTTCGCAACGAGTTCTCAACAATTGATCACATTCACTCTATAAAACAAGTAATCCAGAAATGTAATGAATACAATATTACTTTTTACCTGGCATTCGTGGATTATAATAAAGCGTTCGACTCTTTAAAACACACAAAGATTTGGGAAGCCTTAGAAACACAAGGAGTGGAGAAAAAGTATATTCGACTGATTACCAACATATATAGGAACATGAAAGCAAAAATAAGAACCGAAAGAGATGGAGATTTTTTTCCAATAAAAAGAGGAGTAAGACAGGGTGATCCTTTGTCACCCAAACTTTTCTCAGCTGTTCTCGAACACGTGTTTAGACGTCTCGAATGGGATAACTATGGATTAATTATCAACGGAGTGCGATTAAATCACCTTAGATTTGCAGACGACCTTATAATAATTTCCGAAGATTCAACAAGTTTACAAAAGATGTTAGAACAACTGGTGTATGAAAGTGATAATGTAGGATTGTCTATGAATACGGCGAAAACCAAAATAATGTCAAACTCGGAAAACACCCCTATAATTGTCAATGGAAAAACCATAGAATACGTGAAGGAATACACGTACCTTGGTCAGATCATATCTCCAATAGATTTGGCAACAAAAGAAATTAATAACAGAATCACTTTGGCATGGAAAAGATACTGGTCCCTCAAGGAGATCATGAAAAACCCACTCGTGCCACTGAAAGCAAAGAGCAAAATATTTGATACGTGTATTCTGCCGGTTATGACATATGGTTGCCAAACCTGGAGCTTAACGGTTAGTTAAGCTCCAGGTTTGGCAACAGTTTGCAATAACATACATAAGTTAGAAACTTGTCAACACAATATGGAACGGAGCATACTTAACATTAAATTAAAAGATAAAATAAAACTTAGAGGTATAAGAGGGAAAACTAAAATCGAGGTGGGCAGGCCATATGATGAGGAGTAATAGGGATAAATGGGGTAAGGACGTAACAGAGTGGTTCCCAAGACAATACAAACGAAGGAAAGGGAGACAGCGTCGTAGATGGGAAGACGATTTCAAAACAATAGCGGGACATAATTGGATGAGACAAGCGCAGAATCGCATCCGATGGCGAGCTCTAGGGGAGGCCTATGCTGGACAGCAAGATAATCTTCATGTACCGGTGTCAAATAATTAAATAAGATTATTGTTACTACAATTGTAAGAAAGATTGTTAAATAAAGGCTATTATTATTATTATTATAAGTTGTATCAAAAAACTGTACATAAGCCATTATGTAGGTACGTACACTTAGATATCGCTTTCTAATCTCCTTGCATTTCCCGCGTCTTTCCGCCGTAGCTCACTACGGACGGGCGCCGAGATAAACTCGTTTCCGACAACCCGCTACGCGCTACCCCGTGTAGCATTGATATTGAGCTGAGCGCATAAGGCTAGCGACAGAACTATCCATAAAAATATCAAGCAGCCAATAAGAATTAAAGCTTTTCACGTACGTGTAAGAGCCATGCTTCGGTACCAACGGGCTGGCTTAATCAGAGTGACACTTTTAGAAAAGAACGAGCATGAAACTCTACCGATGTATATACATAAAGACTTGACTACCAGGGTTATTTTAAGGGGAGAAAATCATCGAATGACTACCAGGGTAGGGTGAAAAGTTTTCGACCTAACCTAAAAATAGCGCTAGTTGGCTTGTATTTTGATGGGGATCACGTCGGAAAATATGGCGAAAAAAAAGTTGATTTTCATTACCACGCAGCGATTTACATAATTAACAATCCTTCGAGGAATAGCATCCTTAAATCTTCTAATTCATTTTCGGGAACGTTTCGTTTACACCATGTATTTAAAACTCTTTCTTTACTGAATGACTGACTGACTTTGGAAGCCGAAACTTAGCATGTAGGGGAATTTCCCTTAATTCCTACGGGAACGATAAAATTGGAAACTCCTATATGTGACTTCGTACGTACGTACGTACGAAGTCACTGGCAGAAGGAAGTATAATATGAGTTTAGTCGCATCTAAAATAGTCTCAATGTACACGTGGTTGCGCGTGCGCATCGCATAATTATCAGTCGATAGTTATAGCATTATCAATAAATAATTGCTGCATTGTGCTAACTAGTATTTATTCCAATTTCCGTAAACACAATAACTTCGAACAGATTTATCTATAAAGCAATTGACAGATTATTTTATAAAGGAATTAAGATTTAGGTATTATTATTATTATTTGATTTATTTTTAACTTTGTATTTCTTTCCTTTATTCGTGCGTTTTTTGCTATGTCTGTGAGAGATTATTTATTTATGGGTAAAGAAAGATACGTTCCCACCAATAGATAGTGAGTAAGTGTAATAAAATAGTAAAACATTTAATATGGGTTTGAGAACACTATTGACACGACAGACGTAAAGGTAGCCCTCCCCTCAGATTGAACTCCGGTAACCCAACGGTGGATTTCCATGAGGCCATTGTATCGCTTAAAAAAAAAGAACTTCACTCCACACTAGGATTTTCTCCTGTGTCGTGGGTGCGTTTACAAACATGCAAGTTCACATACACATGACACCCAGACCCGGAACAACAATCTGTGGATCACACAAAGAGTTGCTCCGTGCTGGAATCAAGCCCGCGATATGTTGCGGATACAGCGATGTGGATTTTACGTTACTTCAAACATAAAATATCCAGTTTTCGCTACTTATCTTATAAAGTTTGTCATTTCCTTTTCTGTACGTACTATATTATTAATGGTGTACAATATAGTTGTATTTTTTTTATGGCATAAGCCGGTAAACGAGCCGACGGATCACCTGATGGTAAGCAATCGGCGTCGCCCATGGACACCTGGAACACCAGAGGCGTTACAAGTGCGTTACCGGCCTTTTTGGGATTAGGAGTTTGAGGATCGTTGGGGATTCAGGAATTGCGGAGATTGGGGAAGGGGAGGGTAATTGGGCCTTCGGTAACCTCACTCACACGACGAAATACAACGCGAGCGTTGCTTCACGTCGGTTTTTTGTGAGGCCGTGGTATCACTCCGGTGGGGCCAGCCCATTCGTGCCGAAGCGCCATGCTTGTATTCTATTCTATTATTTGAAACATAATATTTCAAGCAATAACCACAATTTATTCGTTTGAATACAACACTCCATCTAATAAGACCTTGAATGTACTTTAGGCAATAAATCAACGACTTTGGAATGTAAATTAGGAAATTGTATGCAAAACTTATTATACCTATATAGTGAATTACAACTTAAACTTTGAAATTAGTATATATCTATACATCTAATAAAATCGAAGAAAGGTCAAAACTGTACATTCAATGTTTTTTTAATAATAATTGGAGCATAATTTTCAATCGATAACGAAACCAAAAATACAGTTTTTGAAATTTTTGTCTGTTTGTCTGTATGTATGTCCGGGCTAAACTCAAAAAGTACTGCATTGATTTACTTCAAATTTTGCATAAATATTAGAAACAGGCCAGCTCAACATATAGGCTACATATATCACGCTCACCTACGGGAGAGGAGCTATGAAGAACTATCCAAAGTCACCATTCCACTCGGACGAAGTCGCGGGCATCTACTAGTGTATATATTTGATTAAATAATAAAGCCTTGGCCGATTTAGTTAATTTAATACAAGCTACTGGTGATCGCTGCTCAGCTCATTGGGCATAGCGTTATGTTTAGTGACCTATTTTACCGTCTTTCAGAAAAACCAGACCACATCTAAACTGAAACCACAAAACCTACGGTTGACAGGTGAGAATGCCATTCAGTATTAAGTCCGCCATTTGTATAATTTTGTACACAAAATGTTTTAAATACATATAATGTACTTAACTTATGTACGCCATAATTGTCACAGGGATCAGGGTGCTTACTCTTGAAATCAATCTCAATGTCAATGCAGTTTCAATACAATAAAATCTCAACAATAATTATTCAATGTCAACACTATACAACCACATTCGTAGCTGTTAATACAGCATTCAGAGTACGGAATATAAAGCCAAACTCAATACCATTTAGTTCATTCAATATCCACGCATTACGGATGCAATGGGGGGTCTAGTATCAAGAGTACGAAATTTTACAATACCAATGTTCAATACCATTCGGAATTTTTTTTTTTTTTTAGGAGGGAAAATCATCGAATGACTGCTCCCGCCTGGGTGAGGCGGAAGGGAGTGTCAAACTCTTACTGACTAAAAACCACCCCGTTCCTTCTCCTGCACGTCGAGCCGGAGCCCCGGTTACCCGTTAGGTTCTCCGCGACTCCGAATCGATGGGAATTGGATTCAAAAGTAAGCCACCAGACCATTATTTTGTTACTTTTGTGTATTTGAAATGTTATATGTTTGTGATGTGGCAGTACTCCAATGAATAAATAATAAAAAAAAACTAAAAACTTTGGTTGTTTGAACGCGCCTTTCTTCTGAACGACTTGGTTCGATTTGAAAAAATATTTTTGTTTTGGATAGTCTATTTATCGAGACAGGTTATATGCTTTAAAACAATATAGGTATAGATAGGATCAATAGGAACCCAGCCAATCTGGTGAAACCGCGCGTAGCTAGTAGAATAATTTATTTATTTATTTTAAAACAGTCACAACGGCGGAAAATCCAATTACAGTAACTGACATATTTACAACATTAAAATATACACAAAAGAAAAGTAAAACTTAATTAAAACAAGAGTGAGTTAACACCATTCATAAGTTTCTCTCGCAGTACTTCAAGCATTCAGATAGAATCTCCTTCCATCCATCCTCAAACTGAGGGCTTAGTACGAGTTAGTTTTACGTTAAAAGTAATCGAAACGTGACGGCGTCCGGCGCTCTGGGCCCCAAGTCTGCTAATTTACGAATGGCTCAATTGAATATCAATTGAATCTCAGTAGCAGTTTTATCTGCATTTGGTATTCTGCTACTAATTTAAGACCAATGGTTTTCCAGTGACATACCATTGAACTGCTATCGGAATATTTGCTAGTCTGCTCTTCAATCGTGTTACATTTGTAAATCGATTGTGGTCTAAATCGGTATTCTACTCTTAGTTGACGTTTGTTTGACATTTATTTCAATGGACACTCAGTGTCAATTTTGCAATTGAAGTACGATCGTAGTACGATTAGACAACAATAGATATTTATAGTACTTTGTAAGCCACCACTTAACAAAATATATTTAAAAGGTGCTGCGGTCATTGTTACGATGGCGTATTTTAGCATTAGTTAATGCATAAGATCGCCGTCGTCACCTTTTGGCTCAGCGCCGTAAAAAGCGGGCCTCGATGAGAGCAACGGTATCCGTCGTAGAAAAATTAACTAATACGGAGTTATTTATGTTTAATTTAATAGTTTTAATACATCTTAAAATAAAAATAATTTAAAACGAAAATATTTCCACCTTAAAAAATAATAAAAATATATCATAATGCATCAAAGACAACATATTTCTCATCGCTACCGTGAGGTAGGGTGCCCAAAAGACTGGCAGCATTGCCACGTCGAATGGCAATGCTTAACCTGGCTTAACCTTTGCCCAAGGTAGTAGCCAGCCCTTCGATCACCTGAAGGGTCAACCATCCTCCTTACAATATCTTTGTAAAGAAGATGACCATCCTCCTTCCAATATATTTGTAACGAATATGTGCACTTGGACCCCACAGCCCTAAAGTTTCAACCCCATACGGTTCGAAAGCATAATTGCCAATCAGGCTATCATACTTTCGCCTTTTGAGGTTCTCGGCAGCAGCAGCGGCAGCACCGGCTCGACACGCTGAGTTTGGAAGATGGGATGGTGCCAGAGTATCAATGCAATTGGCGTTCCACACTAAAGCCCTACCCATCTTCCAAGGGAATAATGACCCTCGGGTCTCTTGCCATCGTCGCGTACCAAGCTATTAGGTTCAAAAGTAGCTGGCACGCCAACGGAGGCAAGAGCTCGACGAATTATGTCATCAATACTTGCGTGTCGAGCAAAACGGCTACATGACAAGCCGTGGTATCCAAGGCTGTTGACATCTTCACCACAACGACAACGATGAGGTGAACAAAATGAAGCTCCAAGCCTTAAACAAATTGCAGCGCGGAACGTGGTGTCGTCCAACAAAGTACCTAGGTTAGATGAAGGTAAAGCAAGAAGCCATAACCCCGACTCCCACTCACCCACAGCCGAGCTCTCTCTGCAGTTGAACAAGAGGAGCTCAAGAGATTTTCGCTCACTTTTCTGCAGAGCGGCTCATCCCATTGTCTCTGGGAGAGTGATTTAACGGGGGGGGGGTCAATATTTAGGCAAGCGATTTTCCAAGCACAGCTTCCACTAAACATGGTACATCAAAATTTACCAGTAATGGAGGAAGAATTTTCCTAATATATTTTTTTAATACGGAGTTTAAAACATTCCGCCTTGGAAAAGTGGAAGTGAGAGCCCTAACAGTTAAGCTCACACCTTTGCTACCACGACAACGGAGGAAAGATGCAATAACACCCAATTTGAAGGTTAGTAAAGTGCTATATTTTTCTTGGTTTTGTATTTATATATTGTATTAGCTGTCCCGGCAAACTTCGTACCGCCTAAAAGTTTTTTCTCACCTTTTAAACCTTCCCTAGACTTCCACGAACCTATCAAGACCAAAATTAGCCTAATCAGTTCAGCCGTTCTCGAGCTTTAGCGAGACTAACGAACAGAAATTCATTTTTATTTATATAGATAGATTATAGGCCTCTTCTTTAGTAAAGGTACCTAAGCGACGGTTGTGTAATGTAGAACTTCGATTGCAGATACTTATTGCTCTGGCATTCTATGCCACAGGCTCGTACCAGACACTTGTTGGCCATAGTGCGTCTTAGACCACTGTCCCAAGGGCTGTGAGGGAAGTAACTGAAGCACTCAATAGCATCCTCCTGCAATATGTCATCTGGCCAAAGCATGTTCAAGACCGAAATAAAATTAAGACACAGTAAGCAGGCATGTTACTATGGGGTATTTCATTTACATTCCAACATTTGTGTTTACTATGACTACCTAACTGGTATTTTATGTTGTAGGTTCTATAAATTTGGAATTCTCGGAGTATTAGGCTGCATAGACGGCACCCACATAGCCATCCTGAGACCGGTTGAACATGAGGAGCGATATTTTAATAGAAACCATTCCCTTAATGTTATTGTAAGATATCTTAATATGCGCACACACACTAGTGCACTAGATTATCTCTTGCGTATGTGGCTGATCTTCATTGATATGCTACTATGACTGAAAACATTCAGAGAGTACATAATCTAGTAGTATGTTATTGCTTATTGGTTTTATTAAAAATACTTATTAAGTCTATCCCAATAAACCAATTCAATGTTTAGAATTTGTCGTGACATTGACGTGCCAGATGACAGAAGTTTTTTTTTAATTATTAACCTGGTCATAGATAACTATGTAATACAGCCACCTCATTTGAAATAAACTCTTTCTAACACCGATAAGTCATGTTTTATCGTCAAGGCGATTAATTACCGACAATATAATTCGTTATTGAATAACAGAAAATGATAAAAACGTATATTTAAATTAATAAAATAGTTCATTCACTCATTCAGCTTCTTGATAGATTTTGAATGGCAACACCTTTATCTGTTCAACTGAGAGTCAACTACAATTAGACTACGATTGCATTACGACTCTATTGAGTTTACATTCAAGTTTTTGCAGAATACCAAATTTGTTCTAATCGTAATGGAGTCGTGATTGAATCTCAATTGAATTTCAATAGCATGTGAGATAAATAAAATTAGCAGACTTGAGGCCCTGATTGGTTGGTTCATTGGAGCCGGCCAATCACAGCGCTGAGGCCTTAGTACGAGTTTGTTTTACATTTAAAATAATCGAAACGAGACCTCGTCCGGCGCTCTGGTTGGTTCATTGGAGCCGGCCAATCACAGCGCGGAACGCGTACTCGTTACGATTACTTTAAACGTAAAAGAAACTCGTACTAAGGCCTCAGATCACTAGTTGGATTGGAATCCAGGAGGTCATTGAGCGCGGCCAGAATAATAGTAACTCACCAAACAAAATGCTGAGGTGAAATGATTGCAGTTGTTGTTCATGAGGTGGTACCTGAAACAAATAATAAAATACATTTTATAAGCAATTTTTATAAACGCCTAGTTGGCAGAGTGCTCTCAAGTGCAAGGGATCTCGGGTTCGATTCCCGGGTCGGGCAAAGTATTACTGGGTTTTAAAATAAAATCTCATTGGTAGCACGGAGGCTGGAATTGTGCTTGGTATATGGCAATCCCCTATTACCTGGGAGACATAACATAAATAGTGAAAAGTGGGTAGATTGTACCTCTACAGTCAAAAACAAAGCATTTATTTCAATTAAACCATAATTTGGTACTTTTGAAACGTCAACAAATACAAAATAAATAATAGTCTGTCAGTCAGTCCGTCAGTGAAGCTAGGTGAAGCTAGGTGCTCATTCCAAAATGTAGATTCGAATGGAGAAGATCCATTAAGTGCCGCAATGTGCACCTCTGCCGACCTCTTCGGGGATAAAAGGCGTGATGTTATGTTATGAGAGTCGACAATGAATGTGATGATATTTTCGTTCGAATTCCCAATGCATAAAAAATTTAATGGTTTCATTTAGTTCGAAATATAAAGAGATTTTCTAGGGACGTAGTCATAACATTTAATTATAAAGAGGTTCGAATTATAGAAGGTTTAAATTAACGAGCGTTGAGTTTGTACCTACAAAATATAAGAGAGCACAATAAAACAGTCTGTCCGTTTGATCGCGATAACCTCAGTAACTGATAACAGTTATTGTCCGTCAACCTTGGCCAGTAATGCTTTTGTTATAATTCAACTAATAACTGTACTGTAATCAGAGAAAGAGTCATTCAGTTAATTGGTTTCAGGCGAATATAGTCCTTAGTGGCTCATAGTTAAGTACTATGTTAAAAAATATTATACTGTACTAGCCGACCCGGCAAACTTTGTACCGCCTATATTTTTTTTCTCACCTTTTAAACATTTTCTGGATTTCCACGAACATAACATAACATCACGCCTTTTATTACCTTTTATGTCCGGGCTATACTCAAAAAGTAATGCATGGGTTTACTTCAAATTTCGCATGAATATTACTTACAAGTTGGGTCAACATATAGGCCACTTATTATCACGCTATTACCTACGGGAGAGGAGCCGTGAATTACTATTCCGAGTGGACGAAGTCGCGGGCACAACTAGTTATGTTTATAAACATTAATTTAAATAAGTACTACAAACCAAATAAGCGAGAAATAAATATTGTATTATAACAGTTATGTGAATAAAACTATAAATAGCTTTGCAATTTACCGATTTTCCCGTTAATTTCACACAAACAATAAAATAGGTAAATATATCACCTATTTACCTCTATTTCTGTATATGTACTTAATATATTATTATAAATCCCAAGGAATAACTTTAATATTACTTCATGCCAACTGATAATTTAATGCGATAGTATGTTTTTAGGTACTGTTTTTTCTATATACACTCAAGTTGTCTTCTTAAAAAACATGTACATAATATTTTTCTTTTAGTCGTTGCTTCACACTAGGTTTTCCTGTATCTTGAATGCATTTACAAACTTACAAATGACACTCAGACCCCAAACAACAATTTTTAGATCACACAAAGGGTTGTTCCGTGCCCGAATCGAACTCGCTACACGTTGCGCGGCAGCCAGTTGCCCAGCCACAGCGCTAACCGTGCACTCATTTGCAGGCATTTATTTGGAGTACGAATAAGATTATAAGACTTTTTCACAGCAAGCGTAACCGGGGATGAAAACTAGTTAATCTAAAATTTTTAATAACTTAATTTTACAATTGACTGCACGTTTGGTGCGGTGGCTGGGCAACCGGCTGCCGTGAAACGTGTCGCGGGTTCGATTCCCGCACGGGACAACACTTTGTGTGTTCCACAAATTGTTGTTTCGGGTCTGGGTGTCATTGTGTATGTGAACTTGTATGTTTGTAAACGCACCCACGACACAGGAGAAAATCCTAGTGTGGGGCTTTTTGTTTGAAAAAAAAAAAGAAAAAGAATTGAATTTACTTTCAAAAAACAGGTAATTTAATATGTAAAGACCTAATAGAATATCAGTTTGTTCGTGTATTATACTTAATATTAGTTAGCAATATATACCTGTCACCGCGGAACTGCTTGCCGAGTTCTGCTACCAGTCGTCTCACTTCGTCTTCGCTGAAGTCCGTATAACCTATGTGCACACTTTGTCTGTAATATAAATAATATAATTTACCACAAATTCTTTCATCAAAATTCTAATTATTTGAAATCTATGCAGGAAACTGGTGCTCAGGGAGCTGGTCTAAAATCCTTGACGCCGGATCTCTCTATAAACACCTTGCTTTTCTATAAGTGTGGGAGAGCCATACTTCGGCACGAATGGGCCGGCTCGACCGGAGTGATACCACGGCCTCACAGAAAACCGGCGTGAAGCAACCCCCCAATCCCTGAATCCCCAACGATCCTCAAACTCCGAGGCCGATAACGCACTTGCAACGCCTCTGGTGTTCCAGGTGTCCATGGGCGATGCCGATTGCTTACCATCAGGTGATCCGTCTGCTCGTTTACAGACTTATGCGATAAAAAATCGTTCGATTCACAGAAAAAAATGAAAGAATAATACGTTAGAAAACTATTAAACTATTTCGTTTTGGTGTTTTGAGATTCGCAATGGTCATGATAATCTTAGTAGTATTGACTCATACTCGTATGTTAAAACAAACGTTCATTATAGATTGATTTCTTCAAACCACCAGTCCTTCTCAAGCGAGCCGTTGAACTCAATCAGCAAAACACAAGCATAATATTGAGATTAAGAATGTTGAAACTCAATTTGTAGGATTCAAAGATTTACGATAAACACATGAAAGATTTGGGTAACAGTTGGTGGTTGCAGTTGCCGAAAACAGAATAAATACACCCATAGGTATCTATGGCAAATACAAAATTATATCATTTTCTTTCGACGAAGTAGACACACAGTCAAGCAAACCCTACTTAAAAATAAGAGGGAATTTCCAACTAGACGGCGTTCAGGTACAATCTTGATCAATAGAAGATTTAGATTTGAAAATAGGTTTTTACCTGAAACGAAACTGTTCGCCTAGTTCCCGTTCGTCCCGTGGTGTGATCTCGAAGACGCCGGTGAAGGCGTATGGGTGTCCGCCGTATGCCCACTCCGAGCCGTGGACCTGTACCCCACTGTGGAACACTCCTACACCCGCACCCGCCGTATACCTGGACACATGAAGTTAAGAAATTCATTAATTTGTTGTAGTGAGTACCGTCATTATAGAGGTAGATACAATTAAAGAATAATAGGTTGAGGTCACCGGTGTCCTCGCGGTGCTTGACAGTTTAAACAATTATCTCGCGCGGGAATCGAACTCGATGCAAGAGCCGATCCACTGTACCAAGGACTAAGAGAGCAAAAGTAAAAATTAATAATAAACTGAAAGTCACACAAGTGAACATTGACCATCCTTTGAACCCTTGTCTATAAGAAAACATTGTTAAATACTTTTTACTGACTAAAAACCACCCCGTTCCTTCTCCTGCACGTCGAGCCGGAGCCCCGGTTACCCGTTAGGTTCTCCGCGACAGAAGCATATCGGATTATACATTTTCCATGCATGTCGTGTTGCGTGGGGCGTCAAATACTTGTAGCCGATTGGTGCCACGGTGATGTATTTCTGCCATTATTATGTACTTACCAGTTTGTCCAGTACATGTCGTAGACGTTGAGGACGACGGCCGCCTGACCGGGGCGCGGCGCGCGCTGCTCCCCGCGCCGTGACAGCAGCGACATGCACGACGGGAACATGGCACAGATGCCGCACGACTGCACACACAATATTACATTCAGACAAGCGCTACTTTTGACACATCATTTTACTTTATTACTTATTATGTTTACCGGCTTACTCACGTAACAATTCCACAAGGAACTCGACTACTTTAACTAGCCACTTTAATGGCTCATATTCATAAACAGCTTTCCAATGAATCCCTTGAAACTTTGGCTTGAAACTAGTCAAGTATTTCTCACGAAAGGTACAATAGAAAAACATACTTTTACTGTTGAAACTAATAACCAATCTCAAGCTTAAAATCGATGTTAACCATTGACTGCTGGTATTTGAAAGACAATAGAAAATACATTGTGCCTCGCGTGGCTGGCACCTGGCACACCACGGGTTAATCTAAAATCTTTGGATTACGATCGATTTTCGACTTTAGGCTTAGGACTCACGGCCCGATTTTGAATAGAGCCAGAATTTTCAAAAACCGCAGTTTTCTGTGGTCCCGCCGCGCCGCCGCGGTTGCGGTTATCGCCCGCAAACATGGCCGTTGATTTTCGCAAGACGCAAGTATGAACAATCAGTTGAGTGTCAAACCGGCCGTACCATTGCTATCGCCCGCCAACGCGGGTGCAAGCAGCAGCATCTGCAGGACTGCGGCGTCTGCGGGACCGTGGCTACGCCCACTAATGCAGCGGGAACCGCAAATAATCGCAAATGCCGCGGCCGGAAAACGCGCCGTAAGTTCTTAGCCTCAGTTGTATGGGGTAGACTGAGTAGACTACTCTGTAGAGTTACAGTCAAAAACCTATATGGATTAATATCTATATTGGATTAAAGTTGGTTATTAATTTACGGCTGATAATAGTCATGCTGTTCTTTGATAAAGCTGAAGCGGTTCCCAAAGACTAAAACCCTATGAAATAAGACATGGTACCACATCGGCCAGTCTTCTTGACTTGCTAATTGCTTTCGAAGGAATAAACCAGCCACACATCGTTGTATGTAAACAAATGAATGTTCATTGAAGGTCGTGTGTGTGGCGTGCTATTGAAGAGATCTATAGCCAGCAGTGAAAAAGAAACAGCAATAAAAACGATTTTAAAGATATACGAGACTTCATTACTCAATAGTCTTAGTAGATAACAAGTTAGAATTTACACAAAGATCAACGTCGCCGTCGTAAGTTTATTTTGTGTGTATTGTAAACTATGCATTTACTGTCTGTGTTGTAAATAATTCGGTGTGACCACACAACACTACGATAAGATTTGTGTCGGTCTAACCTAAGCAAACACTTGTACCGTCGAGTTTGTTAAGTACTTTATTTACTTTGCAAGAATCAATTTATTACTGTAAATAATGTTAAAATGTGTTTCTATGTTATGTTTAATATACCTAGTAGTTAACATCCAATTTCCAAAATGCTTGCTTATAATAGAGGTATATTTTTTATCTTTATCCTGGACATAAAGATGAATGGGGAAATATGTGGTTTTGGTAAAAAAGAAAATTCTTAAATTAAATTAAAGATAGAATTAAAAAAATTAAAAGACTGCCTCGTTGGCCGAGTGGTCGCAAGTGCGACCGTTCAAGGGGTCTCGGGTTCGATTCCCGGGTCGGGCAAAGTATTACTGGATTATAAAGAAAAATCGAAAAATCGTAGCATGGAGTCCGGAAATGTGCCCGGTATATGGCAGTAAGCTCACCCCCTATTACATGGTACTCATAGTCATAACATTAATAGTGAAAAGTGGGTGCTACCTCTGTGTGCACCTCTGCCTACCCCTTCGGGGACAAAAGGCGTGATTTTATATTATGTTATGTAGTTTTTAAATAATGTGAGTGCGGCTTAAGTTGTAGTCTCCTCAATAATACATATTTGGTGGGAAAATATGAGCGATATTTACAAATCGAAAATAATAATATCTGTTATGGACTAACCATTTGGTGTAATTCAAACTCTGATCACTGTTAAATTCTACATGCTAGAAAACATAAGTATTTGTTTATGTTATAGTGAAAGTCCAAGAGTGCTTAGTCCATGTATTGAAAGTGATATCCATTCATCAGTTATACAGTGTTACGTGCAATAGAGGTAGAAAAACTGATATAATAGAAGTCATTGACCGGCTAAAAATATGGTCAGCAATGAAACCATGAAAACACGTGGCCTTTATTATCTTTAGTGGAACAGAACTGTATTAATTAATCAGATTGTAGGATATTTAGTTCATATATTGCTGCGTTGATTAAATAAACTATTTGCTAGTTCTGAAAAATACTTAGAAACTCAAGGATTTCAGAAGGCAGATTGATTCTAGCTAGTCTACAATGTACTGATTACTATGATTAATAGAGATAATTGACCTTGTCTTCATCAATGAATTTTGATTCACATACCTGTATCAAATCTACAAGGTAGACAATCATAGCCTAGCTTCACTGGCGGACAGACTGACAGACTATTATATCTATTTATATTAACTGTTGACGTTTCAAAAGTACCAAATTATAGCTTAATTGAAATAAATGCTTTTGAGTTTTGAGTTTGATAGGGCAAATATACATCGCAGTATTTGACTGACGATCACAGATAAATCATTTTCGTATTTTTTAAGCGAACAATGACTATAAGCACCACGAATAAGAACTGATATTTCAAAATCGCTAGAAAATGATTCAAGAAAGCAATTTTCTTAGCAATACCCTGTTAAAGGATCCTTAAACCAAATTTTAATTTCTTAAATCTAAAGCAAATAGTAATCTGGTATACGATTCAAGTATGGATGTGTATCCGACGACATTTTACAACCTCCCATCCGATCTCCCGTCGTTAACCTACATCCTAGAAATATTGGAGACTCGTGGAACTTAACCATTGATGTTTGTAAAACGGTGTCTATGAATGTAAGCGTTTATGGAATACTGGTCTTCCGTGTTCTGAAATAGAAGTATTTTATTTTAGGGTACGGCCGAAGTTTCTCGGATGAACACTAATTAGTGTTGCGTTACATAATCTGTTCTTGTATCTGGTGTATTAACATCATTTGTAAAATGTCCTGAGATGCATTTACAGACTTCTGCGTCAGACAGATAACATCCGGACCCTTAACGGTTTTTTTTTTCATAAGCCGATGAACGAGCAGACGGATCACCTGATGATAAGCAATCGGCGCCGCCCATAGACACCCGAAACACTAAGGCGTTACAAGTGCGTTACCGCCCTTTTGGGAATTGGGAATTTGTGGATTGTGGAGGATTCGGGGATTCAGGAGCCTAGGGAGGGGGGTAATCGGGCCTCCGGTAACCTCACTCATACTCAACGCAAGCGTTGTTTCACGTCGGTTTTCTGTGAGGCCGTGGTATCACTCCGGTCGAGCCGGCCCGTAGCATGGCTCTACCACACTTAAACCGGGTTACCGCGGCTCCGGCTCGTAATAGGAATAGGAACAGGGTGGTTTTTATTCAGGAGTCTGACATTCTCTCTCGCCTCAGCCTCAACCAGGCGAGATGGAGATGGATCATTGGATGATTTTTCCCCCTTAAAGAAGACACATAACATAACATAATAACTGACATAACAAAAAAAGGCATTTCCAAACCATACATGATTTCGGGCCTACACCAGACAGACATCGATGGCAGGTAAGATATTATATTTCATATATAATATTTGTATCGTGAATTATCACTAAGTAAATAGACGGATTTGTTTTCGGATATAAATTGATATGAAGTAATCCATGCGACGAATAAAGCTGTGTAATTTATGACTTGCGACTGTTCTGAGATGCGAAGTTTCAGAGTTCAGAGTAATTCGTGTTAAATCTTTAAGTAAAGAGTATCAAGTTTAAAATTCTCAGTAAGTACAAGCACATGCCTTAAAATTATGGTATACGGTAAAAATTTTCGTACATCCCTTTAAGTTAAAACCGAGTTAACTTTACATTACGTTATTCTGAACTTTGCAATTGCCATATTATGGTTAAAGTTGATTTCAGCATCTTCCGACTAGGAGTATATTCATGACTCTTTTAATCCCTTACGGTGTAGAAAGTTGTGTATCGCACACAAACTTTTAGCCAGTTATTTTATCAGTTTTATGTATGTAGGTACTTTAACCCGGTTTTACATCGTGCCTGAACCAATGAGGCAGTCCCACTCACATCTAAATAGATAAAATATCAATTGTCAATATTCCATACAACTTCATAAAACCGGAGGTAAGCGGCCTTTGTCGTGCAAAAACACAACCTACGCTTTTCATTTCATCTTTTGAAAAGTTGAAGAGCAAACAATGTTACAGGAGCTAAGAATTTAACTAAGTTTCATTATTATGAGTAGAAAAAGCGATTCTTAACGGTTACTAAGTGCTCGTCAAAATTATTTCAAAGGCAAGGCCTCCATCGGTTAGTTACAAAGGCTAAAATGCGTCACTTGGCTAGTTTAGCCTGGCATGCAAATCTGACGTTAAGCCGACAATGTTCACGCGATATAACTAATGCATCAACTTATTTAGAAATTGCACGTTACTGTAAGGTTATTTCATTTTAAGACTTATTAAAAAGAGTATTGTATTAAACAGAGCATAGTAAATATTTTTCCCCATAATGGACGATCACGACTGAACCTAAATTGAAACAAGTGATCGTTCAGTGAACAAAATTCGATTGCAATTTCACACAAACTCCTGTCAAACGCAGGGTTAACGCTCAGTTTTAGAGCACAGTTTAGTTCGGTATCCTATCAATTATATGGCAGAAATAGGAAGTGACCGACAAAAACATAGCATGAGGATGAAAATAGAGGGATGGAAGGGAAATATTAATGATACATTTGTCATTACATTACATTTAAAAGTTATACTATACATATTTAACGTAACTTTTGTTGGTGCTTGGCTTAGTCAAGTGCATTGTTCCCCAGGTCTGGCAAAGCATTATCAGTTTATTTTACGTCTCAGTAGTGGCACGGAGTCTGGATTTGTGGTCATGTGCATAGATGTTACATTTAATATGTGCTACTCTGCTATTTCCTTCACGAATAAAAGGCATTATGTTACATTATATTATCTGTAACAGCATAAAGAGTTAGAGTAGTATCATTTACAAATTATGAGCTACCGATTGGAGCCGTGCTGAGCATTTGGCAACGCTACTGAATCGATTTGATGCCCACGCTTAGCCGTCATGTCAAGGAAGTTTTACCAAACAGCGAGCCTATCGAATAAATGCCATTAGTTATAAGAACTAAATGTAGGTAAATCTTAATGTTTCTGTGATTCTTTTTTATGCTTTAGTAAATAAATCTTTAAATGTAAGTAGGCCTCAAAAGCTCGAACTTCAGATCATTTCGGTCAATAAGGAAGATGATCTCATTTCTAGATATTCAAGGATTTTTGGAAACCTTCAACATGCTGATGTTGTGTAAGTAATTAGGCTAATTTCGACAAGACACTCACGCCTCAAGGAGCCATCCGTCCACCACTGATGGGGCCAGTAGGGCTGATGCCCGATCCGGAGCCGTGAAGAAAGACTTGAACAGGTTGGCGAGGCTCCAGATCGAAGCAGAAATAGAAACGGGGTGGCTTTTACTCAGTAATAGTGAAAACAGCGAGCCTATCGAACAAATGCCATTAGTTATAAGAACTAAATGTAAGTAAATCTTAATGTTTCTGTCAATCCTTTTTGTGCTTTAGAAACTTAATTTTTAAATGTAAGCAGGCCTCAAAGGCTCAAAATACTTTTTTTTTTCGCTTCTTTGTCAAACGAATCTCCAAAGCGATTTTGTCGACTATACTGCCAGTGTCGAGGGCTCAAAAACTTTTTGATTTGAAGAAAGGGCTAAAAATAAACATTGACATTCAATAATGACAATAATTGATACGGACTCAGACCCAAAAGTTTAACAATCAGTTATCTATACTTGAAGTTTGACAATGAGAATTTTTCTTTACATTTCAGAGCAAAGATATGTGTTTATAGCAGTGATTACAACGACTCTTGAACTTCTGTACATTTCAAACACCTTTTTCTGAACTTCGAAACAATTAAGCTTTAAAGAAATCATTCTTAACATTACTATTGAAACTCCTTAACAAATGGAAGTAATAAACTGAACATCATCATGTTAAATTTACGATTATATGTATTTTAATTGAACAGTGCATTGTGTACTTTCGTGAGACGCTTATCGCATATTTTTTTCACAGTTCAATATATTATGTTCCAGTATTAATTTATTAGTTACTCTTTGTTTTCTACCAACAACTTATGTTGTCATCAGAATTACAGTATACCTCTAGTATTTACCTATATTTGCATTTTATTGACAGTATTTAAATAATTTATGTGGCTATAACCACTCTAAACTCTACATCAAATAAACACAAACACGTAAAATAACTACTTAATACAAGAAAGTACTATAATGGACAAGTAAATGTACATCTTAAACCAAACTACATAAAGATCAAATTCGAAACTGCAAATGCTCCCAAGTTAAAATAATATGAAATAGCTACACATTTAAACTTGTAGGTAATGTATGTCTATAAATATGTAAGTATTTACGTGCAAAACTTCCGAACTCCTGTGTCAAATTAGAGAAAATGAAAAGGTTTGCTTGAAAAACAGCAGCCGAAAAACTTGTGGAGCAACGAGATGTCGGGATCGCTAGTTAAACTATAACTACTACTTACAAAAATCCATCGATACATACATACCCAGATGACGATTCCATTTAACTATGAACCACAGATTAATAAACACATTAAAAACTACTTTCAAACGCACTAATTTAGTCTCATCGGGCCATATTTTTATGGCGTAAAAAACGGACAAGAGGGCTCTTTGACGCGTCGGATCGAGAGATTAACTGGTGCACATGTCCTGTCCTCCTCTGAGGCAGTCTGTTATTAATTGGAGGATCACGACCTCTGGCTGGGGACTGGTTTAGTCTATCGCGAGCTATTAGGGATAACGAACCAGCTAGGTACTGTGATTTTATGAAACATTTATTTTCGATTAATATTAAAGTGGTATCGAAAAGCTATTTATGGTATTTTGCATAACAAAAACGGTTTTTATATGTGGGCTATACATATTCGGTGTCATAATCATGACGTACATTTGTTAACAAATTGACATATTATGTCAGATTAGAAATATAAAGAAAGTCACAGATGGTGAAGGAAAACATCGTGAGGAAATCTTAACTTGCAATTTCTAATCATAAGTTTATTCTCTGACTAGCTACTTCCACGCGGTTTTACACGCTTTGCTCGACACCTATTGATCATAGCGAATAGCTAATCTGCCTTGAGCAAGCTGGCGATTAATACTCATTCTTTCTCTGTGTTGAAAGAGGCCTTTGCTCAGCAGTGGTTCAACTGGTCCTTTGTGGGCTGATGATGTGTTAATTTTTATTTTGTATTAGTATCGAAGGGTGACACGAGAAGTCGCTCATTTAACTACTGCCTATTGTATCTTACACAAGGCAGATAAAAGATTTAGGAAGTGAACACCAAAATAGAGATAACAGAGGTCAAAAGGATGACGATAATGAATAACTTTTCAACCGAATTTATGTTCCAAAGGCCGATATAGACTCAAATAATAGTTTCTTTGACAAAAACGGTTTAATGATATTTCAGATCAATTCGGTTAATGAGGAAGGTTATCACATTTCTGGATATTCAAGAATTTTTGGAGACCTTCGACACGCTTATATTGTGTAAGTAATTAGGCCAATTTCGACAAGACACTCACGCTTTTTGCCTAACCTATTATTGGAAGCAAGTATAACAGCTCACACATAGGACCCACTTTGGCGACTGGGCTTCTCCCAGTTGTACGGTCTCTTTTTGTGCCGTTAGGGTTAATTCATTCTATCTCCTGCAGTAATTCACTGAGGGAAGTGGTAACTATAGTTTTTTTTCTCTCCTCTTATGATTAACTTCGTTGCGCGAACGAAGACTATTATTCATGTCTCTGTGACGCGCCGGACTTAAGTGTTCCGGTGGTTTCATGGTTGTATCTACTGTAAATCCTGACCCACAAAAGTTGCAGCGGTTTTGGGGCTGTGGCAGGTTTATACCAGTAAAAAAAAGACAAAAAAAAGTAAAAAAAGATGCCTCAAAGAGCCATCCGACAGCGGCACGGCAGCGAGGTCTAGCTCGAAGCAGGAATAGGAACGGTGTGGTGTTCAGTGTGTAAGAGTGACACTCCCTCTCAGCTCACCCAAGGAGGAATTATTGGGTGATTTACCCTCTTTAAAAAAGTGTTGTACAGCCAAAGTATTAAGTGTTGTACAACATACTAGTTCCTGTACTTCCTGTGTCTCATCAGACATCGTCACATCAACGGTCTATAAGTGCCTAATATTGACCAAAGGTCTCTTCTCACGTGAAGAAGACGGCGATTTCAAACTTATAATTAGAATAATTTAATTTTGAACATTCATGGAACACATGAACTATAGTGGAGTCAAGTGAATTTAAATAAGAATACACACCACATACTAAAACGTAATTGGGCAATGGACCGTCACGGGCTTTGATGACGATGATGAATTTATTAAAATGTTAATTTTGCTACTACAGTTTAATATAACCAACGTTATAAGCTCTTTATGAATGCAGAATAAACAATGATATTCTAGGTAACAGTCACAGTTATCGATAACGCGCCGATAACTTAGTGGGGAAACAATTATCAACGTTCCATATCAATACACGCACAATTAAACTTGTGATAAACTTAAAACGTTAAGAGTTAATGTCGATAATATTTCTCTTTACAATAGTAGCAAAACTGCAGTTATTTTCGCACATGGTTTCTATGACAGCATAACATCACGCCTTTTATCCCCGATGAGGTAGATTGCCACTGTCCAATGTAACACCCACGTGTCACTATTTATGTTACGAGTAATAGGGGGTGAGCCTATTGCCAAATACCGGGCACAATTCCAGACTTCGTACTGCTACTGGATCTTTTTAATCCCAGTAATACTTTGTCAACGGGGCAGCCAATAATTTTTGAAAAGATTATTATTATTTGAAAAAGTGTTAATACTAGTAGGATAGGACAAACACAAGGACGTATAAAATATTGTTTATATGTGATACTTTAAGCAGCACATTTTTGTGATAATAACTGAAAAGTAGGAGTCCTCTAAATTGACAACATCATCATCAACAGACTGAGACAATCCACAGATGTACAATATTTTAAAATTGTCATACCACACCTATCATCGTAGCATCGATATTGCTGTAAAAGTAAAAGGCTCCCATTAAAATAATGGCCGCTCCAATAGATCCATAATAATTTCGAACAAACTTTATGGACTTTAACAATTTCAACTCAGTAAAAACGGTGAAAGTAAAAATTAATTCAGAGCTTCGATGGACTCTTGTCCATTTTCACAATTGTTAAACAAACAAAATTCTTTAACTATGTGAACAGATATCATCCACAGCTCGTAAGTCGTGATCTACTGGACTATGAGCCATTACCCTAATCTCTAAGCTTTTTTTTTGAGGGGTGAAATCATCCAATGACTTCTCCCGCCTTGGGTTAGGCGAGAGGGAGTGTCAAACTTTTACTGACTAAAAACCACCCTGTCCTTACTCCTGCACTTCTATCCGGAGCCCCGGCAACCCGTTAGGCCTTCCGCGGTTCCGTATCGGGCATCAGCTCATCTGGTCCCATATATGGTGCTCTGCTTGGAGATTTAATCGCAATTTAAATGGTTTGTTAGAGTCCTGCTAAGCTAAAGATCGAAATGAACTCGGTTGTAACGTAATCCGCCATCCCATTGGTTGTGAGAATCATCTCGACCAATGACGGGCGAGAAAGCGATCGAGCTCAATTTCAAAGATCGAATTGACAGTTACAGCTTAGCCTAGCTACCTACCTAGCTAGCTACTCGCAAGAAAAACACGAACATGATTGTCAAATAAATAGTGTTAGTTCTAAAATAGACTAATTCCAGAGGTATGTGCAGTACATAAAGTACATTGCACATGGCGTGCTCGCTCGCCATACCTTATAAAACACGTAAAGTTTACCATTTCCTACGGTTGTCTCTAACTAGAACTGAGATAAGAAACTAACTCGCCTCACTTGTTTTAGGGACAAGTTATTGCTTAACATTATTTCTAGGAAATCAAGTTTATTTGCTTAAATTGTTTTGTGGTCTTCACAAATTAAACTGCAAAGTGCCTTTTCCAACTTGCATTGAAGACAGTCTTTGTAGCCAATTAGTACAAGAAAAGGTCCTCAAAATTTTCCATCCCGCCACGTGAAAAGGGTACACAAGAACCTTGAACACTTTTGTTTCCATAAACACAAACACCCTTTGAAGTTTGAAACAAAATTAATAAGTCTTCGCAACCTTGTTGAGAAACTTCGCAACTTCGCTTCGTAGTACAAAATCCTTTGTATTGACACATCGATCAGCAAGTACATAAATAATTAATGTGAGAGAACACTGCTTGGAAACCGGGTGGCTACTAATGATCCGTTCTTGACCTTTCTACGGTCGAAGTTTCTACTAGCAAGTATAAGGACCTAGTAACACGATACACCAACTTTTCTATTGTTTGACGAAACAAAAGTAAGTGAAGACTTAGTTAAACGTTCCATTAACATACCGGTTTAAAACTTTTTGTTTTGCACGAACCTATTTACGTAATACTACCTTTAAAAGATTTGCGATTGAGTTTCTTGGTCCTTCTTCATATGAATCTAAGTCTTTAATGGACTGCCTGATGGATTTTGCCCTATCATCATTATTTTTACCAACCACAAGACGTCGACTGGTGAACATAGGCATTACTCAATGCGTTCTAGGGCCTCGAATGAAATCCTTTGACTGTAGCCACAATGCGTTTTTCATGTTTAATGTCTTGATTGTATTTTTATTGAGTCTGTATGAGCTGATGACGTATAGGTTTCAACACGTCATACATTCGCTGTTAAAGAACTAAATAAGGTTTTAGAGGCTTATAATTTTACATATAAGGGAGATCGTTTGAAGACTAGTTTGGGGTGTGATTGCACAAAGATAATTGTATTTCGTAATTATCATAATCCAAAATGTTTGTGAGTAATACAGTGATGTGGAGACATGGATTCAAACTTCGAACCTAAAGATCCTTTTTCATCGGCAGAAAATGAGAATGTTAAATGAAACATTCTGATTTTGGACCAATGTTCACCGACGCCACAACTCATTTAACTATCCTTATGTGACTATTTTTGTTAAGACATTTTGAACCTTATGTTACGACATTACAACACATAGTAAACTCTGTTGAAAAATTCTTACGGAGTATAGCTGAGCATGCTGGTATCTTCATATGTATACAGATTTCCTATAAATTGATTATGACTCATTTAGTTACAAGAAGTCCTACTGATACAAAGTGTCATTATTACTAAGAAAAACCAAATGACTGTATTTATACATACAATGTATTGTGTAGTAGGAATCTTAAAATTAGCTGAAACGCTCCCATTGTCCCTTGATGGGGCAACTAAATTTGTTTTTGTAGCGTAATATAAGTAGACGAAAAATACTTCAAGTGTGTGAGAGCCATGCTCTGGCTCGACCGGAGTGAATTTTTTTAAGGTGGCAAAATCATCGAATGTCTTCTCCCGCCTGGGTGAGGATCATATTTCATCATATCATGACCTTACAGAAAAACGGCGTGAAACAACGCTTACAATGTGTTTCATCGTGCGAGTGAGGTTACCGGAGGCCCAATTACCCCCAATCCCCAAATCCCCTACAATTCTCAAATTTCTAGCCCCCAAAAATTCGGCAATGCACTTGTAATGCCTTAGGTGTTTCGGGTGTCTATGGGCGGTGCCCATTGTTTACCGGCTTATACCCATAACCACATCAAGATTTTTTGATGATCTGTTCTTTCAGGTAGCCAATTGTAATAGCTATAGAACAGAATTCTTTTAAACCACACGACACGGCTTTCTTTAATGCTCTAAAGAAAGCCGTGTCCTACATGGCCATTTTACTTTCTTGAATTCTAGAGCAAAACGGTATTCCGGTGAATGGTAAATAAATACAGTGCAGTACGCTATGTTGCACATTACAAACGTGAAGTATTCTAGGTCTAAGTTATCTCGGGCATTCAAATACTTTAATAATTTTAATCATGCCTTTTTACGAAATATTTTCTGTAGGTATGTCTAATTACTATCATCATTTTTATATTATTGGAAACTGAAAGTTTCTTGAATGCTATTCGTGACCGAAAAAGCCATTTTTCTCGCCTTAGGGGAGGCAAAAAGAAGTGTCAGACTCTTAATAACTGAAAACCAACTCGTTCCACTCCAGCTTTGAACCGGAGTCCCGGTAACCCTTGCGGTTGTACGCAACCCCGGGACCCAAGAACCCAAACTCGGCAATTACGCTTGTAAGCACTTAACCCACAAATAAAACAATAAAGTAAATGACAATAATATAAAGTGTTGTAAGGTTTTGTTTGGACATAAGAAACATAATGTCGCAAGAATGCACGCTAGAATAAATTAAGTCGCAAGGACTGATCCCGCCGCGATACATAATTTCGTTTACTTTGTGCGGTGAAAATTGGTGTCGGTCTTGAATACTAATTTTTGTAAAAGGCTGATTGGATACAAGAGAAAACAAGGATGTTAGAAGATCCTAGGACCAATTTCCTAGACCATTTGAGAAATACGATATTGAGAGTCAGGTATGAGTAATGAAATAATGAACCTTAGATTCATAAGCTAAACAAAACGTTTAGAAGATCGTTATCCATTATTCACATACAAGATAGGCCAGTCCAGTTAGCTCAGGTGACAAAGGACTGTGAGAAAAAGACCTTCGAACTGTATATTCGCCAATGAATATCCTGATCCCTGTGCTTGTTTGATAACTATCAAGAACATCAACTCCACCCTTTGGTAGATGGGTTTGAGATCGGAGTATAAAAGGTGCAGGTTTATCAGAGAGTGTCATCAGTCGCGAAAGAGTAGGACTCATTTAAATAGTTTCGAGCATTTTAAACATTTATTTTATCTCTGCCACCTAATGGTAATATAAATATGGACAAACAAAGAGATCAAACATACAAGATCCAACCCAGGACTAACTAAGAAGATTGGACAAAGAAGATCTTCTTAGTATGCTTTTAAAGAGCAAAAGAGATCCTTTATTGTTTGCGAAAAGTTTCACCTCATTCGCAAAAAAATCGACTTAGTTATCAGTTGACATGATTATAACAAAACGTGGGTATATCGATTAGTTAACGGTGTTATCGATAACTCATAGCGAGATAGGACGCGACACTAACTGAAATGAAGTACGGATAATACCGGTAACTGGGACCCGTCAGTTGTAAAATCGAAAGTGACGTTATCAACCTGTGTTTTATAAAGTCACGTCACAATGCCAGAGGATAACATATTGTGCTATATTGACCATGTCATCAGGCTTGTTATAGTTAGAACAGGACACATTGGAAACAAATCCCGAACCCCAATTGCAAGGACAATGACAAATTATTTTGGTAGCGAAATCAAATGATAATCATTATTGAATAGGGCAATCAAATCTATCCCTCTCAAAATCAACACTGATGTCCTGTCCGATTACTAAACTAAATACGTCACGCAGAAACAGACATGACTTCTAAACAAAAAGTTTTACTTTTAAAGATATTTTTTGGTGTTGTGTATAACCAGCTTTACTAAAAAGGCGAGCGAAATAATCATAAACATATTTATGAGCTTATTAGTTGTTTTCGCACGACCGCTAGCGACTAAATTATGGAAACATCGGTGTTTTATTTATACTGTTTTTACGCTCAAGAAAAATTACGTACGATTTTCTTTGTTTCAATGAACGACACGTTTCCTTATTACGTTTATAAACTGTTATAATTACCGCGAATATTTCGAACGTGCATTTTAAATGTGCGAAGTATGTTTTTACCTTTTTCGGAGTCATGGTTATGTTGATTTTTTTCTTCATTCTTTCATTAACGTGTTTCGAATTATTATCACTAAAACCTCATTATAGGTTTCACACAATGACGCACGATATCCACACATGCATTACACTACCGCATCCTTCCAAGGCTTAACAGAGACTGCCTTTGCAACTTGTCTCTAAAAGAACACTGCTCTAAAAAGGCGGGAATTCCTCGCCAATATATTTTGAACTCTGATGTACGAGGAGCATTGCAATTCACTGGGGCCGCAAATAAAATGGTCGCATCAATTTTATCAGTTATTTTTAAATCCGTTATAAAGTTGTAATCTTAGTGTGGCTCGCTATCAGCAGCTGTTAATGACCAAGTGATTTCTCTTTGTTTACTTTCTACGATAGCGAGCTTAGATGTAGAAAAGGACAAATAATGAGCTGCAGTCTTTTGTCATACGAATAAAAGATAATTATGGCTTAAATTGAAATAAATTAGGAGATAAGGTGGAAAAATATGTTTTATAAAGAAATTACATTTTTTCCACTTCAATACAGCCGCGCTGAGCATTTTGTCCAAAAAATCGCAACATTATTTTGTGTTCTCTTGACGTGTGTATTTTATATTCAGCACTTAATATTTTCAACCATTTTCTTTTTGAAATAAGTTTCAAAGTTCTACTGCTTAACAGGTATTATTTAAAACTAAGATAAGACGTAAATGTACTTCCTTATTCTAAATTAATCACTTGATTTCACTAAATATGGCGTAATGATTTATATTTTAATACTCGAGTCTTAATTTCGATAATCCTGTGTTTAAAAATAATCCTTACAGGCAGTAGACACTGCCTTAATAGACATTGATATCGTCTTTTTTGATAACCGTAAATATAGTTTTATGTTTATCAAAAACTGGTAAGTAACTTTTATTATTTTAAAAATGTTATCCTCATATTGGTACAATGTACAGTAAAGTATATGGTGTAGAATAAAGTATTTAATTTTTTTATCGACAACACTTCACTAGAATGGCATTGAAATGATATGAAGTTGATTGTCTTTAGTAAACTAATAGTAGCTTTATGGTTTGTTCTTAATAAACTATAAAGGCTAACTTTTAAACTATTCAAAAGTTAGTCTTTATAGTGTTATTTGTGTGAATACAATTTTTATTTAAACTGTCAAACACCAATCGATCACCGGTGACCGCAACCTATTGTTCTATAATTGTGTCTATAATGATGGTACTCGACGAGTTAACAGTATAAACTGTTTTAACAGTATTAACTCGTCGAGTACCGGTTTTGCAGACACAATTATAGAACAATAGGTTGCGGTCACCGGTGACCGCTTGGTATTTGACAGTTTAACTGTTGTGTATTAACACAAAATAATATTGGTAATTAAAAATGAAGGTAATTTTAAAATGACTTGCACACTGCAAAAAACTGTTGATCTGGAAATTGGATGTTACATATTCTGATAATTCGAAATGTGGCAATTTTAGAGAAAATCAAAGATTTTGTATGCTTACCACATAATATAAAAAATCAATGCATATTGTACAGATATTTGTATCTACTCTCACTCTCTTATCAGAAGAAATAAGTCAATATACTATATGTTTACTATTAAACCAAAGATACTGTTTATTTATTATTGCACTTACGAGTATCAATAAATAAATCAACTGGCAAACTACACACAAAACATTACAAATAACATGATGCTGATTAAGACACAGTAAATAAAAAACAAACCACAAAAATATTGCATATAACCAACAAAATGGGTGCACAAAAAACGGACAGTGCACGGAAATAATAAAAGTGCTAACTACGTAAATGATGTTGATCTTACTAAATTTTGGCTATCGTAAGACTCCTCCTGAGGGACAGTTATGTCTATGAGGGGGGCTCTGTCTCCTGTGTTCTGCGCCCTCTCCTCCGTCCTCCGTTCGGAACGGACACGGCACGCGTCACATCTCTTCATCTCTACACATACTTCTTAACTGTGGACTGTCAATAAAGTCCTTCAGTATTAAACTTTAACCATCAAGCTTTTTAATTCTTCAATTTTCTTATTAGACACAAACATTTTTGTAACACTTAATAGCACCTATATTATAGTATGTTGTCTATTATGCCAATTTTTTCACATCATATTTAAAAAGGAAACTGCAAATAAAACTATAAAATAATTTTCTGGTGGTAGTTGTGAACTAAAAGAGATAGGAGAGTAGTAAACAAATTAAATACCTCATTATCACTATCAATAAGAGAGGTCTCCTCCATGACATCAAAACATTAAAAATAAACTAAACTACACAACTTTTGTGTGCATAAATACTAAAACTGCTCAATTCATAACAGTGTCCAGCCATCTGTACTGACGGCATGATCACGTATTAACAACTGTGAACATTATTGGATGAAAAGATTATCTATAAATCAGGCATAAAGAAAATATCATTGTATGCAAATCAAACGTTCGACCATTAGCGAAAAGAATGACGGTAACACTCATTTACAACGAACTCATACTCGAGAGCATGTGACCTGAACCACTACATCTAAATACCAATACAAAATAATTAAAAATCTTGCCACTTACTACTGTTATTTGGCTTCTGTGGTATGCAAACGTATTCCATAGAATTTAGACACCGAATCAAATAAAAACCTCCATTGTCCGAACAGTGTCACTGAACACTTTAAATAATAATCTTAATTACGTGAAAAGATACAAGTTATATGTTAAAATTAGATAAAACGAACAATAACCCCAATGTGCTTTGCTTACTTTTGACAAATTTGACATTTATTCTAAACATAGACTAACAAGAAAGTTTTTTCTATTTACGTCAACATTTGGATAATGACTTTATTGGCCTTTTTGATCTCACACTTTCGTTCAAAAACAGGAAATCATATCAGAATAGCTGGCAACATTAATTAAAAAAAGTTCTACACGTCATCTCGGTGTGTTGGCTGTCAGATTTGCAGATTGTAATTAATTGATGAAAACTGAAAAGTAATACACTAAATCAAAATGGTAATTCTTGTTACAGTGTTTGTGATATAAAATAAATCTACTTTAGTGCTTGTATTGATTTAAATAGTGCAAGAGCTATGTGATTTTTCTGTAAAAGTACTCGTAAGTTCATCCGGCTTATGTTTATAGTTTTCAGTGGTGTTTTTTTGTAATTGCAGGTGCTTATAGCGGCTACAGTATGTACAAAGTCAGGAAAAGGTAATTAACTTTATATTTGACAAACGAAATATAAAATAAATACGTGAAACTTATAAGAAAAGTGTATAAAATATTAACGTAATTTTCAGCATTGGTGTCACGTCAATTCGTGGAGATGACGAAGGCACGCATCGAAGGATTGCTGGCTGCCTTCCCCAAGCTCATGACTGGAGGTAGACAGCACACCTTCGTGGAAACTGAGTCTGTCAGGTAAAGATAAACTTTAATTTTTGTGTTCAATTCTTGTGATGTAAGGTTCTATAAAAGTATGAAATCATCGTCTTGTCTTGTCCTCTTATTGTTATACATAACATATACATAACATCACACCTTTTATCCCTGTAGGGGTAGGCATAGGTGTACATTATGCCACTGTACAATGTAACACCCACTTTTCACTATTTATGTTATAAGTGCCATGTAATAGGGGGAGAGCCATATACCAGGCACAATTCCAGACTCCATGCTGCTACTGATAATTTTTTTAAAACTCAGTAATACTTTGCCTGACTTGACTACTAATGACGGCCAACTATGCAGTCATAATTAAGATTCAATCTTATTGGAAGATATAATATTAATTTGTAGTTGTATATAACTTGTGACTTGTAAGACAATAAAATGTTTCTAATAAGAAATAGTACAATTACCAATAATCATAAATTAAAACATCATTCCTCCATTCATCCTAAACAATTACTTCAAATGAAGTATAAGATATAATATTTTATGAAAATAAATGGATTAAATTAGTGTATAATATTGCAGGTATGTGTACCAACCACTGGACAAGCTGTACATGCTGCTCATCACCACTAAAGCCAGTAATATCCTCGAGGATTTAGAGACTTTGCGCTTGTTCAGTAGAGTGGTGAGTTCGGTCTCCTGGCTCTAAGCTACCTCCCTACCAATTTTCAGCCAAATCTATTCTGCCGTTCTTGAGTTATAAGTTGTGTAACTAACATGACTTTCTTTTATATATATAGATAAATAAATAAATATAAATAACTTTATTACATACCAGCTGTTGCCCGCAACTTCATGGGCATAGAATATGAATTTAAGAATATTGTTTTTTATTTGTTTCAATTTTGGTATGTGTATCATATCTATGTTACTCCTTAGTACATCACCTACCTGCCAATAAAAGTCTTGCAAAATCGGTCCAGCCATTCCAGAGATTAGCCATTACAAACAGACAAACAGATAAAAATTTTAAAACAGTTATTTTGGTATGTGTATCATATGTATATTCATATGCTATTCATATGCACCTAGTAAAAAGCGATTATATTATAAACAGACACTCTAATTTTATGTATCTCTATAGATAACAGATATAGTTTCTAATATCAACATTAAAAATACAGGTCCCAGAATACTGCACTCAGCTGACAGAGGCTGAGGTACTGAACCAGGCTTTCAACCTGCTGTTTGCATTCGACGAGATTGTGGCTCTCGGCTACAGGGAGAGTGTCAACTTGGCACAGGTTTGTTCAAAATAATAATATTAATAAGTATGTGTCCGACCCAGTTCTGGAAAATGACCATATCACATTGTACTGGAACCGGTCTATCATCACTGACAGGACTATTATAGCCAATAAACCTGATATAGTGGTGATAGACCGACAAGTACGCCGCACGATGATAATCGATATCACTATTCCTCATGAGAGCCTCGTGAAAGCTGAAAAAGATAAACAAATCAAATATCTTGGAGGTTTCTGTCTCTGGAGCCCTAACCACCAGTAGCTTGGACCATGCTCCCGCTACTGGTCGGCTCCTATTTCTTATATTTTTAAATATTATTTTTTATTTTTTTTGTAAGTAGTATTTAAAAATGTAATTTATAGAGAATTTTAAATAAATATATGGGAATAATATTAATAATAATATTTTTTACATATGTTCCTAGTTTACATATTTTTGCCTTGGTGCATTAAGCCTGGTGCCAAATACATTATATTTTGTTTCTCTCTTTCTTGTTAATTACATAATGGTTCTTGTGAAAAACTATTAATCTTTTCTTTTTTTATGTGATAAGCCTGTAAACGAGCAGACGGATCACCTAGTGGTAATGTTGGCTTTACAAGTGCGGCCGTTCTATTAAAAATTGGGATTTTGAGGATTGTGGGAGGTTCGGGAATTAGGGAGACTGGGGAAAGGAGGGTAATTGAGCCTCTGGGTGAGGTTCACACGACAAAATCATATGTCTGTTATATTAATACTTTCTGCAATCAGGTCCGGTCGTTTGTGGAGATGGACTCTCATGAAGAGAAGATTTACCAAGCTGTGCGTCAGGTAAGTTCAATCGCAATATTCTTTAAATTAAACATTAAGTAATTAATTCGTAATTACTGAACCTGTGTAAAAATATAATGTTAATTACAATTATTCATGTTCAAAAGATTCTTATAAGTTTATCAAACCATATCAAAGGTGCTGTGTGCTTTAATCGACTTTAAAAATAAGAGGTATGTGACTCTAATCAGCCAATGTATTTCCTCCGCCTAGACCCAAGAGCGCGAGGCCGCCAACCGTATGCGTGAGCGTGCCAAAGAGTTGCAGCGAGAGAGGTTGGAGGCAGCCAAAAGGGGCGTGCCCACACGCAGTCAGATGTCCTTCGGTAAGTTAATTTTTTTTGTAATTTAAATCCTGAATCCGATATATTGTTGGCCATATCTCCGTGGTGATGTCATGTAAATGACATCACATCAATTACATCTAACGACTGAATTTAATAGCCGACCATAATCCAAAACCTCTGGGGGCGATATAAGTTTATTACAGAAAATCCATACAAGTAATGTCAAAAATCGATCTTGAACCAATGAGTTTGGTTTAAGGTAGATAATTTCAGCCGTAAAGCGGTCACCGTGTGTCATTGACCTTTTTAATAGTGTGGTTGATTGAATGTATTGAACAGTCAAGAGATACAAGTAACTACGGCTTTCTACCGAACCAGCTATGAAATATTCATATAACATAACATCACGACTTTTATCCCCGAAGGGGTAGGCAGAGGTGCACATCACGGCACTTAATGCACTGTACAATGTAACACCCACTTTTCGCTATTTATGTTATAAGTCCCGTGTAATAGGGGGTGAAGCTATTGCCCAGCCCAGAAGTTTACTTTTCCCGACCCGGGAATAGAACCCGAGACCCCTTGCCCGACAGCGTACTTGCGACCACTCGGCCAAGAAGCCAGTAAGTAGCAGTAGTAAGTAGCAGGCAGTATAAAAATATTCATATAATTTGTTGTCACAGGAAGCAATTACAGCAGCTCCAACATGTCGTCGTCTGCGTCCGCTGAGCCTATCGCTGAGAAGATTCCTACTACGCCTGCGCGCGAAACGTAAGTTGTTATTGTCTATTTATAAATCGCATCACAATTTCTCGCGCTGTTTTAGAGAACTAAGCATACACGGGGATGGACAGTCGACAGCGACTTTTTTGTGGGATAAACCAACAAACGTGCAGACGGAACACCGGTAAGCAATCGGTACCCGGTATCCGCAACACTAGAAGAGATACAAGTGCGTTGCCGGCCTTTAGTCGGTTTAGGATTTGATAAATTGAGGGATGGCGAACCATTGGCACGCGTACCATTGATACTACCACAACACAATATTTTGAGCACATCATTGTTCATCATCAGATGACTAAATCTGTCCTACATCGAATTTTTTTCATATATGAATACCATTGAAGATTCAGTTACACAAATGATTCCAGTTCAGCATGAATTCTGTTTACCGAACAACTAAAAATAATTAATTATTATTTTGATGGTACTACTCAAAAACTAATTCTTTAGAAAAACGGCACGTTGTAACGTAAAGGTTCGCCATCTCTGCCTTATAGTATAGTACTTACATACATAGCGCCCCATGTGGGTATGCAAAGGCTATGGAACGCCAATTGTTACTATCATTACATATCTCTTTAGTAGCTTCATCAACAGTCATCAATCTTTTCATGTCATCAATTTTCGGTTAAGAAAGGATGAATGAAAGTAGAGTAACGAAAGAAGTATACAGAGCGGATATGAACGGGGCTGTCGATAGAGGGCGCCCTAGACGGACATATATTGACCTTAGAGTATAGTGTAATGTGATATATTTTCAGTAGCCGGCCGGCGGGTCGGTCGGCCATGAAGCTGGGGTCGCGCGGCACGGACACGGAGTCGTTCGTGTCGCGCCTGCGCAGCGAGGGCGACGCCGTGTCCGCGGTCGCCGCGCCCTCCGCCAAGACTGACGTCGCCAAACCACCGCCGCCTGACCATAAGGAGTAAGTTTTTCACACATTTTTTATATCATAATTATCATGAGACGTACTAAATTAATTAGTATATAAACTCGACGAGTGTATGAGCCCCCAGTATGACTTGAAACTAGTCGAGTACTTCGACGAACAGTTCCGTGAACAATTATGTCACTAAACAACAAAAAAGGGCTTGTACGACTTTGTTTTACGTTTAAAGTAATCGAAACGAAACCGGCGCTTTGATTGGTTGGTTCATTGGAGCCGCCCAATCAGAGCATCGAACGCGTGCATCTTCATTATAATAATTAAGTACCGATTTTTCAATCAAACAAGAAAGAATTAACTTAATATTGACATTTGACCGTTATTAGTATGGAAGAATTGTCAAATATTTAAAGTTACTCCTCAGTCATAATTTATCTGGCGTTGGAAAAAACAGCAACAAGTACGAACGAAGTAACAAACTTGTTCCCCATTGTTCCAGTGTTCACTTACGGTTTGAGGAGCGTCTCACTCTGGTGGCTGGCAGAGACGGTGACGTACAGAACTTTGAACTTAGCGGTGAGTGTCCTTGCACAGTATTGCCATTGCAAAAATAAAAACATATTGGGTAAATTTTATCAACAATGATATTATTGTTTTATATTAGATTTTTTGCGGAAATAAGTGAATGGGTAATGCGGGTTCGATGTGTACTTGCTTTGTAGGAATATGTATGTAACCAAGGTAAGAAGTAAGTATACATATAGGGACAGTATTAAAATGAAATGAAGTATTTGACGTTAAATGTGTGTTGTCGTCAGGTCTGCTAACGCTGCGCATCAGCAACGAGCAGTACGCGCGCATACACGTCCACGTCGACAACCAGGACCCGAGGCCGCTGCAGCTACAGGTATACTCATTCATTAACCGACTTTAAAAAAGTAGGTTCTTATTTTGACCTTTATGTATGTATGTGTTTGTACACGATTATCTCGCGTTTGGCTGAACCGATTTCGATCCGGTTTTCAAAAAAATTTTTTTTTACACTCAGGCGAAGGTTTTAATTTATTAATTAACCGACTTCGAAAAAAGAGGTAGTTGATAGAACTTAGAAATCGGCCATAGCAAACGATTTTATTTTCCGCTCACTACACGAATGAATTTGTCACTGTTGACTATTTATTTTAGATTTTGAAGTGGTCCTATGTTCGCTAGTCCACCTAATTATGTGTAAACACCAGCGTTTGTCCGCGGCTTTGCCCACGTTCCTGTGGGATAAAAAGCCTATGTGTTATTCGAGACCATAATCTAGCCCTGTTCCAATTTTTTACCCGATCCCTTCAGCCGTTTTGACGTGTAAAGTCACAAACCTTGTCGCGGAAAACCTAACGGGTAACCGGGGCTCCGACTCGACGTGCAGGAGAAGGAACGGGGTGGTTTTTAGTCAGTAAGAGTCTGACACTCCCTCCAGCCTCACCTAGGCGGGAGCAGTCATTCGATGATTTTCCTCCCTTAAAAAAAAAAAAAACAAAAAAGTCACAAACCTTCGCATTTATAATATTACTAAGACTAACGCTGAAATACTCAAACGCCACTCAAATTGAACTCGCGCTTAAATATGTATAGTTCTTTCGCTACGAATTGTTTGTAAAATGTAAAATGACAGACATGACACGATATTTAAGTACGACTTCAAATAAAAATTAGTCATCTACCCAGCAGCTGTAACCAAATGACAAGCGCTTGTCTACTTGTATAATAGAAAACCAAATTATATGGGATTGACGTAAATTTTGACAGTTGTCAGTGTCATTCCACTACATTTAGTTTTCTACTCTCTCCGTAGACAAGCGCTACGTGGCGTTTGGCTAAAGGCAGATGACTAATTTTTATTTTAATGTCCGTCTGGTAGATTATTTAAAAACATTAGACACGTATTTTTTATTTTCTTACTGAAACGAATACTTTTGACGATATATTGATTTGAAATATTGCATGACGTCACTTTTGAGTACGATTTATACTAAAAATGACGTCCCACTCCGCAACTTTGATTCGTTTTTTAAAATATTGTTTTCTTATACGACCAAATAAAAAAAATATGTGTCTTATATTTCTTCATTACCGAACTGACGGTATAATTAGATTTTTAATTGGCATACCCTGTTATCATCCCTATTGAGTAGCCTTTCAGTATTCAGTCGTAACACTAAGATTTTGTGGGTAGACCCACCCTAACGTGGACAAGGAGGCATTCCGCGCCAACGGAGTGATCGGCCTGAAGCAGTCGCAGCGCGCCTTCCCGCTGCACAGCGACGTCGGCGTACTCAAGTGGAGGCTCAATGCTAACGACGACAAGCTCGCACCGCTCTCCGGTAAGTTAAACAGGCTAGGTGGGTTCCGGAACTGCGGGCAACTTATGGCCAATTTTTCAATGCTCAGATAAATTTTAACTGACGAATAACTTTGAATATGTAACAACTCTTCCATATTCCATACTAATAACTGGGTCGCGGAGAACCTAACGGGTAACCGGGGCTCCGGCTCGACGTGCAGGAGAAGGAACGGATTGGTTTTTAGTCAGTAAGAGTCTGACACTCCCGCCCGCCTCACCTAGGCAGGAGCAGTCATTCAATGATTTTCCCCCATTAAAAAAACAATACTAATAACTGTCAAATGTAAATTTTATTCTATAGTTAATTTTTAACTGTTGAAATGTGGCCCTTTATGGGTTACCGCCTACCGGGGCTCCAGTTCAAAGCAGGAGTAGGAACGGGGTGGTTTTTAGTCACTAAGAGTCTGATACTCCCACTCACGCAAGGTGGGCGAAGTCATTGGATGATCCCCCTTGCCGTAAAAAAGGTTGAGTGCTTCAACGTAGATTTTATGGCATAGGGCGGCAACCTGATGGTAAGCAATCAGCACCACTCATGAACACACGTAACACTAGAGGGGTTGGTTATGAGTGCGTCGCTGACCTTTTAAGGGTTGCAGATTTGAGGATTTGGGATTAGGGAGGGGAGCAATTGGATTTCCGGTGTTAACCTCACTCACACGACGAATCAAAAGTCGAACGTTGCTTCACATAGGGTTTCTGTGTGGTTAGTGAAATTTAAGTATTTTGCAAGTTACAGCTCGATATCGGATAGTACATAATTATGGTGACAAAGTAATTCGCGATAATGAAATGTATATGTTACACAGTTATGGGTACTCATTAAAAGCAACCACATAACTCTATAGTTAAGATAAAATCGACCACGTCAAGTTTTTACTAAAATGGTCATTTGACATTTGTGTTTGCAGTGAACTGCTGGCCGTCAGAGGGCGCTGGCGGCGGCTGTGACGTCAACATCGAGTACGAACTGGAACACGACCATCTCACACTCAGCGACGTCAATATACATATCCCACTACCGTATGTAGATAATTATTTATTTCATTTAATTTTCGATTATCATCACACATTTTTTATCCCCGAAGGGGTAGGCAGAGGTACACATTACGGCACTTAATGCCACTGTACAGTGTAGCACCCACTTTTCACTATTTACGTTATGAGTCCCATGTAATGGAGAGTACCCTATTGCCATCTTCCGGGCACAATTTCAGCCTTCGTGCTACTACTGAGACTTTTTTAAATCCAGTAATACTTTGCCCGACACGCGAATCGAACGCAAACCGCAATTGCGACCCCTCGGCCAACGAGGCAGTCATCTAATATATCTATAGTAATAAATCGGAATAATGTATTTTATTTGTACGGCTGATCTCCAGTAGTACTGATTCGACTTGACAGACTGCACGGTTGGTGCGGTGGCTGGGCAACCGGCTGCCGTGTAACGTGTAGCGGGTTCGATTCCCGCACGGAACAACACTTTCTTGGTCCACAAATTGTTGTTTCGGGTCTGGGTGTCATTGTGTATGTGAACTTGTATATTTGTAAACGCACCCACGACACAGGAGAAAAAGCTAATGTGGGGCAACGAAGAAAAAAAAAATTTGTGTAATTTACATTGAAATTGTATGCATTCAGACATTTCAAAGTATATTTGTTTGATCAATGAATGTACAATGTCCACAGGTCTGGCAACACATCAGTGATAGTCCACCAGTGGGAAGGTAGCTACGTGCAGAAGGGACGCACCCTCACCTGGAGCATACCCATCATCAACAAACAACAGAAATCGGGCAGCCTCGAGTTCACGTAAGGAATTTATACATTTTTATGGCATATGACAGTAAACAGGCAGTAAACGAACAGACGGATTACCATGCAGTCAATTCTATCAAAAATCTATTCACAAGAATATACATCATCAGCATTAAACTGTCAAACACCAAGCGGTCACCGGTGACCGCAACCTATTGTTCTATAATTGTGTCTATAATGACGGTTCTCGACAAGTTAAATCACGAAATCACGAATTTTGTCAAGAACTCGGTTACAGTCATAACATAACATCACGCCTTTTTATCCCCGAAAGGGTAGGCAGAGGTGCACATTTCGGCACTTAATGCCATTGTACAATGTAACACCCAGTTTTCACTATTTATGTTATGAGTCCCATGTAATAGGGGAGAGCCTATTTCCATATACCGGGCACATTTCCAGACTCCGTGCTACTACTGAGATTTTTAAAAACCCAGTAATACTTTGCCCGACTCGGGAATGGGAAAGACCTCTTGCCCGGCAGTCGCACTTGCGACCACTCGGCCAACGAGGCAGTCAATATTAATATTATTCGTACATGTTGTATATTTAAACGCGTTTTGTATCTACACGGTTTTGTTAAGGTTGAGAAGCTTTTGTTCGTTAATTTACATGTTATATTTAACTTTAAACTAGCGACTCGCCCCGGCTTCGCACGGGTGCAATTAATGAACTTCTTTTATTATTCTCTACTATATTATGCATGTATTATACATATAAACCTTTATGAAGAAACACTGTATCTATTAAAAAAAACCGCATCACAATCCGTTGCGTTGTTTTAAAGATCTAAGCGTACATAGGGACAGACAGACGGCGGATAGCGACTTTGTATTATACTATGTAGGGATTACAATTAAATATGAAAACCCCAAAAAACAAGAAAAACCTTTTTTGATACTGATTCTCGGCTGGCTGTATGCGATTTTCTGTTGCCCCGTTTTTTTGTCTGTTTGTGTCAAATAATTTGAATTTTACGGCTTTCCCCTTTTTGCTCCTTTCTTGACGACAGATCGATTTGTTATTCGGTACACACTCTTAATCTTAATGACTATGCAATACCTCCATTATGGATATCAAACGTAAAGGTTTGACTGGTAGAATAAATCTCATTAAATCATAAAAAATATTTTCATGTATTTCTTGTTGTTTCTAATTATTTTATGGTTATTATGTAGGGTGACGCCAGCGATACCAAATGACTTCTTCCCTCTGACGGTGACCTGGACATCGGACACGTCTCTCGCTCTCCTGAAGGCCACGAAGGTGACATTTGCTGAGGACTGTACACCCGTCGACTACTCACAAGAAATCAGCTTCCATCCCGACAAGTATGAGATCGTTTAGTTCCAACTTAACTAAGTTTTATCTGTGTGCTAAAATGACTAGAATTTTTGTGGTGACTTGGTAAAACAAAACATTTTTGCAGGTCAATAATATACGTATAATTAAGTATCTTTGATGGTATATGTCACTAGTGTCAGCTGGGAACTAATAGTTTATCTATATATATCTATACTTATTATTTTAATATATAAAACTGAAGAGTTCGTTTGAATGCACTAATCTCCGGATTTACTGGTCCGATTTCGGTAATTATTATTGTGTTGCATAACATAACAACATCACCCCTTTTATATGGGTAGTCAGAGGTGCACATTATGCCACTGTACAAGTTAACACCCACTTTTCACTATTTATGTTATGAGTCCCATGTAATAGGGGTGAGCCTCATGCCATATATGGGGCAATTGTGTTGCACATTCCATTTATTGATAAAAACATCGTGTTACAGTCAATAGAGGCCGTGCAGTTATAATATATTCGTTCATGAGATACAATGCTAGGTCACCATAATTTTTCAGTCATTGTCAAAGTAATATTGTAGTAGTTGGTTTATATTGTAAGGGAGACATTTTCCACCTTCAGTCAAATAAACACACTCAACAAATGATATATAAAGCTCATTTTCCATTGACACTCCCTAAAATATGAACTGACTTAAATAAGGTTATATTATTTTAGTGTTATTGAAAAAAAATATTATTGATTTATTGAAATACATAAAATAAATAGTGTTACTAGATAATCTTGTTAAATTGATAAGTTTTATTTTACATTTACTTGCGTTTTTCGTTTCTAACATTCCTGACTGTGGATGCCTTTTATAAAATAAACACCAAATCCCATTTTAGTTATAGAAACTATGTATACTCTTTCATAGCAAGAGTTACGAATCGTGTATAAACGAAGAAAATTCGTTTTTATAACTAATATGGAGTTTTAAAATATATTCAAAACAAATATTTATGTAGGAAATTGGCATTTTAAATTGGTAAAATGTATTGCTATTAAAAATAAAGTGTTTTCATCATATTTCTGAATGAAGCGAACCGATGTGGTTTAAAATATGTACTGTATAAACATTGTATGCAATAAAAACTATATAAAAATCATATAAATATGTTATTTTATTTTGTTTGACATGTTGAAATACTGGATGTTTTTTATTTGGAGTTATACGCTCGCGTTTGTTTGTGGGAATCACATATTGGATTCTTTGAACTTCATGAGACCGCTTGAGAGGAATTCTGATGTTCTTAATTTAAATGAATCTTGTTAGTGTCCTTTGTCTATTTGTGTGACGGTAGAAATGTTTATGTTTCACGTTTATATTTTATTTACTTTTGTCTTTATTTCGTTGTGTGGTAATAAAACCGTACTGCAGTGTGAGTTACATTTTTATCTTGATTTAAGTGCTGTAAGATTACTATAAAAAATTGGGTTTTTTACCGGTAAACGAGCAGACGGATCACCTGATGGTAAGCAATCGGCGTCGCCCATGGACACCTGGAACACCAGAGGGTTTACAAGTGCGTTACCGGCCTTTTGGGATTAGGAATTTGAGGATTGTTGGGGATTCGGGGATTGGGGAAAGGGGGAGGGTAATTGGGCATCCGGTAACCTCACTCACATGACAAAACACAACACAACGTTGCTTCACGTCGATCTTCTGTGAGGCCGTGGTATCACACCGGTCGAGCCGTCCCATTCATGTCGAAGCATGGCTCTCCCACACTTAAGACTTGGAATTGGGTTCTTTTTTGTGGTTACTGGGTGAAATTTTTAATATTGGTAAAAAATTGTTTCTACTACAGAAGCGAGAGCGTGGCACCTCGAATGCAAAATTAAGACACTAGGGGACAATGCCCCCTTAAATACAATAGTATTGGATTGTACGTTGTGGGCCCGGCGGTTTAAGACGCCCGCTTCTCTTACGGGTACATTAGGGTGCGGGTTCAAAACCTATCAACAAGTACCAATATGACTTTTTCCGAGTAATATGTGCTTTCTAAAATTATTTAGACACCATTCACAAACGGTGAAGGAAAACATCGGGAGGAAACCTGGGCTTATAATTTGTAATTATAAGTTTGTTATCGCCAACCCGCCTTGAGCAAGCGCGGTGATTAATGCTCAAACCTTATCCGTGTGAGAAGTGGCTTTTCTCAGCAGTGGGCATTTATAGGCTGTTGATGATGACACTAGGGAACAAATGTCCCAAGATATGTATCGGCGACATGTCGAGCGAAGCCGGCCGATGTCGCCCGACATATTAATTAAAAGGCGACAACGCGCGCCTTATGTCCACAGCGACGTTGATGTTGCCAGACATGTCGACCAAAGTCCGGCAACGTCGCTCTACTTCACCCAACGTCGCTGGCGACACGTGTGGCAAGACATTTGTCCCCTAATGTATTCTTGGCTTTATATATTTATGATTGTTACAGTCAAAGCCATTAATTAGATCTTATTTATACTATCCAGCCATTATGAATTTCTTTGATTGTAAACATTGACTTCCTCGTTGTCCGAGTGGTCGCGAGTGCGAGTGCCAGGCAAGGGGTCTCGGGATCGTTTCCCGAGTCGGGCAAAGTATTACTGGACTTTTTATAATATCTCATTAGTACATCACGGACTCTGGAATTGTGGTCAGTATTAGGTACATGGGAGTCCAAACATAAATAGTGAAAAGTGCCCTAATATGCACCTCTGCCTACCCCTTCGGGGATAGCACTGCCCTACTAATTGTACTTGCAGTAATCGACATTTTTGAGATTTTCACTTTTTTGCAAAAATGACATCCTAAGGATATGTTCTATACGTAAAAAATATATTTAAAAGATTTTTTTTATATAAACCATATTTTTTACGTAACATGAAACGCAGTACTTGCACCTAAATGTTACATTTGCTAAAACGATCTGCAGCATTAAGCATATGCTACAAAATTATGCAGTATTTGCTACGTTTACTGTACATGCTTTTAGTATTTAACTTTTTACATCGAATACTAGCTAAAGCCAAACGCAGTAGTCACCATTACTGCATTTGAATGTAGCAAAAATAACAAAAAGCTACTCTTGCAATGCTAAGCCTAAGCGCAGTATTCTACAGTACTGCGTTTAGAGTGTGAAAGAGTGAGAGCGAGCTATGCATTACGAATGTCGTACGGTATAGTGCCGCGTTTCGCTCTAGCAAATCAGTGCGTCGACGTCACTCGCGGACGGGACAGTGTGCTCCGCGTGGTTGTACTTTGTCAAATGCCCCAGGATTTCGGTAAGTTTTATTCATTGTCTTTATGTATAATTAATACTCGTTTGTCGTGGGTTTGTTATAACATACTCGTTTAACGTATTTTAACGGCACGTGTTTGTAATTCTAAGATTTTCAATTAGTAAATTTTAGGTTACAAATGCACCGTCGGCGACAAATGTGTTTACCCACAAATAATGTGGGTCCCACATTATTAATGGATTCATTCGAAAAATAGGGTAGGCAATTCTTCAGGTCATAGTTCGGATTGTTGTCTAAAGTCCGGCCTATTTGATTATTGTGCGTGTGTGACTGCTGAAGTGCGTGCGTGTGCGTGTGTTTACGTGTGTATGCGTTTGTGTGTATGTGTATCATCATGCATATCCATGGATAAGCATGCTTGTGTGTGCTTTTTTGTGATTGATTGCGAGTTCTCCAATATCTTTGCAAATATTTAGACATGAATATATGTATTCAACCTTATTCTTATGGCGATAAAGTGATATGTTTGAAATAAAAAATGCATAGATATTGGAAAACTCGACTGGACCTAAGTATGTGTTAGTGAATGTGCCTGTGAATAGGCCCCTATTATTTGATTCAACAGTGTTGAACCTGTTTTCTTTTATTTCAGATCATTTTGACCAAAATGTCTTCAAATACTCGAGGCAGAAACCTGGTACAAATGGTGGTTGATATGCCAAACCAATCTAAAGATACATCTTCTGTGATTCTACAAAATACGTCAAAAACAGCAAAAACTACTAAAACAGATCCGGTCTGTAATATTCATGATTTTAGCGGCCTTTATGCGCATGAGTTTAGTTACGATAACTATAGCAAGATACTGACGCCAAAAGTAGAATATGCGTCTACATTGAATATGACCCAAACTGATTTACAGAAACAACTAGATTTATTAAACAGAGAATATGATTTTTCCGAAACAGCAGATGATTCTATAAGTTTGCTGTGTAATGAAACAATGCCGAGCTCAGTAATGAACGTGACTTTGGAAGATATAACAATGGAATTAGAAGAAATTTGTGCAGATACAATTTTTGCAAGTGAAATAAAAAATGTAAATGTGGAAAATACGTATGTGACGAATGATGCAAATAATGAAACTAAAGAAACCATGGATGAGTCAAAAAATGAAACTGAAGGAAACATGGATAAGGCAACGAATGAAATTGAAGGGATTGTGGATGTAAATTATGAGATAGCAGTAAACATGAATGAGGCAAATACGGTTAATGATGTTCAAGAACTTCAGGAAAATTATGCTGTCGATGAAATAAATAGAAATACCGGTGAAGGTAATAAAGGAATAACAAAAAGTGGAAAACCGAGACTCAGACGTAAATATGAACAATCTCTGGATACAAGGAATAAAAACAAAAAAATGTTGAAATTAGAGAAAATGAGTGTAAAGCCTGGATGCAACAATGAAAATTGCAGAAAAAAATGTTCTTCTTCTTTTACAGAATATGAACGAGAAAACATAAACAAATTATTTTGGGAACAAGGATATGAAGCTCAAGAAATGTATATCAAGTCACTAGTTATAGCTAAAGAAGTTAATAGACGTATGAAAGAAAGCAGGCAGATGCGGAAAAAAACATATTCATATTTTTTGGAAACCAATAATGAAAAAAAAAGAAGTTTGTAAAATTTTCTTTCTGACAACTTTAGGATATGCTAAAAAAAATGATAGACGTATATTAGACATTCTTAAAAAGCCTTTAAATGCTCAAGCAGACAAGCTTAATAAACAAGATCATCCAAAGAAAGAAACAAGAGAGCAGCTTAAAGAACTGTTATGTATAATGATTTTAAATCAAAGAATCCAAATGTTAAAATATCTTATGAACTTTACCGAAAGTTTTTAAAAAAAGACATAAACATATCGTTCACTCAATTGGGCAACGAAGAATGCGAGTTATGCAAGAGCTACAAACTTCATAAGGCAACCTGCAAAGATACTGAGGAATGCAGAGAGTGTGCATCGTATCATAGCCACTCCATGAAGTACTGGCTAGATCTCATTACCAACAAGACGCCGAGCTATCAAAAAACGGAGAAGATTCTTCCAAAGTCTATTTTTCAGCAGACCTACAAAAAGTGGTGTTATTGCCTAGGTTAGATATGTTTAAGGTTGCCATGTTCTGCCCCAGGATCATACCTTTCAATGAAAGCTGTACCCGTGGGAGGCTCAAAGAAAGAAAAACCTTATGCAGTGTTGTGGCATGAAGCTATATCTGAAAGGAAGAAGGAAGATATAATAAGTGCTTATAGAGCATTTTTCGAAAGCAAACGCGACTGCACTGAAATTACCATTTGGACCGATAATTGCACTGGTCAAAACAAAAACTGGGCATTTTTTTCATTTTAGTACAGATTGTCAATAGCTTAGATATCGCTACAACAAAAATCACAATTAAATACCTAGAACCCGGCCATACCTTTATGTCAGCAGACAATTTTCACCAAGTAGAGAATCAGCTTCAGAAAACAAAAAAAGTCTACGATTTTGCCGATTATATCGATTGCGTGCAACTTACCAATTCAGAGAAGGTGATCGTAAAGACCATGGATGTTCCGAACTTTTATAAATTTGAAGATCATTCTTCTCAATATAAATTAAAAAAACATGATGAAAGGACCTACATAAAAAATATTGTCTGTGTCGAGGTGCATAGAAATTCTATGTCCATTTTTGTTAAATTTAGTCACGATGGAAGTACGAAAGAAATCGACTTCCTCAAAACAAAGCTAGTTAAACAAGGTTCAATACCTTGTGCTGTTCAAAATACTAAGCCACGAGGTATTACTCAAGAAAGAAAGTCGGATATATTGAAGAAGTTAAGTAATCTCATCCCAAAAAACAGATTACCATTCTGGGAAAACTTGCCCGTTAACAATGATTCGATTGATCTCGTACAACACAGAGAGTCTGAAGAGTAACATTTAGGTGTTAAAACTTTTTATTTCTAATGCGCCTAATACACGTGCATGCTTTACCACAATTTTATTTGCGCATGCCAGCTTTTACACTGATCTTTGCGGATGTGGTTGGTAAAACTGTACGCCGCGCCAACCCCACAGCGCAATGTTCTTTGTACAAGCCGGTTTGCGCAGGTAAAACTGTGGTGAAGCTTGCGCATGTGGTAGGCACATAAGAGTTTGTTGTTAAGAAGGATTGCTATTTTGATTTATAAGAAGAAGTATTTTTTTAAATGAGAAATGTGTAGGCTGTGTTTAGAATTTTATATTCAGTTATTTTTCCTAAAAGTATTTAAAATAATGTTAAGTAATGTTTATGAGTCTGCTTTGCTCAACTTTATGAGACTGAAAACATAAATAATATAAAAAATAAAAAAGTAGTTCATCTTGATTGTGATAATAATATAGAATTAATAATAATATAGAATTTCAATTTTAATTTATTATTGTAGACCAAAATTATATAGGTCATAGAAGTTGGCTACATATTTTTAATTTCATTTGTATTTCTATAAAAATATTTTGTGTAGATTTGATTTAGTGCCATAAGCCATAACAATAGTTATTGTTTATTTAAAACAATGATAACTTAATGAGTGAGAAAAATGTTTTTGTAACAAGTTTTATAGATTGATTATTTAAGCTAAGTAAAAAATATATATTTTTTTATAATAACTACCTTTCTTTGTCTTATTTCGTTTCTTAGTCATTTTTATATTTGACAGAAGCTAAATTTAACTACATTTTAACTAGTGCCAGACATCAAAATATAAAATGATTGCTAATTACAAACGCAGTATTGAGCATGTGCTTGGTAATTTTGCAGTAATAAACACAATTACTGCATTTAGTCTTAGTAATACGGCAATGCTCGCAAGCCCAGAAAGTTGATGAAAATGCAGTACTGAGCGATTTATCAAAATAAGACAATAAAGTAAAGAAAAAAATATATCAATAGAAAGCTAGATTTTTTTACTATTTTTAAGTCACACCTTAAAAGTTATATAACGGATACTTCTCTATTAGACATGAAGAAATTAGTTTACCGCGTCTAGCTCCAAACCGCCATTTTGCAAGTACTGCATTTACAATAAGCAGGGCAGAGCAGTCATTCGATGATTTTCTCCCCTTAAAAAAAAGTAGGTAAAATTGATCTCTGTAGTTACATAAAAAGCAACGGGACTGTTTTAGATTTTGGATCATTAGAGGACTATCAAGTGAATGCAACTGAGACGAGTGAGTCGAAGTACCCGTGGATAGCGCGCGTCATACACTCGCGGAGTTCGTACGTCCCGCATATGTGCACCGCGGCCTGCATCGACGAGGCCATCTTTGTTACTGCTGCCCGATGTATTTACAAGTATATACCAACTCGATAAAATAATTTTCATTTATTAAGTAAGTAGGTACTTTTAATGATACTGGCGTCAACTCTTTATTTTCTTTCGATTTCTTTTATCATAAATCTGCTCCTAAGTTTACCTAATAAACACTTTTCTGAAAACCGCATCAAAATTGGTCCAGCCAATCGTGAGATAATTGCGGACAAACTTGCATAACTACATACAGGTCAAATAAGTCGATTAAAAAATGCTGCCCACAATAGTAGGTGTTAAGTAACATAGGTACCTAAAAATTAACCTACACGTTACACCAAAACCCGAACAATAAGTGAATAACATAGTGTTGGTTCATGTGGGAATCCAATCGTTACACATTACGCAGCGGTCAGTTAGTTCCCCAGCCACTGCATTGACCATTCAGTACCTACATACTAGGAGTTTGCCACGCTAAGTCGTGGCTACTTAGGCTTGCAAAGCCAGCAATCTGCTCCTCCAGCTATATGTAACTACTTAGTCGAACTTAAAGGTCTTAAATAATTATAATTAATATTGTATTTCAGTTTAAAAGTAAACTACACGAGAATTCTATACAACTCGAAGTTCTACGACGCTTTAGCGTTCGTCGTGCCTTCGGTGCCAACGAAACAATCTTACGACGACATAGGTTTTATAGTGGTTCGCTCAAAGAACTCTAAAAAGTGGCCTGTGATCAAACCATTTAATGGAGCTAACAGAACTGATAAAGCGTTCGATTGGTTCAAAAAGTTAGAACATGCTTCCATGAAATACAAAATCATTGGATACGCTATGAGAAAGGTAGGACAATGTATATCTTATACTTACAACTATATAAAGCAAACGAGTTTGTTTTAACGACCTTTTTAGATTCCTGAAACTTCTACTTTGAATAAAATAATTATTTTTGCTGGATAGGCCTTTTAGTCCTAATGATGGTTTATTTCGATAAATGATAATATATGTATAATAGGACTAAAAGGCGCCCAGCAGGGGTGGAACTCCGCGGAAAGACCTAGCTAGTTTTATGTAGGTATAAATTGTTGTTCCAGGTCAATGTGTAACATACTTATAATATGTTTAATTTAAAGGTTTGTAAAGGTAATGATGTTATAAGGAAGAGAAATATGTGTCGCAGGAAGCTGCTGGATGCAGGGTGTTTCGAAACAGGCGATCTACAAGGCGAGAGGCGAGGCCTATGTTCATCGAATAGCCAATTTAAGTAATTAGGTATTGGTGGTGAATAGTACTTTTTAGGTGTCCCTGAAGTCGGCGATCAAATGGCACCAGGTGCTTAACAAGGTTCCAACAGTTATTACAATGACTTATGTGTTATCCACGAAAAAGTACACGCTGTGCCAGTCTTTTGACTCTTGTTGCTACAATTCTTTATTTTTTTGTTTTCGTTATCCTGAATAGTGCTTCTGAAGCATTATTCAGGATAAAGAATTGAGGCAACAAGAGTCAAAAGACTGGCACAGGCGGTGTACTTTTTCGTAGATAATATATTTTTAACAATTTTCTGATAACTGTTGGAACCTTGTTGATCACCTGGTGCCATTTGATCGTTGACTTCAGGGACACCCTGTATATTATGGACAGATATTTTTCGAAACCGATTTTCAGTAAATAAGAAATTAACCACATTTTTGAAATAAACTTGCAATTAAAACGAATAATTCTATTCTACAGTGGCTTCACAGAATTAGTGTGCCGGAGAGGCAGTATGACCTTTCAGAACTGGACGTCATCGTGAGTTTAGATATATGTCCCAAATTCCTGACAAATAATGAAAAGGATAAAATATTCCGCGTCCCCTGCTATCACTCGTGTACCTACCAGGAGTTTAGGAAGAAGAACAACAAATGTCAACAGTATCATGGGGTCGAAGGTGGCGCCCTCATTGACACAACATCCAATAAATTAGTAGGGATTGCGACATGGACAATTTCCTTCTCCAAATATGAAGTACCAGTTGGTTTTTCAGTTTTAAATTCAAAGAATTTCTTCGATGATTTCCGTTGTGCGAAACGGATACGAAATGACAATGGTTTGCTAATAGTGAAGGGATATTATCAAAGTCTGTGCTGATGACTGATTAAAATTGTTTTATTTTTATTATCCTTAGACAAACTCATATAAAGAGTCTACACTTTGTAACAAACTAATAGCTTCACTAGTGGTAAAACGTCGGCCCAACAAGTATAAAAAAAAACTAGACTTCACTGGAGGACTGACCTATAGACTGATACTTATAAAAGTTCCAAATCCAAATTTTTTGACTTAGGTAGTATAGTCTGGTAGACTTCTGAAAAGGTAGGTACAATAAAACCAATAAATAATTATCAAGCACTTATAATCCAATAATGTTTTGTACAGAATTATTCATATAAAATATTTTAAGTACAACCTAAGAATTATCTACATTAAAATTAAACTTAAATTCAGATTTTGTAAATGAAAATTTAAATTTCTTTGCACTATCTTCACTCACTTTTTTTGTAGTGGCAACATCAGGTTCAACTTTAGTATCGCTATCAGTTTTACAGCCACTAGTGTTGCCATTATCAGCAGCAATTTTGTCATTATCTAATTGATCAGGAGCTAAATTGAAGTTGAATCTAAATGATTCATTGCCTGTTGTCAAGAATGCAGATTTTCTCAAAAATGTAGCTTTTGGTTTGTCAGGAACATCTGATATCTTGATTTTACTGGCCACTGGAAACAAATAACCTCAATTTACAAGAGGTTAAGAGTAAAGGCTTTCATGTCATAACTTAGTCACGAGATTAATCTCCATTTATGAAAGACTTCCTTCTTCTGAATTTTCCAATAAGTAAATATTATCATACAATAACTTACAATTCCACATCTTATTAGTAAAGAACCTTCCACAAATCAATTATAATATCAAAAGCCCGGTATTTAGATCTTGGGGCATATTATCAGGCTGGTTTATAAACACTTATTAGTTTTCTTTAGCGGAAAGCTATTTTATATATTACACATTTAATTTCAACTGACATTAATTATGCTCTTCTTGCATCAAATCATTATCTAGGACACTACTTTAATCTTACTTTTTGCTAATTTCTTCTCTTCAGCTGCCATTTTAGCTCTATAGTCTCCGAAATGTGTTCGCATTAGTTGTCTCTTGCGTATTGTGGGCTGGTTGTTGTTTTTTAGTACTGTTAAGACTTTCCATGCTTCTTGCACTGAAACAACAAAACATTTGTAAACAATATTTTGAGGTTAATAACACAAATCAATAAGGGTAATAATATATATTGCATAATAATTTTGATGCGTTACTAATAATATTTTAATTGTGTCATGATCAGGAATTTTGTGTGCTGTATTCACTGTTTTAGATCTGTCGCGTTTGTGTAGTGTGCTACTTATCAACAATGGTGAAATTAAGTAAATCATTATGTATGAAGTGATGAAGAATGCATAACAAAGTTATGCATCCCTAGTAAATATAGAAACTTACTTTGCTTCTCATTGCCTTTCTTTTCGTTTAAAGATCGTTCTAACTGTTGAATACACCAGCACAATTCAAGCTGAAATTGACGCACAGATTCCTCTGGGTCGACTCCATCGGATGTGTCTTTTTCAACTTTACATGGTTTCTGGAGAGAGTTGGACTTTCCTTTGGAATGTAATTTAGTTGGTTTAGGCATATTAACTGTTAAAGAGCACTTTTATTTCGATAAAACCACGTTTTGTTTTGTTTTGAACATTTGACGTGAATCTTATAATGCGATAGGACGTGACGTGACGTTTCTTATTAGATTTTTTATTGAAGGTGCGGCGTCAATTGCGTTCGGAAATTTATTGTCTTAAAAATCAATACATGATTGATTGAGATCTGAGTGATTAGTTCAATGCTCGAAAAAATATTTTCTGATATATGGGTATTATTGCCTTGTATTATAATGAATACATAGAACGAAAATAACATTATTCTATACTGATGGAATAAAATTATTATAATCATTAATCAGGTTAGTGTAAAAGCATCCTAATGCAGTGTTGCCATTGCAATTGAAACTACAGCACTACAGTAGCGCCAACTTCCTATGACGTAACGTGAAAAATTGTGACACTAAAATTGTAACCTCAAATAATTTGACTGAAGTTTTCACGAGAATATATTATGCCGCTTGGAAAATTCGGGAAAATAACGATTTCGTGGTAATTACTTGAATAATCAATATCCTTTCTGTGTTTAATTATTACAGTTTAAAATTGTGGTGAGCCATGTATATTTACCTATTTATTTCTTTTCTTTCCTATTCATCCCTCATCTGCATGAAATCCCTATGAAAGCCTTTCATGACGAAATATTTTCCCTGTGTTATGTTGACTAAAGATATTTCGGGATCTTCATCTGAATCTCAGTCAAAATGGTCTGCCTATTATCGACTAAAACCTGTCTGTTGAAAAATTTAAATATAAATATTTTCGATCATAATTCGGAGCATGCCTTGCAGGTTGGCAGTAACTGTGACAAGTTTATCGTTATTTGTGGTGGCGAAGAACTCAATAAATGCCCGCCGTCTGGAGAACATGAGAGCTAGGGAACGTATGCGCAAGTCTAACGAAGGAGAATATCCAGACTTGTACAGGCAGCTGTGAGTGTGAGTAACATAACAACATTTAATTCTCCCAGAAGGGTAGGCAGAAGGTTCTTTAATTATATCAACATATCTGCCACATATATTGCTTTATTAGGGAAATTGTAGAAATTGCACTTGTATTTTTAGTCATTATAAAGATACAATGTGATATTTTCAATTGTAATTTGTCGATTAAAACTTAATATTGCTGTTAGAAAGGCACATAAAATTGACCTACTTAGCTGATTCATAATTATTATCTTAACTTTGAACTACTAATAAGTTTGTTTGAAATCACATGTTAGGATATTTGTCCGCCAATCATTCTGAAAGTACTGAATGGATTTTAATGTATTTTGGTATACAGGCAGGGTATGGGGTGACTTAGGTGATGGAATTTATCCCGATTAATTCGTCGAGTACTGGTTTTGTAGACACAATTATAGAACAATAGGTTGCGGTCACCGGTGACCGCTTGGTGTTTGACAGTTTAAATGCTCCCATGAGATTAAACAGAAATCATATTCTACATGCACAAGTCACGGGCAACAGCTAGTGTTAAATATAAAATTATTTTACAAGTTTTTTGTCCAAAAACGAACTAATCAAGTTTTAATATTAACTTTCAGGATTGATTGAAATTATTTTAAGAGAGAAAAGAAACCAAGATGTCGTCACCAATGCTGGATCCCGCCAAGCTGCAGCTTGTACAGGAGTTGGAGATCGAGATGATGTCAGACATGTACAACCGACTGGTGACTGCGTGTCACCGCAAGTGTATTCCTGTTAAATACCAAGAGACTGAACTTTGTAAGACATATTTTTTAATTTACACATCACACATTACTCCTTAATTAATGAGTTTCTGAAGCCAAATTTGGATCAAGAATGATTTAATAAAAAAGAAACTTGAAATTTTGCTTTGATTATGAAATAAAGTAACTTTGTTGAGTTGGTTGGTCTTTAATATTAGTCTATTTTGATTGATTATTTAGCAGACTTAATAGAATTGCCTTAACTGATGGCATATCCAAAGACCACCCATCAAGATCACAGTTTGACAATTGATCTATTTAAGATCGCAGAGAGTTTGGATGGCAACATCCGATCAGCTAATTACATAATAATCGGGAAGTCATTGTGCCATTATGACGATTTAAGTGCGGGAGAGCTATGCTTCGGTACGTATGGGCCTAGTGTCGTGGTGGCCTGGAGGTTTAAGACGCTCGCTTCTCATGCATGAGGGTGCGGGATCGAAACCTACCAACGGCAAGTACCAATGTGGCTTTTTCCGAGTTATATGTACTTTCTAAGATTATTTAGACACCACTGACAAACGGTGAAGGAAAAACATCGTGAGGAAACCTGGACTTATAATTTCTAATTATAAGTTTGAAATCGCCAACCCGCATTGAGCAAGCGTGGTGATTAACGCTCTAACCTTCTCCGTGTGAGAAGAGGCTTTGCTCAGCAATGGGCATTTATAGGCTGTTGATGATGATGATGATGATGATGATGTATGGGCCGGCTCTGCCGAAGTGATACCAAACCTCCCAGAAAACCGTGAAACAACACTTGCGTTGTGAGTGAGGTTCGTGGAGGCCCAATTACCGCCCTCCCCATCTCCGAATCCACAACAATCCTCAAATTCGTAATCTCCAAGAGGCCGGTAACGCATTTGTAACACCTCCGATGTTTCGGGTATTCATGAGCGGCGCCGATTGCTTATCATCAGGTGATCCTTCTGTTCGTTAACCAGTTTATGCTTATATAATTTTTTCTCTGTTTCAGGCAAAGGCGAGTCAGTTTGTTTAGATCGATGTGTCGCCAAATATTTGGATGTTCATGAGCGTATTGGTAAGAAGTTATCGAACATGTCGCAAGGAGAATCTGAGGACCTCACCAAGGTCAATTTGGATAACAAGAAATAGAACGACACTAATTTGGATGAGGCTTATCATGAATCATAGTAAAATGTACCTGACATTGTCATTATTGCCATATAACAAATGTAAAAAGCGAGTTTATTTTTATATCTCGATAAAATGTATTAGACATACCAATGTAATCACCAAAACTAAATGGCATTTCAAAAGAAACACAAAACCTCAGTTAAGACTGCTCTGTAAGTATTAAAAGTAATACCTATTTATCATTTCTTTTCCTTTTTACAATACTTAATGATTCATTGTAAGTTATCATCCAGTAGATAATTATTTTTATGTAATGACAAATTATATGTTTGGGGGTTTGTGACAAATTCATGAAAGAATTAGAGATTGAATTGTCTCTATTTTTCATAGAATAATGTACAAGTTGATATATTTTGTCTTCAGAGTGGGTCATGAATAATATTTAGTGATATATTTGCTTTAGTGTTCGAATGTTAATTCTTGTTAGAAATAAAAACAACAAATTCAAATTCTATCTTTTATTTTACAATGTTCATATTTTGAAAAGCTACAAACTAATATAAGAAACAAAAATTTACTAACACAAATCACATTCACTGTGTTTTCAAATGTGCGGCTTGACCAAAGCCGAAACCATAGCCAACTGTGTAACTCCTTAGAAGTTGCACTAAAACAAAAATATTAGAACAAAAGAACACAACCCCTTTTAACCATATTAGGAAGAAAACTTCCCGACCTTTGAATTCTAGTAGGTACGCGTAGAACAGCCACGCGCCTTGTGCGGAGACCCAGATGATGGCTAGTAATAACGCTTTCGAGGACTTGATCCTGAACGAGTGAGCGACCAGCGGCAACAGCGACAGGAACCACACAAAGTACTGTGACGTCATAACACTATTAAAAGCTACTACGACCACTGTCTGACAGAACATTGCGAGCGGCAACGTCTGTGGGTCAGGCCCATACTTGATGCTCAACAAAAACAATATAACAGCTTTGAACAGATTAGTAACATTTTTCACAATATCAAGCCCTTGATTCGTATTCAAATATGAATAATAGAAAAGTACAGAGAAATTGTGACGAGTATCGGTTCTATGTACATGATAAATATACGTCTCGTAAAGGAAATCGTAGCCGTACAGTGCATACATACTGTATGTGAGACCAAATAGAGTGAGTATACAACTCATTGCCAAAATCAGTTGGCTTACATTCGGCCATAAGATCAGCATTCCCTGCCTGAAAGTGGTCTGACGTGGTATCTTGGTGACTCCTAAGCTTAGATACATGGGAAAACTAAATACAATTGGGTACAAGCGTAAATGGATTGATATGCCAAGGAACAGTCCTGATAACGCATATTTTTTGAGGCCTTTGACTACATCGGTTTGCAGTAAAAGCAATGAAAGTATGATAGTGAAACATGAGACGGAATCTGCGTTACCACGAGTTGATATACCTATGCTCAACGGATTGTAAAGCCACAAAAACGAACAGTACATCGGCACATTGGTAGCGGCACTCTTCGGGCCTAGCTGGTATTCTACTAAATTCTTCACTGCGACCGTTATGAACAGATCAAATACAGAAAAAAGAATTTTGCCAAAGTCTTTACCCAAGATAATGTTTGGTACAAGCAAGTAGGATATCAAGGGACTGTATCTATAAGTCTGCCGTTTGTATGGAGAGTCTCCATTATACACGTGCCTCGCCGCATCGGAAAACACGGAGTAATCAATGTCGGTGTAAGGTAAATCATAGGTGTTATCGTGAAAATCCGCGTAAACAATCAAAAATAGCCTTATAAAGAGACCTGCAGCTAGATGGTAGCGTAAAGGCAGGTTAAGGACTTCCAAGTAACGATTCATCCTAGATCTTGGTCTTCAAATCCTTAGCGGCGGAATATAAACAGGTTTTGAACTCCTGAAATTCTTTCGCACAATCGTCCTTTTTCACCGATCCTTCCTTAAGTAAAACACAGCGTGCGTACAGTACACTCTGCTTGGAACACTTAGCAAACACTACGGGATACTTTGCGAGTCTTTCTTTAGCTTTAGAAATAGATTCCATAATTACTCGACTTTACGGCGAACCGAGAACGTGGTGGGTGGTTCAGTGAAGTCGATCGGATCGCGCGGTCGAAAGAAGATATCGTAAATGGGCTTCGAAAAGAATATCCCGAGACCCAGAAAACCGAATGTGATTTGGAAGGTCTTGGGGTACCTATAGATCCAACTTCTTTTCCCTAGAGGTTGGCTCCGACGACGAATATCCATAGCTTATCTGAAAAAAAATACGATTTTGTATTGACCCAAAAGTTAAAAGTAGGTACCTAATCACATAAATGGTAATTTTTTATTTATTCAATTATAGGACATTTAATCCGATCCAATACAGATTTCCTTAGACTTTTCCTAAATCTTCTATGATAGAAACATACCGTACCTCACTTGGCCGGTCTATCTGTGACCGGCGCGTACTTCCGCGGTTCCAAGTCGTAGCCCTCGCACACAAGAGACACGTCTAACGGCTTGAACTTAATGCAGCACTGGCGCATCGCTTCGAATACTTTATCGCAGCGGACTTCTTGGAAGTCGTTCTCTATGGAGAAGCAGAAAAAGAAACATTTTAGGAATGAAAATCAGCACAATTCAAATTTATATAGCTACTACAATACTTAATTGTAGAAAAACATCAATTCGTTTTTCAAACTGGTAATTAGGTATGGTTCCTGTACCCAAATTATGGGACTTGCCTTATAAAGTCATAAATGAGTAAGTAGGTACCTACAACCAATTTTGGGAATAAAATTAAAAATGAGTTATGTTATAAGCTAAATTAGAAACCAAAACAGAATTGACACCGCCTGTAATTCTAGAATGTTCGTCATTCCATATCGATACAGCCACATGATGTAGTGACATTTGGTTCGGAAGTAAACATACGCCCCTTGCTTCCCACGTTCATTGACGAGTCGTCACACTCATCTCGTCACGTGTTTAGAGATTCCGACATATCGTATGAAATGGACGCGACGATGTTTGTCAGCTGTTTACGTTTATGGCACTGCGTGTAAAATATATGAATACTTTTTTCTTTCTGGTCATACTTTTACTTTTTACTTTTTTTGTGGAAGTGGAACGCCACTGCAAGGTAAAGTCATCCCTACCAATCCAATAGTCTCTCCATAGAGCTTGGTCGAACTTTACCCCACAATAAATCAATCGCCTAGAAAAAGTGCTCTCATGGCATAACGTAAGAGCACAATTCTGTACTAGCCCAGTAGGTACCTAATAGGTTACCTGCTGTACTAATTACATATAGTAAGTAGATAGTAGACAGAGATCCACAGCCTTCCACGAATCGAACTTGAGACAAACCTTCTATCTAGCTCCAACCATCAAGACAGTAATTACAAAACCGAATCAATAATTATAGTTCGAAGGAATGAATAAGTACTACGGGGAAATGAGCCTGCGGTCATTGTGGCTAGGTTAGGTACTTCTACTAGGTATATCTAGACTTAAAAAATGCAGTATGATTCATTTACAATATGGAAAACCTACAAATTCGTCTGGGAATTACTCACCAGCAAATATCCCATTCTAAAACTACAACATTTTAGTTAAAGATTACTGTAGTTCTTTTGGATGCTGTTAGCTGAATCAAAACCTTAAATGTAGTGTGTGCTGAAGAAGAAGACATTTAAGCTTTTGACTGTCAATAGAAAACTGTTGAAAGCAAATCTCCGCTAACATCGGTCACCAGTGACCCCATGGCGTTTAATGTGTTGAGCGTCTATTAAGGATAATTTCTTAGTTCGGCTACAGTTTCCGCGAACGGCGCGGCGTGAAGAACTAAAGTGGAGTCTTATATTCAGCAATGGACATCTTCTGGCTAATTATAAATTATTGCTTGAGAAAATTAAACAGATGTTTTAAAACATTATTTTAAAATATTCTTCAAATTGTCACAAGCAACAGTATTTTTATTACGTAGTTGTGCCTAAAATTCATACACATCCACCAAGACCAGCTAATCTCGTTGCCAAGTCGTTAAAAACTGTTTACGTCAACGAGAACACGTTCGAATGGACGTCACTCACGGGGGTTTGGCTCAGAGGTCAGCAAACTAAGTACTTGTTTTTGCTTGCTTCTGTTTCAACAACAATTTATAGAATAAATACCTACTTGAGGCTGGTACACTTTGCATATTATGATTGGAAATAAAATTGCTGAAGATATCTTCAATTTTAGTTTTCAATCTGGACCTGACTGCAGGTTGAAGACAGAAAGTGCCTATTATTTGTAGGTATTTTGCGCTACAGCGCAACGTCTCCCGGGTTCGGTTCCCGCACGGAACAACTCTTTGTCTGATCCACATATTGTTATTCCGGGTCTCAGTGTGATGTATGTTTTTAAACGCACCCGTCGTGGGTGCGTTTAAACAGGAGAAAATCATAGTGTGGGGCAACGTTTTTTTAAAGAAAAGAACAAAAAGCAAATTTAAATATTCATAAAAGCGTTAGCCATTAGATTATGAGAGCACTGCTTGTAGTCTCTATCAATAAAATTGTGATACCTAGTCTGTTCTAACGATACGAAAGGGCTATTCCCGTTGATATCCATCCCCTAAATTTGGTCATACAAAAGTATTCTCTAAACATTAGAAATAAGGTCTATAATGTAATGTAATATTAGTGGAAAGCGGTCACCGGTGACCGCTTGGTGATTTATGGGATTCCATTCCGTTCGACTGTGCTAGCACCAAGCTTCTTACTTTTATTTCCTAAAATTCTCCTGGTTCAGGTACGCATTGACAACTTTACTTAAGCCTTACCTGTGTCTAGTTAGTATTCGTATAGACCACAGTCAAGGGCCTAATAAATGACAGTAGGTATGTGTCCAATTAAGTACTTTCTAGAAACGAACTACTAAAACACATAAAATTTCACTTTGATAAGGTGTAGGTGTACCTATAGACTACATATACAATCACGGGCCGATAACAAAACTTTGCTATTCCAATAGCTTGTGAAGCTACCCACTCCAACGTACTATGTCCCTGACTGACTTATTGTGGGTCACGGTCGCTTGAGAAGTATCTGCACGTATATCTGCATACGTAGAATTATCTCTTCATTTGCTTTTATCAGTGGCTCCGACTAAAGTTTAATTTCCGTCAATATTTCCTAACATATACCTATATCCAGACATTTGGCCGTGTGAGCTTAGCATGAAAGTACCTAGTGTACCTCTATACTTAGATTGAATATATTATGTAACTAACCGAAGGGTTAACGATGCAGCTTGCAGCAGATCTGTAAAAATTAGAGGTTCTTTAAACATAACCGTTTTGCCAGTAGATTTATAGGCTACTAGTTAATTGCATTGCGCATTTTTTGCGTGCAAAATGCTGTGCAAATAATTTCCACTTCACCACTACGTCATAATTGGTGCGATGTATGTCATCCTAGTCATGATGCAATACTGACATAATATCGGAAGGTACATACCTTTTTTTGTTGAGGGGGAAACGTTCAAAAGGTGTTTAATTTTTCGTGGAAAAAGACTAGGGGAGTGAGTGTGGGATTTTTATCTCACTAAAACGTCTCATGTGGCCACTATTTGCACCTGAAGGAGGCACCTTAGAGACCAGCCCCGGAGCCCCCACGGTGCTACGCCTGTTACGGCATCTCCCTATGGACCACCAGTGCATGGTGGAACGTGACCGCTATGCCGCAAATCGGTATTTTCCTAACTAATGTATGAAGATGCATGATCAAGCCATTTGTTTCAGATCATATTATATATTGACTGGAAATGGTAACGATACCTGATGTTTACTTAACTGGTCAGGTATCACTTTAATCAACGTTTGAGATCCGACTCGATGTGGTTGACACATGACATAACAACTTAGGTATTCGCCGAAGTCAGATAGGTTCTAGAGGGGAACATGTTTTTATAGGGGGAAAATAATTATAAAGTGGCTCCTCCCACATCTAAAACAACTTACCAAAACTACAACTGCCTGGCTACACTATCATGTGTTATCTAAAAGGGGGCGGCCTGTACCTAACGATATTGATTACGGGTATAACAATAAAAAAATGGTAGTCCGACTGTCTGAATCATAGATAGGTATTGTTACCATTGAAAGTAAATCTGGTGTAAATAACTAGGCAAGACCTAGGTATATGCAAGAATCTCATGAACGTCAAGAAGTAGACTATGTAGGCTTATGCAAGGATCGTAGTATAAGTAGATGATGCGGTGGATTATTATGATTCCCCCTACTAAAACAATGAGTTAAGTAATCTTACGTAATTATTCCAACGTTTAAGTAGGAACATGGGTAAATATTCTGTTGCCTTATAAGACTCAAACAATGTTCGTTATCTACTAATGTCTAACGTACACTGGCTACAGGGATCAATGCCTTATTAGGTAATCAGCTTACGATGTTCCATACATAGATATAAATAACATTCCGGCCTGATTACTTACACCAACTAATACTTTGTTGATAAAGTAGTATTCACTAAAATTCTATACAAGAACCATTCTCCTTCATTCATTTTCATTACGTAATAATCGTCAACATTACGCGAGTTCTACATTTTTTAATTATCTCTGCTGCAAGACTTAGCATGGTCAATTAGTGTTCAATAAAAAAACGTTTTCAGCAATTTATACATATATATTTTATTAACAATAATGTTACAATCGACATGCCGCCTTAATCTCAATAGAAACAAGATATCTATATTATACAGTGTGATACTAAAACCAAACAATTATTAATATAACACAATATTATAATAACTTGTAACTTTACTTAATTTACATAAAAATAATGGATATATTCTACATAAATTATCCGTGGACAGCACAAGAACCTTCAACAAATGAGATGGTGATGTTCCTTGCATCTGACAATAAGGCATTCCATGCGCCCATCGGCCGTAAAACATTTTAAACTTAAACTAATTAAATACGCAATACATATTTAGTATACTTTTACAGACATTTGTCTTGTTAGATTCACGTTACTATTATAGTAGCTATAACAAAATATTCATTGCAATATTATTTCGTTCGCGCCGGAATCAAACACGGTCCCGTCGTAATAATTCCCTAATACGGTGACAGGCCTCCAATTGGTACTAACTGTTCTCTTTACGGATTCAATTGAAATAAATTGATGTAGATACAATCTATGGTCGTGCATTGTTTAACAATGCAATGATATGTACAAATAACAAAGCCCAAACACTTTTAAATTGCTTTAAAAAATCACTTTTTATAATATAATAAAAATATTTATTAAAATGTACAGAGCTTCATGATAACAGGGAACATTAACTTAGCTTGATTTACTGAAATCTAGCATCAGTATAATCAATCCTTGATGTTCATTCATATAAATGTGATTAATTAAAACAAAATATTACGTTTTCCTCAATTAGAGGAATCACACATTAATTGGATTTAGAAAATTTTAACCAGTAAAACAATGAATTCTGATAAAAACAATGGCACCGCGCGCGACTTTACTAGTTCTGTAAAAATGTTGATTGACAACATTTTAACAAATTCAAATGTTATGAAGCCTACTTATAACTTGATTTGAATCGGCTCTCTGTGTGGCTGTATATAATACGTATTATAATTCTACAAAGTAAAAGTTTACGATTGTAAAACAATTTTGGTGGAATCATTACAATAATACATATTTAAAATCAGACTCTTGAATTATTGTTAAATTAATTATGTTTTTAACAATATGATAAAAAATGGCAGATCCTGAGGCGCTAAAAAATTTTAAATCATCAAAATATTGCAAAACTTAACTTTAATAATATATTATGAAGCAATTTTTACACAATAAAAAAAAATAACTTCTCGCAAATTATTTCCAACACCTACATTTCGACTTCCCAAATATTCTTAAAATACATCTTTTTAATTTTAATATACACACTATGTATAATCAATAATCACACTTGATAATTTTCTATGAAAACAATCTTCTGTAGCGAAGTGTGAAATGAAATAAATGACAATTTATGTGAGAATAAAAAGCTGCACACTGCACAGGACAGTGATCAAATTAATAACATTTATATGTATTTTACTAATTCAACTTACATAAAATAATTGTGGGCTGTATAAAAAATAATATTTTTGTCACTGTAAAATTAGTTATTTTAATTCTATAAGTTCATTGGTTTCTATAATACATACATTTTTACTCTGTGTGGTGTAATAAAAAAGAATTCAAATAATATCCTTACATGAATGGTATATTCATTACTACCTATTCATTAAATGGACTGTTATTAGCTTCAGATATTTAACATATTCAACAATTACAGATAAATGAAATTACACACAATTCAATGTGAGTTTTAGATAAGTTTGCTTTAACAAACAATGAACCAGTTTGATAAGTGCTCTGATATTAAATAGGTACCTAGAATGTTACTACTTTCAATGATGGATTATTTTGTATATACATTTCAATTAAAATGATAACAATTTGCATAGTTCATGTGATTCATTACTGACCTGAGTTCATATTTCAAAAATGTCAGTTCAATTAAAAGCATTTCACTGTTTTAAATATGTTTCAACAAGCACATTCTATTTGAGTAAAATAATAAGCCCTTACATGCAAAAACAATGGCTTGAGATACATATGATTGATGTTCTACTAAAATGATCTTTACATTGCTGCAATAAGGTACAATTTTGATAACTAACTTACATCATAACGGATATCTGGATAATCCATCAGCTATACTTGCAATGACAGCATTGTACACTTACAATTAGAGCCCATATTCCATTTAATGCTGACAATACTCACTATGTCAATAATTTCCATTTATACAGCTCCAACATTTTAATAATAGAAATCCTGAATTCTACAACAATTTCTGTATGGGACACAGTTGTACCAACTTTTCACTGTAGGCCACAAACTATGTCTGATGACTAAATGAAAAGTCAATATAACTACAATCCATTAAATAATAGTTTTCAAATATGAAAACATATAGTTCATATCTTCAGCGCCTGTCAAGTGGACCGCGCATGTACATATCGGCTATTGACTTGGACTAGCTTCACTTTCAGGCCGGTTTAGAACTGGCTTCTCCGCTATCACTGGCTTCTCTGCCACTTGAGGTTTCTCAGCAAGGGGTGATTTCTCTGGTATTATTTGTTTCTCCAATATGGGGGCAGATTCATCATCAACTTCTTCATCCGTCTGATTATTTTCAATGTGCGTATTGGACAGTTTATTAGTTATCACATCAGGTTGTTCCTGCTCCATCTCAGAAGGTCCATTCTGTTTCTCTCTATCATTCATGGATGGTGAGATGGATCTCTGCATTATGTTGGGATTGTTAGGAGATATTGCTCTGTTGGAGTTGTCTTCACTAGATGCACTCAGTTGTCTTGGCATTTGTTGACTTGGGTGAGACAGTGTTTGGGGAACATGTGCATTATGTAAGGGTAGTCTAGACTTGTCACTCTTCCTCCATAGGGTCACTTCTTGTTGTTTAAAGTAGCGGCGGTCTTCAGTGTCCATTAACACAAGATTTAGGTAGTACCGCACTGAAAACTTATTGTTAATATCTCTCATTGTTGGTGTCAGGTCATAACCAGCTAAGAACACTCTTATAGGAATGCTTTCTCCTCTAACAGGGGCTCCATCCATAATTTCATATTTCGCAACTGTTTCATTCTCTGTGAAAGTGTTAGGCCCAGAACCTGTTGTTTCTCTTTTAATTATTGATATTTCCATGTGTTTAATTTTAATACGAACAAGTAGAAAGTAGATTTTACCAACAATTACATCCTTCAAATGGTATTTTGATTTGTTGTACTCAAATTCTATGTGTAGGCAGTCTTCAATGCCTACTTCCATTTTAATCGAGTTTAATACGTCGGGGTAGCTGCATAGCGTGTGGACGGCGATGTCCACCTCTTTGACGACATCTGTGAGACGGCGGACTATCGTAGCTCTCAAGAAGTACCTCAGTCTGACATTAGCGCCCGTATAAACTTCGTAGGGCTTTTCAACGTTGGCGAACTCGAATGGATACGAGGTATGCTGTAACAGGTCACCGGGGCGTGCCAACTCCTTTACTAACGATATAAATTCATGGTGATTACCTCTATCGTAAAATAATTCGATCTGACCTATAAGTTCGACCTTGATACCTTGGTGTTCAAGTTTCGATCCGGGTTTTCTCAGAGTGACGTTCACTCTACCCGAAACAGTTTCTCCGTCGTAATACAACAATAACTTCTCCTTTTTGCCTTCATCCGTTTTCACTTCGGCAACCTTCCGTTTGTCAGCATCATCAAATACGATTTCAATATCCGCAGTCTGTCCGAACCCGAAAAAGCTCATTTTCGCACTTATCACTTACACAACTTATCGCAAAGTTTTTACGTGGCTTTACAACAAAAATGTAACGATTTATTTGAGCAAAACATTGAAAAACGGCGATGAAACGCCCGCAAATCTGTGGAGGCGATTGAAAGGTTGAAGCAAAGATGGCGACTGATTTTATGTCGGCTGTCGGCGAACAGGTTCATAAATAAAATTATAATGAAAAAACTCACCAGCAAGGCATTTTTGGATGGCACACGCGTATTTCTTGCAAGGGTCCTTAGGCATAAATAGTTATTTTTGATATTAGAATAGGAAATGTATTTATAAATACTGAATTTCAGTCATGTGTACATATGACAAATTTTGATGAGGCAACTCAAAATATCTAAAGATCCTTTTTCACTATTTTATACTTTCTTATTCTTATGTAACATATTATTTATTGCCTCAATTATTCTTATAGTTTCAACACTTTATTTTGTCGTTTATATTTTTATTCAAATAAATAAGTTATTTAAAATTTATATTATAATAAAATAGCCGGTTACGTAATACGCTAATATATTATCTGTGAAGCAAAAATGGAAAATAAAAGTGTTACCACCCACAAAATCCTTTTTGTTAAATGGCGGATCTCAAAATTCTCTAACAAAAGCGAGTTGGTATTTTTCTGTGAATAAAACAACGCAGGTGAATCTATAAGCATGGAGATTACGCGCACTACTTTAGGAATTGCAGTTGGAATAGCTGGTACCTTATTCCTTGGATATTGTGTGTATTTTGACCAACAACGTCGCAAGGATCCTCTTTTCAAGAAGAAGTTGAGAGAACGTAAGTTTTTCTAAATATTCAATGAAAACAGCATGTTTTGGTGTGTTGCATGTTCCAATTATAGCTCATGAAGTAGAATAACTTTACTACTACACACATTTCAGTTTTTTTGTTAACCTAAAAATTTCACAAGGAATATCGTTACAACATCATGCATCAATCAATTCTCGCTTGAATAACTGTTTGACTTGCCCGCTGCATCACAGACAACGATAATAAAAACGCAGTGCGTTATAACTATAAATTATACATAACTACATCGTAACTATATCTGCAACTGTAGTATCATAAAATTAGCCGCTTTTGATTAACTGTGCCAAACACGCTTTTGCAATGATCTAAAACTATCATAAATATGCCGTATTGGCGTTCTCATATGTAAGCGTGTACCTACATAACGATACTCCGTCATTAAGTTTAGTTTCGTAATTAAGGGTAGAAATCTAACCTCATACAAAACTTTTACCCTTCTTTATCTTGAATAAACTACGGATGCTATGGGCTATGGCTTCCATACGTTTCTAAGAACTATTTCTGATTGTGGAAGTTATCATGTTTGCCTTTAATTAACCTAAGTTAAAGAATCTTTCTAATCAAAACTCCCAAAACTATAGATGAGTAAAACCATAACAATAATAACATTCAAGCTCTTAACTCGTCGAATACCGGTTTTGTAGACACAATTATAGAACAATAGATTGCGGTCACCGGTGACCGCTTGGTGTTTGACAGTTTAACCTCATAACTGCCTGGATATCCAACACAATAGAAAAAGCATTGTATCTCTTGCATTGTATCATTGCATGCATGCCATGTATTTGAATCTTGTGGTTTCTAGTTTACCACCATTTAGCAAATTAAACTGTCATACACCAAGTGGTCACCGGTGAAGGAAAATGTGGTTCTAAAGTAAAACTGTGTAAAAGTTTACAAATAAGTTTATTTCTGAGATCAATCAAACAGTATCATGCAGACGTACGGTAGACTACCATAGATAAAAAAAATATAACATATCTCCATACAAATAAAGACAGCGCCACTAGTGGCAAGAATATGAACTAGTTTGTGTTCTATTTTCATTTCAATATTTTAACATCCACCCCTGAACGCAAACCCATTTTATGAACACAATACAAATTTTTATCAACAGTTGTCCCTTTTGTCAAAATGTCAGCTACCATGTCACTACCTTTACAATAACAAAACTTAAACTGTCAAATACCAAGCGGTCACCGGTGACCGCAACCTATTGTTCTATAATTGTGTCTGCAAAACCGGTACTCGACGAGTTAATATGCAAATCATTTACATGATCCCTGAGAAAATGATGCCTAATGTCTATGTGCTTTGATCTGGGCAGATAACAATCATTAGATGAAAGTTTTATTGCACTCTGGTTATCACTATAAATGATGACCGGCCCATCCAGCTGGAGTCCGAGCTCGACGTGTAGCTGCCTCAACCACAGAGCTTCTTGGGTGGCAGAGGACATAGCCATGTACTCCGCTTCAGCAGTGGAAAGTGCCACAGTTTGTTCTGAAGTAAACAATATTAAATCATCTACCCATACAGCCATGAATGTGGTTTTCTTGTTATTGTAATATACACATGGATCTGTTTTAGACTGGTACATGCCTATTTCTTGTAACACAGTATTCAACTTAGAATTCCAGAGACGACTTGCTTGTTTCAAACCATAAATAGATTTATGTAGATAACACACCTGTGATCCCTGCTCATACATCTCTGGCTGCATCATATAAATTTCTGTGTCGACTTCTCCTTGAAGAAACGCTGAGACAGCATCCATTTGTTCTATCTCATAACCATTTCTGGCTGCCAAAGCAAATAAATAACGGAGAGTAGTGTATCTTGCTACTGGTGAAAATACTTCCTCATAATCTCTGCCTTTCTTCTGTGCATAGCCTTTTATCACAAGTCTAGCCTTAAAGCGAATTATGTTTCCACTTAAGTCAGTTTTTGTTTTAAACACCCACTTTGATGGCAGGGCTTTTCTATTGGCAGGTAAGTCTATCAAGCTCCAAGTTTTATTCTTGATCAGGGAACTATACTCTTCGTCCATGGCCTTTTTCCATTGTACCGCATTTGAGGATGATAGTGCTTCGTTGACTGACTGCGGATCAGATAGGGTCATCAAACAAAATAAACTATGTTCTTTAGTTTGTGTTCTGCGAGGCCTTACTGTCATTCTGCTGCTGTTATCCTGCATATTCCGTAAACTTCTCGGAGGCTGATAAGTTTCATCCAAATCACCATAATCAGTTTCATACTCACTAGTACTTTCACCACTTGATCTTATACTTTCTGAGTCAAGATATTGCTGCTGCTGACTTGTACTGTCTGCCTTCAAACTCGTATCAGGACTCGTATCAGGTTCTGATGCTGTAGCAATACTCTCACTATTAACAGGTACTTTCACTGTGAAATCATTCTGAATACTCTTATAAGTTTCATAAAATACGACGTCTCTACTTTTTATAACTTTACATGTCTTAGGATCAAACATGCGATAACCCTTTGTTTGTTCACAATAACCAACTAAAATCATCTTATTCGATTTTTTATCCCATTTAAGCCTTTTTTCCTTAGGAATATACACCATAGCTGCTGAACCAAATATTCTCATGTGAGACAGACTAGGTCTATGACCAGTCCACATTTCATAAGGTGTTTTTCCCCCTAGTGATTTAGTAGGTGAACGATTCACAATATATGCTGCAGTGGCGACAGCTTCTGCCCACAACTGCTTTTGTTGGCCAGCATAGATCAACATGCACCTTGCCCATTCCACCAATGTGCGGTTCATCCTTTCAGCTAAACCATTTTGCTGAGGGGTGTATGGTGTTGTAGTCTGATGGGTGATTCCACTAAGGGATAAGTATTTTTCAAAATAATTATTGCAGTATTCAGTGCCATTATCTGTTCTAATAGTTTTTATCTTAGAATCAAGTTTATTCTCAACTTTTAATTTAAAATCTTTAAAAACTTCCAGTACATTTAACTTATCCTTTATGAAATAAACATGTACCATCCGTGTACAATCATCGATAAATGTAATAAAGTATTTCATACCTGAATAAGACACATTTTCCATCGGACCACATAAATCTGAATGTATAAGTTCCAAGGGTGTGGTGACTCTGGATCCAACATGGTTAAATGGTAATCTGGCTTGTTTACCTTCCATACAACAAGGACAACTGCTCACATTATTCGTCTGAGTGAGTTTGACTCCTTCAACACATCCGGGTAGCTTGTTTACATCTGAAACATTAAGATGGCCCATGCGCAAATGCCATAAGTAAGTATCATCAATTTGTTTACTATCAACAGTTAGATGAGTGGACTCTGAACTCATTCTTGTATTTAAAATGTACAGCTTTTTCTTTAGTAATGCAGAACATATTAGGTCTCCTGTGTCATTATGAATGTCACAACCTTGGTTACTGAATGTTGCTTTATATCCAGCCCCTACAACAGCACTCACAGACAAGAGATTCACACTGAGTCCAGGAACATACAATATCAACAGAACCAACTCCTTGCACTGGCAGTGGTGCACTGTTAGCTACTGTAATGTTTGACACCGATGCCTTAGTCATGTTGTACATCCAATCCCTTTTACATGACATGTGCATGGATGCACCTGAATCGACATACCAGTCTACATTCTCTTCACCAGTTGCTGTGAAAGCTGCAACAAAACTAGAAGATTCTTCCTTTACTAATTTTGACTCTTTTTCAAGTTCTTCAGCTTCCTTTTGTAACGATATCTTAGGACTCCTACAAAATCTTGCAAAATGACCGTATTTGTTACAATTGTAGCATCTGGGCCCTTTCGACAGTGTAGTTTCAGATACCTTACTTTACTTCGGGAAATTTTTACCTTTCTTTGTATGATATGCGACTCCAGTTTCAGATTTGATTTCCTGTAGGAGCTTAGTCTTGATAAGATCAGCACTTATTTGAATGCCAGAACTTTCGAGCCCCATAATCATTGGTGTATAGACTTCTGGTAATCCTGCTAACATTAAGGTGCCCAGCCACTCATCGTTCACGTCAAACCCAATGTTGCGTAACTTATGAGCTGTAGTCATTATCTTCGAGATATAATCTTCAATACAAGTTTCCAATGATGTATTCACTAAGTCCTTCAATAAACCCACCTTTCTAGCTAGACCCTTGTCATCAAATGCCTTTTGCAGATTATTCCATACTTCTTTTGCAGTTAAGCAATCTTGAACGTGTATGTAGTTCTGGGAATCTATTAATAATATAATTTTAGTTCTTGCCTTTACATCCTTAGCAGCGTCAAGAGGCTTGTCTTTAGTACCGCCTGGCTCAATGCATGTCCATAAATCTTCATGTTCTAAGTATGATTTCATGGTGAACTTCCATGTCGCGTAATTATCACGACCAGTTAACTTCTCTATACTAAAAATATTTGAGGACATTGTCGTACTTTCTGATAGATTCCAATTTTACAACCGGTACCGGCGGCGTGTGCAATAATGGCGGCAAGCAGTGTTGGGCATTAATTAATTAATTTATCAATTATCTTGTTAATTGACTAAAAAAGTAATTGCAATTAAATTAATCACAAATAAATTAATCGCAATTAAATTTTTAATTGCACCTTTCAATTCAATTAATTTAAATAACGTATGTCAATTGTAACTCACAATTAAAGTAATTGCAATTAACTTTTTTAGTTGTTTCATGAAACAATTAAAACTAACAATCAACTTATAATAATAAATAAAATATCCATATTCAGCCGCATCCAGTGAGACTGGAAGCCAAACATAGACCAAAAATATTTGAGAAAAGGCTCTGAGGAGGATGATGATGTGTTTGTATTTATGTATAACAATGTTGCATTGATAATTATTTCTACAGCGTTCGTAGGTAGGTACAACAAAAATATCAAGTCGTAACGTGTTTATTTTGTAGGCCTCTCGCCTCTCACTCGCGCACACGACACGTAGGTATACATCTTCGTCTCCATCACTCTAGCGCCGGGCGCGGAGTGTCGTTCGTTCAGTGATTCAGTGCTCTTCGCTCGCTCGCCGCGTGAACTAGTCTATACTCGTGTCGTTTAAGCTACGTAAATGTTTATGTTTTAGTTAAAAATACATGGTTTTAGCCTAAACTTGTAACATGAAATGGCGTCGATAAACGAAGTGGACGAAGATAGTAACATTTCAGTGACTCTTTCAGTTTCGAGCGTTAATGATTCATTAGAAACGGTTTCACCTGTGCCACCACCCGCAAGCGCGGCTTCTTTTACTTGATGGAACTTTTTTCAAATACGTGCCTGAAGAGTGTTCGGGTAATAAAATCACCGCTTTGTATGAAATGTCCAAGAGATGTATCAACTAAAGTTAAAGGATTTCATAATTGTACGTCGAACTTTTTGAGTCACCTGAAGCGAAAACATGGGAATGATTGCATTGAAGAGTACAAAACCTATGTAAAAAAAAAGAAAAGTGAGGTACAGAAAAAAGATGATGCTATTGTCAAAATCACAACTAGTAAAACTAAGAAGTCAAATGAGAATAAAATTACACAAGAACAATTCGATGAAGATATTTTGAAATATGTTATACATTCCATGATCTCATTGCATGCAGTGGAAGATCCATATTTTACAAAAATTTTCACCGACTTACAGATATCTGAAATGGGGCTAACTTTAATGAGTCGACGTACACTAGGACGTCGTATAGAAAAACACTACGAAACGCAAGTAGCTAAGATTAAGTCAGAACTAGAGGAAGTTCCTTACGTGTGCACAACAATAGATATCTGGTCCAGTAAAAAGAGAAGCTTCATCGGAGTTACAGCGCACTGGATCACAAATGATCTACGCAGAGTTTCAGTGGCGTTAGCTTGTCGACGGTTCAGAGGCGTCTACAGCTATGATCGACTATCCGATATGATTAAAGAAATTAATGGTGAATTCGACCTTAATACGAATAAAATTGTTGCATCGGTGACGGATAATGGCAGCAATTTCGTAAAAGGTTTGGTGTTAAATTGACCAATATAAATATTGAACATGAAGTTATGCCCGATTCTCAGCCAACAGAAGTTTCTTCAGAGTCAGATGATGAAGAAGTTGAGTCATGGAATTTTGATGATCCTGTTCCTGAGCATATTAATTTCCTTCCTGCTCATTTACGATGTTCTGCGCATACTTTAAGCCTTTGCGCAACTACGGACGCGAACAAACTTTTAACCGAGCAAGACACGCCTCTGTCGCAAATGCATGCTGCAATAATGAAGAAATGTAATGTTTTGTGGAAGGCTGCAGGACGACCAAAGAGTACTGAAATAATACAGGATGTGTTAGGGCACACGTTAAGCCGGCCTGGTGAGACCAGGTGGAATAGCTTGTTTGATGCCCTCCAGCAAATTTTTAACATAAAAGGAAAAAGCTTACTTTTACATAGATCATTAAACATAAAAAATACTATCAAAGAAAATGAATTTGATTACATTCAAGAATATTTTATGTGTACTTCGCCGGTAGCAGAAGCTCTTGACATAATGCAAAGTGAGAGTACCACATATTATGGGATAACTCTGCCGTGCCTACTTGCGCTGAGAAAAAAATTGCAAAAAATTGAAAAGAAAAACAACTTTTCCTTTTGTAACCCGTTGATCAAGGCATACAGAGTGAGTGTTGAGAAAAGATTTGAAAAAATGTTTGACGTCACTACTCCTGAAGCGGAAAATGCGGCTATTGCGGCATTATCTTACCCAAGATTCAAAAATAAATGGTTGACTTGTTTTGAGCCCAAGGATCGTACTAAGTTTCTAAAACTTTTCAAGACCTGCATTTCCAAACAAATGAGTGAAAATATTGTAGCTGCTGTTGCAACAACTAAAAGTACTCAAGAAAACATTTTTTTCAATTTTGACTCTGACTCAGACTCGGATATTTCAATCTCAGATAAAAACGGATGCTCCTCCGATGCACCAATGACTAAAGCAGAACTTTTGATGCTGCATTTTTTTGCCGAGGAAAGCCGAGATTTGCAACTCCTCAATAGATATCCTGAGATTAAAAGTGTTTTCATTAAATACAACACTTCATTACCATCATCAGCTGCAGTTGAACGCCTTTTTTCTTTTGCCACAATGACAAATTTGCCAAAAAGTCACAAACTGTCAGACGACATGTTTGAGAAGAGAGTGATATTAAAATGTAATTTAAATTATTACAAGAGATTTTAAATTGTCATTGTCTGTCTAATCATGTTCAATTAAAGGTATTGATGATTATTTGAATAGGTCTTTTATTTGTTGCCAACATAATATGAATAGGTGGGGGGCACTATTCTACTACCCGGAGCCATACGGGTATATTAAATATTTATATATACCGGCTGTATATTATACAGCAGAATTTTTGTAATTGTTAGTTTTAACTCGTCGAGTACCGGTTTTGTAGACACAATTATAGAACAATAGGTTGCGGTCACCAGTGACCGCTTGGTGTTTGACAGTTTAATTAAAATTCACTAAACAATTGAAAATTAATTAATTGTTGATTGTAGTAAATCACAACTAACAATTAATTAATTGTTAATTGTTACTACTACAGTTAACAATTACATAATTGTTAATTGTATTTTTCCAAAATTAAAATTGATTAATTGTTAGTTGTTGTGGTTATATTTAGCAATTAATCAATTGTTAATCTTTAATTGTTCTTGCAATTACAATTTGCCCAACACTGGCGGCAAGTAACCGAAGAGCGGCGGTCTTCATTCACTTGATACGAAAATCTTCCGTTTGTCTGAACTATTACTATAATTTACTCAGAACCACGCTCTGCTACCATGAAGGAAAATGTGGTTCTAAAGTAAAACTGTGTAAAAGTTTACAAATAAGTTTATTTCTGAGATCAATCAAACAGTATCATGCAGACGTACGGTAGACTACCATAGATAAAAAAAATATAACATATCTCCATACAAATAAAGACAGCGCCACTAGTGGCAAGAATATGAACTAGTTTGCGTTCTATTTTCATTTCAATATTTTAACAACCGGTGACCGCAACCTATTGTTCTATAATAGGCGTGTCGACGGGGTAAAAAAATCAAAAAAGTAATTAGTCCGTCATTAAGATCGCACGAAAATATCAGACACGTATTTTTTTGTTTTATCAAATTAACAGAAGAATACGTAGTTATTCCGCATTAAAGTTAGGGAGTGGGGGGTGTTTACGTCACACTTACGGAGAAATCGTACCTAATTGTGACGTCACGCGTCATTTTAACTCAAAATATCTACATGTTTTTTTGGATACGAGAAAAAAGAAAAAATACGTATCGAAGATTTTAAATAAATCTAAAAGACGGACAAAAAAATTAAATTAAAAAATAGTCGCCATGCCTATTGTGTCTATAATGGCGGTACTCGACGAGTTAAGAAATTAACTATACAAATATTCAATGAAAACACTATTTTTTTGAACTAAGAATATGTTTTTATTTGAATAATGTTACTGGAAATAAGTTTTATTGAAAATAAAGTATTTGTTCAGGTGTTATGTACAATACATTTTGCATAATAATAATGTATGCATGACAAAGTCACTACTGATGGTAATAATAGTAATTAAAGTTTTGGCAACAACCCTTGTTTATAGTTGGGGTTGGCGTCAAACTTTGGTAAAATTTGCTTGGAAAAATGTTTATTGAGAATACTTGATTTGACAAATGACAATGACTTCCTAACTCAGGATTTATAATGACATAATACTGAAGCAAGATTTAGGATGACACAAAAATAAAAACTTTTTAGTCTATAAATACAAATGAATTTAGTTTGTGCCTGTACAAAGAATTGTAGCAACAAAAATCAAAAGACTGGCACAGGATCTACTTTTTCGTGGATAACACCATAAGTCACTGTAATTTAACTCGTACGTTGACGGTACTCAACCGTCATTATAGACACAATGGAGATGTTGACAGGGTATAAAAATTAAAAATATAATTAGTCCGAAGTTAGGTAATAAAAAAATATTAGACACGTATTTTTTTATTTTGTCGTATAATAAAACAATACTTAGATAAAACGAGTTAAAGTTTAGGAGTGGGGGGTAAAACGTCATTTCTTAGTATAAAATGTACTGAGAAGTGACGTCACGCGACATTTCAAATCAATATACATATCTTCAAAACTATTCGTTTCCGTGAGAAAAAAAAAATACGTGTCTAATATTTTTAAATAATCTACCAGACGGACATTAAAATAAATATTAGTCGTCTACCCCATTATAGAACAATAGGTTGCGGTTACCGGTGACCGCTTGGTGTTTGACAGTTTAAAAACAAAATGACTTAAACACTTTTTGTTGGTTTTTTCATTATGGCTGTGATGGTGGTCATTCAGATTTCGAGTTGAGTAATTTTTTTTTTTAATATGCATTTAATTGATCACAAATTAAACTTAAGAGGTAGAACTCATTATTCTTTTCTCATTTATTTGAACTCATCCTTTATATATGGGGCCGCGGAAAACTTAACAGGTTGCCGGGGCTCCGCCTCGAAGTGCACAGGTAGGAACGGGTGGTTCTTAGTCAGTAAGAGTCTGACTCGACTTACTACTCGACTTACCCGTGTGAGAGAAGTCATTGGATGACTTTCCCCCTCAAAAAGGAAAAAAAATCATGTACTGCTAACGCTCCTAACAGTTTTTACAGAAACATAACTTTGAAAACCATAAATCTAGTTAGCAACCTACATATGTACCTAATTACCTACTTATTACAATTTCATACAAAAGTTAGTAAATAAGTTAGATTCTCAAGTCAGAACTTACTCAAAATGGCATCAAAAGAATTATTTATAATGGTAGTTTTGCCGAGTAGTACAAAAAGTAAAAAAAGTCTGTATTTCGTTCGACAGCTAACTGTACAGGCAGGTTTTGTGCCACAAAATGTCTTTGCATCGATTGTACCATTCATTCCACAGATGTAAAAAATGTGTGAAAAGAGGCAAAATGCAACATGTTTCTTATGAATGTAATATAGTTTTTGTGAAAAGTAAATAGATTGGTTGAACAATAGGTTTAAAACTAATGTAGCTGAAGATTTTTTATAAGGATCTGAGTCAATATTAAGAATGATGTAAATCATAAATTACCTTATGACATGATGTAACGATAATTCATATTTCTCATACTTTATCAGCAATACAACTGTGATAATATCTCAAAAGTGTGTGATATAATTGATAAGGATTACATACATACATAGCATATAAGAAGGTTTTAACTGCTATGCTAATCCTTCAGAAAGTGTATGTTATATGTTCATCTTTTGACTTATGATCCACAAATGTCGACAGCATGGTTGGCACGGTGGCTGGGCAAGCGGTCGCCGCGAAACAAACCTTTAATTTATTTAATTTAAAATATTTTAATAAATGTATTTATTACCTGAATTATGTACAAACCTGTGATCCACAATAAAGAAATTTGATTGTTGTTTCGGGTTTGAGTGTCATGTGTATGTGAACTAATTTCGCAATGAACCCACGACATGGGAGAAAATCCTAGTGTAGGGCACGTTTTTTTAAATAAATAGAACACACTAAATAAAAAGTGATTTTAAAAGTACCTACTTCAAATTCATGTTTCATTCAGCACGTAGAATTGCGTGTTGTGAGAGTAACTTCAGTTCTATTTAATTTAAGACTATATATGAAAGAATGACTTTTACACTTATTCTTTATCCTATATAGGTAGACAGAAGGCCCAACAGAATGCTACGCAATCCCGCACAATGGGCGGTCCTCTGCCGGACATGAGCGACCATGAGGCTATGCAAAGGTTCTTCCTGCAACAGGTGTGTATTCTATTCTTTCTATATGTATAAAAAAATGAAACCCGTTTCCCATTGTCACGCCATAACTTGAGAACGGCTAGACTGATTTGGCTGATTTTTTTGTTGCGTTTATTATTGTCAGAAGATGGTTCTTATGACAGAAAAAGGTCCTGAAAATCCTACGGGAACGGGAGAAACGGGATTGCGCATACGAAGTCGCGGGAAGAAGCTAGTAATAAATAATAATGTATGTATACAGGGTGTAAACGGAACGCCTTCCAAAAAATATAGGTGATGGTAAAAAATAAGCTAATTTTCACAAAAGTTAGGAATTAAGTGTTTGTTTTTCTTTATGTAATAATAGTTGAAATCAACTACTCAAGGCTGATGTTTTATAAATAACACGAAAACAAAAACGATTCGAATTGTAAATACAATTTCTTTTGCACAACTTGATTCCCCCTTGTCCTTTCCATCATCGTACCACAAGACAATCGGCGAAGCTTCACCGATTCATTGTAGATGTCCTACCCACACGCACGAAGCGCTTCGCATCAACCTTCCTTGTGCGTACTGCTAAGAAGTGGAATTCTTCGCCAGAGTCTCTATTTCCTGAAGGGTAACCTGGGTGTCTTCAAGGTCCGAGTAAATATGGATCGACGTGCTCCAGCATAGACCGCATCATCACCAGGCGGGATAGTGGACAAACGTAGGCCCATCAAATATAAAAAAGCGTTTCGGGAGCGTTCCGACTATCTACATCCTTTATGCGCGTAACTTCTGTACTACTCAACCGGACTAGATATTCTTTTTGCCATATTCTTATTTAATATCATTAGGACCAAGATTTGTATAAAACATAAATCGTCATTTTCAGTGGCAACATCAGTAACTAGCATCTAGACAAAACTACAGTTATCCCTTCCAAAAAATATAATATTTCGATTTATTGATGAATCGAAATTTTAGCAGAAACTCAATCTGAAAAAGTTCAAGTCTAACTTGCATTGTTTTTTTGCTTATTTAATTTTAGCTTCATTTGGGCTTCAATTTTTGAGTACTAATTTAAAGTCAAGATAATGAAGAATTTAAAAATAAAATGTGTCAAATTAAAGTACTGTCATAATTTGAACTTGTAGAAATAGGATTTTAGATATTAGAAGTATTATAAATTGTGTTGTCTCTCGCAATTATTAATGGGGTTTATAAAACAATTTCAGATTCAACTTGGTGAGGAGTTGCTAGCGGCCGGCGACTTGGAGGCCGGTGTGGAGCACCTGGGACAGGCTGTCGCTGTCTGCGGACAGACGCAGCAGCTCCTTGGTGTAAGTCTACTCACTAAGTCGTTATTTTTTATAAATATAGTGTGTTCCGCGATCACTCAAGAATAAATTTTATTTGGTTGGAATTAAATAATTATAGCTCCGTATTTTCAGCTTTCGCTTTCCATACCAGTTTTGAACACCAGAACAAACATATTTCATACGATTTGGTTTATGAACTGACTTGTTTAAATATGTACCTACATGCTTGGGTTGCTCTCGTGCCACACGCACATTACGATACTCTTTCAATAATATACACAAATACGACAGCTTTCTAATCTTACTGAAAATTGTTTGTCTCAAAAATATCGTAATTGAAATAATATCTTGTTGTTTCCAGGTATTGCAACAGACGATGCCCGCCCCGATCTTCCACCTGCTGCTGAAGAAGCTGCCGGAAGTGTCGGAGAGGCTCCGAGCCTCCATGAAGGCTAGCGGCAAGATGCTCCAGGAGGAAGACGTCGAATAAACATCATCACTCTCAGAGAGGAGATATATTTTCTGAATATATTTTCTACATCTCGCTAATCATGGAAACTTCCATCTTTGATCGACACAAAGCTGCATTGACGTAAGGCTCCTGACTTCCATTTAATGATTAATTTAATATTTATTTTAGGTACCCTAACGAAATATCCTTTGCAAGTAATTTGTATGTTAAGAAATTTAAAGTAAGAACTTGATTAATTAATGTTAACTAAACGCCTTGCGTCAATGTAGCTAGTAGAATAATGAAACAATGCAACATTTCACCATTTGTTAGCAATCGGACATGAGTCTTGCCAGACTGAGGTCCGTCGATCAGTGAACTACTGCGGTGTATACCGCGCTCCTTCTAGTTGAGAGACCTACAGTAGTATACAGTTAAGTTAATTATAAAGCAACCCATCAAAGAAACTATTATTGTAATTATTTCATCTTAGAATAAATTTTCTTTAGACTTTCAAAGCCTTAAATTTTCCAAGTACGTGCATTGGGCTGTGATACATATGTGCTTGAAAATCGATCCGCCATCAGGACGTCTGTTAACTTGGCAAACGGGAGTAGTGTGGAGTAAAGCAAGTTCAATAATAATGTAGGTATTTGTTAGTGTTATTTAGGTTTTGTTTTGTGTTCACAACTGGTTAAGGATGCTTGTGAGTTTTGATTGAGATTTTACTGTGAAATAAAAGTATTGTACAAATGTTATTGTTTTATTTTAAAACTATGCGTTGTTTACTGATATCTTCTAAAATTGTGTAACATAATTAATCTCTTTGGTTTGTTGAAAAATACATGTAGCGTCTATATTTATACTAGAATTTGCATCACAGAATACCGCATAGGAAAAAATGTCTTGGTTTTTTTGCATCCTTCAACTAGGTATATGTAGGAACAATAAATAAATAAATAAAACAAGAGATCCCAAATCATTCACCAGTTTATTGTAATAAATTTAATATAAACTACAATTTAGAGATACAGTCACAACACCGGTATAATTTGTATATTCACAAGAATAACGTAATAAATATAAACAAACTTAAATAGTCATCGGAAGGAAAGTAACACAACTATTACAACTCATAATTTATTCATTGTAAACTTAAATGTGTAGAATACAAATCTTGAAGTCATAAAAATTGGTTGCTACCATCATATTTCTTCAATAAACATAATATAGAATACTACTATTTAGGTACATGAAATTTAGTCAATCCTTGGAGCTACCAAAATAAAAAGGCTACATTAGTGTAGGTTCAAATCGTAATTAGGAATGCGGTAAGTATTTTATACAAATACAAAAAAAAATCAACGAAGTTTCCGCCGTGAGCCGTGATCTAAGACAAACTAGGTCTAAGGCGGCAACAGCTGTAGCCAAATGCTATTTAGCGCTTATCTACATGTACACCCAAATTATATGGAATTGACGTAAATTTTGACACTCGTTAGTGTCATCCCCGGCATACATTTAGTTTTCTATTCTCTCCGTAGACAAGCTCTAAAGTAAAGTTTGGCTAAAGGCACAGGTTACAGTGGGGTGCCGCGAAACGCGCGTACCTATGTAACGGTCCATAGAGTGGCGGTGGCGCCACAGGAAATTAGGGGCGCCTAATGTATTAGGGTGTGAGGCTAGGGCTCTCTCTCTGGGTCTGCGGCTTTTCGGCCCTGTAGTCGAAATCATAATAAAGCAGGTGAATAGAGGCATTCGAGGATTGAATAGATACTAATACAGTGAAACCTGGTTAAGTGAGACATCAAGGGACCTGCAATGTCATTTCACTTATAGAGGTATTCCACTTACCCAGTGTCTCAGATATACAGGTATAAATAAATATCTGTCTCATTTACAGAGGGTTCCATTAATAGAGGTGGACTTGGAATTACGTGTGGAATTTGTGGGTAGAATAAGAATGAGTAAACAAACAATGTAATCTCAGTTACAGAGGTTTATACATATAAAATTTACTCGCTGTCTCAGTTATAGAGGTAACTATGATGATAGAGGTAAATTCAAAGAACAAATCCCAGATATAGAGGTATACCTCGTCCTACTGACAGAGGTAATTCAGTGCCAAAGTGTTGGGACCTTAGCATGAGTTCCAGTTATGGAGGTTTCTCACTTATCCGGGACCTATCTATTGATCCAATTGTTTAAGAATTCAGTTTTAAGCGCGAACGCGTTTATTTAATAAGGACTGTTTGACACGGGACGTCTTTTAAGCATTTCTAACGTCTGGAGCAATAAATATCATGAAATGGACTAGAAACTAAACAAAATGGTTCTATTTAATCTAAAACAACTAACCACCAGTTTCAACCTTACACCTATAGATTTAAGATTCAAAGTAATAATAGTCAATACCGCGGCTGTACTAAACGATCGTTCATAAGGATAATACGTTGCTGTCTTTAACAAAAATATAACAACGAAATTTTAATTAACTTTGATACCGTAAAACAATTTTATTATAACGAAAACAAATGTGCAGGGCTATAAAGTTGACTATTTATTCCGTAATAACTATTAACATGATAAAATAATAAGTACCTTTTAAATACATAGTAGGTATATAACTAACACGATTTAATATACTAAATTACATTCATACGCTCAACAGCTGGGCTATTCTGTAAGATGTGAATTGGTACTTGCCAACTAGTCAAATTCAATACTTTTTTTGAACTGTCAAAAACTACAGTTTTCTATAAATGTAGGTACGAGATTGTGTATTGTGACGTCACGTTTTTAAGCGCCAAACAGCTTAAACTTATTTGTAAAAAAATTGCTGTTAAAATACTAAAATTAAGTTGGTCATAAAATCAATTAATGAAAGTTTGATTATTTTTTTATATTTGAAATAGTTTATTGTTGATTAAAGAAAGTACCCAATTCGAACTCTCGAAGATTATTCTCAAAACCAACGACATGGCGGACCGCGATCGTGCTCACTTCGAGAGTTCGAAATGACATCTTACAGGATAGCCTAGCAGTCTGAAATTGCAGTGCTACGGAGTAACATGTAAATGGAGAGCAAATGTTCGTTTTTACCAATTTCTTTTAAATCTTATGAAACTCGATAGGTGGCTCTGACATTTTGGTTATTTGACAGTATAAGTATAGGGATAGTTTAGGTGCTCCCTCACGATAAGAGTAGGTAACTTTGGTTTAGGTAGTTTGTGAAAACGGTCGAATGTTTAAATATAGTTTTTTTAAGCGATGCCCCACACTATGATTTTCTCCTGTGTCGTGGGTGCGTTTACAAACTTACAATTTCACATACACATGACACCCAGACTCGGGACAACAATCTGTGGAACAAAGAGTTGGTCCGTGCGGGAAGTGAACTCGCGACACGTTGCGTGGCAGCCAGTTGCCCAGCTACCGCGCGAACCGTGCAGTCAACAGTAATACGGATATAATATTTTAGGGATCATCCCTAATTGTATTCTTATAAATGACAATATTGTTTTAAAGAGCCTTCAGCCTGAACACGAGAATTACTTAATATTATGTAGTTAGCAACATTTTTTTTTTTAATCGTTGCCCCACACTAGGATTTTCTCCTGTGTCGTGGGTGCGTTTACAAACATACAAGTTCACATACACAATGACACCCAGACCCGGGACAACAATTTGTGGATCACACAAAGTGTTGTTCCGTGCGGGAATCGAACCCGCGACACGTTGCACGGCAGCCGGTTGGCCAGCCACCGCACCAACCGTGCAGTCATGTTCTCCATTTATCTGCTACTCCCATCAATAAAAATTGCAATAGGTAAATTTAATAAACTAAAACAAAAATCGTTGTATAAGTCAGTCATCTTTATGCCAAACAACGATAATATATTAAAAAAAAAACAATTCACGTAAAGACCTCAATACATAAGGACGATTTTGAAGTAATTAACTATTGTAACTTTATTACTAAGGCTATAGAGAATAATAGAGATCAAAGTTCCTTGACAGAATATGTATAATGTATATGTGAGTTGGATTTGGATATTGTACGCAAAGATATTTATGAAATTAGTATCACTACGAAAGTCGCCCTTATTGCTACAGACATAAAGTCATGGAAGGTTGTTTGATAAACCGCAATTAACAAACCGATTTCACTTTTTACAATAAGATTTATATACAAATATACATAGTTTATGAATCTGTATAAAATTGGCCATTATGGCATAAATTAAACTAGATGAATTTTAAACAATATTAAATATACTTATGACACCTACAATTTGTTCCTAAACACGTATTTGCACAGATAAAAAAGATTTTATAAGGCCACTTGTGTCACTAAACTTTTATACAACAAGACATACATCCATACAGCCTTCTCACTAGAAAAAGGTTTTAATCATGATATTTTAGCGGCTGTGGAACTTCTTATGATATCTTGAGTGACTTTCATGACATCTAGAGCACCTTTCTCAATGAGGGCGTTGGCTACATCTTTACCTAGATTATCACATTTGATTATAACGTCTACGGGTATAGTTGTGTTTACAGTTAATCCGCAGAAAATGCGATTGTCACTGTCGCCCTCTTTATCTTGACTAACAGATTTACCTACAACATTATCTTTAAGTACTTCATTAGGGTTTAGGATTTCATTTTTGGACTCATCATTGTCTATTTTAACTTTTTTGCATTCTGACTCTTCTGTGGGACTAAGTTTGTGTTTCTGTGTGCGTCTGATTTGTGTGAATGTTTGTTGAAGGGTGTGGTCTAGTTTGGTTTTGCCGTCCATACTCCAAACTGCTCCAGTTAGGGACAGTCTGAACTGGGAGTCTACTGGCTTGAGGCTCGTGGAAACGCCGACCGGAGCGCTACAACCTCCACCTGTAATAAAAGTAAGAATATCATGAAGCGTTTCTTTGTTACAGTTGTGTGTTAAGGTCCACTATTGATGGTCAGTATAGATTTTAGAATCAGCCTTCCAGACAGTAATATCATCTATGTTATCTTGTTTCCTAACATACCCAAAGTCTTTAGGAAGCTCCTCTCCGCGAGGATCCTGCAGTAAGTCTCTGGATGGTTGAATGGCGCCAACATGTTCAGAATGTTCGTGTTGTCTGACCGACACTCAACGGCCAGGGCACCCTGTCCTACTGCGTATTTTATGTCCGCGCAAGGCAAAACCTGTCGAATACCAAAAATTTTGGAATTAGTCGATCACATTCATTTTTTTTTTACAAACGCGCAGATGCACCTGATGGTAAACAATCTGATGGTCACACTAGAGGAGTTGCAAAAGTGTTGCTAAACAGGCGACGTTTTAATTTAAGTAACTTCAGTCGATGAGCATGCATGAAGAAAGCGATTAATCTAGATGAACTTACAAAATTACAAATATAAATACCAGAATTGGATTCCCGAAGTAGTTAAGACCTTTTGATTATAATTACATTGTTCTATTTGTCAACTTTTATATAATTCTGTTTATCCTACCTTAGATATCCGATCCTTCCATCCCATGCGTTGTAAGCCAGCGCTAGCCAATAGCAGTGCGGCGTATTGTCCAGACGTGTCCAGTTTGCGTAGTCGCGTGTTGAGGTTGCCGCGCACGTCTGCGACAGACAACTGCGGATACGAACCGCGCAGTTGAGCGGTGCGACGTAGTGACGATGTACCTAAAGTCATCGCAATTATAATAACAACTCTAGCTTCGACCAGCAACTTCGCAAGCACAAAAAATTATTCCCATTTTCGCGCTCCCGAGACAGTAAAAGTAGCCAGTGTCCTATGTCATAACATAACATAACGCCTTTTATCCCCGAAGGGATAGGCTGAGGTGCACATTTACGGCACTTTATGCCACTGTACAATGTAACACCCTCTTTTCACTATTTACGTTATGAGTCCCATCTAGTAGGGGGTGAGCCTGACCCTATTACCATCATGTGTCATTCCAGGTTATAGGTAATCTACATCAGATCCTTTCAGAAGTTTTTGCGTAGAAGTGTAACAAACTTTCACATTTATAATTTACTTTCTTTTTATACCACGACTGTGGCAAAAAGCACACGGTCCACCTGATGGTAAGCGGTTACTGTCGAGTTTAAGAAATAATGTAGGGAGTGGTATATTGATTTAGAATCCTCATTAAATGCGCCAACTCTGGTGAAATTCGCCATTACTACCGCAGTACAATTTTTTTTAATACACACACTTAAACTAAGGTAAAAATTTTATTGAGAATCTTGGTTCATCAAAAAACGACATTCTTTTCTTAACTAAAGAAGTTGGTTCAAAATTTAGGATTTAATAATACTGAAGCACTATTCTGAATGACGTAAGCAAGAATACAGACGAGGAAACCGAGAAAATCATGAAATGTAGCAACAAGAGTCATAAGACTGGCACAGGGTGTACTTTTACGTGGATAACATATAAGTCATTGCAATTTAGAAACTATCTGATTTGGTATTTTTAATATTTTTCTGATAACTGTTGGATCAGAAACACCGCACTCTGTCTAATAAAGTCTTATTTAGAAGATATGCAGTTAAAGGTTCATGTTAATGGTATCAACTCGCAGGGCTCTACGATGAATACGACGAATGAAAACGACTACAGGGTTCAATATTGGGTCCCTTTCTCTTTTTAGTCTGTATAAATGATTTGCCATTTATATTCAAGAATGATCCAAGAATGGTGCTTTTTGCAGATGATACCTCAATTTTTTAAAATAGATCGACGTGCTAATAATCTTGACGACGTAAACAGCTCCATTCTTCGAGTGCAAAACTGGTTCACCATTAATAATCTAGCGCTTAATGAGAAAAAAACAAAATGTATTAGATTTAGTTTACCAAACGTCCGAAGTAATGATTGTGATGTTGTTTTAAACGGCCAAAAGTTAGAATTTGTCGACGAGACGGTATTTTTAGGCATTACATTAGACAATAGACTACAATGGGGCCCGCATATAAAGGCGCTTTCGGGGAGATTAAGCTCAGCTGCTTTTGCAGTTAGACAGATTAGACAGCTCACGGACGTAGATACGGCAAGGCTTGTCTATTTTAGTTACTTTCACAGCATTATGTCGTACGGCATTTTGTTGTGGGGTCGAGCTGCAGAAATAGAATCAATTTTTATTCTTCAAAAGCGGGCTATCCGAGCAATATATAACTTACGCCGTTGCGAATCGCTAAGAGAATTGTTTAAAACGATAAACATCTTAATGGTGCCCTGTCAATACATATATGAAAATATAATGTATGTAAGAAAGAATAGGCAATTGTTCGAAAAAAGCGATAGACACAATCTTAATACTAGAGGCAAGAATAAGTTAGCTGTGCTGCAATTCAGACTGTCCAAGGTACAGAAATCCTTTATGGGGTTAGGTATTAAATGCTATAATAAAATACCAAATAGCATACTAGACCTCAATGAAAGTAAATTTAAAACATAATTATATTAAGCGCGAATTATGTAAACAAGCTTACTACAGGGTGATTGATTATCATGAGGATTTTTTTTTTTTTTTTAAGGGGGGAAAATCATCGAATGACTGCTCCCGCCTGGGTGAGGCGGGAGGGAGTGTCAGACTCTTACTGACTAAAAACCACCCCGTTCCTTCTCCTGCACGTCGAGCCGGAGCCCCGGTTACCCGTTAGGTTCTCCGCGACATTATCATGAGGATAGGAATGCTTGGCAGCGTGTTGGTTCGGCTCCACGGGACAATACTCAAATGTAGTCAGTACCTAGTTCAGATTACGATAATAGGTAATTTAACACTTTGATTCCGATGAAGGCAATCTATTTATTTAACGAATGGAGTTTCTTGCTCGTTCTTCTCCACTCGAATCGACATTTTGGAACGAGCGCCTAGCTTCACTGACGGACAGACTGACAGACTATTATATATCTCATATTTGTTGACGTTTCAAAAGTACCAAATTATGGTTTAATTGAAATAAATGCGTTTGAGTTCGAACCTTGTTGATCACCTGGTGCCATTTGATCGTCGACTTCAAGGACACTCTGTATAACAAAAAATATGCTTGATCTACACAAAGAGGAAATACTAACTAGATAGATATACAAACATAAATTTTATGACCTATTTTAATGATCTATCTACTATCTATTCTAGATATAATGTACTTCTGTACATTATGTAGGCACTGAAGAATTATATAAAACAATGTGTTGTGTAACACATTGTTTTATATAATTCTTATCAGTAACCAGTCTAGTCGATATCGCTATGATTGAAAGGTTACAAGGCTAAAGAATTACTTAACAAATTCCATTAAAATTTGATAGGGGGTGAACCTATAGGCATACCGGGCACAATTCTAGACTCAGAGAATCAGATTAAAAAAAAAACCCAGTAGTACTTTGCCCGACCCTATAATTGAACCCGAGACCCCTTGCCCAGCAGTTGCACTTGCTACCATTCGGCGAATGGTAGGTTTTATTACATGGGACTCTTAGCATAAATAGTGAAAAGTGGGTGATACATTGTACAGTGGCTTTAAGTGCCGTAATGTGTACTTCTGCACTTCGGGGATAAAAGGCGTTATGTTATCTTAAAATTTGATCTCATGGAGCTTAAAATTCAGACCATACACTCATATATATTATCATGCCTGCCTCCCATTGGAGTAGGCAAAGACGATGAGACGTCAGACGACACAATTTTGGCATTATACCCCTTTTAATTTTTCGCTTCATCTACATTCATCAATATTTTCATACCAATCATACTATGATGTTGGATCTACTTTATTTAATTACGTAAGTACCTATAACGGATCCTTCAGGCAATGTAGCCAGTGTGTGGTCTTTGAAGTCCTCTCGAAGAACCAATGCGTCTCTCGGGTCTTCTCTGAAATAGGGAACACATTATTGAAATGTCAAAATTCTGTCTTTTTATGGAATTGACCAGCGGTACAAGAGTAGAAGGAGAACCTGATGGTAAGCGCTGCGCGCTGTCCATAGATATTCGCATCATTAAAAGGAGTCCAAGTACGCAAATCATAATAAATAATTATAGGTACATCTAATCTTTAGTTGATAGACAAATAACATAACATCACGCCTTTTATCCCCGAAAGGGTAGGAGAGAGCACATTACGGCACTTAATGCCACTGTACAATGGCAACAACCACATTTCAACCGGCTTCCCAAGGAGGAGGTTATCAATTCGGCTGTTTATTTTTTTTCACTATTCATGTTGAGTCCCATGTAATAGGGAGTGAGCCATTTGCCATATATACTGTGCACATTCCAGACTCCGTGCTTCTACTGTGAAGTTTAAAAAACCCCAGTACATAATACTTTGCTCGACCCGGGAATTGAACCCAAGACCTCTTGCCAGGCAGTCGCACTTGTTACCACTCGGCCAACGAGGCAGTTAATAGACAAGTCTACAGACTTATTGAAACTAGTCATAAAAGAATCAAGAAACTATAGTTTTATTACGCATGTTTGTGCATCCTTATGTTAGTATCTAATAAACTTACGGGATAGATGGTTCATACAAAGAAATTACGTTCTAAATTATTTAATGTTACTAAATGTAAAATGTAATTTATTGTAAAACAGACTTACTGACTAAAAACCCGAAGTTATAGTTTACAAATCAAGACAAAAAGCGAAAAGTCATTATGATTAAAACAAATTAACGTTTATTTACAGTAGATTACTGTTACTGAACATGAATAGCAACAAAATAATTTTCCCTGAGTTGCCGTGACTCAGTAATGACTCGGCCAAACTGGAGATAAGACGTCAGTTATCTTAACACTTTATTTACTTGAAGATATTAATAATAATAAGTAATGCAGCTAAACATAGTAATGTAGCAAATATTATCGATTATACAATTTTGAATAGTAACGCGGCGTTTGGATTTGACCGTCCATTGTAAACATATAGGTATCTTCTACTGCTTGGGACTGTGGTGTATTTATTTTATTTCACAATCAATCTATCAAAGTACATCTACAGAGAGCCTACTACTAAAATCCTTGCCTACTTTAACAATATAGAGGTATTATAGCTTCCGTCACATTCCAATCATAAATCTGGTTTCACAAAAACGTCAATTAGATTTTTATTGTAACTTTCGTGAGACATACTAAATAAATTATTATGTTTTCGGCTCTCTCACGTAATAATTCAAATTAAATAATTCAAGCCATGCTAGAGGCTCATATTCATGAGCAGCATTTCGCGACCCGCGACGCGGCGACTGTCGCGCTGCTGCTGGCTACGCGAGTCTGGCTTGGCTTGAAACTAGTCGAGTTCCTCGTCAAATTATTACGTGAGTAAGCCGAAAACATAATAATTAACGTCAATTAGAGTTCTATTTTCAAAACGAAAAAAAAAAATAGAATCTATTCTTACCTTTCAAACACAGCACCAATAGCCAGACCATCGGGTAAGGTGGTAGGTAGGTCCTTCAGGGAATGCACCACGAAGTCCACTGTATCATTCCTTAGTGCGTCTTCAAGGTCTTTGGTGAATAAAGACTTCTCTCCTATCTTCGGCAACGACACGTCTAGTATACGGTCTCCCAGCGTTGTCATGGTAACTGGAATAAACAATCATATTAGATCCTATTACACCATAACAATGGATCAAAAGTACATATAATAGGTGTTTTGAGTAACTTTGAGTTTTAGGGTCCAATTAGGATTTTTGGTATAGTACAGGGGTTCCCAATCTATTGTAACCCGCGGCGCAGTTACAAGTTGAATATTTTTGACGGCGCCCTATCCTAGCTAACTATTTGAGGAAAACAGTCGAAAGAAATAGGTACCTACGATAAAGTAGTTAGGTTAGGTCGATCGTAACGAAAATTAAAACACCACAATATCAAATTGACTTTTTATTATAAAATTATTTAAACGGAAAACAACACACCCTTAAGAAAAAGCAAAAAATTAAATACGATATTTACTCAGTCAAATCAATGTAAAGGGTGAGCTTAGTGATTTAGTCCGCACGGTTTTTTTAATGGGGGGAAAAAGACTTCACACTGGTACTCTCATTTCTTGCTCCACATTGATCAAAAAAGTATCCGACAACATTTGTAGTGTTCAATAATTACAGAATTCACTTACGGCGCCGCTCTTTACTTTCTACGGCGCACTAGGGCGCCGCGGCGCACACTTTGGGAACCCCTGGTATAGTAGATAGAGATAAAGCTGAAGAACTTGTTTGATTGAACTCGCTATCCAAGACATATGGAACTGCTGGTTCAAAATTAAATAAAAAATGTAATAACCTTAAAAACCTTCATAAAGTACCAGATACACTTATATGTGCCATATAATTCAGACAAACATTCACATACTTCGGATAATTCGGATTCAGACAAAAACGATCGGTTAACACCAACTTACTGACATTAACTGAGTTTATATCTACTCAGCTTGATATAAAACGACAAGTGGACGTGCTGTACTTTGATTTTAGCAAAGCCTTCGACAGAGTCAACAATGACATCCTGCTTTTAAAGCTCAGCACTTTAGGTTTCTGTCCGAACCTCCTGAGTCTGCAAGAATGCAGACTACCTCCGGGATCGCCAACAGTTTGTTCGGCTAGGAACTTATGACTCGAGCCCTTACCACACACGCTCAGGCGTGAGTCAGGGGTCGATTCTTGGACCTTTACTTTTTCTGTTAATGATAAACGACCTACCATCAGTTCCCGAATACACAAAATGTCTTCTATACGCAGATGACCTCAAACTATATGCCAGTGTTAAAACTGTGCAGGACTGTGAAGCCATACAAAAGGATGTTGACGCCGTCTACGAATGGAGTGTTGCAAATAAAATGAATTTCTATGTATCCAAATGTTGTGTGATGACTTTTGGTCGAATGCAGCATCCAATCTACTACCAGTATAGACTGAATGGTACAGTTTTGTCCAGATCAGCAACAACGACAAAAGATTTGGGAGTCACCTTTGACCAGAAACTTACATTTCATGACCACATTGTCGTCGTCGCCAAGGAATCTTTCAAGAGACTTGGTTTCGTTCTTAGAAACGCAAAAGATTTCCGTAAAGACCATGTCATTCGGCTATTATACAATACGCTTGTTCGGAGCAAGCTCGAAGCCAGCTCTTGCGTGTGGAATCCTCATGAGGCCACTTATGCTCTTTTGTTAGAAAAGGTACAAAAAGCGTTCCTACGATTTTTGTATAAACGTCTGTTTGGTTACTACCCGTATCTGTATCCAACCAAATTCCTGACTGGATGTCTTGGATACAACACTCTGGAGACCCGACGGGAGTTTGACCAAGTAGGCATCATAATGCTTAAAGTGTGTCGTGGATTAACTGATGCTCCAGATCTTCACAATGAGTTGATACGACTATACGTGCCTGATAACTATCTTCGCAATAGGAACCATCGGCTCTTAGCAGTGCCTACTTCCCGCACTAATACACGTGCGAAATCTCCAATTACACGTGTTCTTGCTGCGTTTAACAACCTCATGAAGGTCTACCCGGATTGTGACTTGTTTAACGATAAGTATAAGGCTGTAATGTCTGTTTGTCTGGTGTATTGTGAGCAGCATATAAAAATGTTATTTTATCTTGGTTTCCAGATTCTGTGTACCTACGTATATTGTTATTATTACTGTTATTTCATTTTAATTCTAAGTTGTTTTGTATTTTGTTTCGTGTATTTTTTTTTGTGTCCAACTTTATCTGTTTTGTAATTTTAATATATTTTCTCATTTACTTTTAACACCTTTTTATATTATGTACTTTGATTTAGTTTTCTTTTTTATATTTTTTGTAATTTAATTTGATTAATTTAATTGGTGTCTACCGTGTTAATCAATAAACAATAAACAATAATAAACAATAATTTATACAAATAAGGCATGTTCTATATTCAAATATATCTGTATACAATTGGATACTTTCAGTAGTTGTTCAATACTTTTTGAACTGTCAAAAACGACAGTTTTCTATGAATTTTGTACGCGATTGTGTATTGTGACGTCACTGTTTTTTAGATATAAGTAATTTTCCGTAAACATTAACGACATGTGGTCGCTTAATGCTGTATGTCGTAGTAAACAATGTTGTAAACATTAATGTTTTTGATAAGTCGTTAAATAGCATTCAGCCAGGACCTTTGATTTTGGTCAATTTACAATTGTTAGTGCTAGGACCGTGCGTGACTTTGCCTCGCCTTTTCTTTTCTAATTACCCATATTCTGACAGTTTGAGTATTTGTGCGACCCACGCAAATGTTCTTTAGGTTGGTACGGTACTTATTGTTTGTCGAATCAGTCAGCCCCACCTGTTAATTGAGCTGACTGTAAACCGACACATGCGTTACTGCCTTCACTTTAGGTTGGTACTTATTGTTCGTCGAATCAGTCAGCCCCACCTGTTAATTGAGCTGACTGTAAACCGACACATGCGTTACTGCCTTCAGAACGGGTCCGCTCAAACTGTTGTGGTCCTATCTCAAAAGGCCACTACAGAGAGAACTTGCACGGTTCTCACGCATAATCTTATATACATATTTGTTTGGACTTTAAAAGAGACGGACCTCCAAGTTTGTTTCGGCATTGTTTCTCAGAGTAGTCAGTCACTTAGGAAATGTCGACCTCATCGTTCGCTTGATAAAATTGACGTGTAAAAGTGCTGCCTTGTAGCCTATTTGCAGAAATAAATTCACTTGTTTCACTTGGTCAATTTAACCGGTATATTGTTCTAACTAAAACGATGTCGCCATAAACGGTTTTGACTGAGTGGCTATCCAGACATTGTGAAACACGGCTTTAATAAAATAAATCACATGGTGTACTGACGACAATACTTGTTAGTATGTACTTTCTCAACACTTGTATTAATTCCGTTTTGTTACAAGACAGGTTAGACAGGGTTCAATAACCTATTGTTGTGTGCGCTATTAGCTATACGACGCGAGGTCGAAAATCGCAGCGGACGAACGAACGATTTCCTTTGATCTATTATGCTGTGCCCGCACGCTTGGCAAACATAGCAAACAGCACACAGGAATGGTGGATGGGTGTTTGTATGTGTGTGTTTTTTGTTCTTGTTTGTGTTCGCCGCTGTTCGGCATCGGTGTCGAAGAGTGGCGAACCCAGAGATCAAAGGCTGTTCGGCAAACGGTTTGCGATGTAACCAGTATCCACAATTCCACACCCTTGCTACACATCGATGTTTAGGACTTTATTTATTGTTTGGTATTTGTGGCAAACATCAAAACATCAAGTGTGTGGATGGGGCATTATAATATGCACTTTAACAATAGACTGTGTTTGTTTTTAAAGTGCCAATCTATATCAGTTTTCGTCCTTATTGGTAATCAAGTATTTTACTTATACGAGTTTATATTAACTGCGTCGGTGGTCAAGTTGTCACGAGTGCGACCGCCGAGTAAGCGGTTTCGGATTTGATTCTCGGGTTGGGCAAATTTTTGCTGGTTTTTGAATTTATCCCTTATTAAAACACGACAATACTCACCTACTGTAAATTCCTTTTCAGGGTGTACTTTTTTCAGGCAGGCAATGACATAGTTGGTTTGTATCAGAGCCAGCTGAAACAAAAACACAGGTAGGTATATAATTCTTATTCAGAGATTGATATTTGCATTTTAGCATGACAAGAATAAATTATGTTGTTTGATGATGATTTTGATATTTTATTTTTGATTTTGATGTAGAATTATTTTGAACATGGGTGACAGTGACTTGCTATTTATTAAGTACTGGATAGATTATGGTGAACTCGTCGAGTACGGTCATTATAGACACAATTATAGAACAATAGGCTGCGGTCACCCGTGACCGCTTGGTGTATGACAGTTTAAAAGAATCTGAAGGTCCAAATAAAAACCTACATTTTTGTAGTCTGTTAAAAAAGGACTAGAAGTTGTCTTTGCCTCTGCCTACCCAAGTGAGACAATATTGCAAGTAAGTACATATATACTTTTAGATAAAATTTTAGACTTAATACCCTAATTAACGAATTCCTAAGATTGATTTTAACTCGTCGAGTACCGTCATTATAGACACAATTATAGAACAATAGGTTGCGGTCACCGGTGACCTCTTGGTGTTTGACAGTTTAAAGCCAATCATAAACAAATAGAGTCGAGAGATCAATAAGATATTTACAATGTAAACGACATCCGTAAGTGTAACATAGTATAAATAAAACTGAATGTTTGAAAAACATCTGTGCAAACATGAAGTTAGCAAGTCATACAGTCTGCAATTAACATTCAATATTTTTATGTAACACAGGAAATATTAAAAGTGAAATCAGAAACTACTCATTAGTTTTCTAATTGGATTTTATGCTTGTATGTACAGGCACCTACCTACTATTATTACACCTACATACTTAATGACCTTAATCTACAGGCTGAATGCATAACACCTTGATTTGTATTCTTTTTTTAATCTATAACTACTCTTTTCAATTCAAAATTAATCCTTAAGTACCAAAGGTCATGTTTTAGAAAGAAAATTATTAATAAGAAAGAAAAAAGTGAATAAGTGAAACTGTTAAAACTTGATGGTATCAAAATTTGGGTCTTGTGATTATATAGAAACCAAAAATTATATAAAAAAATTAGAAAAAAGAAACACTTTATTATGGTCAACAAGATAAACACAAATTAAATGTAAACACGAGTAACTTAAGACCTTGAAAATATATAATAGTGACGTGAAACGTTAGAAACATTATGAATATGATAATTAATTTTAATACTGAACTAACACCGCACAATCACTAAAATCTGAAGAATCACGGATAGAATAGTTGACCTCTGATAGCGACATAATTTTTAAGTAAACTAGGGAATAATACGCACCTCACTTTTTCTCGAACCAACTCGAATTACATTTTTCGCTTCACTTTCCATTGTTAATTCAAATATTCACGAATTTACATAAGAATAAAATAAGTATGAACTTTAAGGTTATGTCATGAATGTAACGAAAACGAATGGGACAAAATAAATAATCTGGTGCCTTATTGACTTGTCACTATCACTGTAGTGGACAAGCCGGCAATTATTTAATTGATTAATTAGAATACCTAATAAAAATACATGGTCCTATGCAACAGCCGAATTATTCAGACGTCGACATGTCAGTGTCATTATTATTGATAACTTTGACACATCAGCAGATTGACACTGACACCTGATAACAATGTTGCCACAATCATTTCTTTGTCTTGCCCATATCAGTGTTACGTAATTTATAAATCTTTTCTAGCCGACCGTTACGATGATATCTCTTATCAGTACCCACACACCCTGACCCTAACAACAAGGTGGCAAAATGGCGCAATGTGAGCAGTAGAGTGTTTTGCTATTTGATGATGATAATAATATGTGCTTCGAATTTGAATATTAAAGACCAAAATTGAACCATGGGTATAAATTAAAATAACTTCCTACAAAAATAAGTAGTAGGTACTTGTTATACATTGCTTTTACGGAAGTTTGAGTTTGTCTCAGTTTCAGTACCAATTTTAATAATATCTCAGGAAGGTTATAAGTTTTAGACAGAAAAAAAGCAATAATTTCAACAAAATGATTTATTTTATAATAATCAAAGGACTTACACAAAGGAACGTCAAGCCGACAATGACAAAAACGGCTAATAGTACTCAAGTACATAGCTACTAAGGAAAACCAATTATTTTTATTAAATGCAAGTAATATTCGAATAAAGCACTTATTCTTGTAGATTTTAGTCAAGTGGGCTTGTCTAAAATCACGTCAATAATTATTTTACACCTAACTCACACAAATTATAAAATCACAGTTTTTTGTAACAATCATATTTCATTTTTCAATAATTTCATTATGCAAAACAAATGGTGGGTCAAGTTTACACCGTCAATCAATCTTATTCGTTAGATTAGAACAAATCGATATTATTTAAGAATAATATCTTCAATGATTTGAAAAATAAAAAAATAGAGTCGAGGCGGTACCTACATTAGAGCTTAACCTAAAGATTTGAAAAGCGACACTCATACACCCTCAATCTAGACATAGAGATGGACCAGTGACAGTGAGTACTACAATTATTTCTTGCGTTTACTACTTCTCAACCTCCTTCTGTTGCTCACAACTGTAAGGGTCTTGCTTCTTGTTTCTGTAATAAGAAAAAACAATTATTAACTATTACAGATTTGTTAATTTACTAAAAGTATAGAATAGACTGCTTTATTTCTATCCATAATCACAATTTTTGGTGATTTCAGAGTGTGTAAAAATATTGACAGACCAAGCTTGAATCTGTAGCAGTAGAGTGGTGTTGGGTTCAGCTGTTCAGTGGACAAAACTTAAATAAAAATAAATTAAAGCTTGAAAAAATATAACGAAATATTACTTGAAACCAAATGCAGTCATGCTGTTAGAAGATGATTGGTAGAAAACTTTATAATACACTTACTTTTTGTAGGTTTCACTGTGGGTTTCTCGGGCTCTACAACTACAACTTCTTTCTTTTCCTTCTTACTAGTTTCCTTGTCTTCTTTCTTATTTGCGACCTTCTTACTTTGCGTTCTACCAGTACACTTAGGAACTACTTTCGATTCAACCTCTACTGATTTACTACTGTCAACACTACCTTTTTTTCTTGTGATTCTGGAACTTGGTTCCACTGGATTCTTACTCCTCATAGACCTTGTGCATCTAGTTTGAACTTGAGCAGTTTCTTTCTTAGCACATGCCTGTTGTTTCAAAGCTTCCATTTTCTCTTTTGCTTCTCGTTTTTCTTTCATTTTGTACACTTTGACCATTGCTGGAGTGTAACCTTCTAACCCCTCAATAGGTTCTTCAGGCTCCTTTGGTTTACCAGCAACCTTCCTCTTAAAAGCTGCCACCACTTCCTTCATGGCATAGGTAGGATTCAGGTTTTGTAAGTAGTCTTTTTGCATCAGTGGTGATTGTAGATGTGAGTCACTGTTCTCTGATGCATTTGATAATTTCCTGATCCTATATTTGCAAGTTTCGTCATCAACATACTCTGTATTCACTGCAGCAGTTTTGCGTTCGGCATTACGAATGATATCTTCTGGGTTGCCGGCTAAGATTTCCGCCCAAGTAAACTGGCGCGCAGAGCCCATAAAATTACCAAACTTGCCTATACTATTCCTGTGCTTTCTTACTCCCCTGCGTTTTTTTATGTTCTTCTTTTTAGATCTCAAGTTTTTAGGTGATAGTTTTTTACCAAATATGTCATGTGGCATTAAAGACTTCTTCAACCGAGCTACTAAATCGGCATCCGAAATGAAGAAGTTTCGAGACGCGCAAGGCTTGCGGATTCCATCACTGGATGAGTTTAAAGTTTGTTTCAATAGTTCTAGTTTCAAGTCATTTTCAAGTGAACAAAAATTTTCTCTTTCATATGTTTTCTTGATGCCATGCCTTGCTAAGAAACTGGGGGTAGTGTTTTTCTTTCCAAACCTATTAGAGTAATATAGTTTACGACTCATTGGGGACATTGGTGCTTCATTAAAACTTAGACACACTTCCTTATCACTAGAACAGCCATTTTTCAACAATTCACTCTTAAATAGACTTCTACAATAGTCATAATCGGGTTTCTCAGTGAAGTCAAGACTTGTGACATATTCAAGGTATTTTTCCAAGAATTGGGGATAGAATTCAGTCTTAAAACACGTTTTCAACAACAATTTGATGTCAGTCATGAAGTTTTTCTTTAAAGCGTGGACTAGGTCAGGCTCAGCTAGTACCTCTGATGTTTTCCAAGGCAGGGTTCCTGTTAGCCAGTCTAGCAGATTATAACCAAGGGTTTCCAGATCTGATCTTCTAGAATGAGCTCCAATATGTGAATCTCTTGAACTATATTCCAATGTACCATCATGAGCTTTTCTGGCATCCATACTGAATTCTTTATGCATACCATCAGAGTCTAGGAATTTGGAAGCCAAACCATAGTCCAACAAATAGATCTGTCCATTGGTTTGTGATAGGACAGCTTCTTGGAATAATTCATCAACATTTTCAGGCTCACTCTCTCTCTTTTCCCTAGCATTTCGTTTTCTAGTGTCTTCTTGAAATTCTTTAGTAGTACGAATTAAGTTCTTGCCACCAAAATCATCCAGTAGTTTTTGATAGGATTGATCAGAACAGATAGAACTATTCATATCCTCATAATTAACATAATTGGATATCTGTCTGAGATTGAATGCATGATGTCTGTGGAGAGTTCTACTATCTCTGTCTGACAGGATTCTACGTAGCTTCTTTTTGACATTTGCTAGTCTCTTATCATTATCATTTGTCTCATCTGGACCCTTGTACTCCTTGATGATAAAGTCTTCATCATCATAGTAGTTAGAGGTTCTTCCCTTAGTAGGTTTCACTCTCCTGTGTTTACCAGATAACACAGCTAGCTCTTTAGTGTCCTTTTGGAAAGATGGAGTTAATTTTACGAAAGGAACTTTTCCAACTCGTGATCCATCAAAACCAAGCATTAGATTAGAGCTTTTTATGTCAGAATGTGTGTATCCTTGGCTATGTAAGTACTCCAATACATCTAGTATTTGTAATGCAAGTACTAGAACATTTTTTATGTCCAGCACTTTAGTTCTGGCGACGATTTTATGTAAGTCTATGTCATAGCGTGGTAGGACAAGGAATCTGTATTTAGTGTCGGTGTTTTCATCTGTGAACGACCCACTGGCTATGTAGACAGGCATACCAATACGTTTTTGCTTGTTTTTTAGTCGCCATGCTTTTACTGAGGACAAAACATACAACAATTAGTTAAAATTTTATAGATGTAGTCACAAAGTAATAATTTAATAATAATGTTGACCTTATCTTTAACTCTGTCCCTGAATTTTAGGCAGGGAGATAGATAATGTAACAATTTTATAAACAATTCATTCAATTATTAATAAATGACTTATCACTTACTTTGAGAAGACTGTGCAGTTCTGATGAGGCAGTGTATCTCCACGAAAAGAGGTCCATTACTGTGAGGTTCTATCTTGACTACATATCTTGCACTTAATTTTGTGACCTCCTTTTCAACATCGTCGGAAGCTAAGTAAATACGACCAAAACTGCCTCTACCTGTAATAAGAAATAATAATAATGAATTTAATTACACATAACTAGAGATGACTCACTTTATTGATATTAAACGCGTCATACAAATTTCAGAATGGAAAATACAACTTGAATTATGTAAAAACCATATGATATAAGTTAATTCTATAATAATTGTAATAAATAACAACCAATTTAATGAAAGGAAGCTTCTCTGTATTATTTTAATTTAATTTTCTATCGAGTCAAATTGAATTTGACTGCCACAGAACCGTTTAAAATACTTTTTTGTACTTACAATGTCAATTATCAACAAAATTGATTTTTTTTTCTACCAAATACAATATTATTCATATACATTATGTTGAGACAAAAGAGATTTGATTTTGTTAGCACAAGTCCTATGTTTATATCGGGGTACAAGTAAAAAGTTGTTTGTCAGGTTTCAAACTAGTTTCATCTTGAGGACTCAATGTTTTTATACATGTGTAGGCCTTGCTATGCTTTCATTACAAGAATCTAACCATGTATCTCAACATTAAATACCTGATTGATGATTTTTTGAGGTATTTTGACTATGTTTAACGCTATTAGCTAATTATGTGTTAATAATGTAATTATGATGTTTTATTTCCATAGAAAAGAAAGACAATATGATATATTACTATTTAATAAAGTTGTCTGTGTAAATTTCAAAATAGATTTGTGAAAATTACTGTAAAAGTTAATGTAACTTGTAGCTAAGTGCAGTAGCTATAGATTGTAAATAAACCAATGATTATTTAGTAATGTTAGTACTGATGTCATTGCATTATAAGTAGTAAGATAAACCACTTATGATGCACATGTGAGCTGTGATTTAACTATGATTGTTAATGTAAATATTCTAAGTAGGTATGTTTGTCGAAAGATAATAGTTAACACCTGCTATTTTTACCGATGGCATCAGCTGACATGAACAATACAGGAACTAGATTGAGTAAATACTTTTTACTGCTATTGTTATTTTATTTTTCCATAATTAACAGAACCATACAGTATTGTATTGATGACACATGCTAATTGTAACAAAAGAAGTGCTTGTCGGTTATGCTCAGTTAGTCACCTTGCAGATTTTAATGGTCTTTACTTAGTTCACTTACCAATAGGCTTTCCGATCCTCCATTTCTTCTGCAAGACATCAGTAAACACTATCCCAGGGGGCAGAGCTTCATCATCACAGTAACTCACGTCCAGACTAGGACTTGGAAGTTCTTCCACTGTCTTAGTTTTCTTTTTTGGGGGCACAGGCAGCTGCACTAGTTCTGTTCCTCGTCGCGGCATTGCGACTACATCCAGAATTTTGTAATAATACCAGTTCAATGATCTTTTTTGCTGATAACAATTTTAACGGTTGTAGACGAGAACCACCAACTGAAAACAGAAACATTGTTAAGTATATAAAGTTTCTCCATAATCTAATAAACTATAACGTGCTCAGCAATGTGACAAGAAAATGAAATTATCCGTTAATTTTGTTCCTCCAAGTTCACCTTACCATCTCATAGCTAATTATGCTAAAATACGACAATACACCAACCACTGCATGAAATTTATTAATACTTGTAAACAATTGCTTTACTGAAATAGTTCACTTGTGAGCATTATATTATTTTTAAAAAGTTATTCAACTAAATTAGCAGGAAACATAACAACTGATCAAAATTCCGCCATGTTGTTTGTATCAATAGACTAGAGACGTTCAAGATTCAAACGACTTGTTCTAGAAAGAAATTTAGTCGATTTACTATTTGAATATAATAAGTTTTATTTTAGTTATTTAGTAAAAAAACAATGATTATTTTAAATAAACATAGAATTTATAAAATAGATTTTTTTAAATACACTTATTTAGTTTTAGAGATATATTTGTAAACAATAAACAGAAGTAATAACTGAGATAAATAACTTGCTCAATCTAAAACGGCTATGAATCTAAACAAAAATAAATGTGTTTGACCGCTGTTAAATGTTTATTCGATTAACAAAGATGCAAAGTTGTAATCGACTAAACTATCTATATTTCTTTACTCTACGTTAAGAAATCAATGGCCGGTTCTTTCACAATAAAGAAAAAGTAGGTAAATATTTTTTTATTATTCATTTTTATCTTTGCACTAAGGTGGGCGCGAACACTGCGAGGACCGCCCTGAGGACACGGTGGAACACACAGTGGGAGAATGCCCTGCGTGGGCTGAGCACCGCCGTGCCCTCAGGGAAGTGATCGGCGATGGCGACCTCTCGCGTCCGGGCCTAGTGCAGGCCATGATGCGGAGCGAGAGGGATTGGGATGCCGTCTCCTCCTTTTGCGAAGCAGTCATGCTAGCTAAGGAGGAGGCGGGACGCGTGAGGCAGCGAAGCGCTGCCTCCTCGCAACCCAGCCATCGCGAAGGACACACCGGGCGTCGGGGATCGCGAGACGATCTCCGGCCACCGTAAGCGCGGGCCTGCGGACGGCGAGCATGGGTGGCTCCCCGTCCGACCAGAAACAGACCCGAGCGTACGGCGCGTCGCGTTCCGCGCGCGCCTCAAAGAGCCATCAGACCACCACAGATGGGGCCCAATAGGGCCGATGCCGATTCGGAGTCGCGGAGAACCTAACGGGTAACCGGGGCTCCGGCTCGACGTGCAGGAGAAGGAACGGGGTGGTTTTTAGTCAGTAAGAGTCTGACACTCCCTTCCGCCTCACCCAGGCGGGAGCAGTCATTCGATGATTTTCCCCCCTTAAAAAAAAAAAAAAAAAAAAGGTGGGCGCGAAAATTAAAATTAATAAGTTTTTGAATGGGAACTTTAGAGGCTAATTCTTGGAAAATTACCATAGAGGTCAGTAAGTACTAGTGTACTACTTCTACAAACTTTGCAGGATAATAACCGCGAAAAAATAGACTGTATTTCTGAAATTACCTGAAATACTACTTGAAATACTATATCACAAAATAAAAATCACATTTATTTCAATTAGACCAGAAAGGCACATTTGAACGTAACAAACAAATTAAAAAAAGTGAATCTATTTGCTCATTTCAAGGTGTAGATCTAGATTCCTATGGAGAAAAAAGAACAAGCAAGAAACGACAGACAACAACAACGATAGACAGACAACGTCTCTAACAGTAAATCAGTAGTATGTACAGTAATGAAGTAATATTTTGGACGTAAAATGACGGTGTAAAAGTAAAATACACTGTATTATAATTAATCCAAACAAGTATCTAAAATTTTTAAAGTTGATAACAACCAAACCTATTCTACTTTGCAACTGTTATCTCTATACAGTTTCATCATAATGTGCAGGAAACTTCTTACGAAGATTATGCTTATCAGCGGAGCAAGCAAACTAAAGTTTACATATCGGGCTCGAGTCGACAACGGGATACATATGCGAGAGGGCGAGGGCCGACTTGAGCCCTCTGTGCCCGTGCCTCTGGTTGAGTTGGCCTGAAATGCAACGCAACAAACTTTTTCGACGTCTTGTTTCATTCACGAGTCGGTCGTCGAGCGTGAGGGTCGTGCGTTTCCTTGCCCGCCGCCGCGAGAGTATCGAACGCGATGTCTTTTTGTTTATCAACAAATAAAAAATGTAACCAGTTGTGTTTGGTGACATAAAAATAAAACGATTTTGTGTTTTTATTGCTTACATGTTGTATGGATGAGGAAATGTTCAGTTAGCGAAGCTTGGAAATAGTGTTTGAAGATGGACGGTGCGAACGGCGATTCTGATCACTCTATGACTTGGGAGGACTTTTTTGGTGAGTTAACTTAAAGTTTGAAACTTTTTTTATTATTGAAATACAGTTTTGTTTTACTAAAATGCTGCACGTGAAGAAAGAAACAACCTGTGCTTTACTTTTGCGTGTTAAAATGGAAAAAAGTTTTGCAATGTTTGAAACTCCACCACGGTCTACGGTCATGAATTTCCCGAGGCGGGAAAGGACTGGTTTTGATCAGCATTTCCACTTATGGCGTGTGTGGATTGCGTCCGTTGCTTACCTGGGCCTTCTTGCATCAACTATGCGGCATCAAGTACCTACCTACGTAGTACTACGTGATCAATCATTACCTACATGTAGATAGGTATGTAAGTAAGTACCTAGGCACTTATAGTACCTATTGTGTTCGAAATATTAGTCTGTCGGTTGATAGTTAAGTACTTTTGTTAGCTAGTTCATTTGCTTCTTACCTACATAGCTAGCTGCTTATCAAGAAGATCGGTACCTACTTATATTTAAAACAGAGCTTATTGCTCGTTTTAGTTATAAAAAGACATAGGTAGATATATGAAAAGATATACACAAGAAAGATAAACACTTAGACCATACAATATACAGTTAGCGTCAGAAGTCTCACTCTCCTTACACTCCATACTTCATATGCAGGCAGATACCTAATACTATAGTTTATCTATGTACTAGTTTATGTAAATCACTTAAACCTGTTTTAAATACTCCACATAGAACTACATGTAGAAATCTTCTAATTCGCTACCCACGTTATGTACCTACACGAAAAATTACCAACATTCTATCACTTAGTTACTTACAGAAACTGTTAGAATGAATCCTCTAAGATTCGTACACGATTAAACTAATCTAATTTTAAATCTGACTACGTTAATGATCTGAATTGAAAAATAATGGGTTTTTTCGTCTAATAGCCATAGATTGGACTTTTTTATTTGTATGTTTCGTTCTAAATTGGCCTATTATCGTTAAACGTGATAATTATACGTTTATTGAAAGAAGAAGGAAGATTTTAAACAACTTCACAGTTTACACACACGTAAAAAATTTACCTTCCTACTTATTTTAGTTCCTAGAACATTTACATGTGGGTAGTTGAGTAAGTAGTTAATGTAAATTATTATGATACTACCCACCTACTTATTAACTGGCCTAGGTAATCTAGCCTTGATATTATGATGATTAAAAGAGTATGTAATTTGAGCACTAGCTTTTCAAGCTAAATTTTTTTTTAAATTGTTCGTAGCAATATTGGTTTTTAGAGGTGACCATTTTTTATACTTACCTGTACGAGACCGCAGGTTTTGGTACTGGATACGACGATTATCGTGTATATTCAGATTCATATTTCATTACTTACTTAGATGATTTTGTTGGTTTCAATCGTTTCAATTTGATGTTGATTTTGGTTGAATTTGGTAACCTTTGTCAAAAGTGGGAGATTTCCAGAGTAATCAAAAATATCAAGTACATTCTTATTTATCTATCCCGAAGGAAAAAACATTTTCACACGACACGATCCAAAAGACAGTAGTGATTGTGATTTAGTTAAGTAGTTATTGTCCATCCTATCAATTACTATAAAAAATATTCTGAAAATCTACAGCCATCACAATACATAGATTGTTTAATTACCTATATTCCACTTGTTTCAAAGTAATAACACTGAAATTAGCTTAGCAGTTACTACACACCATGCATTTAGTACACAGCATATTACATGCTTCTATAAGTTTACTTACTATGAATGAAATTCCCGAAACCCACAACAACATCTAAAATAGCACAAACTTGCTAACTGCACGCGAACTAGTAGATATTAGATAGTAACTAGCTTCAGAAGAAGGCCACTGTGAATCGATGACTCACTACTCACGCAAGATGTATCACGGTTCAAGCTACGATGATGTTTTAAAGTAATTATTTAATAACATCAATGTTTTTTTTCGTAAGATAGATGCACGTAAGACACTCACTTATCGCCTGTTACATTGTTCAATTATAATTATTGGGCACAAGCACAACTGAGTGTCTAAGACGACTTCTCGTCTGTACTTCTACAGAATAGCGTCAAAAAGACGATTTTCTGATTTGGTTAAAAGATGATGTGTACGAGAAATGAATGCGCAAAACATAGCGTAAATGAAACGTTCATTGGAAGTTACTTTACGTAGCATAATTGGAAGTGAGGAAAGCTGTCTAAAACATCAACTATTCTGAAACACTAGAATAAAACATCAGGGAAGACTGGAAGAGTTCTAACATAAATAGTTCATTAGCATATTGAGTAACAACACAAGTAGACAATTAATAGGCGTTTATCTCTCACAAGAATGCGACAGATAAAAAACGTATCAATAGCTTGTAGTACCACTACCTGTTTACTACGGAGACACAAAGAAACACATTTTAAACAAAACGTCTTAATCAACTTCATTGTGTCATATTATTCAAGATGGAAGGAATCACTAATCAGTGCCGCCATTGTACTACTGTATTAATGGAGACGCTTCCTTAGAACGCAGCCGTTACACCGGATGCTCGATTAATTTGAAGTTCGACAGTTGGCGCCTTTAACGCGATGAAGGTTTTATTAAATGCACCGGAGGATTTTAAGTGTCCCTAAATTACTTTTATGACCTAATGAGCGCGAGTGCTAGTATTGAAGTTCAGGGCGTTTTTCAGAGAAAGCAGTTTGAGTAGGTACTGGGTTTTCCAATTATAAAATTCTTAATAAATGTCATAACTATTTATTTAGCTTGAAGTCTGGATTCGGAAAAGTTTGACCTTATTTTCCGCTAGATAGGTAATGTAATTGTGATCAAGTAACTAATTACACCTTATGTACGGAACAAATATTTCAGACACATTTCAAGGGTACGTGAATTATTAAAATGTTTACTATTATTAATTCTCTCGTAATATTACATTCACATAAAAATGTTATTATAACGGGTCACATTAATATAAACATTATCGAAAAACCAACTGAGTCCTCACAATACAGAACAAATAGACTTACTTACTTGAATATGTTATCTGTCTATGGTTTTCTTTCTGGGCATTACCTACCCACTCGAGAGGGCAGTTGTATTGATCATATGCTTTTAAGACTAGATATGACCAACAACTCTGCGTTTGTGGCGGTAGTAAACACATCTATCACTGACCATGCAACTGTTGTATTAAGTATAACACAAGAAAACCGGAAAACCAATAAAATAAAATCGAAAACAATAGTACATTTTGAAAATGCTTACAACTATCTGATAGACGCCGATATTTCATATTTAAATATATATAACGATCCAAATACTTTTTCCAATAAATTAATTGAACTAATTAAGACATCTTTACTTCTAAACACCAGTACCCAAATGGTTCGCAGCTCAAGACGGACCCTGAAGCCATGGGTAACTGTTGGTGCGTTGCGATGTATAAGACTACGAAACAAAATGCAGCTAAAAACTAGAAAATACCCTCACAATGTAATAATGAAAATTACTTAAAAGCGCTTTCGAACTTTTTGCTGTAACTTAATTAAAAAACTAAAAAGGCAAAAACAACAAGATGGAAATAACTAGTTCCATAAAAAACCCTAAAAAAATGTGGCGCTGCATTATTGACATAATTAACAAACTTTAAAAAACCAAAATCACCCAACGAAAACTTACCCCAAATCACACCTCATCCAGTAAACTCTCTTAACAGAGTCAACCAGTTTTTTGTAACTATTGGTAAAGACCTGGCTGAAGAGATTATGATTCAAAATAATATGGTTTCTTCTAGTCAGGAGGTTTTAAACACTTCTCACTCCCGTATAAATTCTTTTGTCCTGCTTGAAACGGATGCAAAGGAGGTGAATGATACACTTATGGCACTTGACTCGGGCAGCGCTTCGGGTTGGGATGGAATTCCTATTAGCTATCTAAAGGTGTCTAGAGACATTGTTCCTCTCATCAGTAAACTGACGAATTTGTGTTTTAACAAAGGAATCTTCCCCGATGCCCTAAAGCACTCTCTAGTAACACCAGTACATAAAAGTGGTGATCTAAATGATATTAACAACTATCGACCTATTTCTGTCTTACCATCTATATCCAAAATTGTAGAAAAAATATTGAACAAGAGACTAGTTGGATACTTAAATAATTATAACATTCTTTCTGATTCTCAATTAGGGTTTAGACGTGGAATTTCAACACTGGATGCTGTAAAAGCTTTGACGACAGAAATTACATGTATAGTGGATTCGGGCCGTAAGTGTATTACGGTGTTCCTCGATGTCAAAAAAGCATTCGACACTGTGTCCGTTCCCATCCTCGTCCAAAGGCTGGAGAATATCGGTGTTCGGGGTGTTGCTCTTTCTCTGTTTGATAGCTACCTAAGCGGTAGGAGGCAGAGAGTAAAATAAACAATTATCATAGTATGGAGGAGGAAGTAGTTTTTGGTGTGCCACAGGGAAGTGTACTGGGACCGACTCTATTCCTCATTTACATCAACGAACTGTGCAAACTGAAAAGTTGTGGTGGGAAAATATTCTCATACGCTGATGACACAGCTATTGTATACTCTGGCGAAAGTTGGAAACTAGTTCACCAAAATACCGAACACGGCCTATTGGTAGTGGCAAACTGGCTAAAAACTAACCTATTAACCTTGAACTCATCAAAAACAAAATACATCGCTTTTTCTCCCAGCAAAAGAACACAGCCGGACCACAGCTATCGAATCACTCTTCACAAATGCCAATTACATAATACTCAAAAATGTGCATGTCAGAGCATTGAACGGGTCCCCTCAATAAAATATCTAGGGATAATTCTTGATGAGCGCTTGTCATGGCACTTGCATATAGATAGCATCATATCTCGAGTGAGGAAACTAGTTTGGTTATTTAAAACATTACGTTTTGTGATGTCCTCGGAAGTACTGAATAATGTTTATTATGCTTTAGCACAATCAGTAATTATTTATGGTATACCCGTATGGGGAGGTGCCACTAAAAGTAAACTTATAGAACTAGAAAGAGCTCAGAGGTTAATTATAAAGGTGATGTATTTCAAACCTTATAGATATGCAACTGAAGATCTATATAAGCTTAGTGGTTTGTTGAGTGTAAGGAAATTGTACATTCTGAACGTGACTTTATAATGCTCTGCATAAAGCTCTGCCATACAGTAAACCCCAACAAGACAGAAGGCGAGGAGGTATCGTGGTGCACACTTCTAAAGTCCGAACAACTCTTGCTAAGAGACAGTATGTGACGCAGGCATCTTATATCTACAATAAAATAAACGCAAAAATCAAAATTTATCCCAGACTTCTCAGTGAATGTAAGAAATTATTAACGGAATGGTTAAAAACTTTGTCGTACGAACACACTGAGAACATTTTGATTAGAATTCAATAACAAACATACAAACACCATACAAACTGATACATACACACATACATACATAAACTCACTCACTCACTCACTCACTCACTCTCTTTCACACACACACACACGCACATCGATTCATACATCTACTCTCACAAAAAAAAAATACAAATCAATTGCTTTTAACATGTCATACCGTTCTACCATAGTTTTTTATATTTGTAGCTTTTTTATTTCTTATTTTACTATATCTACTTTAATTTTTGTTGTTTTCCTTTAATTAGCAGATCTCGAGGTTATTATTCTTAAGAGTGTTAAATAAATAAAGAAAGGATCGAGTCAGTCCCAACACAAGTATTGTATAATAACTTACTGGGACTGCCTCAATGTTAGACAGATAGTGTAATTCTTAAGAAAATAAAGAATTTTGAATTTTTGAATTTTGAATAATTAACTCGTCGAGTACCGTCATTATAGATACAATTATAGAACAATAGATTGCGGTCACCGGTGACCGCTCGGTGTTTGACAGTTTAAAAAAAAATCTATTCTCCTCTCAATCACTGTTGCATGCCTTGTCAATATGGCGTCATTTACTATCCTTTCTAGTTTGACCCGCCATTTTGCAAACATCATTGTTTCTCAATCAAAACAATTGCATGTATTTTTTATTCACGACAAGTTCGAAATATCAGTCGATGAACTTAACAATATTCTATTAAATGGTGACAGAGATTGGAGATTGCAATATTGCACGATTGTGTCTGTACCCTATTTATAATAGGTTATGGCAAAAGATTATCTAAATCTTAAGATATTATCGTACCACATGAAATCACGCTGATTTTGAACACGAACAATTACGGTTATGAGAAAAGATAGTTATAACTTTTCGTTGGTTTTATATTTTGGTTTTTAATTCAGACACAAATCCCCCAAATATCGCTTAACTCCTACAAGAGTGAAAATTAGGGAGATTGGAAAATCCAATAATTCGTGCTAAGTGCCAACTGCGTTAACAAATCCTTATAAAAGGTTAACATTATAAAAATAAGTAAAACCTAACGCATGTTTGTGTTTGTCACGTTTTCCGACAAGTGATAATAAGACACGTGTTCAAATTATTGCCTCATTCACACAACTATGAAATCCGAAACACCTGGATCGTATTACGTTTTCTACGTTAAGGTTTTTGAACTCCCCAGTCCCTACTTCTATTCTAGTATTTTAAGTATTATTAATGAACAAAAACATGTTAAAACAATGTAATTTCTTTCTGCGCATCTTTCATCTTCTTCGTTGAACGACCGCACAACATTATGAGTAGTCCGTTCTGTAGAGAGTGGTAAATTCTTTGATTTTGGGTATTGGCAAAGCTTCCGGTTAAACCGCACGGAAACGTTAGCCAGATGGCTACAGATAATTTCACGTCTTACAAACAGAACCTAATCTAAATTTAGCTTCGGCGGTTTGTATTCGTTAAGACCACCGTACCTACTACCGGCTTATAATTCTGCTGTATTTGGACTGCCTAAAGGAGAAATACTAAATACAATCTTTTAATATGATGTATTGTAATTATGTTCCTAAGTAAACAAATCATCTGCGTTTACCTTCTGTTTGTTTATTTATCATGTAACTGTAAACGTATACGTATAACAACAAAACAATATTACAAACCGCATAATGCTCAATTAAAATACCAGCACCGGTATAAAATGTCAGGCAGACTTAAGGAGTGTCACGTATAGCGTGTTGATGAATCAATATTCCCGCTAAAATTGAGCTAGTATCAAACGCATTGTCTCTGGTCATTAGTCACTGACTTGTGCAATCTATTATTGTGCCTGTAACTTAGCTTTTGGTGGCTAAGTATTGCGACAAACACATTACCTATTGAAGCAATTGCGATATCTTTGGGTAAAATTTTAAATAGCACACGACATTCCCTTTTTTTCTGGGCTTTAAGCAAAAAATACTGGTACTACACATACATGTGAGTCGATTTCACAAAAAAAGAGAAGAAAATAAAGGTATGTAGGAGGGTTCTGAAACCTGAAGAACCTGTCAATCTACATACTCATTACCATAAACAAAAGTTAATGATAAGTTTCCATCTCGGAACACTAAGCGGAAATTGGCGCGCGTTGTTGAGTGCACTTAGTGCATGAATATGAAGGGCCCAAGTCTTTGAAGTCTAGACGAAGTGGCGAGCGTCTGTGTTTCGTATCTTTGCTCTCTATCAAACCTACACAAAATTGTTTAATCAACTGTCTGGAGGTAATGCAGAGCGAACGATCGAATGCGAGATGGAAGTCTAACTCTGTATTGTTTATAAACATTGCATGAGTAACCGGTAGTTAGCTGCGTTTGTTGTAATGTTATGAACTTATTGATATTTTCTTAGGTTACTTACCTTCCTCTTGCAAATTGTTCAGTATAATACAAGAAACTAAGCTTGTACCTACATAAATAATTACTATGCATTGCCAACCAGCTCACCTCACTGCCGGAAATAGCTTTTAGAAGAAGAAAGAAGATAAATTGGTATTCGATTTATATCTAAAAATAAAGTTACTAGACTAGAAAAAAGCTTGTAAGAGTCGGAATGATAGATTTATACCCAAACTCACAACTTGTAAAGGCTGGAGAAACCAGTAGGACTTAAATAAGCAATAAATAATTTCTATGGCGCGAATAACGTTAAAATTAAGCAAACACCTGAAGGCAGATGATGAAGTGGGCTAATAAATACGAAGATGAAACACATCTTTCATATCGTTGTGTTGGCTAAGACCACTGGCGCCGGCGGTTTCCTGCACCCGACCGAGTTTCAGATTGCAATACCAGAGTAGGTTTGATTGCAAACTTTGCAGCCAATATTGGGTTGATACGATTTGCGCCACGTTTAGTGCGGCCAACTTTTTGTTTTCTTTGTGCGAAGCTTTTTATGAAGTGGTTTACTATTGTGTGTCATTATTCATAACAGACGATGGAGACAGTGTTTGAATTTTTCTATTTTCACGATATCTTTAAGTACAGATTTTTCTAAAGGAGTTTGGTGGATTTAAAATAAATTGCGATTTGAATGAAACAAGCACCGAACCGAAAAAATTGATCAAACATTATCGACCAATGTTCTCACAAACTTTGGCCCAACAAGACGGAGTAAATCGAGTGTTGTATGCCATGTGTCGCAACCGGCGTATCAAGTTAATCGTCAGCGGCAGAGGTGCGCGCGCGCAGCCTTATGAACAACTATGAATGATGACGCGGATACTTGCCTCTGACGTGACATAGTTAAAATGGTAGGAGTTTAACTGATAGCTTTACTAATTTCAGTTAACTATTAGTTGTATAGTTTGCGTGCAGTCACTTATTCATATTTATGCTTCTATGAAATATTATTACTAATGTTCGGTTAGCATAGCAACGTAGTACGAAACGGGTTTTTTGCGGCATTGTTTTGTTTTTTGTTAGTTGCCAACCTCGGGCGGTCGCTGACTTAGATCGCGACGACTTATGCCCATGGCCGATTATGGAGTTGCAAAAAAATATTGACCAAAAGAAGTTCTATCCAACCTACCTGTCGGAATTTGTAGTGGAATCAAATAACATTGAAAAATAACCGCCTATGACGACTGCTTCTAAAAAAGTGATATTACATCTGTTTGCTTATATGTATGTATGGATTACTGGGTTGGTACTTTTGAACAGTTGTTTAATAAAACCTTGAACTTGCACTTTATTATACAAAAGAGCTGAAAATAAGCAAGTAATAGAGGTGCCTAGTAATTTAAAATACAACCATTTAAAGAAAAAAATCCTTTTTATGAATCCTTGTTACGCAATGAAAACAATATGCACGTTCCACAGAAAATCTTCACATGTCATAGACAAACATTAGCATAACCATAGACCACAGTCAGCTGCCATTCGACCTGTTTGGTAACACAGGCATTTATTGCAGAATTACTCTATTGTTGTAGTAGCTACCTACTGCTATGTGATAGGCTGCGTTTCGTCAGGGAAGTGACAAAATCAGTGACATAATGAATAATGAGTACCTACATGATGTTCGAAGCATGAATTCGCTTACGTATTGATAAATAATTAGGTATAATGTCTCGGACATCCAAGAAATCATCAATTCTTACTACGTTGATCTAGTCTTAGGAAAACAATTTGCTTACTTAGGTATAACTTATGGTATACTGGTATACACTTTCGTTGATTGTAAGACGCATTTAAATAAATTGCAACGATTTCGAACCGGGCGGTGTAAGTGTTTCGTAATAATTGCAAGATTGCTACGCCTGCACTGCACCGGTAGCGCTACTTACAAGTTTTCTTGCAGGATGCTTGTAAACCATTCTTATAATTAAGTATTTCATGATTACTAAGATAATTAAGAAGTCACGTAAGGAGGTTACATTGTGTATTGACTTATTTCACTCAGTTCTCATGGTTTAGGAAACTGGAGTTAACTTGGGGGTTCATAAACGTTAACAGAAAGGAGTTTGTCTCTGTTGTAAGCAAAAGCATTGGTTAGTTACAGAGCTCGTATTAAAACAATGGCAAAGCCAGAAGAAAATCAGAACCAGAAAACTATAAGGTATTTTAACTCTAAAAACAGTTACCTTAAAAGATCACAGTCACGTTCGTTTACATCAACAGCGTTGCAGCCATATTAAAATTTTAAACGCTACAATACCAAAATGGCGGCTTACCTATTTAGGAGCTTTTAAAACGAACATTTAGCCACAGTTACGGGTTATCTAAGCTTTATTTTCCACGTTCAACTGACTGTGTAATCGTAGTTTGCGCCACCGATCATCCGTCCGCAAAACTGGACAATGATCCTTCTGTGTGGGCCGCACATTTGATTTTAGACTTAATGACGAAGGGTATGGGTTCATATCAAACTGTTGGTGCTGTTAGTGGCGCATTGTACCGTATAGTAGTGTCGGGGTATTAAGCAAGCGGATTACGAGTTTGTAAGTTGTTTTAATTTTCATGTGAATTATGCCGCTTTGTATGGAATTTTTATTTGTATTTGTATGAAGATATTGCAGTCATCACATCACCATATTTATGCAATGTGGTGGTTGGAATGTGGAAAATACTTGATCATCATCAACAGCTTATAAATGCCCACTGCTGAGCAAAGCCTTTTCTCACATGGAGAAGGTTAGAGTATTAATCATAATATAAAAAAAGAAAATACTTACTAAAAGAAAAAAATCCACTTTAAAAAGGTTTTCAAAACAGTACGCTACCAGTTATTTGAAACACCTTATTTTTTTTTATAAAGCTGCTTAATGATTTTGAATACAATTTCTCTGAATGTTTTTGGTGTGTTTTTACTTAGCACAGACTAACAACGGCTAACACCTATGTATATTATAGCGTAGTAATAGGTAATGAATGAATGGTTAATGTTTCAGTAGTTTCATTATAAAATCCGTTTTGCGTACAAGTCCGTTCAATGTTCTATATCTCGTGGCCGCATCATCTGTGTGTTGTTGTTTTTTAATTGATGACAGACATAATTTCTCGTTCGCACGCTATGACGTCAAATTGGTACTAAAGTAATTACGATCGCCATGCTTACTGCTTATTTATTGCACTTGTAGCATGATTATAGCAACATGGTCTAAATAGATAAGTACAAATTAACATTGCAGATCGTTTAATGAAATCGATTCTGACAATTCGCAAAAAATAGGGCTATTCTGTAAAAAGTTCTGCTTTATAACAATGTGTTCAAAGTTAATTCAGGGACGTGTAAAAGTTTGATGGGTGTAGTAAAACAGTTATTAAGACGATTTAAGCCAATCAATATACCTTTTATATGCGCCATATTGGATCCCCAAATAACTGACTGGGTAGGGCCGACGCCAACGTCAGGCGTTTAGCTCGAAACCGTTTAATCTCAAAACCATTAATTTTATCATCACGCACGCTTTGTTGGGTTTCAAAAATGATTGCCCGACGCTTTTGAACACTAAGAACAATTTAAACTCGCATTTATTACCCATTTACTTAATTGAATCAGCCATTTAGCGGTAGGCGGGCAGTAAAAAGTGCATGAATACGAAGTAAGGCACGATTATTTTGAACAAGTAGTGAATATAAATAGGTTTCAACTAATAAGCATATTTCCGTTGAAACGTGCAGACTTTGATCTTTATTGTTCAATTTACTATGCATCAAATTTCATTATAATGTAAACAAAATGGTTTATTGCAGTACGCATGCGCGGCAACGCAGACGTACGTCTAGACGGGGAGGCGATTCTCGTACGTTTTGTATTTTGATGGACCAACGTATCGTGACCTCCCCGTCGTTTCATCTCAGTCTGTGCATAGAGAACGAAGGGCAGTTCAAGGGTCAAAATAAAATTGTTAGAGTAAACCGTCGAAAGTAAAGATTTCGCTAACCTTGGCGAAAGGCCAAGGTTAGCGAATGGGAATTAATTGAAATAGGTAGTTTGTTTTATTTAGGAAGTAAATTAAGCCATTTGGAGATAAACATGATAATAGATTTACAATTCATCAATCAATCTAAAAGGTCTTTTAACGTAAATATAATAATATTAAAAGGTTTAGTTCGCATCACATAATTTAACATTAATAAAGGAAGCACGAACTGTTAAAACAATAAGCGGATCTTATAAATAATAAATGAGTTTCATATACCAATAATAAATGAAGAACACCGCGTCTATTGCTTTATTAGTCGTTAAAACAATTTTTTATTTGACCCATTCTTTATCTATCGATGTTCGACGGCTGGCGAGAGCCGTAAAATCCGTCTTCCCAATGCGGGTTTGTTGATAACACGAAACTAAACGGAACAGGAAAACGGGGCTGCAGTAAAATAAGGGCGCCATTTTATTATCTGGGGTGTGGAGTGATAAGGAACAGGGCTGCTACACGATGGCGAAATCTGTTTACGTTTACTTCGCTGAAATGTTTGACTTTATTCGTGAGATACTGAGGCAAAAGATAACACATATACATACATGAATATATTTGTTTATATTGCCCGAGTATACGTACTTACACGAGTATTAAAAAGCAATTTTATGACAACTTGAGTATCAAAATGAATTAATTTTATCATCTTAGCTCTTCTGATATTTATATTATGCAGTGCCTGGTATAAAGTTATTCGTATTATTGAGAAATAATATTTGAATAACAGTAAAGTAAGTACTTCACATTTAAATTTTATTGCCAGGTCGCGATCGAATCCCAAACAAGATTAAAAACCTACTATACTTATTCCCGCCGAAACATGGCGGGCATGCTGTCAAGAGAGATCACGTTTTATTATAAGTAATTTGCTGTAAATAAAATATTATGGACTTATGGAATATTGCTCGTATTATGTGTAAGAATCTGAAAAATGAGCCCGCGTTCTGGCACACGAAGAGCATTCAAAGAATTCCGTGAAAAAGATGTTGTCGTACTCGAGTGCGAGACCTTTTTTTTGAGTTATTATCTTGCCGCCTCAGATAAATTTGAATTATGCGGCGACGTCGGGACAAATAAAACATGCGTTTATTACAGACGAGACGTTTCTGATTAAAACTGCATTGTGATATCCATTTAGCAAACATTTCGAGTTCCTTTCATTTTGTCTCAAAGTTCAACGGACGGGTCTTTAGATTTAAATTGTTAAGCTTATCCATCTTTAAATTTTATTATGTTTCGGTTGTAAAGTGACACAAGGTTTATTTTACCGGAATCATACTTGTTATGGTATTGTTTTTTAGTTGGTTGCCTTTTTTAAATCTTAAAATTGAAATCTAAATACGGTCGAGATTCCTACTTACGGAAATGTTTCAATAAAACAATCATTTCAATTTAAAACTCCCAAAAGGTACATCTTTAGTGAAAAATCCAAACAAAACAGAAAACATTTTCCATTTTAAATTCTATCCATACACAGTTTCAAATATTTTTTTATTATTTCCCATTTCCTGTGTCTCTCACCCTTGGCTCGACATGTCTGTAGATTGGGATAGGTCGGGTCGATAGTCGCGCCACCCTCGCCAGTTTGTAAGCATAATGTTACCAGTCTTACGGCTTTATGGCCAGCAATGTTCGACTCACACGTTCCATAGATTGTATGGGCTTCATACATATGTTATTTGTTGACGTTTCTAACTTTGTTAGGGAAATAAGGAAAGGGCAGAATAGGCAATAAAATGTAACTAGCTATTAAGATAAGTGCAAGACTTTCTTGTCATATTTGCTACTATTTTTTATTGTTTTAACTTTTGTTGTGTATGTATATCTGAAGTTCACAGGTGCAAGTGTCCATCTATTTTTGCCTATCCTTAACATTTACCCTTAGCTATAAAAATCATAAATTTTTTTGGTAGTTAGTGCTTTTCTCTGTTCTTTATTAGTGGTTCCATATTTTTATTTGTTAAATTAATATTTGCATGGATTAAAAATACCACTACTTATATTGGTTTTAACAATGTTATGCGGGAATATTAATCATAAGCCCAATGCAATCAAAAACAGCGCAGTCGTAAGCCAGGGTGGCTCATTATCCCATTCAAATGCCAGAATTTATAACGAATGGATAGTTTGTTTGAAAGAAAAGGTTATTATTGCTACTATTCCCACCCTCTCGAAACCTAATGAAAGTACACCGGACAAAATGAAACGTACGCCAAATACATTAGTTTAGTGCGGTAGGATTGATTTATTGCTAAACACCCTCGGCTATAGGCCCACAGAATAGCACATCACTCAGGGGAACTGAACGTAATTTGTCCCAAACAAAAATACAGCTGCGTCTGACGTTTCATATTTTTGCAGAATAAACCTCTATTTCGCATGGTTTAAAGTCCACAGACTAAAAATCGTGTACAGATTATGCTGAACATGTTAAGTTTTGAAAAGGTCTTATTATTAGTGACCAGTTTAGTGAGATCTTTGGTAATATTGTAACGTTGTTCTTCAAGAGGTCTACGTTAATGGATTTTCTCAAAATAGGTTTCGTTGTAAGCGTTCATTGTTTCGGTTTTACGTCTAGTGCGTTTTGCTTATTTTAGGACTTACTGCGTGGTAATAAGATTGATTGTGTTATGCCATGTGGTAATCCTGGAGCCGTGCTTGTATTCGTGGGAAACAGAGCTCGATTTTTGTATTACGACGTAAGTTTGCTCGAACAAAACCATTTATTTTTTATGAGTGGCACGAGAAATATTAAGTTAAATATTCGATGAATTCGGCTCGTGTTGACTTTTTCGGCAAAGAGTGCGGATATGCGGCAAAGCTTTCCAGGATTTGGATCCTTTAGTTAGAGGTGCCAAAAATATCGATAACGGACACTTCGAACTTCAATTTTCTCACCTCAATATTGCTATGCATTATAACATTTATAACGTACTCACGTTATAAATGTTATAATGCATATAATGCATTCTTACTTAAGAAAGAACATAGATTTACAGTCATCTAAATTATATCAATTTAGGTAACCCATAATAGTAAATTCCATCCGTTAGCAAAAGCAAAAGCTGGAGTAAAAACGCAGTTTTAATTTAACTAAAGTGTAACTGTTCGCGTCGGTTCGTGTCCAAACAAGGTGGAATAATAAGCCATGTCTATTTATTCCCGGGCTTTGCTCCCGACTTTTAAAGACAGTAGCACGGACGGACATAGGCCGCAGCTATTCGTGGTGTAAACAGACTATACACGGCTGATTCGCACGCCTCATACCACAGATAATAAAATTAATGGCGGAACATCGAGGGTCAATGTCCTGTTAATTTATACCTGATCTTGATTTCAAATTAGTTACGGAGATAAATTATAGTATCAAGTTAGTTTTTTTTTGCGAAATTGAAGAGAGAAGTACGCTGGTACGCCTATCACGTCTACGTATTAAGTTATTAGTGTTTCTACGACAGTCAAATCAATGACAGGAATTTAGAAATTGATCACACGCCTTAATAAAAGTATTTGTAGATCTGTGGAGGCAAACGTGTGAGATTATTAGGATGGTTATTGTTTCCTGGGTTCGAGGGTTCCTTCCTTTGGCGATGTTCTTGTTGGTCGCTGGTCGCTGATCGTCTCTGATAACTTATTATTTTACAGGAGTTACTTCGACATCTCAGTAGGCTTATTTATTTTCATGTTGTATGTAAAAAGATAAAGTTAAATATTTGGTAGATTTAACAAATAATAAAAAGGTATATTTTACTGCAAATAATTGGTATTCAGTTGACACAATATCTTGGGATTTAAATAATGTTCCCAAGCGGATTGGCGGTCTCAAGGTGGCGACATTATCCCATTAATATGCCAACCGAATGCTCTACCGATCTCGATGAGAAAGTTCGTGTTACATATGTCCTTGTAATTTCTCCTCGAGTTATCCTTGCAACGTTGTTTGTACAAAAATAACTGTTACTGTAAAATAATAGCTGTCAAAAGACAAGACAAAACAAATAGGATAATAAATAAATAAATATGACAAAATAAATAATAAGACAAAATAAACCTAGTTGCACCTAGCTTCACTAACGGACTGACTGACAGACTATTATTAATTTGTATTTTTTGACGTTTCAAAAGTACCAAAATATGGTTTAATTGAGAGAAATGCTTTGACTTTGACTTAGGGTAGTAGACAGCGTATCTATGAAAAAAAAATTAGACACATATTTTTTATTTAGTCGTATAAGAAAACAATACTTAGTTAGAACGGAGTTAAGTTTAGGAGTGGGAGGTCGTTGCGTCACGCTACCCTATAAAATATTGTAAACCGTGACGTCACACGATATTTTAAGTCGTATATACAGTCGATAGTATTTAATTTTGTAAGAAATGACTAAATATTTGTCTAATTTTATAAAATAATCTACCAGACGGACATTGAAATAAAATTTAGAATTCTATCCTATTCTTGGTAGATTTTCATTTAATCGTTTGCCTCCTATTCCGTAAAAAAGATTTGGCCACTACTATGTAGCCAAGATGTGCTTACTACAAGAAAACAGAGATGGAATTTTCACTCTAACTCCATACAAAATGTGCTATAATTCTGTACTAATCTAGGTTATTGAAACTAGGTGGCCGTTAGCAGTTAAAATGTCCCTTTGAACAGTAATTTGGCCAAAGGTCAAAGGATAACTCGTTTGGAATCCGTCTTGTTATCGCTTATTGCTTCGTCTATTAGTCAATCGATTACAGTCAACTGTCCAAGAGGCAATTTTAGTTTGCGTAAAAAGACAACAGTGGTTTTACTTCTTTACAGCTTTCCACCATTTTCACCTCCAGTTCTCATAGCTAATGAAATTTATAGGGTGAAATGAAAATAATAACAATAGGTATAATGACAGGTATTAAGTATTTAAAACAAAGTTACACGAAATAAATCAGCAAAGTCTCGGTTGTATCGATCGCATCTAGAGGTGCACCATGCGGAACTTCATTGTGTCGAGTCGAATTGTCGGGGCGCCACCCTAATTGGAGTTCAAGTTCAATGACATCGAGCAGCGCCCTCTAGGGTCGGGCGCGGGTAATTCGATTGTCATCGTCTTGTCATTATCGGGATTATAATGTCTCCATTCAAGACTGATTTGTCTGTATAATGATCTGAGGGAATGTTATAATTTTCGGGTTGTATCACTATTATAAGGGACTATGATTTGTGAAATTACTGTAATTAGATGTTGTATGCTTATGTGTATATATAGCCTTTCCATTAATTCTTTTTAGAAAGGTCAAAACGCAGCGTACGTGTTGTGTACTCACTAGGTCACATTTCGCACACAGTTGGCGCGCTACTAATATCATCATTGGGGCGAGCTAAACATCGTAAAAATCATGATAAGCCAAATATTTATAAAGCTTCATGCACAAAGTGTACATAAGGTGGACTTAATGCCGCAAGTATTTTTTCCCTGAAATTACAGCAAAATTACAAATACAAACACAGTTTTGACCAAGGAAACTGCTCCATTCAGTGTTATGTTTAAAACAAAAAGACCCTATTGGATATTTTTTCCGAGAAACAATGGTTTTAGTTTTAGTAACGGTATCATTTTCAAGGATTTCTGGGCCAAGGTATTTAGCCTTGAAGATATGCTAAACAGAGTATAAGCAGCATTGTATGAATTAGTGATGAATGTTACATTATCATAGTTGTTCGATGTGGTTTAAGCTTGGTACAATGGTACTAAGTTGAGTGGTTATTCGTTTTGGTAAGTACAAGTAGAGCACCGTTTTAGGCGTTTACGAAAACATATTGTTATAGTACAATTTTAGATTTTATGGTCCATTTGATAATGCTATGCCTGATTATCTGATATCGACCTATAAATTAAAAAAAAAAGAACTCAATAAAAGGTTTGCAACGCATTTATAATTTGTCTGTGCCTTTAGCAAAACGCCACTTTAGCGCTTGTCCACAGAGAGAGAGAGAGTAAAAAACTAAATGTATGGAGATGACACTGACAAGTGTCAAAATTTACGTCAATTCCATAAAATTTGGTTTTATTTACATAAAAGCGCTAAATGGCATTTGGCTACAGCTGCTGGTCTTGCTGGTGTCTATGGGCGGCACTATTCGGTTACTATCATGTTCTAGTGCGCGTTACTTTAACGTTAACGACGTTCAGCGCTCTGATTGGCTATTCCAAGTTAACCAACTAATCAGAGAGCATCACACCAGTAACGTATCAATCACGCTAACGTAAAATAGGCCTTCTGGTGATCCGTCTGCTCCTTAGCCCCATTCCTTATGAAAACACTATCGCTGCAGCTAGGGTGTTCGTAACTGGCAAACTCAAAAGCATTAATTTCAATGAAACCATAGTTTGGTATTTTTTAAACGTCAATAGATATAATACAAATAATAATCTCCCAGTCTCTCCGTCAGTGAAGCGAAAGTAAGAAAGAAAGAAAAAACATTTATTCAGCACCAGGCACGATGCAGCATAAATAAAATATAAAAAAGACTATAAAGGTGTTACAGTGGAATTAATAAAAACAATGAGTTGAAAAATTAAAACAGAAGAATTAGAAGAGATACGCTGACAACATGCCATGGTAGCTAGGAGCTCGGCTGTCAATTTAAACTTTCGAAGTGAGCTCGATCGCATTCTCGCCCCGTCATTGGTCGAGCTTATCCTCACAACCAATGATATGGCGTACTGCAATCGAGTTCACTTCGATCTTTCGAATTGAAATTTATAAAACAGCCTAGCTGGACATAGTTCTCCTGCCTCTCGAATACCGCCACTGAGCTTAATTTTCAGATTTTCGCATCTGACATCTACTTTCCTCCACCGTAGTAAATAATATTAAGTTTGTGTTCTCAAAATATCCGTGGGAGCTATAACACTGGTTACGTTAGCCACACATCACGTAAACTCGCATTAGTAGTATAACAGATACATTATTCAATACCTATTACCGACAACCATTGCTATTCCACGATTCTTATTCCCCTGTACACTGTAAGACATAAAAATGTTCAACGCATTGTATAATTTTGTTGCGGACTTGCGGAGTACCTAACGGGTTACCGGGGCTCCGGCTCGACGTGCAGGAGAAGGAATGGGGTGGTTTTTAGTCAGTAAGAGTCTGACACTCCCTCCAGCCTCACCCAGGCGGGAGCAGTCATTCGATGATTTTCCCCCCTAAAAAAAAATTTATAATTTTAATTTAAAAAGCGTACATTTTTATAAGTGGTACTCCTGTTTTTTATGAATTATACAGAAATACTTATAAAACCTAATTTTAACGGTCAAATTAGGTACTAAAATTAGATATTTGTATAATTTATTTAAACAATGAATGTGTCACTCAGTACTGACTAACATATTTCTGTCGTATTCCAAACGAACTTCATCTCCATAGAAATGGTGAAATTGATATTGATAAACATAATGATTTTTATATCGTAATCGCTGTGATCAGTAGTTTCGATGGTAATGTGATAATGTTCCTACTCATTGACAGTAAAAATTAGAAATTAAGATATACTGTCAGTATTAGTTACTGGATAGTGAGATTCGTATTAACCGGTGTTATACAATATAAGCTGTCAGTTGCAGTAGTCTATAGAACATTTATGATGGTCGTTATGGTGGTTATTGACTCAAAAATTTAACCATTGTAGCAAAGATACATATTTAATTTGACCGGGACTAGGCAACAGCGGTCTTTGATAAACCTGTTGGGCTATGTAAACTGGGGTTTCAACCCGTAAGACTTGGAACTTACGAATAACTGACAGTCATGGTCATTAGGACCCATTTAGTTTTTAGTTAAATTTCCGTGGTCCTTAGCGACTGGGCGTCTCCCAGTCGTGCAATGTCTTTTGTGCCTTTGATTAAGTCAGTCTGTCTTCTACATAAATTCACCAAGGAAAGTGAATACTATCGTTTTTTTCTTCTCCTCTATTAATATCTTCTGATTTATTTCGGTATGGGATCAAAGACGTGCTGGACTTAAGTGTTTCGGTGTTTTCATGATTGTATCTACTGTAGATTCTGGATTACATGGGGCATGTCACTTAAAACAGTCAAATGTATTTAAACAAAATTGTGTCCTTTTCAAAATTTGACCTTGTACAACAATAGATATTTTTTTATATAACGATGCCTTTTACCTACTAATATTTATTTAAATTAATCCTGTGTCATGAGTGCGTTAACAAACACAATTTCACATACACTGTTAATCACACCCAATTCCTAGTACTTTTATTAGCTCTGATATCTTCCTAAACCTAAATAACTATGAATACAAATTATTCCCACTAAATCGTCTCGTCTAATTAAGCCAGTGTGGGCGTTGTTCATTGACTCTCGATCGATATTCATTCTATTAATGTAATGTTGTCGACCAATATCCATCTACAGTCATACAATATGAGAGTCGCGACCCTGTTTCAGTTTTATTAGATTTTTTGTATTAATTTGAAGAGATCAGTAGATAAGAATAGATAAACCTTTGTACTTTATTGCTTGGTTAACTTCATTAGATACAGACATTACAATTAAAACAAATTATTAATGTATATAATGTTACTTATCTTAATAAACTGTATATTTCGTTATTTAGTGTAACGTTAGTTGTCGAGTAACCTATGGAGTTTCTTGCTCGTTCTTCTCCATAGGAATCTACACCTTGGAATGAGCAAATAGCTTCACTTCTTATTATTTTTTTTGTTGACGTTCAAAAGTGCCATTCTGGCCTAATTGAAATAAATGATTTTGACTGTGACTTTGACTTTGACTTGACTTTGACTTTGATGTTGTCACTCAATTGTTTCACAATTTAATTCTATGTAAGTACCTAATCAAGATCGCCTTGTTTTGTTTGGAAATATAAACTAGTATTTAAACGTTAATTCCACCAATATAATTATTGGCTATTAGATAATTTTATAAATGGCCTGTGCTACTGTATTTTTGTCACTTAGGCTCTAGACAGACGGACCGCATTTCAATTACAATTCAACCCCATAATTATTGAAGTCTGAGTCTGAATGCAGTTGTGAAACGACTGCAAACCAAACGAGCAGTCCGATTGCAGTTCTATTGCAGTCGTGTTAACTGCGTTCAAACTGCATGCGAAATGCAATTAGAAGTTGTATCGCAATTGAAATGCGATTCGTCTGTTTAGAGCCTTCCACTACATATAGTATACCTACATGAATATTTTTTAAATGTCATACAATTAAGTTAAAGTAATTGTTCAGACAGTATGCTGTCTGAACAATTACTTTAACGTAACGTAATAGTGCGAGATTACGTTTTGATCTCGTTAAACGTAAATCATACTTGTGAGAACTAAGCTTTCTGGACCAGGATTAAATGTCATCATTCTAGTTAAATAAAACCTTTCTGTATTTAAATGAATCTGTCCTAAAATCCAAGTCTTTCATTTGAAACTATAGTTACAGTAACATTCAATGGCGCGGCCTTTTTCCGTGGCTTCCAGTGTACGCAATGATTATTTCATAAAGTCTCGTGTTATGAATGAAAATACCCGCTGTATCAATACTAACGGAGATTTTACGATCTTCTTAACATTCTCAAGATGTGTATTATAGAATATTCTCTTATGTATTAGATACAGTTAGTCAGTTATGTACCTCGTTCGTGGAATTGTTGCAAAAGTAGGATAATGTATTGTTAAGTTTTAATGAAATTATCACTTTTTTTATGGCATAAGCCGGTAAACGAGCAGACGGATCACCTGATGGTAAGCAATCGGCGTCGCCCATGGACACCTGGAACTCCAGAGGCGTTACAAGTGCGTTACCGGCCTTTTGGGGACTAGAAGTTTGAGGATTAGAAGTTTGAGGATCGTTGAGGATTCAGGGATTGGGGAGATTAGGGAAGGGGAGGGTAATTGGGCCTCCGGTAACCTCACTCACACGAAGAAACAACGCAAGCGTTGCTTCACGTCGGTTTTCTGTGAGGCCGTGGTATCACTCCGGTCGAGCCGACCCATTCGTGCCGAAGCATGGCTCTCCCACACATAAATACTTTCAATTCGAAAGATCGAAGTGAACTCGATTTTGGTCCGCCATGTCATTGGTTGTGCGAATAATCTCGACCAATGACGGGCGACAATAGAATAGCAGAACAGAAAGAAGAGGATAACCAAACAAAATGTGGATACCTACCTAAAAAAGAAAGAAAAAGAAATTTGTGTTAGAATGACGTTTGATATTAGGAGAATGGGAAAGAACGATGGACATAGAACTAAAAAACTAGAGATTTTTTTTTTTTTTTTTAAGGGGGGAAAATCATCGAATGACTTCTCCCGCCTGGGTGAGGCGGGAGGGAGTGTCAGACTCTTACTGACTAAAAACCACCCCGTTCCTTCTCCTGCACGTCGAGCCGGAGCCCCGGTTACCCGTTAGGTTCTCCGCGACTCCGAATCGGCATCGGCCGTATTGGGCCCCATCTGTGGTGGTCTGATGGCTCTTTGAGGCGCGCGCGGAACGCGACGCGCCGTACGCTCGGGTCTGTTTCTGGTCGGACGGGGAGCCACCCATGCTCGCCGTCCGCAGGCCCGCGCTTACGGTGGCCGGAGATCGTCTCGCGATCCCCGACGCCCGGTGTGTCCTTCGCGATGGCTGGGTTGCGAGGAGGCAGCGCTTCGCTGCCTCACGCGTCCCGCCTCCTCCTTAGCTAGCATCACTGCTTCGCAAAAGGAGGAGACGGCATCCCAGTCCCCCTCGCTCCGCATCATGGCCTGCACTAGGCCCGGACGCGAGAGGTCGCCATCGCCGATCACTTCCCTGAGGACACGGCGGTGCTCAGCCCACGAAGGGCATTCTCCCACCGTGTGTTCCACCGTGTCCTCAGGGCGGTCCTCGCAGTGATGACACCCGGGCGTTTCCTCCCGCCCCATCAGACACAGGTACCTCCCGAAAGTTCCATGTCCGGTGAGGACCTGCGTCAGGCGGTAGGTGAGGACGCCGTAGCGTCTCTCAAGCCACTCCTCAAAGAGGGGACTTACCGCTGCGATGGCAGCGAGCCCAGCCCTCGGTTGCGACAGTCGTTGCTGCCATTCCGCCATGAGATCGCGCCGGAGCTCATCCCGCCACGCACCTATTTGGCGCGGCAGCGGGGTTTCACCCCGGCGACGTGCCTCCGCGCGCATGCCGTACACGCGCGCGAGCATCCGGCAAGGAGGTTCGCCGACTCCCCAGAGATCGTGCGGTATCCGCGGATCATTCGGATCGCCATGACCCTCTGTGCCATGAGCAGCGTCCGAGCGGGACGCCGCAATAGGTTTGGCGCCCAAACAGGGGCGCCGTAGAGGGCCATGGACCGCACGACCCCGGCGTATAACCTCCGGAAAAAAAAAAAAAAAAAAAAATAGAGATAAGGTCATAAAGGAAACGTAAGTAATGTTTTTTTTTATGGGATAGGTCGGTAAACGAGCAGACGGATCACGTATTGGTAAGCAATCGCCGGTGCCCAATGGGCACAGAAGAGTTACAAGTGCGTTGCTGGCTTTTTGGGGATTTAGGAGATTGGGGAGGGGCGGAATTTGTGTTCCCGTAACCTCACTCACACGGCGGACGGAACAATGCAACTGTTGTTTCACGCCGTTTCTCTATGAGGTCATAGTATGTTTATGTAAAATAATATTATCTGTAACAGATTATAGCTGGATGCTTCCACAATGAATACAAACTGAGAAAATTGGCGGGAACGAGGAACGTTTTCAAACATGCTCACTCACTCAACGTTTCGGCGGCGACTGTTGGCACGAGCGCGGAGCCCGCTCGAGCAAGACGTGGGCGAGACTTCGAATTTTGAATTTTAGCGCGAACGCGAATTCCTTACGTTACCACCATTTTTCTTATCGCGCTACAAAGGTTATTTAGGAGGTCTTACAAGTTTTACGCTAGAACTCGGATATTTTTAGCGTATGATCTTGTTCGCAATGGAAAAGGAAATTACTGCTTAGGCTCATTTCCTTGCGTAGTTTAGTGCGTTCCTAATTTTGCGCTATTCGCACCTGTGTTGAGATTTTTATAACAGTGATAGTCAAAGTCAAAACTGAAATCATTTATTTCAATTAGACCATGAGGGCTCTTTTGAACGTTAATCAAATATTAAAAATGTTCGGTCTGTTCTCTAATGAAGCTATTTGCTCGTTCAAAGTGTGTCTTATGGAGAAGAACGAGCAAGAAACTCCATAGGTTACTGTTTTTCAATCAGATTCACTATACAATTCTTGGTTATATTCTTTGATTCAAAGTTACTCCAATATTCAGCGAGAACATTAAAGGCGAGAAGGGGTAGGCAGAGGTGGACACAGAAGTAACACCCACTTTTCACTATTTATGTTATGAGTCCCATGTAATAGGGGGTCAGCCTATTGCCATATACTGGGCACATTTCCAGACTCCGTGCTACTACTGAGATTAAAAAAAAAACCTAGTAATACTTTGCCCGACCCAGGAATCGAACCCGAGACCGCTTGCCCGGCAGTCGCACTTGCGACCACTCGGCCATCGAGGCAGTCAATACTTAGGTCACGAGAAACAATGTAACATTAATATTTAGTCAAGGTCATGGTGATAGAAAAAGAAAATAACCTAGAGGACAATAAAATTAAAACAGTTTGACCAGTCCCAGTTGACGGCGCGGCGCCCGTTTACGAACGTGATTCTACTTGGAAAGCAATACACTAACAATAGTATAGAAATAACTACCTATGGTAAGAACGTATAGGTGATTTCTTCTTAGTTCAATCTTGGTGGAGAGACTGTGGTAGTTTCTAAACCAATGACGGAACTAGAACCGAGTGCTATACAACTAAATTACTAAATAATTTCTTAATGACAAAGATTACAAGAAAATTAAATATTTGCAAGTACATAATAAGTCTAATAGTATATTAGTCAAAGTCAAAGTCAAAGCATTTATTTCAATTAAACCATAGTTTGGTACTTTTGAAACGTCAACAAATACAAAATAAATAATAGTCTGTCAGTCAGTCCGTCAGTGAAATTAGGTGAAGCTAGGTGCTCATTCCAAAACGTAGATTCGAATGGAGAAGAACGAGCAAGAAACTCCATTCGTTACTCTTTTAAAAAAGTATGTTCTACAATGTCTCTGACACATATTTCAATACTGTACGCATATGTAAGAACAATGCAAAGACACGCTTGACGCATTATACTAATAACTTACTAAAATAAAAAAAAATAAAATTCTTAAGTCTAACATGGTGCTCACATACGCATACTGACAATCCATACAAATAGTGCTTCTATACAAGAAAAAGGAAACTCTTTGTTTCAATAAAGAAAGAAATGCTCGATGCCATAAGGAAACTAGATTGTCTACATTAGAATTAAAGTATTGAATTATGTATTATATTACCTACTATTATTACGTATGTAGAATGTATGAGACATTAATAAATAAACATAAAACACATATTGTAACTACATTCTGACAAATAAATTAGGCATTCTTTCTTTCTAGTATCTAACTGTCTTCAAATTTTAACAACTAATATGTAAACTATTTTAAGTACTATAAATCAGTTAATCTGTGGTACACGTTGCAGCATCAGATTAAGCTATGTTCCAATATAAACTGACCGTTGATTGTGTGGCAAGATCATACGAAGCGAGACCAAGATAAGCTGGTTATGTCGTAGCTCGAAGTGTAGTCGTTACTGTGTCATCTAAAATTAGTTCGCTAGACAAATTCCATCTATTGTCTATGCCTAGATTTATGTTCGTAAGATGTTCCAAATGCACTAGGAATTTGTATAGCAATAATTATGTAAGTGGATAGCAGGACAATCTACTCTTTTCTGTCAGATTCATTATTAGATTTGCAACTCTATCATTTAGGTATAAAGTCGAAACACCACTGACTGCCTCGTTGGCCGAGTGGTCGCAAGTGCGACTGCCGGACAAGGGGTCTCGGGTTCGATTCCCGGGTCGGGCAAAGTATTACGGGGTTTTAAAAATTTCAGTAGTAGCACGGAGTCTGGAATTGTACCCGGTATATGGCAATAGGCTCACCCCCTATTACATGGGACTAATAACATAAATAGTGAAAAGTGGGTGTTACTTCTGTGTGCACCTCTGCCTACCCCTTCAGGGATAAAAGGCGTGATGTTATGTTATGTAATGTTGTCGAAACACCAATGATAAAAATTGACACATAGGCGTAGATTGATGTGTCACTGTACCTATTATTGAATAATGACTACGAGTTTCGAAGACAATACACAGCTATTTCGAATACTTATTGATAACTTAGCGTAGTTAATAGCTAGAAACTATTTAAGGTTTCTTTTCTAGTGTTCGGGGTAGAACATTTAGGTCAATCTATTGTAGGATCATTCTGGAATATACTTAATTAACTATACCTACACATATATTTACCTAATAATAGTAGATAATTATATAGCCTCCAGCATCAAAAACAGAACGACATTTTGAGCTCACTAAACGTATTTTTAACAACAAGGCAGCTACTTTTTAATATCTTTCAAAAATGTAGAGAAAAATGTATTTAATTTATATTAGTAGATGCCCGCGACTTCGTCCGCTTGGAATAGTGACTTTGGATAGTTCTTCACAGCTCCTCTCCCGTAGGTGATAGCGTGATATATGTAGCCTATATGTTGACCTGGCTTGTTTGTAATATTCATGCAAAATTTGAAGTAAATCAATGCAGTACTTTTTGAGTTTAGTTTTCCAAAAACTGTATTTTTAGTTTCGTGATTGATTGTTGAAGCCTCAAGTATTCTTTTAAAAAAATATTCAATGTACAGTTTGACCTTTCTACGATTTTATTAGGTATACGTATAGATTTAAACATATTATGTTGCTAGAACGACGTACAAACGTGTAGATAAATCACCAGTGCGCGTTGTATCTCCAACTAAATACATGAGGCTTACTGATATGCATAACGGTCGGCAAAACTAAACGCGCAGCGCCATGTTTGCATAGCTCCGTGCTAGATGACAAATCATGAGACGAAATAGTTCTGTCTACTACCTAAACGCGTATTATACAAGTCTGTGTAATTATAAACACACTAGCTTCTGTCACAATCACATTAGTAATTATTATTTTACTGCCTCGTTGGCCGAATGGTCGCAAGTGCGACTGGCGAGCAAGGGGTCTTGGGTTCGATCCCCGGGTCGGGGAAAGTATTACTCCCCCTATTAGTATTACATAGAACTCATACTCGTTACTTGTAACTTAAGTAGGTGTTATTTTGGGGGGTCGTCATCATCGAATGACTGCTCCCGCCTCGGTGAGGCGAGAGGCAGTGTCAGACTCTTACTGACTAAAAAACACCCCAATCGCGTTTCTACTCCAACTTCGAGCCGGGAGCCTCGGTAGTTACGCTATTACTGTTAAATTGTATATCAGGTTACCTACTAAAAGGCGTGATTATGTATGTATGTGTATAAATAATACTACACTATATTTATAAAGTTTACATTTGTTCGTTATGTAAGGCGAGCTGTGACAACAATGCATTGTTTTATGTCAAGGGCGAGAGTTTACAACCATTCGAACAATCACTGTTCGATTCGTTGTAAAACAATTTTGTATATTTATTAACTTTACTCTTTCGTTGACTGCCCTCGTTGGCCTAGTCGTCGATGATGCGGTCTACGATGGAGCACGTCGTCCTATAAGCAACCTATTCACTCGGGCCTTGAAGACTCTTAGGTTGTACCCTTCCCAGAGTCTTTGCCAAGGTCTGTATTTCCTGAAGGGGGAACCCTTCATTGCACTTTTTAGCAGTACGCACAAGGAAGCTTGACTGACTTTATTGAGTGACTCAAAGTCAAAGTCAAAATCATTTATTTCAATTAGACCAGGAAGGCAGTTTAACGTCAACAAAAAATTTAAAAGTGATTGACAGGACAGTAAAGATTTCTCATGTTCCTTAGGAAATTTAGGATATAACCTCCTCCCTTATGGAATGTCGGTTAAAAAATAAGACTAAGTTCGAATTTCTACTTTCATCTTCTTCTACGTAGCTCTAAATTAATTGTAAATGCCTATAAGCCGCTTAGTAGAGCTTATTTATTGTTTATTAGTTTAATTTATAGTTAGATTAAACAAAGGTAGCAGAGGTATTGCTAGTGGACGCGTGTTACAACACTGACGTCATTGCATGAGTAATGGATCAAATATTGATATTTGTTGTACCTACATAGGTACTTCTGTGAAGGACTCTGCATCTATTTGAAGGGATAATAATAATATGCAGTAAGACACTTTTATCTTTAAAGAAGGCAAATATTTTAAGTTCAAAGTAATTTCTACAAATACGCAAATAGGAAAAAAATATGTGCGAAAACCTATGAAATACTTAGTACATGGGGATTCTGTGATTAAGTGGGTTCACATTGATTATAGGATTCTTTTTTATTTTAGAAATCATAATCGCTCCAGACGTAAATTACTATTACTGAAGAAATTAACCGTTTTGCAAGACCATCATCGAATGAGGAATTGAATAAATTCACTGCGAAATAGACTGAATCAATTTCAGTTGCACGGTCGGCGCGGTGGCTGGGCAACCGGCTGCCGCGCAACGTGTTGCGGGTTCGATTTCCGGACGTAGCTTGTGTGATCTGCAAATTGTTGTTTCGGAAACTTGTATGATACAGGAGAAGATCCTAGCGTAGGGCGACATATAAAAAAGAAAAAAAGAATCGTTCTGTTAAATACTGTAGGTACCTAACTAAAACTCCGCCACTAAAATGAGCATGTATCAGTAATCATGGCATTAATTCTTTGTTTTTCTTGTCCACAGGTAATTACCAGAGTGCTCTGATAACGTGATAATGATAAGTACATACTTACAAGGATGAGTGACGCAAACTGTATGAAGGATGTTGCAACTTTAGTCTGGAAATTGGAACTCGTTGGCTGCCGAACATGCCATTTTGTTTATTAATTTTATCTAGATTAGGAATTTTGGAAACTATTGTTTCATTGCTTTAAATGCGGAAATCTTTGAGTCATTTCGCAGTCAGTCAGCAAGATTCGAATAAGAGATTTTCTGGAAAAGGATTTAAAACGCTCGAACAACTAACTAAGTACATAATAACCTAGTATGATTATTGAAATGTCACCCAAAGGTTATCAAAATCATAGTATCGTATCGGTAGTAATCGTAAACACAAATCATTAAGACTTAGTCCTAAGGTCCATATTTGACGAGGTAGCTCAGTTGTTGGTGAGTCTGAACCTTTAGGACATACAACTTACCGAGATCCCTGATGTCATAGGGACAACACTAGTCGTCAAAAAAAACAACGTTAAATGATAAAATACAGTGAAAACACTACAACCATAAACACTAACCATATGACATACTCGTTACGTTTTTTTTCTCTTTTTTTGGCAACCAATACGAAGTTGTCGTCTATACTGCCAGAACTTGTTACGTTATAAATTGTACACAAGTAAAGTCGCTCACCAATAAACAAGTTTAAACAGTTTTTATATACTTTTACCGTCACTTAAATGTCACTGGTGAAATTGCGTCTTAAACTGGCTCCTGGCGACTGTTGTGTCGTGATTAACAGCTGGTTATTTGGTAGGCCTCCCTCATTGACTGCCTCATTGGCCGATTGGTCGCAAGTGCTGGGCAAGGGGTTTCCGGGTCGGGCAGACTATTACTGGGATATTATTATTTTAGGTAAATCAGTGATTTGAGAAAACTGTGCCCTTTTTGGGTGGTGGTGGGGGGGGGATTATCATATGGTTCCTCACGCCTTGGGTGAGGCGAGAGGGAGTGTCAGACTCTCACTGAGCATAAACCACCCCGTTCTAACTCCTGCTTTGAGCTGGAGTCCTGGTAAGCTTGACGTTCTCTACAACCCCGGTAATACTATGCATGCTATAAATTATTTATGAGTGACGAAGTGTATGGTTTGTTAAATATAAATGGCAAAAAATGGGTACTTCTTATTCCTTTATGGGCACGATACTATGTAAGAATAGTTATCTGAATGTATTGAAAAGCTAGTATTGTAGTTTGGACTGTCATTTCTGTACCTAACATACGTAAATAATGTTTTTAGAAATCTAAATTAAACAGAATTTTTACTTAAATTTTTTATTGAAATTAAAATTCCAACCTGGTTACTCTGACTTACCACAGCTATACTTTTATAACTTTACATTACAAAAACAATAGACAATAGTGACAATAGTTGAAAAAGTAACCAAACGGCATACTATCGTATTACCTATATAGTCTGAACAAAAGTTGGAGTCATTGTACTGCAACTGCTGCTAGCGACATGCTTCCGCGTCTTTGTGCTCGTCTTTATGCTCTTGAACATTTTAAATAGGGTTGCCAGGAACAAAAAACAAAATAGGAGACTATCACATGAATTTTGACAGATTATCACTACATAGTATAAAACAAACTCGCAATCCGCTATCTGTCTGTCCCAATATATACTTAGATATTTAAAACAACGCAATGGATTTTGATGCGGTTTTTTTTATATAAGGTGCTCTATAATTATTAGCCACGGCTTTAATGGGAGGTAGTGTTATGTTTACAGATTACAATTGTGAAGAAATTTCGTACCCCGGCCCAGTTAATTACATAAAGTAATTAAGTAAACATTGACTACATTCTGCATAATGTGGTTCACACTTTACGCGCGATGCGTCGCTTAGTCAATGAAAACAATTGCTATCTCTTTCCACGTGTACTGAGAATGAAAACGGAAATCAGCTGAATAGTTCGTCACTATCTAATCTACTAGATACTCAATAGGCATGCTAACAAGGGTTTTAAAAGTGCAATTACTTACCAGGTACGGCATTCTTCCGAAAAGCTGTTGTAGGTAAATAAGATCATAAACTTCCCATCACACTTAAAACAGTTTTTTACACACTTTTACAGTTATTTACATACTCTCTACCTACTTATCTGCAAAACTGTTGCACAAGCCCACCTTCATGTTGCACACAAATGAAGGCACGTTTCCAAACATGTCATATCACATTATTTAATGTGTCCGTCTCACTTTTACTTTGTTTCGCGTTTGTTTTAAAAGACGCCATAAGTTATTGTCTCTATCATCATAAACTCCCGCAGTGTCCCTTGTGCTCGCAAGAGGATGACACCGAAAGAACTCTAACACTTCCTCTTCGAGTTCTGATTTGAATTTCGTCGCCTGGGAGGCATTTTTACGTAGCGCGCGCGTATCTCCGACATTGAAACTAACAAACTTTCGGGCAGTCGGGGGTTGACGGGGCTACTGGCGGCCGGGCGGCGCGTGCGACGTGTTCTGCTGGGGTGTGCTGTCTCGTTCTTGAACGCCCCGCCATACGCTGTTGCCATCCTTATCAGTAGCTCAACCCCCGCCTGCCCGGCGGCCGGTTGACCAGCGCCTGCGACGAGTGCAGGAGAGGGTGCGGGCGCGCGGGGGTGTGCAGCGTGCTCCAAGCCGCCCGGTGCTGAGCGGTCTGATAAGGATGGCAACAGCGTATGACGGGGCGTTCAAGAACGAGACAGCACACCCCAGCAGAACACGTCGCACGCGCCGCCCGGCCGCCAGTAGCCCCGTCAACCCCCGACTGCCCGGACGTTCGTTAGTTTCAATGTCGGAGATACGCGCGCGCTACGTAAAAATGCCTCCCAGGCGACGAAATTCAAATCAGACCTCGAAGAGGAAGTGTTAGAATTCTTTCGGTGTCATCCTCTTGCGAGCACAAGGGATACTGCCGGAGTTTACGATGATAGAGACAATGACTTGTGGCGTCTTTTAAATCAAACGCAAAACAAAGTAAAAGTGAAACGGACACATTAAATAATGTGATGTGACATGTTTGGAAGCGTGCCTTCATTTGTGTGCAACGCGAAGGTGGACTTGTGCAACAGTTTTGCAGATAAGTAGATAGAGAGTGTGTAAATAACTGTAAAAGTGTGTAAAAAACTGTTTTAAGTGTGATGGGAAGTTTATAATCGTATTTACCTACATCAGCTTTTCGGAAGAATGCCGTACCTGGTAAGTAATTGCACTTTTAAAACCCTTGTTAGCCTGCCTATTGAGTATCTAGTAGATTAGATAGTGACGAACTATTCAGCTGATTTCCGTTTTCATTCTCAGTACACGTGGAAAGAGATAGCAATTGTTTTCATTGACTAAGCGACGCATCGCGCGTAATTTGTGAAAAACATTATGCAGAATGTAGTCAATGTTTACTTAATTACTTTATGTAATTAACTGGTCCGGGGTACGAAATTTCTTCACAATTGTAATCTGTAAACATAACACTACCTCCCATTAAAGCCGTGGCTGATATATAGAGCACCTTATAGATAGAAGGATTCTTAAGGAAGGTTTATCTATATGTATACTAATATTAAAAAGCTGAAGAGTTTGTTTTTTTGTATGAACGCGCTAATCTCCGAAACTACTGATTCGAATGAATAATTCTGTCTGTGTTGTATCCAACACAGACAGTGAGGACTATCGTCCATTTATAGAGAAAGGCTATATAGGCACACAAACATCACGCTACGATCAAACGGAGCCGAGTAGAACGGGTGAAACCGTGCGATAGTAACTAGTCCTTGATAAAGTTAACGCCGAATACCTATTCGGAAGTACCTACATCATGGATGGATAATTCAATATTTTAATTACCCACCTTGACAATGGTATTAAATGACTAAAATTCCGCGTAATATCATGTCACGACTATCAATATAACGACCTAATTGATCAGTTTTAATGATGACAGTAACAAGATTGTGATTAAACTGAACCTATGTACTGAACTGGTTTTTAGATTAACCCACGCCTTCGTGAGCGAGTGATGGTGATGTCCGATTATGTAAGGCACTGATTTCCCTTGTTTAACTTGGATATAGGACTTTAAAACTTAATTGTACAGGTTAACAGTGATGTTAACTACGACAATTTGATCGTTAAAGTACCTAAACTTGATACTTATGTGTAAAAGGAGAAAATCTCTGTGGTCCTAATCTTTTAGTTGCCCTTTTGTGGTGTAACTTTTGCTTCTCTTTCTATAGTCAGATTCAATCCTTACTATAATAATATTATAAATCGGAAAGTTAGTTTGTTTGTTTGTTCCGCTTTCACGCCATAACTACTAAACCGATTGCTTTGAATTTTTGCAGATGTATAGTTAGATGTCCGGATTAAATAATAGGGTACTTTTTATCCCGGAAAAATTTGATATTCCCGAGGGAAACCAAAAGTATTGGTATAGATGGCGCTGTGTGTATTGGTATATGTCACATTGGCTTTTTATCTTTTTGTGATGCGAGCGAAGTCGCGGGTAAAAGCTAGTCTCTTATAATTGTCCAAAGTCATTATTGGCTTTTCTCACACTTTGTTCTCTCATTGTTATAGATTGCCATCAAATATCACTTCCATGATTTTACAGTTTACACTCTCAAATACGAGGAAATAGTAAAATGAAATAGGACGCATTTGACCTCCAGTATATGTTTAGTATCTGTAGTAAATTCATATTTATGTTTACCACTTAACATGTCTAAACATTAGGTTAAAATGTTAGTTTCTTCATTCTTAGGCAGAATTTTTCAATTAACTTTTCAAGAATAATGGCTAGATGTAACCGCTACTGCCGATAAATTCCTAGTTTTCTATAAAGTTTTTAAGGTGCTATAAACAACGAAAGGTTAGGGCCTAATAGAAAAAGCCTTTCAACCTCTATCAAACTTTATGGTATGGCTCTTGGCCGGCAATTTCACCTACGATCTCTATTTCAAGTAAAAGATTTTTCTATTCTGCCTCTTAAATCCTTATCGAGAGATAGAATAGAATCGTCACATAAAACCTTCTTTACCGTGAAGCGTTTATAAAAAAAAATGCATTAAACCTCTTTTCTTCGATCCTTTGCGCGGCCGCTATCTATAAATAATGGCGCCAAGTCGTACTCGGTGCGTAAGAAAACGTGTTGGCAACATTTAATCCGTGTTGATTCCATTTTGCGATTTATACTAGAACTTGTACCGACTTATACCGAGAGCAACACAATCGCGGTGTAGAAATGCTTTGACACAAGTAGGTATAACGGGCACCAGTAGGTGCCGGTGAAAAATGTATCATAGACGCCACACGACAGGCGTTGAGTAGAAGTTCAACTATTTATTAGGTACACTAAATAAACTTGAACTACTTAACAATAGTTTAGGTAAATTAAACTGTCAAACACCAAGCGGTCACCGGTGACCGCAACCTATTGTTCTATAATTGTGTCTACAAAACCGGTATTCGACGAGTTAAAAAAGTAATTAAACAGTATTTTCATCAAAAGGAAATTCCGTCGTTTAAAAATCATCTAAAATCCCGATCATTTATTTATTTACCGGCAGCCTTGGCAAAAGCAGGTTTAGATATTTAAGGTTCGGTAAAATAAAACATACATTTTAAAAGCAATTTAGGATTTCGAATTTATTCTGAGTTTAAAAATAATGGAAAGTTTGACTGTGCAGTTGTGTATCTGTACATGCTCTAGAGACGATAAAAACAGTAAACACTATAATTAAAATTACAGTAGTGTTTCTTAACTCGAGAAAAAGCTGGGTAGTACTATATTAGGCCTTTCTCTCAGTCGATGTTTCACGTGATTCGAATGAAAAACAACTTACTGATCACATGGAAAGTAGTCCTTCATTCCATGTCTGTGCAGCTTGCAACCTTTTTATTTTTACATTATTTTCAATGTACTTCACGTAATAATTAGATAAATTGTATTGAAATTTCTCTCGAATAATCAAATTAACGTCGAACGATTTCCGAAGGTTCGACTTGTGCCAATGCCGGCTAAACTATTGAGATTTTTTGCCAATATCTCTACGCTAGGCATGCGGGTTTTAAGACGCGGTTTAAAAGATTCAGATCTATTTACAATATAAAAATACTTGTAACATAACATAACAATACAAACGTCTCTCAAACGTAAAATTGGAATATTTTGCACAGAAATTTGGTGGTATGCAAGTACGAAAACAAAGATTCATACCAATAGCTACTGTCCCTGCACTGATTTACCTGCACATCAAATAACTGCACACTGTACATCTAACCTCACTAAAAAAATAAGCGCATGAAGTCGTTGAACCGTCAAAACTTATCAACCATATTTTACATAGCTAAATAAACCTGCACACATAAAACTCATAAACTTAAGTACTCAGACATAAATCTGACAAAATAATGTATGAAGATTACAGCTTTACAAATGACATGAAACGTAAGTACAGATACAACATGTGTTATTCGTTTGTCCCCATAAACGCGCTTTCAACGAACAAAATTATTATAAAGAACTTGCTTACTGAGCGTGTCTGCTGCTTTCCGATGCCCTGTAGGACAGGCCCAGCCGGTCCGCCCACAGTAACTTGGATTGAATGACTTTACTTACTACCGCAAAATGTTCTTTCATCGATAGAAACAATTTTTTGATACACAAATTGTTGTGTGATTTGTATGTGAAAGTGTTTGGAGCCCGTGAGACAAGAGAAAATTTAGTGTAGGTTGGTAAAATAACAAAAATAAAAACAACTTATGTTAGAGCATGTCAAACTGGTTCTGTATGAAAAAGTCGAAATTTGTAACTAGAGAGTGTAAAATAGCTTTAGTGTATTTTCAATCTATGGTCACATGAATATTTTTTGTTCTTCTTCGCCACACTCTTTTTTGTGAACTAAATTACAACAGTTGAAGTGATATTGATAGTTACAATGTGGAGCAATAAGAGAGACGTCATCATCATCATCAACAGTCTATAAGTAGCTACTGCTGACCAAAGGCCTCTTCTTACATGGAGACGGTTTAAGCATTAATCAACACGCTTCCTCAATGCGGGTTGGCAAGGGTGACGTGGTACTTGTATAACTTTTGAATACTCGTTTGCCAAAGAAGAAAAAAAAACATTAATGAATAATCTTAATAACTTACGCTGCCTACTTATAGGGCGAGGTGTCACACACACTACATAGTAAACAAAGTACCTAAGTTAACTTAATTTAATAAACAATTGTACAGTTTGATACCCAAATAAAATATTACTCTTTATCTACATACTCTAAGCTTAGAATACCTGCATATACCGTCTAGTCTGAGCTTTCTATTATGCTGACAATTCGTCAAAGTCAATTATTATTGTCTAGCCTTTAGACTTCAATAGTTCGATGAACGAGTATTCGTTCTCATGTGGAGGTGACTAGGATGCTTATATGTATACAGGTACATTGGCGTGACAATATGATAGAGCTTCAAAGGGCTAGAAAGGAAACGTTGATGGCACGTTTATTTGGTACGATAGCTATCTCGGATGAAAATAGATCTAGATCTCAAATACTGTCTTGAAATGGCTTCAGTTTTAAGGTGTTACTACAAGTTCTGGATATCTGAAATATCAATATTATTTTGGTTATCCTTGCTCATTTCAAGATTCAAATAGATTAGATAACAATATTAAAAGTATTCAAGTATTTTTTTTTATTATTGCATAAACCGGTAAACGAGCAGACGGATCACCTGATGGTAAGCAATCGGGTCGCCCATGGACACCTGGAATACCAGAGGCGTTACAAGTACATTACCAGACTTTTGGGGATTAGGAGTTTGAGGATCTTTGGGAATTCCGGAATTGGGGAGATTGGGAAAGGGGAGGGTAATTGGGCCTCCGGTAACCTCATTCACACGACGAAACTCAACGCAAGCGTTGCTTCACGTCAATTTTCTGTGAGGCCGTGGTCGAGCCGGCCCATTCGTGCCGAAGCATGGCTCCCCCACACTTAACACACACAATTTAGAATTAAAAACAATAACACACAATTTGAATTAAAAACAATAGTTTTCGTTGTGCATTTAAAATTCATAGCAAAATAAGTTATTTGGTAGATAAATGAAGCATCAACGTCGATAATAATCTAATCTCTGGTCAATGACATGTCAAAATAAAAATAAAACGATTAAAGAAATACTTACAAATTGTTGTCTGATCCTGTATAACAGCTTCATTTGTTAAGAGTTTAGGGAACAGAAGGTATAGTTCCCTAAGATCGGAAAAGGAGGATCCTCCGACCAGGCGAAGTGATCGTGCTTGGCGGGCTTTCTGACATGTCGGACATGACATGTGTCGCCACAAGAGTATTTAAAAGACATCTTCCAATTTAGGTTTTCCTTTAGATGCGATAAAACTAATAATTAAAGATTATTTTTAATATACTTTAAAAAGTTAAGTTCGATTCATTCGTGAGGAGACGGCGGATACAAGTGACGAATTGTCATTTGACGTGGTGTCATTTGACAAGAGAGATCCCTTTGTCTAGCAATGAATGTCTTCCTGCTGATGATGATGATAATAACAGTTCTTTATCGAGAACTAGATGTAACTGTAAATGATCGAAAGCCAGTTGTCTGTGATTAAAATGTAATTCAATTGATTAGTTCCCTCTTTTCCAACGTGGGTGCCGTGGGGTGCGTTCCTGAGAATCTTGTTAGACACGATTATTAGTTTTATTGTAAAAAGCTATTATTTGCCCTTGTATATTAAAATGTAAATTAAATTTACGATTGTATGCAAAATCTGCGAATCATCATCATCAACAGCCTATAAATGCCCACTGCTGAGCAAAGCCTCTTCTCACACGGAGAAGGTTAGAGCGTTAATCACCACGCTTGCTCAATGCGGGTTGGCGATTTCAAACTTATAATTAGAAATTATAAGTCCAGGTTTCCTCACGATGTTTTTCCTTCACCGTTTGTCAGTGGTGTCTAAATAATCTTAGAAAGTACATATAACTCGGAAAAAGTCACATTGGTACTTGCCGTTGGTAGGTTTCGAACCCGCACCCTCATGCATGAGAAGCGAGCGTCTTAAACCTCCAGGCCACCACGACACTTATTCTGCGAATACTGACATATTTTAGTGAAAACCTTCCAGACTGCTCAAGCACCAGAATTAACTTTGGTCGATCGATTTATACATATTTACAAGAAGCAAGTATTGTTTACAAAAGACACCGTCCGTCCTTAGCTCGTCTTGTCTCAAGGTTGTTGGGAAACGACCCTGTACCTGTTTCCGCGTGCAAGGCATCCCGTCTAACAAGTCAGGTACGAGTATATACTGATGTCCACAGCTTGACTGATAGCGGTTCAAAACCTGTGTTTGGTAAGTAATACTGTGTTGTGAATGTGATATATTTTAAATCAAAACAAATTACTTACTTTGATATAATTGAGCATTTTAGTTATCTAAACGCAAAAATAACTGAAATTGTCAATTTTTACCAATTTAGATGTTTTTCTTTGCAGCTTTCAAATCAAAATAAATAAAGTTTTAAGTATAATTCACACATCTTCATTTTCATTTCATTAAATGCATTTTCTCTGCTTTCATTCAGATGGACAAAACGGCTTACAAGTTACAATACATTATCTAGTCGTGTATCTTTAATGGGATACAATTTTATTCCCAACTCACACGTGTAAAGAAAGTTCTTTCGGTGTTTTATTTAATCATATAAGTACGCCAGTTCGATCACTTACAAAGTCACGGCCATTATGCCGGACAAAAAGCCTAATCGCCTCTCGAGCGCACAATGAGCCCATATTAGACGCATCAATTCCATTTAATTTCGTTTTGTACTTCTCACTTTCTCTCTGTTATGTAACGCAAACCGCCATTTTTGAACGCTCCATTTTTGAAATAAGTTTGCCAATTTTGTGCATTTTTTATTGCATTAAAAAATATTCAAGTAAAATAATAAAATTTAAAAATGTGAGGGATAAACTACTTAATAAGTTACATTGGACGTAATTTATTTTATTCTTGTCAATTGTCAATTTGTAGCAACATAAAATGTTACCGCTGAAGTAACTTTAGAATGGCTTCATTAAAGAAAACTTTAATATAAATTACCTTTCACCTTAAACAATTTAAAATTTATTCTGAACCCTGGGTATGATTCACTCGGAATGTCATCCGAAATGATATGACGACATTTTAATTTTGAACGCATTCCAAATTCAAGTTCAATGACAGATGTGTCGTAACGACACTGACGTTCGATACTCCATATTTGTAGACAATTTCTTTTATGGCAATGACAATCGGGAAGTGTCTCATTATTCAGCAGAGCACTTTCATTCGAAAAAAGAACGTAATGAGAAGACCATCAAATATGGTCATCTTTAAAAATAACTTTCACTCAAGTTCAATGACAATACTTGATGTGAATCGATGAATAGCCCGATTACGTATGTTTATAGCATTGTCTCGTAATTGCTATGGCTTTGTCTTAATTGCTATCGCTTCGTTCATCTGTGAACAGAAACTAATTGTCAGTGCGGAGCTGAATTACAAAGTATTTTAAAAGTTTAATCTTATTTTATACTAAAGTACATTTTTTAAGTCGTGGATATAATTCTTGGCTAGAAAATAAATATGTACGATCACGGACTATCGTTTATATGTCGGTCTCTAATTACTGCCTCTGCTATGCAATTAAAACAGAAAATACATTTTCTAGCAACTCGTGTAGTGTTGCTAAGACACGAGAGTAATCGTGACATATAATTACTACTTAAAGTTATTACATTTATTATTTATACGTGTTCATGATGTAGACACGTAAAAGGCATTCTAGAAAAATATTATGTCATAGTCGTCTTACAGTCATAAAAGAAAAAAAAATAATAGGAGTAGGTACCTACTGCTTGTATCAATAGTTTTCTAAAATAACGTTGGTGTGTATGTCTTTGTGTGTACGTCTGTTACTCAATCACGTCAAAACGGCTGAAGGGATTAGGATGAAAGTTGGAACTAGGATTGATTATGAAAAACACATAAGCTACTTTTTAGTATACCACAGGAACGCGGGCAAAGCAGCAGCTTCTATCAGCTCGTTTCCCGGCTTATCCCTTAAAAAAAGTCTCTCATTTTTCTTCTAATAGGGAATTAGCGAGTGCCACACCATTGGACATTCAATGTTTGACAGCTGGTAGTGATTGGACTAAAAAACGTTTTCCTACATTCAGACCAAAAAACGGAATTCCTCATTAGGACCGTCGTCTATCTACTTTGTGGATGCCTAATTTAATTTATACCCTTGCAAATTCCCAGTTGGATCTGCGAAATCTTTAAAGTAGATATGTAAGTATCTAGTTTACTGTACACTTGCCAGTTGAATTTTCCTTCATCAAAATTATTAATTGGGTTTTCGGTTTTATTTTTTTTTTTAAGTTTAGTAATTAAGAAATTCGACGGAAAAGGCCTCGACCACAAAAAGAATTGTACTTTTCTACTTTTAAGTTTAAATCGGTTCTGATAAATGAAAATGTCTGTCAAATTAGTTTTTTTCTATCGTTTCTTCATAGATTTTTTAAAGTTCAATGCCCCTAAAATGTGATATAAATATGTTTTTGTTTTGCATTGACTAAAAATTAATAACTGACGGACAGGTCTTATATTAATCGATATGGTTTCTTTAGGGTTCCGTTCAAATTGTCTTGTAATGATCGATATTTGGTTCTTAAGTGCATTAATAGATGGCGTTACAAGACTAGCCACATTAATATAAATCATGTATTTATCATGGTAAAGTGAGGGTGGCAGTAAAAGAAAATAAAAAAAATAAATCTGACAGATGAGGATTATATAAAGAAAGGAGACAGCTAACGGGCTCCTCATTTAATTTACATAATTGCTGTAATTCAAAGCCATAATTGCTCAGAAATGTGTAATGAATAGTAAATATATAAGTATTATTGCCAATGACAAGTGAGTGTGGTTGCAGTAACGGGGTAAGTGTTTGCGTTTACTTTACGGAAGTGTACACTGGATCATCGGCAATATTTTGCAAGGCGATTGTTTTTACATTGTCCTCAGCTTGCGGATACGCCCTTAATTATTTGGGAGAAACATTTAGAACTGTGATTCAGCTTCCGTTACGCCAGTTGATCTCGACGCTTACAGATCAACATATTCACCTCTATTCTCAAGTAACCGGTTGGTCTCGGGGTGTAGCATCGTATACGTCGACACGGTTGAACTCGGGTTCGAACCCAAGCCTTAGAAAACTTTTGTTATATCCTGTTTATTTCTGTATTCTGATTTTACTGTTTTATTTAGGTTTTATGTCTTTCCGTTATTTTTTTAGTGATTTCCAGTGATTTAATTTAGTTTAGTATTTGTCAGTGTTGAATAAATTTTTATGTACCTACCTATTGCCGCTGTTTAATCTTTCATTATCCAGTTACTTGAACCCAGGTCATTACATTGGCGCCCAAGGGTTAACTGAATGAAGGATTAACAAGGTGTATTGAAAAAAGATTCTTGTGTAACAGTGTAAGTAGGCATTCATTCCGGACAGATATTGTAATTTCGTGGGTAATGGTAGGTAGTACGTATTATATTCATCAAGTAAATATTGTTTAAAGTTTTATTATTGCTTAGTCATGGATGTTAATGCATTATATAAAGATGAGCTCGAGTTTGAGTTGGCATGTCGAGGGGTTTCTGATTGTAAAACCGTGGCGACTATGCGGAAATTTTTGCGAGAAATTTTAGTTCGCGAGCAGTCAGGTGAGTCCTCTATTTCCTTTAAAGCACCTAAGTCATGCATCGAGAATCCAAAAGATGAGATATTAATTTGTAAAAAGAAATTGTCAGCTATCAATTTACTTATATCTGAAGTATCACACAGTCCTGAGCACTCGTTTTGTAAACGCATACACTCTCGTTTGACACACTTGTCAAATCGTGCTAAACTGATAATACCCTCGGAGTCTAGTGATATTGCGAATCATTCGACCTTGCTAAAGAATATTCAAGATACCTTATCGTCATTAAGACAACTTGAAAAAGAAGAAGGTGAGGATGATGAGGGAATTTCTGAACATGATAAGGACATCTTACAGAAGTCGCTGGGCGAAGAGGCCATACAGATTATGGAACAGTTGGAAAAGTGCCGAGACCCAGAGAAAAATTCTTTACCGAAGGGTACTAACACTCAAATACATCAAGATCGAGCTCCACAATCTGCGGTGGCTGAGGCTGACACGCCAACTCCCGTCTTGGAGAGACCTAGTCATTCCTCTCGTCATCTTGGTTTACAAAGGACTTCTACATTTGATAATGGCTTTCACAAACGGAAGTTGGTACCGATTAAAGATTGGGGTGTCAAGTTTAGTGGTAAGGGCACCATAAGTGTAAACGCGTTCTTGGAAAGAATTGAGGAACTTAAAGAAGCGCGGAATGCTACCGATGAAGACTTGTTTCGCTACGCCATAGACTTCTTTGAAGAAGAAGCGTTGATATGGTTTAGGGCTAATAAAAATTCAGCGGCAAATTGGTCACAATTGGTTAGGCTACTGTTAGACACATTTCAACGACCGTATTATCAAGAAGAGCTATTGGAAGAAATTAAGCGTCGAACTCAAAGTTATCAGGAAGGTATTTCGGTCTATATAGCTATTATGCAGAATATGTTTAATCGACTACCTACCCCAATCCCAGAAACGCAAAAATTAATAATACTAAGAAGAAATTTACAACCATACTTTCAAAAAGCTATATGTCGAGATACTTTCGATTCAGTGGGCGAATTGACTGCAGTTCTCAGGATTATTGAATGCACCAAGTTGAGCTGTGAAAATTTCAAAGAACCTACCCAAAGTGATTATTCATTGGAAAAAGATTTAGCATACAAGGGTAATACTTCGAGGACCTCACGAAACGAAGATACGACTGAGCTAGCAGCTATAGATAATAGAGAAGTGCAGTTGACAAAGTGCTGGAACTGCAGATCTCCAGGCCATCGCTTCAGGGATTGTAAGTTGCCAAAACAGAGGCTCTTCTGTTATAGATGTGGACGTTTCGGGAAAACGACAAATAAATGCCCATGCAATACCACTGATAAGGGAAACGACAAGTCGGAGTCGATGCCGGCCGATCGTACCCCGAAAAACTAAGTCATTCTATCTCGGATGACTGGAAACAATGGCTACACACGGTTTCAATGTTTTGGAAAACAGGGAAAATAAATAATATTAATAAACACAGTCAAGATAATCGATATTATGCTGAACTAACAATCTTGAATCAGCCATTTGTGGGATTATTAGATTCTGGAGCCACTATCTCAGTAATTTCTCCGCAATTTGCAACGAGAGTTATGAAATTAGGATTTTCAGAGCATAAAGTTGACAAGGAAATGGTATCTACGGCAGATGGCACTTACCACATCATGAATTCCATTGTGCATTTACCCATTGAGTTTATGGGAAAATATAATGTGGTAGATTTTTATATCATGGATTGTTTAAAACATGATATTATCTTAGGCATGAATTTCTTTGAATTATTCAATTTAGCAATAGGGGCAGGCAAATCAATGGTTAACATCTCGGAAATAAAGGTACAGCTACCAGTGATCGCACGAGATGAACTGTCTGTCTCACAGAAAGAGCGGCTCGACAAACTGTTGGATGAAATGGCAGCAGATATTGGTAAAGGTTTGGGAAGAACATCGTTGATCAAGCACAGAATCGATACCGGGGATAGCTTGCCCATCAAACATAGGCAGTACCCCTTTGCCCCCCAATTATGGCAGAGCTTGAGAAGGAAATTCAGGACATGCTGGACAATGACGTAATAGAGCCCTCCTTTAGTTCATGGCGTTCTCCAGTATTACTAGTGAAAAAGACTTCGGGTAAGAATCGATTGTGCCTCGACAGTCGCCAATTAAATAGGATTACAATAAAAGATTCTTATCCCTTGCCTAGGGTTACAACCATCTTAGACAGTCTAAAAAATGCTCAGTTTCTGTCTACTATTGATTTACGATCAGCTTTCTGGCAAATACCGCTTGAAGAAACCAGCAAGGAAAAGACAGCTTTTGGACTCGCGGGAAAAGGACTGTATCAGTTCAAAGTCATGCCGTTTGGACTAGTCAATGCTTCTCAAACACAACAACGTTTGATGGATCGGTTGTTTACGCCGGAATTTGAGACTCGAGTGTTTACATATTTGGATGACATCGTCATTTGTGACAGCAGTTTTGACAACCATTTATCGTCATTGTCACATGTCAAAAATCAGCTTAAAGAGGCAGGATTAACGATAAATCTGGAGAAATGTGCATTTGCGAGATCATCATTAAAATACTTGGGCTACATCGTAGACAAGGAAGGATTACGTACCGACCCAGATAAAGTGAAGGCGATTCTCGACTATCCCAGGCCTACTACTTACACGGAACTAAAGCGATTCATTGGTCTAGCTAGTTGGTACAGGCGGTTTGTGGAAAACTTTGCCATTGTCGCAGCTCCGCTTCATGAATTAACTAAAGGAGGCAAGAGAACTAAATGTATAGAATGGAATAAAGAGGCAGAAGATTCTTTCTTAAACCTGAAGACTGCCTTGACCTCGACACCAGTGTTAAGAGTGCCAGATTTCACCAAACCCTTTTCTATTCAATGTGACGCCTCTAACAGGGGAACTGGTGGAGTTCTAATTCAAACAGTCGACGGACTCGAGGCTCCTATCGCTTACACGAGCAGAAAATTATCGGAAAGGGAATGCAAGTACTCAGCATCTGAGCGGGAACTATTAAGTGTTCTACATGCTGTAGAACAATTTCGTCCATATATAGAAGGGAATCACTTTAAAGTCATCACCGACCATAGCGCCCTTCAGTGGCTACACCGTAACAAGGATCCTCACGGACGTTTGGCGAGGTGGGCAATGCGCTTACAGCAATTTGATTATGAAATAGTCCACCGTAAAGGTAAATACAACACTGTGCCGGATGCTTTATCAAGAGCGATTGAAGAGGAAATTAACATTTTAGAAATAAAACCAGAAGATAAAGATGAGTGGTATAAATCAAAAGAAGACTTGGTGCTGTCTGGGAAGAATGAACCGGATTGGGAGGTTAGCCAAGGACAACTGTGGAAACATTTGCAATTAAAACAATTTCCAGATGAAAATGACAGTTGGAAACTTGTGATTCCCGAAGCGCTTCGCCAAGGCATCCTTAAGGAATGCCATGATGACCCTACAGCTGGCCACCTTGGTGTTAAAAAGTCAGTCAACCGAGCAAGACAGCGATATTTCTGGCCGACATTAATAAAGGACATGAAAGACTTTGTACGGAAATGTGAAGTGTGTGCAAAGTATAAGTACTCACAAAGTAAGCCATCAGGTTTAATGGGAAAGCAACGAGAGGTATCAGAACCTTTTCAGATTATATCAATGGACTTAATGGGGCCCTTTCCAAAATCGAAGCATGGTAATACTATGCTGTTAGTCATCACGTGCTGGTTCAGCAAATTCTGTTTTTTGTACCCTCTCCGGAATGGAAAGTCATCAACTATAGCTCGAATACTGGAGGAAGATATATTTTTAATGTATGGAACCCCCAGCGTAATAGTTTGTGATAATGGGAAGCAATTTGTATCCAACCAGTTTAAGGATTTAGTTTCAGAGTACGGTGTAAAACTATGGTACACTCCTCATTATCATCCTCAGGCTAATCCCACTGAACGAGTAAACAAGGTCATTGGCTCGGCTATAGCTTCTTACGTTGAAGATAATCACAAAGAATGGGACAAGTATATACCACACATAGGTCATGCAATCAGGACATCGGTTCATGAAGTGACCGGAAAAACGCCAGCGTATTTGTTTTTTGGACGCGAAACAATAATCCGGGGCATGAAACCTTACAACTTTGAACCGGGTGAACCGATAACTTTCGATAAAGAGAGATTTGAAAGAAATATGACCTTCAGAAATAAAATTTATGAAGAAGTTTCTGAAAGAATGCGGCAGTCACATGAGACCAACAGTGATCAGTACAATAAGAGACGTCGTACTTGTAGATATGATGAGGGTGATCTGGTTTGGAAGCGCACTAAACTGCTATCGAATGCTGACAAGTCTTTTATGTCCAAGTTGGCACCTAAGTTTGAAAAAGCAGTCGTAGCCGAAAAGATATCAAACGACGTTTACAGACTAAAGAGTTTCAAGGGCAAAGATTTAGGAAAATGGCATTCTTGTGATCTTAAACGTTTGGTTTGAATCCGGTTGGATTCCTCAGAGGAGAGGGGATATTGTAATGATCGATATTTGGTTCTTAAGTGCATTAATAGATGGCGTTACAAGACTAGCCACATTAATATAAATCATGTATTTATCATGGTAAAGTGAGGGTGGCAGTAAAAGAAAATAAAAAAAATAAATCTGACAGATGAGGATTATATAAAGAAAGGAGACAGCTAACGGGCTCCTCATTTAATTTACATAATTGCTGTAATTCAAAGCCATAATTGCTCAGAAATGTGTAATGAATAGTAAATATATAAGTATTATTGCCAATGACAAGTGAGTGTGGTTGCAGTAACGGGGTAAGTGTTTGCGTTTACTTTACGGAAGTGTACACTGGATCATCGGCAATATTTTGCAAGGCTGATTGTTTTTACATTGTCCTCAGCTTGCGGATACGCCCTTAATTATTTGGGAGAAACATTTAGAACTGTGATTCAGCTTCCGTTACGCCAGTTGATCTCGACGCTTACAGATCAACATATTCACCTCTATTCTCAAGTAACCGGTTGGTCTCGGGGTGTAGCATCGTATACGTCGACACGGTTGAACTCGGGTTCGAACCCAAGCCTTAGAAAACTTTTGTTATATCCTGTTTATTTCTGTATTCTGATTTTACTGTTTTATTTAGGTTTTATGTCTTTCCGTTATTTTTTTAGTGATTTCCAGTGATTTAATTTAGTTTAGTATTTGTCAGTGTTGAATAAATTTTTATGTACCTACCTATTGCCGCTGTTTAATCTTTCATTATCCAGTTACTTGAACCCAGGTCATTACAGTCTGACAACTTTTTGGGGCTATTAAAGTCCTTAAAAGAATACTATGAAAGAGAATAATTTCACGTTGGTCGATGATAGGGTAGAAAGAAAAACGAGACATATCATGGCGATCACAAGTAGCTCGAGAATATATGGTGGCCAGCAGAATCTATCCTTTTCTGTAAAATTTCTCTATTACGTTTCTAACTTCATTGTATTGACATAAACTAGAAAATCCAATGAATAAATTTGACTGATTGGTGTAGGTTGATGTGCTGGCCACTGTACAATGGAATTGCTTAACTTATATTAAAATAAATCGTTTTAACTGGATTCACATAATTATTTTAAGTAGGGAACCTTTCAACATCGATTCGGAATTACATCGAAACATTTTTTCTTAAACCTTTTTTTATCATAATTACTTTTTAATAAATGGTACGTACTTATGTATGCACTTATACTTCAAGAAGAAATGATGAATGACTTGCAAATAATGGAAATAGCCATTTCTTAGAACTATATTTGGGTTACTAGGTCAAATTATTATAGGTTAAATAATCTTTAATGTGCGTAGTGGCACATAAGTTTTTTGCGTTTAATGTCTCCAGAAGTAGGTTAGGTAAATCAAAGATCGTTTGATTGTGAAGTATTTTATTAGGCTTCTTATTTTTACTGGGTAATTGTTAGAAATTAGAATAATATGTATTTTATTATACTTAGTAACAACACATTAACTAAAAGAGAGCTCAAGCGCGGATCCAGCATTCAAAAAAGGTTGTGGTCACAGCTACTAGAAAATCGGCTAAGTACGAGTCGGAGCATGAACATGCTCATCAACAATCATGCAAGTCGTTTATGAACTTTAGAATTAGATTATTTCCTTTTTTCTGAGCATCAGGACTTGGGCCTTAGGAAAGGAAACAAACTTAGGAGGAAGTCGGACCCGATTTCTTCAAATCAAATAGTTAGTTTCGATCCAAACCTATTTTAATCAATAAGTTATATTTTTTTCTTTTAGCCAGTAAGTCAATATAGGTCCACTAGACTGGATTAATAGGTATCTTGACGTTGTATCAGGAGTAATGTAAGTGAGATCAGCAAGTGATCCACCAGGCGAGATTTTGATAATTTTTTATATTTTCTAAGAATATTAAATTAAATTAAATGCTAGAAACATTTCACATGAAACAAATTTATTTATGTACTTACTTAAATTACAAATTCAAGCTTACGTTTCTTTTTTGCGAAAACGTTTATAATGTCATCAATATCCAGGTTCACATCTTTAGGAGAGCTAGCCCGGATAATCTTTCCTGTGCCATTGAGGCACACAACCAAGATTTTATTCTGCGAAGAGTAGAAAAAGATCTCTCTGCGATAGCCACGCTGACCGGACCGGACTGGAGTCGCCAGTATTTGTAAGAAAATTTTTATATTAGGGTACAAATCTTGGTCGCATGCTTCAATGAGATGAGTCTGGTATGGCCGAATTGTTCTTATATTCTCTTTTCCATTTGGTCATCCAGAGTCGGTATTCATTTATGACAGTTGACTCACTATCGTTAATGAATAGGCGGTACATCTGGACCACTTTTTCCACTTTCACTATCTCGATATCGATATCCCAGTCCCTGATACTCACATTAGGGTTTGGTAGAAAAACTCCTAAATGAAATAGGTCGAGTACCTCCGGACAACAATCTGCTACAATTACAGACTACAATCTCTCCTCCAAATTATATAATTTTGAGGGTGTTTCAAATCCGCTAGATGGCATTACGTAGACGTTAGGTCCAGCTTTATTGTGATTGGATATTTTTGACAGAGCATGTCAAAGTGACATTATTGAATCCAATCATGGTGAAGTTGGACCTCACGGCTACGTTACGCCATCTAGCGGTTTCAAAATTTTTAAGCACCCTCATTAAGTAGCGCCACAGACGCCTCGCTACGCGGCTCGAAGTTTTGGCGGCACGGCAATAAGTTGTCAAAAATGTGACATAAGTCATAACATGTCAGCATCGTCTATGGCTCTATGGCTCTTTGCTGCGTTCTAAATCACGCACGTTTCATGATTCATTGTGTTTTTAAATTTTATTAAGGCTTATCGTTCATTATCATCAGCCTATCGATCTCAATAGACCGTAAAAAGGTGACGTCATAAGTCTATTAAGGTTGTGGGCATGCCCATCGTGCCCACAACGGTGGATCCGCCCTTGAGAGAGCTAAGCGATATTATGTTAAACTTTTATCAAAATCTAAATTAATGTAATGTCTGTCAATGTTTGTTCGAAAATCGGTTTAATAAAAACGAAACTAGATTAGTTTGGTATTATAAAACGAATAACCTGAAAAATGCAGAAAAATAAGAATATTATAACCATTATAGTGTAGCGGAGGACTTAACGGGTAACCGGGGCTCCGGCTCGGAGGACAGGAGTAGGAACGGGGTGGTTTTTAGTCAGAGTCTGATACTTCGTCTCGCCACCGCCTCACCCAGGGCCCAGGCGGGAGAAGTCATTCGATGATTTTGCCCCCTTAAAAAATAACTCTTATAGGGTAACTTTGACGTTTGACGTATATAATTATGCATTTGTACTTACATTAATAAAAGGGATTTGTAGGCGGGTAGCCGGGGGCGTAATAATAGGGTGACGAGCGGCGCCAAATGTCACGAGCCGAGGGCCCCTCGAGGAGGGCAAGAACAGGAGAATACTATCAATCGAATGCATAATTTCTTATAGGCACTACCTGCAATGTACGATATCTAATGGGCTTTTTTGTCGCGGAGAACGTAAGAGGTTATCGGAGCTCCGCTCCGGCTCGAAGTGCAGGAGTAGGAACGGGGTGGTTTTTAGTCAGTAAGAGTCTGATACTTCGTCTCGCCTTACCGGGGCGGGAGAAGTAATTTGATGATTTTCCTTTTTTTTAAATGGGCCTTTTTATGCACCATAGGGCCGTTACATTTGAGCAGGTTCATTTGAGGAGCTGATGCCCGGTCTTTGTCAAATATTGTGTAGTCCGTTACGGTCGAAAGTAAGTAAGTAATCAGGAACCTCTGGATCCTTTGACTAGATGTAGTTCTACCTTTGTGTATATGTATATATAGACAGTAGTAATGATGACTGCCTCATTGGCCGAGTGATCGCAAGTGCGACTGCCGGGCAAGGGGTCTCGGGTTCGATTCCCAGGTCGGTCAAAGCATTAGGTACTGGGTTTTCTAAAAAAATCTCGTAGTAGCCCGGAGTCTGGAAATGTGCCCGGTATATGGCAATAGGCTCACTTCCTATTACATGGGACTCATAAAATAAATAGTGAAAAGTGGTGTTACATTGTACAGTGACATGTGCCATAATGTGCCACTCTGCCTTCCCCTTCGGGGACAAAAGGCGTGATGTTATGTTAGATAATGATGTTATTATTTCTTCTTAGTATTCTTAATTAATGTGTGCAGTGTAATGTGCATCTTGTCCTCAATTCTTTATCGTTATCGCGTTGGCGGGAGATTAGACTCCCACAGATAATATAGTTTAGTTACCTTCCATGTCCTACATTTTGAGTGTTCATAGATCTAAAATTATGTTTGTAATCTAATTACCTAAACAAGGGATTAGGTATGTATTCTTACGAATTTTGTTTTAAATTAGCTCATTATGTGTAAAATGAAATAATCGGAATAGTTTTAAGAATCTTATTCAGCAAGACAAGGCTTGTTTATAAAATCGAAAGGACGGTTATTGATTGTCCTACATAAGGTAGGTACTTTATTATAACTAAATTCATTCCTACACGAATTAGGTTTATTTATAGTTTTCCTCGGCATATTTCAAATGTTTTATCTACAAATCACGTCATTTCAAATGATAGCCGATAGGACGCGATATCATCCGACCAGTGAGCCGACCGACCGATTTGTTGTCCTTCTCGCACTCGGTTACGAACGGTTATCTTTCCCCGCAAACCCCTCTAAGAACCCCGCTACAGCGTGTTGGCCGGCTTGCCGACCGACATGTTCTAGTCGGCGTCGGACGCCCGATTTATACGCGCGCGCACCGTAAACACAAACGCGATGTCTTCGCGCCAGTTTTGGTTGGAGTTTCTTCAACTCTACAGAAGTTTTCCATGTTTGTGGGATACCAATGACCCTGCTTACCTTCGTAGGCATGAGAGGAAACAAGCCTACGATGTCTTACTGGCTAAAGTTCAAGAAGTCGACGAGACTGCAAATGTACTCATGGTGAAAAAGAAGATTGATAGCTTCAGGACTTCGTTTAGAAGAGAAGAGAAGAAAGTCATACAAAGCTTGCAAGCTGGAGACGAGATCTACATTCCTACTTTGTGGTATTATAAGGAATTGGAAGATTTTCTCAGCAGCGTCAATGTAGATGATCATAGAAATTCTACGATGTCCGTCACGTCGTACGAGAATGACAATGAAAATGATGATGAATCACAGTGTATGGAAATGGTAAGTCCAACTTATTAAATAGAGATTTAATGCCATAGCTATTAATTATAAATATTTCTAATTTTAAGTTAGATACTAATAAAACACAAAAAATGACAAAATATGTAATGTCACTTAGGTATAGTTTTAAATTACGCGAATTAAGTCTTTATTTGTATTGCGGCAAAGATTGAAACTAAATAAGCCGGTCCATGTAAATAAACGCGCGAAGTTGAGCATAAAATGTCTCACGTTTGCTTAGCGAGCGAATGAATGAATGAAATGGAACCATTCATATTTGACAGCGTCTATATGTCAATGCCACAAGGTCTTTTATCGGTCGTGTTTAATATTGAGTCGATTGTTTTGTATGTAACGTAAACAAACAAGTGTTTGAATTATTATTTGCCTATATGAAGTTAACTGTTGTAGCACCGTACAGTAAAAAAAGAAGTGTGTTTATACAAAGTGCTTTAATTTTAAACTTTGTATCGTTGCAACTAGCAAACATAGTTTTTAGGCAGGACGTCTGTTTCTGTTTATTTTTTATATAGATAGACAACTAACTTATTTTTTTTTTGTGCCCGTGTCATATTTTTTTTATTATAATACATCTAGTCAATTTTTATAAAGTAAAGAAGGTACCTAGTTACACACTACAGTTAACCACATCTATAATTATTACTAAAAACATAAATTACTAATTAACTCACTTAGCTTACAAAGAACATAATTTGTTTTATTTTAATGCTATTTTATGCTAAGTCTTTCTTAAACTAATTTATAACATGCCTTATAAAAATATTTTGTCATAAAATTACAGGAGCAATTAGAAGAATCATCAGAAGGAGAAGAAGAGGAATGCGAGCAGAAGTATTCACCACCATCACCAACACCGCCAAAAAGGCGGAAAATTCCTAAACCAATCATAATCACGAGGAAAGAGCAAGACAACTCTAGAATCTTTGCCCAACCGCTGTCTGTACCACAGACTGAAGAAGAAGACGATTGTGCAACGTTCGCAGCAAACCTCAAAGTTCAAATGAGAAATATAAACACAGAACAAAAGTACATAGCCCAAAAATTGATATCTGATGTTATGTTTTTAGCTAGAACTAATCGTCTTACTTACAATTCTAGTATCAATTCGAACCTGACTTACAAAACCCTCACTTTGCCTTCAAAATCTAGTACTTCCATCACTGTCACTCCTGATCTTCCGACGAGACATGATAGCTCTAGTGCTATTCCTATTAAAATTAAGACTTATGAACAATAATTACAAATATAGGTACATTAATTATTATGTTTTTGGCTTACTCACGTAGCTGTTTGACTGACGAGGAACTCTACTAGTTTCAAGACATGCTAGAGGCTCATATTCATGAGCAGTATTCCGCGACGCGCGAAGCGGTGACTGTCGCGCTGCTACTTATTGGTGCTCATGAATAACAGCCTCTAGCATGTGGGCTTTCTTTGATAGGGTAAACTTATAATTATAAAACTTATCTAATGACTTCTCTCACCCTGGAATATGAGCCTCAAGCATGTCTTGACACTAGTCGAGTACTCGGAAATATAATAATAATTAATTTAGTATGTCTCACGAAAGATGTAATATAAAATATACAAGTTTAACAGTGGGATTTGTAGTATTTTTTTGTACGATAAGCTGGTAAACGACCGCATCACCTGATGGTAAGCAATCGGCGTCGCCCATAGACACCTGAAACACCAGAGGCGTTACAAGTGCTTGCCGGCCATTTGGGGGTTAAGAAATTCATGAGGATTGGGGACTATGACTCTGGTCCAGACAGAATTTGATTTTAGACATGTATCTACATAAATTAGATAATCTATCATAATATACAAGGTGTAGTTTTGAAACCGTGGCATTTCTCAGGGGCATGTCACAGAAGTTCAATGTAAGTAAAAGTTTTGGGTCAATAGTTAAAATACGGCTGTAATAAATCGTTTAAGTTCGACAGTATTTCAGAAGCGACAGCAATGTTTCTTATTGGAGTTTTATGGAATTAGGAATAATAAGTGTTAAGCAGCGTTATAAAGCTAGTTACAAGACGGCGGCGTGTAGTTCGCACTTATGGATTTCCGTAATTTACAGAAAAATGAAAAATATTTACCTACAATTTTTTTTATTGATTCGGACTTAGGATCGATAGCCGAGTTACCTCCTACATAATGACGCGGTTTTAAAACAACACCTTGTATAGGTGCATACATTGCTTGACAAGACAAAAGCTTGCGAAACAAAATAAATAACAATAGTGCCCACGCGCAAGTAAATTAAAATACTAAACACGTCTCAGATTTACATAAATTAATCATCGTAATATCACTTTGTAATGTGTGTCTGTATGTTTGTTTGTATTGCTTATTTACATAATGTATATATAAGTACTCAGGTATTTAGAGGTAGTACACATCGCTACACATCGTTCTATACAATCCAGTTTATACTGGTCTAGCTTTGTATGATCTTTCCGTACAGTCGAGGGTCAGTGTATACTGGTTTTTCTTTAGCTTGAGTGATGTGTAGCGAGTGTACAAATATATATGTACACCTTTTGTTTTATTTAAGTATCAACACTTATGAGGCATAGGTGCAGTCGTGCAGTATCTGATATTTTTTTTTAATTTCAATATTTTTTATTAAATTTCAATATAAATTTCAATATTTTGACATTCAAAAGTACCTTTCTGGTCTAATTGAAATAAATGATTTTGACTTTATTTTTTTATTATTTATTTTATTTATTTATTTAGGTCAGCCAACGACTGTTTACACATCATATTACAACAAATCGGTTTAGATACAATATGCATTTGCTAGTGTAGCAATCAATTAAAGGCTATCAATTAAATCATCATGCTCAAGAGAATAGTTAGGTATTAGCCCAAGTTTAAATTATTCAATTAGATTAAATTAATAAACATAAAACACAACTATTAAATTAACACAAAAATTAAATTATTAAACACAAATAATAATTTCCCATAAACAGAAATCTATAGAACAAACGTACAACTCCTGTAAGCCAGGATCTACAGTAGATACAACCATGAAAACACCGGAACACTGAAGTCCGGCGCGTCCCAGGGACATGAGTAACTGTCTTGGTTCCCGCAACGAAGTGAATCGGAAGATATTTTTACCGACTTCAAAAAAAGGAGGAGGTACTATGTTCGGCTGATTGTTTTTTTTTTTTTGTTTGTCCGCGCAGTACTCCGCCATTTGTGAACCGATTTCCAAAATTCTTGTTTTGATTGAAAGGGTATACTCCCGAGATGGTCCCATTTCCATGAGGTCAAGATCTGATGATGGGATCCTAGGGAAACCGAGGGGAACTTTCGAAAATTCTATGGGCGAGTCTATTATGTTTTTCAATTAGGATTTTGAAACACTACAATTTGATAAGGGTCTGGAGTTGACCTGATGATGGAGCCGACAGGCAGTGGAGGGAACTCCTCAGCGGTTTATATTAACTACCTTGAGTTTGGGCTTGATTAATTTGGATTGATGAGGACTTTACACCTAAATAGAGTAGGGCTGTCATTAAGGATCTGATGATGAAGAAGTGTAATTGTTAAAGGAACTCCTTAACGGTATACAGTAACTACCTTGTGTTTGGGCTTGATTAATTTGTATTGATGAGGACTTTACACCTAGATAGAGTGGAGCTGTCATTAAGGGTCTGATGATGAAGAAGTGTAATTGTTAAACTGCCAAACACCAAGCGGTCACCAGTGACCGCAACCTATTGTTCTATAATTGTGTCTACAAAACCGGTACTCGACGAGTTAAGGGAACTCCTCAACGGTATACAGTAACTACCTTGTGTTCGGGCTTGTATAATTTGTATTGATTAGAACTTTGCACCTATGTAGATTATAAGTAACAAAACAGGTATAATTATGTAGCTTTACACTAAAAATGATAAAATAATAAAATAAAAACTGCGTTTAAAAAACCGACTTCAAAAAACCAAAAACTAATAACAAACAAAAAGTCAAAACTAAAAAGCAAAAAATAACTATTATTAGTACTGATAGGTTACCCACCCACTGATAGGTTAGAAGTCGGTGCCATAAGCTCATATTATAATGATATAACTTAATGCCCACAAAATTGTGAATTAGGTACCTATTAAGGTTTTAATGAATAATTTTGTATGGAACTTATGGCACCGACTTCTTACCTATCAGTGGGTGGGTAACCTATCAGTACTAATAATAGTTATTTTTTGCTTTTTAGTTTTGACTTTTTGTTTGTTATTAGTTTTTGGTTTTTTGAAGTCGGTTTTTTAAACGCAGTTTTTATTTTATTATAAGAGAAGAAAAAAAACGATAGTTTCAACTTCCCTCGGTGAATTACTGCAGAAGACAGAATGAATTAAGCCTAAAGGCACAAAAAAGAGACTTTACAACTGGGTGAAGCCCAGTCGCCAAGCACCATGGAGATTTGACTAAAATCTAAGTGGGTCCTATGGGTGATCAACAGGGGTACTTAAATAATACCTGTATTATTTTATTAAAAACTACCTGTTGCCCGCGATTTCGTCCACGTACAATATAAAATTTAGGACATAACTTTTTTGTTTCTATTTTCCAAATAAAAGTAGCCTATGTTACTCCTTAGTACATCAGCTACCTGCCAATAAAAGTCTCGTCCAAATCGGTCCAGCCATTCCAGTATAAACCGACAGATAAAAATTGTAAAAAAAAATAATTTTTGTATGTGTATCGTATGCATATTCAAATGCATGTAATTAAAAACGGTCATTTTAATATTACAAACAGACACTCCAAATTTATTTATATGTATAGTTGTAGTTCAAAACTAAACTACACGTACTTATAGTCGTGCAATTATTTAACAAAAAAACATAACACAACCGACTCGTTCCATAATCATCTGCTATCCATAAAATTACAACAAGTCATCTCCACAATCTGACACACGCTGTCAGATGAACATAAAAATGACGTTTATGCAAATTGCACGGCAAATCAAAGTGACGTTGTCAGTGTTGTCACTCGTAAAAAGTCCGCGATGTTGCCAACATAAACAGGCGTTATGGTTATTGCTGTCTGGGCGGTCTCTCTCTTGGAAGTGTTTCTTTGATTTATTTTGACTGAAAAGGGATCAAGTTTTTGGATTTATGTGACATTTGTGGACTACAAATAAAAATATGCTGCCTCGTTGGCCGAGTGGTCGCAAGTGCGACTGCCGGGCAAGGGTGCTCGGGTTCGGTTCCCGAGTCGGGCAAAGTATTACTGGGTTCTTAAAAAAATCTCAGTAAGTAGTAGTTCTGGAATTGTGGCCGGTATATGGCAATAGGCTCACCCCCTATTACATGGGACTCATAACATAAGTAAGTAGTGAAAAGTGGGTGTTACATTGTACTAACAGTGGTATAATGTGCACCTCTGCCTACCCCTTCGGGGATATAAGGCGTGATGTTATTTTATGTATGTTATGTAAATAAAAATATGTACCTGTAGGTACTTTATCATCTTTGAATCTACTGATTTTTTGCTGACATAGAATGATTTTGATGTCAAACTCAATATTATGTATAATAGTCGAGTGGTTGTGAGTGCGAATAACGACTACTCGATTTCTTAACAATAGTATGGAGTTCTCAGGTATTAGGACCGGTTTAGGCTCATTCCCTATTACATGAGACTTAGGTATAATGTGTTGACAAAGTCAAAGTCTTGTATGAGAAGCTAACTGTTTTATTTTTTTTATTTTTTGTTGTTGTTTCCAACGGTTTTGGGAGGTTGTGGCGGGCTTGTCCCATTAAAAAAAATAATGACAGAAATCGTAAAGTCGACATTTTTCATTCATCTAATTTAACTTTATTACAAGGATATACCATACTCAATAAAGTATCAGTTCATGTCATTATCAATGTTAAGTAAAACAGAATGTGTGTAGTCATTGCACTAAGGTTTGAAAAAAATAAAATGTTGTTCAAAGTCGGAAATAAGAAATAAAATAATTATAATGACGGTCAGTGGGTGTAAATAATTCATACCGTTACACACTTACGTTATTAAGTTATGAGTCAATTATTTCCTACAACAAATTGTAGGAAATAACTGTATTCATAGCATCACGCCTTTTATCTCCGAAGGGGTAGGCAGAGGTGCACATTACGGCAAGTAATGCCACTACAATATTACACCCATTTTTCACTATTTATGTTATGTGTCCCGTGCAATAGGGCGTGAACCTATTGCCATATACCGCGCCCAATTTCAGACTCCGTGCTACTACTGAGTATTTTTTAAAAACGATATACTGAGTATTTCGCCCGACCCGGGATTCGAATCCGAGACTCCTTGCCCGGCAGTCGCACTTACGACCACTTGGCCAACGAGGCAGTCTAACTATATTCATGTACACACGGGCACACATTAATCTATACAATACCAGTTTATCCTGGTATCGCGTCGCATCATCTTTCCGCACATTTAACGTTCAGTTTATACTGGTTATGTAAAGCTCGATGTGTAGCCGTGTGTATCTAAAGATGTATCTACCTAATTAGTTGCTGCATTATACAACTGACTGTAGTGTACTGTATGTAGTGATTTTTATGTCTGAATGTAGTTAGGAGGCTGAAGCGACTTTCAGCATGTACCTAAGTAACTATACTTTTATGTAAGCCATCCCCATAAAAATCACCTTTATAGCCCACAAAATAAATGTCAATCTCGCGTACTACCAATCAAACTGTCACCATAGCCATGAGATTGTGGCCAGTGTCCAACAACAATGGCTGCTGTTCTAAGAATTATCTATTTCATTCTAAATTCAAATGTTCTATGAATCGATGGAAGTATTGGAATCGGAACGTTTATGGTTTTCGAATCGAATGGACATTCGTTACGTCCAGGGTGGTAGGTACTATAATAATATAGAAAGAAAGAAAGAAAGAAATCATTTATTTGCTAATAATGTAACTTATATAAGTTGGAATAAAGTTAATTGACCCAGTACATTTTACCTTTCGGCATGCAAATTAAATTATAATGCGATTTGAATGTGGTCAAATAGATAACTAGGTAGGTATACAGTCAAAATTTTAGAATAATTGTAAAAAAATGCTAAAATGCTACGATCAAATATAAGTCATACAAAAAGAAATAATATAATATGATGCAATGTCAACGTGGGTACTTAGTCTAAAATACATATAATGTTACAAAGTTTAAGTCAAGAAATGTCAAATGTTACAATTAACAATAAATTAAGTTATGTCCACGATTGCAGATATCAAACTAACGAAGTATCTTAATTGAAGTCATAATGTAATGCCATAAAGGTCACTAACGCAATCAACACATAGGAGTTTCAATCTGAGTATGTCATATCACAGTGTTTCCCCAAAGTTTTGCTACTTATTATTATTAAAACGTACATTTTTCCTATAGCGTTCTGTCGTTTATAAACTCTTTGATTGTGTAGTAACACTTAGTCAGTAGCAATGATGTTAATTGGTTTTTAAATTTATTTAGAGGTATATCTTTTAAATTTTCCGGAAGTTTGTTATATACCAGCGGTCCCATGTGAAAGATACTATTTTTCAGCAAGGCTGTTTTGTGACCACCTGTGCATAATTGGCTTCTATACTGGGTCCTTATTGGTATTGTACGTTGCCTCGTGTCAGCCATTGAATATATATATATATATATATATAGATTGTCTCATAATATCGTCTCGATAGGGGTCTTGAGTTCGATACGAAAAGAGTAACGAATGGAGTTTCTTGCTCGTTCTTCTCCATTCGAATCTATATTTTGGAATGAGCGCCTAGCTTCACTGACGGACTGACTGACAGACTATTATTTATTTTATCTTCGTTGACCTTTTCAAAAGTACCAAATTATGGTTTAATTGAAATAAATGCTTTGACTTTGAATACCCATATAGTGAAATAATTATTGGTATTTTTGATTTCCAATACTATCAGTAATAGCAAAGAATTAACTAATTCTGTTAATACACTGTTATTTAATTACGGAATAAATATTTTTTGTGAAGTTCGCATCAAGTACCTAACTTAGTTCCATTTCCTTATTATTTGTTTTTGTTTTGGCAACCCTGATCCTAATCAAAATTGGAACCATTTTACGTGGCAACATGGCGTGTTCCCTGCCCATTCACGACTGTTTTGTTCCATTTGTCAATGTCTACTAATGCCACTAGCTTAGGCCTACCTTACATTGCAATATAAAACATCGCGGATTAATTTTTGCAATTCCGTTGCCCTGGCTGGGGGCCTTAACTTCTTGTTATTGGCCACCGCAGGGTTTGTCCGGTTAAGTAGTCAACAGCCTTAGCGTGCTGAACTACGAGTGGTCCTAACCTAAAAAAAAAAAAATAATTATTTGCAATTCCGTGACAGTTGAATTTAGAAGCAACTGGGTACTTGCCAACTAGTCAAATTGAATACTTTTTCGAACTTCAAAAACTACAGTTTCCTATGAATTTTGTTCGAGATTATATATTGTGATGTAACGTTTTTTTAGCGTCAAATACCATACTTATTTCTTAAAAAATTGCAGGAAAAATACTAAGATTAAATTGGTCATAAACTCAATTAATGAAAGTGTTATTATTTTTTAATATTTGATTGTATTGAACAGTCGAAAAAATTTATTTTTGATTAAGGAAAGTACCCAATTTCGCTAACGTCGGTCACCGGTTACTCTTATGGCGTTAAAAGATGGGCTCGCTGCCATCGCAGCGGTAAGTCCCCTCTTTGAGGAGTGGCTTGAGAGACGCTACGGCGTCCTCACCTACCGCCTGACGCAGGTCCTCACCGGACATGGAAGTTTCGGGAGGTACCTGTGTCTGATGGGGCGGGAGGAAACGCCCGGGTGTCATCACTGCGGGGACCGCCCTGAGGACACGGTGGAACACACGGTGGGAGAATGCCCTTCGTGGGCTGAGCACCGCCGTGTCCTCAGGGAAGTGATCGGCGATGGCGACCTCTCGCGTCCGGGCCTAGTGCAGGCCATGATGCGGAGCGAGGGGGACTGGGATGCCGTCTCCTCCTTTTGCGAAGCAGTCATGCTAGCTAAGGAGGAGGCGGGACGCGTGAGCCAGCGAAGCGCTGCCTCCTCGCAACCCAGCCATCGCGAAGGACACACCGGGCGTCGGGGATCGCGAGACGATCTCCGGCCACCGTAAGCACGGGCCTGCGGACGGCGAGCATGGGTGGCTCCCCGTCCGACCAGAAACAGACCCGAGCGTACGGCGCGTCGCGTTCCGCGCGCGCCTCAAAGAGCCATCAGACCACCACAGATGGGGCCCAATACGGCCGATGCCGATTCGGAGTCGCGGAGAACCTAACGGGTAACCGGGGCTCCGGCTCGACGTGCAGGAGAAGGAACGGGGTGGTTTTTAGTCAGTAAGAGTCTGACACTCCCTCCCGCCTCACCCAGGCGGGAGAAGTCATTCGATGATTATCCCACCTTAAAAAAAAAAAAAAAAAATGGCGTTAAAAGAGCTTCAAGTTTTACTAAGAAACTATAGCTTCACGTGATCCGTGAATGAATTACCCGTAGGACTTAGGAAGTGCTTCATCAGCTTGCGTGTGACAATATCATTTGTTTCATTCTGTCTTTTTTATGTTTGTCCTTACTAATTTATCGTCAAACGGAATAAATAGAGCCTAAGGGCTCGTACACAAAACTGCGATGCGAATTCACAACGCAGAAAATTACGATGCGAATTGCTGCAATGCGATTTCGTGCGACAAGGCGACCTTTCCTTCGACGTCCGTCAACTGTACTAAACGTATTTTAAATTGAAAACTAGGTTTTGTTATGACATAGATCGTAAACAGAAGTGTACACTTCTGTTATTGTTTAGGAGATACGGGAAAAAGAAACAAAGAAGATTTTGGTAAGATAGGATTTTGATACGCGATGCGAATCAATTCACATGTTCTTGCGATGCGATGCGTATAGGGAGCTCGCACATTTTTGCGATGCGACGTCGCATCGCAGTTTTGTATACGAGCCCTAACTAAGGTTTTTTAGAATGTATTGTGAACTCTGGAAGCTATTTTAAAAGTGGAATCAATAATTCATTTCATTGAGCCTAAGTAACGCTAGTTTGTTATTTTTTCAATGCAATTTCAACCTTATTATATAGTGTTTTACCTACACTTTGTATACAGTTTGGGTAATCAAACGAATACAATAAAATTATTTGCTTTTGATTTCTATAGTATGACTGTAAAGTTTTTATAAACTGTGGTAATAACGTTGTGTAGTAGAAAAATCGAATTGAGGAAGTTCTTTATTCAAAAATTCTTTTGTTTCTTAATTGGCGGAAGTAAGGTTGTTAGAAAAAAAACAAGCGTTCTCTAGGAATATTACAAGATGATTGTATTTTAATATCTAAGGTTTAATATTATGTAGTGATTCATTATATTACGAGTTCTATACCATTAACAGATCAACTATAGCATATTAATCGGGGAATTATTTAGATTAACTTTGTTGTGACACTTAAAGAAGGAAGAAAACATCATTATTGTGAGTATAAAGTATCTCATCATCACTAACCCCTAGATGTATAAATAGATTAATTTTTAATACATTAAAGAAGCTCTGTGCATTTTTCGGAATAATAAGTAGTTAAAAAGACACAACTTTAGTTACAAAAAACAAAACTCTTGTCAAAATACTACCACAGACTCAAAAAAATTATTCAAAAGGATTTAAAATTCAATAAACAATACATTCGAACGCTGGAAATTTAAAAATAAACAAGCATGTTTATTAATTACATGTCCAGTAATACATTAATAATGTGCACTTAGTATTCATAACCTATGGCATGCGATTGCAGATTGCTGGCTGAATACTGATGTCCTTGGCCTCTGAGACTTGACTTGTCCACTGCAATGGGAACTAGGGAACAGATTTCACTCTTGTTTACAGTTCGAAGTTTGATAGTGAGTTTGACGTTTGTAGTTTGCCTGTCTGGTGGCATCGACTCGCAGATAATACAGAGGAGTTTCTTCAGATTTCGTTGGTATCGATTAGATACTGAGAAATCCGAATATTATCGGAATTTATAATGTATTATTTATTGGTTGCTTCAATTGGGATGATGACAGGATATGAAAATTAAAAATATAATTAGTCCGTAAGTAAGGTAATGAAAAAATATTAAACACGTTTTTTTTTATTTTGTCGTATAATAAAACAATACTTAGATAAAACGAATCAAACTTTAGGAGTAGGGGCTAAAACGTCATTTCTACGTATAAAGTGTACATAGAAGTGACGTCACGCGACATTTCAAATCAATATAGCGTCAAAAGTATTCGTTTCTGTAAGAAAATAAAAACTACGTGTGTAAAGATTTAAAATAATCTACAATAATCAACATTACAATGATAAAACAAATAATCAAAAATTAGGCATCTACCCTATTAACCACGTGACCAATGAGGCAGAAAAAAAAATAACAGAGGCCTTAGTACGGGTTTGTTTTACGTTTAAAGTATTCGAAACGAGTACGCGTTCGGCACTCTGATTGGCCGGCGCCAATGAAGCAACCAATCAGAGCGCCGAATGCGTACTTGTTACGATTACTTTATACGTAAAACAAATCCGTTCTAAAGCCTCAGAACAGAAAACTACTTCTTTAGTAATTCCGGATGTACCTATCAAGCGATTCTTTAATTTGGTAACACTTACAGACATTTCGCTCGATGTTACTCAATATGCTCTTAATTTTTATAATATTTTCGCCCGGCCATCATCATTAGGCTACAAAAATCCGGGTCACGCCGCACAACTGACATTTATGACGGATTGTATGACGCTGCAAATTTTTATGTTACCTCTTACTTTACTCATTGCAGGTTTTAAATAACTGATAGTTTTACTGCCCGTCGCAATAGTTTACCTGACTACCAAGAAGGTTTTAACACCAGTTCCAAATCCAAACATGTTTCAATAGTCTAGTTGCAAAATCTAAAGACAGGCCATTGGGAATGGCTGTTTTTGGATGAAGATACCTACTGTAAAAACAGTATAGTGACGACGAAGTAAAATATCCGCTTTTGTCGTAACAGCTAACTAGGGCTATTTATTTTACAGTGATCAAGTCAAACAACAGCGCTTTCTTATATATCCTGGCTAGTCAGGACTAGCTTCTGACAAATGGCTCAGGATTGTGTATTTGTCAGAAGCTAGTCCAATCGGAACTGCCGCTGACTATGCAGGTTACAGGGGCTCCACCTCGTAGCAGGAGTAGAAATGCGGTGGTCTTTAGACACTAAGAGTCTGACACTCCTTTTCATCGTACGCAAGTAGTGATAAGTAATTTGATTTGATAATTTTCCCCCGAAAAAAGGGATATAGAAGATATAGTTTCTAGCCAACCTTGGAGATTATAGCAGACCTCTAGCTATGAAGAGGAAACCCATAGCAAGGCTTGTATCAAATAGAAGTATGCTCAATTCGAGTATGGCTTTGAGACTCGTACTGAACAGTCACACTTGCCGACAAGACAGAGATTTTTTAGTTGCATTCATCATTCATGATTAATTAAGATACGCAAATAAATGATGAACTCATTCCGCGTGGGAAGGATATCATTTGCTGGTGCTGTGAAGTTATGGTACACACAGACTTATGAATATGTTAATTTATCGTGCATTACCATAATGATCCTGTGTTTACTTAGAATGAAAAGTATCCGTTTACTAGATATTGTGGTAAATATAATGATATTGTAGGTAACACTTATATGTTAAAAACCTCCTTTGTAGCGCGATAAGAAAAATGGTGGTAAAGTAAAGTGAAATCACGTTCACGCTAAAATTCAAAATTCGAAGCCCCGCCCTCGACTCGCTCGAGCAGGCTCCGCGCTCGCGTCAACGAACAGGGCAACAGCCGCAACAGTCTGCAACGAACAGTCGCCGCCGAAACGTTGATTAAATGAGCGTGTTTGAAAAAGTACCACGTTCCCGCCAATTTTCTCAGTTTTTGAATTCGTTGTGGAAACATCGAGCTCTAATCTGTTACAGATATGGTGGTTGAGATTATTCGCACAACCAATGACATGGCGGACCGCAATGGAGTTCACTTTGATCTTTCAACTTGAAAGTTACAGAATATCCTAGCTGCTGGACATAAACCTCTTCCACTACCCCATATATTGGATCCCATTATTATATTAGAAACAGGTGAAAACTTATGTTTTACGAAGAAAAATACAACGGCAAACTTTAAGAAAAATGTAATTAGAATGACTATAGTCAGAATTTTAATTAGATTCCAGATTTGACAATAGCTACTGTCATTTTGTGAAATAATGATACCACATATAATAGTGTAGTGATGAACATAAAAATCTATAAACAATCAGTGTTTGTGTTTTATAATAAATGTTACAGAAAGTGACAGGATAGCGACAGCTATGACGGCGACAATTTATAAAATAACTTATTACCATAATACATCTATTTGTTTTATTTGCATGTTCCTTCATGATTACATTTTTTCATTTATTTCACACAGTTATAAAAGAAAAGTCTCAGATCGTTAATTAATCGTCAAAACTAAATTATCGGTTCAGAAATATTTAATTACCTGATATATTTAGTTTACGAGACTAAAATTATAAACGAGAAAAATCGATCCAGAAATTTTGCATTTCCATATCGAATAATTTCGCAACGTCACTATTTAGTACTTGTCATAACGTTGCAACACTGAAATTGTCAAATCTGGAGTCGAATTAAAATTCCGAGTATAGATAATCGTGACAAAATATTTGAAAAATTAACTAACACAGAAATATGGGTTGCCAGGACAAACGCATTGACGGTCTGACGAATCTCGAACAAATGAGCGCGGATGCATGCATGCCTTTCATACCGATCCAAATTGTCTTGTCTATGAGTGCTCTACAAGTTGTTAATTCAGGTTTCATATGAAATAAGTAAAATTGTTGGTTGAAGGACTGTCACTACAATTTTCTCCGCATCTATAAAACTTGAAAAGTTAATTCGATGTCCAATTAGACAAATTGAATCTTCATCCTATACCTAACGGGTAACCGGGGCTCCGGCTCGACGTGCAGGAGAAGGAACGGGATGGTTTTTAGTTAGTAAGAGTCTGACACTCCTGACACTCTGACACTGACAGAGAGAAGCCATTCGATGACTTTCACCCCTTAAAAAAATCTATATCTATACAGATAAATAAAGTTGGAGTGTCTGTTTGTAATATTGAAATAACTAGGTTTTTATGCATGTTAATTTATGTTATATATATGTATATATATACCAAAATAACACTTTTTACAATTATTGTCTGTCTTTCTGTTTATACTGGCTGATCTCTAAAATAGCTGGACCAATTTTGACGAGACTTTTATCGGCAAGTAGATATACTAAGGAATATAGAGGTACTAAGGAGTAACATAGGCTACTTCTATTTTAGAAAAAGGCAGACGAAGTTGCTGCTTCAGCTAGTTAGTCACATAAAAAAACAGTAAATATGCGTCTAACCATAGCGGATATATTAACTCGTCGAGTACCGGTTTTGCAGACACAATTATAGAACAATAGGTTGCGGTCACCGGTGACCGCTTGGTATTTGACAGTTTAACAGATACAAAGAAATACCAGACGGATAAAAAAGGTTGGCTAATGCGTTAGCCTCCTTTGTTTTTTAACAAAGACATCCCAAGTAAACGGTAGCTTTAATTAAACGTTATTTAAAAACAAAGAGAACGGAAGATCTCTGCGTCTTCGTACAAAAGAATAAAATGCAACATTCTACCACATGCCTTACAAGTCAGAGATAACTTGCTAATTACTGTACTGCAAAGTTACAAAGACAAATATCTTTACTTCTTTAGACCATAGACAGTGCATAGACTTGAGCATGATAAGGTTTTATATGTAGAGTATTATTGTCGTTTATTTTTTTTTATGTGTTCGAAAACTGATTTATTGGATTTCTTTTTATTTAATTTTTTTTCTTGTTCACAGGTAATAACTCCGATCGATCTGCGATGAATGACCTCATTCTATACATCTTAAACTTAAGTATAAACTTATTCGATAACAATTTTATAAGATCATACGACGTATTGAGGATGTATAATATATCCTCAATACGTCGATATATAATAATCCAGGATCCTATTTTGTACTGTTATGCTTACAACCATTGTATCATGATATCTAATAAATTATATCTTCATTCTGACTATGTCGTGACGACTAAAAGAAGTTCTTTCTTTCTTTCTTTCTTATATATTAAACATGAATTACTATTTTTATTCCACTAAAACATTTTCTCATCATGACCGCTGACGTCACAACCGGTACATTCATAGGTAATAACTGCGTTCTTATTAGTTTTGTTAACGCTTCTGAGCGATAATTGGTGCGTTCAGTTTTGGCGCCATACGATAGACAGGGGCTCAGGAAGTCAGGATAAATATTTTTATTATCTAGGATCATTAAATATTATTTCTTTGACCACTTGGTGTTTGACAGTTTAAGAGAAATGCAAATTGATTTCAGTCAGGAACCTGTGGAAACTAAAGAGTCAAGAACATACTGTCATACTGACGATGAAAATACGTCAGTTTGTGTTTCTTACATTTACAAAGGATCTAATGCTCTATAGCCTATTCGGAGTCGCAAAGAACCTACCGGGGGTAACCGGGGCTCCGGCTCGACGTGTAGGAGAAGGAACGGGGTGGTTTTTAGTCAGTAAGAGTCTGACACTCCCTCCCGCCTCACCCAGGCCGCAGGCGGGACGAGTCATTCGATGATTTTCCCCCCTTAAAAAAAACTGCTCAATAGCCGCGAAACTAAGTTTTTGTGTAGGTATCATAAAGTACGTGCATAACTTAGAAATCATAAATGCAAACTAAGAAATATTTTTAGAATTTATCTTTTGACAAAAACGCTCGAGTGTGTTCAAGTAAAAGTTTTAAAACGCTCAACCATAGCGGGCCCTTTGGTAGACTTTCTAAAGTTTGCAAAAGTAATTCACAAGTTGCCTGAAGCTATGGGAAACCGTGACATGCGCATCAGTTTCCCGCCTAACGTCATTAGTGTTTGTTTTTTTAATACAACAAGTGGGATATGAAACTGAAGGCGTTAACATATTTTTTTCTTAGTTTATGGTTAACTAAACGTTTTGGTGATATTTTTAGAATCACATTTAAGCATTTATAGTTGGTATGTTTCCTATGCAACAATCTATCATATTAGGTACGTAAGTAAATAAAATTAAAGAGTATAATATTTTTTTACCGCTTTTGTTGCCACATTACGTTTTCAAAAGGCACTGATTGACCGAAACTCCTGTATTTTATAGCTCCTAGTAAGCTATTAATCAATAGTTCATTCTAATTATCGTAAATCAATTAGCACGGTGTGTAATTTTACTAATGAATGAGTCCCAAATCTTGTAGCATTGCAACAAATGTCACATTCATTCGTCAAATTAAGTCTATGGCCAATGGAATGTTGTCTGATTCAATTAAAAATTGATGCCAGTTTATGGTCTTCCGTTAATTTATTATTTTGTATGGAAATAAATTTGTGCGACGCAATAAAATGTTTGGAAATGTAAACAGTTTAACACAGCAGTCGAAGGATGATAATTAATGGTACAGTAATTACCAAAAATACACTGTGTCGCGACCAACGGATACCGTGTAATTCGGGACGCGCGCGGTGGCGGCCATTTTCTAACTTTATCCTTCATTGGAATTCCTATTTTGAAATTGGAAACGAATGCGGCAGACAGTCAGATGATGACATTCGTTTTGCTATTCGTTTTTATGACGTGTCACTTAGTCACCATAGTCACATAGGAACATCGAAACATTTGATTTGGTTTTGATGCCTATTCTTTTAAAATGAATGGACAGAATTTATAATTTACATCGAAATTAATAGTCTAAATGTGAATACAGTCAAATCTTTCAGTATTGTAGATGGAATACCTATTGCTATGAGTTCATCTCCTATAACATGATTACATGATAAACTTAGTTGTAATCGACGTCTCTATATGTAAAGTACTTGTGCCTTACGAATAAAAAGTGTGATATTATGTTTCTTTACATAAGAACCCGACTGTAATATCAGCTAGTCTGTTGCAACTCTTTTATTGTTTTTGTAAACACGACAGTGTCAACATGGACACGTCGCGAGTCGCGGTCCCCAAACAAAACATTTGCCTTTTACAGAAACTTTAAATGTACTGTTTTTGTTTAATTTAACGCTGCATCTGGACCGGACTCCATGTTTGTAAACTTTTTGGATTATAAACAGTGATGGGGTAACAACACTAATGCGTTTCTATCGATATTTTCGTCGTTACAACAATAAATAAAGAATACCGTTAATTTAATAGTTACTATATAAAAATTAACGCCAAAAATAACAATAATTCCTACGATTATTGAAATTAAATGGTTTAAGTATCAGGAATGTGTGATGTAGGTCAAACTGCACATTATAGATTTAGTATAATTTATGTAAAATCATTTGGCCCGAATTTAAGACGATTTTGGCCTTCATATTTGGTAAGTTGTCAACTGTCAAATGATTGATGTGATTAAAAACATTATACAGAAGCTAATCGCTGCTCAAATACATAGTTGAAGTTCCTTTATGGTCAGTGTGGTTATTGAGCCTAGCTTATCTTGATGGCCCACTTGGTTAAGCCATGTTTCTGATATTATTCTCGCCCGTCAGTCGGAATGGGCCCTTGTAATAAAGTAGGTCAGAAGACGCATAAATGTGACCATATTTTGTTGTTTTTACGGCACATTGTGTGAGGTTTTTGTTTAAAGAAATTTTTATGTTTAACTGAGAACTGAAGTACCTAATGTTAGTACCTGTCATATTTTTAAACAAAAATAATTCATGTTTTTATTTCTTTAAAGTTATTCCATTCAAGAAATCCCTTACCATCCACAAGCCAGTAGTTTACGAAACATTAAACGGTACTTGTTTATTATAGACCTTAACTCCATAACAATAAGGATAATTTTTATTTTAAACATTTTACTACTGTACTTCTACAATCATAAAGTTCAATAAATCATTTTCGGATGGCTACCAGAGATAACGCTGTTCTTAATACAAGTCAAGTGGTCAAAAGAAATGTTATTTGAACGGAACCTGAAAGTGTTCTAAATGTAGATGAGGCGGCATTGTAGTGAGCAAGATTATCGTGAACACGTGTGTGAGCGACCGGCCCTGGCGCAGGATATTATGACTCGCTTTTATTTTATGTACTCCTTGAGATTAGTGATGTAATTATTATCGATATTTGACGAAGAAAATGAATTACATAATAATTCTATAGGATTTTTTTCGATTATTCATTTAAATATTAAGGCCAAATTTATTACAAAATAATTCAAATGATTTATATTCGTATAAAATCTAGAGTTCAATATTTCTACACTAATTAAAACGTCAAAACAACATCTCGATTCTCATGACAATTAAATAATAAATAATTTTCTATTGTCACAATTTACGATCCACTGATGTCCTCGGCAATAATTGCACTCCAAACGTTAACGACTGCAATTGACATTATCAGAAACATCTTGTAGGAAAACCTTTTAAACTTGAGAGTACAGAGATAATAAGTGTTAATAAGTATGAAAATTTTCCATTAAAAGTTTTTAATAGAAAGCGATAAGTAACAAAAGCAAGTGGGCTGATTAAAATGGGTTGTTTATGTCAACTTGCGTAAAGTTTAAACCGTTTATGTAGCTGCAGCAGCGCCATCTAAACAATATAGTTTAAAAAGCACATCTCAATTTGATTCCCATAGATAATGTCACTTCATATTTCTGTATTCCATGTCTTTATTCTTAGTAATAAACACGTAGTAAGTATAGAATAAAAGTCAAGCAGAGGAATTACAGTTATCGACCCACAAAACACGAGTATCGATAAATCTGTGCGATTTATCGACTGGTTCACACCCGACTGCCAGTGCGATATGACAAGAGGTCAACGCACTCAACCAACTGCGTTTAGTATGTGCGTTTGTCTGCATTCGGCTCTTTTTTCATTTTTTAAAAATGGAATGCTTATGAGACCTAATAACATTAATCCCCTGAATTATTTGAGAAACTTCATTAACGTTTTTATTTGTGTTTTATTAAAATAAAACTGACAAAAATTGAGGAAGTCTTAATTAAAATTAATGAGACAAAAAACACTAATTAATTAATAGAATGCTTGTTCTTTAAAATGTTGATGTCTTTATTCATTTGAATGCATAGTTGCGGAATTATAATTTAAAATAGACGCTAATATTTGTAGAAAAAGAAAAAATGAGGAAAAAGTAATATAATAGGTGTGTAAAGAAATAAAAAGGTTGTCTTATTATATTTATCTCTTTAACTCTAAGCGATAGATCATGGGATTACAACTTTGAAAATAATTGAGATTCAGATAGCCCATAGTACTTCCATAAGTCACGTAAAATATGGAACCGAATATTGTTACCACACTTAATATCGATAAATCAATCAAAGCCTTAAGCGAAACACTAGTTGCTTCCATAAATTAAGAAAATTATTTTGACTTTTGACCAAAAAGCCTTGTCGACAAAACAGACACTCTAATTGAGGTAACAAGTTGCTATTAATTTTCAAACTAATGATAGTCCCCATTGAATTAATCAATCAACGCGCTGATCTTGGAACGATGGACTTATTCAACCTTGTAGGGACCTTCCATCCACTCAATAAAATGTTAGCAATACATTATTATGAAAATGAACTCGAAATATTTCAACACATACGATTAAATTAATGTTAGATTAGTCGTGCAAGGAATCTAGAATTAATTTGTGTTATAGACAACTTTTTAAACTTCATAGTATGTTGTAAGCTAATTGATTGACTAACAAACAAGGTTATAATGCAATTTGAAATGCTTTTTAAATTGTAATCGAATTGACTTAGCTAACGGTAAATTAAGTCGAAATGAAGCGGTAAAATATTAACTTCTTTAGAGCATTGAAAACAAACAGTTACTTGTAATACCTATTAGTTATAATATAACAGTTACATTACACCTGGAAATAAATAACGAATACTTTTATTTTAGCATCGTACGACTTTGGTCCATTCTGTGTGTTTAATAACAAAAGAGATTTTTATTGAGGGCAATCATCCAATGACTTCTACCTCCGAGAGTGAAGCGAGAAGGATTGTCAGACTCTTACTGACTAAAACTCACCCAATTCATACTCCTGCTTCGAACTGGAGCACCGGTAACCCGTTAAGTTGTCAGCAACTTATCAGCAGGTTCTCAGCAGCTCAAAAAGCTAATACAAGGTTTCGATGGAAGTAAATTTTAATGTAAAATGATTTAGTTGTAACCATATTACGATTTTAAATAATGGTGTGAGGGCTCGTACACAAAACTGCGATGCGAAGTCGCATTGCAAAAATGTGCGAGCTCCTTCTACGCATCGCATCGCAAGAACTTGCGAATTGACTTCCCAAAACCTTCTTTGTTTATTTTTCCTGTAATCTGTAATGTATCTCCTAAGCAATAACAGAAGTACACACTTCTTTTTACGATCCATGCGACAGCCTAGTTTTCAATTAAAATACGTGTAGTACGGTTGACGGTCGTCGAAGGAATGGTCACCCTGGGAGACGCCTTGTCGCATCAATCGCATCGCAGCAATTCGCATCGAAATTTTTTGCGCTGCGAATTCGCATCACATCGCGTAGCAATTTTGTGTACGAGCCCTAAGACATTCTCCGTGCTATTTCTATTCCATGTCCACTATTCAGAATTAACAGTTACATCACTTTAACTTACAAAGTGCTAGTGTCATTATTTTCTAGCAGGAAGCTTAAATTACCTATTGTAATTAGCCAGCGAGGCATTTCGTAGTAAGGTCGTGAATTATTTGAAATTAGCTACCAAGCTAGACAATCCTTTTAGTTTGACCATGGCCGATAATGTATGACCAGAATTGCGAACCAAAATTAAGTTTGTCCACAGAGACTAAGAACTAATCACAGAGGTTGGTTAGCTAGATGTTCAATGGAGAAAATCGCTATAAGTAATTTATATTTATTATTTGCATCTTTCTGCAGATGACCTTGCATCTTATAGTTGACAATCAGAAACTTACAGTTATTCAGAAAATTTTGATGAAGTTGTATAAGTTTACTTAGGGAAGTGTGAACTATGAAATTAGTTTCTTTTGCCTCATTCTTTAGTACTTGTCTTTCTTCTTCACAAACCCCTGTTTCTGTATGCAAAGTCGTGTAAATATTTTTGAGTGCATTTGTTGGAATCATTAGTTTACAAATATTAACTATTTGACCTAATTCAACATTGCATTTGGTTACAAGGTTGAGTAAGCCGCTGCATGTGGTATTGTTTTAATAATAGCATTTGTGGTTAATATTGTCACTACGGACCGCAATAACGACGTTTTTTGAGTCATCAATAGTTTTAAAGAAACTTTTTATTAAGTATTCAGATTATTTGTCTTTTTCCTGGGTATTGTATTGAGATAAATATTAAACGAATAGACGGATCACTAAACTTGATGGTAAGCGCTAGGCTTGTCGCGGAGAACCTAACGGGTTACCGGGGCTCAGGCTCGACGTGCAGGAGAAGGAACGGGGTGGTTTTTAGTCAGTAAGAGTCTGACACTCCCTCCCGCCTCACCCAGGCGGGAGCAGTCATTCGATGATTTCCCCCCTTAAAAAAAGCGCTAGGCTTTTTACGTGTACCATATTGTCTCAGGGATGGGCCTTATTAATTCCATACAATTTGCAGATTATTGATACTATTGGGAATATTGGTGATAAATCCAATAGTAACCACTGTCTTCATTCCAGCATTTCTAGCTGAGGATCTAATTGAACAATATAAGATTCGATATTGATTAGTCCTGCTTACAAAAGACCACCGTCAACTAGACTTAGGTAACTGTAAGTAGCAAATGTATTGATACATTATGTAACTAACGTCTATAATTCATGGCAGCAGCCTTCAGTGTCCCATTTTCATTCCAAGCCCTAAGCACGCGTTGATTCGAAGTTTAATGGCGTACATTTTACCGTTGTAAATCTAACAACGTTGCCAAGATTTCATACAACATTTACATACATCAAGTTGTGAGAAACACGATCCCATAACAGTTCATACTGCACTCATACCGATAACACATGGAAATCGCCGACCCTCGAATGTATTTCATTCATAAAACTTGTTAATACGTCACAAAAACACGTCACGATTTTAAGAACTCAATTTACAGTTAAATTACTCATCTAGCTCCTTATTTCTACGCAATAGAGTCTAAATTCGCGTGCCAATTCAATAATATTACGTAAATAATAGACTGTGGTGCTGTTTAATTGGTATTATTTTGCCTTGTTCGTGATTCTCTGAGTCAGTCGCGCGCGTAACTTATAGAGGACGAGTAACGCACGGAGGGCGCCATATTTGTTTTTATTTTTTTTTATACTCCGCGTGTGTTGACATGTGCGTATATTCGTTCAGTCTAATTCTGATAGTGTCTGTATGGTGAACATTTTGTGTTTGATTAAAACAATTTAATTGTGAGTGATTTAATTCAAGGATTTTTTGCTGCTCGTTGGAATTTAATGGTACCTACGTCTTTATTTTTGAATTAATAAGAATGATTATTTTAATTATGACAGATATATCTACCTAATAAACCATATGATCGCTTTATTACAATTAAATATTATTGTGGTAAAACAACACATAAAATAGGTAATTTCCAACTGAATGAAAACTTAAGGAAAAAACATCGGTGGTATTCGGTCGAATTGAGAACCTCCTCCTTTTTTTTAAAGTCTTTTAAAAACAGATATACCAAAAATATACTTTCCTAAATCTACATCATTTATTCATATTGAACATTTTAAAAAAGTTTTAAAACTATTATCGATAAAACATTTCCCATCACTAACACTAACTAAATAACTTTTAAATTTTATTTGTATTTGATCACAAGTAGCCTACTTAGTTTAGCTTCAATCAAGTTAAGCTGCACTATGCAGATCGTAGATAGTTCAATTCCCAGGAATGCAAAGAGTTTCGTATCAGGCTTCGGCCACTAATCGAATTCTGTTACTTGTCAACAGCCTTGTAGATAACTTGACAGTTAAGCAATTAAAGATGGCTGCCTATAGGCTGCTTCATTTGTAATACTTGTTTTACCGCTTAGTTTTACTTACTTAAAAGTTATTATTGTTGTATGAGCAATAGGTATTACATAACCGAAAATTGTTAACTAAGAATTGCTTGCGTCTTCACACAATTAAATACCTTTATTATTTATGTATTAAGTATTATTTATGAACAGTAGACGGTAGATAAACCTACTCTAATTTGTAAAATTTATTCATTGGATTTTCTAACTTTATGTCAATACAATAAAGTAGAAGATGTCATAGGGAAGGGTGGCCAACGTACTTATAGAAAATAAACTAAATAAAGCGGTTAAACTACAATATATGATTGTTAATAGACATTACTATGTTAAACTCATCGTGAATGGCGAATTTGTGTACCTAGGTTCCAAAAATATATGCCTAGCTGCCGCGACTGATACTATTTGCCCAATGAAGCATTTAGTTTATGCCTAATTAGTCTACTTATCTTGTTGATTCACGAGTGTAATTATATGGGTTAACTACTAATTTATTTTAAATTACAATTTTCTTTTGCCTGTTCTGATATTATATATTTTTCTTAGTAAAATAATATTAGTCATCTTTTACGTACGAAGTTTAAATACCAAACTTATAATGTTTTTTATACGGTCAACCACAAAGTTGTAGCTATAGCTGATTTACATTTGAAAATCAATCTTATTGATTACGGAATGAGGCTGCCAATAGTATGACTACTTATACTATATGCGTAAATAACTGTTTATTTATTCGTTACAAACTCTTAAGATGACGTCACCTGTATGGAAGGTAAAACTCGATTACTACTCGCTTCCCACATGAGGTCATCACATCACTACTTGAGGCAGAATAATAAAATTCCATCGCGTCACTTAATTTATGGAAGTTTAAAAAAATTGTTGTCAATTCTAAATTCAATTTTTTAAAAGAAATACTTCGAATTACTGCTCATCTGGCCTCGTTTGCTGAGTGGCAAGAGGTCTCGGGTTCGATTCCAGAGTCGGGCAAAGTATTACTGGGTTTTAAAAAAATCTCACTAGTAGTACGGAGTCTGGAATTGTATCTGGTAAATGGTGAAAAGTGGGTATTAAGTACATTGTACAGTGGCATCAAGTCCTATAATGTGCACATCAGCTTACCACTTCGGGGATAAAAGGCGTGATAATAATCTAATCTACTTCGATTTACGTTGTTTGAATAAAAAAGAACATTTTATTTTATTGACTGCTTGGCAGTAGTCGTATAAAACCAAATATTGACATAGATTAACGATTACTTGATTAAGTATCTTATTTAAACAGAAGTTGATATAGCAATGTAAATGGTTTTATAATCTTGCCGTGTGAAGACGGCAGTCGCACTAGCGACCACTCGGCCAACGAGGCAGTCATTCTTTCTATGATTTGTACCAATTTTATTGTTTGTTTGAACGCGCTAACCTCAAGAATTACTGGTTCAAATCTTTTTGTTCTGCATAGTCCATTTATCGAGGAAAGCTATAAGCTAAGAAACATCACGCTACGATCAATAGGAGCCGAGCAGTGAGTGAATCCGTGCGGGGTAGCTAGTGTGGTATATGACCTTGATACTACTAGTAAGGTGACTCACAGTCATATGGAGTTCTCAAGTAGTTGACTATGTAATAAAGAGTGTGTAGCAGTCATTTAGTGAGACAATGATGACAGATGAGTCAAGTTGTCCTTACACTGGTGCTAGATTCAAGATGAATGGTTTTAGACGTACCTATTTTTTTTTTTTTTTTTTTTTAAGGGGGGAAAATCATCGAATGACTGCCCCCGCCTGGGTGAGGCGGGAGGGAGTGTCAGACTCTTACTGACTAAAAACCACCCCGTTCCTTCTCCTGCACGTCGAGCCGGAGCCCCGGTTACCCGTTAGGTTCTCCGCGACTCCGAATCGGCATCGGCCGTATTGGGCCCCATCTGTGGTGGTCTGATGGCTCTTTGAGGCGCGCGCGGAACGCGACGCGCCGTACGCTCGGGTCTGTTTCTGGTCGGACGGGGAGCCACCCATGCTCGCCGTCCGCAGGCCCGCGCTTACGGTGGCCGGAGATCGTCTCGCGATCCCCGACGCCCGGTGTGTCCTTCGCGATGGCTGGGTTGCGAGGAGGTAGCGCTTCGCTGCCTCACGCGTCCCGCCTCCTCCTTAGCTAGCATGACTGCTTCGCAAAAGGAGGAGACGGCATCCCAGTCCCCCTCGCTCCGCATCATGGCCTGCACTAGGCCCGGACGCGAGAGGTCGCCATCGCCGATCACTTCCCTGAGGACACGGCGGTGCTCAGCCCACGAAGGGCATTCTCCCACCGTGTGTTCCACCGTGTCCTCAGGGCGGTCCTCGCAGTGATGACACCCGGGCGTTTCCTCCCGCCCCATCAGACACAGGTACCTCCCGAAACTTCCATGTCCGGTGAGGACCTGCGTCAGGCGGTAGGTGAGGACGCCGTAGCGTCTCTCAAGCCACTCCTCAAAGAGGGGACTTACCGCTGCGATGGCAGCGAGCCCAAGACGTACCTATTACGACCATTATTCTTTGAATATTAATGAACAGATACCTACTGAGTACCTAGACATAATTATGAATGAATAAATGTTATGTTCTGTCATGACACAGAGACTGAACCATTCATATCACACCTGCTATTCCGCCGAGAAAAAACAAAGCATGATAAGTTTCATAACACTTAGGACTACTGAGGCCGGGAGACTCTGATTGGCCGGCACCAATGAAGCAACCAATCACAGCGCCGAACGCGTACTCGTTACGATTACTTTAAACGTAAAATAAACTCATACTAAGGCCTCTGTATACGTAACCGTACGGTATACGCACGCTTTCGCCAATGGACGAATGCAAGGCGAATGCTTGCATGTTGCATAGAAACGTGGTAGAAACACTTCGTTGTCTACATTGCGGCAACGTCGCGTCAACCGCACGGCATGCGTAGCTAATGACAAACATGCATTTGCCTGCATCATTTGAAGGATGCATGCATTCGTCAAATGACGTAATGTTGACAGCAACCCTTACTTCATTTTTCTAACATTACGTATGAATAGTTAGATAATTAGCAAGCTCTATTCACTGGTCAAGTCTCTAATTTCTAGTTTAACATTAATTAATTCTAATATTATTTTAATGTTAAAAATAAGCCATGTAAGTACGTTTATAAGAAATAAACCTTAAAACCTGTAGTAAATAGATTAACTACTATGTCAATCTATGTTGGAAATAACGTAGCGAAATAGGTGTATTTAGACCAGTTCTATCAGAATTATAAGAAACTACATCTTGTATAGTTAAGTAAATGAAATTACAATTTTAATACGAAAGTAATGTGTTTATTCAAATTAATCATAACAAAACAAACATAAACGTCATAATTATATGATGCTGGAGCTAACCGGAGTTTACATAAGAACGACACGACTAGGAAACCCTGGCTTCCTTATTGAGGTGTATTGTCTGACGGCTGATGCAACCGGCCCCTCAGGGAACGAGATACAAACTGCCTGGGTGGGCCTGGGATAAAACCTAGCCATAATTCTAAGCGGATTTCTTAATGCACTTGCGATAATCTTTCTATCCCCTCAATTTACGATGCTTTAACGAACTTTTATGTTTTAAATTTTCATCCAAATAAAAAAAGGAATACGACCTTTATTGTTTCAATTTAAAAAAAATAGCAAACCTGTCATTTGTAAAAAATAAAATGTAACATTAGAGATGTGGGATTATTGTTACAAAAAAAAATATTAACCGTCAATTTTTTATCGATTAACGATTGACATGTACACTTGTACAGGTATCTATCGATTTCTCATTTTTTATACGACACTTGTAATTCGATACAACTACTTACAAAATAGACAAACAATGGACAATACAAAGTTTTTTGGAGTACAGGTGACGTTATCGAAGTATCGATTAGTCATTCGCACTAAAGACTAAACAATCAAGTTCTTCTCCCGAGAAGTAATTAAAATTATATTAAACTATCTACTAGGTATATTATCATGAGCAGAACATTAATCAAAGCTCTAGTACGTTGCAATAAAACATTGTATGTCAGTAGTATCATAAAACTGGCAATTATTACTATCGTACGATGACATTAAACGTCCTGTACGAAGCGACATCCTGCTTAATCGATAAGGGAATATAGCCTTTATTACTAGAATGATAGAGTCTTGAAGTTCGTTGATGTCGCAGTGAGTCACTTTTGTTTCCAAACAATGATTTGCTCTAGACAAACGGGCAACATGTGTACGGACTTCAATGTGTCTCCGTGTTTCTGTGATCGAATTAACCCTCTGCAACCGACGTGGTTAAATTGTTACAATTCAACTGAGGTGTATATTATACCATATGAAAAATGACGGTATAACACGTGATTTTGTATTTCGCGGTGTCTGTGGGACTACACGTCAGCTGCAGACGGTTAAGTTTGTCCAATACAATAAAGCATTATTTTACGTAGCAATGCTGCTAATATTTTAGGCTCTTAGCATAGGAGTTTGCTTCTTTTATATTACATTTTTAAACAGCACTGTACTGCAGTTCTGTGTGAAGAATGTCATAAAAGAGAAAAGAGTTGGTGATAGCAGATAGCCTGGTAGGGAAGAATGGAAATATGAAGACAGACATATTGTGCCATTCCCTAGCAGCTTGAGAATTTGAGAAATGGGCTGGATGAAAAGAAAGGAGGAGAAAGAAGGTCTGTCACAAGTCCGATTTTGATTTTTTCGTAGCTAGGTCACTGATGAAGTAAGTGTAATATGAGTGCGACGAAAGTTTGTTGACCTCTTGATGATACAATATTTAATAGACAAATGTAAAGAAAATAAATAACTCATGTATTGTAACGTGATCAGATTGAGTGTATAACTGTGTACAACCAGGTTTTTTTGAAGTACATTGTTTATGTGCTTTATAAACGTAAATAGGGATAATTTTAATGTGTTTTTATCGTAGCATCGTACCGTGTTGGTTATATTATTGCAGATTCCGAAAATAATCAGACATATTGTATTCAAAATGGTCTGTTCAGTAAGGATTTCCAATATTGTTCTGAAAGATATTTAATATCATTTCATATTAATGTAAGCTTTAATATTGACGATTCGTAGACTCTATTATCTTTGTAAGTAAAATATTAATTGTTACAAACAACCAAATAGTTATTATAAAACGTAATCGTAATCGATTACATACATACATCAACAGCCTATAAATCCCCACTGAGCAAAGCCTCTTCTCACACGGAGAAGGTTTTAGCATTAATCACCACGCTTGCGCTTGCTCAATGCGGGTTGGCGATTACAAACTTATAATTAGAAATTATAAGCCCAGATTTTCTCACGATGTTTTCCTTCACCGTCTGTCAGTGGTGTCTGAATAATCTTAGAAAGTACATATAACTCGGAAAAAGTCACATTGGTACTTGCCGTAGGTAGGTTTTGAACCCGCACCCTCATGCATGAGAAGCAGGTGTCTTATAGCGTAATCGATTACGATAAACTAAAATGTTTAGTCGATTGTGAGGCACATCACTAGTTATCAGATTGAGGTTTGTTTGGCGGGTAAACGTGAACTAGTTTTGCAATAAGTCTCAACTGAGAAGGATTTCCTTCGAGCCTATGTTTATTACGTAGATAGTAAAGGAAATAAATTATAAAATCTTTGTAAACCGGGATTTTGAAGTTTCAATGACTTTTTCAAGCATTTCAACTCCATTTGACATTAATTCGATTAAGATTTGACAGCGGCAATTAATCAGGTGTTTCATTGGCTTTCAACATTTGCATAAATAGCTGCAATTATAAAAAAAACTCAAATAATAATTAGTTACGATAAAAATGTTTTAACGACATACACAACACTAATGTCAGAGATAAATAAATCGCTTTTTTAATGTTCAAATCGTTTGGAAATGGTGTCAAGCTTTTACATTATTCAAATTATCCGTTAAAAATTGCCTTTTGAAACGAAACGGCACATTGCACTTAGCTTTGGCTTATTATCATAAAATTATGCTTACATCTTCATAAATCAGCTTTATATTTATACGAATGTTGCATTATCGTTGATTTGTAATGGTTAAGTGATAGAAAACTGACATTTATTTTACTTTATTTATTCATTAGTGATTTTCGAAACCTAGATTCTAAGGCCTTAGTACCAGTTGGTTTTACGTTTAGAGTAATCGAATGTGAGGTGTGTGGAGTCGTCGAGGACATGCATCACTTGTCGATGGAATGTGCTCGAGCTCACTTCGAAACTTCGTATTGACAGTTATAGAATAGCCTACCAGGAGTAGGAAGGGGTGGTTTCTAGTCAGTAAGAGTCTAACACTCTCGCCTCACATCACGGGAGAAGTCATTGGATGATTTTCTAAAGAAAAAAAATTAGTTCGTAAGTGGTGGTGTTCAGTGTTGCTCGATTAATTGCATAAGCGAGCAACAATGAAACTTAACTTAAAACTTTAAATAGTAGCCAGTATAAATGTCAAAATGTTTGGCGGCCATTTTTATAGTCCAGTCCAGTCGTTGCTATTAGATATGTTATTGAGAGAAACGGTAATTTTAATTTGTATAGTGCATTGTAACGGTGCATAGCTGTTCATACAAAGTGGGCGGTTTATGTCTCTAAGTAATAAGCATTGCGACGTGAAATCGAAAATAAATTAACGAACGACCGCTAAAATGAAAGAGTCAATACTCAGGGAATTATCTCTACGTTTAGTTACATTGGTGATTGCACATCGAAACAAAACCCGGTTACATTCATAAAATACACGTAACATAAGGGTGGGGTAGGCAGAGGTGCACATTATGCCACTGTACCTACAATGTAACACCCACTTTTCACTATTCATGTTATGAGTTCCATGTATTAGGGGGTCAGCCTATTGCCATATATCGGGCACAATTCCAGACCCCGTGCTTGCTACTGCTGAGAATTTTTTTTTACCCAGTAATACTTTGCCTGACCCGGGAATCGAACCCGAGACCCCTTTCCCGGCAGTCGCGCTTGTGACCACTCGGCCAACGAGGCATATTCATAAAATACTTCGTAAAAAAAACAAAAAAGTTTTCTGTCAGACTTTCCTACTAAGAAAAATACTTTTTACATATTTAATGATAAATTTGAAAACATTAAATCCATCCGACAGTCTAGATTCATTCGGTTGAAAAATTTAATACAAAGAGGTTGATTTATTTGACAGATTAAACAGTTAAATTCGAATTTACAAAAGCGGAATTTCCGGAATGTTCGGATTTCGAACGTCTGCAGTCTTGACATGTGTCAACGGAGTATTTTAGCGGGAAACGCTTACGCATGGCGCCAAACTGAATTGATACTCATAAACGAAGCTGGGTCACGTATAAAAGATCTTGGAAATTGTGTTAAGAATTTAAATTCTTCATAGTTTAGTTTCGTGGGATGATTTTCGTTTCGTAAAATGTGAATACAATTGCCTAATGTATTGAATTATCTGATGATGGCTTTTATATTAATTATCAAGCTCCTAGAGTAGGGTATCAGTGAGAAAAAGAATATAATTTCAATTTCTTTTTATTTAAAAAGTTGCCCCACACTAGGATTTTCTCCTGTGTCGTGGGTGCGTTTACAAACATACAAGTTCACATACACAATGACACCCAGACCCGAAACAACAATTTGTGGATCACACATAGAGTTGCTCCGCGCGGAATTCGAACCTGCTACAAGTTGTGTGGCACTTGGCAGCCCAGCCACCGCGCTAAGCTAAGATGTTAGATGTAGTAGGCCCAGTTGCAAAACATAATACCTATTATAAATATTTTTTTTAAACTAAATACGGTAGACCCATAACTTCTAAATCACAACAACTAATCAACTTATTTGCTTATTATTCAATTTCGAGTTGACACCAGCAATGTTGCCAACACTACTTAAAATATCCCAATACTATCGTCACAGCGCCATCTTGTCTCCGTCATTTAACAGTAAATCCGAGTGGGGCAATGAATATTCATTATTTTTATGGTACTGGCAACACTGACGATAGTGTGGCCACTTCACAAGTTTACATATACTTACTTGCATGTGATTAGACGATGAGTTGAATGCAGTTTTCACCACTATAGTACTTCTGATACAATACAATGTTTCAACAAGCGATTAAGTATACCTATGACGATTGCTTATGGCTTATTTCATTTATAAGCAAATAGCAGCTCGATCCCTTCAGCCGTTTTGGCGTGAAGGAGTAACATTATTATTTTTTTTAAACGTTGCCCCACGCTAGGATTTTCTCCTGTGTCGTGGGTGCGTTTACATACAAGTTCACATACACAATGACACCCAGACCCGGAACAAGAATTTGTGGATCACACAAAGTATTGTTCCGTGCGGGAATCGAACCCGCGTCAAAACAAATACACACAAACTTTCGCATTAATAATATTAGTAGGATTTAAAACGATTATGTTAGTGTTTAGGAAAATATTTCTTCTCTCTTAGTTCAAAAGATATTAAGTAAGAATCTCAAAATCAAAATATTTATTTGTACTTTTTTTTTAATATTTCTTCGTTTGAGTATTTGTGCGACCCACGCAAATGTTCTTTAGGTTGGTGTTGTTCGTCGAATCAGTCAGCCTCACCTGTTAATTGAGCTGATTGTAAACCGACACATGTGTACTGCCTTCAGAGCGGGTCCGCTCAAACTGTTGTGGTTCTTTCCTCAAAAGGCCACTACAGAAAGAACTTGCACGGTTCTCACACATAATCTTTTATACACATTTGTCTGGACTTTAAAAAAGACAGACCTCTGAGTTTGTTTCAGCATTTCTTCTCAGAGTAGTCAGTTAGGAAATGTCGGCCTCATCGTTCGCTTGATAGAATTGACGTGTAAAAGTGCTACCTTGTAGCCTATTTGCAGAAATAAATTCACTAGTTTCACTTGTTTACAAAAAACAACATTTTTCGCTATATTTTGCCGTGGGGCGTACAAATATTAAATTGCTTATATAAGTGGTAAGTAAACAAAAACAAACAACTAAAATGAAGTCTAACAGAAAATTGATAAAATAAAAGAAAGATTACGAAAAAGACAAATTCAATACACCGATTGTAATTGTGAGTAAAGACTTGTGATTTTGTAATCATTCTTGACTTGATGCTTCGATCTCTACCTAAACTACGGGCACTTGTTAAAACCTTAATCAAACTTGTTCGTAACGAATCAAGACTATCTGCCTATAATTTTTACCGACTTCATCAAATAACTCTTTACAACACTTCAAACCGTTGACTTACCAAGTGAAATAATTTTATTACACTTGTAAATTTTATTTCACCCCAAAATGTCACGCAATGGAACCCCGTTTTCGTTGCCAGATTTAAAAATTCCTCGTTAATTATTGTTAAGTAATGTAGCGTGCAACATTGCACTAAAGAACACTAAACGGTACACCTTTTATTAATGACTTTCATTACTTTTATGACTTAAATTGACTCTTAATATTTTGGAATCATATATTCTGTAAAATACTGTAATTTAATACAATTAAATTGAACGATAAAATTAATAAACTGTATTTATTTATTACAATATTAATTTATGCTCACAGCACCCAATTCCCTATTTTGATACAATTAAAGAAAAGAATAAGTTGACACCTTATGCATTCTTCAATATTTTTTCGAAAATCAAATAAGAAATTACTGTTCGCGCTACTAGAGGCGCTAGTGTAGCCTATAAACTAATAGAATATTTGCTAATATCAATGCAGTATTCGCGTCACTCAACTTTTAAACCAAACTGATTGGCCTAACGCCTGTGTAGTGCTTTCTTTTTGTGAGCGAAACATCCAAAATCCCCAATATAAAATATAAAAATAGATTAGAAATTTTAATCTTCGATTCCTGTTACACCTACAATGAGAATTAATATAGTTAAAGTCTGATTATCAATTTCTAAAGCAAAAGAGGTTCCATATAGACGTTTAATGGAAACCTAATCTAAACTTTGTAATCATTTAGATACTGAGAAAGGAAATAGCTGTCATTTTTACAAGAAAATATCGCTTATTAGATCTCTTTAGCTATTTTTAACTTTAAATCAATTAGAATCGAGTACGCGGAAGAAAATACTTCTGATTAAGGGTTTTATTTGTAAAAACGACTTTATTTCGTTTATAGTAAGGACGGTTTTTCTATCTTAATAGTCAGGTACTGATGTGCAGTTGATTGAACTATTAATACTTAGTATTTCTTGGAGAAGTTACTTTGACGCGGTTTGATTAAGTTTTTTTTTCTATCGGGCTGCATTGAGGCACAGATAAAATAGGACTGCAGTCAACCACGTAGGTTTTGCGAAAGCAGTCTGTATGTTTATGTTACTGGGAAGTCGATTAGCGAACCTCTGTTTGCTTATATATATATGGTCAGAATAAAAACAACGATTCAATTAAGATCACTTAAACGGACATTCTCTTCAGCCCTTAACAAGGTCTTATATAAATATTTGCTAATATATGAAGGTCTGAAAAGAGCTACCTACTATGCAGTTTTGACAGAGATTCTTTTATAAATTACAAAGTTTTGAAACAGGTTAACCATTGCTGTTTCTCAGACTGATGTAATACATCTTAACATTTTATATTTATATTATAAGCACATCAAAAATAAGTAATAGGGGTGAGCCACATTTCCAGACTCCGTGCTACTACTGAGAATTTTTTAAAAACCCAGTAATACTTTGCCCGACCCGAGATTCGAACCCGAACGGGACTCGTAACATAAATAGTGAAAAGTGGGTGTTACATTGTACAGTGGCATTAAGTGCCGTAATGTGCACCTCTGCCTACCCCTTCGGGGATAAAAAGGCGTGATGTTATGTTATGTTATTATGTCAAAAATAAGTAAAAGTATCACTGTTTCTTTTTTTGTACCTGCTTTCCTAATCCTAAAATCTATGCAAATGACAACAAGAAAGGTTTAGTTCGTAAAGTATTTAGCAATGAGTACAATAGGTCTTGTCCTAGTAAGCCCCATGTATGCGGTGCACTATGCCTGCTCGTATAAGGACGGGCATGGCGCCATCACCGCGCAGGCGCCGTCGCGACGCGGGAAAACCAACAGCTGTTGACTCCCGCGCCAGCCATCTTGCTTTTTACAACCAGCTAGAAAAGTGAGATTGCTTTCAACTTCTTTGCTTTAATAAAGAAAATAGCGAATCTTTTCCCATGATTTCTGATATTAATGTGTGAAATTGTTAATTTATTTTAACTTTTATTAGCGTTAGAAGTAATTCTAGCAGTTTCATTAGGGATTCGTTCCAGGTTTACATATATGTAAATCATTTCGTTATGAAATCGATGGAAGGAATCTAATTTGAAACTTTCCCTCCATTTTTCCTGCCATAGACAACTTATGATCTGTTATTACACCATAAACTAAATGCCATAGAGCACACCCATCTCATTGTCTGTGCTTCGCGAGTTGTCTCTGCGAACGTATGCTTTCACTTTTATGATATGCTATTATGACATGTACTTACTTTTAATCGAGGCATATTGTACCTAAGTGCCTTGTTCGGTATACAGAGGTCGCGGGTTCAGTACCCGGGTCGAGTAAACATGCTTGAGTATTGCTCGGTCGGTATTGCGATTTATGACATGGCAGCGATTACATGGTATTACTAACTGATGCTCAGGAAGCGGAGATATTCATGTTTAGATTATTTCCCAAGTATAATAAAGCTATTTTCAGTGATGTTTGACATTTTCACCTTTATGCGGTATGTCAAGTATTATTTTGCCGTTTGCTAACTGTGGGTTTGCCTTTTAAGCCATTACTTGTGAGAATTTCTGAGAAATAATAGATACTAAATTAACTAAACTTTAGTATTTCTGTGATAGACTTCATAAAGATTAGTTATTATTATCCATAATTACTTGTTGCACAAGCCTAAAGAACTTTAACGGCATTAGAATTACTAATACCAACCTAACCAAAACAACATACTCACTGTTTTGAATGAATTATTAATCAATACCCAATCTTACACCATAACATACAGAGTAGATATTCAATTAAATATCAATTCCAATCATCAATAGAATATTATCTTATTTATACTATTATATAAAGCGGAAGAATTTGTTTGTTTGTTTGTTTGAACGCGCTAATCTCCGTAACTACAAGTCTGATTTGAATAATTATTTTTGTGTTGGATAGCGCATTTACTGAGGATGGCTATAGGCTATATAACATCACGCTACGACCAATAGGAGCTGAGCAGAGCGTGTGAAACCGCGCGGAAGTAGCTAGTAAAATATAATTGTAACACACAGTCGTCCATGTGTAGATAGGTACCCCCAGTTGTAGCCGTTCGGTTTAGGATTCCGGTTGTAGTCATTAAGATTACGGTAACTAAGGAGTATTGACTAATAGTTTCTTTATCTCTTTCAAAGGAAGCATGGTTAGTTAATCGCTTTATTGTCGATGGCTAGAGAAGGATCTGTCAGATTCAAATTTTTGACGTTTAGAAGTAACCAAAGAGTATAATTTTGGCGAGTCCGTTGCCAAAGAAGAAGAAAAAAAAAGTATAGGGGAAGAAGTGACCACCCACTGCCAGCGAGTTGGCCGGTACACACAAAGATTAAAATTTTACTATTTTTTTCTTATAGAGAAGATATTATTATGGGCACAATAGGGTAGATGACTATTTTTCTGGTCTGGTAGATTATTTAAAAACATTAGACACGTATTATCTTCTTACGGAAACGAATAGTTTCGAAGATATATTGATTTGAAATATCGCATGATACGAGTACGATTTATACTACTCTATCTCCCACTCCTACACTTTGTTTGTTTTATCTAAGTATTGTTTTCTTATGCGACAAAATAAAAAATACGTGTCTAATATTTTTTCATTACCTCACTGACGGCCTAATTAGATTTTTAATTTTCATACCCTGTCATCATCCCTATTATTAAATGTAAAGTATACAATATTATCAAATATACAGTCCCCTTTTCACATGTTATGATACTAGTTTTTATATTGGAGGGACGAGGGAGCTGATTCACGAGCGATGTGAACGAGGTTATCGTATTTCTAGAAAGAAATAATAGTCAGTATGTTTTTACACCGAAACCATGATTGGAATAAAAATATAATTATAAAAGCTAAAAATAAAGCTTCCGGGTTATATTAAAACGTGCATTTGAAACAGGAAATGCGGTGTTTCTATTCCTATAGAGGTGCGCTTTGATCAACTGCGCAGCGCGTAGGGTTACCGCGGTTACCGCATACTAATATTTTTTTAAGAAAGAATACATACGTGTCACATAATTTAAATTAAGTAATATCAATATTGTTTTCTATACTGAGGCCTTAGTACGAGTTTCATTTACGTTTAAAGTATTCGTAACGAGTTCGCGTTCGGCACTCTGATTGGCCGGCGCCAATGAACCAACCAATCAGAGCGCCGAACGCGAACTCGTTACGATTACTTTAAACGTAAAACAAACTCGTACTAAGGCCTCTGTACTCGAATACGGAAAGTATTATATTGTCGAATCGCATTCGACAATAGGTATACGTATATTCGCATATTGATGATGATGATACGCATGACACGTGCATCGCACAAGATGCACGTCATGCATCAAAAGAAAATGTGTAAGACAACGTTAAAAAAAGCTGCTACTTATTACTTAATAAAAATTTTTTTTAAGAATAATGAATTAGTTTCTTGTCCGTTCTTGTCCACTGGAATGTACATTTTGGAACGAGCAGACTATTATTTAATTAATTATTAATAGATATAATGTACCTACTGCTACTTATTATTAGATATATATTTTTAAAAGTATCAGGAGTATAAAAAATAGATAAATAATGTAAAAAATACAAACTATGTGTGTGAGTGCGTGTGTATGTGTAAGGGTGCGTGTGTGTATGTATTTGTGTGCGTGTGTTTGGTTATTTCTGTGTACAATTAATACACAATTAAATAGGACTTCTTATTCTCCAATAGTTTGAATACCATTAGAAGACCTAAACAGCCGTAATACCAACCTTCCGCGTCGGCCACATAGCTAGCTGCGGTTAAATCCGTCGTCGACTCCATACCGGCTCGCTTCATTACGAACGTCTCTAAATATAGCTTTAACATAAAATCTCACCTATTATTCCTTTTTAGACTAATTGTAGATTCTGCAGAGCTTCCATTGTTTGCTAGATATATTATGGATATTCTGTAATAACTATCTACCTCTAATGTGAATAATATTCTTATGTAAAGGATTGAACAACAGTTTATACTTTAATCCAAATTAAATAGGACTTTTGCATAACTTAGGATCGAATTGATGTAATTGGAATCCGTGGATTTCAAATGGAATCCACTACTTATTTAAAATACCAACCTCTCATTCAGGGACAAACCGCCTTTTGTTTAAATCACAAGGCGACTTCCATTCCAAACTCAATTCAAATTTGACAGTAATAGAACCTGTCACCTCAGTATAATGCCAACTGAACAACCGTAAAATGTTTGCATTATCTGTGAACAATAGGATTTATGGAACTGTCAACTATTCATAGATTAGTTTCGGGGCGATGGCGCTAGTGTCGAATTAGGTCATCAAAGGTGACCGGTTCAAGGTTACAAGTGACGGCTAATAGTTATGTTGTGCGCTTGTCGCCTAGATACAGACAAAGAAATATTAATTTGGATCGATATCATGTCCAACAAATTATATTATAGAATGTCATTGTATTATGTCAATTTATGTCATGCATGCTCTTTGAAACACGACAATATTCATATTAATGTCGGTCACCAGTCCAGAGAAAGTATTTGTTGCTTTATAAATACCATAGTCAAGAATTTGCTGACATTTTTCTCTGTAGATGTTGCTTTTCATAAAAAGGATCGTTTATCCAGTCTACTACTAATCAAGATTTTACAGAGAAGTCTATCTAATGCCTAACATACCTTTCATTCCTACCTGATACCTTGTCGGTACCTTTTAAACCTGTAGACCTGAGTTTCTCACGACATAAAACAAAGAATTTCATAGTATCTGCTATTTTTTCTTCTGGTAAGGACATCGGTATGTCCTGAATGACTCAGGTACAGAATATTCTATAGAATTTTAATTCTGTTCGTCGTGGGTGTCGGTGAGTCAGTGCGTTAAGTTAAAAAGATTATTGTAAGGATGCCTGATGATTTTTTGAGAAAATATTTACTTTCTGAATTAGCATGGCCGTACTCGTTACAAATAGATTTGGTTGCGTGTGTGGTCTCCAGTCCTAAGTGTTTAAATAGATGTTTAGTGGTCTACGCATGTTCTGTTTTGTTTTTTGAGCTAAAGTGCGTAGTAAAGGAAATGAAATAATGCTCACATCATAATAGTAGGATTACAGTTTCATTCCAAGTAAGACAATCTTGTTAACGTATTTAGAATAATTTGTTATGCTTACTGCAGTCAGCAATGTCTGAAAATTTCTCGAGTAACATATTTTCCTATCAATTTAGTTTAGAGCTAGGTTAATAAGTTATAATATCTTCTATTGGTCAATAAAATCGTTGCTTGCTCCTTGCATCTACCATTTACTCTTCTCTGCATCAACCAAAGGTCAGAATGGGAGAACATTACTGTGGCATTAAGTCCTCCTATTTTAGTTATTTAGATAAATAAAATAAATGACTGATTTTGGTTTCTATCATGCTTAGGAATGGAGAATGTGAGTAAAACGACAAGACAGCAAGTAATAACAGCAGGTCTGCCGAGGAACAAGGTGTAATTAGTGGCTCACGTAATGAACGATATGGTCGTTACTAGTGTGATGACGAAAAAGCTCTGACTCATATCTGCCCGCGTAGTACTTTACTTAAGAAGTCTAAGGAGATGATAATACCGTTTCTATGAAATTATTATGTGTAATTTTAACCTACTACTTATTACTACTTATTACTACTTTTCATGAGTTTTAATTGATTTTGTCTTTGACTTTGAATAACATTTAACTGGCTTGTTGGTATAGTAGCCGCAAGCTCCATTGCCGAATAGGGAGTGGCAAGTAACTATTGAGAATTATTTTTACTTTTTAGAATATTTCTACAAAAAATATGATTTGGAAGGTAATCTTACAGGACGAATCACAACGATGTAGTTGTATCACGCCGGTTTTCTGTAAAACCGTGGTATCACTACGGTCGAGTCACCCATTCGTGCCGAAGCATGGCTCTCCCACACTTAAATGCATCGGTTTTATCATTTCTGTACACATATTCGTGTGCCAGTGAACTTCGCCCTTTAAACGGGCAATATCCGCTGAGTATAATCAATGATCAAGTGATTCTCTTCCTTGAGACATGGCATCCTGTATTGGGTATTAGAGAAGCAATAGATATTATTGAACGTGTCTATTTTGATTGACATCTGATTTAAATTGAGTGTTGCTTAACAAATTAAGTGTTATTTTTTATGTATTTAATATACCTACTTCATGCACAAAATATACAAATAGGTGGACTTAATGCTGCAGGCATTTTCTACCAGTCTGACCTTTGGGTGATGCAGAGAAGAGTAAATTGTAGGTGCAAGAAGCAAGCAACGATTTTATTTAACAAATGGAAGATAAACTAATATATTTGTGTTATATAAGTTAAAATCGTCGTTTTAGATGAATAGATCATTTGTCACCAACAACAACCTATAGGTGGGCACGGCTTACCAAACGCCTTTTCTCTATACATATAATAAGTAAAGATACTGCCCTAATTATATAATTTTTTTTTTTTAAATTTGGACATCCAGTTGTTGCTACATATTTATCATTAACTTAATATTAGGAATTAACATCTTACTGCTAATGCACAACATTTGAAGGACATCACAGCATGCGTTGAGTTGAGAACACTATATCCATTAAATTAAAATTTATCTAATTTCTCTACATTAACAAATTTACAATAAATAAGAATTATATAATTAGTAACAACTTTTGTTATCACTCATTATACAATAGTCAACTCTGAATATTAAAATTTATAACAAAAGACAAACGCAAAGATGTTCTGAATTAGATTTGTAGGTATTTCGTTATTTTTTAAACGTTGCCCCCACACTGGGATTTTCTCCTGTGTCGTGGGTGCGTTTACAAACATACAAGATCACATACACATGACACCCAGACCCGGAACAACAATCTGTGGATCACACAAAGAGTTGTTCCGTGCGGGAATCGAAATAGCGACACGTTGCGCGGCAGCCAGTTAGTTGCCCAGCCAACCGTGCCGTCTTTGACTGTCTTCTACGTGCTGCGTGCTGTGAATTGTGATCACGATAAAAAATAGTAGAATATCGAAGTGCAGATACAATTTCAGGCTCCGTAATCTTAATTAGAATTTTTGGAAATCGTAACACTGATAACTATTTACTCGACTTAACAGTGGTTCTAGCGAGGCAGTCTACAACTACCGTTTTAAAAGTTTCAACGTGAGTAGTTCACGATGCAACTTTTAAACCGATTCCTGGACGCAACGCCAGAGTGTGGCGTGTGTTCAAGAGAAAGAAGATTATTTTTGTCGGAATACTTGAAGTTTTGCGAAAGAGATGAATGAACTATAGTATCTAATAATGATTAAGTTTTTTAAATGTATTGTTTCGTTCAATTGTATCTGTATTGAGTAGTGTAATTGGTTTTTTGTGCCGTTCTATTCCTAAATAAACTGCATGTTATAAATATATCACTTATTCTATACTAGTTTCGCCAGCGGTTTCATCCGCGGTCCTTTAGGATAAAAAGTAGCCTATGTGTTATCCAGACCACAATCTATATCTGTTCTAAATTTCAATCAAATCGCTAAAGCCGTTTTGACGTGAAGGCGTAACAAATAAAAAACATATGAACTTAAGTATTTATGATATTAAACTGTCATACACCGAGCGGTCACCGGTGACCGCAACCTATTGGTCTATAATTGTGTCTATAATGACGGTACTCGACGAGTTAAGTACGATAATACCAAATTTATAGGAAATTATAATTCCCCAAGTGTTGCAAGCGTACATAGACTTTACGAATGTACACACGGCTACACATCGAGCTTTACATAACCAGTATAAACTGAACGTTAAATGTGCGGAAAGATGATGCGATGCGACACCAGGATTAACTGGTTTTGTATAGATTGATGTGTGGCCATCTGGCCGTGTATACAACAACCGGCCACGGTAACCATCAGGGCGCTTAGTCTTGAAAACAATCTCAATGTAAATACAATTTCAATCCAATAAAAACTCAATAATTATTCAATGTCAAAACTGTACAACCCCTATCGTAGCTGTTAAAATGGCGTTCAGAGTACGGAATAGCCAAACTCAATACCATTTACTTCATTAAATATCCACGCAATACGGATGCAATTGGTGCTAGTCTTGCAACTCAAGAGTACGAAATTTCACAATAACAATGTCGATCGATCGGAATTAGATTCAAGAGTAAGCACCCGTAGGACCGTGTGCTTTTTTGCCACCATCGCGTCGTGGTATAAAAAAAACTTCTTTACTTTTTTATTCGACTTTATTCGATGTTCACTTATTTTCATTGTAATTCTTTCAAAAATATTTCCGTGAGATAGTTATCAGGCATCCCCGTCTGGATTATGTCATTAAGGGAAAAGCTTCGTCTACAAAGCTTTTACAGTTATTAAAGGAATATTTTTGTTGGGGTCCATTGCAAACACGCGATGACTTTGATTTTGTGATTATTCAACATTTGTTTGTGAATAGTTAAATAACAAGTTTTCCGATTTTTTTTATGGGATAAGCCGGTAAACGAGCAGACGAATCACCTGATGGTAAGCAATCGGCGTCGCTCATGGATACTCGGTACACCAGAGGCGTTACAAGTGCGTTACCGGCCTTTTGAGGATTATTGAGGATCCTCAATGGGGAGAGGGGTAATTGGTAACTTCACTCATACGACGATGATGATGGCGGTTGTTGATTGAAACTGACGTCTTACTAATTGTCTGAACTCATTAGAAATTTTATTTGAATAAAAACTTATTGAACACACAGGTACAGAGTAAAAAGAATTCTATAATTTTTGATGAGCGCGAAATCTACAAAAATCTCGTTACTTCTTGGTGAGAAAGACCAGGGAGTGCGGGAATCTTACCTTTATAAAACAGCTGCCAACTGTATGTAACCAGCACCTGTAAACTGTTCAGCCTTGAAATCGAACCCGAAACCCACCACCAAGCAGCAATTCAATTTCTATAGACAGTCATTAAAATTTCATTCACTACCCACTCATTACAAATGAGGAAATCAATTCCTTATATATATCCAAAGACACCAGCACATAAAGCTACCCCAATAGACACATCAGATTTTCGTCTTTAGAACAAAACTAGAACGTTTAAAATTGTATAAAGAAGTTTTTCACTTAGGGGTACCTTGACCTGCTGGCGTTCATAATGGAGGACTATAATGACGGTGTTAGGGCAGCTATAGTCTCCCGCTGAGCATGATTTACATCACAAAAGATAGTAGCAGACACTATTACACCTGAAGTTATACAACACCAGTATAAGCTGACCGTCAAATATGCAGAAAGATCACACAATTCGAGGCCACGATACACGTGTCGTGGGCTGATCTGTAGCCATGGTTTTTGGTCCTATTGTCAAACCCCATAAGGTTACCGTAATAAAATATCTATTAACTTCGTTAGATTGTTTTTTATGGGACCGATAAGGAAGGATAGTGAATTGCGCTTGTTTTTTATGGGATTTTGAAATACTGTTATTTGTTTTGTTTTGGTAATACTCATTAAACTAAGGGGCCAGTAGAATACCAACGCAAGGCCCTATCTTGCACATGCTAGGCTAGTCCCATTTCACGGCAGACTTGGGTTTTTTAAGAGGGAACATCATCGAATCACTTCTCCCGCCTGGGTGAGGCGGGAGGGAGTGTCAGACTCTGACTAAAAGCCACGCCGTTCCTACACCTGCCCTTCGAGCCAGAGCTTCGGCAAGCCGTTAAGTCCTCTGCGGCTCCGTATCGGCATCAGCCCTATTGGGCCCCATTCTTGGTGGTCTAAAGGCTCTTTGAGGCGTGTGCGGAATGCGACGCACCGTACGCTGGGGTCTGGTTCTGGTCAGGCGGCAGACTTGGGATATGAACATGTATCCATCAGTACCTACTAATAGAATAACTTGTTTTTTAGCGTGAAATATAGTTTTTTCTTTCTAAAATTGTACTCATTTTAGGATTAAACTATTGTCAGTGTTACATAGGTAACTGTTAACTAGAGCTTTATCTTATTGATTTTTATAGCGCCTCTAAATATCTTAGTATCTCTAATAGTATATCTAATATCTATAATATCTAAATATCTCTAATAACCTCTAAAATTCTTCTCTTTGTTAAATATCTGATGAAATCTTATAACTATATTTTAAAGTATTTACCTCTATATCTGGTATTAACACATATTCAATTTTTAGCCCATAATCGTATTCACGACACACTATTGAAAGATTTTCGCGGGCTCCTATATAAAACATTCACCCACATCATAAATTAATGCTAATAAATTTTATGGTGCTGTAAAATAAATTGCATTACCGGTTAATTTTTATTGAAGACTTATTGAAATTATGTACCATAAATTCTTATTCATAAGAGCTGTAAAACCCCATTAATTCGCTTTGCACCATATCAAAAATTTCCAATCCATTAAGATCTGAGAACGCTTAAACACCCACACAGAACTTTCTACCTTGCAACTTAATACTTAAAGTCAAGAATTGAATAATACTTTGCACTCAATGTGAAAACCAGTAGCGTCTTACTTAAGATATCGTATCGTTTGTTACAGGTAGCACAACAGACCTCACACCCACGCTTATTGGTATCTACGACTCTTTATTGGAACCTGGGAAGAGTTTAAGACCAGAAGCAAGTCGACTGGAAACCGCAAAAGATGCTAGAAATGATCCTCCAGTAGACACAGTGTACGAAGAAATAGAAATTAAGGAGGAGACGAAGACTGGAGACGATACAATGATCACAGGAGGGGTCAAACTCCCCGTAGCCACGTATAACAAAAGCTCTTTATATTCAATACGAACTAAAAGTGATAACAACGGTGCTAGTGACGATGTGGACAAGTGTAAAGTGTTAAACGAATCTTCATTAAGTAAAATACAAAAAACATTTAAAGAAATGAAACAAGAGACCACGTTCGATAATCTCTCGCCAAACGTGAAACGCATGATATCAGGTGCAACGGAAACTACAACGTTAAAATTTCAAAAGAAAACAGTGAATGTTGGCAGATCTTCCATGAGACACAAGTCTAACATTCCATTAGTTGGAGCGACATCTAAAATCTCTCAATCCGGTGTCGAAATACTTCCTTCAGTAGACATTTATGACCAGCCGTGCGCCATTAAAAACTTTACTAAATCAAAAAGTGAGGAAATCGAATCTCCCGTCATAACAACGCCATTAAAACCCGAATTCAAAATTGATGATGCTCAAACTTACGACGTCCCCACAAATAATAGGCCAGCTATATACGATGTTCCTGTGGTGAACAATAAAACTGCTTTCGAATCGTTATCTCTGCCTTATATCGATCAATCGATCGAGCTCTCTATAACATCTAACGATAGAGAATTCGATATCAAACTATCATCGAAGGACAACTCTCCGATGAAGCCCATGCCAAAAAGTCCTGTACAATCACCAGCGAAGATACCCAAGCTGAACGAAGGCACAAACAGTTTGCATCGCAAAGATTTCGTGAATAAGAACGAGAGCCCATCAAAACTTTTGTCGAAAACTGTACCTTACCCTGACGCTGTAGGGTCTACTGGGAATCTGAAGACTTGTGAAAAAGAGGTAGTAAGATTAAATCCTCCGGTGGAAGTTTCTCGACCTCTTTCGATGAGTTCCATTGCGTCCTCGAGTTCTACGTCAAGTAGTGGAGTGCAGAATAAAGGAGGAGTGAACTCAGCGTACTTGGCTTCCATCGAGAGCTTGGATGACCATAGTGACGCGGACATGACCTCGGCAAATGGTAGCAACAACTTCGTGAACAACGCGGGGATCTTGACCACCAGTGTGTCGGAGGAGAGGAACTCGGAAAGTACACCACGTAAGTTGAATATTATAATTTGTACTTAGTCCAAACAATCATATTTCTTATTTAAAAAACTTGTAGAAAATCGTTGGATAGGTATTCTTCTCGGAATAAATTGTGATCCTCGTAATGTTCGTTATGTCACTAGACCCAGGTCCCAGCTAAATTACATCGGGAATCGAGACTAATTACTAATCAGATCTTCAGCACCTTCCATTCCATGTAAGCACCTAGTACCTAATGATATTCTAAGTAATACTTACTAATAAATAAATAAAAAAACATATAAAAATGAAAAAAGCCTTATATTTCTTACACATAATAACTAATTTTAGACATCTATTCCTAATCTGTTTTGACTATTATAGAAAATTTACTATTTATGGAAGAACCCCTCGTTGTCGAAAGTGAAGGCCTCCTCTAGAGATTTCCATTTATCCCTGTTCTTCGCCGTCTCCATCCACATTCACTTACTAATACATATCTTTATTATGTCCAGGTGTTCAGTTGGTAGACGAGTTGGCTGGTCTGTCCCAACTGGAGCGAGTGTGCGCCGAGATTGTGCAGACTGAGAACGTGTATGTCGAGGACCTGAGACAAGTTGTCGAGGTGAGTACTCTATAGATTAGATATGAGCGCCGCGCCGGCGCGCCGCCGCCGCCGCGCGTTACCTCCGCGCCGCCGCCGCCGACGGAAGCGGACGGCGCGCCGGCCGGCTGGCAAAACTCAGTTCGCTCCCGCTGTTTGCTACGCCCGCGCGTATTATTTGTTACAAAATAAGTACAAAATGTCAACAGAAGAGGTAGACGTTACAAAAACTAAAATAAGGAAGCTGTCTGAAATTGTTTTAAATAAAATATCCACCAACAAACACAGTTCTTGTTGAAACCATTTCGGGCAATTAATTGTGAACGTTGGAGGGAAAATAAGGATAGTTTTGGGTGAGCAAGTGTTTTCAGCACAGCCACGGCCGCAGATCTTCAGGCTTATGAAGATAACGTACTTGAATATTGGCAAGATCGAAAGAAATCATTTCCGTGGTTGTCAAGTTTGTGCGCGTGCAGTACTATTCATCCCAGCGTCAAGTACCCCAAGCGAAAGAGTATTTTCCGTCGCTGGACAATTGATAACGGCTAAAAGATCCCGACTAAATCCTTTGAGAGTAAATCATTCATTAGTTAGAGTATTAGAGGTATATTCATTCATGACAATTACACATAGTGCAAAGCTGATATTAGGTTGCTTGTTTAAATAGTCGATGCATTAATTTCGTTAATCTTTTTGTTTCGTTTTTCTTATTATTTTGCTACATATTGTAAGTGTGGGCTCTATGATTAGGTTGTAGCTATGTGTACCTACAACTACTGTAGTGTACCTGGACTCAATTGCCAAAAAAGCCTATCAATTGCTTAGCTTCTTAGGTTATCTACCTCTGTATTGTTTTATTATTATTTAAACCTGATGGTACTGTTGATTATTTGTACTTGCAAATGTTATTTGGATATTTAATTATTTCGTCATAAAAGTTTAATAGATCTAAAAAAATGTTGATCTCTTTGTTTCTTGTCTCAAAATACGCGCCGCCGACTGCGCCGCCGCCGCCGACTGTTTTATGTCGGCGCGCTGCCGCCGACTTATCAAGTACCGGCGCTCATATCTACTATACCTCTAGATTGAAGATTTCTATTTTAATATATTTTTGCTAAACCCATTTCACTCGCAGCTAACATTTACTTATCAACACTTTAACCAATTATTTCAACTAAATGAACAGTTTTAGTGATAGAAAAACAACAATATAGGTATCTCCTTTAAACACCGAATTTTTTTCAAATTATCATTTAGAATTTCCATCTAGTTTACTTTGACACAACTTCCTCCATCTTTGAAATATTAGTTGTGCTCTCGTTTGTCTGTTGTTAAATTAATTAGTTGAACTTTACTTTGGAGTTACGCAAAGATTTCGAAAGCCAACACCGTTCTGTTAAAATATTTAGTTTCAACTGACGGTAATGTAATGGCGCGACAAAATTGTTTATGATTGATTTTGATGTCATGGGAATCCTTTTTGTTTTGATTTTATTGTTAACTAGCTCCTGCCCGCGACGTTCGCGCAGTCCCGTTTTTTCCCGTTCCCGTAGGATTTTCAGGGTTTTTTCTATCGTAAGAACCTTCTCCTGACAATAACATACACCACAAAAAAAAGATCAGCCAAATTGGTCTAGCCGTTCTCAAGTTATGGCGTGACAACGGGAAACGGGTTTTATGTTTATATATATACTAAAAACGAATGAATTCGAGCATCTAATAGGAGTTTACGTCATCAATTTCATTAAAAGACAAGTAATTGAGCTGTATAGCTCTTACTAATAAAAAACTAAACATCATTTTGTTAGACTATTTATAAGCCTTAACAACGATTGGCTAACATTATCATAACAAAAACCAAACCAAACCACACACATTTGGTTTATATATAAGATTTATTTTTTTATTGTGTTATTTCAATCGAATAGTGTAAATTATACAAGTGGACTTGTTATTGTTATATCAATTGATTTTGTGTTAATAGCTGTAATTGTATGTAATAATTATATTAATTACCCTCCAGGCCCAATTACCCTCCCCTTCCCCAATCTCCCCAATTCCTGAATCCCCAACGATCCTCAAGCTCCTAATCTCCAAAAGGCCGGTAACGCACTTGTATCGCCTCTAGTGTTCCAGGTGTCCATGGGCGACCCCGATTGCTTACCATCAGGTGATCCGTCTGATCGTTTACCGGCTTATGCCATAAAAAATATAATTAGGTTCGAAAGTTATTTATTTATTTATTTATGTACACACATACAACATAAAGAACAACACATACATAAAATTAAAGTACAAAGGTACCACCTATTCCTATTGGAATTTCTTCCTGTGGACCTGGAGCAGGAAAAGTAATAATAATATAATGACACAGTGTGTAGTAACAAATAGAAAATTGGGATAGGAAACAGACTTAAAACTAACAGATAAATAACCAAACAACTACATACAATATATAAATAAATACATACAAAATATAAACTATACATATAAATGAATAAATTTACATATCAGGAGGAAAGGTAGTGTTCTGTCACTCGTTTTTTAAAGATAGCGATAGACTCAGCGTCCTGAATGTTAGGCGGGAGCGCATTCCACAGCCTCACTGCATGAACGGAAAAGGAGTAGGAATAGAAATCGGTATTATGGGGATTTTAAGATTAGATTTAAGGTGTGAACGAGATAGGACTTCAGGAGGACGAACCAAGGAGAAACGGTCCCGAAGGTAAGCAGGATAGGCAGGGTTGAAGAGGATGTTATATAGGAAGCATAAAATGCGAGTGTTCCTGCGAAGACGGATCGGAAGCCACTTGAACCTATTGCGGAATACGGAAACATGGTCGTACTTTCTTAAACCAAAGACAAAGCGGATACAAACATTTTGCAATCGCTCAAGTTTATTTAAAAGCTCCTCTGTAGCATCCAAATAGCAAGCATCCGCGTAGTCAATCAGAGGCAGGATTAGCGCTTGGACGAGATGAATCTTAGTCTTCACAGGCAAAAGGGTCTGGAGGCGCCTCAGGGAATGAATGGAGAAATAAACCTTCCGACTAACCTCGTTCACCTGGACAGTCCAGGACAAATTTGAGTCGATATGCACTCCCAAGTTCTTTGCAGAATCAGTGAATGGAATCACAGTGCCATTCAGACGTAATGGAACAAGACCAGAGACGTCGAAAGCGTTACGATAGTATCTGCTTCCGATAACCATGGCCTGAGACTTGAGAGGATTGATTTGCAGACCAAAACATCTGGCCCACTCCGCAACTCCACCCAAGCCACGATTCATGGCATCGAAAGCAGAATGAGCTTCAGATATTATGTTGAAGTGACGGTATAACTGCAAGTCGTCTGCATAGAGATGGAAATTAGAAGAGATCACCCTGGCAACGGTGTTAATGAAGTTGGAGAAAAGGACAGGAGAAAGGACGCCACCCTGGGGAACGCCAGCCGCAAGGTCACACCAATCGGAAAAGGTTTCCTCTAGGTGGACCCGCTGACGGCGACCCCGAAGATAGGATTCAAACTTTAACTAAGTAAGCACCTGCGGAACATGCATACGTTCCGCAGGTGCTTACTTAGTTAAAGTTTCTTTAAGTTCTGTTATCGATGTTTGTTATACAATGTATGTTCTACAATGTCTCATATACATTCTGACACACATGCTACTAAGTGACAATTGCTGAATTGAAGCATGCTTTCGTGCTTGAAATTAATATATAAATACCTTAAGATAAATTTTTATCATTATTAAGTTGTAGGTATCGCGTTTCTGTCAAAACCCGAGATCGAACCAGTAATTTTGGATTAGTCGATTGTTCGTTACAAAATATTATTACTTGAACTTAGATTTTATTCCATTAATTACGAAGTCATTAAACAGACGAACTTTCATTGATCTTAAAGCGTTCATTATTTCACAAATTATGACATAAATCATCTTAGAGTCTTCAATTAATGTCTCTCAATATTATGACTATCGATTTTGCACTCAATCTATCTTATCGACTATCATTATTGCACTAATAAATAACATTAAATTGGCTGTGCAGCCTAATTTCACTGCTCGCCGCGTACCAAAACCAATATGGCGAGCCGGAAGCTCTCAAAAGTGACAGGTGTCAAATTGTCGCTGTCAAAGTGCCACCGCTAATTAGCCGACAGGTTGCTAACATGGACGGGTTGAAAATGGCGGTAAAAGTGACAGTGAAGTATTTTCGGAATGACTTTGTTGTGGTCTCGATTTAACTGACCCGTATTAGAGGAGAAATAAAAATGATGCCTATAATTACATATTATGTAAATAAAATCATGCTAGTGAACATTTCTAGGCAAATTAAAAGTATGCGTATGTCTTATGTTTTACTAAAAGAATAATTTTAATAATTGGGCGTCGTAAAGTCTTTTAAGTTCGAAAAGTTAACTCCTTTACCATCTTTACCAAACCATCTTTAATTATATTATAACTTTTGTGAGACAGATGTACTAAATTAATTATTATACTGTCAGCTTATACATACATAATTATGAATAAATATGAGCCTCTAGCATGGCTTGAAACTAGTCGAGTTTCTCATTAAATATGTGAGTAAGCTGAAAACATAATGAAGAACAAAACAATCACTATAATTTTCTAGAAACTTCTTAAAATGATTTATAGACATATCAACGTACTAAACCTTACATACAAACTGTAAGCTTAGTTAGTCTTAGTACCTGAACCATGTTCTACAATTCTGATTAGAGCGGGTCGCGTGAGCACGACTTAACAGATGACAGTTGTATACTAATATATATACTAATACACTTACAAATAAATAATTAATGAAATAACTATTCACTGCAACAACTACAAGCCAGCCAATTATAAGTAAAACGATTATTCACAATTAGTTAACCATGTGCTTAGTTAATTAAATTCTTGGTAATGGTACTGAATTGTACTGCGGTCAGCAGACCAAATCAAACAGTGCGACTGGTCCACCAATTTAAGGTGGCGCAGCGAGCTATGGAGACGGCTATGCTCGGAGTATCTCTGAAGGATACGATCCGCAATGAGGTGATCCGACAGAGAACTAAAGTTACCGATACCGATAAGCAAGCTGAAATGGCAGTGGGCCGGTCACATTTGTCGAAGAACCGATGACCGCTGGGGTAGACGTGTTCTGGAGTGGAGACCGCGTCTAGGCAAACGTAGTGTAGGGCGCCCTCCAGCTAGGTGGAGTGACGATATACGTAAAGTGACTGGTAGTGGTTAGATGCATAGAGCTGAAGATCGAGCTCAGTGGCGTGCCATTGGAGAGGCTTATGTCCAGCAGTGGACGAAAACAGGCTGTTGATGACAGCAGATCAAAGTACTCCAATCTGTCAAGTTTATTTATTGAATTTTCGACTTTATTTCAATCTAATAAAGTTGAAGGTGTAGTAGAGAAATTTGTCAGAAAAGGATAGGTTGACCTGCTGGTCACCGTACTTGATGTAGGAACATGGGAGTCTTAACATAACAGGGGCGAAAGTGTAAGTATGTGTATATTTTATGGTGTATCTCTGCCTACCCCGTCTGCGGTTAAAAGGTGTAATGTTATGTAAATAGTAGAATTGATAGAACTGTCTATCTACAGTTTTAATGGTTTTAAAATTGAGTACAAATTGATTTTATTCTCACGCTTTCATCTCTATCGTAGGCGGGCTATAAAACTAAAAGCTTAATTTTATTTCGAACACCGTTTAACTTGTACGCCTTATAAATAATTCATTATTTTATAGTGCTATGTCAAATAGAAATTAAAATTTTATTCGCCAAAATAACTGTCAAAATAATAATGACAGATGTCAAACTGACATAGACAGATCTGTGTGGATGTCAAAAGTGACAATTATTTATTTGGAATTGATGCTAATGCTATATCGCTAATGATTAAAAAACATAACTGTTGTTTTTTGCAAACAATTAATTCAAACCTTTAATAGTGTTTCTATAAGAGATTTTAAAACATAGACCGAAAAAAATAACGACTTACGGTAAAAATACCGCCAACTTTCCTAGTAGAACCAGCTGCAGACATATTGACAGAGCAATTGATCTTAGTCAGCGAACCAAACCAAATTGTCTAGACCTCAAAGTAATTCCTATCCCTGTTTTCAAAAACCCATTTTCTAATAACAAAACGGAACGCGGTAGCTCAACTTACACTGGTCCAATAGATCTTAGGGAAGGGTGTATAAAATGAAGTAAATTAAGCTTTATCATATGTAGATAAGGTTGAGAAATGTGTGGCAAATGTAGACGGGTTGTCGGTCTAACGGGATCCCCTAATAAGGGGTTGATTATGGGGTGGCCATTTTATTGTGACCGATTTATATTTTTGCTCTAGTTTTTGTTATGTTGGCCAATTGATGGATTGATGGGGGACTTATATGGTGATGTTGGTACACCGTATGAGTCGTAGAAGTTGAGTTATGGTCTCCTAGTTTTATAAAGTTAGTACTTATATAGAATTACAGTACTGTATTACTATTGACCTGGGTTAACGTGGTAATTGTTCTATTTTCGCATCCTTTACTTGATGATGAAGGCGAATATCGAATAGAAAGTAACGGGCTCAACCTCGATCTGGATCCTTAGGTACTAGGTTTTTCGTGAGGCCTATGAAGTTCTTTGTGAATTTATTCCTTTATAATAATAATAATAATAAAGCCCTTTATTCTGAATTTTTACATTACGAGTTGTTACAAAAAGGTTACAGTATATCTCTTACTTCAGTGTGCCTTTTGGCAAAGGCCTCCTCCAGCTGTCTCCATTGAATTCTGTCGCGGGCCACTCTTCTCCAGTTAGGTCCCGCTGTTAGCCTTAGTTCGTCCTCCCATCTTTTTAACTGCTTTCCTCTGCTGCGTTTACCGTCTCTCGGATACCAATCAGTTACTATCTTGCACCATTTTTCCTTGTTTTCTCTCATCATATAAACAAACAAGAAACAAACTTCAGTACTGTCAAAGATCCATGGAAAGAAGTATGACAGGTATACATAGGGTGGAGCATGTAAGTAACGACCAACTAAGAGCAAAACAAAGGTTATAGACATCTTAAAAAAAAAAATACCAACAAAATGGCGTTGGACCGGTCATATGATGAGAATTTATTCCTTTAGCTTACACTAAATCGCTTGGGCACTACTAAATGTGTTTTTTGGTTGACTCTATGACACGCGTGGAAGCAGTATAGGGACAAATTAATGTATTCTCTGCCATTATCATAAGTGTGGGAGAGCCATGTTTCGGCACGAATGGGCTGGCTCGACCGGAGCAATACCATGGTCTCACAGAGTTCTCTGTTGCGGTGTTTCACCGACGTGAAACAACGCTTGCGTTGTGTTTCGTCGTGTGAGTAAGGTTACTGCAAGCCCAATTACCCCCCTCCTCAGTCTCCCTAATCCCCGAATCCCCCACAATCCTCAAATTCCCAATTCCCAAAACACCGGTAACGCACTTGTAACGCCTTGGTGTTTCAGGTGTCCGTTGATTGCTTACCATCAAGTGATCCGTATGCTCGTTTACCGGCTTATACCATAAAAACCATACGGCTTTCATCAATCACAGCTTGGTAAAATAAAGTTATATTATTAAATGTTTATACAACAAAATACTCAATACACACAGATCTCATACATTTATTAATGATAATAAAACAACATGAATGGATGTGCGTGAGTTTATATTTCTATATTTATACGAGTGGAGTACGACTAGCGTGCGCCGGCGCATATTTATTTATAGGGCAGCCACGCGTGGGTCGATGGCAGTCAAAAATATTCACTATATTATATTTTTAGTTTAAAAAACCAGTTTATAAGGAATACACTTACTTACTGCCTTTTAGGAGTCTCCAAAAATATGATGTATTATCTACTTTCCTCAATTCATCCTCAAATTCCCAATCTTCAAACCTTACCGCCAAAAAGGCCGGCAAAGCATTTATGCAAGCACTGTGCAAGGCTTGTTACGCTGTTCTGGGTGAACATGGGCAGCGCCGATTACTTACCATCAGGATCCGCAGACGGATCACCGTCTGTTTGTTTGCTGCCATACCCTATAATAATAGTTAGATTATGAGGCCCCTGTAATAGGATGTCACAATTTATCAGTTACATCTGAATAGACTTAGAAATTACATAGGTCAATAAGTAATTTGAAAAAAGTCATTTAGGTACTTGCCATGTTTCGGATTGGCGCCCTTAAGCAATCATTCTCAAAAGAAGGACACCTTAAGGTCATCACACTCTTATCAAGTACGGCTCCGACATGGCTCGAGTACGGGTCCGGCACGGCTCAAGTACGGCTCAGGTCTTTTACATTGATGTTATGAAATATAACATACGACATACAATTTAAAGTTCATATTTAAATGACAAATTAATTGCTGGGTTAGAACTGCGCCGAAGCCGTGCTTGTTAGGCCCTTTAATCTGGATACCACAACAAAGTTAATCGTCGGAAGTACCTAACACTTCACACAGAAACCAGTCAACATAATTTAACCTAGAAAACATGCACACCCACATGCATATGACACGGACAACATAAAGAGTGAACACGCGTAGGTTTTATTTATAATTAGTGATTTATACACACGAACATTTCGATCTGAGATCGTAAAGATTACAGATGTTCATTGATAAGCATGCAGCTTTCTTTGTGGTCCAATATGGGAATGGAAGCGATTGTTAAAACCCATCACTATCATCATCAATACATCATCATCAATATCATCAATACATAGTATAAAACAAAGTCGCTTTCGCTGTATGTCCGTATGTATGCTTAGATCTTTAAAACTACGCAACGGATTTTGATGCGGTTTTTTTTAATAGATAGAGTGATTCTTAAGGAAGGTTTGTATGTATAATACATGCATATTGCACCCGTGCGAAGCCGGGGCGGGTCGCTAGTATAGTATAAAACAATGTCGCTATCCGCCGTCTGTCCCTATGTATGCATAGATCTTTAAAACTACGCAACGGATTTTCATGCGGTTTTTTTAATAGATATAGTGATTCTTAAGGAAGGTTTATATACGTATAATATCTCCGTATAAGCCGGGGCGGGTCGCTAGTTAAGAATAAAGGCTCATGGTCTATTTCGATCATGGTGGCCACTCTGTCTAACTAGACTAGGCGAGTAATCTAGGAGATATTGTAGTGCAAGTGTGTATGACAACACCTATTAAAAATAGAGAGGGCAGAAAGGAGGGCAGACACGAACGACGTCAGGCGCCAAGACCTAGCTTTTGAGCTTTACGTGCTTTCCGAGTCCCGGGGGTAAAATATTATAGTGATTATTGATTTACTAGCTTTTGCCAACGGCTTCACCCGTGTTACCGTGGGATATAAAGTAGCCTATATGTTATTCCAGACTATAATCTACCCCTTTTCCAAATTTCATCCCGATCCCTTGAGCCGTTTCGACGTGAAGGAGTAATAAATAAACATACAAACTCGGAGAACCTAACCGGCTCCGGCTCGAAGTGCAGGAGAAGGAACGGGGTGGTTTTTAGTCAGTAAGAGTCTGACACTCCCTCCCGCCTCACCCAGGCGGGAGCAGTCATTCGATGATTTTTCTCCCCTTAAAAAAAAAGCATTTTACAATATTCGTAGGATAACAATTTGATTTATTTTTTAGTTAATTTGATCACCAAAGTTTATTTTTAATAGGAACACATTTTTAAAAGCAATGTTTCTTGTTATGAAATCGCTCTCGCTTTATATTTGTGCCACGGTGACCCATTGGTTTATGTATCGAGTTATTTGAACGAGGCGTGCACCGCATGGCACGTGGGTTTGATGCACGGCTGTAGCTTAAGGCTGTGCGGCGCTATCATTACATAGAGGTTGCGGTTCTTTATGTACCATAAAGATATATCTAAATTAAATGAGGATAATCAAAAGGACTTATTTTAATTATTCAAGGCAAAAATGTCATATTCGATATATTAAAGAAGGGCCAAATTAAAAGTACCCTTAACCGACGAGCATGCATGAAAAGATTGATGACTGTTGATGAAGCGAAAGAGGTATGTAGGAATCGTAGTAGTTGGCGTTCCATAGTCTCTCCCCCCATGGGAAACAGGCGCGAAGCTATGTTTGTAAAAATTCATATTCTCTAGTCTTTCTACCCAAAAAGACTTTTGTGCCTTTATGGTTGTCATTTATCAGAATTCGTTATAAAAATGAAAGAGTATAACCATCTGAGAGGGTCCCATTTTCATCGAGTCAGGATCTGATGATAGAATCTTAGGGAAACCGAGGGAAACTTTAGATAATTGGCACCGAGGGTTGTATCTAATCCAAGACGATGCATTCGTTATTAAATAATTAAATATCTAATCCCTTAGTCGGTACCTCGACGACACCCGCGGGAAGAGAAGAACTGGTGACACAACATGGCGACGGAAATATAATTGCTTATAACATTATCATAAAAAAAAGTTGACCAAGGAATACTTAAACGTCTTTATCGATAGTAAAAAGAACTTGTAAAGATATTTTTTGTTTCTTACGTGGGTAGGCAGAGCAATCTAAATATGTTTATTTCCAACTTTGCTATCATAAAAATGCAATGCCCTATTGATTGACCACGTGGGCGAGTGTACTGTTATTGAATTACATTTAGTATGGGTAACTAGACTATAATATCAATAGGAAGTATTTTAAACTCTATCCTTAAAGTAATAAAGTTGATTTTAGAATATTAACTTAACATAACATCACGCCTTTTTATCCCCGAAGGGGTAGGCAGAGGTGCACATTACGGCACTTAATGCCACTGTACAATGTAACACCCACTTTTCACTATTTATGTTACGAGTCCCATGTAATAGGGGGTGAGCCTATTGCCATATACCGGGCACATTTCCAGACTCCGTGCTACTACTGAGAATGTTTTAAAAACCCAGTAATACTTTGCCCGACCCGGGAATCGAACCCGAGACCCCTTGCCCGGCAGTCGCACTTGCGACCACTCGGCCAACGAGGCAGTCAGAATATTAACTTTCGAGTAAGAATTCGGGATTCACTGGAAATTAATCTTAGAGTTCGAGGTGATAAAGTTCTTTTTCTTGTGACACATAAAGGCCAGCTATGAGGCTGTTGTAAAAGCCCTTATGTCTTAGAAAATAAAGGCTAAAATTGAAATACTATTTGTTTTAGTTTTTAGCTTGTAATTTGCTTAATAATGTCAAGTGTAGTTGACTTGTTTTACGGTTATTCGTAAGATTTGAGTTGATTTTATTGGTTTATGCGAATGCATCATTAAATTCAGTTTTATGAGTTTATTTGCTTTATCTTTAGGCTTCATTAGTTAGTTGGTACACCGTTACCTTTATAAACAAACATAAAGAAACCAAAAGAGGCTGCAATCACAACATCTCGACTGTTTGTTATAACTGCACTGCGACTGCATTAACGACTGCATTATCGACTGCACGATTGGCGCTGTGGTTGGTTAACTGACTGCCGCGCAACGTGTCGCGGGTTCGATTCCCGCACGGAACAACTCTTTGTGTGATGCACAGATGGTTGTTCCGGGTCTGGGTGTCACGTGTATGTGAACTTGTATGTTTGTAAACGCACCCACGACTCAGAAGAAAATCCTAGAGTGGGGCAACGTGTACAAAAAAAAAATGTTGTGAGACATACAAAATTGATTATAACGTTTTTCGGCTTACTCAGTGATAATTTGACGAGGAACTCGACTAGTTTCAAGCCATGCTAGACGGTTATACTCTTGAACCTAGTCGAGTTCCTCGTCAAACAGTTTTTAAGTAAGCTGAAAAACATCATAATTACTTGTTTCACATTACATTTTACTAGGCATTCAGTTTTAAGTGCAAGAGAACCATGCTTCGGCACAAATGGGCCGGCTCGACCGGAGTGATACCGGAGAAAACCGACGTGAAACAACGCTTGCATCGTGTTTCGTCATGTGAGTGAGGTTACCGGAGGCCCAATTACCCGCCCTCCCCCCTTCCCCAATCTCTCCAATCCCTGAATCCCCAACAATCCCCAAAAGGCCGGTAACGCATTTGTAACACCTTTGGCGATCCAGGTGCCCCGGGCGAAGCCGATTGCTTACCATCAGTTAATCCGTCTGCTCGTATACCGGCTTATAACCATAAGAAAAAAAATTAAATCCGCCAATTTCACAGTGTATGTACAATATAGTTTAAATAAATATTATAGAAGGCCTATGTTCAGCAATGTGTTGTCTTGTAGCTGATTAATTACAAGTTATAATCTTAACAGTCTGATAGAGGAGAAAGGGTAAATAGTTATCAATACGACACATAATATTAAAGCCGTCTACACACAGGACGGGCGCCATCGCGTCGAGTGAAACCCTAATAAAACTGTGACACTCATATATGCATAATTTAGCTACACATTAACATATTCGTGTTGTATCATAATCAAACGTTATTAAGTATGGCGACACCGTTTTAAGATTAATTTTTCCCATGTGTACACACTCGGCGTTTCGTTTTTTAAACGCAACGTTTTTGAATATTATCTTTGGTGTTTTCGTTGTTTAATGAAGGACCAGGCTGATATTTATTTAAATATACATAAGTATAATAATATGTATATGCATGTCGTGATTGCCAGGAGGTTTAAGATGCCCGCTTCTCATGCAAGAGAGTGCTGGTTCGAAACCTACCAACAGCAAGTACCAATGTGACTCTTTCCGAGTTATATGTACTTTCTAAGATTGTCTAGACACCACTGACAAACGGTGAAGGAAACCAGGGCTTATAATATCTAACTATAAGTATGAAAGCAGACTCTCATTGAGCAAGCGTGGTAATTAATGCACAAACCTTCTCCGTGTGAGAAGGGCTGTTGATGATGATGACGATGAAAGTATTAAGTAACATACCTCTACTATGTCCTACGATTTGACTCCGTGCAATAGAATCGAATATCTCGGTCACGTGCTTAGACACGATAGATTTTTTTTTTATTGGGACAAGCCCGCCACATCCTCCCAAAACCGCTGCAACTCCTGTAAGCCAGGATCTACAGTAGATACAACCATGAAAACACCAGAACACTGAAGTCCGGCGCGTCCCAGGGACATGAGTAACTGTCTTGGTTCCCGCAACGAAGTGAATCAGAAGATATTATAAGAGGAGAAGAAGAAAAAACTATGGTTTTCACTAGACACGATAGATATTCACTGCTTCAACTGATCATGATGGGCAAAGTGGAGGGGAAGAGACGTGCTGGGCGCAGAAGAAAATCGTGGCTGCGAAACATCCGGGAGTGGACCGGCATTACATCTGTCGAACAATTGTTCCGCATGGCTACCGACAAGGAGAAATACAAGAAGCTGACGGCCGACCTTCAACATTGAAGAGGCACTATAAGAAGAAGAAGAAGAAGAATAGAACATTTTAATCGCTTGTAATTGTATTATCTATTGGTTTCTATACGTTAATCTGGGGACGTGACCGTTATCAAATGCATAGGTATTGTGTTCAATTATACATATATTCCGTATTAATTGACTATACTGACAGTCTTTATAAAATGAAACAAAGAAAGAAAGGACGAAACTAAGGACAAAATTTTTGAGGTTAAGTTCCTATCTGAAGGAGTGTTTGTTAAGCCTAGTAACTCACCTAACATGCTCGAGTATTACGCCTAGTATTAAGTAGGTATACTGATGTACGCATATCCATGACACTGGCATTGACAATGTGAGAAAAACCGGTGTCGCCAGTCGTAGGGACAGTACACTGGACTCGCCCAGACCACTATTGTTTGCACTATGCCTCGTTTGGAAGCCCGCCAGTAACTGGATCTAGTGTTCTGTGAAAATAAATATTGATAAAACTGAAATAGACAGAAATATTTCCGTCTGTGTCTGTTTTTCGTTTATTTTTGTTTTGTTTTCATTTTTTTTTAATTGTAGACTCGTTTTCGGTCGTTGAACTTGTAGCTGTTTTGATGTTGTATTCGTGTTTTATACATTGACGTTTTTAGTTTAGGGAATAGGCACCTGCAAATGGAATAAGGCTAGTTTAAGTTTGGATTATTAACTATTGTCTCAGTTATGTTATTTGTAATTAATCCATGGTTTCCATTAAATTAAATAATCGGCTACAATAAAACACTTTTATAAAACTTTTTTATCAATCTAATCACCACCCTTTTTCAAACTACTCCATATACACCGCACAAATTCTTCCATGTGAAAGTTTAACTTATGTTCACCGACCATTAACAAGAGACTAGAGTGACTTTCTAAAAAATCATCATAAATAACAATAACAAATAATATTTTTTCTATCGACTTACCTAAACAAGACATGAAAATGTTCAAATAATAGATGGATCGTAGGTACGGTAACGGCCCACGGGCCCACGATCGACATTGTTCGTCCGTGACAATGACTTGCCCGAGTTACTGGCGCGAGTAACACGTGGAGAGTGAAGTGGACAGTCGAGTGAGCCCACGCACTGTACGTGTGTTTACTAACAAACGTGTCACATGGAATAGATTATTTTCACCATATTTATAAAGATAGTGCTGCCTTGTTTGTGTCTTTGCAAGTTTAGGAAAGTGTTTGTAGTTTTTTATGATTTAGATCAGATGGGATATAGACTTGTACTTAGAGAAGGGTCTTTAGAGCCAACCTCGATAATACCTGCATCCTGCGCCTTACCATGTGTAAAGCCAGTTTAAAAATACAATTAAAACATCAGTATTAAGAAGTACCCACATAACTGTACACTCGGCGCGGTAACTTTGCTATGAGGTAAGTGTAGAATTACGATTCGTACAAAAATGTCTATCGAATCAATGCTTTTTCTTTCTTCTTCTTTATAAAACCTTAGATTTTCACAAGACATTATACCTACTAATTGTGTAAAAAAGTATTTATAATGGGAGAGCCATGCTTAGGCAGAAATAGGCTGTCAACGCAACGCAATAGGGTAGATAACTAATTTTTATTTTATTGTCCATCTGGTAGATTATTTTAAATCATTAGACACGTATTTTTTATTTTCTTACAGAAACGAATAGTTTCGGCGATATATTGATTCGAAATGTCGCGTGACGTCACTTCTAAGTTCTATGTACATTTTATACGTAGAAATGACGTTTTAGCCCCCACTCCTAAACTTTGATTCGTTTTATCTAAGTATTGTTTTTATTATACGACAAATTAAAAAAATACGTGTCTAATATTTTTTCATTATCTAACTTACGGATTAATTATATTTTTAATTTTCAAACCCTGTCATCATCCCAATTGTAACTCCTATGGGTGTTGCGGCTTGCGGTCCATAGTGATCAGGATCACTAGCTCGTTTGTACAAGCACGAATTAAAATCAGTTGAAAGTTAAAAGCGATCAGATAAGCGTTATGTAGGTATGTACGTAATGTTGTTGCCATATACAAAACTGCTGTACCCAATATGGAGGGCTTCGTGATACGTTTATCACGTTATCAGGCTTTCTAGCGGCGTGCGCAGGGGCACGCGCCGCGATACTTGGTTAGGGGTGGAGCAGACCGATCGCGATGTTAAAATAGCTGTTAGAAATTAGAACTTCTCTAAAATTAACACTAGCTAAGTAGCTCATGCGGTTTTACTCGCTGCTCGGCGATATATAGCAATCGGCGTCGCCTATGAACACCTGGAATACCAGAGGCATTACAAGTGCATTACCGGCCTTTTGGAGATTAGGTACTTGAGGATTCTAGGGATTTGAGAGGGGGAGGGGGGTAATTAGTCCTCCCCGTAGCCTCACTCACACGACGAAACAAAACGCAAGCCTTGTTTCACGTTGGTTTTCCGTGAGGCCATGGGATGACAAATAAAACTCTTCCATTCTAACAACAAATAAAACTCTTCCAGCCCAGTTATATATATAATATAAGCATGGCTATTTTAAAGCAACCATGAGTCCTCAGCCTTATAAATCAGATTCCACTAATTTGCTCTAGAAATTTGTTCTAATTTTACTTTCTGAAAGTGTAGCGGAAGGTAGACGAGACTATTTAATTGTCGATCGTCCTGCCCTAAAATATTATATAGTTCTTGATATAATATCGTACTTTTGCATTAGACAAGGTTAGGCAAGTGATTATTTATTTTATAACTTTTCGTGGTTTATGTTTATTAGTCATACATATTCCTCATTAACTTTTCAAGTGTGTAACTCCCCAATCCTCGAATCCCCAAATTCCTTATCCCCAAAAGGCAAGGCACTTGTAACGCCTGTGGTGTTTCATGTGTACATGGGTGGCGCCGATTGCTTACCATCAGGTGATCCGTCTGCTCCTTCTGTAAAAAACTGTTTTTTTAATATCAAATAATGCATGAGCATGCCTCACCGGAATCATAATCGAGACACTTAGGTACTTAGACGTTTTAACTGGATTTTTCTTCCAAACAATATTAAAATAAACAAAACCTAGTATTCCATCTGTTGTAACTTAAATCCTACATAGTAAAAAATGTATGTTTACATACATTTTTTCACTTGGGCAACCGCACATCAAGCTACCCCAAAAAATAAATATCTCCTACATATTTTCGACCTTGCCACTTAATGATAAAGTCAAAAGTCAAAAGTCAAAATCATTTATTTCAATTAGACCATAGAGGCACTTTTGAACGTCAATGAAGAAAATTAACAAGTGAAGCTATTTGCTCATTCCAAGGTGTAGATTCCTATGGAGAAGAACGAGCAAGAAACTCCATAGGTTACTCTTTTCCAATCAATTTCACAATTCTCCAGTTACAGTTTTGTTGTTTGGGTTGTGCGAGAACAATGTAACACTAAAATACAGTCAAAGAGATCGAAAAAAAATAACCCTAAAGGACATTTAAAAAAAAAGAAATATACAGTCTGGAGCTGACCAATCCCAGTTGACGGCGCCCGTTCACGAACATGACACGTACACCAGCACCGCCCAACTCAACCATATTGTAGGGAATCGAGCGATCCACTGCACGTGCCACCGCCAATGAGACCTTAGAGTGAGCATGACAACTCCAAGCTGACACAAACATATTCAACTATTTTAATTTAATATTCAGGTAATTACAGGGCTCTCACATTTACAATGATTATGCAAGTTAAACAATATACAAATGAGCAACATAGCTGTATTAATTACATGTTTGGATTTCATTAAAACATCAATGCTTTTCGTTTTCGTTATCCTGTGGAGCCGGACTAGCTTGCATCCAAGCATTTTTATCCTCTATATAATCATTAACCTTGTAATATGCTTTTCTACATAAAGTTTTTTTTATACATGATTTAAATTTTGTTTCATTTAGGTGTTGTATGTCGCCTGGTATCTTGTTATAACATTTAACACAGAATCCCATGAACGACTTACCTACTTTCGCCAATCTCAAAGTTGGTTGACTTAATCTATCCTTATGTCTAGTTTGATAGTGGTGTCTGTCCGACACTTTACCAAATAACTGTAGGTTTTTCCTGACATACATGATGTTTTCATAGATAAATTGACAAGAAACGGTCATAATGTTGATCTCCTTAAACTTTTCTCTGAGAGATTCGCGACGACCTAGATTGTAGATAGCTCTGACGGCGCGCTTTTGCAAGATAAAGATAGACTCAGTGCCAGCAGCGTGTCCCCACAGCAAAATGCCATACGACATAATGCTATGAAAGTAGCTGAAGTACACCAGTCTTGCCGTGCCTATGTCAGTTAACTGTCGTATCTTCCAGACAGCATAAGCTGCAGAGCTCAATCGTCCCGCTAATGATGTAATGTGAGGACCCCATTGCAATTTGTCGTCTACAGTGATTCCCAGGAAAGTTGTCTCTTTTACAAACTCCAATCTCTCACCATTCAAGAATATGTCACATTCATTGCTTTTAACGTTTGGCAAAACAAATCTAATACATTTTGTCTTTTTATCGTTTAGTACTAAGTTATTTAATGTAAACCAATTATGAACCTTCATTAGGGCATTATTTACGTCGTCATAATAATTTGTTCGTCGATTTATTTTAAAAACTAATGAAGTGTCATCAGCAAATAATACCATCTTAGGTTCATTTTTAAATAAATGGGGCAAGTCATTTATGTATGCCAAAAATAAGAATGGACCTAGTATTGAGATAGATAGAGCTCTATATAGATAGAGCTGAAAGTTCAGTGACTCTATTTTAGTGTTATCTACATTGTTGCTAATCCTAACCACAGAGTTGTAACAACCACGACCACAAAGTGCTATGGAGGAGAATTGAGCATTGTTCTAGCTCCCTATTACATGGAACTTATAACATAAGTCGTGAGAGAGGTGTTACGTTAATATTTGAAACCTTTTTCTATAAGGGGCAAAAATCATCCAATGACATCTCCGGCCTGGGTGAGGCGAGAGGGAGTGTCAGACTCTTACTGATTAAAAATCGACCCGTTCCTACTCCTGCTCTTCAAGCCCAAGCCTCAGCAAACCGTTACGTCCTCCGTGGCTATCAGCATCAGTTCTAGCGGGATTCATCTGTGGTGGTCTGATAGCTCTTTGAGGCGCGCGCAGAACGCGAGGCGCTGGCGCTGTAGGCTCGGTCTGGTTCTGGTCAGGCGGCGACTCATCCGTGCCCGCCGTCCGCAGGACCTTGCTTACGGTGGCCGTAGATCGTAATATTTGAAACGTAAAATAAAAATGCTTCTTTCTGTTCCAGGGATATCTTCACGTGTGGCGGCGGGAGGTGACCTTCTCAGACGAGCAACTGAACGAGCTCTTCAATAACATCGAAGACATTTACAACTTTAATAGGTAAATACATTTTCATAATGCATTGTCCACGTATTATTAAATCTAATCAGATTGGTTGAGTCGCCTGGAGTTATACTGCCTCAGAGAAAAGTAGAATAAATTGAATAGGTAGGAATTTGAGGAAGCTAAACCCTGCAGATTTGGATTTAATGAACTATTACCGTATCGTACATACAAATTATTATGTCCTTAAATCGATAAGGATGGTCTATTTGCTGCACTAATTTCGTACAGCCAAACTAGAAAAAAGTAATCTTTACAACACAAATAATAAATGTCTATTTTTCATTCTTTTGAAAACAACCAAGGAACATTGGCGCAGATTCCTGGCATATGGCATAATGCCCCCTTCCGCCAAGTTGCTGCTAAAACGTTATAATAGTAGGGGCCTTCGTCACGCCCTTTACGCTAAGAGGGTAGGCAGAACGACAACCATAACAGATCGCAGTACATAAAACGTGCTTTTCGTTTTTTGAGATTTTTTGTAACAAGAGGGTGGATTTTCTATAGCTAATTAGTGTGAAAGTATTAAAAGTTGAATATTATGTGAAGTACTCTAGCACTCGTAACTCTAACACTCGTTGGCTCCAACCGGATGAAATTATTGGGTATATAACAACTTTTTTATTGATAAATTAAAATATATATAATTATTTTATTGGAAATCCAACCTTATGGTGTAGGGACTCGTGTGTTGGGTTAAATCCCTAATTTGAGTTATGCTCCTTCTGGTCGATAGCCTAGGGGTTGAGTGAAACACAGCGTCCGGATACCGGATATATTTTGCGTAAACTCCCAAGAGAACCGTTTACTCGGACCAGTGCGGAGTAACTGTACGTTCCTCGCATACCTCACTATCTCATACATTTTCTTGCCTTGCATTCTGCCATACATACTTACATGTGTCCCTACAATGGTCATCATCATCATCATATCAGCCGTAAGACGTCTACTAAAGAACATAGGCCTCCCCCAATGACTTCGAAGGCGACCTGCATCCAGCAATAATGCTCAAAAACGTTTACGATCTGGGATCCTACAAAATGTACTCGTACGTAAATATAGTTATGTTATGTAGATAAAATTAAAAATAACGACCATTCTAAAACCTATTTTCAAGGTTAAATAATTGTTAACTCAAAATTCAAACAAATAATATCATTGTCTACATATTCTCATGAGTTAAATAACAGGAAAAATTCTAGCAATGTTTTGTAACAATTCCGTTCTAAGTATTTATAAGTACTTACTTGATTGTCAATTAGATATTTTGTTGACGGACTACTTTTTGAGCGATTCTGATCAGAGAGTTGTCTTGAAACTGCGTGGGTGAATAATGTGAATATGATGTGGTCAGCCTGGACTGCCTAAGATCTACATGTCATAAGATGTCCATAACATTTGCATGTATGCATTGCAACCACTTTTTCTTTTAACAAGAATCATTTATCTTTACTCAATTAAAAAAATCTTTAAACGTGTTTTTATTATAATACTAGACTCCGACTTCGTACGCGCAATCCCGTTTTCTCCCGTTCCCGTAGAATTTTCAGGATTTTTTCTGTCTTATGAACCTTCTCCTGACAATAACAAACTCAACAAAAAAAAAACGGGTCATGATAAATCAAATATGTTGTTATGATAAATCAAACCAGTACCTATTTAGTAATTAATAGGTATGCAAAACTACAGTAAAATTATAATCAAGGAACACAAAAAAAATAATAAGATTGTATAAACAGGTAGGGTTATGGATGTCATCATCATCACTAACAGCCTATAAATGCCCACTGCTGAACAAAGCCTCTTCTCACACGGAGAAAGTTAGAACATTAATCACCACGCTTGCTCAATGCGGATTGGCGATTTCAAACTTATAAATAGAAATTATAGACCCAGGTTTCCTCACGATGTTTTCCTTCACTGTTTGTCAGTGGTGTCTAAAAAATCTTAGAAAGTCAATATAACTCGGAAAAAGTCAGATTGGTACTTGTCGTTGGTAGGTTTCGACCCCGCACCCTCATGCATGAGGTGCAGGCGTCTTAAACCTCCGGGCTACCACGACATATGACTATATGTACTGCATCGCATTGACAGTAAATCACAATACATCGAACAACTAAATCGCCGAGTAGGGCGACTTAAAGTGGCTCGTCTATTCGAAGTCGTAAAGACGGAAACATTACGGTACTTATTTTTTTTAGTCGAATGTTAACATAACACAAACAATTTGAAAAACTTATTGTAAGCGTACTTATGAATGGGGCCGTCGGTAGAGGGCGCCCTAGACAGACATATAGTGACCAGATTGGCGATATATTAAAGAAGGGCCAAATTAAAAGTACCCTTAACCGACGAGCATGCATGAAAAGATTGATGACTGTTATTGAAGCGAAAGAGGTATGTAAGAATCGTAGTAATTGGCGTTCCTTAGTCTCTGCCTACCCCCATGGGAGACAGGCGTGAAGTTATGTATGTATGTATTGTAAGCGTAGGTAAAGGAAACCATGGTTGACTGTTAGAGAATGCCACCCGGCATTAAGTCCGCCATCGTATGCTTGTTATACAGAAGTGTTAATAAATAAAAAACATAAATAAAAAAAAAAATAGCAGCAATAGAGCAAACTCTAGTAACTCAACTTAGGAATCAATAAAAGACCCTATGGGGCAGTAAATAAGTACTAAAGCAGGTTATAACAATTTTATTTTGAACTCTTTTTTTTATTTTGAACCTTATGAACGTCCTGACATACTTAGGATTGTAGGGTGTACGAATAATAGCAAGGGAACTTGGGGAGGGGTAGTTTTTATGAAAGAGGGATATGTGTGGAATGCGTACACATTACTTACTTATGAGAAGTGTGCATGTGTGTGTGAGTATACAGGATGGCACTGACAGTTAAATTGTTCATTTTTGAAATAATTTGTTTGCTATGTTTTTATAATAACTATCGTGAGACCATACTAAATTAAGTAAAATCGTGGGGTTACTCACGTGTATATACTGAGAAAAGCTCTACTAGTTTCGCTCTACTAGGTCGCCGCGACCGCGCACGCTGCTCACGAGGAAGAACCCCTCTGTGGTTCGAAACTAGTAGAGCTTTTCTCAGTATATTCACGTGACTAACCCGCGATTTTAATTAATAATTAGTTTTTTGGTTATACAAAAAGGCATTGTTATGATGTTTAAAAATATATGAAAAAATAATTTATGATTTTTTTTTCAAATATCTAGTTACCTTTAAGGTCAAATGCAGCCTAAAATACAAAGAAAGTACTATAGAAAGTCCATGTAACGTAATTTAAAAAAACATAATTTTAAAACAAAGACTGCCTGGTTGGCCGAGTGGTCGCGAGTGCGACTGCCGGGCAAGGGGTCTCGGGTTCGATTCCCGGGTCGGGCAAAGTATTATAGGGTTTTTAAAAAAAAAATTCTCAGTAGTAGCACGGAGTCTGGAAATGTGCCCGGTATATGGCAATAGGCTCACCCCCTATTACATGGGACTCATAACATACATAGTGAAAAGTGGGTGTTACTTCTGTGTGCACTGCCTACCCCTTCGAGGATAAAAGGCGTGATGTTATGTTCATAATTTAAAAACACTCTGTATTTAATCATGCATGTGTGTGTCAGTGTGTGAACGTAATAATTACACGTGTGTTACTAATGGCTCAGTTTGTGTGTGGTCCCCTTTTAGTATAAGAATACAGGTTCAATACTGTATCAAATTACTATTTTACTAACCAGAATCAAAATTATGTGCAGACTGATATTTAACGGAGCCATGTGACAATATTTTGCTTGAATGATTTGTTTTATGGCATAATGGTATGATGGTAAGCAATCGGCGTCGCCCATGGACACCTGGAACACCAGAGGCGTTACAAGTGTGTTACCGGCCTTTTGAGAATTAGGAATTTGAGGATTGTTGGGGATTCAGGGATTAGGGAATTGGGGGGTAGAGGATGAGGGATTAATTGGGCCTTATGTGACCTTACTCACACGACGAACCTCAACGCAAGCGTTGTTTCACGTCAGTTTTCTGTGAGGCCGTGATATCACTCTCACTCGGACCTTACAGACACCCAAGTTATATCCTTCAGGAAACACACACTTTGGCAAAGAATTTACCGTTGCCCCACACTAGGGTATTCTCGGGTGTCGTGGGTGCATTTACATTTATTGAAACAACAATATGTGGAGCACACAAAGATTTGCTCCGTGTGGGAATCGAACCCGCTACAAGTTGCGCGGCAGCTGGTTGCCACGTAACGTGTATCGGGTGTCGTAGAAATTGCCGGTCCTTCGGGGCCCCCTGAGGATGTTGGCCCTGGGTACGGGCCCCGACTGCACTCATGGTAAAGGCAGCACTGCTTGCAGATTCCTTAATTTAGAAGAGGTCAATGAAAACAGGTATTAGGCTATAACATCACATCTTCACGCCTTTTATATCCCCAAATAGGTAGGCAGAGGTGCACATTACGGCACTAATGCCACTGTACAATGTAACACCCACATTTCACTATTTATGTTATAAGTTCCATGTAATAGGGGGTGAGTATTAGGCTATCAGTTACCTTAATATCAATACTATTTAAAAATAAACGGATGAGTCACCTGAAATTATAAATCAACGTAGTAGCTTCAAAATCAGTAGATACCTAATTATGGTCGATTTCGCGGTCGATTGGCTTGAAGCATAACTGATTGTTTAACATTAAATCGTCATGCAAATCGTGAGAATCATGCTACTGGTATTGGAAATAAGATAGATAATGATAATGACGTCACTTTTTTTCTATGTAAAACTGCTCGAACTATGAAAATCTAAGTACACACTTCTATCTATTTGTTGTATTATCATAAAACTATGCCTTTTCTATTGTTTTTTATTTAAAAAAAAACGTTCCGGTCAGTATTATGTACCTATCTAGAATCCAAATGCAATCAATTGACGGATTCGAATTGTGAAATTTCGTACTCTTGAGTTCCAACACTAGCGCCCATTGCATTCGTATCGCGTGTATGATGGTAATGAACTAAATGGTATTGAGTTTAGCGTTTGGCTTTATATTCCGTACTCTAAATACTATTTTAACAGCTACAATAGAGGTCGTATAGTTTTGACGTTGAATAATTATTGACATTTATTGAATTGAAATTGCATTAATATTGAGAATGGTTTCAAGAGTAGGTAAGCACCCAGATCAGAAACTAATTTAAAATACCAATATACATTTTAAAGAATGTTGCCTTATAATTAAAAAGATAATATTATTTATACAAATCTCCATTAATAGGTTGGAGGATAGATTGATTATAGGCCCTTTCTATAGTACAAGATAACCACTTACTATATCTTCGGGAAATAGGAAATAACTAAAATTCTTCAAAAAAGGAGATTGCATTCACATTTCCTCTACTAAAGCGGAAACGACAGAAAGAAAAACCAGTAACGATGAAGAGATGCCGCGGTAAAAACAAACAGTACCATGATCAGTATTACACAATATTACAAAGAAACTCGATCACAAAGAATAATCTTAAAGCAATAACCTCAATATGTTCAAACGCACCTTTGAACATCATTCAACAGATCATATTAAATCGGTAAATAAACAATACTGAGAGCAGTTTTCTTCCTTTAAGCTGGGGGCTTACGATTTTATGTTTTTGTGCACATTATAGTAGTTATCTATGTACTGTTAGAAGCATAGACAAAAAAAAGAAACGTCATCGTGTATCAGGAAAATGTAATCTGTGGTCCGTAAAATTAAAAAGTCAAGATGGCGGGAACTCGGAAGTTATTGAGACCGCGTATTTGCCTGGTGTTGAGGGAATTTTAATCTATTTGAAAGTCAATTTAGCTATTTATGTGTTGTTGGTGTTGTTTTTCATTCCAATTAATAGTTATGGTTTAGCTAGTCCCGATTTTGTAATTTGATTTCGATGTTAACTAAATAAGGTGCATTGTAAATTGTAATGGTGGTTCTCATTCTTAATTTTTCCTGCCTTCTGAGTTTCTAAAATCCAATAAGTTTCTAATATCAAAGAGTTAGGTGAACTCTATGACATAAGGTATGACAATTTTTAAGTTTACTCATAGTCCTTTTAAAATTTGTTTTTATGTATAATAACATAACTTCGTCATTTTAGTCGTTGAAAAACAGAAAAAATGGTTAGATTAATCTGATTCTTCGAAATTAAGAATATAAAAGAAACCCTCGAAATTCAGTCAGTAATAAAGTAAAAAATTAACTTTGTCATCATTAACTACATTGACTACTTAAAATGATTCCTAACAAACTTTAAAAACTATTTAGGCACCCACACTACTTTCAATAATAAATAAATCTATCACTAATGATCCAACTTTTGAATCATTGATCAATTTTCTCAATACAACTTAAATACCAAATTAATAGCACACCGATTCATTAAGATGTATTAAAAAGCATATCGGAAACTCCGTAGGCGTTGAAAATATTAAATTGATATTCAATCTATTCAAATAGTATTTTCCCTAAATACATTGACACCTACACGAATACAAGAATCTAGTTTATACAACTGCTGACCCACTTTTGTACAAACCTCTCCAGCAGTACCATACTCGTATGTTTTAGGAAAACAGTTCTTACTAAAGATTGGATTATTTTATGGCATTTTTTTTTTTTTTTTAAGGGGGGAAAATCATCGAATGACTTCTCCCGCCTGGGTGAGGCGGGAGGGAGTGTCAGACTCTTACTGACTAAAAACCACCCCGTTCCTTCTCCTGCACGTCGAGCCGGAGCCCCGGTTACCCGTTAGGTTCTCCGCGACTCCGAATCGGCATCGGCCGTATTGGGCCCCATCTGTGGTGGTCTGATGGCTCTTTGAGGCGCGCGCGGAACGCGACGCGCCGTACGCTCGGGTCTGTTTCTGGTCGGACGGGGAGCCACCCATGCTCGCCGTCCGCAGGCCCGCGCTTACGGTGGCCGGAGATCGTCTCGCGATCCCCGACGCCCGGTGTGTCCTTCGCGATGGCTGGGTTGCGAGGAGGCAGCGCTTCGCTGCCTCACGCGTCCCACCTCCTCCTTATCTAGCATCACTGCTTCGCAAAAGGAGGAGACGGCATCCCAGTCCCCCTCGCTCCGCATCATGGCCTGCACTAGGCCCGGACGCGAGAGGTCGCCATCGCCGATCACTTCCCTGAGGACACGGCGGTGCTCAGCCCACGCAGGGCATTCTCCCACCGTGTCCTCAGGGCGGTCCTCGCAGTGATGACACCCGGGCGTTTCCTCCCGCCCCATCAGACACAGGTACCTCCCGAAACTTCCATGTCCGGTGAAGACCTGCGTCAGGCGGTAGGTGAGGACGCCGTAGCGTCTCTCAAGCCACTCCTCAAAGAGGGGACTTACCGCTGCAATGGCAGCGAGCCCAGCCCTCGGTTGCGACAGTCGTTGCTGCCATTCCGCCATGAGATCGCGCCGGAGCTCATCCCGCCACGCACCTATTTGGCGCGGCAGCGGGGTTTCGCCCCGGCGACGTGCCTCCGCGCGCATGCTGTACACGCGCGCGAGCACCTTCGCCTCCAGATCCCACGGCGGTAATCCGGCAAGGAGGTTCGCCGACTCCCCAGAGATCGTGCGGTATCCGCGGATCTCTGGGGAGTCTGAAATTTTATGGCATAGGGCTGCAAACGAGCAGACGCATAACCGTCGGCCATGTTCTTATTCTCAGTCAGGATAACCTGATGGCAAGCAATCGACGCCGTCCATAGACGGTAAAACATCATACGAGTTACAAGTGCTTTGTCGGCCTTTTTAGTGTTAGGCATTTGAGGATTTTAAAGATTAGGAAAGAGGATAGAATTAGGCCTCCGATAACCTCACTGATAGCGCACCGCAAGCGTGATATTACGCTAGTTTTTTGTAAGGTCGTGGTATCGCTCTGTTCGTCCTGTTCCAGCCGAAGCATAGCACTCCCATACTAAACTTTTTCTTTACATTATTAGAGATCGCAGATCGTCGACCGCAAATGTCAGATAATGTTTCACGGTTTGTTTCATACGATATCTTTGTCATTCGAATCTGGTAGCAATTCTTAATTAATAAATATTTAATTGAGAAAATGTGTGGTATGTCACTTGTATTCAATATTGTCAGGACAAAGTATGTAATGAGAAAAATATCTGGACGTTAACAAAAAATGCTATCCTCTAGTTTATAAAAGAGGTTAGATGTCTTAATCGGAGCGAAGGAACATTATATAAAAAAAATACAAAAGGAAAAAATGCACGTATCGTACAAAAATTCACAATGACTCTTTTACAGGAGCTAATAAAAGTGAACAATAGCACAAATCTTTTGTTAAAACACGTCTGCGGTTGGTAACGAATGTTAAAACAATGGTTGCCTTGATAGGGTCGCTCAGGTTACATGACCTCTAAGAACTTCTGTACCAGGTCCTTTAGAACCGAGTTATTTCGCAGGTTTTTTGTTTGTTTTTGTTTTATTGCGTGTTGTAAACGGACGAATAAAAATGGAACCTCTGTATGAAGGTTTTGATTCTTGTACTGTTATTTATTGTAGGGAATTTAGGAGTGCCATTATTATTTTTATTGTTAGACAAATAAGGTCTCGTTTTGGGTAACATAACCAACAAATATCAAAGTAAAAATTTCCAATTTCTTCATCATACTATTTCGTCTATTTCAGATCCCTCTGCGCTGAACTGAACACATGTCGTCTGGACGCGACCTGCATCGCTAGGTGCTTTGTCAACAACACTGCTGGGTTCTCAGTGTATACCTCCTACTGCACTGGGTACCCTCGTACCATGGAGCGACTGGCTGCTTTAGCCTCGGAGCCCCACAGCGCCCGAGAGTTCCGGGAGCGACAAATAGCTTTGGGACATCTATTGCCGCTCGCGTCTTACTTATTAAAACCTGTTCAGAGGATTTTAAAGTATCATTTGCTACTGCAGGTTAGTATCGATAATTTAGGAATACATTTCATTTCATTAGCGGTGTCTTCAAGAGTAGTTTAATGGCATTCTAATACCTAACCTTAAAGGTGAGCTATCATAGGCGATTACAGCTAAGTATATATACATATATATACCTACATACATATTGCCATAGTCTCCTGTAGAAGGATCTTGCCACACGCGAAGTAATATCAAAATGGGTTAATAAAGGATTTAAATGCTAACTATAATTTTTATTACCTACTATTTTCATTCTCGGAACCATATTAGAAGATAATAATATTTATGTATATGACACGTATTCGCCATTAAAATCTTGAGTAAATACTTATTTGAGCAATATAAGTAGATTCCACAAAGAGATAAAACGATAGATCAATTTAACATAGTAACTGCGATTTTGAACCGTAAATATATAGAATATTAGATACTAAATGAATTCTCACCTATTTTGTGGTTAAGAAAAGGCAAATTGATCACTTTATTACTTATTTGGAATCTAATTTATTGTTATTTAGTAATGTTTAACTCGTAATTGCAATTTACCTTCTTGGTTTAATGGCACAATCACTATCCTTGAATTTAAGCTACGTGCAAGCAAGTTTCTTAAACAACTTAAATACTATTCGACGTTTATACCAAGTCGAATAGTCTTATTTCTTAATCAATAAGAGCGTTTTTAAGTTAACATCAAATGTTGCCTAGTATCTACTAGACATCTGCACAATTAGTTGTTTTGTAGACATAAAAGATGAAGTAATATGTTTGGTCTTATAATTTGCTTTTGTCTTCTTCAAACTGTTGCCAATCAGTGGTAAATACCAGAAAATTAGAAATATAATGATTAATGTTATGCTAATACATGTTCAAAATTAGGGCTCGTGTATTGTAACTTACTCTTTATAAAAGTTTTTATATTGTACATGTTTTTATATGGGGTTCCTCAAGGCTCTATTTTGGAACCTGCATAATGTTTTATTTATTTCAATTTCAGAATGTTGTAAAGCAATGCGCATCTCGGGAGACAGAGTACGCTCTGCTGAAGATGACTGGTATCGCACAGCACATCGACGATATGAAGCGACGACACGAACATGCTGTCAGAGTACAGGTGAGAGAACTACATATCTTTATACCTCTATATATAATTCTTCTGTGAGTGTGTATGTCACTGAACTTCTCTCAAACGACTGGACCGATTTTGATGAAATTTTTTGTGTGTGTTCAAGGGGATCTGGGAATGGTTTAGATTCACAAATCAGCCCGGCAGATGGCGCTGCAGTCGATGTTTAGGTTATTTATCCTAAACAGCTGAACTAATTTGAATGAATTTTTGTTTATACATTCAAGTGGATATGCAGGACAATGTCTGTTGGGTCCGCTAGTTTTTTATAAAATACCACGGTCAAATCCGTTTACTATTTAAATGTTTTTTTAACCGCGGCCCCACGCTATGATTTTCTTCAGTATCGTGGCTGCGTTTACAAACATACAAGTCGACATACACGTGACACCCAGACCCTACAAACAACAAATTGTGGATCACACAAAGAGTTGCTCCGTGCGGGAATCGAACCCGGGACACGTTGCGCGGCAGCCGATTGTCCAACCACCGCACCAGCCAGTCAAATTGTATATCTCATTTTCTATTTTTCAGGAGATCCAATCGCTGCTATACGGATGGAATGGGCCTGATCTGACAACATACGGAGAGTTGTGTGCCGAAGGGACATTTAGGTATGTTGTGTTTTATTAATATCATTAATTAATGAGGATATATTCTAAATAAATGTTATATGACCGTAGGACAAAATATGCTGCAGATATCTAAATGAAATTGAGGTTCTGTGTTCTGGATGATCTAACTGAAATTATCAAGAAGACAGAAGCTACTTCTGATATACTATAAGCTTTCATTTCTGGTCCTCATTATGTAATATTTAAAAACGTAGAGATCGAGCAGTTTTGTCTCTAAATCCGGAGTACAGAATAACTATCATACAATTTAAATTTTGATATCCACAGAGTATTCGGCGCGAAGGCGATGCGTCACGCCTTCCTCTTCGACAAGATGCTGCTGGTCACCAAGAACAGGGAGGATGGCATCCTGGCCTACAAGTCGCATATCATGGTGAGTGAACAATAGATAAATATAGTTCAAAAGATGATTTTTACGGTTAGGTCGGTAAACGAGCAGAATCGAATCGCTTGATGGTAAGCAATCTTTATCGCCCATGAACACCCGCAGCTCCAGAGTAGTTATAAGTGCGTTATGACCCCTCGGAGATTAATGATTTTAGTATTTGAGATTTGGGATGGGAGATAGGAGCAGGTTGGATTGGGTCCCCGGTCACCTCACTCGCACAACATACCTCCGAGGTAAGCTTTGTTTCACGCCGGTTTTATGTGAGGCTGTGGTATCACTCCGGTCGAGTCGGCACATTCGAACCGAAGCATGGCTCTTCTATTCTACGCTATATCAATGAAAATGTTCCAGTGCAACAACATGATGCTGGTGGAGTCGATTGCGGGCGCTCCGCTGTCGTTCCACGTAATCCCGTGGGACGCGCCGCGCGCGCAGCTCACGCTGCAAGCGCGCTCGCCGCGCCACAAACGGGAGTGGACGTTGCTACTCAAAAGGGTACGTAATAATACTTTATTATTTAGATTACTATCTAATCTGGTGGGCTATACGACAAAATGACGTTTTCCAGTCGTATACATTGTAAATAAAAAAAAAATATAGAACGAAAAAGCCTTTGCAGTTACTTACACCAGGGCTGTCCAAACAAAGGCCCGCGGGCCGCGACATATTTTAATCTCAACATCTTCATCCTATGTGTAACAACAATAATACAATTCAGTGTATGATTTGTGTGCAAGTTTAGTCTGTGAGTAAAGAATACAATGTTAATCTTCATTATACAACTAAAAATATTTTTCTAGCCCTCCAGCTTTTGTAAGAAATTTAATTAGCCCGCGAGGGTATATAGTCAAAGTCAAAGTCAAAGCATTTATTTCAATTAAACCATAGTTTGGTACTTTTGAAACGTCAACAAATACAAAATAAATAATAGTCTGTCAGTCAGTCCGTCAGTAAAGCTAGGTGAAGCTAGGTGCTCATTCCAAAACGTAGATTCGAATGGAGAAGAACGAGCAAGAAACTCCATTCGTTACTCTTTTAAAAAAGTATGTTCTACAATGTCTCTGATACATATTTCAATACTGTACGCATATGTAAGAACAATGCAAAGACACGCTTGACGCATTATACTAATAACTTACTAAAATAATAAAAAAAAAAAATAAAAAATTCTTAAGTCTAACATGGTGCTCACATACGCATACTGACAATCCATACAAATAGTGCTTCTATACAAGAAAAAGGAAACTCTTTGTTTCAATAAAGAAAGAAATGCTCGATGCCATAAGGAAACTAGATTGTCTACATTAGAATTAAAGTATTAAATTATGTATTATATTACCTACTATTGGAATTTAACTACTGACTACATTTGAGTATTGTCCAGTGGAGCCGAACCAACATGCTGCCAAGCAATCTTATCTTCAAGATAATCTGTCAGTGTGTAGTAAGCTTGATTACATAATTCGCGCTTAATATATATTTTAAATTTACTTTCATTGAGATCTAGTATGCTATTTGGTATTTTATTATAGCATTTAATACCTAACCCCATAAAGGATTTCTGTACTTTGGACAGTCTGAATTGCGGTATAGCTAACTTATTTTTGCCTCTAGTATTAAAATTGTGTCTATCGCTTCTTTTTTCAAACAATTCCCTATTTTTCCTTACATACATTATATTTTCATATATATTCATATAATTATATATTCATATAATTTGGACAGCCCTGACTTACACGTCTAAACCATAACCTGAAAGCACGTATCGATATGTACCAGCTGGAAGATAACGTTACATCACGCCTTTTATCCCCGAAGGGGTAGGTAGAGGTGCACATTGCCTACGGCACTTAATGCCACTGTCCAATGTAACACCAACTATTTACATTATTTTCACTATTTATGTTATGAGTCCCATGTAATAGGGTGTGAGCCTATTGCCATATATCGGGCACATTTCCAGACTCCGTGCTACTATTGAGATTTTTAAAAAACTCAGTAATACTTTGCCCGACCCGGGAATCGAACCAGACCGAGACCGAGACCCCTTGCCCAGCAATCGCACTTGCGACCTCTCGGCCAATGAGGCAGTCACCAGCTGGAAGATAAAATCAATAATTAAACCTCGTCTATCTTCACTGCCGATTCAATATTAACTTCTTATGAATTCCAGGTGATCCTCGAGAACTACAACGCGGTGATCCCATCTCACGCAAGACAATTAGTCATGGAACTCGGACAGAATAAAACGGACGGTAAGCATTTGTAAAATAAATCATTTATTGATCCCTACGAATTTAATTACTTACATTAAAAGTAATAATTACTATATATGTTTATCTTTATTATTACAGATGACATGCTAGCAGAGAAATCCCACAATTTAATCACACAAGCATCCATGAGGAAGCAGCTTTCAGCTCCAGAATATCTCGAAAAACGAAAACTGGAGAGAGAGCGACGAAAATCATTTGAAAACGGCACTCGAGGAAGATTGAAAAAAGGCAACAGGAAATACACTATACCCAGCTCCCGAGTAGAAAGCCAGGAATGTGATTGTACTCAATTTTCTGCAGAAAAAGGCACTGACTATACTTGCGAAAACTGCTACATTGATCTTTGTTCCGATTGTGAAAACGAACTCACTAAAAGCAAAAGAGAAGACAAATGCAGTTGTAGACACGAGGACAACGAACTTGGTGATAAATGTCCTGAATGTGACAGATCCCTGCATTACATAGACTCCGGTAGCGCAGAACACTTAGAAAGAAAACAAGCTGCCTGCAAATGTTCAGACTTCAAATCATCACAAGAGAGTTTTAGCAAAGAATTTAGCAGTTCTCTAAACAAAACACGAGGGTACCATTCATCCGATAATATTATAGGATACACAGACAACAATAAAAGCAAAGAAGATCTCAGTGATACTAACAATTCTTTAACTAATGTCAGACAAATACCGAAAACTTGTTTAAAGTGTGCGAAAATTAAAGAGAATATTGTGACCGATTCTACAAGTACAATTCACTCAAGACGATCAAGATGTATTGATACTGAGAAGTCCAAAACTGATACTCTACGATCGAAGTCTAAAGATGATCCTCAAAGATCAAAACTATCCAAGATAGGAACTTGGAGACGAAAATCTGAACCAGGTCTACAGCAAAACATGATCGGTATTGTAACTAAAAAATCTCAGGACAGTGACAACGAAAGGGAAATAAGGGGTAATGAAAAGATAGAATTCGAATGTAAGAATTGTGGCTCAAACAGAATCACAAAGAAAACTAGAGCAAGCGACGGAACTATCATCTCTGATCCAGAATTAGATGGCAGAAAACGAGTCGGTCCAGTCAAACCAACCGTAGAAATTAGAATGTACAACACGAAAAACATACCAAAGAAGATTTCTAAAATAAAGAAGAATCGAGCTAAAGGATTGCGTTTGGGATCTGATACAACAGCAAAGTTCTACGCTGATTTTTCGACTGACGTGTCTACTGAAAATATTTTGCATATATCAGAGTCAAATGATAGTTTAAACATAGATAAACCTAAAGACACACCGAACCTCGTACCTGAAACCATAAGCAAAGACGCAGATATTGACGAAGAAACGTATAAGAAGTTGATAGAAAAGACAGATTCATTTAAAAAGAATGAGTTGGAGAAAGTAAAGTACTTAAATAAGCAAAAAGTGATAAATGAAGGTTCAGAAGCTGAAGATAAAGTTGAAGTTGATAAAAAAGAAGTATTAGAAAGTTGCGAAGAAGTAGAGCAACCTTTAGAACAAATCATTTCTCAGCTACTGATGCAAAATAGGGAGTTCCAAAAGTTAATAAAAAAGCAACAATTAAGGAATACTGCCCAGAGACGAAATCAGAGACTAATGAAGTCTCATTCTAATCCCGAACAAGTTGTTTTAGCGAAAAACTTAGAAACAAACAAATTGAAACCTAAATTCGGACGGCAGACTTCCGAGAACTTGGATGGAGACAAGCATGAGGAAGAAGAAGAAGATTGCACAACAACAAGTTCTAGAACGGAACTGACAGAAGAAATAGATGACGATCATATTTATGAAACGCTAAGAGTGGACAACAGAGTTGACGAGAGTTTACACTCCTTGAACAATAAAAGTAAAGTGATACAGCATAACCCTGTAAGACCTAAAAGAGTTCTCACACCGCCAAAAAACGATGAGCTCACTGAAATATCTCGCCATATTGGTCCAGATTCCGATTACGTGTACTTATCGTTTGATAAATTGAACAAAATACAAAACCCAGAAGGAATATATGATGTTCCTGTAAGATCTCCAGAAAAAGTCGATAGGAACTCTGATTACTATGTCACTATGGAAAGCAAAGGACCTATCATGGCCGAAAATCTGTATGACTCTTTAATAGAAGTATGTAGGCGAAAAAAAGAAGTACCTAACGACTTACCAGGAGATTATCTTCCAATGAGTCCTGATCAGCAAAGCCCCAATGCCCCCGAAATATGGCTGAGTAGACAAAAAGAACATTTCAATGTCTCCAGAGACCGAAAATCTGGTTCATTACCACGGAGCTTTCAAGTAGTTACAGGTACAACTACTCAAGAAGAGAATAATTTAGTGACATTCAAATGTAAACCTAATAGTAATAGCAAAACTTATTTAAATAGAGATGGCAAGGTTATGAGTACTGACAGACCATTCACTATAGCGTCTGATCAAAGCGAGATTAATTATGACGATATGAATGATGGTGACATGCTGAAATTTAATCAATCCAAGACTAGCGAGACAGATTTCGTACAAAATATAAGTCAATCAACATTGGAACTGGAGGAAGAAATTGATAGATGTTATAAGAGCAAGTTTGAAGACATAAATCTGGATAAGAATAAAAATGAAAATCTTTTAACTGTTTCTCAACCGAATTTGAACATATCCACCACATCATCTTGTGAAGTTTTACCTTTAGAGCAAATTGAGGACACGAAGTCTAATGACATTGAAGTAATACACCCAGAACATAAGATTTACAAACCAAATTCGAACATGCTTTCTCTCAAAAATGTGCTAAGTCGATTTAAAAGTAGAACTCCCAATAAGAACAACGACGATTCAGAAATTAATGCTAATGATCAAAGCAGTCCCGATAGCACGAAGTCAGACATTAAAAGCCCAACAAGTGAAAAACGACCCAATTTAAATCCTAGGAGTTATTCCAAGAATCTACTACAAAGATTTAGAAGTATAATAGGCGATGAACATACGGATGATAATCAGAATAAAGCAGAAACTATCAACAAAGTTCTGCATACAGAAGATATACAAAATAACTTAGTAAAGAGTGACATTAAAGTAGTAATCACATCTACTGACGCTAGCCCCACCACATCAACTATTGTATACGCACTTAACAACGATATACTCAGTAAAAGTGTTTGTGAGAACAGTACAATGTCTGAAAGTCAGAATGAAAGGAGTAATCTCGAAGCTTTATCTTTAAGTTGCGATAACATCACTCAGAAACCAGAAATTCATCGTCCAAGTTATGAAAAAAGTGTCAGCATGGTATCTAGCGTTTCCAGTTCGATTGGTTCACCCACGAAATCAAATAATAGTTCCTATCAAAGCCTGAACAAGCTGCCTATATACATGCAAGGCAGCAAACATCTTGGAGCTAGAATAGCTCAGTCCGACTATGTAGACCCAACGACTCTAGTTAGCGACAAATCTCCACTTAAAAAGGTTAATGTACTTATAAATAAAAACGCTGTAAGACCTGATAGTTTATTTTCTAACTCTTCCTTCGTTACCTCGTCTAGTGAGGGTACATATCAAGAACCGAATAAAGTAAACGCGAATCAAAATACTGAAGCTAAAGAAGAAAGTCAATCTTCAGTACAAACATCTGATGAGAGTTATTATGAAAAATCGTTTGAGAAGATTGAACAAGTGACTGATGAAGACGTGTTTAGAGATTCTGCAGTGTACTCTGATCAAGAAGATGTTGAAGAGACAAAAACTGAAGCAGTAGGTAAAAATAAAGTGATAAACAAGACTGTTACGAAAGTAGAGAGCATCAAAAGAAATAATTCGTTCAAATCTCAGAAGACAACCATAACTACAACTGTTAGTGAAAAGTTCAACACACATTCTCGTGTAGTTGTGTCAACCAATAAAACAGCGAATATTGAACGTGTTAACAGCAAAATAGAGAAGGTTGTAAAGCCTAAAGTAGCCCCACCAGTCCCTGTGAAACCTAAAATTACGCAAATGCCGTCGACATCGAATATACAAAACAAAAATGTCCCTAAAACTATTTCTAAGAGTGCTGAACAATCCTCATCTTCGGAATCTATTAACATGAAAACTATTAAAAGAAATGTTAACTACAAACCAGCTGTAATTAGATCAGAATCGACGCCTCTTAAGGAAAAGTCCAAATTAAACGAAGATAAAATGACAAAAAGTGATATCACGTCAAAAGTTGAAGATAAGGCAACGAAAGATGAATTACCTCTAGATACCGTTGATGATAAACTTAAGCCACAAGGGAGCATACAATTGAAAAGATTGAGTTTCGAAAGAGCCAGTCTTGATTCGGCGACCAGAAAAATGAAATCAAGTACTGACGTAAAGAAATCACTACTGGAACAGCCTAAAACATCAAAATCTGTACTCGAAAGACGAATGGAGATCGAACAAATGGCGAAATCGCAGATAAAAGCGAATCAAACGAAAAAACCAACGCAGGCAACCAAACCAAAGTCAATAACGACGAAAGTAGCGAATTTCGAGAGAAGTGTCAGTGACGTAGGTGTGAAAGAGAAAGCAATACCCACTCCCAGTACTGATAAAAACATTCCTAGTAGAAGTAACGTTGATATTAAACCCGAAATTTTAGATGACGTAAAAGGCAGTTGGGTAAAACAGGTTGTTAATAAATTTCAATGAGCTTACTTCATAAGTGATATTTTGCATTTAAACTTCGAATAAAACCAACCAATCAGTGTTAAAGTAGACATTACGCTAGTATCTGATTGGTCAGAGAGCTGTCATTTGGACATTTCAAACGAAAAAAAAAAATTTGAAACTTTGTGAACTGTAGTGTATTTGCGTTATTTCATGAATTGTATCTCATTTTTATTATAAATTAATTAATCTTTGTAATATTGTTCTATCCATAGCCATATAAAAATTGGCAATAATCTATTGAATATTCCGTCTGTATTTTCTACTCCCAATTTTTGAAATCCATAAACTTAATTCTAGCGATAAGTTTAGGAACCCAGATTGAATAATGCGACGTCGAATTTTGTTTAAATATCATTAATTAATGAAAAATGAATTGATCGATTAAAAATTCATATCATTTTTTACAATTTACTCCAAGAACAGACGTCGCGTTATATTATTATACAATCTTAAGATTTATATTTAGTAAGAATAATGCTAATCATTATATTGTAAATAATATCTTGTCAAATCTCCTTGAGCTTTGATATCTCGTGCCATAGATAATGAATTATATTTTGGCAAAGACATCACTACGCACAGTTTTCATCTGTACATAATCTGTGGGAATGCTTATTTTGCTATAATTATTGTATTTATTCAAAAAGTGCCATTGCGATATTAGAAAAGTATTTTAATTGAAGGGAAAATTATTATTTTCGTGCAATCAAATAACGGAACTACTTAAAAGTATTTATTTTTGTTTAGTAGACATTAAGTTTTGTTGTGTAGCTACTAACACCAAAAAGTAGAGAAGATTGTTTTAGTATTATTTTTTTTTACTAATAAATAAAATTATTCGAAATATTATACTCTTTGTTGTTTATTTTCTGGTCTCCAATTACCAACAACCATCCAACCCATTACCCAAAAAATTTAGGTTACTATTAATATAAACAGGACTGAATCACAAAATGTAATACCAATTATTAGCGTTACAATTATGAACAATTGTGGTCCAGGGACCGATTTCCAGCCCGGACAAAAAGTCATAATAAAGCACACCTATCGACCACGGCTCCAGCGCGGCTCCAACCCAGCGATTAACTTGTCTTTTAAATGTAAACTTTAAATCGTATGTCGCATGACATATTTCAATATAAAAAAGTTGTAAGCGCGTACATACCAGCGCGCCGACGACACGGTGCGCTTTTTTTTTTTGCCGCGGAGAACCTACTGGGTTACCGAGGCTCTGGCTTGAAGTACTGGAGTAGGAACAGGGTGGTTTTTAGTCAGTAAGAGTCTGACACTCCCTCCCTCTGGGTGAGGCACCCAGGCGGAAGAAGCCATTCGATGATTTTCCCCCCCTTTAAAAAAAAGAGTTAATCGTTTAAGGATTTGAGATGGGATTGGGCGGCTTGTTATCTCCTTACTCGGCGACACCTAAAAACAGTGTTGTAACTTGTAAGTGACGCCCGAGAGACCGGTAGCAGTGTATTTGACTGAACCGCCTTCGTTGCAATTTAGGAAACATTAAGTAACCTACCAACGGCAAGTACCATTGTCACTTTTTCCGATTTACATGTACTTTCTAAGATTATTTAGTCATCGCTGACAAACGGTGAAGGAGAATATCGTGAAGAAACCTGCACTTATAATTTGTAATCATAAGTTTTAAATCGCCAACCCGCATTGAGCAAGCGAGGTGATTGATGCTCAAACGTGTGACAGATGCTTCTCCGTGTGAGAAGAGGCTTTGCTCAGCAGTGGACATTTATAGGCTGTTGATGATCAAATACTTAGCGGTAGGTCCTAAAATCGTAGGTATATCTTAGTCTTATACTCTTATACAAACATATACTTATATACTATGTATTATTTATTTATTTATTTATTTATCTATTTATGCACAACACACAGACAGTACACAGGAGAACACATATATAAATATTTTGGAGGTACATAGGTACTACATATTCCCGAAGGAATCTCTTCCTGCAGTCCTTCGACAGGAAAAACGGTAAAAACAGAGACACTGTGCGTAACATGACATGAAATGTATTAAATAAATAGATCACAATAAAATACATAAACCTATACATACATATGATAGATACACATCAAATAATACACATATTAGAGTATATTACAAATAAACATATACTATGTATTATGCCTATTTATAAAGCTAGAGTTTGTTGGAACGCGCTCATCTCAAGAACTACCGGTCCGATTTGAGTTTTTTCATGGAATAGGAGGCAAACCAGCAGTCGGATCACCTGATAGTAAGCGATCAGCTCCGTCCCTGGACACCCACAACACCAGAGGAGTCACAGGTGCTATGTCGCCCTTTAAAAGGAATAATGGGTACTTGCCAACTAGTCAAATTCAATACGTTATTCGAACTGTCAAAAACGACAGTTTTCTATGAATTTTGTACGAGATTGTGTATTGTGACGTCACGATTTTTTAGCGTCAAACGACATATACTGTATATTTGTTAAAAATTTGCTGGAAAAATACTAAAATTAGGTAAGTTGTCATAAAATCAATTGATGAAAGTGTTGATTAATTTTTTTAAATATTTTATTGTACTGAACAGTCGAAATAATTTATTTTTAAGTAATTCTTTTTCTGTTGGATAGTCCAACAAGGAAGGCTATAGGACGCCGAGCAGAGTGAGTGAAACCGCGGTGAATTAGCCATTAATAAAAAACAAACAATTGCTATCGGGTAAATAGGGTAAGTAGGTCTGTAAAGTAAAAAAACAACAACATAAAAAGGCACACAACTGGAATAGTTTGTAGAAAATCTTCAAAGGCTTGTAAGGAAGCGTTTGGTTCACAGTATAACGAGGTGGGTCACGCGAGGTACGGCTGGAGTACGGCACCGACTTACACCGGCAGCCGGAGATACGATCAGGGAAATAGAGCCTTATTTTCATGTTTATTTGTCTTTACCAACAAAACTATGTAACTAAAATTGTTATAAATAATACATAACATAACATCACGCCTTTTTATCCCCGAAGGGGTAGGCAGAGGTGCACATTTCGGCACTTAATGCCGCTGTACAATGTAACACCCACTTTTCACTATTTATGTTATAAGTCCCATGTAATAGGGGGTGAGCCTATTGCCATATACCGGGCACATTTCCAAACTCCGTGCTACTACTGAGATTTTTTTAAAACCCAGAAATACTTTGCCCGACCCGGGAATCGAACCCGAGAGTCCTTGCCCGGCAGTCGCACTTGCGACCACTCGGCCAACGAGGCAGTCATGTTATAAATAATAATAAACAAATAATGTTTATTTGGTGTAAAAAGCCAGATTACAAAATAAATGTTATTAAGTCCCTAAAGAAAGTCTAAGTTTCTAAAAAACCTGAACTAGGTAAAACTAAAAATTTTTAGTTTTACCTAGTTTAATGGCTAAATTAAATTAATTTAGTATCTAAGTATAACAGGTGCGCGCGTACCATTTCATAAACCAACGTAAGCAAAAATAAGTAAGCCAAGTATAATAAAATTATTTGCTTACTTCAAGTAATATTAAATTCCTCGTACTAATACAGTACGAGAAATTTACTTAAACCCGATTGAAAGTAACTTATTGTGTTTCTTGTTCAATCTTCTCCATATAAATGTACAGTTGGAAGGAGCCAATAGCTTAATTGGAAGGCTGATCGACAGATTTCAATTTTTTTGTCGACATTCAGAAGTGCCTACCTGGAGGAACTGCCTCTTGAACCCAATTCCGATCGATCGACATTGGTATTGTGAAATATCGTACTCTTGATTTGCGACACTAGCGCCCATTGCATCCGTATTGCGTGGATATTGAATGAACTAAATGATATTGAGTTTGGCTTTATATTCCGCACTCTGAATGCTATTTTGACAGCTACGATAGCTTGCATAGTTTTGACATTGAATAATTATTGAGATTGTATTGGATTGAAATTGCACTCGGTCTAATTGAAATAAATGATTTTGACTTTGACTTTGACTTTGACCGCCTTTACGGTGGAGCGGACCGTTTTAACGCAATTGAGTACTTTACTTATTTACAGGTCCAGGTCTTATATTATTATTCAGGATTTTATTTATGCCTTTATTTTCAGTAAATATTTAAATATTTTCAATAGTAGCATGATCTCGAGTTCGATTCCCCGGTCAGGTATACAGGTATATATGAGTTTCTTTTCGATTTTTGATCTTTGGTGCATAAGGTAATAAAGGTAAAGGGGCACTCTTCTATCACGCGAGACTCGTGATAAAAAATTCAAAACTTGAGACCAGCTAAACATAGGCCACCATATTCAAACCTCTATATTTCCAGCTACCTTACACACAGGTGGAAGCCTATGATGCCATATTTTAATCTTATGCCAGAACCTTTACTGTTAGAATACTGAATATCGTAGACAGTAGGTAAGTAGGTATTTTGGACGATTTTGGAAGCAGATACTACTATTAGCCCTTTAAATCAGTGTAGGTAAGCTATGTAAGGTCGCAGAGAACCTAACGGGTACCCGGGGCTCCGGCTCGACGTGCAGGAGAAGGAACGGGGTGGTTTTTAGTCATTAAGAGTCTGACACTCCCTCCCGCCTCACCCAGGCGGGAGCAGTCATTCGATGATTTTCCCCCCTTAAAAAAAGCTATGTAAGGTCAAAATCCAATAATGGCGGTAGGTGTATCAGTGACGAAACAGTGAAAATAACCTACACCAAAAGTACATACTTAACTTCACGCCTGTCTCACATGGAGGTAGGCAGAGACTAAGGAACTCCAATTGCTACGATTCCTACATACCTCTTTCGCTTCATCAACATTCATCAATCTTTTCATGCATGCTCGTCGGTTAAGGGTACTTTTATTTGGGCCCTTCTTTAATATATCTCCAATCTGGTCAGTATATGTCCGTCTAGTGCGCCCTCTACCGACGGCTACATTCATATTCGCTCTGTATACTTCTTTCATTACTCTACTTTCATCCATCACTTCTGCGTGTCCAAAGTTCTAAACTAACTACATCAAGTCAGGGCCGATTAATAATCATTATTAAAAAATGCATTAACAGAATACAAAAAGCTTTATACCATGGTTCAATTCAACCTCAAATAGTTACCTAACTAAAAGGAATAGATCGCACGCGAACAAAAACAAACCCTAACCTAAAAACATCGTCAACAATGAAAACTTACTTGAAAATTCTATCACCTAATATTAAAAAGATATTAAATGAAAACGCAACAGTAATTTGCATAATAAACAAGAAAACTACGTGAATCTAATTATGCGGATGACTCAGGCGACGTAAAATGCCATGATTTGTGGCGAAGCTGCCATCTTTGTTGCGTGATCGACGATGTATTTTCCCTCCAAAAAGTTATTAGCTCGTCTTCGATGCACGCTAGACACTGCCTGTCGCGTAGTCTAAGAGGCAGATTTGTACAATAGGGATAATGACAGGGTATGAAAATTAAAAATGTAAATAGTCCGTCAGTTAGGTAATGAAAAAATATTAGACACGTATTTTTTTATTTTGTTGTACTTATAATAAAATGATACTTATAGTCCATCTGTTTAGGTAATTAACTAAAGGTAAACAAACAAAACCACGTGACACAGAGATACTTAACCTTCTATTACTTCAAATATTTCTCGTGTTTTAATTTAAACTAAATTCACTTTAAAATCGATCATTTATCACACACACACATACAAGCACAAATGCCTAAATCGTACAAGAGCCTAGCCTATGGGTCTATTTCATTACCATGTTTAAATAGAAACTATTCTGAATCTGATGTACGGATTTCTTTCTTGTACGGATAGGTATATGTCTTTGAACCAAGTTTCTTCAATATATTTGAACACATTAATTACAAACGATGAATAACCTAAACTTAAATAACTTAATAACAAAAACAAAACAAAGAAACAAGATAAATTCAACAAAATAGGAACGCGAGCGCAAACGACGAGAGAGATGTCAATGGCGCCTGTTAACCGACTAAACGTAATACACGCTACTTTCATTGTCGCGCTACATCTTAATTGTACTCTTTAATTTGACAACATTATCTAATGCTTCGTTAATAAAGAAAGGTTTTGGATACCTGGGATTTTAGGCTCTTTATGGTGTCTATTGTAATGAATTATTATATTATTTAATAAATGTTATTAAATTATTATGTTCAAGCAGATATATATAGTATTTATTAAGAAATAAGTGAAAAAGAACAGAAACATAACATTTAATAGAGAAAACTGTCGTAAAAATAGAAACAATTTTATTTTCTTATGAAGTATTTTGAATCATGGAAATGTCAACTATAAAGAACTCTTTTTATGGTTTGTTTACAAATAGTTAACTACCTAAACAGACGGAGTATAGATATAACGATTCAAAGTTGAGGAGTAGGGGCTAAAACGTCATTTCTACGTATAAAATGTACATAGAAGTGACGTCACGCGACATTTCAAATCAATATATCTTCGAAAGCATTGGTTTCCGTCAAAAACAAAAAATACGTGAGTAATGTTTTAAAATAATGTACCTGACGGATTTTAAAATAAAAATTTTTGTATGGTTAGGTACTAAAAGCGACTAGACTAGTTTGACAAGTTGAGATATTAAAAAATAAAATTAAGTTAGATTTGGTAGTTAGGTATGTAGGTGATTATGGCGATGGTGAGTAAGTGTGGGAGAGCCATGCATCAGCACGAATGGGCAGGCTCGACCGGAGTGATACCACGGCCTTACAGAAAACCGACGTGAAGCAACGCTTGCGTTGTGTTTCGTCGTATGAGTGAGGTTACCGGAGGCCCAATTACCCCTTCCCCAATCTCCCCAATCCCTGAATCCCCATCGATTCTCAAATCCATAATCCAAAAAGCCGTTAACGCACTTGTAACGCCGCTGGTGTTCCAGGTGTCCATGGGCAACGCCGATTGCTCGTTTACCGGCTTATGGCATAAAAAAATGGCACTTTTTCCAGGAACGTTCTTGCCATGCTAATTGTTATTTGTATTAGCAGTTGGTGCTCCTTAATATTAATAAAGAAATTAATTGTTGTAATTATTAAAAGGAGTATTTATCAGAACAGGCAATTAACTATATTAGCTAAATTTTTATATTAAACTGTCAAACACCAAGCGGTCACCGGTGACCGCAACCTATTGTTCTATAATTGTGTCTACAAAACCGGTATTCGACGAGTTAAACTGGTTATCAGCAGCTTTGAAAGCTTAACCCGTCGTGTGTCTAAACGTGGATCCACGCGAGGTACAATGTATTTAATATTGTGTCTCATATCGGTGCATTCAAGCGTTAATAATTAAGTGCCTGCTCATGTTGAGCAACAGTTTGAGCCGTTTGAGTTTGTAATGTCTAAAAGAAACAGGTAATCTTTTAATAAGGTCTACACTACCGTTTAGTATTTTGTTAATCGAACCGATGACTGTATAATTTTGCGCGCTACCTCCTGGACTATTCATCCTGAAGAAAAACTTTTCCATCGATTTGAAACGGACATAGTCATTATTCCCGCGCGTGCAAGCGGGACAAAACACAGGAAGGAGCAAAAAGTTCTTATTTCGAAATCTCATTCCTTTTTCGTCAAGCCTATTGGAGGCAGCTCGCGCCCGCGATGCCTTCCATATTCAAAAATTTGAATTTATAGGTTCCTTATCGTGTCGGTTTACCAGTACCTATTGCAAAATATCAATTTTAATACTTTCCCGTTGGCATAAATTTTGCATTGTTTTGAATATAAATTGCGATAGATTCGGATAGTTGGCGTGTTAGTGATAGTATGGGTTCGACAAGTTACGTCACAAAGCCGAAGTCTACAGGCTACCGAGTGAAGAGTGGTTCCAGTGTGGGTTCTGACAAAGAGATGAGCGCCAAGTTGAAGCGCACTAAAATTCGGCAAGTATAATCGACCTGTTAAAAAGCTTTTATGTGAGTAGTAGTGCTGCACGTTAGCTATGGAAGATACGAATAAAGGATTCGAGAGGAAATTTTAATCGCTGGTATGCATTTTGATTATTAATTGATAACAGAATATTTTCTATTGCGAAATAAACAACTAAATTATGAAACTTTAATCAAAATCTTGATGAATTTTCGTATAATAATTGAAAGTAGAGTTTTTATTACAATCTTTTTTAGAATTACAATTGCGTAAAGTTGGTGAAAATGAAATTTTCTGTCTGTGTGTAGCTTTATGCATCACAGTACTTTTTTTAATAGCCTTTTTAACTTCTTTATATTTTTGAAAATCTTTCAATTGTAATCATTAAAAATTTTAAAATTTTAAACTAATTAAACCCCGACTTCACAACGCAACGGAGGGTAACTAAAGTATTTTTCATTATATGGTAGGCACCTTTGAGAAAATGTACTGAAATTATATTTTTTAATCTCTTAATATTTTAAAATTTAAAATATAACTTTTACCAATTGTTAAATTTCAATAGCCGAAGAGATGGGCAGAGGTGTTTTAGAGGTCACCTAGTTTCACCATTTATGAGTCAGGAGTCAAGCGCACCCTCTAAACCACGCAAAATTGAGCCTCTAAACCAGTGGATAGGCTGTCGATGTCGAAAAACCACCGTAGGTGGTGAACTTAGGGTCTTATACTCAGTAGTCTAACCTTTGAAATAAATTGCCAATGAAAATCGCATGTCACTGAAAAAACTAATTAAGTCAGGCCCGATTTAATCTCGTCTATCTAATCACAGGTGATAAATCGATTGCATGTACCTTGCACTCGTCGCGAAGCAATTGTTTACCACAACAACCGTCACCATGGCAACCGCTTTGTATAATCGATATCTGGTGAAATAATCCCGCACTCGAGTCCCCGGCGCAATGCGCAACACTAGTTCCAAATTCAACATTTGATTTTTATTTATTTTTTTTGTTTCGAATATTTTTAAAGTTTTAAAATGTTTTATTGCTGTGTTTGTTAAGTTTTTAATTATGTATTATACGAATTATTTGAATAGGCGGCCAAGTAAGATGAATGAGTATGGGTTGAAGAGGATACCTGATTACACCGAATTGGCTTACAAAGAAGCGGTGTCGAAACTACGGTACTTCTTGTCTGGGAATTACGCGCCAAGTGTGAGTAGCTATCTTTTTTTACGTAATATTTTAGATTATGTTTTTAAATTACATATAAAATATTATAATTGATATAAATACAGCATGAAATCAAGTTTAAGTTACATACTTGAATGATTATTATTATCTGGAATCGAAATTGGATCACATAGATAAAATTTAGTGTATCGATTTCAATTTAAGTATTTTTGTACACCATTGATTTGAAGTACCAGTCAGCTTTGGAGTTTACTTGTATTTTTAGGTTTGTAGAACGTTGTGATAGTATTACATTTTTTATATATTTTTTAAAACGTTGGGATTTTCTCTTTTAGTCGAGTGTGCGTTTACAAACATACAATTTCACATACACATGATACCCAGACCAGAAACAACAATTTGTGGATCACACAAAGAGTTGCTCCGTGCGGGAATCGATCCCGCTACACGTTCCGCGGCAGTCGGTTGCCAACCACCGCGCCAATCGCGCAATCAATGTTTGGAACAGTTTGAAAACATAATTATTTTACATTTGGCAATAGCTACTTATTATTTTCTCACGTGAAGATACTGATTGTACTATACTGAGTAGACTGAGCGACATCCGAAGAACCCCTCTGTGGTTCGAAACTAGTAGAGCTTTTCTCAGTATATTCACGTGAGTAACTCGCGATTTTTAGTTAATTTAGTATGTCTTATGATAGTTATTACACAAAAAACGACGGGTTGCACTCCCGGAGTGCCGGCAGAAGTGAAAACTTAAGTATTAACGTTGTACGTTTTGGATATTTTGGAATGGTTATGGGATAATTTTGCACGAATTGCTTTAATTATCAGAATATAAGTACTATCTTTTATGTGGTAGAATACAATATTTATTTATTGCGCTATCGTACACAAACATGAAAATTTATATTACATTAAAAACTTTATCCCTCATAAAAATCAACTTCCATCCATAATTTCGACGATTTTATTACCAGAACCAACATCGCCAATCTCTGAAACTGGTTCGGTTTATGATAGCTAAAGTAAAAAAAGAAACAGTTTTGATTCGAACCAATTAACTATATGTCTAATAACGGCCGCATCAATAGCAGTTTTGTATTTCGTTGTGTTAAGATAGCGATCATTTCATATAGTTAAACTAAATTCAATATTTACAAATTCAATTAAACACATACACACACGAACATTCGCGCAAGCGCCCTGCATACATTTTCGCCGTGCCGTAGAAAGAGAGGGGATACTCCCTGTCCTACGCCACGCCAGCTGTCTACTCTACTCTCCATCCGTCTTACGAATATTCGATCAGGTCACGTGTCCTGACGCGAGTTTTGTAGTAGCAGTAGAACATTTTTTACCCATTACAAAAAAAGTGTACAACGCCACTAAAGAAGTAAGTAGGGAAAACATTATAAGTGTGGGAGAGCCATGCTTCGACACGAATGGGCCGGCTCGACCGGAGTGATAAGGTCTCACAGAAAACTGACGTGAAACAACGCTTGCGTTGTGTTTCGTCGTGTGAGTGAGGTTACCGAAGGCCCAATTAGTCCACATCTCCCGAATCCCCGAATTCTCCACAATCCTCAAATTCCCAATTCCCAAAAGGCCGGTAACGCACTTGTAACGCCTTGGTGTTTCGAGTGTCCATGGACGGCGCCGATTGCTTACTATCAGGTAATCCGTCGGCTGGTTTACCGGCTTATAGCATAAAAAAAATGTCACTTTGCTAAAATGAATAAACAGAAGTATGTGAGCATCTTTTTTCCGCCGAGCGGCTTCTGCTTAGTGTGGAAAGGTACGGATTTGATTCCCGCTAAGAAAAAACCATTTCTATGGTCACCAAATTGTTATTCCATTACAATCTAATTAATGTATGTGCCATTAAAAATCCTAGTAGGTATGTTGCAAATAAAAAGAAAATGCATAACAAAATGAGCACAGATAAACAAAAAACTATCTTAACTTAAGCAACTCAAAGTTTCAAATCTAATAACTCAGGTACGTAGTTACGGCGGTTCAGCATCAGTGAAGAACTTGGACGAGTCGGATGGCGACTTGGACAAGAAGTACACAAGCTCCTACACCCTCGCGGAGTACAAGCCGCGGCCGCGCCTAACTACCAAATATGCCACTCTGTATGCCGATAGCCTGAACAACTACACGCCGCCACACGTTAATACGACCTGTAAGTACTTAAATACTTAATTAAGTATATTGAAGTTTATAGTAGATATTCTTTTTTTTGTTTCCTTTCCTTTCCTTTTAGTTGTGGTTATTTATATTTTAAAATATTAACTAGCGACCCGCTTCGGCTTCAAACGGGTTCAATATTCATGTATTTTACATATAAACCTTCCTTACCAATAACTCTATCTATTAAAAAAACCGCATCAAAATCCGTTGCGTTGTTTTATAGATCTAAGCATGCATAGTGACAGACAGGGAGGATAGCGACTTTGTTTTATACTATGTAGTGATTCTTTTCGTCCCATAAAAGCCTAAATTCGAAGCCTCCTTCAACAGCCGTGCCTCCAGCTACTGCGACCGCTGGTGACGTCACAGGCGGGACCAACCCTGACGTTATCAATTTCATACAGAAGCAGGAGGAGTATATAGAACAGCTCGAGAGAGAGAGCCAGTACTGCAGGGTAAGTGGGGTCTGATGAGGAGCATTCTACTGGTCAATTTCAAGCCATAATAGGGTAGTTTCCAGGGTATCAAAATTAAAAATCTACTTAGTCCGTCAGTTAGATAATGAAAAAATATTAGATACGTATTTTTTTATTTTCTCGTATTAAGTTGCAATATTTAGATAAAATGGCGCTAAGTTTAGGAGTGGGAGGTCGTTACGTCATAACGTGCTACAAAATGTGACACGCTGTGACGTCACACAATATTTCAAAAGAGAAAAGAAAAAATACGTGACTAATGTTTTAAATTAATCTATCAGACGGAAATTAAAATAAAATTTAGGAAACTAGCCTATTGCGGTTAGAAAATGAAACAAAAGATTTTTACCTTATTTGTGTAACACACTGTGTCTCAGTGTCGTTATTTCTTTTCCTGCCACAGGCCCACAGGAAGAAATTCCAGTAAGAATATGTGGGACCTATGTATTCTGTTTTAATAGTTGTCCTTTGTGTTGTATGTGTGTATACAAGTTTTGTTTTGAAACGGTGGCATTTCTCGGGGGTAGGTATGTCACAGAAGTCATAAAGGTTCAATGTAAGAGAAATCTTCGGGCCAATAGTTAAAAATACGGCTATAATAAATCGTTTAAGTTCAACAGTATTTTAGAATAAGCGACAGCAATGTTTCTTATTGGAGTTTTATGGAATTAGGAATAATATCAATTACGTGTTTGAGTTTGTGTGTGTTAAGCCGCGTTATAAAAGTAGTCACAAGACGGCGGCGTGTATTTCGCACTTACGGATTTCCGTAATTTACAGAAAATTACAGCTACAATTTTTTTTTATTGATTCGGACTCAGAATCGATAGCCGAGTTACCTCCTAGAAAATGACGCGGCTTTAAAACAACACCTTGAATAAATGAATAAATAAATATTTTGTACAGACAAACTCGATTTAGTTTTCATCTTTACAATGACAATAGAAACTGTTATTTCTTAACTCGTTAAACGCTATGGGGGTAACTGGTGAACGGTGACTGATATTAGCGGATGGATAGGATTAACCTACAACAGTTTTCTATTGTCGGTTAAAGATTTAAAGAGATCGATGGTTGTTCAATTACTTTAACTTTACCTCGTAATCATAATACCTCTAGAGACTGATTGTTGAGTGCAGGGCAGGTTAGTGTGAGTTGAAAATAACATAACATCACACCTTTTATTCCCGAAGGGGTAAATAGAGGTGCACATTATGGCTTACGGCACTTAATGCCATTGTAGAGATACAATGTAACACCCACGTTTCACTATTTATGTTATGAGTCTCATGTAATAGGGGGTGAGTCTATTGCCTTAAAACGGGCGCAATTCCAGACTCCGTGCTACTGCTGAGATTAAAAAAAAACCCAGTAGTACTTTGCCCGACCCGGGAATCGAATCCGAGACCCCTTGCCCGGCAGTCGCAGTTGTGACCCCTCGGCCAACGAGGCAGTTCAAGTCCAGTGAGTTGAATTTAGTCATATTTTTCATTTAGGATGAACTGAACAACCTGCTAGGCAAGGTCAAGGAGGTGATTTCAGAGAACGAGCATCTACACGAGGCTCAGAAGAACAAGCTGATCTCTCGCATGTTTCATTCTTATAATGGATCCGAGAGTGACGACCTGGATGAGTTGGGCGACAGCACTGGACTGGACAGCGATAATAAGGTAAGACTTAATGAAGGTAAAGGAAACTTCAACAGAAGTCTCTCTGAAAGATTAACTCATTGATGAAGTGATCCATTCTTATAATGAATCACAAGAACTTGGACAAGCTAAAGGATAACAGTGCATTGCATACATATATATGATAATAAAAGACCAAAGACACTTCACTACTAGACTTTATATCTCTTCTACGGGGTAATCGTGGAAACACCTTTCCTTGTTTTTTGAGGAGAGAATCATCCAATAACTTCTACCGCCTTGGGTTAGGCGAGAGGTAGTGTCAGACTCTTACTGAATAAAAACCACCCCGTTCCTACTCCTGCTCTTTGAGCCGGAGCCCCGGTAATCCGTTAGACCTTTCGCGGATCCGTATCGGGCGTCAATCCTACTGATCTGTGGTGGTCCGATGACTCTTTGAGGTGCGCGCGGAACGTGACACACCATACGCACGAGTCTGGTTCTGTTCGGGCGGCGAGCTACCCTAGCTACCCTTGTTCGCCGTCTCTGAGAAATCGTATTTTCAAATGGTATATCAGAGAGCGCTGCTCGGTCTATCTCAAACGTGTAATGCTTTAGATGGTTTTACGACACTTGCAGATAGTTTGGAGCGGTCACAAATTATTCAAAGATAAAAGTGTCGGTCTGTCGGTCCATCCCTCAGTGTATCTATTTGCTTGTCTCAAAGTGCAGATTTCTGGTGAAGAACATCAGCAGAATAGATTTTAAAAAGCGTATAATTTTATTGTCCATAGACGACTCCGCTGAAAGCTCGGAAGTCTGCAAAGGCACGTTCCACCAGACTGGAAGGACCCAACATTGTGTTCGAGTCGCGCATCGCCGAGCTGGAAGCTCAACTTACACAAGCTAAAATCGATCTAAAGAAGGTTCAGGTAAGGTGTTCCTTCAAGGAGAGGGAGATAAATAAAAAAGAAAGGGAAAACGATGACGGGGTTATTTTTAGTTGGTTTTAAATACCTAGGCAATAACCGGGACTGTATTACTAAATTTAAAGTTAATTTTTGATTTAAAAGAACCAAAGCTTCAGGTATTTAACTTAATGGACTTCTGGAATTTGAACAGAGTAGTACATTAAAATTTGTCCTGTATTTATTTTGATAGGAAGAGAATAATGAGAACAAGCGCAAGTTGGCCTCTGGGCTGGTTGACTCAACCTGCCTCGACGGTTTCAAGCGCCAAATTGACAATCTACAGAGGTAAGCATCTTACTTATACTTAGGTATAAAGAGTCCTACTTATACTTAGGAATAGATAGTCCGCTACTAGACTATGAGCCTCCTCTACAAGAGAGGGTTTTGCCATAATCTCCAGGCTTGGTAGGTAGACTACAGATCGCAGCTTAAAGATACAGATTTAAAACAGAGCGAGGTGTCAGTCAAATGTAAGGGACTACTTTTAGTCAGCTCTGACGTATCGCCATGGGAAGACAAGCCGAGAGGAGAGGATACAAGAGGAGATATGTTTGAATAAATCAATCCAATTTCGTTATATCCACATCTCTTCTCCGCTTAGCTCCGCTTCGCTCTCTTTGGAAATTAATTGAGCAGAGAGGAGAGAAGATGCCTCATTTTTCTATAGAATTTTGTAAAGCGACCGTGTAAGCAGCGCAATAGAGCAGAGGTGTGTCTAGTCAAAGGCGGCGTACTCGCTCGCGCAATGCCTTCTTCCTGCACCTTGCTAATTCTAAAGTGTCCTTCATTTATCAAAGCTCACATCTCCTTTCCGCTACACTTCTCCTCTCTGCTTTGATGAAAATGCCAGCTTCGTAGCACATCTCTTCTCCTCTCCTATCTCCGCGCTTTGGTGTAAACCGGGCTTAAGGGTGACAAATTATTTTACTCTGCCGTCTCAACAAGGCCAACTACTATTTATGTTTATTTCTTTTAAATTGATTTTTTACTACTAATTTGCATTATAATTGAAAACACAAAATTTATAATTTATTGCTGACTGAAAAAAAAATCCAATAATTGCTTCTAATTTGAACAGGGACAAGTCTTCACTGGAGTCTCAGATATCGAAGCTACAGTTAAGCTTGGAGCAACGAGACGATGATGGGCGGTACAAACGAGGGTCGGATGCAGTGGAACACCAGCTCAGGGAGGAACGGAACAACTTGGAGGCTGAGTTGAGGCGGCTTAAGGTGCGTATTTTTATATAGGGCATACCATTACCTGCATTTATTGCATTACCATTTTATATGAATGAGATACTTATGAAGGGGAAAATGATTTACTGATTGAATGGATGGATGGATGAATGGATAAATGACTGAATGAATGAATGAATGAATGAATGAGTGAATATTTGTACGAATGACTGACCTTATTAATACATATTCATCATCATCAACAGCTTATAAATGCCCACTGCTGAGCAAAGCCTCTTCTCACACGGAGAAGGTTAGAGCGTTAATCAACACGCTTGCTCAATGCGGGTTGGCGATTTCAAACTTATAATTAGAAATTATAAGTCCAGGTTTCCTCACGATGTTTTTCCTTCACCGATTGTCAGTGGTGTCTAAATAATCTTAGAAAGTACATATAACTCGGAAAAATTCACATTGGTACTTGCCGTTGGTAGGTCTCGAACTCGCACCCTCATGCATGAGAAGTGGGCGTCTTAAACCTCCGGGCCACCACGACAGGCACAGGCATTCAATACATTTATTTTCTATTATCATTATTTTGGAGTATCCTAACACAGGCAAATATGCTTGAGGAGCCTCCTATCATTTATCATCTGTTCTCTTAGGATGACCTAGCTAAGGAGCGCAGTAAGGTCCGCGAGCTAGCCGGGGAGGGCGCGCGGCGAGCTATACAGGAGCGCAGCGCCGCCGAGCACCGATACAACGCACACTTCGACGAGCTGCAACACGACCTCGCGGCGCAATATGACAATGTCGCCAAGTTACAGGTACAGAACAACTTTTACATTAACAGAGATTGCATCATTTATTCATTTATTCATACATTCATTCTTCCATTCAATCATTCATTCATTCTCTCATTCATTTATTCATTCGTCCTATCATTCAGTCAATCATTAAAATATTCATTTGTTTATTTATACGTTTATTGACAAAAAAACAATGAGATGTCTCCAGAGTTCTGTCTGCTCAAATATCAATGTTTTATACTTAAACACCAAGTAAGCAAATACATTTCACACTCCTTAAAACTGTTAAAATCTCTGAATTAAAATTAATGTTGCACATTCTAAACAGTTGGATTTGGAGCGCCAACGTCGTGAAGAGAACGAACTAAAACGAGAACTGTCAATGAAGAACGCTGCCATCGATGAACTTAAGATGGAGCTGAAGAACAAAATTTGTAAGTACTAGCTACTTCACTGGCCGAGTGGTCGCTAGTGCGACTAGGGCAAGGGGTCTTGGGTTCGATTCCCGGGCGGCAAAATATTACTGGGCTTTTTATAAATAAATCTCAGTAGTAGCACGGAGTCTGGAATTGTGCCCGGTATATGGCAATAGGCTCACCCTCACCTATCAGTGAAGTTGGGCGCTCGTTTCGAGTGGAGAAGTAAGCAATTACAAAGTTACTCTTTTAAAAATGTTTTTTTTTACAGTCTCATTAATACATTATCTGATCCTTTACCTAATGTATATGTTACGGCTAATACCCGAAGTGCGGCTACACCTAGTTTTAGTCGGTTAGAACTAGGTGTAGCCACTTACTCTTGGTTAAACCTAGTACGAACCGATTGTTTTCGAGTAAAACTAGGTCTAGCCTTCATCATGCCGGCTACAACAAGGTCCAGCCATTCCCTGTTGGATAAAACTAGGTCTATCCGACATCATTCCGGCTAGAACTCGGCTCCAGCCAGCCAATTAAGGCAAGCCGGAGAGTAAGGAACGGTAACTTCTCCCTTGAGCACTCGGGATGATGGTAGCCCGCGGGATCGCTAATGCCCGTCACCTCGCCTCAAGGTGCCCTGCGGCTTTGAATTTGAAGTCTATCGAGCGTCCTCGAAAACTATCGAGCGTCCTCGAAAACAATCGAGCGTCCTCGAAAACTATCGAGAGTCCTCGAAAACAATCGAGAGTCCTCGAAAACCATCGAGGGGCCTCGAAAACAATCGAGCGTCCTCGAAAACAATCGAGCGTCCTCGAAAACCATCGAGGGGCCTCGAAAACAATCGAGCGTCCTCGAAATCTATCGAGCGTCCTCGAAAACAATCGAGCGTCCTCGAAAACTATCGAGCGTCCTCGAAATCTATCGAGCATCCTCGAAAACAATCGAGCGTCCTCGAAATCTATCGAGCGTCCTCGAAAACAATCGAGCGTCCTCGAAAACTATCGAGCTTCCTCGAAAACAATCGAGCGTCCTCGAAAACAATCGTGCGTCCTCGAAATCTATCGAGCGTCCTCGATAACAATCGTGCGTCCTCGAAATCTATCGAGCGTCCTCGATAACAATCGAGCGTCCTCGATAACAATCGAGCGTCCTCGAAATCTATCAAGCGTCCTCGAAATCTATCAAGGGTCCTCGAAATCTATCGAGCGTCCTTGAAAACAATCGAGTGTCCTCGAAAACAATCGAGCGTCCTCGAAAACAATCGAGCGTCCTCGAAAACAATCGAGCGGCCTCGAAAACAATCGAGCGTCCTCGAAAACTATCGAGCTTCCTCGAAAACAATCGAGCTTCCTCGAAAACAATCGAGCGTCCTTGAAAATAATCGAGCGTCCTCGAAATCTATCAAGCGTCCTCGAAATCTATCAAGGGTCCTCGAAATCTATCGAGCGTCCTTGAAAACAATCGAGTGTCCTCGAAAACAATCGAGCGTCCTCGAAAACAGTCGAGCGTCCTCGAAAACTATCGAGCGCCCTCGAAAACAATCGAGCGTCCTCGAAAACAATCGAGCGTCCTCGAAAACTATCGAGCATCCTCGAAATCTATCGAGCGTCCTTGAAAACAATCGAGTGTCCTCGAAAACAATCGAGCGTCCTCGAAAACAGTCGAGCGTCCTCGAAAACTATCGAGCGTCCTCGAAAACAATCGAGCGTCCTCGAAAACAATCGAGCGTCCACGAAAACTATCGAGCGTCCTCGAAATCTATCGAGCATCCTCGAAAACAAACGAGCGTCTTTGAAAACAATCGAGCGTCCTCGAAAACTATGGAGCGTCCTCGAAAACAATCGAGCGTCCTCGAAATCTATCGAGCGTCCTCGAAAACAATCGAGTATCCTGGAAAACAAACGAGCGTCCTCGAATACAATCGAGCGTCCTCGAAATCTATCGAGCGTCCTCGATCAGCTTCGAGAGTTACTCGAAACCTATCAAGTATACTCTATCATTTTCGAGAGATTGCGGGAGACGCTTTGAGAGTAAGTCCGGACAATCTCAGTTGAATAAAACTTAGATGCGTGTCCCGCCAAGCCGCGTCACACTCATGACACAGCATCTGCAGCAGCGGCGCGGGGTGGGGGGCATAGCGAGACACGCGCCTCTGCAGGTTGTGAGTGTCAGGTGCTGCTGATCTACTGCAGGTCTACTAGCGAGTGTGACTCACAGTGACAGCGTCTGCAGCAGCAGCGCGTGTCTTAGTTTTATCTAACGGGGATTGGCTGTACAGTGTACATAGTTGTAGCTATGTACACTGTACAATCCAATCCAAACAACATCCAATAAAAAGAAATTTTTATTCTAATAAATCACATTATAATAATTAATTATTAGAACATTGCCTGGTACGGCGATCTTTTAATTCAGTGATGGTAAGCTCTATTTTTCATTACCTGAATAAATCGTAAGCCTTCTGACCATTTTGGCAGTTCACGTCAGTCATCCAAGTCATAAGCATTTTTTCGATGTCTTGATTGGAACGTTCAATTTACCTTGTGACTGGCTGTGTCGTGGTTTCCCATGCACAATCTTCAAACCTGGCCACATCTGCGTCAAACTTTCCACAACTCGATTCGTGAACTCTCTGCCATTGTCGAATTGACTATTGAGGGTGATCCAAAGATACAAAATATATCAAGTAATTTCTTTGATACTTCTTCCTCAGTCTTACTTTGTAACGGATGAAGTTGTACGAATTTCGTGAGATGGTTCCGATAAACTAGTATAAACTTGTAGTCACCATCTGGGTTTGTCCGCATGTCTATCAAATCTACTTGGCAACGGCTGTTTAGCTCGCTGGATAAAATGGGCTTTACAACAAGGCCTTTTCTGGTAGATTTTTGTTGCATTTGACATGGCTTACATAAACGAAGATACAAAAGAATCGCCTCCTGAGTATACATGATAACATATTTCCATACTTCTTTTTAGCTTCTGCGACCTGCAACTGCAACTGCTTCTAAATTCTGTTTCTTCCGCCGTGCCCAACACACAGATGTATTTCATGAAGAACATTAAACAAGTCTTCATTCTTGACAAAATATTTGATATTTTCGGAACTTTCCGTGCTCGACACAGGAGAAATCAACTGTTCAATGTCGCCAATACAACAAACATCGAAGCGCTTCAAGCGGCGATATTGTAACGTGCCAAAATATCCACGTTTCGTGGATATTTTGGCAGCTTTAACGTCTTCTATAAACTTGGAATACTGCACATCATTCATATAGCTTTGATTTTTCTAAAAAACTTGACTTCATAGTCTGTCTGGTCTTCATTCATAGCCATTCTGAATTCAAACGTTTGAGTGCGCAAAAACAAGAAAGTACCGCTGTTTTATACAACGGCACAACGCGTACTAAACTTAAAGCGCAAGGGCAAACGCGGGTGTACGGGAGGCGGAGCGGCAGGGGCGCGCGAGCGCGACGCGTCTCGCGTGGGCCAGGCGCCTGTTAATTGTTTTAACTATTTTGCTTCTAGTTTTATCCAACAGAGAATGGCTGGACCTAGTTGTAGCCGGCATGATGAAGGCTAGACCTAGTTTTACCCGAAAACAATCGGCTCGTACTAGGTTTAATCAAGAGTATGTGGCTACCCCTAGTTCTAACCGGCTAAAACTAGGTATAGCCACACAGAAGTGTGGATATCCGGAGGTCATCCGGTGATACCCGAAGGTATCAGCCGTAACATGTGAGAATGATGTAACGACAATAAAACGTCAAAATTTAATGGAACTCCGGAATAAGTTTTTGATGCGACATAATACCTTTCTTATTTGTTATTCCAGCATCTCTCCAAGCGGATCTGGCTCAGGCTCATGCAGAGAAGGCTTCTCTGGAAGAAGAGCTGGCTAGCGCACGCTTGGCGATTGAAAGACAGCAACGTCAGGCTAAACATGAGACCAATCGTCTCAACTCTGAAGTAAGACATGTTTTTTTACATAGGGAGGTATTAAATAAGCCTAAGTAGGATAGAGAGTGTCAGATCTTTCTAATAAAAAAAAGTAATTGATATTTATTTATAGTTCTCAAAGTCAAAGCATTTATTTCAATAGAAATCGAACCCTAGACTATTCGATGAGGTAATCAATATTATGCTCTTATCAATAACAAATCCAATAATTTTGTACTAGATCCAGTCTCTTCGTCAACGCCTGGACAGAGCTGATGCCGACTTGGTGCACTCACGTCGCGAGAACCTTCGTCTCTCTGAACAAATTTCTAATCTGGAAAAAGAGGTATTAAACTCATTATGAAACACTAGATTCTACAATCATGACACAGCACGTTTCTTTGAAAATTAACAACGTTAAACAAAACAAATTGACAGCTCTTGAAGAAGACTGGAATTTGAGTGTCTTGTCGCCACCGTGGTGCGTACGTGCGACAGGTCACGTAGTGTAGGCGACACACGATGACGTTGCTCACGTAACACTTGGACTGGACCCAACCGCAGCCAAGGACGCGTTCGTCGCCTCCTTACTTGAATTTCCCTTGAAAACTTTAATACAAAAATGTTACTCATTTGATTCATTATTTCGCAGCAAACAATGAAGAATTTGACCCCGATATCGCCGGAGAAGAACAAGAAGGAGAAGGAACTGTCCACGATGCTGGAGTCGATGGAAAACAAACACGGTACGTCACACAACACACTTTGTAGTTCCTCTCAGTGTTGGGTCCACTACTCTCAGTCTTTGGGAAATAGCCTCATCCAATGGGTAAACTATTGATGTTTTGAAAGATTCTTCACACTAAAATAATCTGGAACAATACCTTCAAAACATTCATACTTTACCCTTTCATCGTCTGCGCTTGCATGTACATCTATAGTGCTATGAAAGGGCTTGTATTCTTTCTTAACGTTCAATAGTTTATTCATCAGATTGTTTACAAAACCTCCCCATAGTAGTGTCTACAACTTAGAGTTAAAGCTAGAACATTTGGTTCCGCAGCTAAAACGGTGGCTGGGTTGGAGTCCATGATACAATCACAAAACAGTCTGATGGAGAAACTCACCGGCGAATGTCGTTTGCTCACAGACAAGCTCGACGACGCAAATCGTAGGCACAAGTACGAACTATTTACAATCTAATAGCATGAATATTATTGTCACTCTCCTTTGTAATCTCACTTGACATTGCTCGCTAAATTATCGTTGCCCATTTAAAACTATTGTCTTAACGTCGTGCTGTGTTTTTATTGGTGGCAGGCAGTGCGCAGTGTCGCGGCCGTTCAGACGAACCAATCAGAACACAGCGCGACCGTTCGAGCTCGCAAGACCGAGAGACTCGCCGTTCCAAGCGCCGCTCCGCAAAAGAGTCCGTTTCGTCGAATAACTACGCGCCAATAGTCGTTGGCCCGTTAACGACCAATCAGGATCTCACAAACATCAAAGGAGAGAAGATATACAACTTGCCGCTTATGATACAACAGCCCTTTTTACGGGAGAAAAAGGAGCCGATTAAAGTTGACATAAGCGTAAAGTTGGTACCAAAGCCTAGAAAGAAAGAAAAGAAAAGGAGAGGAGCACATGTTGAAGAAATTATAGTGCAGCAAGCTGACGATAATAGAGGCATAAAGAATAGCTTTAGCATGGAAGTCTCTGATGGCGATATACAAGTACTGAATGAGACTGTAGAGATTATTGAAGATAACGCTAAAGCTTCCGAGGAAGTAGATAACAAAGACAGTCATAGTGTAGAAGAAAATGCCCAAGTACAAGAACAGAACGACATAAATGCAGAGCAAATATTACCGACTGAAACGACAGATGATAATAATGTTGAAATGGCAGAAGTTGCACAAGATATAGCTAATATACCACAAGAAAGTACGGTAAACCAAGATGAGATAACAGAGAATGTAAACACAGAAAGTGAAATAGAGAAAGAGACAGATGCTGTACAAAAAAAAGATGAACAGAAAGACGAGGAAGCTGCCTAAAATGTTGTTGACGGGCATTTTCTGAACGACTGAGCTAACGAATTGATTGAGCAAGCAATGCGAATGATGTATATCGTGTAGTTTGAGCAGTACTTAGGTTAAGATAGAATAGAAACAACACTGGTAGCTTAGTAATTGTATGTACTAGTAGTTACCACGTTTAGAACTTATTTAAAACTTACAAAAGTAATGTGGATGAATTTCTGATCAGTGAAAAATGTGAGAAAAGGTTTTATTTTATTGAATTTTAAGTATTATACCATAATTATCATATTATGTCAAATTAAGTCCTGCCTAGTTGGCAATCCTTGTTGGAGAGTATTCGACTGAATCGATCAAGAGAACATTCTTAAAATAATTATTGTTGAATTTTAATTTGTTGTTATATTTTATAAATTCTTCATTTCTGTGATCAACTACCAGTGTTTAAATAATTATAATATTGACTTCATGTTGTAAACGTTAGTGCAATGTAGTGTGATATTTGTTAGCTTGTTGTAATATTGTTTTAATAGCTTTCTATTCATATATATCAATGTTTAACTCTCGGTGTTGTGAGACAGTACAAAAATCAATTAATTTTCAATGGGTAACGATAGTTTAAGTGTGTGCAATAAATAGTTGTTTAAAATCATCCTTATGATCATTTATTTAGATAGTTATATCTACTGTAGATTTGAAATCACTGTCATCGTTAGAAACTACTTTGAGGATCATTATTTAGTGTATAACTTTAAAATTTAGCATAGATTATCTCTTTATTAATTTCAATTATTTGCTCCTCATATTCACACACATATTTCCATTTCAGAGCAGAGAGAACACAATTGCTTTGCAGGAACGTTGAATTAATGAGAAAGCTTAGAAATTTATGGACTTCTCATAAAAAATATTGCACCACCATTACACCTCTGAGAAATTACACCCCACTCAGTGGATATCCACACAGTCGATCATCTTATGACTTAGACCGCACGTATTACACATCGACGCCTAACTATAGATCTAGATTTAGGAGGGCTGATAGTCTAAGTGAGTCCTCAAGGGATGACATAGGTGGTCTAACAAGAAACCTAAGTGATCTATCAATTGATAAGATTGATGATTCTGATGATGACCCTGTGAAGGCAAGTGATGATGATGGTAACATATTTGGGAGCAAAGATACGGAGGCATAACAGTTTTTTTCGTTTAATCAAATACTGTATAAATTAAAAAAATATTCCTTTTACAAAAATTGCTCTTATTTTAAAGGTAACTAAATTCCCTTGTATACGTCATACGTTACTAATTAATGAAACACTTGTATCGGAAAATATTGATCAAGAAATGAAAAAGAAAAAACGCTAGTGGCTTCGTTTCTTTGGTCCCAAGTTATGTGACTGATGTTGTCGTAGATAGAAGCAAGCATGTGCATGTTGACGTTGTAGTTTTAGTTTTGGAGCTTAGTGCAACTGTAGAAAATTAGTTAAATGATATTTCCAAAAATAAATCACATCTTTTTAAAGTATTATAACCTATTAGAGTATCTCCTATGTATTGTGTCAACTACTAAATTGGTTATTTAGCTAAATAATTGATTTTATTGAGATCGGGTTCGATTCCTGAATAATGACCACTAAACTAATATTTGAAACTTCGGCAATATAACATCATTTTTAATTGTCATAAAAATGTTCTAAAGCCCAAGATCTTCAGTTTTACCATCAGTCAGAACAAGAGAATTTCTTTTAGTAATAAAATAAAGTTTAAAATCCCTTGGTGAAGTATTATTATAGACTTTATGGTATTCGTGTTTACCTCGCATGGTGTTTGCTACGTGGCTCACTTTGTTTGTTTGTGTGTGTTCACGTGTGGCGTGCAGGCAAGAACTGGCCACTCTGCAGCGTCAAGTAAACGGCCTCTCACGTTCGATGCAGTCCCCACACAACACGCCTAGCAATTTTCAAGGTATGTATGGAATTAACGAAACAAAAAAGTGGTAACAAGATCTGTCAATTTTTACTGTGTTTTTCTGATACTCGGATAAGATATCTTTATTTTTAATGCCTTAAACTACATATTCATTAAATTCAACAACTGGTAAATATGGCGAGTTGTGGTCAATTCAGTTATGCTCTAAAAAAATATCTGATTAAGTGAATCGTTAATAAATCTTTGATATCAAATCTCATAGAGATGATAAACGTGTCAACATGAAATAAATCTTTATGAAATATTAACGATATATGACTTAACTTTCCTTACAGCACATCCCCCGCACCAGACCACAACCGACAGAAATGTACCACATCCCCCGTCCGACAGCGGACGAGACTATTCCGGAACTGAGTCCCCCGGACACACCACACACGGACCGGACGAACGAATCACAACAGTCGACCGAGACAATCCCTACCAAACTACAGGAATAGATAAAACTGCCTATCAACAAGAAGAACACCACGACCAACCAATAGAAGAAAATGTAGTAGACATTAAACCAAAGGAAACAGAATATCAAGAACCTGAACATTTTGAAGAGGAAGAAATGCCTAAAGTACAGACAGAAACGAAAGAACAAATAAAAGAAGAACCAGAGAAACCGATGGAAGTAGAACACACGGAAGCATATGAAACACAACAGTATGAGTATGATCAGAATTACGAACAAACACCGGCTACGGGCGATGCTGAATACGAGAATCAGTTTGAGAATTACGAACAACAACCATACGCTGACCAGCAATATGAAAACTATGAACAATATCCTCAAGAAGCAGTTGATCCTAATGCGCAGTATCATCAGGAATATGAAAATTACCCAACAGATGAGAACTACACAGATCAAAATTATGACACAACTCAGTATGCTGAGGGATTGACAGAAGCTGCACACGATGGAAGCAAAATAGTACAGGACCAAAGTTACGATGCTCAGTACGCCCAGGAATATCAAGCTGATCAGAATGCAAAGATACAAAATGAAAAAGTGCCTGAAAGTATAAAGTCACAAGAGAAACCATCTAGTCAAAGTTAGCAGTTTTATTAGATTTAAGTTAGTATTCATTCGTGCAATATTATGTTATTGGAAGGCTTGTTTTACGTTATGTATTCGTGCTAATTTAATTATTGTAGATAAAGCTTTCGATGTTAGTCATGTTATAGTTGATTAGATAATATTAAAAAACATGGAAAAAACTACAATTGAAATTATAGAACACCTGCAGATGTATGAAGGAAATTTTAAGGTGACTAGCAAGCTTGTGGGTATATTTGTAGAGAATTCAATTAATGTTGTCTTATACAGTTGCCTTATAAGTAAATATATTCTGGGCAACGATATGGATTATATTTTACATGATAAAACTTTACTTAAGTCCGGATTCTCATTAATTTATGTTCAAAATTATCTCCAAGTGACGTTCGTTGCTAAAAAATGTCCAAACAGTTACCAATCTACATAGAAAGAAGCAATTTTAACAAAATAATTAAATTATTTTTGCTCAATATAATTTTTATAGACCGAACGGTGTTTTATTCAAATAGTCTATCCTATTCTTAGATTTACTGTCAACCTTACCCGGCACCCCACTATCGTTTTATTATTTATTTCTCCTATATTATGTATATTGTATCAATTTCATGGTACTTTGAGCATGTCTGAATTGAATGTTATTATTACCTATCAGAATTAGGTAGCAAGGCGGGTCGGTCGTAGTCTATATCGAATTTTATAATGGTCCATTATGTAGAAATGAAATCAGGCATCAATAAACAAAATATTACACATGAGTACCTCTATATTAGATTGAAAGATTTGTATGTGTTGTGGTGTAAAATGTTGTCAAATTAAATCTCGACGAACTACGTGCTCGAGTTGATATCTACTTGATTTTCTACATAATCCTTACTACAATCCAAATAACAAACAGAATCATTTCTACTTTAAAATTCATTTAAATATCTAGCATAGAAAACAATTTATTATCAACACCTTTGTGCAAATATCAATTTTGAATTTTATCACAAAACATTAATTAATATTTTGTTCGAAATTTCTTACGGTGGCAACGTCGCGCTCAATCGGCTGCGCGCGAGCACGATGAAAAATATCAACACATGTATTTTATTTATAATAATTGGTAGTTTCAATCACATAATGGGGGTAAGTGAATATATTATTTTTAATAATCATCAGTTATTTTGACGCAACTTTTGACTCATGAAAAGGGACGAGACACCATTAATTTATAAGCACATTACTTTACCCCTAGCACCGTATTGAAATTTGAAAGACACAGTGCCTTTCTGTTACTGGTTCGTCTTAATGTGCAAATGTAATATATAACCATATTGTTACATTGATTCACGTAACCAACTTTTCATGCTAATCATAGTTACAATTTACAAAACCACCGATAAAGGACCAAAAACAAATAGAATTTATGTATGAACGTTAACGCTATGAATTAATAATATTGCTAAATGCTTCACAGACTCATGCGAAAAACAAAACGGAACTTACAGAAGAATATTTAGAACAAGAAGCTCAAAGAGATCTAGAGAAATTGTTAGCTAAAATAAATTCCCGTCGAAATAACTCAGATGTTAATGATGATCATGACGATGATAATAAAACTACACAAAGAGAAATTGACAAAGAAATTGATGAAAAAGTGCAACTTATGAAAACCCGCAGGATTCTTCCTGGTCACTCTGCAGCTAATACTGAGGACCAGGATCGCTTTTACAAAATAATGCATACATTAGCTTCATCTCGAGGCAATACGAAATTAAATTTGAAATATGATGATAAATCTCTTGGCGATTCATTTCGTAAAAGTTTTATGAATATTAAACCTGAGATACCTCCTGCACAAAGTTTATCTGATGGACGAGATGATCAAGAGGAAACTTTTTTAGAAGTTGATAACGTTGGAAATACATTCCAAAATCATGATCCTTTAAGAACTAGATCCTACCTACCTCTATCAGCAAATTTGGAAAAATTTAGTGAATTGTTGCACCGATTCAACAAAAATGGTCAGAAACATGTAAGAAATAAACCAGGAAAACAAGAATCCGGTACTGATGATATTCACATACCCTATTTACGTAGCAATCCTCTAATGAAAAAAATAGAAAAACAAATCTTGGATGCAATAAATGATGATTTTAATGAAAATAAACGCAAAAGAACTAAGGTTACAGTTCTGCGAACGGATGTAAGTGATGAAACTATGTATGCAGATATTAACGACCAAATTGATGAATTCGTAAATCATTTTAATGATGATAAAAACGACAGGAATAACCAGCGAACTGCCACTTATAGAGATTATCAAGTAAGTAGAAATTTCATTCATAACATGTTGATGATGAAAGGTTTTAGATCTGATCCTCGGGGACGTGGGACGTCAAATGATTGAGTTCAGTATTTGGACCTTGAAAAACCTGTGTAAAGTCCCTACTGGTTTTTTTTTATTTAGTTTTACTTTTGGTTGTACGAAGTTACAGTTCATTCGATCACAGGTGAGGGTCATGTGGGAGAATGAAAAATATAAAAGAATCAATATTTTTACCCGACTACAGCGACGTCAAACGGAGGATTATGATTTTTAGTTATAACATCGGCACAGTTGTTTTGTCACATTAAATAGCTTTTCATGTCTTGCTAAAACGAAGTGGGTGCCATGTTTATTGAAAACAATCTGAAAGAGGTCAAGATATTATACTTGTTATATTTCTGTCAGTACTTTATATGAAAGTAAATTATAATAAGAACATAATATATTATTAACCATTGGCATACCTACAAACTGTTAAAGTAGTTAGTACAAGGTCAAAACCAAGTCAACCCTACACCAATATGTTTTAAAACAAAGAAACAGTATTAATCATGTAGATATTATGTAATTCAACAAATCAATTAATATTTTCTCAGGATGCACAGCTTGACGATGGAAAGCGAACGAGAAGAGCCGCACGAACACAAGCAGGGTACACTCAAGACCCTGACACTTGCAAAACTTACAATGAAAACCTCGTAAAACTCTGGTCAAATCTGTCAAAATACCTTAATGTCACTGAACAACCCGACGAACTTGCCCTACATAACATAGCAATGATGGTACAAGCATACCTAGAACATCACACACAACAATCACCAGAAACACCTAAATCAAAATACGAAGGACCTAGAGACAAAGTAACCGAAATTATACTTAGAATTAGGAAAACGCTCGAAGACTCTCAAGCCAGTGAGGCTAAAATAGTCAAAATTATAAAAAAATACGCAAAACCATTTTACGGAGACATTGAAAATGAAGATTGTCAACTGGTCAATGAAGAATATTTGCAAATTTCAGTTGCTTTGTTGTTTAAAAATTATCAGAAAAATCTCGAATGTTCCGGCGATGACAACGAGAGTATAGCAATAAATAAAAGATTGATTTTACGAAACACAAAGAATAAATCCCTGAAACGATCCAAAAGTGGGCTCGTACTAATATCTGACGATGACTATTTCAATCCAGACAAGGATATATATCTTGATAGTGAGGTCTTTAAAGATTTTCAAAAGGAAAAAACACCAAGAAAGAGATCTAGTCAAAACAGACGAGTGTCCCGACGAAACAGAAACCCAAAGCGTCAAGCCCCAGCACGGAGAAGTGGAATTGAAAACGAAAAGTTTAAAACTCTAAAATCATTTAAAGGTAAATCATCTAGATCAAGATCTAGAAATAACAATCTCAGATCTGATGGAACGAAAAGTAGATGTGAAAAAATTGCGATTCGCAAACTGACAAGCTTATTGCGACCTGTGATAGAAAGATTTACGTCGCTACAAGAATGTCAAATTGACAACACGTTGAGATCAGATTATCAACATCCGAATTCGCATTCCCCGCTCTACTTGTACGCTTCCAAATATTTATCGGATGACAATGACAATGAAGAAAATTACTTCCTTAAGAAACCTTTACCCATAGATAAATCGACTAGAAAAAATACAGAACGTAGTAGAGCCATCGAGTCATCTAAAACAGAAGAAAGACAGAAATCTTCACAAGAACTTGTAAAAGAGGATTTTGTACGTGATGATGGCGACACTTGGATTAGGAAACAATCCAACTCAAACCTAAAGCTCAGTAACACAGAAGATCGAACATCGGAAACTACTTCTGGTAATCTTGACACAAACAATGATCTCCAGTCGGTAACCTTTTACGATGATTACGACGCTTTATTGAAACCACCACCATTACATGCCAACAGTCCACTCAGTTCTATAATCGACATAAAGAAAATTATCGATAAGGTAAACAATAAAACTTCACACACAAAAGACAAAGAAAAGAAAGATGTTTACGTTAGACAAAGAAAACTTGTAACTTCTACTTTCAAACCTTTGCGAAATAACGAAGGTTATGATGGAATCGATTATGACTATTATAATGACAGAGTAAATTATAGTACTGAAAGTGCTGAAGAACCGTTTCAAGATTATACCAGACTCAGAACTTCTGATAAAGAGGTCCAAGAAAAAAAGAATACACATACATATGAAAGTCTTTCAGAGTTCATTAAAAAGGCTCGCGACATTTCATTGCAAACACCAGCAGTTACCATGCCTTTTGCGTTAGATAATAATAAAGGGTATGTAGAACTCACTTATCTAGTAAAATATCCAAGAATGCTTATTTACCGTCCACAGTTTCTATTGAAAAACGTAATACCATATGAAGCCTATGTTAAAACAGCTAATAGTATCAATATGAGTAATAACGACGTACGCTTGATGAAAATTGTTAGACATTTGCCCGACAAATCTGCTAAAGTACTATTCGAAACTGAAGATTATGAGGAGCCATTAGAGATCCGTAACGTTAATGAAAATTTGAATAACAGGAGGACTGTTTGGACTAGAAATGATATACTAGAGAACAACAAACGTCCATCTCCTTCTATTATAAGTGATATAGGTTCAATTATCGACAAACTTCGTAATCGTACTATACAAAATGAGTTAATTAAGAATCATGAAAATGATGAATTATTCTCATCTGACACTCAGACAGGGACTATATTTACGACTCCTAAACCACAACAACATGACACATCACCTTCAGGTTGCAAATTAATAACAACTAAAACTGACTTAAACGACACTGATATTCTATCGGTAGAGTCTATAAACACCAGGTTTTCGGAGACAGATTCAGAATCATCACAAGACTTTTCCGATGATCCATTCTATCTTCCAACACTAGCAAACTTCTATAGAGCACACACATCTACTACTAAACCTAAACATGATTCAGCTTCATTCATTGCCAAGAATGTTTGGAATAATTTGAGGAAAATAATACAAAGTGAAGTGCAGGTAAAGTTATTTTCTAACAAGTAAATGGTAATGGCAATTGAAATCTACATGTTAACAGGTTCATCACCATCAACAGGCAATGACAGTCTAGTGCTGAACTATGGACCTCCTCCATGAGAGAGTGTGCAATAATATCCTCGCTCACTTGGGTTCGAGATTGCCGTATCACAGGTTCAGGTTTAACAAAGAGCGCTGCTGCCTGGTCTCTGGCCAATGTGCTGTAGTCTTCCAAGCCGCCATTACGATTTACAGTTAGGTCACTCTAATTAAAAGGATTCAGGTGTCCATTCGACGTGGCTGAATAAAAATGGTATTCATAGTATAAGTAAAACGGGTATTAATTTCTGATATTTATAACTGGAGTATATGTACGTACTAGCAAGCGCAGTAAAGGACGCCCACAACGATAAATGGTTAGGGAAGGCCGCTTGATGCAGGTTGCGCCCAGCCAGCCGACCTGGAAATCACTGGTGAGGCCTACATTTAGAGGCTGTCTTCTGCCCAATGATAATTATTCCCTGATTACTCTTATTGTTTTCTTTTCTAGAAAATTGTGGGAAATACATCGACTGTTAGTAGCAACATTGACGAATTGATGAAATGATGTTCGAGTGGTACCTAGCCTCTCCACAACGCACTCGTTACTCCAACAAAACATCGAAACTGGTACAGAGGTAATAGTAAAATGAATTAGGAACGTGAAGATGTATGGATGGTTAAAAAGATCAAATAAATAAACTGCGTGTTGTCATTAAGTCATTATATCCTTTACCTATTCCTAAACCTAAAAGAGAGTAAGTACCTACCTATAATCACTTTATTTTACCTAAGATGATTAAGAATCGTTACCAAAGAAGTTGGGCCGTATCTAAGCTAATTTATTGCTTCTACTAAGAGCCAAGCTTCGGTAGTTGGCACGAATGGGCAGACTCGACCGAAGTGATATAATGGCCTTACAGAAAAACGACGTGAAGAAAGTAAAGTTAAGTCCAATCCCTAAGACACAGGTGACACACTCGTAAATTTGTTAAATTTGTTATCCTTTGGTATACATAACGGGTGTCCATAAGTAGCGCCGATTACTTACCATCAGACAATAGTAGCAAAATTGTATAACATTTGCCTCGTTGGCCGAGTAGTCGCAAGTGCGACTGCCGGGCAAGGGGTCTCGGGTTCGATTCCCGGGTCGGGCAAAGTATTACTGGGTTTTTTAAAATTCTCAGTAGTAGCACGGAGTCTGGAAATGTGCCCGGTATATGGCAATAGGCTCACCCACTATTACATGGGACTCATAACAACTAGTGAAAAGTGGGTGTTACATTGTACTGTGGTAGAATGTGCACCTCTGCCTACCCCTTCGGGGATAAAAGGCGTGATGTTATGTTGTATAACATTGATTGTATGATTGCTGCTTTTAACAAGTTTGGTAATCTATTTTTTACGGGAACCAAGACAGTTATTCGTGTCCCTGGGATGCGCCGGACTTCAGTGTTCCGGCGTTTTCATGGTTGTACTAGCTACTTCCGCGCGGTTTCACACGCTCTGCTTAGTTCCTATTGGCAGTAGCATGATGTTTTATAGCTTATAGCCATCCTCGATAAATGCACTATCTGACATAAAAGAATTATTGAAATCAGACTTGTAGTTACGGAGATAAGCGCGTTCAAACAAACCAACAAAAAAACAAACTCTTCTGCTTTATATACCTAACTAATAGTATAAGAGTATAAGATTTGCTGTAGGTCCTGGCTTACAGGAGCTGCAGCGGTATTGGGAGGATGGGGCGGGCTTGTCCCTTAAAAAAAAGTTTGGTAATCTAATAGGTTTTTCAAGGGTCGACAAGGCGTATGTCATGCCCCAAGTGTTACAAGCGTACATAGGCCACGGTAACCGCTTACCATCAGGTGGGCCGTATGGTAACTTTTCCACCGTCGTGGTATGAAAAAATTTCTTAATATACGGCAAATAAACGGTAATGGCGTCACTATGACACTTCATTGAAAGCAGCCCTTCATTGGCACACGCGTAATAGTAATCTCGTACATAGGTACTTATTCTTAACTCTAAATGTAAGTAATTAAATTATAATAAAACTTATAACTATAAATTAAAAAAATAATTAATTTAACTTATTAATCTTGACTTATGTTAACTCTTTACCCATGATCCCCGTAAAGTCGGCCAATTTTCGACTATTTCCTATTTATAAATGTAGCACTTTATGATCTTTTAATAAAATGACGAATGATGATTTTGATAAAATAGCACTAGGGCTCAGGCGTACGTGACATTTTTAGCAAAAATGAACATTCAACAAACATTCCAGGAATATCCACGTAAGGCTTTTACCGATTGAATGCACGGATTAAGGAGACAAAATGGAACATACATTGTCTCTGGCTTGGATCCGTGTTTAGCCACACAAAAGGCTAAAAGACTTAGTTATAACAATTTCACTTGGGTTCTATGAAAAGGTATAATTTAAAGAGTTTATAAGAACAGTAATTGCTCACGTTTAACATTAGATAAAGAAAAGTGTACAAATGGACTTACCCATTGGGCCATCTCCACCCATGTCCTGTCTACTGACCACCAGTAACAGTTGCTTATTCATTCATCTTTGTTTTTTATTAAAATCTCTGCCCCACAGGATAGGATTAGGATCAGATTAGGATTTTCTCCTGTGCCGTGGTTGACTTTACAAACATACAATCATATCACAAATTCAAATTCAATTTCATTTATTCATTGTAGATCACAGGTAGATACATAATACAGTTGATATCATAATGTAATCACATATACAATGTAATGAATGGTTTCAAAGAATTACCATTGAAATATTATTTTGTTAGATATGTATTTGTTCGGTACCAACTATATAGATTCTATAGAGTTCCAAGAATATTTTGGCAAGTTTTTAAGCATTCGTTAATTAACGGTGTAACTAGTAGTATTGTGTAGTTTTCTGTCTGACCCATTCCCACGCTAATTAAGTATTAGGATTACAAGACAAGTTTCGTATCTTACCTAAATAATAGTTTTCGATAAACTACATTCACCTTCTGTATTAAATTCACCGAAGGAAGTGGAAATTATCGTTTTTTCTTCTTCTCTAATACTATCCTCTAATTTATTTCATTGCGGGATCCAAGACAGTTATTCAAATACCTGTGACGCGCTGGACTTCAGTGTTCCGGTTTTTTCATGGTAGTATCTTACGCCTGCCATTTCGGGTTACCTTATGTTTGCTTGAAGTAAACCTATGACCAAATCGTTAATAACTCAATTTTTGCAACGTTGACCAACCCATGTAGCCAGCCCTGCAGCCCGACCAAAACTATTCATGTCACTAAGACGCGCCGTACTTCAGTGTTCTGGTGTTTTTATAGTTGTATCTACTGTAGATCCTGGCTTACAGGAGTTGCAGCGATTTTGGGAGGTTGCGGCAGGCTTGTCCCATTAAAAAAGACCATGTTGATAAATCTTAGGGTTTACTAGGTAATCTTTTAAAAGATTTTTTAACCCAATTTAAAAGATTAAGTTCGGGGTATTACAGCAATAAATATACGAAAACTTGGTCCTAAATGTAACGTACACTTTTTTGAAAACCACATCAAAATCAGTTACGGCCATCGTGAGATAATAACAAATAAACATACAAACATAAATACAGATCAAACTTATAACATTCTATTTTGAAGTCAGTAAAATTATACTAAAAACTTTAATACGATCCTTTGACATCCAAATATATATAAAGATTTATCATTATCTAATTATGTAATAGCTAAAAATGAATAATTATAGGTATACTTTTAAAATGAAACGTTCAAAATAACTTTAAAATGTGCATAATAATTTTTGCATTATCGGTTCGCTTTGTCTAGTGTGTACGTGCAACTTTGCATGACATTGTTGTGGTTGTCTCTTTCTATCGCACTCACTAGTAAAGCGCTCAAGTCGAGTGGAGTAGTTCAGTAGTCGAGTTATTCGGTGATCGGTCAGTGTGCCCGAAGTCGTCATCGGTGACGGTGCTTGACGTGTCTCTCGTTCGTCTTCGTTGTACATGTACAATTTATAATCTGTGGCGTATTTGAGTGTTTTGTTTGTTATCAAACATTTTGCTCCGAAAAGTGGATAAAATAAAAAGTCCAATAAAGTTGAACTGTGCAAGTAAAAATATTACACAGTTAAACGAATCATTCCAATATTATTGAAGTTTACACTGGCTTTAAGTGTTTACCATTTTGAGGTTATAATCTTAGTTTTGTGAATCAAGCTAAAAGTATTATACAAAAATGGTTTGTGAGAAATGTGAGAAGAAATTGGGCCGTGTGATCACACCGGACCCTTGGAAATCTGGAGCCAGGAACACCGTGGAATCCGGAGGAAGAAAAGTCGGTGAAAATAAAGCCCTAACTGCAAAGAAAGGGCGATTCAATCCTTATACGAGCAAATTTCAAGAATGCAGGCAAGTTTTTATCCTATTCTTTTTATTATAATGTCCTTTTGTCTTTACATTTAACATAGAAATTATAACGATAACATCTTCGCGAATTATATAAAATTCTCAATTTATAGGGACAGATCAATATGGTTTTGTATTTTTATTTTTAACAATAGATAAGGCTTCTTTGCGTGTGTTATCTTATTAAATATTGTAAGTAGTGAAATGTACTAAATATTTGCTAGTCATAGTATTTTATGTATTTCACACTCTTCTAAACTGTTAAATTTTAGATAGTTAAATGTGAAATTCTTAGCAAAGTCTTATTAGACCCTAAACTTTTAATACCTAGTTCAACATTCTTATAGCATTGCTTGAGAGCAGTGCAAAATATTATTTCGAAACTTATCTATGTTCTAATTTTTTTTCGATTGATGATAGTGACAACCTATAATTAAGGCCAAGATCCAATTCAAACAAAATTCTCACCAAATGAATTAACAGTCATAATTTTATAACTGCTAGAAACAGACTTGTTATACTAACAGATAATGTTTCTTCTTACAGGATCTGCAGAACAAAAGTACACCAAGTTGGCTCACATTACTGCCAAGCCTGCGCCTACAAGAAAGGAATATGTGCTATGTGCGGGAAAAAAATATTAGATACCAAAAACTATAGACAAAGTTCTACGTAGAATCTTTTTTTATTTTAAATAGTTTTTAATGAAGATAGAATGTGAAGATTTAAAATGTTTTTTTTTATTTTGATAATTTATGTACAATGGCCAGTGGGTCAACCTGATGCTACTTTTTTATTGTAGTTTTGACTTAACTTCAAAAGTATAAAGTAGAAAATTGAACGAAAACGTTTGTAGCACTACAGTACTTGTGAATTCATATAACTCATTTATTGTATTAATTACCTGTGAATTTTGATGTACCAGTGAACTGTAAGTTGAAAGGTTTACCCTTTACAGTAAAGGGCTATACCTGGTAGTAATTTGATAGTAATTAAAATGATTTATTTGGAAATTTATATTAGCAAATGTATTTTAGGGTCTTATAGCTATGTATTAAATGTAAAAGATTATTGTATCATGATTGATATGAACTGTCTGTAAAGTAACTATGTATTTGCACAAAAATAATGGTAACAGTTTAGTTGAAAATAAATTATGTTTGATATTAAAGTCCAATGTAGTTTGTTAATTTCATAATTGATAAGATTTTGTAAAATATTGTAAATATCTAAATCTGTAAGATTTAACCAGATTATTAAACATTGAATAAAATGTTTCTGTAATTGTTATATTTCTTGTAGAGGTACATAATAATGTGTGTATGTTATTTTTAAGGTATTAGTTTTAATAAACTTGAACAAATTAAATCTTTGTATTTCATTTATAATAATATGATCTAGTTAAGCTTTGTTATAATTTTTACGTTAACCTCTTATCCTCTTCCTCTTATATGAGACACAATAGCAAACACATTGTGTCTCGCGTATACCTACGTCCGCTCGTATACCAGGGGTTAAGTCTTCATACATATCTTACTTTTCATTGTTCGAAAGGAATCTCTTTTAGAATCAGGGGCACATAGACATCTAGTAAAAGTAAATTTTTAATTAAAAGTGACCTCATCAATTTCGCCAATTATATCTTGGAAGTCAATGAAGCATTTTTATAACAAAAAAGGTGAAAGGGCAGTAAACGAGCAAATATTACCTGATGGTATGCAATTGACCCCGCCCATGGACATCCGCAACAAAAGGAGAGTTGAGAGGACAAGTGCATTGCCAGTCTTTAGGGATAGTAGAGGACTAGTGCGTTGCCAGCTTTTTTAAGGGGTATAAGAATCCAATGACTCCTCCCGCCTTGGGAGAGGCACGAGTGAGTGTCACATTCTCACTGACCAAAAACCACCCCGTTTCTACTCCTGCTTCAAGCCGGAGCCTCGGTAACCAGTTAAGTTGTCCGCAGCTCCGGGGAGGACTGGTGATTTTGGCTAGTCCCTCGTATGTAGAGGAGCCTCCATAGTCCAGCTGTACAGTCCCGGGCTGTTGTTATTGTAGCTGGTTGTTGTGTACGTGACGTTTTCGCAAAAAATCTTCCCACGCACGATAGTTCAAATGAAAAGATTTATATTTAGGTATAAGTAGATAACAGTGTCATTTATTTTTTTTTTAAGGAAAAAAAAATAAAGATAGAGAAGACTGCTTAGAAAATCATCGAATGACTGCTCCCGCCTGGGTGAGGCGGAAGGGAGTGTCAGACTCTTACTGACTAAAAACCACCCCGTTCCTTCTCCTGCACGTCGAGCGGAGCCCCGGTTACCCGTTAGGTTCTCCGCGACTCCGAATCGGCATCGGCCCTATTGGGCCCCATCTGTGGTGGTCTGATGGCTCTTTGAGGCGCGCGCGGAACGCGACGCGCCGTACGCTCGGGTCTGTTTCTGGTCGGACGGGGAGCCACCCATGCTCGCCGTCCGCAGGCCCGCGCTTACGGTGGCCGGAGATCGTCTCGCGATCCCCGACGCCCGGTGTGTCCTTCGCGATGGCTGGGTTGCGAGGAGGCAGCGCTTCGCTGCCTCACGCGTCCCGCCTCCTCCTTAGCTAGCATGACTGCTTCGCAAAAGGAGGAGACGGCATCCCAATCCCTCTCGCTCCGCATCATGGCCTGCACTAGGCCCGGACGCGAGAGGTCGCCATCGCCGATCACTTCCCTGTGGGCACGGCGGTGCTCAGCCCACGCAGGGCATTCTCCCACTGTGTGTTCCACCGTGTCCTCAGGGCGGTCCTCGCAGTGATGACACCCGGGCGTTTCCTCCCGCCCCATCAGACACAGGTACCTCCCGAAACTTCCATGTCCGGTGAGGACCTGCGTCAGGCGGTAGGTGAGGACGCCGTAGCGTCTCTCAAGCCACTCCTCAAAGAGGGGACTTACCGCTGCAATGGCAGCGAGCCCAGCCCCCGGTTGCGACAGTCGTTGCTGCCATTCCGCCATGAGATGGCGCCGGAGCTCATCCCGCCACGCACTTATCTGGCGCTGCAGCGGAGTTTCGCCCCGGCGAGGTGCCTCCGCGCGCATGTTATACACGGGCGCGAGCACCTTCGCCTCTAGATCCCACGGCGGTAATCCGGCAAGGAGGTTCGCCGACTCCCCAGAGATCGTGCGGTATCCGCGGATCATTCGGATCGCCATGACCCTCTGTGACATGAGCAGCGTCCGAGCAGGACGCCGCAATAACTTCGGCGCCCAAACAGGGGCGCCGTAGAGGGCCATGGACCGCACGACCCCGGCGTACAACCTCCGGAGATAACAGTGTCATAGGAGCCAGTAGGTAGGTACCTACCAACTAGGTACTTAAACGATAAGGTGCCCAGTACAATTTTAATTATAGTTTAGACGACACATTTTTATTTTAAATGTCCGACTGATAGATTATTTAAAAACATTAGACACGTATTGCCATCATCCCTGTTGATAACAGCAATTTCTCACGTTTAACAATAGGGAAAAGAAACAAAAGGTAAAGTTAGCACTAATTAGGAACTTGGGTCATTATAGTTGTCGCCCCTGTCTACTAACATACTGTCCATTGTTCGACTGCTTATCAGTAAATTACGACAATCCTAATTTTCTCCGAATTTCTTGTTATTGTTCTATTTTTTTTAATAGATAACTGTAAGCTGTAATATTTTGACCTTAATAGGTACCCGCATAAACAGACTGGTTCCCATAATAATCACCACGCTTGCTCAATGCGGGTTGGCGATTTCAAACATATAATTAGAAGTTATAAGCCCAGGTTTCCTTCACCGTTTGTCAGTGGTGTCTAAATAATCATAGAAAGTTAATAACTCGGAAAAAAACACTTTAGTAGGTACTGGCTGTTGATAAGTTTCGAACCCGTATCCTCATGCATGAGAAGCGAGCATCTTAGGACTCCGAGCCACCACGACGTGACTTTACAACTAAAGTATAAACATTTGTAGTCGTTCATAATAAAAGGTACTTCATGTACTTGTACTTATGAAACAACCACTGTACTAACATTCGTATTGTACCAACAAATTGTGGAAGGAAATAATAACTGAATATTTTAACTCGTAACTTACCTTAGTATGTTTTACACTATTTTACAGTTTTACAAACAAGTCAAATATACGAAACATATTTTCTGGCCGAAAACAAAATTAAGAACAATGGTCTACTTAGTCCTTTGTCGCAGTGTAAGTTGCTTACTAAAATATTATGTAGTTCAATACAATCCTTTGACATTCAAATATATAGATAAATTTATCATTATCTAATTAAAGGTTAAAAATTAATATGTAAAGAGTTTTATGTCTGACCCATTCCCACGCTAATTAAGTAATTACTGTTAGGATTATAAAACAAGTTTCGTATCTTACCTAAATAATAGTTTTCGATAAACTACATTTACCTTCTGTATAAAATTTACCGAAGGAAGTGGAAATTATCGTTTTGTCTTCTTCTCTAATACTATTCTCTGTTTTATTTCGTTGCGGGCTCCAAGACAGTTATTCAAATACCTGCAACGCGCTGGAATTCACTGCTCCGGTGTTTTCATGGTAGTATCTTACGCCTGCCATTTCGGGTTACCTTATCTTTGCTTGAAGTAGTTTTCTAACTGAAACCTATGACCAACTCGTTAGTAACTAAATTTTTCAACGTTTACCAACCCATTTAGCCAGCCGTGCAGCCCAAACAAGACTATTCATGCCACTGGGACGCACCGTACTGGTGTTCTGGTGTTTTCATGTTGATAAATCTTAGGATTTACCAGGAAATTTTAAGATTAAATTCGGGCTCTTACAGCAATAAATTTCTAAAACCTGCTCCTGAATGTAATTAACACTTTTGAAAACCACATCAAAATCAGTTCCGCCCATCGTGAGATAATAACAAATAAACATTCAAACATAAATACAGATCAAACTTAGAACCTTCTATTTTGAAGTCAGTAAAATTATACTAAAAACTTCAATACGATCCTTTGACATCCAAATATATATAAAAAAATATCATTATCTAAATAATAGCTAAATATTAATAATTATACTTTTAAAATGAAACGTTTAACATAATTTTAAAATGTGCATAATAATTTTTGCGTTATCGGTTCGCTTTGGCTAGTGTGTACGTGCAACTTTGCATGACGTTGTTGTTGTTGTCTCTTTCTATCGCACTCACTAGTAAAGCGCTCGAGTCGAGTTGAGTAGTCGAGTTATTCGGTCAGTGTGCCCGAAGTCGTCAACGGTGACGGTGCTTGACGTGTCTCTCGTTCGTCTTCGTTGTACATGTTCAATTCATAATCTGTGGCGTATTTGAGTGTTTTGTTTGTTATCAAACATTTTGCTCCGAAAAGTGGATAAAATAAAAAGTCCAATAAAGTTGAACTGTGCAAGTAAAAATAGTACACAGTTAAACGAATCATTCCAATATTATTGAAGTTTACACTGGCTATAAGTGTTTACCATTTTGAGGTTATAATCTTAGTTTTGTGAATCAAGCTAAAAGTATTATACAAAAATGGTTTGTGAGAAATGTGAGAAGAAATTGGGCCGTGTGATCACACCGGACCCTTGGAAGTCTGGAGCCAGGAACACCGTGGAATCCGGAGGAAGAAAAGTCGGTGAAAACAAAGCCCTAACTGCAAAGAAAGGGCGATTCAATCCTTATACGAGCAAATTTCAAGAATGCAGGCAAGTTTTTATCCTATTCTTTTTATTATAATGTCCTTTTTTCTTTCTGCTATGAAATTATACCGAAAATTTCTCCGTGAAATATATAAAATTCTCAATTTATAGGGACAGATCAATATGGTTTTGTATTTTTATTTTTAACAATAGATAAGGCTTCTTTGCGTGTGTTATTAAATGTTTTAAGTTGTGAAATGTACTAAATATTTGTTAGTCATAGTATTTTATGTATTTCACACTTTTCTTAGCCAAGTCTTATTAGACCTTAAACTTCTAGGAGTTTAACATTCTTATAGCATTGCTTGAGAGCAGTGAAAACCATTATTTTTGTTCTTATCTAAGTTCTAATTTTTTTCTTTCTATTTATGATAGTGACAACCTACACTTATAGGCCACGATCAATGTGAAACATTTGTTAACTGTACCAACCAGTCGATTAAATATTATTGGTATGTTTCAGTCAAAATGACTATTTCATCTGCTTTCAATTGTTCTTTCAACCGCTCAATGCAACTAAAATTCTCAACAAATGAGTTAACAGTCCCAATTTAGTAACTGCTAGAAACAACTTGTCATACTAACAGATAATGTTTTTTGTTTACAGGATCTGCAGAACAAAAGTACACCAAGTTGGCTCACATTACTGCCAAGCCTGCGCCTACAAGAAAGGAATATGTGCTATGTGCGGGAAAAAAATATTAGACACCAAAAACTATAGACAAAGTTCTACATAGAATCTTTTTTTAGTTAAAATAGTTTAATGAAGATAGAATGTGTTTTTTAATTTGTACTATGTACATCTATGTACAATGGCCAGTGGGTTAACCCAAAACTACAGTAAAAAAAGTAGCATCAGGTTGACCTGATGCTACTTTTTTTACTGTAGTTTTGACTTTACTTCAAAAGTATAAAGTTAAAAATTGAACAAAAATGTTTGTAGCACTACAGTACTTGTGAATTCATATAACTCATTTATTGTATTAATTACCTGTGAATTTTGATGTACCAGTGAACTGTAAGTTGAAAGGTTTACCCTTTACAGTAAAGGGCTATACCTGGTAGTAATTTGGTAGTAATTAAAATGATTTATTTGGAAATTTATATTAGCAAATGTATTTTAGGGACTTACATATAGCTATGTATTAAATGTAAAAGATTATTGTATCATGATTGATATGAACTGTCTGTAAAGTAACTATGTATTTGCACAAAAATAATGGTAACAGTTTAGTTGAAAATAAATTATGTTTGATATTAAAGTCCAATGTAGTTTGTTAATTTCATAATTGATAAGATTTTGTAAAATATTGTAAATATCTAAATCTGTAAGATTTAACCAGATTATTAAACATTGAATAAAATGTTTCTGTAATTGTTATATTTCTTGTAGAGGTACATAATAATGTGTGTATGTTATTTTTAAGGTATTAGTTTTAATAAACTTGAACAAATTAAATCTTTGTATTTCATTTATAATAATATGATCTAGTTAAGCTTTGTTATAATTTTTACGTTAACCTCTTATCCTCTTCCTCTTATATGAGACACAATAGCAAACACATTGTGTCTCGCGTATACCTACGTCCGCTCGTATACCAGGGGTTAAGTCTTCATACATATCTTACTTTTCATTGTTCGAAAGGAATCTCTTTTAGAATCAGGGGCACATAGACATCTAGTAAAAGTAAATTTTTAATTAAAAGTGACCTCATCAATTTCGCCAATTATATCTTGGAAGTCAATGAAGCATTTTTATAACAAAAAAGGTGAAAGGGCAGTAAACGAGCAAATATTACCTGATGGTATGCAATTGACCCCGCCCATGGACATCCGCAACAAAAGGAGAGTTGAGAGGACAAGTGCATTGCCAGTCTTTAGGGATAGTAGAGGACTAGTGCGTTGCCAGCTTTTTTTAAGGGGTATAAGAATCCAATGACTCCTCCCGCCTTGGGAGAGGCACGAGTGAGTGTCACATTCTCACTGACCAAAAACCACCCCGTTTCTACTCCTGCTTCAAGCCGGAGCCTCGGTAACCAGTTAAGTTGTCCGCAGCTCCGGGGAGGACTGGTGATTTTGGCTAGTCCCTCGTATGTAGAGGAGCCTCCATAGTCCAGCTGTACAGTCCCGGGCTGTTGTTATTGTAGCTGGTTGTTGTGTACGTGACGTTTTCGCAAAAAATCTTCCCACGCACGATAGTTCAAATGAAAAGATTTATATTTAGGTATAAGTAGATAACAGTGTCATTTATTTTTTTTTTAAGGAAAAAAAAATAAAAATAGAGAAGACTGCTTAGAAAATCATCGAATGACTGCTCCCGCCTGGGTGAGGCGGAAGGGAGTGTCAGACTCTTACTGACTAAAAACCACCCCGTTCCTTCTCCTGCACGTCGAGCGGAGCCCCGGTTACCCGTTAGGTTCTCCGCGACTCCGAATCGGCATCGGCCCTATTGGGCCCCATCTGTGGTGGTCTGATGGCTCTTTGAGGCGCGCGCGGAACGCGACGCGCCGTACGCTCGGGTCTGTTTCTGGTCGGACGGGGAGCCACCCATGCTCGCCGTCCGCAGGCCCGCGCTTACGGTGGCCGGAGATCGTCTCGCGATCCCCGACGCCCGGTGTGTCCTTCGCGATGGCTGGGTTGCGAGGAGGCAGCGCTTCGCTGCCTCACGCGTCCCGCCTCCTCCTTAGCTAGCATGACTGCTTCGCAAAAGGAGGAGACGGCATCCCAATCCCTCTCGCTCCGCATCATGGCCTGCACTAGGCCCGGACGCGAGAGGTCGCCATCGCCGATCACTTCCCTGTGGGCACGGCGGTGCTCAGCCCACGCAGGGCATTCTCCCACTGTGTGTTCCACCGTGTCCTCAGGGCGGTCCTCGCAGTGATGACACCCGGGCGTTTCCTCCCGCCCCATCAGACACAGGTACCTCCCGAAACTTCCATGTCCGGTGAGGACCTGCGTCAGGCGGTAGGTGAGGACGCCGTAGCGTCTCTCAAGCCACTCCTCAAAGAGGGGACTTACCGCTGCAATGGCAGCGAGCCCAGCCCCCGGTTGCGACAGTCGTTGCTGCCATTCCGCCATGAGATGGCGCCGGAGCTCATCCCGCCACGCACTTATCTGGCGCTGCAGCGGAGTTTCGCCCCGGCGAGGTGCCTCCGCGCGCATGTTATACACGGGCGCGAGCACCTTCGCCTCTAGATCCCACGGCGGTAATCCGGCAAGGAGGTTCGCCGACTCCCCAGAGATCGTGCGGTATCCGCGGATCATTCGGATCGCCATGACCCTCTGTGACATGAGCAGCGTCCGAGCAGGACGCCGCAATAACTTCGGCGCCCAAACAGGGGCGCCGTAGAGGGCCATGGACCGCACGACCCCGGCGTACAACCTCCGGAGATAACAGTGTCATAGGAGCCAGTAGGTAGGTACCTACCAACTAGGTACTTAAACGATAAGGTGCCCAGTACAATTTTAATTATAGTTTAGACGACACATTTTTATTTTAAATGTCCGACTGATAGATTATTTAAAAACATTAGACACGTATTGCCATCATCCCTGTTGATAACAGCAATTTCTCACGTTTAACAATAGGGAAAAGAAACAAAAGGTAAAGTTAGCACTAATTAGGAACTTGGGTCATTATAGTTGTCGCCCCTGTCTACTAACATACTGTCCATTGTTCGACTGCTTATCAGTAAATTACGACAATCCTAATTTTCTCCGAATTTCTTGTTATTGTTCTATTTTTTTTAATAGATAACTGTAAGCTGTAATATTTTGACCTTAATAGGTACCCGCATAAACAGACTGGTTCCCATAATAATCACCACGCTTGCTCAATGCGGGTTGGCGATTTCAAACATATAATTAGAAGTTATAAGCCCAGGTTTCCTTCACCGTTTGTCAGTGGTGTCTAAATAATCATAGAAAGTTAATAACTCGGAAAAAAACACTTTAGTAGGTACTGGCTGTTGATAAGTTTCGAACCCGTATCCTCATGCATGAGAAGCGAGCATCTTAGGACTCCGAGCCACCACGACGTGACTTTACAACTAAAGTATAAACATTTGTAGTCGTTCATAATAAAAGGTACTTCATGTACTTGTACTTATGAAACAACCACTGTACTAACATTCGTATTGTACCAACAAATTGTGGAAGGAAATAATAACTGAATATTTTAACTCGTAACTTACCTTAGTATGTTTTACACTATTTTACAGTTTTACAAACAAGTCAAATATACGAAACATATTTTCTGGCCGAAAACAAAATTAAGAACAATGGTCTACTTAGTCCTTTGTCGCAGTGTAAGTTGCTTACTAAAATATTATGTAGTTCAATACAATCCTTTGACATTCAAATATATAGATAAATTTATCATTATCTAATTAAAGGTTAAAAATTAATATGTAAAGAGTTTTATGTCTGACCCATTCCCACGCTAATTAAGTAATTACTGTTAGGATTATAAAACAAGTTTCGTATCTTACCTAAATAATAGTTTTCGATAAACTACATTTACCTTCTGTATAAAATTTACCGAAGGAAGTGGAAATTATCGTTTTGTCTTCTTCTCTAATACTATTCTCTGTTTTATTTCGTTGCGGGATCCAAGACAGTTATTCAAATACCTGCAACGCGCTGGAATTCACTGCTCCGGTGTTTTCATGGTAGTATCTTACGCCTGCCATTTCGGGTTACCTTATCTTTGCTTGAAGTAGTTTTCTAACTGAAACCTATGACCAACTCGTTAGTAACTAAATTTTTCAACGTTTACCAACCCATTTAGCCAGCCGTGCAGCCCAAACAAGACTATTCACGCCACTGGGACGCACCGTACTGGTGTTCTGGTGTTTTCATGTTGATAAATCTTAGGATTTACCAGGAAATTTTAAGATTAAATTCGGGCTCTTACAGCAATAAATTTCTAAAACCTGCTCCTGAATGTAATTAACACTTTTGAAAACCACATCAAAATCAGTTCCGCCCATCGTGAGATAATAACAAATAAACATTCAAACATAAATACAGATCAAACTTAGAACCTTCTATTTTGAAGTCAGTAAAATTATACTAAAAACTTCAATACGATCCTTTGACATCCAAATATATATAAAAAAATATCATTATCTAAATAATAGCTAAATATTAATAATTATACTTTTAAAATGAAACGTTTAACATAATTTTAAAATGTGCATAATAATTTTTGCGTTATCGGTTCGCTTTGGCTAGTGTGTACGTGCAACTTTGCATGACGTTGTTGTTGTTGTCTCTTTCTATCGCACTCACTAGTAAAGCGCTCGAGTCGAGTTGAGTAGTCGAGTTATTCGGTCAGTGTGCCCGAAGTCGTCAACGGTGACGGTGCTTGACGTGTCTCTCGTTCGTCTTCGTTGTACATGTTCAATTCATAATCTGTGGCGTATTTGAGTGTTTTGTTTGTTATCAAACATTTTGCTCCGAAAAGTGGATAAAATAAAAAGTCCAATAAAGTTGAACTGTGCAAGTAAAAATAGTACACAGTTAAACGAATCATTCCAATATTATTGAAGTTTACACTGGCTATAAGTGTTTACCATTTTGAGGTTATAATCTTAGTTTTGTGAATCAAGCTAAAAGTATTATACAAAAATGGTTTGTGAGAAATGTGAGAAGAAATTGGGCCGTGTGATCACACCGGACCCTTGGAAGTCTGGAGCCAGGAACACCGTGGAATCCGGAGGAAGAAAAGTCGGTGAAAACAAAGCCCTAACTGCAAAGAAAGGGCGATTCAATCCTTATACGAGCAAATTTCAAGAATGCAGGCAAGTTTTTATCCTATTCTTTTTATTATAATGTCCTTTTTTCTTTCTGCTATGAAATTATACCGAAAATTTCTCCGTGAAATATATAAAATTCTCAATTTATAGGGACAGATCAATATGGTTTTGTATTTTTATTTTTAACAATAGATAAGGCTTCTTTGCGTGTGTTATTAAATGTTTTAAGTTGTGAAATGTACTAAATATTTGTTAGTCATAGTATTTTATGTATTTCACACTTTTCTTAGCCAAGTCTTATTAGACCTTAAACTTCTAGGAGTTTAACATTCTTATAGCATTGCTTGAGAGCAGTGAAAACCATTATTTTTGTTCTTATCTAAGTTCTAATTTTTTTCTTTCTATTTATGATAGTGACAACCTACACTTATAGGCCACGATCAATGTGAAACATTTGTTAACTGTACCAACCAGTCGATTAAATATTATTGGTATGTTTCAGTCAAAATGACTATTTCATCTGCTTTCAATTGTTCTTTCAACCGCTCAATGCAACTAAAATTCTCAACAAATGAGTTAACAGTCCCAATTTAGTAACTGCTAGAAACAACTTGTCATACTAACAGATAATGTTTTTTGTTTACAGGATCTGCAGAACAAAAGTACACCAAGTTGGCTCACATTACTGCCAAGCCTGCGCCTACAAGAAAGGAATATGTGCTATGTGCGGGAAAAAAATATTAGACACCAAAAACTATAGACAAAGTTCTACATAGAATCTTTTTTTAGTTAAAATAGTTTAATGAAGATAGAATGTGTTTTTTAATTTGTACTATGTACATCTATGTACAATGGCCAGTGGGTTAACCCAAAACTACAGTAAAAAAGTAGCATCAGGTTGACCTGATGCTACTTTTTTACTGTAGTTTTGACTTTACTTCAAAAGTATAAAGTTAAAAATTGAACAAAAATGTTTGTAGCACTACAGTACTTGTGAATTCATATAACTCATTTATTGTATTAATTACCTGTGAATTTTGATGTACCAGTGAACTGTAAGTTGAAAGGTTTACCCTTTACAGTAAAGGGCTATACCTGGTAGTAATTTGGTAGTAATTAAAATGATTTATTTGGAAATTTATATTAGCAAATGTATTTTAGGGACTTACATATAGCTATGTATTAAATGTAAAAGATTATTGTATCATGATTGATATGAACTGTCTGTAAAGTAACTATGTATTTGCACAAAAATAATGGTAACAGTTTAGTTGAAAATAAATTATGTTTGATATTAAAGTCCAATGTAGTTTGTTAATTTCATAATTGATAAGATTTTGTAAAATATTGTAAATATCTAAATCTGTAAGATTTAACCAGATTATTAAACATTGAATAAAATGTTTCTGTAATTGTTATATTTCTTGTAGAGGTACATAATAATGTGTGTATGTTATTTTTAAGGTATTAGTTTTAATAAACTTGAACAAATTAAATCTTTGTATTTCATTTATAATAATATGATCTAGTTAAGCTTTGTTATAATTTTTACGTTAACCTCTTATCCTCTTCCTCTTATATGAGACACAATAGCAAACACATTGTGTCTCGCGTATACCTACGTCCGCTCGTATACCAGGGGTTAAGTCTTCATACATATCTTACTTTTCATTGTTCGAAAGGAATCTCTTTTAGAATCAGGGGCACATAGACATCTAGTAAAAGTAAATTTTTAATTAAAAGTGACCTCATCAATTTCGCCAATTATATCTTGGAAGTCAATGAAGCATTTTTATAACAAAAAAGGTGAAAGGGCAGTAAACGAGCAAATATTACCTGATGGTATGCAATTGACCCCGCCCATGGACATCCGCAACAAAAGGAGAGTTGAGAGGACAAGTGCATTGCCAGTCTTTAGGGATAGTAGAGGACTAGTGCGTTGCCAGCTTTTTTTAAGGGGTATAAGAATCCAATGACTCCTCCCGCCTTGGGAGAGGCACGAGTGAGTGTCACATTCTCACTGACCAAAAACCACCCCGTTTCTACTCCTGCTTCAAGCCGGAGCCTCGGTAACCAGTTAAGTTGTCCGCAGCTCCGGGGAGGACTGGTGATTTTGGCTAGTCCCTCGTATGTAGAGGAGCCTCCATAGTCCAGCTGTACAGTCCCGGGCTGTTGTTATTGTAGCTGGTTGTTGTGTACGTGACGTTTTCGCAAAAAATCTTCCCACGCACGATAGTTCAAATGAAAAGATTTATATTTAGGTATAAGTAGATAACAGTGTCATTTATTTTTTTTTTTAAGGAAAAAAAAATAAAAATAGAGAAGACTGCTTAGAAAATCATCGAATGACTGCTCCCGCCTGGGTGAGGCGGAAGGGAGTGTCAGACTCTTACTGACTAAAAACCACCCCGTTCCTTCTCCTGCACGTCGAGCGGAGCCCCGGTTACCCGTTAGGTTCTCCGCGACTCCGAATCGGCATCGGCCCTATTGGGCCCCATCTGTGGTGGTCTGATGGCTCTTTGAGGCGCGCGCGGAACGCGACGCGCCGTACGCTCGGGTCTGTTTCTGGTCGGACGGGGAGCCACCCATGCTCGCCGTCCGCAGGCCCGCGCTTACGGTGGCCGGAGATCGTCTCGCGATCCCCGACGCCCGGTGTGTCCTTCGCGATGGCTGGGTTGCGAGGAGGCAGCGCTTCGCTGCCTCACGCGTCCCGCCTCCTCCTTAGCTAGCATGACTGCTTCGCAAAAGGAGGAGACGGCATCCCAATCCCTCTCGCTCCGCATCATGGCCTGCACTAGGCCCGGACGCGAGAGGTCGCCATCGCCGATCACTTCCCTGTGGGCACGGCGGTGCTCAGCCCACGCAGGGCATTCTCCCACTGTGTGTTCCACCGTGTCCTCAGGGCGGTCCTCGCAGTGATGACACCCGGGCGTTTCCTCCCGCCCCATCAGACACAGGTACCTCCCGAAACTTCCATGTCCGGTGAGGACCTGCGTCAGGCGGTAGGTGAGGACGCCGTAGCGTCTCTCAAGCCACTCCTCAAAGAGGGGACTTACCGCTGCAATGGCAGCGAGCCCAGCCCCCGGTTGCGACAGTCGTTGCTGCCATTCCGCCATGAGATGGCGCCGGAGCTCATCCCGCCACGCACTTATCTGGCGCTGCAGCGGAGTTTCGCCCCGGCGAGGTGCCTCCGCGCGCATGTTATACACGGGCGCGAGCACCTTCGCCTCTAGATCCCACGGCGGTAATCCGGCAAGGAGGTTCGCCGACTCCCCAGAGATCGTGCGGTATCCGCGGATCATTCGGATCGCCATGACCCTCTGTGACATGAGCAGCGTCCGAGCAGGACGCCGCAATAACTTCGGCGCCCAAACAGGGGCGCCGTAGAGGGCCATGGACCGCACGACCCCGGCGTACAACCTCCGGAGATAACAGTGTCATAGGAGCCAGTAGGTAGGTACCTACCAACTAGGTACTTAAACGATAAGGTGCCCAGTACAATTTTAATTATAGTTTAGACGACACATTTTTATTTTAAATGTCCGACTGATAGATTATTTAAAAACATTAGACACGTATTGCCATCATCCCTGTTGATAACAGCAATTTCTCACGTTTAACAATAGGGAAAAGAAACAAAAGGTAAAGTTAGCACTAATTAGGAACTTGGGTCATTATAGTTGTCGCCCCTGTCTACTAACATACTGTCCATTGTTCGACTGCTTATCAGTAAATTACGACAATCCTAATTTTCTCCGAATTTCTTGTTATTGTTCTATTTTTTTTAATAGATAACTGTAAGCTGTAATATTTTGACCTTAATAGGTACCCGCATAAACAGACTGGTTCCCATAATAATCACCACGCTTGCTCAATGCGGGTTGGCGATTTCAAACATATAATTAGAAGTTATAAGCCCAGGTTTCCTTCACCGTTTGTCAGTGGTGTCTAAATAATCATAGAAAGTTAATAACTCGGAAAAAAACACTTTAGTAGGTACTGGCTGTTGATAAGTTTCGAACCCGTATCCTCATGCATGAGAAGCGAGCATCTTAGGACTCCGAGCCACCACGACGTGACTTTACAACTAAAGTATAAACATTTGTAGTCGTTCATAATAAAAGGTACTTCATGTACTTGTACTTATGAAACAACCACTGTACTAACATTCGTATTGTACCAACAAATTGTGGAAGGAAATAATAACTGAATATTTTAACTCGTAACTTACCTTAGTATGTTTTACACTATTTTACAGTTTTACAAACAAGTCAAATATACGAAACATATTTTCTGGCCGAAAACAAAATTAAGAACAATGGTCTACTTAGTCCTTTGTCGCAGTGTAAGTTGCTTACTAAAATATTATGTAGTTCAATACAATCCTTTGACATTCAAATATATAGATAAATTTATCATTATCTAATTAAAGGTTAAAAATTAATATGTAAAGAGTTTTATGTCTGACCCATTCCCACGCTAATTAAGTAATTACTGTTAGGATTATAAAACAAGTTTCGTATCTTACCTAAATAATAGTTTTCGATAAACTACATTTACCTTCTGTATAAAATTTACCGAAGGAAGTGGAAATTATCGTTTTGTCTTCTTCTCTAATACTATTCTCTGTTTTATTTCGTTGCGGGATCCAAGACAGTTATTCAAATACCTGCAACGCGCTGGAATTCACTGCTCCGGTGTTTTCATGGTAGTATCTTACGCCTGCCATTTCGGGTTACCTTATCTTTGCTTGAAGTAGTTTTCTAACTGAAACCTATGACCAACTCGTTAGTAACTAAATTTTTCAACGTTTACCAACCCATTTAGCCAGCCGTGCAGCCCAAACAAGACTATTCATGCCACTGGGACGCACCGTACTGGTGTTCTGGTGTTTTCATGTTGATAAATCTTAGGATTTACCAGGAAATTTTAAGATTAAATTCGGGCTCTTACAGCAATAAATTTCTAAAACCTGCTCCTGAATGTAATTAACACTTTTGAAAACCACATCAAAATCAGTTCCGCCCATCGTGAGATAATAACAAATAAACATTCAAACATAAATACAGATCAAACTTAGAACCTTCTATTTTGAAGTCAGTAAAATTATACTAAAAACTTCAATACGATCCTTTGACATCCAAATATATATAAAAAAATATCATTATCTAAATAATAGCTAAATATTAATAATTATACTTTTAAAATGAAACGTTTAACATAATTTTAAAATGTGCATAATAATTTTTGCGTTATCGGTTCGCTTTGGCTAGTGTGTACGTGCAACTTTGCATGACGTTGTTGTTGTTGTCTCTTTCTATCGCACTCACTAGTAAAGCGCTCGAGTCGAGTTGAGTAGTCGAGTTATTCGGTCAGTGTGCCCGAAGTCGTCAACGGTGACGGTGCTTGACGTGTCTCTCGTTCGTCTTCGTTGTACATGTTCAATTCATAATCTGTGGCGTATTTGAGTGTTTTGTTTGTTATCAAACATTTTGCTCCGAAAAGTGGATAAAATAAAAAGTCCAATAAAGTTGAACTGTGCAAGTAAAAATAGTACACAGTTAAACGAATCATTCCAATATTATTGAAGTTTACACTGGCTATAAGTGTTTACCATTTTGAGGTTATAATCTTAGTTTTGTGAATCAAGCTAAAAGTATTATACAAAAATGGTTTGTGAGAAATGTGAGAAGAAATTGGGCCGTGTGATCACACCGGACCCTTGGAAGTCTGGAGCCAGGAACACCGTGGAATCCGGAGGAAGAAAAGTCGGTGAAAACAAAGCCCTAACTGCAAAGAAAGGGCGATTCAATCCTTATACGAGCAAATTTCAAGAATGCAGGCAAGTTTTTATCCTATTCTTTTTATTATAATGTCCTTTTTTCTTTCTGCTATGAAATTATACCGAAAATTTCTCCGTGAAATATATAAAATTCTCAATTTATAGGGACAGATCAATATGGTTTTGTATTTTTATTTTTAACAATAGATAAGGCTTCTTTGCGTGTGTTATTAAATGTTTTAAGTTGTGAAATGTACTAAATATTTGTTAGTCATAGTATTTTATGTATTTCACACTTTTCTTAGCCAAGTCTTATTAGACCTTAAACTTCTAGGAGTTTAACATTCTTATAGCATTGCTTGAGAGCAGTGAAAACCATTATTTTTGTTCTTATCTAAGTTCTAATTTTTTTCTTTCTATTTATGATAGTGACAACCTACACTTATAGGCCACGATCAATGTGAAACATTTGTTAACTGTACCAACCAGTCGATTAAATATTATTGGTATGTTTCAGTCAAAATGACTATTTCATCTGCTTTCAATTGTTCTTTCAACCGCTCAATGCAACTAAAATTCTCAACAAATGAGTTAACAGTCCCAATTTAGTAACTGCTAGAAACAACTTGTCATACTAACAGATAATGTTTTTTGTTTACAGGATCTGCAGAACAAAAGTACACCAAGTTGGCTCACATTACTGCCAAGCCTGCGCCTACAAGAAAGGAATATGTGCTATGTGCGGGAAAAAAATATTAGACACCAAAAACTATAGACAAAGTTCTACATAGAATCTTTTTTTAGTTAAAATAGTTTAATGAAGATAGAATGTGTTTTTTAATTTGTACTATGTACATCTATGTACAATGGCCAGTGGGTTAACCCAAAACTACAGTAAAAAAAGTAGCATCAGGTTGACCTGATGCTACTTTTTTTACTGTAGTTTTGACTTTACTTCAAAAGTATAAAGTTAAAAATTGAACAAAAATGTTTGTAGCACTACAGTACTTGTGAATTCATATAACTCATTTATTGTATTAATTACCTGTGAATTTTGATGTACCAGTGAACTGTAAGTTGAAAGGTTTACCCTTTACAGTAAAGGGCTATACCTGGTAGTAATTTGGTAGTAATTAAAATGATTTATTTGGAAATTTATATTAGCAAATGTATTTTAGGGACTTACATATAGCTATGTATTAAATGTAAAAGATTATTGTATCATGATTGATATGAACTGTCTGTAAAGTAACTATGTATTTGCACAAAAATAATGGTAACAGTTTAGTTGAAAATAAATTATGTTTGATATTAAAGTCCAATGTAGTTTGTTAATTTCATAATTGATAAGATTTTGTAAAATATTGTAAATATCTAAATCTGTAAGATTTAACCAGATTATTAAACATTGAATAAAATGTTTCTGTAATTGTTATATTTCTTGTAGAGGTACATAATAATGTGTGTATGTTATTTTTAAGGTATTAGTTTTAATAAACTTGAACAAATTAAATCTTTGTATTTCATTTATAATAATATGATCTAGTTAAGCTTTGTTATAATTTTTACGTTAACCTCTTATCCTCTTCCTCTTATATGAGACACAATAGCAAACACATTGTGTCTCGCGTATACCTACGTCCGCTCGTATACCAGGGGTTAAGTCTTCATACATATCTTACTTTTCATTGTTCGAAAGGAATCTCTTTTAGAATCAGGGGCACATAGACATCTAGTAAAAGTAAATTTTTAATTAAAAGTGACCTCATCAATTTCGCCAATTATATCTTGGAAGTCAATGAAGCATTTTTATAACAAAAAAGGTGAAAGGGCAGTAAACGAGCAAATATTACCTGATGGTATGCAATTGACCCCGCCCATGGACATCCGCAACAAAAGGAGAGTTGAGAGGACAAGTGCATTGCCAGTCTTTAGGGATAGTAGAGGACTAGTGCGTTGCCAGCTTTTTTTAAGGGGTATAAGAATCCAATGACTCCTCCCGCCTTGGGAGAGGCACGAGTGAGTGTCACATTCTCACTGACCAAAAACCACCCCGTTTCTACTCCTGCTTCAAGCCGGAGCCTCGGTAACCAGTTAAGTTGTCCGCAGCTCCGGGGAGGACTGGTGATTTTGGTTAGTCCCTCGTATGTAGAGGAGCCTCCATAGTCCAGCTGTACAGTCCCGGGCTGTTGTTATTGTAGCTGGTTGTTGTGTACGTGACGTTTTCGCAAAAAATCTTCCCACGCACGATAGTTCAAATGAAAAGATTTATATTTAGGTATAAGTAGATAACAGTGTCATTTATTTTTTTTTTAAGGAAAAAAAAATAAAGATAGAGAAGACTGCTTAGAAAATCATCGAATGACTGCTCCCGCCTGGGTGAGGCGGAAGGGAGTGTCAGACTCTTACTGACTAAAAACCACCCCGTTCCTTCTCCTGCACGTCGAGCGGAGCCCCGGTTACCCGTTAGGTTCTCCGCGACTCCGAATCGGCATCGGCCCTATTGGGCCCCATCTGTGGTGGTCTGATGGCTCTTTGAGGCGCGCGCGGAACGCGACGCGCCGTACGCTCGGGTCTGTTTCTGGTCGGACGGGGAGCCACCCATGCTCGCCGTCCGCAGGCCCGCGCTTACGGTGGCCGGAGATCGTCTCGCGATCCCCGACGCCCGGTGTGTCCTTCGCGATGGCTGGGTTGCGAGGAGGCAGCGCTTCGCTGCCTCACGCGTCCCGCCTCCTCCTTAGCTAGCATGACTGCTTCGCAAAAGGAGGAGACGGCATCCCAATCCCTCTCGCTCCGCATCATGGCCTGCACTAGGCCCGGACGCGAGAGGTCGCCATCGCCGATCACTTCCCTGTGGGCACGGCGGTGCTCAGCCCACGCAGGGCATTCTCCCACTGTGTGTTCCACCGTGTCCTCAGGGCGGTCCTCGCAGTGATGACACCCGGGCGTTTCCTCCCGCCCCATCAGACACAGGTACCTCCCGAAACTTCCATGTCCGGTGAGGACCTGCGTCAGGCGGTAGGTGAGGACGCCGTAGCGTCTCTCAAGCCACTCCTCAAAGAGGGGACTTACCGCTGCAATGGCAGCGAGCCCAGCCCCCGGTTGCGACAGTCGTTGCTGCCATTCCGCCATGAGATGGCGCCGGAGCTCATCCCGCCACGCACTTATCTGGCGCTGCAGCGGAGTTTCGCCCCGGCGAGGTGCCTCCGCGCGCATGTTATACACGGGCGCGAGCACCTTCGCCTCTAGATCCCACGGCGGTAATCCGGCAAGGAGGTTCGCCGACTCCCCAGAGATCGTGCGGTATCCGCGGATCATTCGGATCGCCATGACCCTCTGTGACATGAGCAGCGTCCGAGCAGGACGCCGCAATAACTTCGGCGCCCAAACAGGGGCGCCGTAGAGGGCCATGGACCGCACGACCCCGGCGTACAACCTCCGGAGATAACAGTGTCATAGGAGCCAGTAGGTAGGTACCTACCAACTAGGTACTTAAACGATAAGGTGCCCAGTACAATTTTAATTATAGTTTAGACGACACATTTTTATTTTAAATGTCCGACTGGTAGATTATTTAAAAACATTAGACACGTATTGCCATCATCCCTGTTGATAACAGCAATTTCTCACGTTTAACAATAGGGAAAAGAAACAAAAGGTAAAGTTAGCACTAATTAGGAACTTGGGTCATTATAGTTGTCGCCCCTGTCTACTAACATACTGTCCATTGTTCGACTGCTTATCAGTAAATTACGACAATCCTAATTTTCTCCGAATTTCTTGTTATTGTTCTATTTTTTTTAATAGATAACTGTAAGCTGTAATATTTTGACCTTAATAGGTACCCGCATAAACAGACTGGTTCCCATAATAATCACCACGCTTGCTCAATGCGGGTTGGCGATTTCAAACATATAATTAGAAGTTATAAGCCCAGGTTTCCTTCACCGTTTGTCAGTGGTGTCTAAATAATCATAGAAAGTTAATAACTCGGAAAAAAACACTTTAGTAGGTACTGGCTGTTGATAAGTTTCGAACCCGTATCCTCATGCATGAGAAGCGAGCATCTTAGGACTCCGAGCCACCACGACGTGACTTTACAACTAAAGTATAAACATTTGTAGTCGTTCATAATAAAAGGTACTTCATGTACTTGTACTTATGAAACAACCACTGTACTAACATTCGTATTGTACCAACAAATTGTGGAAGGAAATAATAACTGAATATTTTAACTCGTAACTTACCTTAGTATGTTTTACACTATTTTACAGTTTTACAAACAAGTCAAATATACGAAACATATTTTCTGGCCGAAAACAAAATTAAGAACAATGGTCTACTTAGTCCTTTGTCGCAGTGTAAGTTGCTTACTAAAATATTATGTAGTTCAATACAATCCTTTGACATTCAAATATATAGATAAATTTATCATTATCTAATTAAAGGTTAAAAATTAATATGTAAAGAGTTTTATGTCTGACCCATTCCCACGCTAATTAAGTAATTACTGTTAGGATTATAAAACAAGTTTCGTATCTTACCTAAATAATAGTTTTCGATAAACTACATTTACCTTCTGTATAAAATTTACCGAAGGAAGTGGAAATTATCGTTTTGTCTTCTTCTCTAATACTATTCTCTGTTTTATTTCGTTGCGGGCTCCAAGACAGTTATTCAAATACCTGCAACGCGCTGGAATTCACTGCTCCGGTGTTTTCATGGTAGTATCTTACGCCTGCCATTTCGGGTTACCTTATCTTTGCTTGAAGTAGTTTTCTAACTGAAACCTATGACCAACTCGTTAGTAACTAAATTTTTCAACGTTTACCAACCCATTTAGCCAGCCGTGCAGCCCAAACAAGACTATTCATGCCACTGGGACGCACCGTACTGGTGTTCTGGTGTTTTCATGTTGATAAATCTTAGGATTTACCAGGAAATTTTAAGATTAAATTCGGGCTCTTACAGCAATAAATTTCTAAAACCTGCTCCTGAATGTAATTAACACTTTTGAAAACCACATCAAAATCAGTTCCGCCCATCGTGAGATAATAACAAATAAACATTCAAACATAAATACAGATCAAACTTAGAACCTTCTATTTTGAAGTCAGTAAAATTATACTAAAAACTTCAATACGATCCTTTGACATCCAAATATATATAAAAAAATATCATTATCTAAATAATAGCTAAATATTAATAATTATACTTTTAAAATGAAACGTTTAACATAATTTTAAAATGTGCATAATAATTTTTGCGTTATCGGTTCGCTTTGGCTAGTGTGTACGTGCAACTTTGCATGACGTTGTTGTTGTTGTCTCTTTCTATCGCACTCACTAGTAAAGCGCTCGAGTCGAGTTGAGTAGTCGAGTTATTCGGTCAGTGTGCCCGAAGTCGTCAACGGTGACGGTGCTTGACGTGTCTCTCGTTCGTCTTCGTTGTACATGTTCAATTCATAATCTGTGGCGTATTTGAGTGTTTTGTTTGTTATCAAACATTTTGCTCCGAAAAGTGGATAAAATAAAAAGTCCAATAAAGTTGAACTGTGCAAGTAAAAATAGTACACAGTTAAACGAATCATTCCAATATTATTGAAGTTTACACTGGCTATAAGTGTTTACCATTTTGAGGTTATAATCTTAGTTTTGTGAATCAAGCTAAAAGTATTATACAAAAATGGTTTGTGAGAAATGTGAGAAGAAATTGGGCCGTGTGATCACACCGGACCCTTGGAAGTCTGGAGCCAGGAACACCGTGGAATCCGGAGGAAGAAAAGTCGGTGAAAACAAAGCCCTAACTGCAAAGAAAGGGCGATTCAATCCTTATACGAGCAAATTTCAAGAATGCAGGCAAGTTTTTATCCTATTCTTTTTATTATAATGTCCTTTTTTCTTTCTGCTATGAAATTATACCGAAAATTTCTCCGTGAAATATATAAAATTCTCAATTTATAGGGACAGATCAATATGGTTTTGTATTTTTATTTTTAACAATAGATAAGGCTTCTTTGCGTGTGTTATTAAATGTTTTAAGTTGTGAAATGTACTAAATATTTGTTAGTCATAGTATTTTATGTATTTCACACTTTTCTTAGCCAAGTCTTATTAGACCTTAAACTTCTAGGAGTTTAACATTCTTATAGCATTGCTTGAGAGCAGTGAAAACCATTATTTTTGTTCTTATCTAAGTTCTAATTTTTTTCTTTCTATTTATGATAGTGACAACCTACACTTATAGGCCACGATCAATGTGAAACATTTGTTAACTGTACCAACCAGTCGATTAAATATTATTGGTATGTTTCAGTCAAAATGACTATTTCATCTGCTTTCAATTGTTCTTTCAACCGCTCAATGCAACTAAAATTCTCAACAAATGAGTTAACAGTCCCAATTTAGTAACTGCTAGAAACAACTTGTCATACTAACAGATAATGTTTTTTGTTTACAGGATCTGCAGAACAAAAGTACACCAAGTTGGCTCACATTACTGCCAAGCCTGCGCCTACAAGAAAGGAATATGTGCTATGTGCGGGAAAAAAATATTAGACACCAAAAACTATAGACAAAGTTCTACATAGAATCTTTTTTTAGTTAAAATAGTTTAATGAAGATAGAATGTGTTTTTTAATTTGTACTATGTACATCTATGTACAATGGCCAGTGGGTTAACCCAAAACTACAGTAAAAAAAGTAGCATCAGGTTGACCTGATGCTACTTTTTTACTGTAGTTTTGACTTTACTTCAAAAGTATAAAGTTAAAAATTGAACAAAAATGTTTGTAGCACTACAGTACTTGTGAATTCATATAACTCATTTATTGTATTAATTACCTGTGAATTTTGATGTACCAGTGAACTGTAAGTTGAAAGGTTTACCCTTTACAGTAAAGGGCTATACCTGGTAGTAATTTGGTAGTAATTAAAATGATTTATTTGGAAATTTATATTAGCAAATGTATTTTAGGGACTTACATATAGCTATGTATTAAATGTAAAACATTATTGTATCATGATTGATATGAACTGTCTGTAAAGTAACTATGTATTTGCACAAAAATAATGTTAACAGTTTAGTTGAAAATAAATTATGTTTGATATTAAAGTCCAATGTAGTTTGTTAATTTCATAATTGATAAGATTTTGTAAAATATTGTAAATATCTAAATCTTAAAGATTTAACCAGATTATTAAACATTGAATAAAATGTTTCTGTAATTGTTATATTTCTTGTACATAATAATGTATGTATGTTATTTTTAAGGCCTTAGTTTTAATAAACTTGAACAAATTAAGTCTTTGTATTTCATTTATATTATCTAGTTAAGCTTTGTTACAAATTTTACTTTAATCTCTTATCCTCTTATATGAGACACAATAGCAAACACATTGTGTCTCGCGTATACCTACGTCCGCTCGTATACCAGGGCTTAAGTCTTCATAAATATCTTACTTTTCATTGCTCGATAGAAATCTCTTTTTTGGAATCAGGGGCACATAGACATCTAGTAAAAGTAAATATTAAATTAAAAGTGACCTCATCAATTTTGCCAATTTTATTTATCTTGGAAGTCAATGAAGCATTTTTATAACATAGGTAGTGTGAAAGGGCAGTAAACGAGCAAATATCACCTGATGGAATGCAATCGACGCCGCCCATGGACATCCGCTACACAAGAGGAGTTGAGAGGACAAGTGCATTGCCAGTCTTTAGGAATAGGAGAGGACTAGTGCGTTGCCGGTTTTTTTTATGGGGGGATAAGAATCCAATGACTCCTCCCGCCTTGGGAGAGGCAAGAGTATTTATTTATTCATAAAACAAATTTACATTTGTGTCGAATACGGTTTTGAACCAAAATTAAAAATAATCACATAAAAATCAAGAAACTCAGGTAAAATCAATACAATTCAATTACAATAAAACACAATCATACATAAATTAAATACATACATAAATAAAAACTTCATTCAACTTACTAATAATTTCAAAACAACATACGAGTAATTTAATTACAATATCAACAAATAATTTAAATGTGTCAGATTGGAATACTAAATATAAAATAAGTCACTAGTATAATCTCAATTTTAGTATCAACTATGTTTATCTTTCAGAAACTCCTCAATGCTGTAATATCATTTCCTCAATAACAATGTCTTTAATTTTCTCTTAAACTCATTTAGATTAGTGGAGCTTTTCAATTGTACAGGCAGCTTATTGTAGATATTTACTGATTGCACTCTTGAAGCTTGTTTAACGACATTAAGTTTAGGCTGTATGGAATTCTATAGGTCCTTTCTTCGAGTATTTAGTCTAATATGTCTCTGATCCTCAGTTTCGAACGTATTTTTTTTTTATTTTTTTCAACTTCATACAACAAGTGTGTACAGATGGACTTAATGCCTTGGGCATTGTCTCCCAGTCAACCTTTAAGCAGTGCAGAGATGAAAGTAGCAGGTGATTTAAACCTTTATAAATAGGCAATGTACCAGTGTAATAAATTACAAATCTCACAATCAGAATATTCAATAAACACTAAACATATAGGTATATTTGAAAACTTATACATACTTACATATAACAATAATTATGTATACAATATTAAAGTAAATATATAAATAAAAAATAATGAATATATATATAGAAATATATATGTACATTATAAAATATAATACAAAATATTAAATTAAAAGAGGTTTAGGTTTGAGATGAATCTACCAATTGTTGAAGAAGATGCTCCCGAACTTTAATCTTAAAAGCTAAGCGACTGGACGCCGTCCTGACATCCGTGGGTAGTGCATTCCACAGAATAACAGATTGTATGAAGAAAGAAGAATGAAGAAAATCAGTGCGATGACTGACACACTGTAGATGGCGATTGTTGGAAGAACGAAGATATTTACTGTGGTTTGCACTGGTGTATTGAAAATAGGTGGATAGATAGTTAGGAGAAAAAGGGGATTCAAGAAGAGAGAATAAAGTAGTTAAAGCCCTTTGCTCCCTACGTTGGCGTATGGGTAACCACTTTAATTGCAAGCGCTTATGGATATTTTTAATGAAATGACTGAGCAACACCAAGATATAAAGGCACGGTACTGTGAGAATTTGGAGTTTTTTAAAATGATATCTGCAAGACTGTGTTTGTTCTATGCGAAGCATAGTTCTCAAGGCTCTTTTCTGCATAACGAAAGCAGCATTAATGTTATAATGGTAACTGTTACCCCAGAACTTTATGCTATATCTAAGTCTAGACTCTATAAGTGCAAAATAAACCATTCTGAGGTGAGAAATGGTTAGTTCATCCCTTACTGCTAAGAGCATAACAAGCACCACTCATAGTGTTTGTGACCACTTCCAATTCCCTCTTCCAATTTAAAAGTGCATCTATCTGTACCCCCAAAAATCTTACATTGTCTACAATATCTACCTGATTCCCCAATAGATGTACTTTGACGGTATCCTTGTTCTTTGCTGTTGATTTGAATAATAAACATTGCGTCTTTTTTAAATTTAGTTTTAGATTATTCACAGTGAACCACTTTTCAAGAGCACATAAGATAAAGTTTTTTTTTTTCTAAATGTTGGATACTCTCACTAGCTATAATAGCGCTTGTGTCATCGGCAAAAACCACCAGTTCAGTATCATCTGATATACTTTTCATACAAGCTATCAGATTGTGGCGACACATGTCACAAGTCAACGGATGACGTCATAAAATCCTACATCGCACATGCGAAGTTTACATTCGATTTAACACGGATAGAAAATCCCAACGAGCAAATGTTGGGCAGAAAGCCCGCCAGGCACGATCACCTCGCCTGGTCGGAGGATCCTCCTTTTCCGATCTTAGGGAACTATACTCTCTGTTCCCTAAAGTGGTGACCCCGACGTGATTGGAAGCAACCTTCACCTCACGGAGCAGATCAGCACCGTCATCCGTATAGCCATTCCTCTCATTCATCATTTCTCCGCTGAGCGGTAATCAAGTCGCAGCCAACCAGCATCCTCAGCCTCATCAGGGACCACCATCGCCTGCAACGAAGTTGTGCAGCCTGGTTCTTCCCTACGGCCTCACCAGCGTCTAGGCACAGCACTTCTGCACACGGTTCTGAAGGACATCTCCTCCCGTCAACGCAGACGCCAGCCACTACGCACCTACCCTCGCAGCATCTCTTCCCCGACTCACCGTGGAACACTGCGAACTCATCTCTCCGACTCACTGGAGTATCGCCCTGCACCGCTCACCCGACTCACTGGGCACTCAGCGGCACAGTTCCGACTCACTGGAACTAGGGACTTTCTACACTGGCTCTGGCACCGCTCATCTCAAGCATCGACAGCCGTCTCAGCGGGATCGACCTCCGGTCTTGGGAGGGAGTGATGTGGCGACACATGTCACAAGTCAACGTATGACGTCATAAAACCCTACATCGCACATGCGAAGTTTACATTCGATTTAACACGGATAGAAAATCCCAACGAGCAAATGTTGGGCAGAAAGCCCGCCAGGCACGATCACCTCGCCTGGTCGGAGGATCCTCCTTTTCCGATCTTAGGGAACTATACTCTCTGTTCCCTAAAAGATCATTAATAAATATTATAAAAAACACAGGGCCCAAGACTGATCCTTGTGGTACACCTTTATTTATTGTAACCGTGTCCGATTTGTGTACCTTATTAAATCCCTCTTCTGAAATTTGCGTAATTTCTACATACTACGTTCTTTTATGCAAATATGATTTAAATAAATTCAAAACATTTCCTCTTACTCCATAGAAGTCCAACTTACTGAGAAGAATGTAGTGTTCTACAGTATCAAACGCAGAACTTAAGTCGAGGAAAAGACCTGCCACTTTTAGTTTAGCATTCAACTTACATACCACATCATCAATTAACATGTCAATGGCATCTATCGTTCCTATATTATTTTGATAACCGAATTGTTGGTCGGTTATAATCTGGTGTTTATGCAAATGACACACTAGTCTCTTTTTCATAATTTTTTCAAATATCTTAGAGCATACCGGCAGCAAGGAGATAGGCCTATAATTGCCCGGGTCTGTTTTGGAGCCCTTTTTGTGTATAGGTAGCACCCTAGCTAACTTAAATTGATTTGGAAAAATACTCTTACTTATAATTCATTTATTGAATCGGCAAAAGGGCCAGCTAAGACATCGATGTTATCTTTTATGACAGTCATGGGAATTTCATCATAGCCAAAAGACGATTTACTATCCATATTTTTAACCAAATTAAAAACTTCATTAGGTGTAACAAAAACCATATTCTTCTCTATTCTCACTGACACTGACTGAGTGAGTGTCACATTCTCACTGACCAAAAACCACCCCGTGTCTACTCCTGCTTCAAGCAGGAGCCTCGGTAACCAGTTGAGTTGTCCGCAGCTCCCGGGAGGATTGGTGATTTTGGCTCGCCTCGTAAGAAAAGGAGCCTCCATAGTCCAGCTGTACAGTCCCGGGCTGTTGTTATTGTAGCTTGTTGTGTACGTGACGTTTTCGCAAAAAATCTTCCAACGCACGATAGTTCAAATCAAAAGATTTATATTTAGGTATAAGTAGATAACAGTGTCATAGGAGCCAGTAGGTAGGTAGGTACCTACCTACTAGGTACTTAAACGATAGCTGCTCAGTACAATTTTAATAATAGTTTAGATGACAAATTTTTATTTTAAATGTCCGTCTGATAGATTATTTAAAAACATTAGACACGTATTTTTTATTTTCTTATGGAAACGAATAGTTTCGAAAATATATTTATTTGAAATATGGCATGACGTCACTTTTGAGTACCTACGATTTATACTCTAAAATAACGTAGCTACCTCCCGCTCCTAAACTTTGATTCGTTGTATCTAAGTATTGTTTTCTTATACGACAAAATAAAAAATACGTGTCTAATATTTTTCCATCACCTAACTGACGGAATAATTACATTTTTAATTTTCATAGCCTGTCATCATCCCTATTGATAACTGCAATTTCTTACGTTTAACAATAGAGAAAAGAAACAACAGGTAAAGTTGGCACTAATTAGGAACTTGGGTCATTATAGTTGTCACCCCTGTCTACTAACATAGGTACTGTCCATTGTTCGACTGCTTATCAGTAAATTAGGACAATCCTAATTTTCTCAGAATTTCATGCTATTGTTCTATTATTTTTTTCAATAGATAAATTTAAGCTGTAATATTTTGACCTTAATAGGTACCCGCATAAACAGACTGGTTCACATAATAATCAACACGCTTGCTCAATGCGGGTTGGCGATTTCAAACTTATAATTAGAAGTTATAAGCCCAGGTTTCCTTCACCGTTTGTCAGTGGTGTCTAAATAATCTTAGAAAGTACATATAACTCGAACCCGTATCCTCATGCATGAGAAGCGAGCATCTTAGGACTCCGAGCCACCACGACGTGACTTTACAGCTAAAGTATAAAAACTTTTAATCGTTCATAATAAAAGGTACTTCATGTACTTGTACTTATGAAACAACCACTGTACTAACACTCGTATTGTACCAACAAATTATGGAAGACAATAGTAACTGAATATTTTAACTCGTAACTTACCTTAGTATGTTTTAGACTATTTTACAGTTTTACAAACAAGTCAAATATACGAAACATATTTTCTGGCCGAAAACAAAATTAAGAACATACTTAGGCCTACTTACTTGGTCCTTTGTCGCAGTGTGAGTTTCTTACTATTTAAAATATTATTTAGTTCAATACAAACCTTTGACATTCAAATATATATATAGAAATTTATCATTATCTAATTAAAAGTTAAAAACTAATATGTGACGAGATTTATGTCTGACCCATTCCCACGCTAATTAAGTAATTACTGTTAGGATTATAAAACAAGTTTCGTATCTTACCTAAATAATAGTTTTCGATAAACTACATTTAACTTCTGTATTAAATTCACCGAAGGAAGTGGAAATAATCGTTTTTTCTTCTTCGCTTCGATTTATTTCGTTGCGAAATCCAAGACAATTATTCAAATACCTGTGACGCGCTGGACTTCAGTGCTCCGGTGTTTTCATGTACATGGGTAGTATCTTACGCCTGACATTTCGGTTTACTTTATCTTTGCTTGAAGTAGTTTGCGAACTGAAACCAATGACCAAATCGTTAGTAACTCAATTTTTTCTACGTTTACCAACCCATATAGCCAGCCATGCAGCCCAACCAAGACTATTCATGTCACTGGGACGCGCCGTACTTCAGTGTTCTGGTGTTTTTATGGTTGTATGTACTTACCTACTGTAGATCCTGGCTTACAGGAGTTGAAGCGGTTTTGGGAGGTAGCGGTTGGCTTGTCCCATTAAAAAAGGCCATGTTGATAAATCTTAGGATTTACCAGGAAATTTTAAGATTAAGTTCGGGCTATTACAGCAAAAAATTACCAAAACCTGCTCCTAAATGTAACAAACACTTTTTTGAAAACCACGTCAAAATCAGTTCCGCCTGTTACGTATCGGTGCCGACACATGTACCTACATCGTGATCAGGCTCAGATCTGCTGAATCAGGACATTACACCTACTTTGATGCAACGAAGGTTCTACGGAGTATTGCAACATTCGAACTGCTGAGTCGACTCCTCTTGTCGCTGCCTTGTGCCCAGCTACGAATTGCTACATCATCGTTCACCCCACTAGATTTAACCTCAATAAAACCGTCATACTAATTTTATAATAAAGAATTTTAAGATAAGAAGGCAATGTTGTTCTAACATCGAACGCATTCGCTCTTAGGTTAGTTAGATTTTAAGAGTTATCGTGTAATTTAAATTATAATAATTTAGTTTAATGATTATAGTTTTCATTTGCACCCTCTGTCCGTGGCAGAAACATAACTCGCCCATCGTGAGATAATACCAAATAAACATTCAAACATAAATACAGATCAAACTTAGAACCTTCTATTTTGAAGTCAGTAAAATTATACTAAAAACTTCAATACGATCCTTTGACATCCAAATATATATAAAAGTGTGTACGTGCAACTTTGCATGACGTTGTTGTTGTTGTCTCTTTCTATCGCACTCACTAGTAAAGCGCTCGAGTCGAGTTGAGTAGTCGAGTTATTCGGTCAGTGTGCCCGAAGTCGTCAACGGTGACGGTGCTTGACGTGTCTCTCGTTCGTCTTCGTTGTACATGTTCAATTCATAATCTGTGGCGTATTTGAGTGTTTTCATGTTTTGTTTGTTATCAAACATTTTGCTCCGAAAAGTGGATAAAATAAAAAGTCCAATAAAGTTGAACTGTGCAAGTAAAAATAGTACACAGTTAAACGAATCATTCCAATATTATTGAAGTTTACACTGGCTATAAGTGTTTACCAGTTTGAGGTTATAATCTTAGTTTTGTGAATCAAGCTAAAAGTATTATACAAAAATGGTTTGTGAGAAATGTGAGAAGAAATTGGGCCGTGTGATCACACCGGACCCTTGGAAGTCTGGAGCCAGGAACACCGTGGAATCCGGAGGAAGAAAAGTCGGTGAAAACAAAGCCCTAACTGCAAAGAAAGGGCGATTCAATCCTTATACGAGCAAATTTCAAGAATGCAGGCAAGTTTTTATCCTATTCTTTTTATTATAATGTCCTTTTTCTTTCTGCTATGAAATTATACCGAAAAATTCTCCGTGAAATATATAAAATTCTCAATTTATAGGGACAGATCAATATGGTATTGTATTTTTATTTTTAACAATAGATAAGGCTTCTTTGCGTGTGTTATTAAATGTTTTAAGTTGTGAAATGTACTAAATATTTGTTAGTCATAGTATTTTATGTATTTCACACTTCTAAACTGTTAAATTTTACATAAATGTGAAATTCTTAGCCAAGTCTTATTAGACCTTAAACTTCTAGGAGTTTAAACTGTCAAATACCAAGCGGTCACCGGTGACCGCAACCTATTGTTCTATAATTGTGTCTGCAAAACCGGTACTCGACGAGTTAACATTCTTATAGCATTGCTTGAGAGCAGTGAAAACCATTATTTTTGTTCTTATCTAAGTTCTAATTTTTTTCTTTCTATTTATGATAGTGACAACCTACACTTATAGGCCACGATCAATGTGATACATTTGTTAACTGTACCAACCAGTCGATTAAATATTATTGGTATGTTTCAGTCAAAATGACTATTTCATCTGCTTTCAATTGTTCTTTCAACCGCTCAATGCAACTAAAATTCTCACCAAATGAGTTGACAGTCCCAATTTAGTAACTGCTAGAAACAACTTGTCATACTAACAGATAATGTTTTTTGTTTACAGGATCTGCAGAACAAAAGTACACCAAGTTGGCTCACATTACTGCCAAGCCTGCGCCTACAAGAAAGGAATATGTGCTATGTGCGGGAAAAAAATATTAGACACCAAAAACTATAGACAAAGTTCTACATAGAATCTTTTTTTAGTTAAAATAGTTTAATGAAGATAGAATGTGTTTTTTAATTTGTACTATGTACATCTATGTACAATGGCCAGTGGGTTGACCCAAAACTACAGTAAAAAAAGTAGCATCAGGTTGACCTGATGCTACTTTTTTTACTGTAGTTTTGACTTTACTTCAAAAGTATAAAGTTAAAAATTGAACAAAAATGTTTGTAGCACTACAGTACTTGTGAATTCATATAACTCATTTATTGTATTAATTACCTGTGAATTTTGATGTACCAGTGAACTGTAAGTTGAAAGGTTTACCCTTTACAGTAAAGGGCTATACCTGGTAGTAATTAAAATGATTTATTTGGAAATTTATATTAGCAAATGTATTTTAGGGACTTACATATAGCTATGTATTAAATGTAAAACATTATTGTATCATGATTGATATGAACTGTCTGTAAAGTAACTATGTATTTGCACAAAAATAATGTTAACAGTTTAGTTGAAAATAAATTATGTTTGATATTAAGTCCAATGTAGTTTGTTAATTTCATAATTGATAAGATTTTGTAAAATATTGTAAATATCTAAATCTTAAAGATTTAACCAGATTATTAAACATTGAATAAAATGTTTCTGTAATTGTTATATTTCTTGTACATAATAATGTATGTATGTTATTTTTAAGGCCTTAGTTTTAATAAACTTGAACAAATTAAGTCTTTGTATTTCATTTATATTATCTAGTTAAGCTTTGTTACAATTTTTACTTTAATCTCTTATCCTCTTATATGAGACACAATAGCAAACACATTGTGTCTCGCGTATACCTACGTCCGCTCGTATACCAGGCTCGTATAAGTCTTCATAAATATCTTACTTTTCATTGCTCGATAGAAATCTCTTTTTTGGAATCAGGGGCACATAGACATCTAGTAAAAGTAAATTTTAAATTAAAAGTGACCTCATCAATTTTGCCAATTTTATTTATCTTGGAAGTCAATGAAGCATTTTTATAACATAGGTAGTGTGAAAGGGCAGTAAACGAGCAAATATCACCTGATGGAATGCAATCGACGCCGCCCATGGACATCCGCTACACAAGAGGAGTTGAGAGGACAAGTGCATTGCCAGTCTTTAGGAATAGGAGAGGACTAGTGCGTTGCCGGTTTTTTTTATGGGGGGATAAGAATCCAATGACTCCTCCCGCCTTGGGAGAGGCAAGAGTATTTATTTATTCATAAAACAAATTTACATTTGTGTCGAATACGGTTTTGAACCAAAATTAAAAATAATCACATAAAAATCAAGAAACTCAGGTAAAAGCAATACAATTCAATTACAATAAAACACAATCATACATAAATTAAATACATACATAAATAAAAACTTCATTTAACTTACTAATAATTTCAAAACAACATACGAGTAATTTAATTACATATCAACAAATAATTTAAATGTGTCAGATTGGAATACTAAATATAAAATAAGTCACTAGTATAATCTCAATTTTAGTATCAACTATGTTTATCTTTCAGAAACTCCTCAATGCTGTAATATCATTTCCTCAATAACAATGTCTTTAATTTTCTCTTAAACTCATTTAGATTAGTGGAGCTTTTCAATTGTACAGGCAGCTTATTGTAGATATTTACTGATTGCACTCTTGAAGCTTGTTTAACGACATTAAGTTTAGGCTGTATGGAATTCTATAGGTCCTTTCTTCGAGTATTTAGTCTAATATGTCTCTGATCCTCAGTTTCGAACGTATTTTTTTTTTTATTTTTTTCAACTTCATACAACAAGTGTGTACAGATGGACTTAATGCCTTGGGCATTGTCTCCCAGTCAACCTTTAAGCAGTGCAGAGATGAAAGTAGCAGGTGATTTAAACCTTTATAAATAGGCAATGTACCAGTGTAATAAATAACAAATCTCACAATCAGAATATTCAATAAACACTAAACATATAGGTATATTTGAAAACTTATACATACTTACATATAACAATAATTATGTATACAATATTAAAGTAAATATATAAATAAAAAATAATGAATATACATATATACAGAAATATATATGTACATTATAAAATATAATACAAAATATTAAATTAAAAGAGGTTTAGGTTTGAGATGAATCTACCAATTGTTGAAGAAGATGCTCCCGAACTTTAATCTTAAAAGCTAAGCGACTGGACGCCGTCCTGACATCCGTGGGTAGTGCATTCCACAGAATAACAGATTGTATGAAGAAAGAAGAATGAAGAAAATCAGTGCGATGACTGACACACTGTAGATGGCGATTGTTGGAAGAACGAAGATATTTACTGTGGTTTGCACTGGTGTATTGAAAATAGGTGGATAGATAGTTAGGAGAAAAAGGGGATTCAAGAAGAGAGAATAAAGTAGTTAAAGCCCTTTGCTCCCTACGTTGGCGTATGGGTAACCACTTTAATTGCAAGCGCTTATGGATATTTTTAATGAAATGACTGAGCAACACCAAGATATAAAGGCACGGTACTGTGAGAATTTGGAGTTTTTTAAAATGATATCTGCAAGACTGTGTTTGTTCTATGCGAAGCATAGTTCTCAAGGCTCTTTTCTGCATAACGAAAGCAGCATTAATGTTATAATGGTAACTGTTACCCCAGAACTTTATGCTATATCTAAGTCTAGACTCTATAAGTGCAAAATAAACCATTCTGAGGTGAGAAATGGTTAGTTCATCCCTTACTGCTAAGAGCATAACAAGCACCACTCATAGTGCTTGTGACCACTTCCAATTCCCTCTTCCAATTTAAAAGTGCATCTATCTGTACCCCCAAAAATCTTACATTGTCTACAATATCTACCTGATTCCCCAATAGATGTACTTTGACGGTATCCTTGTTCTTTGCTGTTGATTTGAATAATAAACATTGCGTCTTTTTTAAATTTAGTTTTAGATTATTCACAGTGAACCACTTTTCAAGAGCACATAAGATAAAGTTTTTTTTTTTCTAAATGTTGGATACTCTCACTAGCTATAATAGCGCTTGTGTCATCGGCAAAAACCACCAGTTCAGTATCATCTGATATACTTTTCATACAAGCTATCAGATCATTAATAAATATTATAAAAAACACAGGGCCCAAGACTGATCCTTGTGGTACACCTTTATTTATTGTAACCGTGTCCGATTTGTGTACCTTATTAAATCCCTCTTCTGAAATTTGCGTAATTTCTACATACTACGTTCTTTTATGCAAATATGATTTAAATAAATTCAAAACATTTCCTCTTACTCCATAGAAGTCCAACTTACTGAGAAGAATGTAGTGTTCTACAGTATCAAACGCAGAACTTAAGTCGAGGAAAAGACCTGCCACTTTTAGTTTAGCATTCAACTTACATACCACATCATCAATTAACATGTCAATGGCATCTATCGTTCCTATATTATTTTGATAACCGAATTGTTGGTCGGTTATAATCTGGTGTTTATGCAAATGACACACTAGTCTCTTTTTCATAATTTTTTCAAATATCTTAGAGCATACCGGCAGCAAGGAGATAGGCCTATAATTGCCCGGGTCTGTTTTGGAGCCCTTTTTGTGTATAGGTAGCACCCTAGCTAACTTAAATTGATTTGGAAAAATACTCTTACTTATAATTCATTTATTGAATCGGCAAAAGGGCCAGCTAAGACATCGATGTTATCTTTTATGACAGTCATGGGAATTTCATCATAGCCAAAAGACTATCCATATTTTTAACCAAATTAAAAACTTCATTAGGTGTAACAAAAACCATATTCTTCTCTATTCTCACTGACACTGACTGAGTGAGTGTCACATTCTCACTGACCAAAAACCACCCCGTGTCTACTCCTGCTTCAAGCAGGAGCCTCGGTAACCAGTTGAGTTGTCCGCAGCTCCCGGGAGGATTGGTGATTTTGGCTCGCCTCGTAAGAAAAGGAGCCTCCATAGTCCAGCTGTACAGTCCCGGGCTGTTGTTATTGTAGCTTGTTGTGTACGTGACGTTTTCGCAAAAAATCTTCCAACGCACGATAGTTCAAATCAAAAGATTTATATTTAGGTATAAGTAGATAACAGTGTCATAGGAGCCAGTAGGTAGGTAGGTACCTACCTACTAGGTACTTAAACGATAGCTGCTCAGTACAATTTTAATAATAGTTTAGATGACAAATTTTTATTTTAAATGTCCGTCTGATAGATTATTTAAAAACATTAGACACGTATTTTTTATTTTCTTATGGAAACGAATAGTTTCGAAAATATATTTATTTGAAATATGGCATGACGTCACTTTTGAGTACCTACGATTTATACTCTAAAATAACGTAGCTACCTCCCGCTCCTAAACTTTGATTCGTTGTATCTAAGTATTGTTTTCTTATACGACAAAATAAAAAATACGTGTCTAATATTTTTCCATCACCTAACTGACGGAATAATTACATTTTTAATTTTCATAGCCTGTCATCATCCCTATTGATAACTGCAATTTCTTACGTTTAACAATAGAGAAAAGAAACAACAGGTAAAGTTGGCACTAATTAGGAACTTGGGTCATTATAGTTGTCACCCCTGTCTACTAACATAGGTACTGTCCATTGTTCGACTGCTTATCAGTAAATTAGGACAATCCTAATTTTCTCAGAATTTCATGCTATTGTTCTATTATTTTTTTCAATAGATAAATTTAAGCTGTAATATTTTGACCTTAATAGGTACCCGCATAAACAGACTGGTTCACATAATAATCAACACGCTTGCTCAATGCGGGTTGGCGATTTCAAACTTATAATTAGAAGTTATAAGCCCAGGTTTCCTTCACCGTTTGTCAGTGGTGTCTAAATAATCTTAGAAAGTACATATAACTCGAACCCGTATCCTCATGCATGAGAAGCGAGCATCTTAGGACTCCGAGCCACCACGACGTGACTTTACAGCTAAAGTATAAAAACTTTTAATCGTTCATAATAAAAGGTACTTCATGTACTTGTACTTATGAAACAACCACTGTACTAACATTCGTATTGTACCAACAAATTATGGAAGACAATAGTAACTGAATATTTTAACTAGTATGTTTTAGACTATTTTACAGTTTTACAAACAAGTCAAAAGTCAAATATACGAAACATATTTTCTGGCCGAAAACAAAATTAAGAACATACTTAGGCCTACTTACTTGGTCCTTTGTCGCAGTGTGAGTTTCTTACTATTTAAAATATTATTTAGTTCAATACAAACCTTTGACATTCAAATATATATATAGAAATTTATCATTATCTAATTAAAAGTTAAAAACTAATATGTGACGAGATTTATGTCTGACCCATTCCCACGCTAATTAAGTAATTACTGTTAGGATTATAAAACAAGTTTCGTATCTTACCTAAATAATAGTTTTCGATAAACTACATTTAACTTCTGTATTAAATTCACCGAAGGAAGTGGAAATAATCGTTTTTTCTTCTTCTCTAATATGTACTATCCTCCGATTTATTTCGTTGCGGAATCCAAGACAATTATTCAAATACCTGTGACGCGCTGGACTTCAGTGCTCCGGTGTTTTCATGTACATGGGTAGTATCTTACGCCTGACATTTCGGTTTACTTTATCTTTGCTTGAAGTAGTTTGCGAACTGAAACCAATGACCAAATCGTTAGTAACTCAATTTTTTCTACGTTTACCAACCCATATAGCCAGCCATGCAGCCCAACCAAGACTATTCATGTCACTGGGACGCGCCGTACTTCAGTGTTCTGGTGTTTTTATGGTTGTATGTACTTACCTACTGTAGATCCTGGCTTACAGGAGTTGAAGCGGTTTTGGGAGGTAGCGGTTGGCTTGTCCCATTAAAAAAGGCCATGTTGATAAATCTTAGGATTTACCAGGAAATTTTAAGATTAAGTTCGGGCTATTACAGCAAAAAATTACCAAAACCTGCTCCTAAATGTAACAAACACTTTTTTGAAAACCACGTCAAAATCAGTTCCGCCTGTTACGTATCGGTGCCGACACATGTACCTACATAGTGATCAGGCTCAGATCTGCTGAATCAGGACATTACACTTACTTTGATGCAACGAAGGTTCTACGGAGTATTGCAACATTCAAACTGCTGAGTCGACTCCTCTTGTCGCTCCCTTGTGCCCAGCTACGAATTGCTACATCATCGTTCACCCCACTAGATTTAACCTCAATAAAACCGTCATACTAATTTTATAATAAAGAATTTTAAGATAAGAAGGCAATGTTGTTCTAACATCGAACGCATTCGCTCTTAGGTTAGTTAGATTTTAAGAGTTATCGTGTAATTTAAATTATAATAATTTAGTTTAATGATTATAGTTTTCATTTGCACCCTCTGTCCGTGGCAGAAACATAACTCGCCCATCGTTAGATAATAACAAATAAACATTCAAACATAAATACAGATCAAACTTAGAACCTTCTATTTTGAAGTCAGTAAAATTATACTAAAAACTTCAATACGATCCTTTGACATCCAAATATATATAAAAAAATATCATTATCTAAATAATAGCTAAATATTAATAATTATACTTTTAAAATGAAACGTTTAACATAATTTTAAAATGTGCATAATAATTTTTGCGTTATCGGTTCACTTTGGCTAGTGTGTACGTGCAACTTTGCATGACGTTGTTGTTGTTGTCTCTTTCTATCGCACTCACTAGTAAAGCGCTCGAGTCGAGTTGAGTAGTCGAGCTCCGAGTTCGAGTTGAGGACTCCGAGCCACCACGACGTGACTTTACAGCTAAAGTATAAAAACTTTTAATCGTTCATAATAAAAGGTACTTCATGTACTTGTACTTATGAAACAACCACTGTACTAACATTCGTATTGTACCAACAAATTATGGAAGACAATAGTAACTGAATATTTTAACTCGTAACTTACCTTAGTATGTTTTAGACTATTTTACAGTTTTACAAACAAGTCAAATATACGAAACATATTTTCTGGCCGAAAACAAAATTAAGAACATACTTAGGCCTACTTACTTGGTCCTTTGTCGCAGTGTGAGTTTCTTACTATTTAAAATATTATTTAGTTCAATACAAACCTTTGACATTCAAATATATATATAGAAATTTATCATTATCTAATTAAAAGTTAAAAACTAATATGTGACGAGATTTATGTCTGACCCATTCCCACGCTAATTAAGTAATTACTGTTAGGATTATAAAACAAGTTTCGTATCTTACCTAAATAATAGTTTTCGATAAACTACATTTAACTTCTGTATTAAATTCACCGAAGGAAGTGGAAATAATCGTTTTTTCTTCTTCTCTAATATGTACTATCCTCCAATTTATTTCGTTGCGGAATCCAAGACAATTATTCAAATACCTGTGACGCGCTGGACTTCAGTGCTCCGGTGTTTTCATGTACATGGGTAGTATCTTACGCCTGACATTTCGGTTTACTTTATCTTTACTTGAAGTAGTTTGCGAACTGAAACCAATGACCAAATCGTTAGTAACTCAATTTTTTCTACGTTTACCAACCCATATAGCCAGCCATGCAGCCCAACCAAGACTATTCATGTCACTGGGACGCGCCGTACTTCAGTGTTCTGGTGTTTTTATGGGTGTATGTACTTACCTACTGTAGATCCTGGCTTACAGGAGTTGAAGCGGTTTTGGGAGGTAGCGGTTGGCTTGTCCCATTAAAAAAGGCCATGTTGATAAATCTTAGGATTTACCAGGAAATTTTAAGAACAAGTTCGGGCTATTACAGCAAAAAATTACCAAAACCTAAATGTAACAAACACTTTTTTGAAAACCACGTCAAAATCAGTTCCGCCTGTTACGTATCGGTGCCGACACATGTACCTACATCGTGATCAGGCTCAGATCTGCTGAATCAGGACATTACACCTACTTTGATGCAACGAAGGTTCTACGGAGTATTGCAACATTCGAACTGCTGAGTCGACTCCTCTTGTCGCTGCCTTGTGCCCAGCTACGAATTGCTACATCATCGTTCACCCCACTAGATTTAACCTCAATAAAACCGTCATACTAATTTTATAATAAAGAATTTTAAGATAAGAAGGCAGTGTTGTTCTAACATCGAACGCATTCGCTCTTAGGTTAGTTAGATTTTAAGAGTTATCGTGTAATTTAAATTATAATAATTTAGTTTAATGATTATAGTTTTCATTTGCACCCTCTGTCCGTGGCAGAAACATAACTCGCCCATCGTGAGATAATACCAAATAAACATTCAAACATAAATACAGATCAAACTTAGAACCTTCTAATTTGAAGTCAGTAAAATTATACTAAAAACTTCAATACGATCCTTTGACATCCAAATATATATAAAAAAATATCATTATCTAAATAATAGCTAAATATTAATAATTATACTTTTAAAATGAAACGTTTAACATAATTTTAAAATGTGCATAATAATTTTTGCGTTATCGGTTCACTTTGGCTAGTGTGTACGTGCAACTTTGCATGACGTTGTTGTTGTTGTCTCTTTCTATCGCACTCACTAGTAAAGCGCTCGAGTCGAGTTGAGTAGTCGAGTTATTCGGTCAGTGTGCCCGAAGTCGTCAACGGTGACGGTGCTTGACGTGTCTCTCGTTCGTCTTCGTTGTACATGTTCAATTCATAATCTGTGGCGTATTTGAGTGTTTTGTTTGTTATCAAACATTTTGCTCCGAAAAGTGGATAAAATAAAAAGTCCAATAAAGTTGAACTGTGCAAGTAAAAATAGTACACAGTTAAACGAATCATTCCAATATTATTGAAGTTTACACTGGCTATAAGTGTTTACCATTTTGAGGTTATAATCTTAGTTTTGTGAATCAAGCTAAAAGTATTATACAAAAATGGTTTGTGAGAAATGTGAGAAGAAATTGGGCCGTGTGATCACACCGGACCCTTGGAAGTCTGGAGCCAGGAACACCGTGGAATCCGGAGGAAGAAAAGTCGATGAAAACAAAGCCCTAACTGCAAAGAAAGGGCGATTCAATCCTTATACGAGCAAATTTCAAGAATGCAGGCAAGTTTTTATCCTATTCTTTTTATTATAATGTCCTTTTTTCTTTCTGCTATGAAATTATACCGAAAATTTCTCCGTGAAATATATAAAATTCTCAATTTATAGGGACAGATCAATATGGTTTTGTATTTTTATTTTTAACAATAGATAAGGCTTCTTTGCGTGTGTTATTAAATGTTTTAAGTTGTGAAATGTACTAAATATTTGTTAGTCATAGTATTTTATGTATTTCACACTTCTAAACTATTAAATTTTACATAAATGTGAAATTCTTAGCCAAGTCTTATTAGACCTTAAACTTCTAGGAGTTTAACATTCTTATAGCATTGCTTGAGAGCAGTGAAAACCATTATTTTTGTTCTTATCTAAGTTCTAATTTTTTTCTTTCTATTTATGATAGTGACAACCTACACTTATAGGCCACGATCAATGTGAAACATTTGTTAACTGTACCAACCAGTCGATTAAATATTATTGGTATGTTTCAGTCAAAATGACTATTTCATCTGCTTTCAATTGTTCTTTCAACCGCTCAATGCAACTAAAATTCTCACCAAATGAGTTAACAGTCCCAATTTAGTAACTGCTAGAAACAACTTGTCATACTAACAGATAATGTTTCTTTTTTACAGGATCTGCAGAACAAAAGTACACCAAGTTGGCTCACATTACTGCCAAGCCTGCGCCTACAAGAAAGGAATATGTGCTATGTGCGGGAAAAAAATATTAGACACCAAAAACTATAGACAAAGTTCTACATAGAATCTTTTTTTAGTTAAAATAGTTTAATGAAGATAGAATGTGTTTTTTAATTTGTACTATGTACATCTATGTACAATGGCCAGTGGGTTGACCCAAAACTACAGTAAAAAAAGTAGCATCAAGTTGACCTGATGCTACTTTTTTTACTGTAGTTTTGACTTTACTTCAAAAGTATAAAGTTAAAAATTGAACAAAAATGTTTGTAGCACTACAGTACTTGTGAATTCATATAACTCATTTATTGTATTAATTACCTGTGAATTTTGATGTACCAGTGAACTGTAAGTTGAAAGGTTTACCCTTTACAGTAAAGGGCTATACCTGGTAGTAATTTGGTAGTAATTAAAATGATTTATTTGGAAATTTATATTAGCAAATGTATTTTAGGGACTTACATATAGCTATGTATTAAATGTAAAACATTATTGTATCATGATTGATATGAACTGTCTGTAAAGTAACTATGTATTTGCACAAAAATAATGGTAACAGTTTAGTTGAAAATAAATTATGTTTGATATTAAAGTCCAATGTACTTTGTTAATTTCATAATTGATAAGATTTTGTAAAATATTGTAAATATCTAAATCTTAAAGATTTAACCAGATTATTAAACATTGATTAAAATGTTTCTGTAATTGTTATATTTCTTGTACATAATAATGTATGTATGTTATTTTTAAGGCCTTAGTTTTAATAAACTTGAACAAATTAAGTCTTTGTATTTCATTTATATTATCTAGTTAAGCTTTGTTACAATTTTTACTTTAATCTCTTATCCTCTTATATGAGACACAATAGCAAACACATTGTGTCTCGCGTATACCTACGTCCGCTCGTATACCAGGGCTTAAGTCTTCATAAATGAGAGATCAGGGCTTAACTTTTCATTGCTCGATAGAAATCTCTTTTTTGGAATCAGGGGCACATAGACATCTAGTAAAAGTAAATTTTAAATTAAAAGTGACCTCATCAATTTTGCCAATTATATTTATCTTTGAAGTCAATGAAGCATTTTTATAACATAGGTAGTGTGAAAGGGCAGTAAACGAGCAAATATCACCTGATGGAATGCAATCGACGCCGCCCATGGACATCCGCTACACAAGACTTGAGAGGACAAGTGCATTGCCAGTCTTTAGGAATAGGAGAGGACTAGTGCGTTGCCTGTTTTTTTTATGGGGGGATAAGAATCCAATGACTCCTCCCGCCTTGACAAAACATATTTACATTTGTGTCGAATACGGTTTTGAACCAAAATTAAAAATAATCACATAAAAATCAAGAAACTCAGGTAAAAGCAATACAATTTAATTACAATAAAACACAATCATACATAAATTAAATACATACATAAATAAAAACTTCATTTAACTTACTAATAATTTCAAAACAACATACGAGTAATTTAATTACATATCAACAAATAATTTAAATGTGTCAGATTGGAATACTAAATATAAAATAAGTCACTAGTATAATCTCAATTTTAGTATCAACTATGTTTATCTTTCAGAAACTCCTCAATGCTGTAATATCATTTCCTCAATAACAATGTCTTTAATTTTCTCTTAAACTCATTTAGATTAGTGGAGCTTTTCAATTGTACAGGCAGCTTATTGTAGATATTTACTGATTGCACTCTTGAAGCTTGTTTAACGACATTAAGTTTAGGCTGTATGGAATTCGATAGGTCCTTTCTTCGAGTATTTAGTCTAATATGTCTCTGATCCTCAGTTTCGAACTTATTTTTTTTTTATTTTTCTCAACTTCATACAACAAGTGTGTACAGATGGACTTAATGCCTTGGGCATTGTCTCCCAGTCAACCTTTAAGCAGTGCAGAGATGAAAGTAGCAGGTGATTTAAACCTTTATAAATAGGCAATGTACCAGTGTAATAAATTACAAATCTCACAATCAGAATATTCAATAAACACTAAACATTTAGGTATATTTGAAAACTTATACATACTTACATATAACAATAATAATGTATACAATATTAAAGTAAATATATAAATAAAAAATAATGAATATATATATAGAAATATATATGTACATTATAAAATATAATACAAAATATTAAATTAAAAGAGGTTTAGGTTTGAGATGAATCTACCAATTGTTGAGGAAGATGCTCCCGAACTTTAATCTTAAAAGCTAAGCGACTGGACGCCGTCCTGACATCCGTGGGTAGTGCATTCCACAGAATAACAGATTGTATGAAGAAAGAAGAATGAAGAAAATCAGTGCGATGACTGACACACTGTAGATGGCGATTGTTGGAAGAACGAAGATATTTACTGTGGTTTGCACTGGTGTATTGAAAATAGGTGGATAGATAGTTAGGAGAAAAAGGGGATTCAAGAAGAGAGAATAAAGTAGTTAAAGCCCTTTGCTCCCTACGTTGGCGTATGGGTAACCACTTTAATTGCAAGCGCTTATGGATATTTTTAATGAAATGACTGAGCAACACCAAGATATAAAGGCACGGTACTGTGAGAATTTGGAGTTTTTTAAAATGATCTCTGCAAGACTGTGTTTGTTCTATGCGAAGCATAGTTCTCAAGGCTCTTTTCTGCATAACGAAAGCAGCATTAATGTTATAATGGTAACTGTTACCCCAGAACTTTATGCTATATCTAAGTCTAGACTCTATAAGTGCAAAATAAACCATTCTGAGGTGAGAAATGGTTAGTTCATCCCTTAGACTGCTAAGAGCATAACAAGCACCACTCATAGTGTTTGTGACCACTTCCAATTCCCTCTTCCAATTTAAAAGTGCATCTATCTGTACCCCCAAAAATCTTACATTGTCTACAATATCTACCTGATTCCCCAATAGATGTACTTTGACGGTATCCTTGTTCTTTGCTGTTGATTTGAATAATAAACATTGCGTCTTTTTTAAATTTAGTTTTAGATTATTCACAGTGAACCACTTTTCAAGAGCACATAAGATAAAGTTTTTTTTTTTCTAAATGTTGGATACTCTCACTAGCTATAATAGCGCTTGTGTCATCGGCAAAAACCACCAGTTCAGTATCATCTGATATACTTTTCATACAAGCTATCAGATCATTAATAAATATTATAAAAAACACAGGGCCCAAGACTGATCCTTGTGGTACACCTTTATTTATTGTAACCGTGTCCGATTTGTGTACCTTATTAAATCCCTCTTCTGAAATTTGCGTAATTTCTACATACTACGTTCTTTTATGCAAATATGATTTAAATAAATTCAAAACATTTCCTCTTACTCCATAGAAGTCCAACTTACTGAGAAGAATGTAGTGTTCTACAGTATCAAACGCAGAACTTAAGTCGAGGAAAAGACCTGCCACTTTTAGTTTAGCATTCAACTTACATACCACATCATCAATTAACATGTCAATGGCATCTATCGTTCCTATATTATTTTGATAACCGAATTGTTGGTCGGTTATAATCTGGTGTTTATGCAAATGACACACTAGTCTCTTTTTCATAATTTTTTCAAATATCTTAGAGCATACCGGCAGCAAGGAGATAGGCCTATAATTGCCCGGGTCTGTTTTGGAGCCCTTTTTGTGTATAGGTAGCACCCTAGCTAACTTAAATTGATTTGGAAAAATACTCTTACTTATAATTCATTTATTGAATCGGCAAAAGGGCCAGCTAAGACATCGATGTTATCTTTTATGACAGTCATGGGAATTTCATCATAGCCAAAAGACGATTTACTATCCATATTTTTAACCAAATTAAAAACTTCATTAGGTGTAACAAAAACCATATTCTTCTCTATTCTCACTGACACTGACTGAGTGAGTGTCACATTCTCACTGACCAAAAACCACCCCGTGTCTACTCCTGCTTCAAGCAGGAGCCTCGGTAACCAGTTGAGTTGTCCGCAGCTCCCGGGAGGATTGGTGATTTTGGCTCGCCTCGTAAGAAAAGGAGCCCCCATAGTCCAGCTGTACAGTCCCGGGCTGTTGTTATTGTAGCTTGTTGTGTACGTGACGTTTTCGCAAAAAATCTTCCAACGCACGATAGTTCAAATCAAAAGATTTATATTTAGGTATAAGTAGATAACAGTGTCATAGGAGCCAGTAGGTAGGTAGGTACCTACCTACTAGGTACTTAAACGATAGCTGCTCAGTACAATTTTAATAATAGTTTAGATGACAAATTTTTATTTTAAATGTCCGTCTGATAGATTATTTAAAAACATTAGACACGTATTTTTTATTTTCTTATGGAAACGAATAGTTTCGAAAATATATTTATTTGAAATATGGCATGACGTCACTTTTGAGTACCTACGATTTATACTCTAAAATAACGTAGCTACCTCCCGCTCCTAAACTTTGATTCGTTGTATCTAAGTATTGTTTTCTTATACGACAAAATAAAAAATACGTGTCTAATATTTTTCCATCACCTAACTGACGGAATAATTACATTTTTAATTTTCATAGCCTGTCATCATCCCTATTGATAACTGCAATTTCTTACGTTTAACAATAGAGAAAAGAAACAACAGGTAAAGTTGGCACTAATTAGGAACTTGGGTCATTATAGTTGTCACCCCTGTCTACTAACATAGGTACTGTCCATTGTTCGACTGCTTATCAGTAAATTAGGACAATCCTAATTTTCTCAGAATTTCATGCTATTGTTCTATTATTTTTTTCAATAGATAAATTTAAGCTGTAATATTTTGACCTTAATAGGTACCCGCATAAACAGACTGGTTCACATAATAATCAACACGCTTGCTCAATGCGGGTTGGCGATTTCAAACTTATAATTAGAAGTTATAAGCCCAGGTTTCCTTCACCGTTTGTCAGTGGTGTCTAAATAATCTTAGAAAGTACATATAACTCGAACCCGTATCCTCATGCATGAGAAGCGAGCATCTTAGGACTCCGAGCCACCACGACGTGACTTTACAGCTAAAGTATAAAAACTTTTAATCGTTCATAATAAAAGGTACTTCATGTACTTGTACTTATGAAACAACCACTGTACTAACATTCGTATTGTACCAACAAATTATGGAAGACAATAGTAACTGAATATTTTAACTAGTATGTTTTAGACTATTTTACAGTTTTACAAACAAGTCAAAAGTCAAATATACGAAACATATTTTCTGGCCGAAAACAAAATTAAGAACATACTTAGGCCTACTTACTTGGTCCTTTGTCGCAGTGTGAGTTTCTTACTATTTAAAATATTATTTAGTTCAATACAAACCTTTGACATTCAAATATATATATAGAAATTTATCATTATCTAATTAAAAGTTAAAAACTAATATGTGACGAGATTTATGTCTGACCCATTCCCACGCTAATTAAGTAATTACTGTTAGGATTATAAAACAAGTTTCGTATCTTACCTAAATAATAGTTTTCGATAAACTACATTTAACTTCTGTATTAAATTCACCGAAGGAAGTGGAAATAATCGTTTTTTCTTCTTCTCTAATATGTACTATCCTCCGATTTATTTCGTTGCGGAATCCAAGACAATTATTCAAATACCTGTGACGCGCTGGACTTCAGTGCTCCGGTGTTTTCATGTACATGGGTAGTATCTTACGCCTGACATTTCGGTTTACTTTATCTTTGCTTGAAGTAGTTTGCGAACTGAAACCAATGACCAAATCGTTAGTAACTCAATTTTTTCTACGTTTACCAACCCATATAGCCAGCCATGCAGCCCAACCAAGACTATTCATGTCACTGGGACGCGCCGTACTTCAGTGTTCTGGTGTTTTTATGGTTGTATGTACTTACCTACTGTAGATCCTGGCTTACAGGAGTTGAAGCGGTTTTGGGAGGTAGCGGTTGGCTTGTCCCATTAAAAAAGGCCATGTTGATAAATCTTAGGATTTACCAGGAAATTTTAAGATTAAGTTCGGGCTATTACAGCAAAAAATTACCAAAACCTGCTCCTAAATGTAACAAACACTTTTTTGAAAACCACGTCAAAATCAGTTCCGCCTGTTACGTATCGGTGCCGACACATGTACCTACATAGTGATCAGGCTCAGATCTGCTGAATCAGGACATTACACTTACTTTGATGCAACGAAGGTTCTACGGAGTATTGCAACATTCAAACTGCTGAGTCGACTCCTCTTGTCGCTCCCTTGTGCCCAGCTACGAATTGCTACATCATCGTTCACCCCACTAGATTTAACCTCAATAAAACCGTCATACTAATTTTATAATAAAGAATTTTAAGATAAGAAGGCAATGTTGTTCTAACATCGAACGCATTCGCTCTTAGGTTAGTTAGATTTTAAGAGTTATCGTGTAATTTAAATTATAATAATTTAGTTTAATGATTATAGTTTTCATTTGCACCCTCTGTCCGTGGCAGAAACATAACTCGCCCATCGTTAGATAATAACAAATAAACATTCAAACATAAATACAGATCAAACTTAGAACCTTCTATTTTGAAGTCAGTAAAATTATACTAAAAACTTCAATACGATCCTTTGACATCCAAATATATATAAAAAAATATCATTATCTAAATAATAGCTAAATATTAATAATTATACTTTTAAAATGAAACGTTTAACATAATTTTAAAATGTGCATAATAATTTTTGCGTTATCGGTTCACTTTGGCTAGTGTGTACGTGCAACTTTGCATGACGTTGTTGTTGTTGTCTCTTTCTATCGCACTCACTAGTAAAGCGCTCGAGTCGAGTTGAGTAGTCGAGCTCCGAGTTCGAGTTGAGGACTCCGAGCCACCACGACGTGACTTTACAGCTAAAGTATAAAAACTTTTAATCGTTCATAATAAAAGGTACTTCATGTACTTGTACTTATGAAACAACCACTGTACTAACATTCGTATTGTACCAACAAATTATGGAAGACAATAGTAACTGAATATTTTAACTCGTAACTTACCTTAGTATGTTTTAGACTATTTTACAGTTTTACAAACAAGTCAAATATACGAAACATATTTTCTGGCCGAAAACAAAATTAAGAACATACTTAGGCCTACTTACTTGGTCCTTTGTCGCAGTGTGAGTTTCTTACTATTTAAAATATTATTTAGTTCAATACAAACCTTTGACATTCAAATATATATATAGAAATTTATCATTATCTAATTAAAAGTTAAAAACTAATATGTGACGAGATTTATGTCTGACCCATTCCCACGCTAATTAAGTAATTACTGTTAGGATTATAAAACAAGTTTCGTATCTTACCTAAATAATAGTTTTCGATAAACTACATTTAACTTCTGTATTAAATTCACCGAAGGAAGTGGAAATAATCGTTTTTTCTTCTTCTCTAATATGTACTATCCTCCGATTTATTTCGTTGCGGAATCCAAGACAATTATTCAAATACCTGTGACGCGCTGGACTTCAGTGCTCCGGTGTTTTCATGTACATGGGTAGTATCTTACGCCTGACATTTCGGTTTACTTTATCTTTGCTTGAAGTAGTTTGCGAACTGAAACCAATGACCAAATCGTTAGTAACTCAATTTTTTCTACGTTTACCAACCCATATAGCCAGCCATGCAGCCCAACCAAGACTATTCATGTCACTGGGACGCGCCGTACTTCAGTGTTCTGGTGTTTTTATGGTTGTATGTACTTACCTACTGTAGATCCTGGCTTACAGGAGTTGAAGCGGTTTTGGGAGGTAGCGGTTGGCTTGTCCCATTAAAAAAGGCCATGTTGATAAATCTTAGGATTTACCAGGAAATTTTAAGATTAAGTTCGGGCTATTACAGCAAAAAATTACCAAAACCTGCTCCTAAATGTAACAAACACTTTTTTGAAAACCACGTCAAAATCAGTTCCGCCTGTTACGTATCGGTGCCGACACATGTACCTACATAGTGATCAGGCTCAGATCTGCTGAATCAGGACATTACACTTACTTTGATGCAACGAAGGTTCTACGGAGTATTGCAACATTCAAACTGCTGAGTCGACTCCTCTTGTCGCTCCCTTGTGCCCAGCTACGAATTGCTACATCATCGTTCACCCCACTAGATTTAACCTCAATAAAACCGTCATACTAATTTTATAATAAAGAATTTTAAGATAAGAAGGCAATGTTGTTCTAACATCGAACGCATTCGCTCTTAGGTTAGTTAGATTTTAAGAGTTATCGTGTAATTTAAATTATAATAATTTAGTTTAATGATTATAGTTTTCATTTGCACCCTCTGTCCGTGGCAGAAACATAACTCGCCCATCGTTAGATAATAACAAATAAACATTCAAACATAAATACAGATCAAACTTAGAACCTTCTATTTTGAAGTCAGTAAAATTATACTAAAAACTTCAATACGATCCTTTGACATCCAAATATATATAAAAAAATATCATTATCTAAATAATAGCTAAATATTAATACTTAATTATACTTTTAAAATGAAACGTTTAACATAATTTTAAAATGTGCATAATAATTTTTGCGTTATCGGTTCACTTTGGCTAGTGTGTACGTGCAACTTTGCATGACGTTGTTGTTGTTGTCTCTTTCTATCGCACTCACTAGTAAAGCGCTCGAGTCGAGTTGAGTAGTCGAGTTATTCGGTCAGTGTGCCCGAAGTCGTCAACGGTGACGGTGCTTGACGTGTCTCTCGTTCGTCTTCGTTGTACATGTTCAATTCATAATCTGTGGCGTATTTGAGTGTTTTGTTTGTTATCAAACATTTTGCTCCGAAAAGTGGATAAAATAAAAAGTCCAATAAAGTTGAACTGTGCAAGTAAAAATAGTACACAGTTAAACGAATCATTTCAATATTATTGAAGTTTACACTGGCTATAAGTGTTTACCATTTTGAGGTTATAATCTTAGTTTTGTGAATTAAGCTAAAAGTATTATACAAAAATGGTTTGTGAGAAATGTGAGAAGAAATTGGGCCGTGTGATCACACCGGACCCTTGGAAATCTGGAGCCAGGAACACCGTGGAATCCGGAGGAAGAAAAGTCGGTGAAAATAAAGCCCTAACTGCAAAGAAAGGGCGATTCAATCCTTATACGAGCAAATTTCAAGAATGCAGGCAAGTTTTTATCGTATTCTTTTTATTATAATGTCCTTTTTTTCTTTCTCCGTAAAATTATAACGATAAAATCACCGCGAATTATATAAAATTCTCAATTTATAGGGACAGATCAATATGGTTTTGTATTTTTATTTTTAACAATAAATAAGGTTTTTTGCGTATGTTATCAAATGTTTTAAGTTGTGAAATGTACTAAATATTTGTTAGTAATAGTATTTTATGTATTTCACACTTCTAAACTGTAAAATTTTAGATAGTTCAATATGAAATTCTTAGCAAAGTCTGGTTAGACCCTAAACTTTTAGGACCTAGTTCAACATTCTTATAGCATTGCTTGAGAGCAGTGCAAAATATTATTTCGAAACTTATCTATGTTCTAATTTTTTTTCGATTGATGATAGTGACAACCTATAATTAAGGCCAAGATCAATGTGAAACATTTGGAATCCACTTGCAATTCTTCTTTCTCAATTCAAACAAAATTCTCACCAAATGAATTAACAGTCATAATTTTATAACTGCTAGAAACAGACTTGTTATACTAACAGATAATGTTTCTTCTTACAGGATCTGCAGAACAAAAGTACACCAAGTTGGCTCACATTACTGCCAAGCCTGCGCCTACAAGAAAGGAATATGTGCTATGTGCGGGAAAAAAATATTAGATACCAAAAACTATAGACAAAGTTCTACGTAGAATCTTTTTTTATTTTAAATAGTTTTTAATGAAGATAGAATGTGAAGATTTAAAATGTTTTTTTTTATTTTGATAATTTATGTACAATGGCCAGTGGGTCAACCTGATGCTACTTTTTTATTGTAGTTTTGACTTTACTTCAAAAGTATAAAGTTAAAAATTGCACAAAAATGTTTGTAGCACTACAGTACTTGTGAATTCATATTACTCATTTATTGTATTAATTACCTGTGAATTTTGATGTACCAATCAAATAGTGAACTGTCAGTTGAAAGGTTTGCCCTTTACAGTAAAGGGCTATATGTCCTTTAGTAGTAATTAAAATGATTTATTTGGGAATTTATAATTTAATGTATGAGCAAATGTCTTTTAGGGACTTATAGCTATGTATTAAATGTTAAAGATTATTGTATCATGATTGATATGAACTGTCTGTAAAGTAACTATGTATTTGGAAAAAAAATATGTTTACAGTTTAGTTGAAAATAAATTATGTTTGATATTAAAGTCCAATGTAGTTTCCTAATTTGTTAATTTCATAATTGATAAGATTTTGTAAAATATTGTAAATATCTAAATCTTAAAGATTTAACCAGATTATTAAACATTAAATAAAATGTTTCTGTAATTGTTATATTTCTTGTACATAATAATGTATGTATGTTAGTTTTAAGGCCTTAGTTTTAATAAACTTGAAAAAATTAAATCTTTGTATTTCATTTATATAATCTAGTTAAGCTTTGTTACAATTT